>CAJQUN010000013.1:1016000-2461112 GCA_907163345.1 Haberlea rhodopensis
TGTAACGTAAAATTAAGTATATTATAGGATGAATAATTATCATTTGTTTCTTTTTGAATTAGTTGTCAATTTCTTGTGGGGCCAGTCTATACGTGGCGTAAGGCTTCAAAAAAATGACTAAATTATCATTTGTTTTCTTTTTGAATTGATGTCACATTGAATCTCATATCTGACTTCTTTTAACATATTACCCTGCATTGATGCTAATGGTTTCAATTGCAATTGCCTCCCAATATACAACGACTTACGATTTGTGAAAGAAGCACTTTAATTCACAAATCCTTTAAGGTTTAAAAATACTCAACTCTAAGTAAGGATGAACAAGATGATTGTGCAGAAATTTTGCAAGAATTTTGCTTTAATCTTGTGTTTTATTTTCGAAAATGCCACTAGATATCATTTTGTCATGCAAATATTTTAGTTGCATGTACATGTTTTCTCTAACAAACTTATAAAGCCACTCGGCCGAAGAAACTTTATATTATTTACATAGAGAATTTTTCACAACAGTATATTGGTAATCACATTACCTCTTTTGCATCATTTTATCCTTTTACGATATTTTCATCATCGAATTTTAAGCGTTGCTAACACTTTTATTTCTTACAAAATCGGGACCAGAGGAAATACTCAACTTTAATTCACAATTCAAATTTTTATGTGCATAGATTTTTAAAAATACAAAAGTTCAAGATTCTATTTCTTGCAAACTTGAAATTTTAAGCGCAAAGCTTAAAATTTAAAACTCGAATTAATCCTTGAATTTGTATTCTTCAAATGTCTTGGAAACTTTAATTCCAGTATTGTTCTTGGTGCATACATTTCAAAAATGTATCGTTAACATTTTTCTTTGTTACTTGATGAATTCCTAAATTGCTTATCTAATGAGCATATCATCAATACACAAGCATACATATGCTTAGGAGTGTACACATTATCACACTTGTTGATCTATTTGACAACATTATTTGACAAACTCTTAATGTCACTTATTTGACGTTTGTTATGACTTCACTTTAGCCTTCATATTTCTAGTTTAGCCAAGCACCATTTCAAATATTGTAGGGAAACTCTATTTTCCTTCAATCACAAGATTCTTCGTCCTTCCCTAAATTGGGTACTTATTATGTGATTGACTCATAGAATTGCAACCCCCCACAAACTTCGGGTAGTAACGAAGTGCACTGGCGTTCAAACTTTTGTGTTTCAAGTTCTAAGCGTTATCGTCTTACAAATCAAAATTCAAGTTTTTATTTCTTGAAATTTCGGATTTAGCGTACTTGCTTACAAAAGTTGAAACTTGATAATATTCTCAAACTCGGTTCACAATTTGCAATTTAAGCGCACTAACTTAGACAACTTGAATTCAAGATTTTAAATCTTGCAAATTCATGTTATAATCGTGCTAGCTTAGAAATTCAAAAAGAACCAATTTGAGATATTACAACGCCTAGTCAAAATTTGTGGCTTCGATTTATCACTTGTGTTTTAAGCGTACAAAGCTTAGAAACTCGAATTCAAGATTTTATAGTCTTACAGATTCAAGTTTAAGCATCAAATTCTTAGACAACACAAGTATAATCTACTCACAATTTTCCATAGCAAAACTCATTTGCTAACTGTTATTGCAATCTCATACTTGAAGTGTTTAAACACCCCATTGGTTTCTTATTTGCTTAATAACAAAGAAGTCACAATAATATCATGTGCAGATATTGATAAAGTAACAAATTATTTTTCTCACATCTCTAGTTTGCACAATCTTTTCCATCACAAAAATCATTGTGAGTTAAACTCTAGAGACGTTACGATTCTTCTAACAAATGAATGACGATTTTGTTAGCTTAGTGCCCAACACAAGCAATATATTTAACATTACAATTTGCGCAGCGAACTATGGTTAAATGATCCTAATAATCATGCCACAAACCATAAGATTCAATACAAGAAGTATAACATAAATTTTATTGCTTTCAACAAATATCGTCATTACATTTATTTAGAATCACTCCATTCTTGGAGTTTACAACTTTCAAAGATACACAATCTAATTAAGCGGTAAGCGCTAGATCATCCAAATCATTTGAGAGACGGTCTTCTTCGGTCACATTCACTTGATCCATAGCCTTCCCACGATCGTTTTTATTGTGACAATCCTTCGCCATGTGATTGAGTTTTCCACATTTGTAGCACTTGCCTTTGAACTTCTTCGCCTTTCCAGATTTGGAGACCATGTTGTCAAACTTGCGCTTTGTTCCGACGGGTTTTTCCACTAAGTTCACCCGTGCTTCATGTTGGTGCCAATTTTCCTTCCTTTCAAAAATTCGGTTGTCCTCTTCGATTCTCAAGCGAACCACAAAATCTTCAAGATTCACCTCTTTTCGTTTGTGCTTGAGATAATTCTCGAAGTCCTTCCATGATGGAGGCAACTTTTCAATCATTGTGGCCACTTGGAATGAATCACTTAGAACCATTCCCTCCGCATGAATTCCGTGCATGATTACTTGCAAATCTTGCACTTGCGCTATCACCGGCTTTGTGTCAACCATTTTGAAATCCAGGAATCGCCCAACGATGAATTTCTTCACTCCGGCATCCTCGGATCTATACTTTTTCTCAAAGGATTGCCACAATTCCTTGGCCGTCTTCACTAGACAATATACATTGTATAATGTGTTGTCCAGTCCGTTGAGAAAATAATTCTTGCACAGGAAATAACTTTGATTCCACCCATCAACCGCATCACTCTTTTGGTTGTCGGTTTCACTCTTCATAATAGTATAAGCATCCTCATTGAGGAACATTGACAACCCCATGGTTGTCAAATAAAACAACATCTTTGTTGACATCGCTTGAAATCGTTCCTATTGAACTTTTCATGCCTTTCACCATGATGAACTGGGAGTCGTTGTTGTAATCGACGAAGCTATTTGTTGCTAATATTGTCTTAAGATTCTAGTACAAAATTTATGGGTGTGTATTTTAGGAAAGTATCAAGCAAAAACAACAAATGGCTTGTATTACAAATGTCGATGCGGGATTTAGAATCTCCGTCATTAAGACAATATTGCCCCGCTACGGTACTAACGGTCAAATTGACAATTTGTCTCCTAAGATACAACGACTATGATTTGTGATAGGAGCACTCTAAATCACAAATCCTTTAAACCACACAGGTTTAAAAGCATTCAATATTAAACAAGGATGGAGATCCACAAAATTACTCAAATTTTGATCTTCAATTCCATATCCAATTCAAGTAAGGGATGTTATATTTATAACATGTCAATAATATGTTAAAAAAGACACCATTTGGAAGGCACCACATCGTGAAAAAACCGCACCCGAACATAAATAGACACACTATTCCGCCCAAAAAACGCCACTCCCGAACATGAATAGACACCTATTTATAACATGTCAAGAATATGTCCTAAGATACAACGACTATGATTTGGGGTACGATCGATCGTGCCCCTGTTTCTAACAAACCAAAAGTTTCTGACTCGCTCGACCGATCGATCGAGGCATAAGCCTGGATTGATCGCCTTGATTTATTTATTTTTTCTTTTCCTTTTATTTAATTCAAATTTCCAACAAACCGCCCTGATAAATTGGGAAATTTTTATTGAAAATGTGACTTTTATGGATAACATAAAATCAGCTTGAGTCATTTCTTTGTTATAATCGAGATTGAATTCTTATTTTTTTTTTAGAAAAAGAAGAATAAATTCTAGTTTTATTTTACACTTTTAAGTTAAAAATCGCTAACTTAGAAAAGAAACATATGACTGTACTTTCTCTATATTCTAACGATTTTCCCGGGGTGTTGATTCAACAGAAAGCACCCCACGCCTCACGGCCTCACGGCCTCACCTACCTTATTACAAGTGTATTTGACAGATGAACTCTTTCATTAAAAAAATTTATGTAAAAAATATTGATATTTAGAGATAAATAAATAGCATATATATTTATTTATTCAGCAGTTCGCTTTCAGACCTGTAGGTTGTAACAAAGATAAATGTATAAAAAAATGCGAAAAAATGACTTGTTAAAGAGCCAGAGCCCACTTTGTGTCTACTAGCAAGGAAGGAAATACGAAAAAAATGACTTGTTAAAGAGCCAGAGCCCACTTTGTGTCTACTAGCAAGGAAGGAAATCTCTGGATATATTGGCACAAAGTTCCATTTGTGGTTGAAACTTGAAAAAATGTAGTGGCAACCCAAATTGTTTTTTTCGCATATAAACAAAGATTCAATCTTTTTTATAGAAGATAGAGAGGTGAAAGAGATAGGGGAAATGGGGATATTGTATGATGATGTGGTGATGATTAAACAGGAGCAAGAAGGTAAGCCCAGTGTAATTACTGTTAATTGTCCGGACAAAACTGGATTGGGTTGTGATCTTTGCCGCATAATCCTCTTCTTTGGACTCACTGTCGTGAGAACTGGTATGTATTTCACTTTAAAAGCAAGAACCATATGATTTCATGTATTCAAATTTGGGGTTTTTTTAAAAAAAAACTTTCAGAATACATATTTACGCTCGGATTTTATGATACTAAATACTGCCTTGCTTTAAAGTTTAGGAGATTAATTCTGGGTTCTTTGCGAACTTTTCTGCATGTTTATCATTAGAGGTGGACTTGAAATTCTTTGGATTTTGGATAATAAACCTGTGGTGGACAGGCTCGCCGCCAACCCGAAATCCTGTTTACACAAAAATTTAAATATTTTTAATATGAAAGTGGCGACCGTCCTTCATTCTTCCCCTGTTTGGTCCCCCGAGTAGTATTTTCTGACTCCGACAAGTTGTCTCCCAGATGTATCTACTGATGGAAAATGGTGCTATATAGTGTTGTGGGTGGTAGGCAAGGCTAGTACCAAATGGGATTTGTTGAAGAAGAGATTGATGGGGGCATGCCCATCTTGTTCTTCGGTTTCAGGAATTTCGTTTTACATGCCTGATTCGCAACCTCAGAAGCCTCCTGATGTTTTTCTCTTGAAGTTCTGTTGCTACGACAGAAGAGGCCTTTTGCATGGTAAATTCTATACTACGATATTAGCTAGTTCAGAAAGAACAAAATTTGAAATGAAAAATTCAGGAAAAGATCATATTGTTATCGGAAATTAAGACAGTGACATATGTATAAGGATCAATTCTAAACTCAAAATCATTTGGTAGCGCATGGCAGGTCTCTTATTTAAAAATATAGTGTAGATGTGCTGCAAGTCTTCTTGTTGGTTGTTTTTTGTAACAACTGTGAAATGGAAGATTCAAACTAATCACCTCCTTGTTACTTGGGGGGATCGTGCCAATGGAAACAAAGACTGTTGGTTCTTTGTTAGTTTCATTCGTTCGAGTTTTATGTTGGAGTTTTTAATATTGACATCAGAATATGCTTTCTTAAAAGCAGCTGGGGAGAAAGAAATCTTAAGCCTTACTTCTTTCTAGTTGTTTGCTGTATTCATGTGTACATTTTAATTCCCTGGTTCTGCAATCCACTGAAGTTTCTTGATCGAGAAGAATACTCATCTTCCATCCATTCGTTGAAATTCATACATATATTTTTGACAGATGTTACTAAGGTTCTTTGCGAGCTTGAGCTTACAATCAAGAAAGTAAAAGTGTCAACCACCCCAGATGGGAGAGTGATGGATCTATTCTTCATAACCGACACGAGGTTTGCATTCTTTTCAGTTTTCTACCAAGCACAGTTTTCCAATTGCGTCAGTCTACTGCTCAGAGTTTTGTTGCTTGTATTGAATTTGATGGACTTCTTCTTCTTAAAAACTTATCTTGCCTCTTAATAATGATCTTATTATTAGGGAACTTTTACATACAAAGAAGAGAAAAGATGACACCCGAGACCATTTAGGAGCCGTTCTTGGGGATGCCATGATAAGTTGTGACATAGAAATGGTGGGTTCTGAAATTACCGCATGCTCTCACGGACCCTCGTTTCTTTCGGATCCGACTACCGAAGACATGTTCAATATTGAAACACTCGGTGAACAATCAAACAAAGCTACATCTTTTAAAGGCCCATCAGTTACATTTGATAACCTGTTGAGTCCTTCTCATACGCTCGTCCAAATAGTTTGCCAGGATCACAAAGGCCTTTTATATGACGTTATGCGAACTTTGAAGGATTATAACATTCAGGTACTCGATTTTATTGTCTATTTTTTTGTTAACCGATTGTTTAACAGCTGATTACTGAGGGAGGATTCAGGAATTTGTGATAGCAGAACAAAACGGAATGAGAGGGGGATACTGAATTGGTTTTGAGGTGGGGTAATCACCCCATGCTATATTTGCTGTTTTTAACCATTGTTTTGTTATTAATACCAGATATCTTATGGGCGATTCACTACGAAAGGGAAAACAGAATGTGAGATGGACATATTCCTCGTGCAATCTGACGGTAAGAAGATAATCGACCCGAGCAAACACAAGCATTGCAATCTCGTCTTCAGATAGAACTTAGTACACCTCTCAGGGTGTCATTGATCAGTCGTGGCCCTGACACTGAACTAGTAATTGCTAATCCAGTCGAGTTATCTGGAAAGGGTCGTCCCCTTGTTTTTTACGACATAACTCTCGCTTTAAAGATGCTCGATCAACCCATCTTTTCGGTGACTCCCTTAATCCTTTTTTCAGTCCATTTTCGTGCCAAATAATCAATTATATGTTAAATACGTGAAGTATTCCATTTGTATAGGCTAAATTGGGAGGTATATGATTGGAGGCCGGGAATGGGAAGTTTTACCGAGTTTACTCGATGAAGGGGACGGTGTTTCTGTTTCGAAGAAACAGATAGAGGAAACTGTTTGGAAGATGCTAATGAGTTGGGAATAATGCAACCGGAGCTGCAAAATGTAAATATTTTTTTTCCAGAGTGTTATATTTACTCTTTTATATCTAAAGGCTTACCTTTTGTATGATATATGTTCTAGTTTAAGATGAGTAACTTTGTACTCAGGAGATGAAAACGGTTCCCTTAGGGTACTTTCTTTCTTGAGGTTTCGAATGAATAATACCATGTTTTTCGCTAAATGAACGATGTCCGGAAACATATCTCTCAGTTATAAGAACCTTTGTATATTTGATGCCTTTAACTAAAGGGAATACTTGCATAACTGAATAATTGTATTACAATACGTGTGTATGATAGAAGGTGAATGGTACATTGTTGGTGGAAGCACAAGTCTCATACCACAAACAGAGGAAATTGCTATCTCCACCCAATGAAATTCGGCTGATTGCCTCCGACCCTTTTGATCATGTGGGTCTTTCATATTTTATGGAAGGTCACCCTTTTGGGAATCCTTGTACGCCAAATGAAATTCACAAAGCTAGAAACTAATATCTAATATAATATGTAGAATTTTCATTTTACTTTTGATCTCTTAAAAATATATTGGATCTTGTCGGACGTTTCTATACATATATTCAGGAAAGGACATAAAATATATAGAAAGAACTAATACTAGAAAGCTAGTGGTAAACATACTAATAATTGAAACCATCACCTAAAACATTTATGTAGATAACTCGTGTTTCAGAAAGAAAAATTAGGTGTCTTTAGAATCAACCTCAAGCTTGCTCTAAATCATCTGTCTCCAAATCTGACCATGTTGGATTCACACAACCAGTGTTCTCTCCTGGCTTAATATCCTTTGTTTCTCTACTTTTCCGAAAACCCATTCATCTCCTTGGAGAGCCTTCTTGAAGAAGATCCTTGTTTCCCAACTACTTGTAGATTAGTGACGCATCAAGTTCACGGTCGACCATGCCATTGGAGAAAGTATCAATAAAACTTTAATTGCCGATTTCCAGGATATTGTGGTTTGCCTCTAGCAGATTGTATTGTAGTAATATCAAATTCTGCTGCTGCACCGGAAGGGGTTACAACATGAAAATTGCATTGATATGAAATACTATGCTGAACTGGAAGATTGTGACGCCGATTAATGTGAGAAGACATGAATTTGGATGGTAAAATCTTGTAAGTCTATTGATTGATTTACTGTAAATTTATAATACAATGAGGAGTAAATACAATAAGAGAATCAGGAAACTAGCAAACTAACTATAGTAACTATATACAAGACTGGCGTGAAATGAGGAATCATTGATTTCTATATTGTGCTGTCATTTATCCGTGTAACATTCCCCCTCAAATTAATGCTTGGATATTATAAAACATTAGTTTGTTGACGAGAAAGTCATGACGTTGGCGAGAAAGAGTCTTGGTGAATATATCAGCGGTATGAAGAGTTGACGGAGTATGTGGGAGAGATAACATTACCATCATAAGCTTCACGTATATAGTGGCAGTTCACCTCAATATTCTTAGTCCGCTCGTGATATACCGGATTAGTTGTGATTTGAACAACACTTGTATTGTCAACATGAAGAGGAGTAGGAGTAGCTTGAACGAAGCCGAGTTCAGCCAATAAACGACGTGGCCATACAAACTCAGAACACGCCGAGGACATCGATCTATATTCAGATTTCATGAAAGATTTTGACACCCGGTCTTTTTTCTTACTTTTCCACGAGATCAGCGCAGAACCAAGGAATATACACCAACTAGAAACCGATCTTCGCTTGTTCGGACACACCACCCAATCTGCATCACCGTAGGCAATGAGCTCAACTTGCGAGTTGACCGGAAAGAAGAGTCCACGACTAGAGGTACTCTTCAAATATCGAATGATGCGATGAATAACTGTGAGATGACGATGCCAGGAGCTTGAATAAACTGACTAACTTGTTGGATGGCAAAAGAGATGTCATGATGAGTAATCGTCAGATAGTTGAGACTCCCAACTAGTTGACGATTCATTGAAGGATAGGAACTCACCCTCATCATTATGATATTTGACATTGACCTCTAAGGAGTGTCAACAGTGCGGCCATATTGAAAATCGGCCAAGGAGATCAAATCTTGGATGTACTTATGTTGGTGCTAGATCGTGCCAATGGGATTAGACAACACATCAAGACCCAAAAAATATTGCAATCGACCCAAATCCTTCATATGGAACGAACTCTGAAGATTCTTCTGTAGCTCAGAGATCAAGATTGAGTTGGTTCCTCGTGCCAACTAACCTTGTCTTTAAGATGCATTTGATACTAACTATTTGTGCCTCCTAATACTAAGGTTGTTCTTATGTTGGCAGTCCATGGATTCAGCGGAACTGATGAACACCAGTAATATTGTTCTTGAAATGGCTAGTGCATTGAATATTGGGAAACATGATAAAAAGAGTTGTCTTGATTTCTTCGGCTCCAACTTTTACTGTAACAGTATGAAATTCTCAGATATGAATAGTTCAACTTTAAATCACAGTCGATTTTAATGGAAATTTCAACTACTCCATATTCATTACCACTTTCAGGCCAAATTTCTAGATTTATCTGACATTTTTCGTTCTATACAACACATAATTCAACAGCGGTGGAGCCCTAGGTATATTTTGAGTGATAAATATATATTTCTTAGGAAATTTAATTTTTTTTTCCCTATTTCGTGATTTAATCACAAGGATGAGATCGAGGCTCTCTCTTCAATGATTTACTTGCAGGGGTAGATTCTATTGGCAAAGATCGTACATGAACTTGAAATGAAAGGTTTAAGCCCGTGACAACAAGATCCCAAATCCACTCTTCTAGAATCTTAATTTTTTGATTTGTACTGAGAAATTTTTCTTGACATTAGTAAAAGGTAAAATATCACAAGTAAAATGCAGGAAGGAAACCATACTTAGGCTTCTCTCATAGTCATTACATGGTTGTAGTGCCATGTAGAAATAAAAGGATTGTCAAGATTGTTAAAAAAATGGTCAGGGTAGAGTTATTAGTGTAAGGCCTCTGGCTCCCCGAGTAGTCATCATAGTCGTCAAAATCATCGGAATTTGAATCGAAATCGGCTCCAGAACCATCGTTTCCAGTCCACTTAGCCAGCTTGTTACCCCTGCTAACAGAAAAAAAAAAAGCATGTTAAAAATATCATTTTGAACGATGATCCATTAATTGATCTCTATGCAAAAGAGAAGCAAACAAAATCCGTGACCAATTCTTTAAGAAAAAGAGCAAAAGGAAAAGACAGGAAAAAGGGAAAAAGAGAACAAAGTTAAAGAAGAATAAGTAAAAAAGACCTGCTCCTAAGGGCACCAGCGTTGAGCGTGAGCAAGTCAATATCTGCAGCAGATTTGGGCTCCACACTATAAGCTTTCTCATATTTGACCCCAACATCTTGTCCTGATGCCACAAAGAATGCTCCGTTCACCATTATATCCCCTTCACTCCTCCAATTCCAATTACTCCATTCCTCCTCCGAAGTATCCAACCGTTTCGTAACCTGCATTATTCGGAAAATGTAATGGACTTCTCTTCCAGTTTGAATGGATACTTTTAGTAAAGCAAGGACAGTTAAAAACTCTGTTAGTGGATTCCATTGTATAGAATATCGCCCGCACGAGTGGCGAGCCCCTGGTTGGGGCATTACAAAATGTCTGTACATTGTCCGAGATAAAAGATTACCTCCTTTGCATCGTTGTCAAACGAGGCGATGTAACGGTTTCCTTGGCTATTAATCGTAGGATTCGCGCTCCCTCCAATCGCATACATTTCCCACCTTGTAAAGTCATTGTTTACTACATGTATGTATCCCCTTCTACACCTTGGCATCCTTTGGATTAGTCTTTTACCAAAATGGTTAAAAGCTATAGTCACTTGCATCCCAGAATCGGGCAGGTAACTGTCGCTATGGCCTAATAACATCACCTTGTTATGGTGAGAAAAAACGTTGTTAGATATGGTGATCGAAGTGGATCCCATGATGGCATCAATCAAGCCATCTTTACAATTTGACAACGAACAATGATCGATCCAAATGTCCCTAGATCCAAATATGGAGATCCCATCACCGTCTGACAGCGTTCGCCACCCATAATGTGTCGGGCTCGACCTAACATTCGTCTCCCCCGATGGGTAGCAATGGTGTATATGTATATTATGAATGATGACATTGTTTATATATTGCAATGTTACGCACCCTCCCCCCGTTATATGCACGTTTGCTCCCCGGCCGTCTAGAGTCTTGTAGGAGTTGAAAATCAGCTCTTGGGAGAGATGGATGAGCATATTGGTGGCAAAAACGATCCACAGAGGCTCGGTTTGAATGACCGCATATCGAAGGGTTCCCGGCTTTGGATTGACGACATCGTCGTCTGACGAATCTGTCACGACATAGTAACGTCCCCCTTTGCCACCGAGGGCGTATTGACCGAACCCAATGGCGCAATCTGCAAGCCTTTGACGGTTGAGTTGCCAGTTGGGGTCGCAACGCCAACAGTCGTCCATGGGATTGCCTGTAAGGCAAGTGGATGACTGGTCGCTGGTGGTGTAGGATAGCATTTGTCTTCCTGACACAGATGCATTAACTCTTCTGCAGGAATTAATGTCAAGATAATCTGTTCAGGATCCAGTATAAAATATAAATTAAACATTTATTTGTACCTGTCACTAGTCAATTTATGAAAAGACGACACACAGGATTCCATTGCATGCAACAGAAAACTGAAAAGTTGTTGGAGGACCACACCATAAAAGTACGGAAAATTCTTCTATGCTCTGGGTCCTGCTATATATACATATGTGTATTTATGTGTGTTTGTATACCAATACAACAATTTCCCTAAAAGTATACACGAAGTCAGTAAGTGTAGAGACCTAAAACGCACAGAAGAAGATGTCTGACATGGAAGACCACAGATCAAGAAGAAAAACTTGTTCTCGCGGGGCATCGGCGTTACAAGAATTCAGCTGAACATTTCAAGTCTATTTTATAATGATTTTTAATCTCCTTCCTTAAGGTGATGACAAACTATATATGCTAAAGTTTGCTTAAAACAGCAAAATAAGTAAAACGCTATGGAGACAGCGCGATAAAAATCCCGCAATTCTGCTGCTCATCATATGATTACTTATTTGTGTTATACAGAGTTAGATACAGCATGTGCGGTATAAATCCGGTATTATGGGAGGGGGCTAAGTATTTGTCCGCAATGCGGCACTCGAATCCGGTGGTTTATTGAACATGGTATATATGTAACAAACCCAAAAATGTTCGAACCCGACCCGGTCATTAGTCCCCTCGCACGAAAAAATTCACAAGTTTTCAGAAAATGTAAGTTTCGCTGACGAGATACTGGAACTGATCCCCTAAACAGGCACATTGCCGTGGAACACCGTAAACAAGCACTTGCAGTGTTGAACTGAAGTTTTTTATACCAAAATGTAGTTATGTAGAGGAAGTAATACGGCCGGAAAAACTCAAACTGAAACCTACAGCCTACAGGGAAATAAATAATAAAAAGAACCAAAACCCAGTAAAATTAAGAGCAAAAGGAAGTAAATTCTTGCCTGTGAACATCTTGGACAACAGCTTCAGGGTCCCGGTGCTGACCAGGGAGAGTGAGATTGAGCAATGCTGAAACCTGGCAAGAAAATGCACCCGCGAGAAATATAAAGACAATGCAGCAGCTACGTGTCAGCACTTCCATTGCACTAATCTTTTGGAAATGTGGTTTCAGATTAGTGCATATGTGAAGTGATGAGAAGAAGTTGGAGAAGGGAAGCGGTGTTTTTAGTTTTTAAGAAGTTTGAACATTTTGAAGGGCTCAATGCTCTGTGTGAATATATTAATTGGGCAGTATATCTGTAGTTTCATTCTACTACATTTTTTCAGGACATGTCGTTGGCAACAGTTAATTTATGTCGTCAAATCTAGTCCAATAAATTTGATTTTATTTACTTTTATTTACTTTTACTCATTCTTTCACAAAAAGTGCACACGTAAGTAATATTTAATATAATATCAGCAATATATGGTATCACGTAATCGATGTGTTATCATATCTGCACACTCGTGATAAAGATGAACGTGAAAAAGATGAACGTATTGGATTAAGTTTGAACTTTGACGATATACATTATCAAAAACCAAAATAAGCCAACTTCCAATACAAAATTTTTATAATTTGTCCTAAATCAAAATTCAACATTAATTTTAAGTGGATCTTTTGGAACATATGAATGATGTTGGCTCTGGTCTGCCTAAGGGGAATCAATTCTTTTGCTTTTCAATGATTTGGTCAATATGATCTGACATTCTTTTTCGTCTTTCTATTCCGTAATTAGCTCAATTTGCAGGGTTAATGCTGCCCTAAATTAAGGTTTAAATTTATCTTCCAGGAACATTTTGGTCATATCATGTGTACCTCTTCGATTTTCTAAAAATTTTCGAGTTTTATAGTTTTTGTTGGCATCAAATATAGGAACTTTATAGGTAACCGTATAGCAGTATCCTATGATATATTGTGCTTTGAAATTGATTCGAAATATTTCACATGAAATATTTCGAATCAATGATGATTATGCTCATAGCAGTATTTTCAAAATCGGACCAAAGATGAAACCAATGCCCTTATTGGTTATATGTTCGATCGATTTGATCAGTTAAACCATTGATTCAACCGGTGATGATGTCAGCATTATGTAATATCTATTTTAAGTTTTGTAAAATATATATATCATGTATTTGCTATAGTTTCAAGTTGTTCACAATAAAAAAATATCATTACACCAACATAACATGTCAAACTTCAAAAATCAGATAAAATCAAATGTCCAACCTAAAAAAAATTATAATAAAATATCTCAAAAAATAACAAATAATGCTCAAAAAGAACAATATCCCAAAAATATTTAAAATATTATGAAATTATTCACATATATTATAATTTACGAGAAACTAAAGATGTTTATATATAATACACAAGACACATTTATTAAATTATATGAAATTTTTGATAAAAACATACATAAAATATTATTTTGTAATCATTTCAATAACAATAAATTATATATAATATATTTTGTTCTAAATATTTGATTTATAATTTGAAAAAAATAAAATAATTTAAAATTTTAAAAAATGAAAGAAAAATGAAGGAACATACTGGTTTAACCAGTCAACCGATTCAATGGTTGAACCGGTATTTTACCGATTTAATCTCGTTCTCACTGATTTTTTAGTAGCGTGGTTTTGAAGAGTCAATCGGACCGGACCAAGCATCGATTACAGGTTAAACCGGTTGAATCGACCGGTTCAGACCGATTTTCAAAACACTGGCTCATAGCATTGTATTTAGAAGAAACAACAAACTAACATAAAATGTAATACTAGCTCGTTTCTTAAGGTTGAGTTCTTGAATGGATAGATCTAATGGTCATTATGGATCCAAAATTTGTATATGGGTCAAGCATGAACTTTATATATTTGAGGCAACCATGATCATTTCATTTGATATGCACTTTAACATCTCATTATCTGTTTCTTAATCATTGGTCAATTATTAATTTGAGTGTTTAAAAAAATATAATTTCGAGTATTAAATCAATTTATCTTAAAATTTGCTGATAATATTATATTCTATGATGAAATTTTAATTCTGTAAAAATTTTCAAATATTAAATATATTAAGTCAGTATATCGAATATGATAACATAAAAAGAAGTCAGAAATAATTGTTTTTAATAATAAAAAATAATTATTTGCAATTTTTGTTGTGTATATCTTGCAGACTGAAATGAATAGCTTAATCTGTATATTACATCAATAATTATATAACAACTTACACTACGCATGCTCGATTCCTAGCCCCCCACTTGGATTTTTATTTATTTATTTTTATATTGAAAGTTTCAAATTGTATATAAATTGAATTATAAAATATTTTACATAAAAAGATATCATTCGGTTAAATATGTTAAATGAAAAATAAAATAATATCTGAATTGGATATTCCGTAACAGTTTAAATTAATTAATTTAACTAGTTCGGCCAAATATGAATTGTGCCCACTCGCTAACTTATTTTCACTTCACATAAGCTTTGTGAGCGATGATAGATTTGTTGCACACTCGATAAATGTAAAAGTAATTACATGAACAAATTATGTTGTTATTAAAATTAGGATTAGTAATATTCTTCTAACCCAACAAAGTCCAACTAAGGTATATTCCCAATTCACCAAATTGGAAGATTCAGTAAAATTGTTAGCTAAGGAAAAAGTAAAATTGCTCTTGCTTTTTGACCTATCTGAATCGAAGTCCCCTTATCTTAATTCTTAAATCCCATTTTGGGCCGATTATATCAGGTTAGGAAAATAGTCAGATATCCAAGATGGATCCATTTGTTCCGATGTAGAAATAAATAAATAAATTAGAGTGGGCCATGTATCTTTGAATTTCACTACGATTCACTGAGACATAGATTGCTTTATGGTTTATCTTTTCAACGTCCTCGATATCTTGAAAATAAAGTGGGCAATTTCTAATTAAAAAAATATATATGAAGTTTTCAAAGAAAAAAATGATTAGTGGGTGGAAGCCTGAATTTGGTCAGGACATGGATAAAGCACATTTATTCATTTTTGCTACCGTATTTCAAACGTAGGGTCATGCTCTTGACCTTTTATTGTAGTGGCCAGTGGGACTCAATTTATTGGAAGTAGACATTTCATATGGCTTGTCATTGTATAGTCCCACGGGTCGGAATGCGGGAATAGGAGGGTACATTAGTTGAGATCTATCAGCAGCAAATTTCCCATAAAAATAGGGGTATCTCACTAGTATAAAAATAATATCATAATATTTTACGGTTGATTTGAGGTCCAAAAAAAATTATGGACCACATATAACCAAATTAAAATAGATCATCGAATCTTGAACAATAGTATTACTCGTGTCTCATTAAAAATGTGAGGCTGTCCGATATTTAAAATTTAACATAAGGCGCTAAAATTTTCGCGTTAATATTCTTGACAGTTTTTTGCTCGAAGAACTCATTCAATCTTTGGATTTTACTCATTTATTCAATTTTTTCGATATTATTATTATTATTTCTTCATAAACAGCATGTCATTAACAAAAGAACGAAACATTAAATCAATATACTATTGCATTCCTGCCTTTTTTTATTTTTTAATCAATGAATATTGAGTCAATGACAAATTATCTTTATGTGGAACCGATAATAGATAATTTACTCTTATTTGATTTTTAAATAGATATTTTAAATCTATGTTATTTGAAAATAGGCAATCTACCCCATGTGGTTTTTAAATTAGTTACTCAATGTGATTTGCGAAGTATATCACACTGTCCCTTTATATTGAGGGGATATTTTACAATTATTCTTAAATCACCTATTTTGAAAAATACAGGGGAGTAAACTGTATACTTCAAACTACATGTGTTTAACTGTCTATTTGAAAAATCATAGGGGTTTGTTGTTAAAAACCCTTGTGAATGCTTACACTCGGTTGTTTTTTGTCAATATACTCTGCATGCTCTTTATCCTACATGTATTATTGAAGGCTCTAATCACTTTATTTTAATTTATGGTAGATATTAATATCATTTTATGTATATATATATTTCATGTTTTCTTTGCTTTTTCCTTTTAAAAAATATGTTGACAACTAATTTGATTTAAAAAATATTGATTTAATTTCAAACGATCATATTTATAACCTCCAAAAATTATAGACACACACTTAGCCTAATATGGAATGTACGGTAGTGTTGACTTTTGTTAAATATTGAACATTTACAAATATGTTAAACTGTTCTTCTAGTAGTTATCTGTTACAATTTTTTATTTTTTTTATTATAGATGGAGAAACCAAATATTTTTTCGTATATTATGTGATTCAAACTCAAGTATTTCCAAAATAAAGGTGAGTTTTTAATTAATTTATTATAAATTAATTAATTGACCAAACATGCTGATCAACCCGCCAACCTGCGAGTCAACTCACCCCAACCCGTCATTTCAAACGGGTTGGACTGTTTAAAAGTGGGAGTAAAAAACCTTGGCCCAATCCAACAGGCCCAACCCATTTTAACAACTCTAGATATAGTCCCATGGCTAATTCATTTTTATATTTTGCTTTAAGCACAGTGCGTTGTTCTGAGTCTTACATTCATGATAAATATATTTTTGTTTTAAAAATATAATTTTCATAATATGTGTGTGTATCTATATATATATAATAAAAATTCTAAAATCACAAGTTCAAAAAATAACAAATAACTAAACCTACTTCAATTATTAGTTAATCAGTTATAAAAAAAGTATAAAAATAATCTTTTAAATTTTTAATTTTGATGTATGTTTTAGATTTTTTATATAAAAATTATATAACAAAAAATACAACTAAAAAGACTTATTTATACGCATTAAAACATATATTAAGGAGCTCCTGTTAGACCCCTTTTCGTTTAAGGCAGAATTTTGTATTGGGCCTATTTTCAGCGGCCTATAGAGTGAATTGGGCTGGGCCTCAAGTCAATGTCAGAGATCTAAAGTTTGAAAATTAGTCGATTTCATTAAAATTAAAAGAAAAAATAGATATATGTTCAACTTTCCATAACTTTATTCAACTGAAGCATATTAAATCCTTGTTTCCAACTAAACCATCTTCCGAAAAGTTTTATTCAAATAAGTGCATTCTGAAATTTCTCCATGATCTCATCAATCAATGATTCAGGAGTTGGCTCATATCTCTAATGCTTGTCCCCTTTCTCGATCTCTTGAACATCTCTTTTATGTTTACGTATTCTCTACTTTCATTTACTCGATCTAACTGTCATGGATTTGAGATTTATGCTTTTAAAAATGTCAATACTTCAAATCTCCGTGTGTGCGTGTCTATATATATTATATGCCCAAAATACTTCACCAAACGAACCTAAATTCAAAAATGTGTGCAAAATCTGCCACATTTCAATCTTCCTCGTCACCAAAACCCCTCCAGATCCTTCCAATTTACCCGCTATTTGCTCGCATCTCACCTCTCAGTACTGGAAATCGAAATTCACGACTCTTTGTGTAAATTCTTCGAACGTGAAGTGAACGAGACGAAGGAATGTGAATGGGGCTGGTGCATTTTGGATCTGGAGCTGATGGATCCCAACATTAGCCTAAGTCTACAGTGATCAAGTGGAATTTTGTGCTAGTTTTTTTTGTTGGCATATCGGGTTATACAACACCAAACTGTTGGGAATTTGACCTCCAAATCCACCCTCAGGATCTGCACATTTTTGTGGGAAAAAGAAAGCAAAAGAAGAACTAATAATGACATAAGATTTAGCGTGATAAACTCTCATGAGAAAAACCATCAGGACCCGAGAAGAAAATAAACTATGTGAAAATTATTACAACCACACAATTTCTCTTCTAACCCCCATGCACCATCAAATGATCTAAAATAATAGTATCATCATTCATTCGCAATATATGAAACTTCTCTTTCAGATACATTCGATTAGAGACACCATTTGTCTGATACAACTCTTAGAGCTTTTTCCATAGTTCCTTAGCCATAAACATTCCATGCAAATTTGCTAGAACAATTTTGGCAAGGCACGGATGTATTGCACTTGCTGCTCTCAAATCCAGTTCCTCTCAATCATCATTGCTTATTATAGCTTTGCCTGTTGCACTAGTCATTCCACCAGTCAGACTAGAATCACTGCTACTTTCGGGATTACCCTACCCTTCAAGCCCGTTGTGTAAAACATATTAAATCAACACATCCTTGACTTCCACTTGCCACAAGGAAAAGTTGATTTTCCCATCAAATTTCACCAAATCAAATCTAAATGCATTTGAAACTCTGCTTCCCGACATTGTTATGATACTTTGACGAATTTTACTGTAGACCTGAATAATACACACTAAGTAAGCTCCCAGGAAAGAGAAAATATTAAACTTTCCTAGACATAACTTCAAGATTCCCAGGAAAATGGTGGAGTCACATTGATCCCACTTAAATACCGATTTTTCTAGACATAACCTCCTTAGTCAATAAGCCTACCACACCAAATCTCCACCACAGCAAAAGGACTCAGGCTCTGATACCACTTGTTTAGAAATTGACTCTCCAGATTCACCTCCCAAAATATACACCTTTTATGGGACAATAAATCAAAATAAAAATAATAACGACACAAGGATTTAACGTGAAAAACTCCCAAATCAGGAGAAAAATCACAGTTATCAGAGAAGAAAATACACTATACGAAAAATTATTATAACCACATAATTTCTCTACTCACCCCAAATGCACCCACAAAACTTTCTCACTGACCACACTTTATAACTTACACATTTACCCTTAAAAAGAAAGACACATAATAAAATATTTTTTGATATGGAAGCTCAGTCAAAACCACAAGCTACTAAGACTTTTACTAGATTTTACAACAAGAATGGAATTTATATAAAGCCAAAAGTTGATAGACAAACTATTTATTGGTGCACTTAAACTAGAAGGTATAAACCTTCTTTTATACCAAAAGGGCTGCCTAATTTTTCTATTCCCATGGATGTGGGATAGGAAAGCACAACCCAACACAAATGAGTTTACAGGCTATGTATCCTTTGCAGTCAGTTCATTATTTTTGTTCTTGAATTTAAAATCTCGGTGATTCGATTTGGAAAGAAAATGTAGCATAATGGGGTTTTATCATGGTTGGGGTGGTGCTTCTCCATATGATTGACTGACATTGTTGTTATGTAGAACAATAGAAGTTTATTTTGTTCATGTGAAACTGTTTGGCTTCGTTTTATCATCTGAAATAAGTTAATTTAATGATAGCAAAACGAAAGAAAAAAAGTATGTTGGGATTATTCAAGTAAAATAGGATAAAGATAAAGAAAGTGAATGATAAATAATGATATTATTGATTTGAATGATTAATATTGAGATTGAGAGTATGATTAAATGATAAATTATGTTTTTGCCCTCCAATTATTATAAACGAATAATACTTTGTTTGGTTTTGAAGAAGTGGTATATATATATGATAAAATGGACTAAAGTCGTAAATCAATAATTCCTGATGTCTTCATCTGCTTTTGGGTTGGATGATTGTTATCTCTAAAGACAATATAAGTAAAATGTAGTAATCATTGTAATGAAAATATTGATTTGACATACCATAGGACAATTACTGGCAACATTAAAACAAACCTACATTTTTTGTAAGCAGGGGCATTGATTGCATATCAGAATATATTATTTAAAGGCAAAATTAGAACAATATAAGTGGAATAAAGGGGGACTTCACTCTCTTCCAAAGTCAAGCATAAGTTTCTCATCATTATTTTAACTTAGTTTACTATCTTGCTAGGAATTCTCTGCCTTACTTAGTAACCATTTCATGGCATCCCCCAGTTCTTACATAATTCGTCAAATTAATAATTAAAAGGAACCATGAAACACACTTTGGAAAATAGGGAAGACCTTTCAATACACGGTTATATAAAAAATAAGGATTTTTTTTCTTTGAAGAAATTATTTCTTTCTATGGTTACGATGAAAAAACTAAGAGAGGCTAATGTTTTAGTTAATAATTTAATGTAAATAAGTGCACAATCCAAATGCATCAATATACTTAGTGCAAGTGCACTAGGAGAAATTAAGTGGGATTTGCAGATTTTATGGTATTCAATTGCATCTCTAGAAAAAACAACATAGAAATAAACACTAGAAACCTTAGTTTGCTGCACTATTATCATGAAATCAAGTGTCACCACTGGCATAACATGTATATCTAAGTTCAAAACAACAAATAATATGCATCATTGGCTTGCCTCTTCAATGGAAAGTGAATGCCCTTCACTTGAAGCTATCATCAAAGTATGATCCCAGCTATTCCACAACTAGGAAATCAGGAGCTATCCTTGATCCCTTATTCATATTACATTCAGATGTAATATGAAGATGGGGTTAGGAGTGGGTAGAGATGTCAAATGGAGCAGACGGCACGAGGCACGACACGAGCACGACACGTTACGGAGCGGTACGGCCATTTTGCTACTATGACGTGCCGTGCCGTGCCGTGCCAAGCACGAGACTGTAGCATGGGTCGTATCGGGCCATAGGGTGCCGGCCCGTGGGCCGGCACGGCACAAAACAGTAAATTTTTTATTTTATTTTTTAGTGTAGCGATCGCCAGTTAGGTGGCGATCGATCGTCAAAAAAATTAAAAAAAATTGAAATGGGCCGTGTCGGCACGGCACGGCCCATGGCATGACACGTAGGGGCCATGCCTATTGTGGAAACGGGCCGACACGGCACGACCCATTTTCGAATCGTGCCGACATGACACGGCACGCATAGTGCCCTGCCGGCACGATTAAAAGGGTCGTGCCGTGCCGGCACAGCCCATTTGACACCACTAGGGGTGGGCTGGCAAGTGAGCGAAGCGAACGAAAGCGAACGAACCGCTAGGAAGGAGAAGTAAGTTCATTGCTAAAATTTTGATTTTGTTGCAAGTTTAGAAAAAAATTATGTTTCGTTTGGAAGACTTGATACTGAATGATAAATACCAAAAAAACTAAGGGGAAGTACATAGTATAAGTTGAAGACTTTCAACAAGCAGTTGGTATTCATACAGAGACTCAACACTTCACATTACAGCAAAAAAAAACATCCCTTTCTACACGAAAACACCAATAAATTCACAACCCGTAAATATTTTTTAAGGGTAATTTTCAATAGAATATTGATTTTTCCAACACTAATCCTAAACTTTTAGCATTAATTAAATATAATCTTACATAAATTATTTTTAATTAAAAATAGTATCACATAAATGTTTTTAACAAATCTAGTATAATAAAAATTAATTTTGAACAAAAAATCTCATAATTGAAGAGGGGATTTGATACCAAATTGATTAAAAACTATTATTGATTAAAAACAAAAGCTTGAGACTATTTTGAATCAAAATCAATTTTCACGAGACTATATTAAAACACCTTTTTTATTTTAAATTTCCCCTATTTTTAAACTTGCGAAGAGAAAAAACAAACCGAAAACATGAATACATGAGTACGTGCTAAACACGTCGGAGTCATTTCTTGTCATTGGCTTCGCGGGTGGAAGTGTGTTACTTCTTTTCCAAACTCGGCGGAGGCGTTTCTTGGCGTTATTCTTGGTTACAAACAATTATTAATTTGTTTTCTGTCCTGGGTTCTTGTCGTTGTTGAACTCAAAATTGAGAGATTGAAATGATCTTGAACAAACTCTTTTGCAATCAAATATGAAAGAAATTGTATATAATTCCAGAATAAATCAAAATGTGAATTTGAGTTTCGGATATATACAGACATTCAAGGGCATATCTGTAAAATACTTAATGACTATTAACTAATTAAAATGTTAACTAACTAAATGGTTGTAACCGTATGTAAAATTGAATCTGAAGAAATGGTTGTAATTGGATGAGTTTGATCTTTATCTTGACATAGATGAAATTGGATATTTTTCAAGTTCATCTTGAAACTGAATAATTTGAACAGTTGGATACCCACTGGTTTTGTTAAAACATTTGCAATTTGCTCCGATGTAGGAACATGTTGAATTTTGATCAAGCCTGCTTTAACCTTTTCCCGTACATAATGAAACAATTTGTATGTGTTTGGTCCGCTAGTAGAAGACATGATTGTTGGCTATGGACCATGCTGATTTGATGTCAGTATAGATCAAAGCAAGAAAGTTATGTGTTATTTTAAATCATTTAACAAGTAAAGTAAGCACTGGATCTCGTATGTTGTTGTTGTTGACAAAGCTCGGTACTCCAGCTTCTGCTGAGGAACGGCTTACGGTCGGTTGCTTCTTGGATTTTCAAGAAATGAATGAGTTGCCAAGAAACACAACATATCATGTAACACTACGTCTTGTGTCAATGCATCCTGCCCAATCACTGTGGCTATAGCCTTTAAGAAGTAAATTAGATGATTTTGGTAAAAAATCCCTTGCCATGGATTGGATTTTACGAATCTTAGAATTCCGCGAGCTGCAGCTAAATGAGTGTGAGTGGGTTTAGACATAAATTGAGAAAGACATTGAATACCATAAGATAAATCGTGTCTTGTCATAGTTAGGTATAAAAGTCTTCCAACCAATTTTCTATATGTTTTGGGATCAGGAATAAAATCATCTCCCGTGGAAGTTAATTTTAGGGAAGAATCCATTGGTGTGGAAGAAGGTTTGCAACCTAGATAACCAAAATAATTTAAAATATCTAAAACGTATTTTCTTTTACATAAGTTTATGCCTTCGAATGATCTAGCTACCTCTAAACGTAAAATATACTTTATATTGCCTAGATTCTTGATAGTAAATTGGTCACCAAGATGTTTCTTGATTGCTTTGATCACTATTAAACAATTTCCTGCAATAATTATATCATCAACATATACTAATAAATGATGTAATCTTTAACAGATAAAGTAAACAATGAACAACCAAAATGTGATTGAGAATAACCATATTTAAGAAGACAAATGGTTAGTTTTTGAAACCATTGGCGAGAAGCTTGTTTAAGGCCGCATAAACTCTTTGTTAATTTACAAACTTTACTATCATTTTGTTGACAATCAGCAGGAGGTGGTTGCATGTAAACTTCTTCACCGAGATCACCATATAAAAATGCATTATTTACATCACATCAATGTATATACCAATCATGATGAGATGCAACAGCTAGGAGAACTCTTACTGTTGTAATTTTAGTAATAGGAGAGAAGGTATCGAAATAATAAATGCCTTCCTGTTGAGTGTATCCCTTAGCAACTAATCTACCTTTGTAGTGTTCTATACTACCATCAGCCGTAAATTTTATTTTATAGACCCATTTGAATCCAATGCAATGTTTTCCCGGTGGTAATTCTGTTAAGAACCAGGTATGAGTTTTCTATAAAGCATTAATTTAAGTGTCCATGGCATCTTGCCATTGAGGATCACAAGAAGCTTGTTTATAAGTTTTAGGCTCGTTAATTTGTGTGATAGAAGTAGTGAACACATGATGGGAAATGGACAGATGAGCAGCTGAGATATGATCAGCAATGAGATATTGTTTACCTGAGGAAACTATATTAGTGGATGACTGTGCTATGGAATGAGGAAGAGAATAATCATAAACTGTAAGGTGTGCATGAAGATTTCTGCTCCTTGAAGATCTTTTAAGAGTTACTGGAATTTCATTTGAATTAATGGAACGTGAGATGAAATTAGAGAGTTAGCAGAAATATCATTTGATGTAAAGATGAGCTGGTTCAGAATGTATATTGATGTTTGTAGGTAGGGGTGCTTATCGGACCGGGTCGATCCAGACCCGGTCCGAAACCGGACCGGTTAGTCCGGTCCGAAACCGGAACCGGACTAACCGGTCCGGAACCGGTTTGATACCGGACCGGATCGGTTCTACCGTTCCGGATCCGGTATCTTACCGGTTCCGGATTGAACCGGAACCGGATCCATTTTTTCTTTAAAAAAAAAAAAAAAGTTTTTTCGATTAATCCTTTCCTTTTTTCCTTTTTTTTTTTAAAAAAGAAAAATTCCGGTTCCGGGTTGGAACCGGTCCAACCCGGAACCGGTGGAACCGGAACCGGATCCGATCCGGTTCCTTATCGGATCGGACCGGTTCCGCCCATAACGGGCCCGGAATCGGTCGGTTCAGGTCCGGACCGGACCGGTTCGAACCGATAACCACCCCTATTTGTAGGATTTGAATGTTTATCAGAAAAATCATATTTGTTGTAATCATTTGAAAAAGAGTAGAAGGAAATAAAGCATCATGAGATTGAGACAAATTAGGAATATACGAGGTTATATCTTGAAAAGATAAACATTTATATAAAACTGAACATTTCGAGAGATGAATGCTTGTTTAGTTACAATGTCGTATACTTTATACACTTTGTATCCTAAAGGATATCCAATCAAAATACATTTGTGTGCTCTTGAATCAAACTTAGTTATGTTGGCAGAAAGGGTTGAAGCGTAACAAAGGTAACCAATAATTTTCAAATGTGAAACGGTTACCAATTTGAATATGAAGAAATGGTTGTAATTGGATGAGTTTGATCTTTATCTTGATAAAGACATTGTGTCGGGGACAGGGAGTCTGCAAGAATGCGGTGGGCGGCACATTTTTGATTAATTTACAATTATTTTTATTATTTTGTAACAATTATTTTTTTAACGATATTAATTGTTTAGTTGATCATTATTCGTGGAAGCCAGTCATTGAGGCAGGTAGGCACAAATGATGAGACCCCCCATTAATTCAGCTCAATAAATGTTTACTCGCCTAATTACAGTATTAAAAAAATTCGTCGTTCAATATATATATATATATAAAGTATTTAAAGAAAATAAAAAATGTTTCGTCACCAAAACTTAGTGTTTTTTAGTATAATACGCGTGTGCATATTCCTTACAATATACTTTAATATGTTTCCTAATAAATTTGTTAACTTAATAAATTCTAGCTTTAATATACTTTTTATCACCTACAATTTAAATATTTAATTTAAATAATGTAGTGCGTTCCTCGTATTTGATCGGTGCTTTAGATGCCATTCCCACATAATGTTAGTATTAATAATTAATATTATTTTAAAAGTTAATTAACTTCACGTTTACAGGGGACCTTATAACCCACCAATCAAGAAACTTGCAGGAAATTTCACAATATTATATCGATGAAGTTGTGGTTTTGACAATTAATATATATATATATCTATACCTATATATAAAGTAAGAGGTAACTAAACCTACATTTGGCCTCTTGGTATGCCACCAAATTTACTAAAATGCCCCTAACAATCTTAATATTTACAATATTACCATTCTACATAACAAAATCAAATAAAAATATTAAAGTCCAACAAAATAGTTGTTAAAAAAGATAAATAAACAACTAAACTCAAAAAATAATTTAACAAATATATTAAATCCCAAAATAGAAAAGGACTTTACAATTATCACATTCTTTTATAAAAAAAATTGATCGTCCATGCACGCAACGCGTGCAGAATAACACTAGTATATATAAAGAGAGAAAAAGAGAGATTAGAAGTGAGGAGAGCAAAATGAAGGGCATCTACAATATTCTTGCTCCATTTCTTGTGTTCTTATTTCTGTTTGGAGCAAAATCTGCCAATTCTCAAGAAGTAGGTACGTAATAAACAACATTTATTTATCTCTATATACGTGAATGTTGCAAGTATCAACATGAATATATATGTTTGGATTCAGACACAAGTTAAAAACATTTTAATAGATTTGATTGTTTTACATGCATTTTTTTTAGAAAAATAGAAGCAATTTTAATATTTGCGTGTAATAATGGATATTTTTTACTTTCTAATATGTTAGTTTCTCCTATGTTTAACTTCTGATTTGGAAAATAACACTAATTAGATGATGAACGAGAGTTCGATTACTCGAAAGATGGTGAAAAGGGTCCAAGAAAATGGGGACAAATCAAGAAAGAATGGGGCGCATGCAGCAATGGGACCATGCAATCTCCAATAGACTTGTCAGATGAGAGGGTTCAATTAATTTTAAAGCCAGAAAAGAAGAATTACATGGCTTCAAATGCAAAAATCAAGAATAGAGGTCATGATGTTCAGGCAAGAATTCATTATTTAGAACTCTAATTTTATTATATATATAGTCTCTTTGATGTCGTATTGTTCAAGTGATTAACTGAAAAATGGATTAATTTATTTGACTGCAGATTGAATGGACTGGTGATGGTGGATGGATTTTGATTAATGGGAATGAGTATCGTCTCCGATATGCCCACTGGCATTCACCCTCCGAATACACCGTCAATGGTAGAAGGTATTCGTTTATAGTCCTATATATAAGAAACCTAGTGACAATTTACCGCCTTATAGTATACATCCTGTAATTATCCTGTGATTTGTAAATAAATACCATGTTGTGTAGACATTTTACCCATGTGATTTGTAAATATTCAATTTACCCACCCTTAATTTTTAAAATAGGCAATTTACTGTAGTCTGCAAAACATAGCATACATGAAGTGACGTTTTGCACCTATTCACGAACTAGAGTGATAAAACTTCTATCTTCACAAACCATATGAGACAAACTGTCTATTTTCAAGTCACATGAATAAATTGTTTATTTTAAAAACTACAAGGGATAATCTGTCTATTTGAAAAACTTCATTGCCAATAACTTCATATAAGACGATGCTTGGCTATTGAATGGGACATATTTCTAAACATAGGATGCATATTTAAACATTTAGAGATCATATGTAAAATCTTGGTCAAATAAGGATTAAATAGAAAATTTGACACACATGCAAGGACCGAGGCACACAGACAAGGAAGGACAAGTGTCCTCCCTAAAAGAAAATGTATGACCTAAAAAAGCCTTTTCCCTTTATAATTGTATTTGGCCGTCCAAATTGCAAATTGCTCCCTTAAAATTATATTTTACCCCCTAACCCCTCCCCCCCATTTTTTATGTTATCATTTTTTTGCTCATCATCTTGGATTTTAAATCCGCCTCGGCGCATAGATATGACATGGAGTTACACTTGGTACACCTAAGCACCGACCCAAATGTTGAAAATAAGATTGCTGTTGTTGGTGTCTTGTACAAGATTGGCAAGGCTGATCACTTTCTCTCCAAGGTAATTACAATAATAATAATAATAAAATCACTAATTAACATGTTACACATGATCTCATTTATTTTGTAATCTTAATTAATACTACCCTTTGTTGTTTAAATTTTTTTACCAGAAAATGACAGATATATCCTCGATGATGGATAAGAAGAATGAAACGAGGGATTTAGGTCCAATTGATCCAAACGATATTAAAACAAAGAGTAAAAAGTACTTAAGATACATTGGATCACTTACCATTCCGCCATGCACGCAGGGAGTTATTTGGACAATCAATAAAAAGGTTATATTAAATGCTTTTAGATTTTTATAAAATGATATTTAAGTCATTGTCTTACTAAAATCAATGGGTTTTAAGTTTATAAATTACTGCCTAAATTTGTTGAATGAAATTTCAGGTGAAGACTGTTTCAAGGGATCAAGTGAAGTTGCTTAGAGATGCTGTGCATGACGTAAGTTTTCAAACATAGGCCACATTTATGGGTTTATGGGTTTGTTTGATGACCACCCTTGCCCTTAGGGGCATCATCACCGTTCATTTGGATCTTGTTTTTTAAAGAAAAAAAAGATTCTATATGGATGGTGGATGATGTCCCTAAGGGCAGTGCCCTTCAGGGCAGCAACAAACAAACCTATTTATGTGTGTGTATATATATTAAAACTGTGTGTGTTTTAATTTATTCGCAGTACGCAGAAGAAAATGCCAGGCCGTTGCAACCGCGCAATAGTCGAGACATATACCTGCACGGGCCATCGAATTAAAGGGTAAATTACAAAAAAATGGTCCAGCTAATTAGGGTTATTTTGTCACAAACTTTTAGAATTAAACAAATATAGTAGCACATAAATAGTTTTTTAACAAAAAATGTCACAATACCGATTTTCAATTAAAAAACAGATGGAACGAACATGTGTCGTGTACATGTGAACATGTGTCGTCATGAGAGCTTTGCTCTTGAACGAGCATATGCGCATGTACGTTCCAATTTTTTTAAACGGCTGAGTGGTTTTCGGACTATTTTTGTTGAAAAATAAATTTTGTAGGAATGTATTTGTTTAATCCTAGAATTTTGGGACTACTTTACAAATGACACTATTAGTATAACCATTTTTTGTAATTTACGCAAATTAAAATGACTTATTATATGATTTCGAAGAAATAATTTTGGGTGAGACTTTTTGAATATCTAACGTTTTTTTTTCAATACCTCTACCTATTCTCATTATTTCATATTGTTTTATTTGATTTTACTTTATTTCGGTTTTTGTCATTAACAGGTTTATATTGTAAATCTTTCAACTTTATTATGAATAGGTGTTATTGTAAATCAAGTTGGTATTTAATTGAATCGATTCGAATCCATTTTAAAGCTCGAAAACCATGCACTTATCTTTAATTTGAGTAAATGAGAGACAACACAAGCAATAATTTTGTTACCTTAATTATTTTTAAAAATCCAAAGAAATTTGCTGGAGACAAGGAAATACATACATGAAATTAATTTATAAATCGTATATATGCGTCGAGCTAGACAACAATAGCCTAAGAATAAACATTTGAAAACCAAGATTTCGTAATTTGTTTTTTTTTTTTGAGAAATAAACGATCCAAGATTTTATAATTGAGAGACTAAACTAAGTGTTAATCATAAATTTTTCATGATTGAAGGACTAAACATATATGAATAGATAATATTGTGTTCAGTGTCATTTATTGTTAAAGTGGTCCCGATATGTGTATTTTTCATTTCGGTCCATATAAAGTGTAATTATTATAGGTATTAGTCCCAAAAAGACCATTATTATATTTGGATGTGCATTCCTTTAAGAAAAGTCTTAATATACTTATTATTTGATTATAAATAGACGTCAGGAAATATTGTTGCAGAATATGAATTCTATTGGGTAACTTTTATATAAGGGTTGCAGAGAAGGGCTCCATTTACAAATAAGAGGGGCTCCATACAATATACGTAATCACAAAATCCTTGATAACAAATTAACAATAATCAAAGTCCCAAAACAACCGTTTTCATTTTTAATTATCTAAAGAAAGAAACCATTACATATTCATCACAATACAATCGAGATACGAGATTTTGCAAATATTTAGGAAGCAACAAGAAGTTAATTACATATATCCACATCAACCTGAGGTTCTTCCTGACCCTTCTGGATATTAGATTCATCCAGTGTTTTAGTAGCTGGATATCCCATATTTGATTCATCAAAGATCACATCCCTACTAATCAAACACTTATGTTCTCCTGGTTCAAGGCACCACAGCTTGTACCCCTTCACACCAGGTGGATAGCCTATAAAGATGCATTTCTTAGCACGTGGCTCGAGCTTGTCCTGCCTTACGTGAGCGTATGCCATACAAACAAAGACTTTCAAAGTGTTGTAGTCTGCTTGTTTTCCATACCAAAGCTCCACAGGTGTCTTAAAATTATTGGCAGCAGACGGACACCGATTGATCAAATAACAAGTTGTAGATACAACTTCACCCCAGAAAGTTTTAGGAAGACCAGCATTCAGTATCATGCATCTAACCCTCTCCAAAAGAGTTCTATTCATCCTTTCAGCTAGGCCGTTCTGTTGAGGGATATTGGTCACAGTCTTGTGCCTAGTAATGCAAGATTTTCTACAGAACTCACTAAACTCATCAGAAACAAATTCCAGTTCATTGTCTGTCTTAAGATGCTTAAGCTTTGTTCACATCTTAGTCGTCATTGTATTCCATTATCTAAATCTTCCAAATGCCTCAGATTTATTTCTCAATACAAAGACCAGACTCTTCTTGAGTAGTCATCCATAATGGACATGAAATACCTCCAACCACCATTTCCTCCAACCACCATGAGTTTGTGTTTGAGTAGGTCCCCAAAACATTATGTGTACATAATCAAAAGGTTTATTTGTCTTATGAATCCTAGTGTTGAATTTAACCCTTTTGACTTTACCTAGCACACAATGTTCACATAATTCAAAGTTTTCAACTTTATCTCCACATAAAAGATTCCGCTTGGACAATTCTACAAGACCTTTCTCATTCACATGCCGTAATCTCTTGTGCCACAGATTGGTTTTGCTAATATTAGTCTTACTTACGGTGGCTGAGTGACCTCTTACAATGTTTCCTATCAGTGAATACAATCCATTTTTCCTAACACCTTTCATGACAACTAGGGATCCCTTTAACACTTTCAGTGATCCATTCTCAGCCTTAAAGACGTATCCGTTCATCTCTAGCATGCCTAAGGAAATTAGATTTCTATTGAATTATGGAATGTATCTCACTTCTTGCAAGAGATTTTTTGTATCATCATGCATTTTCAATCTAATGGAGCCAATCCCAATACCTTGCAGCCTTTGTTGTCCCCAAGTAACACTAGTCCACCCTCGACTCGGTCGAGAGTCTCAAACCAGTCTTTGTTGGGGCACATGTGGAAACTGCAACCTGAATCTAGTATCCATTCTTTATTGGTCTCTATTTGGTCCACTATTAATGCATCTGCTGAATCATATTCATCTGACAGTACCGATGCATTATCCCCGTTACTTGGTTTTTCCCGGTCTTTTTCCCTTTCCGGACAGTCTCTCTTGAAGTGACATTCCTTGTGGCAATTATAGCACTTATATGCAGTCCTTGATGCTTTTCCATTGCCACCTTTAGCAAGAATAGATTTCGATTTAGATCTAGCCTTCTTTGTCCACTTCTGACTGTATTGGTCACGTTTTTTCGGCCTGCCCCTCGTGAACAGGCCATCCCCGATACTTTCTTCCTTCCCATCGACTTTCCTCTGCAATTCCTTGGCTATTACCGCTAACTGGACTTCCTCAAGGGATATCGTCTTATCCCTTCCATAGAGCATAACATCCTTGAAATGATCATATGACTTTGGAATCGAATTCAGTAACAGCAAAGCTTGGTCCTCATCCTCGAGTTTCACATCTATGTTCTCAAGATCATCAATGATCTTGTTGAATTCATCAATCTGTACCGAGAGTGATTTTTCCTCCGTCATCTTGAATGAATCCATCATCTTGAATGAATAAAGCCTCTGCTTCATGTAGAGTCGATTCGCCAAAGATTTCGTCATATACAGCTGCTCTAACTTTGTCCATACTGCATTTGTCGACTTTTCCTTCGCCACTTCTTGGAGCGCCTTATCACCAAGGCTTAATATTATTGAACTATGAGCCTTGTCTAGGATATCCGAATTCTCTTTTTCAGATAGGGTGGCAGGGAGTGCGTTGATTCCCTTCGGTGCGTCTATTATTCCTTGTTGCACCAAGATTGCTCGCATCTTGATTGTCCATAATCCAAAATCGTTCTGTCCAGAAAACTTTTCTATATCGAACTTGGTGGATCCCATCGTCGTGGATTCGTTTCCCACAGACGCCGCCAATTGTTGTAACTACTCGACCTCGATCCACCAATCTATACGATATATCTATATAATAGTTGCAAATAAATTCCTCAATTTGGAACCAAAATATGTGATAGATCCGAAGCACTAATTTTCTGTTTTACAACTAATTTTTCTGCTTGTTCTATGATATACAATATTGTGCAGAAAACGATTTTCGATCCAATTAATCCTTTGCGAGAAAACTCTCTGTAGACACCACCCAACAGAAAGGACAAATTGATTACTTATTGTTGGAATTCTTGACCCAATTGTTGTAAGCCAAATCATTCAATATGCATCTCCAACTCTCTGGAATCCCAACGCATAACAACCGATCAATATTCAAGATCAACAAGAACAGTGGATAAAAAAATTCAACGCGAGGAGATTCCATTAGCACCAAATCAAGAGTTGTATCAGATTACCCAACACTCAATATCTCTCTAAATCTCTTCTTTATCACCACTAGATACAAGAGAATTTATAAAAATAGTAAGATTCTTGGATGTTTTTGGAGAATTATTAGTGTACAAGAAATTAAGTAAATTCTACAATATAGTTTAGAGGTTCTGTACCTTTGTTGAAGGAATTTCATTGTGAAGACCTATGCATTTCTTGTATTATGATTATGGTGGAAAATTATTAGTAGATTTAAATTACTAATTTAAGCATTTATATTACGTCTGAAGTGAGGAAAAGATGAATGAAATGTAAAACAATATTTGGGGAAATGAGTGAATTTGTCTTATATTATCATGTGAATAGTTGCATTTAGCTTGAGCATTAAAATAATCAAGATAATAATAGTTCTCGTGTAAATATAAGTTTTTGTAAAAAAAAATTTTGCAATGGATGATAAGGGTAAATAAACGTGTAGAGATATTAAATTGAATCAAAAATAAAATAAAAAAAATTGGGAATGGGAACTTGAATAAACTGTTGATGTAAATGAGAGATTTGGAATTATAAACCAAATATTGAATTGACATATTGTTATTAATTAAAAGTGATATTAGCATATTGAATGAAATAGAACAATTATAAAAAAATCATGTGGGAATGGTTTGCATTCCTTGTGCAAGTGATATAAAACTAGAAAATATTATTTTAGAATTAGTTTGAGGAGCTAGTGGAAGATGGCTTGAGAGCTCCTTGATTTAAATTGTTGTTGGTTTTGTATAATCTTTTGCTAAATTTAATAATGAGTTCTAAACAAAACATATTCTAGTGTTTTGCTCTCTGCCTTGAATGGTTAAATGGATAGAAATGTTCAATCTTGTAGCTTGAACTATGAAATATTGAAACTGAATTGAACTTGAAAAAATGGAATCAAGTAAGATTGTTAAATGAAAGAAGTTAGCCAGTTATTGATTATATGGAATAGATTGGTATGATGTCAGTATCGATGATAGAATTTTTTATGATATTGTGATCAGATAATCACAATATCATAAAATGAGAAGTCGAATGATGTAATCATTTTTATTCCACAATCAGGTACGTTCTGTCTTAACATAGACATCAAATTATCTTTTGAGTAAACATGTTATCAAATAAATTTACATGGGAAGAATTGAAAATATTAGATAAATTAATGAATTGTGATAAAATGGTGATATAAATAATATTGTATATTTGTATCTTAGGGTTAACGATTGAATTGATACGACGAAGTTAAAATGATTGTGTGATTGACACGAGCCATAGTTTGATATGGGCAATTGATAACTATATGTTTTTGATATTATTGGCGTGGTTGATGTGGACTAATAAGTCCAAGATTTGGGTCAGTGGATGAAATTTCTGGTCATGATATCATGTATATGGTTGATGTGGACTGACGAGTCCTTGATGTAGGCCAGTGAATGACATATCTGGTCTGATAATGGTGAATGCGTTGTGATGCATTTCACATATAGATGATGAGATGATGATTTGATATTGAATATTGCTTATCTTGTTTGACAGGATTAATTTCGAGGTAAATGAACAATGTGTTATTATTTGTTAAATTGTTGAGCTATTTTGATGAGATGCTTATGATCTGTATAATTTCTGTTTGTATTTTGATAAGAACGTACTGGGCGTTAGCTCACCATTTTGTGAATTTTGTTTTTTAGGCAACAGGGCAGGTATTAGTGGATGGGATCGGCGTTAGATTGGTGACGGGTTGAAGGGTATAACCATTAGTTATTAGTGTATACATTTTACTAGGGAGACATGCTAGACTTTTGTTCTGTTTGTTAGTTTATTATTGAGAAGTATTTATTTTGGCAATAGTGGCCTGTCATGATATGATTATGATTATGTTGTTGGATTATGATATTTATAGTCAAGATGTTGTGCGTTTGTTGTTTCATTTTAATATATTCCGGCTCAAGTATATTTTATAAATCATCACGTGGTCAGTCTTGGTTTTAGAGGGCCCATTATGCCTGAGTTTGATTAAAATTTTATATTTATTTTAAAACAGAAATTTTTAACTGGAATACTATTGATTGATTATTGATCGCAGTTAAATGTATTAATTGCATGCTAATGTGAGGTTAATCAAGGGGCCCTACAAAAAAACCCAAGATATACAAAGTTACCTAGAAGCCCATGAAGCAAGGGAAGAGAGAGAGAGTGATGGTTACAGGAAAGAGAAAAAATACAGGGATGGGAGGGGAGCAAATCATCACGAGAATATTGTTGAGAATTCGGCAAGCATCTGCTTGGGCAAGGTAGGTTAACCTCTTCTTGTGTTTCTTGAGTAACATTCCAAACGAACTCCAGAAGTCCATAACGAGAACGTCTAGTCGTAAAGTTAGTGGAGAGCCATCCTTTTGCTTTCATTTTCATTTCATTGTAATTCCTTGTTTTCAGTAGGCAGGATTTGCAGCCTTTTACAGTTACAAACATGGCATCTACACATGAGGATTCCAAATACGAGACGCTGGAAAAAATGGTGACTAACGAAAATAAAATCAGGAATGGAAGCAACGAATGGAAAAGATGATGATGAGTCAGGAAGGAAGAATCCATGAACTCAAGAACACAGTGACGAATTTGGTTGAGTTAATGTGGGAAAATACTAAATGGCAGAAAGTTGAGAGGGGACACCGGAAGGTGGAGCAGACAAGGGAGAAGACAGTGAAGCCTAGGGAGGAGCAAAATCATAAAACTCAAATTAGACCGCTTACCTTCAAAGAAAAGCTAGATATCCTGTAGCGATCCCTGTGGAAGCCCGAGGTGTGTTGGGATGAACCAACCGAGACTGTTGAAGGGGACCTCAGGAAGGGAAATAGCCACCAGAATGCGAAGATACATTGCTCGAAGGCTGGATTAGAGGATGTGGTGTGGGTTGAATGTTGATGAAGGAGAACGACAAGTTGGTGGGGAATCGAAGATGGACATAAGAGGCGTCAAACACCCAAGGACCAATAAAGTCAATTCAATGGGTGAATCGAGCCAAATCCGAGAAGCCCAAGAAGAGAGGGACGATACATTGAGGTAGGTGGAATTATCTGGGGTGGAAGATGACGTAGAGTCCAAAATCAATTCTCCTTTCAATAGCATGTGAGCAGCGTATAAGCGGAGAAAAGGCAAATCAGTCCTCTGGTTTGCAGGGATTGTAGACAAAGCTCAAGGTGTTAGATCAGAACACCTTACCAAAAATTTGATTAAACGCTATGGTGGGCGGAAGGCAGCGTATCCCTATAATCTGGTCGCGGGAGCCATAAATGGGAAGCTGTTTGGGGATGGGGCAGTGAACAGCGATCATTGGCACATATATAAACGTAGGAAGATGATGATGATCTATGGGCCACACATCTTCAATTGGGCCATAAAATCTGGCCGTTTAATTAAGAAAAGATCTAGATGAGTGGGTTTTTGGGCTGCCTTTATAAATCAAAATTGGGCCAAAGTAATCAAAAGAATCGAAACAATCAGTACCCATCACACTCAACATTAAGGTCTAGGAGTTGGGGGAAAGAACGAAGAACTTACACAAGGTTGGGGCGACGAGAACGTTCAACAGAGGAAGGCGGACAGCCAAGTGGGTGGCCGGCGTTTGACAGATGGTTTGGAAAGAAAGCTGGATAGAAACAAGAGAGGTCTCGTACAGAAGAATTAAGTGGCCACGAGACGCTGATTGTGGATCGTAGTGAGAGAGTGGTAAGTTTGTTGAATCAAGTGGGTTTATGTGCTGGTGAACTTAGAGTAAACAAAATAGCTATTGCTTAAAGGTTGGCTAAGTGGGATGGGCTAGCAGATGAAAAATGGGGGTTCCAACAAAGGCAAAAAGAATATGGGGGCCAAAGGAACGGCTAATTGTGAGGCCCAATTGCTAAGATCCTTGGTGGGGGTCCTGGAGGCGAAGACTGTGTAAGGAGCCCCGTGCCCTTAACCCGTTATTAGTGTATTAAGCCATATCATTAGTGCATATAGTCATACTATCATGGGGAAAACCATATGCAAGTGCAACACCATATTCTATCCAGAAAATTTCTTGCATTCAATCCACATAATATTCATATTCCCCAACCAAGATTATTCATATAACATGCACCCTCATAATACACTAACATGCTCTTAGTTCATTTAGCAATTCCGTATTTAATTGCATGTAATCATAAATGAATAGAGAAGAGCCGTAACCAATTTATACATTCCATATACACGTAAAATGCACTCACATAAGAGCACCCAATGAACACGCGTGTATCTAATGTATAAAAGCACTCTACCGGGTACCATTACTGGCACTTCAATCCTGGAAGCATCTCCCAAGCATAGCTCGACCTCAACTCTGGCTCTATGCGCTTATTCAACCAGTTCTGGTACCTCGATCCTGGAAGTACCCCAATCAACAGCCCGAGCTCAATCTCCAAAGCTGCTGCTACACCTGTAACACCTGCCCCAACAGAGACAGCCCCCACACGGGGTGAGCATACCAATACCACCAATCCAAAAATCATAACATTGCATTTCAAATACAGAATGTAAATGCCATAATTTAAATGATACTCCCTGGATGGTAACACCCTCATCCGGGATCCCCTGTATTGTCCCTGTTCTCAAAATAACCAAACTCATCAAATTCCCAAAGCCAGTTAATCGTCACATAGATTAACTAATACTGTTCTATTATGTCAGTTCCATGATCAATATGATAAATTATAATATAAAAGACCATAGATCTCACATATATCTAACCAATAATTCCGTGTTCCATTTCGTTGCTCGCTCCACAATAGCGGCATACTAAACCTCACGCACGCTCAACAATAGCGGCGTCATAACCGAGGGTCGCTCAACGGCGACAGCATCCCAAATCATTGCTCGCTCAAAAGCGGCACCGTATGGTTCCCAATGTATAACCATTTGACGTGAATACCATTTACCAGGCATATCATTATCCATTTATAGTAAGTATCATGCACCATGCATTTCAATACCTATTCGATGCAATTACCACATGCCACATATTTCAATATCCATATAATGCAATTATCACACCCCATGTGTTCCAATGCCCATTTCATACAATTATCACATACCGTGCATTTTATAGTTGCAACGCTATAATAGGCTACGCTCGTACGTCATACGTACCTTAAGTCTTCGTAGTCCAAGCCAAACCTTGCTTGAGTTCCATGCCTCGAGAAATATGTGCTAAAACACATAAACAACTCACAATCAAGAATAAGCATGCGATCACGTGCCCACGCACATTTGTAAACCTCAAAACCCATCGTCAATCCATGACGATTACCAAAATAAAAGCCCCCCGACTAAACATGCATAATACCCAAAATATATCATTTAACAAGTTTAAAAGATAACCAAGAATTCAACCGGGAATTCCGTTTTATTAAACTTTGACATCAACCAATCCATTTTAAAAGCATAGCATTCCCATTGGAATGTGAACATTGCCCCGGAAGCCGACCATTTAAGTCGCAAATCCAAAATCCCACGAAAAAGTCAAGAAAAACAAAAATCCCCTGCTGGCGATCGATCGCTATACCGGGCGATCGATCGCTAGCCCCTTGGCGATCGATCGCTCGATATGGCGATCGATCGCCAGACCTTACTGGCGCGAGGCGATCGATCGCTCAAAAGTAGCGATCGATCGCCACCCTGCTGAAAAGCCCACTGCTTGCGCGCGATCGATCGCCAAAAACGGGCGATCGATCGCCGCAACCTGCAACTCGAAAAACACCATTTTTGCAAGCTTGAAACCTCCACAAATCATACCCCAACTCCTCCCAAATCAAAACCACAACAAAACCACACACAAGGACCTCCAACAAGGGTGCTCAACCCAAAATAAAACAAACCCAAAAGATTTATGATTTTTACCGAAATCACCCAAATCAAACTAACCCAAAACTTAACCAAAACCAACAAAAACACAATCCAAACGAAGATAAAAGCGAGGGGAAGGAGATTACCAACTTATCTTCGAAGAATCCGGCTCCTAAATCGAGCCTCCGGCCATTTTCTCCAAAGAGAAAGATGAGGGTTGGGGAAAGGGGTGTTACACGATAAGAGGGGGAGAGGAGAGGGAGAGAAGTGATTCCGTGCCAAATGACGGAGATCTCGTGTCCAACGGGTATATATAGCAAAAATACCACAACACACCAATACCTCCACAAATACATCATGATTCATTAAAAATCATCTGTTTTCAAAAATCACCTCTCCAACTCAAATTTCATTGACAGCCCCAGTACAAAGTATTCCGGACCCCAAATCACACCAAAGACCAAAATCCATGGTCATCGCCACGATGAGAATACAATCTCATCCCTTGGATCCAACGACTCCAAAAATCGGATTTAAAATCCCCGGGAGTCCCAAACCGTAATTAATTCTTAATTGCCACAAATAAAATCCCTTAAGGATTAATACCATACCGGGATTAACGCCATTAATCCCCGGACATCACAGACTGAGGGTTTAGTTTTTATCTCAAAATGGTTGAATTCTTACAACATAATTATCTTATTCATAAGAAACAACGGTGATGGTTTTTCCAGAGAAGTACTCCCACTGTTAAAGGACCAAATTGGAGGAGAGCAGCTAAGGGACATGGTGATCAGGCTTGGCTGGTGGGAGGTTGCCCATGTTCTTTTCTGGGGAGAAGAAGTGACAACCTTGAGGGGGAAAGGAGAAATTGCACGGAGGATGACGGGGCAACCTCGTGACTATTTACTAGATGTTTGATTTAGATGGAGGGCATATGGATTTATTGGAAAAGGGAAAGAAGTACATGAAACTAACAAGAAATTGGACAAGGAAAAAGAAACAATAAATTTTATTGATGATGCCCAACCCATAGAATTTGGAATGCCTATTGAAATATTCCAACAAGTGTTGATTCAATGGAAGGACATATCTATAAAAGGAAGCAACTTGGGAGGAAGTGGAAGACATGAAACAACGATTTCCGTAGAGGAGGGGAAGATATTGTTAGGGGAATAAATTCCTCAAGCCCAAACACTGCAAGCAGACCAGGGGAAAAGCCCAAGATATACAAAGTTTACCAAGAAGGCCCATGAAGCAAGGGAAGAGAGAGGGTGATGGTTACAGGAAAGAGAATAAATACAGGGAAGGGAGTGGAGCAAATCATCACGAGAATATTGTTGAGAATTCGGCAAGCATATGTTTCTGCAAGGGAGGTTAACCTCTTCTTGAGTTTTTTGAGTAACATTTAGCTGAGAGTCATCCTTTTGCTTTCATTTTCATTTAATTGTATTTCCTTGTTTTCAGATGACAGGATTTACAGAGAGTTTGAGTATCTATTTTATAATATCTTAGTTGCATCCCTAACATACTTCTAGCTATTCAATTCTAGTTAACATGAATAGAGATAGTATGAGTGTTGCAAACAAGAATGTTTAACATGTTTTATTTTGTCAACTATTTCTAAATTATGTCGAAAATTAGCAGATACAAATAAGGCGTGTGACGTAATTTGATCGTCAAATTGATTCGTCTTGTTTTAATTCGTCCTATGTCTACTCCAACAACAGAGCTGACATTCGGCGTGTTAAAAGTGTTCTTCATAATAAAAGGGAAGGATAGTAACTATCAAACTATATGATAGTCTATTTCGATCATTGGTGAATTTTATGCTATGAAGAACCACATGATACAACTTAAGTAAAACTTTTCATTTCTTACTTTTGTGAGAGTGTAATTTGTAACCTTTCTTATTTAATACGAATTTTTTGACATATAGTAGTTTCCTACTTCAATACGAACCATTACATGTCAACACTTTCAGATTCAGCATCAAAACCCTTCAATTATATACATCATAAGCCTCAGATCAGTAATTTCCCATTTCATATACGTTCTTGATTGAAAAATAAAAAATAAAAATAAAGGAAGCTCAAGAAAAAAAAGAAACCACTAGAATCATGCAAGATAATCAAGAAGTGATAATGATCAAGGGGAAAAGCAGCAAGTTGCCAAGGCCCTCCTTCCCGCTCACATTGACCATATTTTCTCTAGCTCATATACACAGCCGAGCTCCGCGGTGGCTCCTGTTTTGGCGGTGGCGAAGCAATAAATGTCGAATTCTCTGACAGTTCTGATGATTCAGGCGAGCTCACGCCGAGTAGTGCAGACGAGGAGATGAAGACCTGGCTAACTGTCTTTATCTGGAGGTTCATATGTTGATAGCGGTGGCAGAGCTCTAGCAGTGCAAGACTTAGCTTGTAACACAAAATTCCCTTCATTCCAAGCCTTTGGTGGCCACAGATCAAGCCAAAATCCAACAATAAACCAACGATTATATTCTGAGAAATTCCCCAGCCATTTTTTGATTGTGCCCATAAAGATACACATATTTGTCCATTAGCCTACAACTTTTTATCAATAATCTTATATCATTGATCACTGACCGGTTCCAGCACATATATGACCCCTGGCCAGGTCTAAGTGCTTCCTTTTTTTTTAATCATAATTTTTATTTTATTAATAGAGCAATATTAGAGAAAATAGATGGAGAGGGACATCAAAACATCTATACCCGATAAATTAATAACCTCTCTACAATAATATTTTTTTCAGTCCCAACTTGGTCTCAACATTATTAATTTAATACGCAAAAAATTAATAACCTCTCCAAATCAATAAAATTTTATGATCTAAACATTATTAATTTATAGAGGTTTTACTTTATGTTAAATAATTTGATTTATATGAGAAAATTACAAAATGATCTCATAAAATAGTGCTTTTTTTTTAATATTAGTGTCAAACTTTTGAGATTAATCAAATACCCTCTATTCAATTATAGACTACTTTTGATAAAATATAATTTATGTGAGACTATATTTAATTAATGCTAAAAATTTGAGATTAATATTGATTAAAATATTTTTTATGAGACTATATTTGATTAGTCGTAGCATTGAAAATATCCATACTCTATACTTTATGGGACTAATTTTCAAATTTACCGGATTTATGTTTATATTATTCTCTTCTATTTTATTAAGCATCTGTCATAAAAAAAGTAAATAAATGAAAATTACACATTTCTTTTCTTTACAAAAGCCAGCATAAAAAATAGTATACATTTGTATTTCAGCTATGATGGCCGCTCTCCACTGTCTCACCATGTTCCCATATTCATACATTTAAATCCAATCAATATTTATATAAAAAAATTACGAATAGATTTTTTGCCAATTTTTTTAGAGGAAATGAAAATACAGCCAAAATCGTATTAAGAATATACGAAGTTTCAATTCAAATCCAATTGGTAATAAATGAAGTAACTCATATAACTTATAAATGAGCTTATAAGAGAGGGAATGATACTCGAACTCGAGATCTCGAGTTTCCTTATGCCACAGTTAGGCCCTCCCTTCAGCCATATAAATATAGATGTCAAACGGGTCATGTCGGCCCGACATGACCAGCAAATTTGTGCCTCCTGACGCTGTTTCGTACCGAGCCGTGCCTGGCATGTCCCGTCTTCGTTTTCGCCAGGCCCGGCACGACTCATAGGCTCGTGGCCTATGGGCCGTGCCGAGCCTGGCGAAAACGAAGACGGGCCATGCCAGGCACGGCATTTTTAATTTTTTTGTTTAATTTTAATTATATAAATATAATAATATTATAAAAATATAGACTGATACAATATACTTACAAAATAAAAATGTATTGACTACGAATTGAAAAACTACAAATTACATTGAACAAAACAAAATCATAAATTACAAAAGAGTTTAAAAAAATATTTTAGTTTTCTTCATTTTCATCGGAAGAAACATCATGTCCTCCCAAACCTTATAAGCGGTTATTAGCATCCAACCAATCATTTAAAAGAATACACATATCCACAGTGTTTGGTTTCATTCTACTTCTTTTTTGTGAAACCCAATTTTTTTTATGTAACACCCAGGTATCGTCAATCCAATGTCATGTAACACGGAGATATGATGCATTGCCAAGATAAGTTGTCCAAATATCACTTGTTAGTCCTACTTTCGAAGAAAGATTACCTAAATACGTAATTAAATTTGCTTTATATTCATTAAAAATTGTGAATTTATCCGATTTAATAATATTCCTTGAAAATCGTTTATGTCGAGGTTGCAAACCTAAATGAATATAATTAATGAATTTCACATCCGCCCTCATTGAAAAAGGTTTCTTCGCCCATATTATGTATTTAGCTAATTCTCTCATATCTCTTTCAACATTATAAGTGAAAATACCTAAACTTGAACTACTACTACTAGTACCGAATTGTGAAAGAGTACTTTGGTTACCATTAGTTGGTTCTCTTTCACGTTTAGCCAAATGTCTTAGTAAATGACCTGTACCACCAGGAGAAGCATATGCTGTCACACCCCAATTTCCAAAGATACCATTTATCATGTTTATAGAAAAACTCTTTATAAAAATTTCAACAGCATCTCCTCTGTTTATATTACATCCGGATACAAATATCAAAATCCATAATACTAGAAACACCATCATATATATATTAATCGCAATCACACAGAGATAACCCCATAGCCCAGCAGGTCGTCATCCATGTACAAAAGATCTCAGAAACCCGTAAGAGCGCATCACCCTGCTCAGTAAGTCCAGATATCAGGCATCGTCATGCTCACATACAATGCATGAACTACATGAGCTAATACCCAGTAAATAAAAATCATGCATGCTATGAAAATGACATGAGACATCAATAACTTGTATACCAAGATGCATACTTGAAAATATATAACATTTTATCGGAATTCATATTTTTCCTGGGCCCCTTGACCCACCTACTATGCACCGGAACAGAGCTCTGAACAATATCAATAGGCACACAGCCAATATCATGGATTGATACAGTCGAATGGTCCATCCTCCCGTGACCCCCAAAGGCACATCACCGAACAACCTCTGCGGTCACCCGAGAAGTATCCCACCCGCAGCATCAATCAAAAGAAGAATATCAGCAAGTGGTTCATCCCCTCATGATTACCAAGGGCACATCTCTAACAACCCTTTTAATCCTCTGAGGAGTACCCCACCGCTATACTCAACATATCATATAAGTCCGCCTCGCAAACCTCGGTGTCATAGCAGTGGTCAACAAAATATTTTCCTTTTTCAAAATAATGTCGTGCATGCCAGACATCTAATATACTCATGTAATATGCATGCACGTGCAAATGCAAATGAACAGTTAATTCAATGCAACAACAATTAAATATTTTGAACATCAAATAATACATATATATCACTTTATTCAAGCACCAACACAATTAATATCACAAAAAAAATACTATGTTCATTCATTGTAGTTGCAGATGAATTTTTACTTACCTTTCACTGGCTGATATTACTCGATTCCTAGGTAGTAGACAATCAATATACACAATTCAAATATTGATTTCAACAACTATTTCATCAAATTTCATTTATTATAACCTATCTAGATTTATTAATTCATTTAGGGAATTTGTTCCATCATATCACTACTAGGATAATTATATCATTCTTTCAAATTTGTAGTAACTCATTTAATTCACCAGTTGCTTTCAATTTATTGACTTCTACTTATAACATTAAATTCTAGAATTGTTCAAACACAATAAAATTCCTATAAAATTGAAATTATAACATAATCTAAAATTTCTTGTCAATTACTTTTTATCATCGTATAATCTATCACCTACATTAATTGCATAATTTTCTAGCAATACTAGAAATTTAGGCTTTTTCTTAAACACTAGAAATAGGAAGAGAAAAGTACCTCAAATCGAAGCTGATAATTCGAGGATTCCAAATATATAATTTATATGACGTTTCGATGGCGTTACGGAGTCCGAAAATTGACAAAACCACGATATCCCTATCTTTCTCTCATCGGCTCTCGTCTGCTGTACGTTAGGTGTGTAAAGTTTATCAGATAAATATGTTTTAAATTTTATCAGATAAATATGTTTTCAGTAAAACTTTAAGTCGGTGACTACGTGAACTTTTATATTCTTTTATGTATTGTTGCATATTAGTTTTAATATGTAATTACTTAAAGTATTAATTTATTATATCTTTTGGGATTCACTTGATTCATTAATTCGGGTATCATAACAGTCGAATTTACAAACTAGTTCTGAATAAAAGATGTAGATCTATGTCTTATCTTTCATCTGGATTTAGAATCGCACAATTTGGATATCGGACGAGAAAGTTATATATAATCTACCTAAACAGGATATACTTCAAAATTAATTTTCCCCTTCCTCGGGTAGTTTTCGGCAAAAACTCAAAATATGAAAGTGGTAGCTCTATGAGTTATCTTTTTAACGAAATTGACTTCGTCATAGTTCGGCGAATTTCGGCGAAGATTTAAACAGTTTTACTACTATATCCAACATAAATTCAAGTATTAGACTCGGGTATTACATAGCATACTCTTTTTTACATTTTCTTACAAACTGCCCTTGATCACTTTCCCTCAACATTTTCTACATCGAATAGTTGTCATACATTACTAGTTCTTTTTTTTTTTTGAAGTTCTTATACTTGATGATTGAATATTTGGTGTGATTTCTTCATTTTTTTGAAATTGATTGATTTCATCATCATAATTCACATTAGAAGATGAATCGGTCATTATGTATATAGACTACAATTTTCTAATTCAACAAATATAAAAGTTACCAAATATGTTAGGAGGAGTATTGGCTTTGTTGCTTGTGCTTGTATTGGCAAACATAAGACAAACTTCTTTCTTCTTGTAAACAAATTGAGAGTATAGCGCTTCAAGTATATAGAGCTTAGAGATTGAGAGGATAAAATGTTTTCTCAACACACACATATATAAATTTTTTTTTTTTTTAAAAAGCCGTTGAACTGCATTTTTTTTTACCGTTGGCCATCGGCGATCGATCGCCAGTTATGCGACGATCGATCTCCAAGCCCGTATATAGCACTACTGCCACTCGGCGATCGATCACCGATTAATTTTTTTTAAAAAAAAACACATCTACAGTGTCGTGTCGTGCCAGCCCACGGGCTGGCACCCCTTAGCTCGGCATGGCCCATGTTCTGGGCCGGGCCTGACACGGCACGGCACGACACTGTAACAAAACGAGCCGTGCCGCTCCATGTTGTACCGTCCGCTCTGTTTGACATCTCTACATATAAATATATTTTTATTACACAGAATCCATAGTGTGAATTACACCATGCGAGTCGTAGACCTTTGAATTCTATCCGTGGCTCTAAAATTCTATCCCATTATGTGTCAGTGTTACGTATGTATATATTTCTCAGGATTATCATTCTTTCACCGTTCCTATATTTTCGCCCATTTCTTTGACTGAGTTCTTATCCATTCTCCTATCTCCTTATTTATTCCCATTTGTTTTTGCGGTTATCGCTCCACTTGCACCTCTGCTTCGTCAAAACTTTCAAAATTCCCAGGTAAATTTTCATATTCCTTTTTTTTCTCTGATTTTTATTTTGAGCAACTCTGATTTTAATTCATTTAAAAATAAATAATATTACTGTCTGATGTTTTTATTGCGACATTATATCTGTAGCAATTTTTGTGTGTTTTGTAGTATAATCGATCACTCTTCTGTTTTGCTTTGCCTTTTGGGATGATTTTTAGCTGTCAAATGCTCGAGTATCTGTTAAATTCGGTATGCTTTTGTGATGCTAATCTTTTTTTTTTTGTTTGAATTTGTTAATGCTTTTGCTCTAGCGAGTTTACTCATTGAACGAGTCTGACCGATTTGTTTCCATGTTATTTGTTTCGCTTCCGTATGTGTAGATCTGATTAATTTCTACGAACAATAGCGAGTTTTAATGTGTTTATTTCCTTTTCTATGAGTCAAGGTTCTTACTTTTTATCTTCATTTTTCCTCATTTCCAACAATGGTAAGTGACTTATTGATTAGATCTTGATTGCATTTTCTTCGGTTTGTGTCTCTTTGTGTTTATCTACTAGTAGCATACTTTCAACTGTTGGATCTGGAGTGAGTAAAAGTAATTTTAGATTCTTCTTTTATGTGGGTTGGTAGTTGGTTGTTTGGGGTGGGTTTGGCGTGTGGGGTTAGGTGAGCTAAATGGCTGCCTCTTTCGAAGCTCCACTTAAGCATGTGCTGGTTGGTGTTTTTCATTTTTTGATTTATCAAGATCAAGTTGGTTGCCTATTGACTTTTATCTATGGGTGGTTTGAATTAAAAGATATGTTCATCAGCAGAATTTGAGTAGTCATGGTCAAGCACATCTCCATGGTTCTCAGTTTAAAACCTCAGTTCTCTTGAAGTCGAATCTCGAGATTCAAAGTTGAATTATTTTCTGAATCTTAAAGAAATTCTTTTGCGCCATTTTTGAACTATTTCCAAGAATATTTGTGCTGCTTGATTTATTTGTTCTTTTTCTCTTGTTTGTGACATACTTCAGGTTATTATTTATTTCAAAGAAATGGAAGTGACGGGGGGTTAAAACACATAAGGTTATGGCCTTGCCAGGTATTTTGTTGTTTCCTTATTTGACTATTTTTGGATCTGTATGTGATTGTTTTTTTATTTCCTTTTTTTTTCTTGAAGTGATTTTATCTTGTATGTGCTGAAAATTATAGGTACTCGGGAAATGTGTAAGAAGAAATATACTTCAGGAGAATTGAAATTGGCCACCTGCCTCGTTTGCTCAAAGAAGTTGAAAGATAGTAGGACCACTGAAAGTGGCATGGAATTTGAATCTTATTGGATGAAACATAAAAAATCATCGGCCTTAGTAGATCGTGAGATCCATTTTGCAACAACTTTCTTGCCTTGGTCTGGTAGAATTCACATCACTGAGGGATTTCATGAATTTCTTTAACTAGTGTCCAAAAATTGTTTAGTTGAATTTATGTTTGTCTTTAAAGACTTTTGGTTAAGGATAAGTGTGTTATGAAACTCTTGTAGTCTGTTAATTGAAGAATGTCAGGCCCTTTTTCTGTGAAAAGAGTCAAAGAGTCAGATATGTGTTTCTCCCATCTTATACAGCAAGGCACCCCGGCTGCTAAAAGTAATTCGACATTAAAATTTTTTAAGGTTGCTGATGATTGTCATAGTCCAATCTTGCCTGGATTACCTGATGATGTCTCCAAGCACTGCCTTGCTCTAGTTCCTCGATCTAATTTTCCCTCCATGGGTGCTGTGGACAAGCAATGGAGGTCCTTTATCAAAAGCAAAGAGTTCATCACTGTCCGAAAACTAGCTGGGATGCTTGAGGAATGGCTTTACATCCTTACAATGGATGCTGATGGAAAAGAGAGCCACTGGGAGGTTCTGGATCGTTTCGGACACAAACGTCATCAACTCCCACAAATGCCAGGTTCTGTCATAGGAGGATTTGGCGTGGTGGTTCTCAACGGGAAGCTTCTTGTTATTGCGGGGTACTCTGTGATTGACGGAACTCAATCTGTTTTAGCAGATGTTTATCAATATGATTCTTTCCTCAACAGGTAAAACATAATTTGTTGCATTTCCATTTCCTCCTTGGTTACCATTAATCTCTTTGGCTCAAACGGTCTAATTTTCTTAAATCTATCAGGCCTTTAGGATTTATCCCACTAAGTGGGTCTATATGGATTGCAAATGTTTTATGCTGACTCGCTACCTAACACAACCTTCTTTTACCTGGGCTTGAGATCGACCAATGATGAGTTAAACAGTCTAATTTACTTATCTGAATAATTTGATCAGGGTGTGAGAGTAACTTAGTTTGTGGTTTATGATAAATCAGCATTGATTTATTTATCTGTAGATTCATATATTGTTCGCTGATTTGGCTCTACATCAACTTATTTGACGTAATTTTACCTCTCAAATACTCTTGGACATTTATATGCCACATCTTTCACCAGAATCTATACTTACTCCATCCGAGAGGTCAAATTTGTTGGATCATCCATGACAAGTTTCTAACTCTTGCAGCTGGAGCAAATTAAGTAGCATGAATGTGGCGCGGTATGATTTTGCTTGTGCTGAGGTGAATGGTGCAGTCTATGTGGTTGGAGGATGTGGGAAGGATGGAGACTCTCTCTCATGTGCTGAGACTTATGATCCCGATACTGACAAGTGGACTGTGATAGAGAGTCTGCGGCGCCCAAGGTGGGGATGTTTTGCCTGTGGCTTCGAGGGGAAGCTCTATGTAATGGGAGGTAGGTCGACTTTCACCATTGGAAACTCGAGGTTTGTTGATGTCTATAGTCCTGGTAAGCACACATGGTGCCAGATAAAAAACGGCTGTGTTATGGTTACTGCGCATGCAGTACTAGGCAAGAAGCTGTGTTGCATGGAGTGGAAAAACGAGCGTAAACTTGCTATATTCAACCCCGCAGACAATTCATGGAAGATGGTTCCTGTTCCTGTGGCTGGAAGCACGAGTATTGGATTTCGATTTGGCATATTGGATGGAAAGCTTTTGTTGTTTCCACTGCAAGAGGATCCTGGTTACCACACTTTGTTATACGATCCAAATGCTGCTCCAGGATTGGAATGGCAGACATCTGAGATAAAGCCATCGGGATTGTGCCTTTGCAGCATCACAATCAAGGCTTGAACTGTATGTTGAAATCAAATTTATTGCTCTGCTATTGTATTGTTAGTCTTTAGTTTTTGTCCCTTTAATGGAAGAGAATATAATTTAATTTGGTATTGAATTTGATCTGGCTTTTGAAAAACATTAAAAATTGAAGGGCTAAGTGTAATTTTAGCACCCTGTAAAATTACAAAGTAGCAATTAACTATTAAGGGCCAAAAATACCCTGTGCGAATAATTAAGGGCCAAAAATACCCCCCAAAACTGAAAAAACGATTAAATTACCTCCAAGTAAAACAAAAAAGGAGCAATGTAACTAGAAAATTTAAACAACAGAGAAAGCAGCTGAAAGACACAAACTACGATGGCGCTCCCTGCATGAAAGACCCTGCAAAGTTCATTGCAGAACCGATTAATAACACAAACAATGTTGGAATTACCTCAGCTACGAGGCCAGACAACACTCCAACGTTGGCAGCAAGATCCTTAAAGAAGCCTAGTAGATTTAGGGTTGTTTGACAATATCCTAGAGAGGAGAGAGGAGAGAGGAGAGAGGATTTTATCTCCTTGGAGAACTCCAAAGGGATATGTTGCTCCTGCTCCGGCCATGACGAGAAAGGATGCGAAAAGGGAAAACCTACGTTAAATCCGAATGCTAGCATGCTACTACCTCTACAAATGCGGAAATGCCTGCGCTGGTAATGCTTATATTTCTTGGTTTGATCACAGAATTTGGTGAAAATGGCCAGAAAGTCTACTTACAGATGCAGTGGGGATTGCAGAAAAAATCATTAAAATGAGCTGCGGATAGGCCAAATGCAGAGGTGATGAGGTTTTTCTGATGCAATTTTGTTCCATGATTTCTTGCTCTTTTATGTTTTACATTGAGGTAAATTGATCTTTTTTTAGTTTACTTGGAGGTGTTTTGGCCCTTATTTTTCCACATTGAGGTAAATTGTTGTTTGGACCTTATTTTTCCACATTGAGGTAAATTGCTCATTTTTAGTTTACAATGAGCTAAATTGCTTATTTGTAGATTTATATGGAGGTATTTTAACTATTATTTATTTAAGGGAGGTAAATTGCACCTTTGTAGTTTTTTAAAAAATAAACTACACTTGGCCCAAATTGATTCATGCTAGTGGAGGTCTTGGATAAATTTATGGTTGGCTAAGTAAGGCTTCTTGTCGATTATATCAGTGGCAACTTTAGAGTTTTGGTTAAGGGGGCTAAAAATAATAACATTAAAAATGAAGTATAAAAAAATTTGGGTGGTCAAAATATAATTTTAGGGGGTAAAATGTAATTTATTATCCTTCAAAACAATTTTTTTTGAAAAAATTGTTTTGAAGGATAATAATTTTTTTTTTCGGGTGGATCATGCCATATTGGTAGCAATTTGAAAAAATTGTTTTGAAGGATAATAATTTTTTTTTTCGGGTGGATCATGCCATATTGGTAGCAATGCACCATCTTCAGCTGTGTTATGTCAACACTATTACTGTATGCGAACTTAATAAAGGTAGGGGCTAATGCGATTCAATACCAGTCTCGTGCGCAAGTCTTTAGCATGTCTTATGTGTACGTGTACCACTTTGTTTCATAGGATGTGATAATTTAACTGATGAATAATCAAAATGATAATATAATGAAATATATGGATAATTAATGAAAGGTTGTAAAATATGGTGTTTGGTAATTTTTTATAATTTCAGTGTAATAACTAAAAATACCCTTCTCTAAAATTATATTTCCCATCTTATTTTGTATCTCAATCTTCTACCATACAATTAAAACTAACCACCATGCTCAAAAATAATAATAATAATAAAATAAAAACTAACCACCACCTTAGATTAAATTTTTAATTTTTAGAACAAATAATAAATTAATATTTTTTAAATATTTTTGTTTGAAATACTAATTATAATACCTTATTATTAACCGATATATCCCAATAATAACTTTTTTTTATCTTTCAATCCTACCCATTCTTTTGTAATTATGGAAACACTTTAATATTCACTTCTGGCTTTTGTTTTGGTTTTTTGAGTCTTTCCAAGTTCAACTTTCATTTGTAGCAATATGCAAATAAATTGTGTAATGTGATGCAATTTATGTTGCATCACTTTAAATTCAAAAAGATAATGTATAACATTATTCCATGAAACTTGTAAGAAAAATGACCCAAAATTATGCATGAACCCCGGGAATTTCTCCCATATTTAGCTAGCAGTTTTCCTCTTCTGGCTATGGCTATGCTTACAATGAGATGAATGGATGTGATCATGATTTAAACTACGTTTCAGTTCGTTTTTTCGAGTATGATTGACTTTGTTAAGATGATGGTTTGCATTTCGAGTCAAGTGAACCATCCAGCGAGCTTTCTCCAATTTGATAGTCGATTACTTCTGTGCATTCAACATGCCGGGTTAGGTCGGAAGAGGGATTCCTGTCGCTGGCCTGACGCCAACCCCCCTTCCATCCTCTTTTATTTATTGTAACCGTCAGTCTATCAAGAAATCTGAGGGCTCTTCTTGTAGCCATGATCATATGGATTATGGAATCTATCATCTGTTTTTCGTTAATTCGGGCAAATCACGGATCACCCAGAAATTGAGAAAACCAAGATAAAAAAGAATTAGCACAAAAGAAAAGAATCACACCCCCAATTAAGACAAAACCTGAAAATTGCCAACGTTCGTAGGATTGGTAAAACATTCCCACCAAAGACTACAGCCCACATCAAGAAGTAGTATCGAAAGTATGTGAATCCATGAACGTGAGCAATGCACACAAACAGAGAATAAAGATCATAAAACCAAACAGGTTTACAACTATACAAAAGCTACCAAATCTTGCTAGATGCAGCATATATATCTAGTGCATCACAAGCATGTTTGTCATCAGATTTACAATTTCTGAATTTCAAAGTGTCAATGTGAAACTCAGAGTTGGGAAGCGTTGAGACTGTACTATTACAGCGTTTCTTCGAGCAACCACCAGGACTAGGAGGAGCAACAACCACTGTTAGGAGGTGTCCGCTGTTCTTGCTTCTTTTTTAAGATATTTCTCTTCACTACCGTTGATCCTTCTTCAAGAAGTCGAGGAACCTCCATAATCTGGAAAAAACATTTGATAAGGCCCACGTAAGTGCATTTGAAATACGGGTATAAAGTGAGGCGAGCTGACTCACGAGCATGATAAGCCAGCTCGATTTGATTTCCAGTGAGCTTGGATTTTTGTAGCTCGAGCTTGAGCTCAAATGGTTATTCGTGAGATCGCAGGCTCAAAAATAAATTTGAAAAATTCTAATACTCTAAAATTATAAAATTTATATATTGACATTATATTTATATAGAGAGCTCATGAGCTAATTTGAACTCAATTTTTTTTGTTGAACTCGACTCATTTATAGTTCTAATTCTAGATGGGCTTAAGGACTTCTTTTAAAAAAGGTGAATGAATGGGACTAACTAGCTCTACCTCTTGCATGAAGTAACGGACTAAAATTAAAGCTTTCTTGTATAAGATGAAACATTAATAACTTTTTTCTATGTGCACGACTTAACTGTTTAACATCTATTGACGAGATCTATAGTAATATGTCTTCTCTTACCTTCTGAGTGAGTTCTTCAAAACATTGCTCCACATTTACTCGAGTTTTAGCACTGCATTCAAGAAATAGACAGCCAAGCTCTTTTGCCAGGGCAAGCCCTTCTTCCCTGCTCACAACTTGTTCCGATTCCTGAAATAGTCGAAATGATGAGAGAAGAAACAAGAATGGGCCCCCAACAACCAAAACCACATTTACTTACTATATCAACTTTATTTCCAACAAGCATCTTGACGCAATTTTCGTTGGTGGAGTAGAGCTCCAGTTCTTTTGCCCACACATCCGACAAGTTTGTAAATGTATCCCTTCTCGTCACATCATAAACTGAAAAAATGCCGATTGCTAATGAACGACCGGGACAAAAACTAGAAGAAAATGCATTTAAACTAAATTATGCAACACGATAGCAAATTGTTCCTAAACAAAATTGGTGTGATCGTGTTCGAGTTTCACAACAATAGATTCATATGTTCTAGTAAGAGATAGGGGAAAACAGAAAGGGGTTGCGGTTTTTCTGAGAGAAGAGAAGAAAGCGAAGCAGCGAAGCATTTCCAGCATAGATCGAGGAGGAGAGATCGAAGGATTTTCTTTCCGGAGAATCGAGAAAGCATCGAGAACAAAGTGTAGGAAAAACAGGTTGTATTTCTCAAACATTTACTAATCTTGATTAGGTTTCTGCGTTGAAATTGAAAGGTTATAGATGTGAGAAAAATCTGTGAACATTTGGATTCTTGGTGCTTAATGGAAATGCTCCCCCTCCCGTGGATGTAGGCCGAAAAGATTGCCGAACCACGTATATCCGGTGTCGTTAATTTCTTCCTTATTTTTCCGATTTATTACTGCTACTGTCGATTTCAATATCTTATGCGTGAATGAGTTTAGATTTAATTTTTGTCACGTGAATCTGCAAGTTCGAAGTCTGTGTGCGTGAGCTTCTTGAGGTGTAAAAGATTGAAAGTCTCGGTTCAGATTGTGCTTTGAATTTGGGTTGCTGTGTGTGTTGAACCAAGAACGTAGTGATGTGTGCGTTGATGAATCAGAGAATATAGATTCTGGAATAGGCAAGCGAATGCAATCTGTGAGATTTCATAAAGAAATCTTAAACCACAGCAAGGTCTTATTGGTTTAGATTTGATTGCTTGAAATCACAGATTCAGTTCTAAATCCATAGGGAAAAATATATATATATATATTTGTTTTCTAGACGCATACGTAGCTATATCGAATTGAATTGGTGCGATCGGATTTGACGAGTTTCACAACAAAAATGATTCTGCTTCATGGAGAAAATCAGCATAGTGGACAATTATAGACAAAATTTATTGAAATGACAAGTAACCTTGGTTCGACTGTAACTCACCAAGAATGATCCCTTGAGCACCTCTATAATACGAGCTTGTCAATGTCCTGAATCTCTCTTGTCCAGCTGAAAAGACATTAAAATATAACATCACAAAGAAGGAGAAAACGCATGTTTCTTGTTCAGACATTTTGATGTGATTTTTTTTTAAAAAAAGGAAAATCCCAGAGTAAATTTCAAGTAAAAGAATAATAAGGGTTTTGCTACATTACCCGTGTCCCAAATTGTAAGCTTCAGCCTTCTCCCTTCAACTGTGAGAAACTTGATCTTAAAATCCACACCTAGGCGAACCACAGTGAGTAGACGAATCACAGTGAGATAAGTATAAAGAGAATTTATGGCTTGTTGAATCGTCAAAAACATTAACAAACAACCAAAAACATATCACGAACAAAAGTACCGCAATAGTTTTATGCACTTAAGGGGTTCGAAGGAAATAAAACAAGAGTTTTACAAAGTCAAGGCGTTCCGGATGCCGGAAATGAGGGTGGTGTGGTTTTCGTTGCTTTAATTCTTGCATGCTAACAGAATTCAACATATTTTATGCATTTTCCGGAAGTTCAAGTGAAACTAAACTCAAAGCTTGTACAAGATATAAAATAAAGATTGAACCAAAAGTTAGATTATACTAACTGAATAAGAAGCAGTAGAAGTTACTCATATCACATTTTTACTTACCATCCTAAGCAAGAGAAGAGAAATTTAATAAGCAAAGCAAAACCAGTCTTTATTGCCCAATAAGCACACAATTCCTGTCATGCTTCATTAAGGTGGTATTGGGCAGTCATTTTGAATGTTTATTGCCCAATACCAACCACATTCATGATTCATGTGTACTTAGATATTGATTCCGAGCATAATTCTTTGATCTACAACTTATTAGTGAGGAGATGTGCTAAAGTGGACCACTTATCATGAGCGAGTGATTTGAACAAAAGTGATTATGGATATGTGGGAACCAAAACCTTATCAAATCATCTAACAATCAAAGTAATATCATTCTGGGCTAAGTAAGTGGATCAATATCAGGAGCTACAATTTCGCGTACCATGAAGGTTTCCCCAACATCTGATAACATGCTGTATTTCTAATACTAAAACAACTCTCCAGAGACAATTATACACAGTAAAACCACATAAAAATCAAACAGCAAAAGCATCATAAACACAAAAACAAAATATACCCGCTTTCATATCAATAAAGAACTCCAACAAACCTAAAAATACTCAACATAATCTTATGTCAACACTTGTTACAAAAAACCAAAAAACAAACACCCCAAAATCTCTACATAATATAACCCTTTGGCTCCATGAACCAAACAATCAAACGCAAACTCACAGTCCAGAAAACCCAGATAAAACACAAAACCATTACCAATGGTAGGGGAAAGATCGTCAACAACATTAGAGATGAAACTGACAAGTAGACTGCTTTTGCCGACAGCAGAGTCTCCGATGAGCAAGATCTTGAAAGACAGATCGTAGTTGCTCTGCCCCTGACCAGACGAAGCCATCCACTGCCAATCCTTTCTATCTCTACAAGTAAGAATCTTTTCCAGAATGTATTCAAAAATCCACAAAGAGAAAAGTATAATTCCCTTAATTGAAGCTGCCCAACAACCTCAAACAGTGAGAATTTGCAATTAATAAGAGAGGGAGTTGGAAAGGCAAAGTGAAGAAACTTGTTTATGCTCAACCCATACTTCCTGTCATCTCTCTCTCTCTCTCTCTACACATGCATATATATACACAGATATATATGTCTGTCTCTATGTATAGTCATAGAGAAAACTTAGGGACAAGGACAACGGATGTTCTTTTCTTCGGATTTCTGATTCCCGTTCCAGCGACAAACCGCAACGTGTGTTTCGTTTGGGTGACGGTGACGATGGCTTTAGTATGAGGATAAATTTGTAATTACGTGGAGATTTGGGGTGGATTTGGTTTTCCAGTTGATAAGTGCGGTGGGGTGATGAATCGGGTTCCATGTTTGGTTGTGAGCCTGTCGGAATGGACCTTTTAACAATTCCATTAACTTGATTTATGGGCCCTGGACCAATGTATGGGATAAATGTTCATGATCATAATGTCAAATTTTGGGCCGGTACTAGAAGAAAAAGTTTTTTCATTCCAATCTACCAAAAATAATTGCTTTCAACTAAGTCCATTTCATGTCGCAATGACCAAAATAGCCCTCAATTGTTATCAACATTAAATCCAATAGATCCTCTTCAATAATCCTTTCTCTTTCGAATAATCTCCAACACATCGTTGTAAAGTTGCGTACATCGAAACTGAGACATCACACCGTCGGTGAAGGAATGGTTGGTTGCCGCTGCCGTCTCCTCATCTAGCCGCGACATCACACAGAATAAGGTGGCGGATTATGATGATGGTTTTTTTTTTTAATTTGATGGATTATGATGATGGTTTTTCAGGACGATGTTGCTGTGATGTGGTTTTTTTTTAACGGCATAAGTTCATTACTGTAGGGAAGAAACGAGTGAATTAATTGTGACTACAGTGCAGTCAACATGTTTGATTAATTGTTTGAACAAAAATTTTGAATTTTTTAATTTTAATAAGATGGTGCATTTAATTTTAACAAATGCACTGCTTGAGTCTAGCGATGCATGTGAGATACATGCACCGAGACTCAAACGATGCATATGTGATACAAATACACAAAATTGAGTCAATTAGACATACGACAATAGCAAAATCAAGCATATGCATTAGAAAGCTCATAAACCCGCTTCATATTTAAAGCTCTGCATGTAAAATCACAGATCAAATTCGATCAATCGATCGACTGATCAATCACATGATATTTGCAATATGGATCTAAATTCGAAACATTCAAAAGCAGCAAAGAAAATGATCTGGTTGAGGGGGATGAAGGTGGAGATCAAGGGATATTTTAGACATAGTTAATAGACTAATTAGATTAGTGATTGCTAAAATAGACTTAGTTGGAAGAAGTTTATTAAAAGTTGTATTTAGTTGAAAAGAAGATATTTTCGTAAATTTAGTTGAAAGATGTTTTGATAAATGGTACATACGTGTAATTTCCTCTTTAAATAATCATACCATTTACATACTAGTTAGGGCTAACAATTCAATAATCATGCCAGTTACATACTAGTTAGGGCTAACTCCATTCCGATACCACTTGATAAAATATTTTTTGATTCAATCCACCAGAAAACATCAATTCATGTAAGTCTTATTTCGGTAAAAATAGCCAAATAGACCCTTTCTTTTGCGATAAATTTTATCCAACATCATGGCAGAGAGAGGTTCGAGAGATGCGGGGGCTTCGGTCGTGGATCGGTTGCCGCGGTCGCGGCGACTATTAGGGAGGTCGTGACGTGGCGGCCGTTATCTCCCAAATAATTGGAAAACAAGTTCCTACAAATAAAAATATTTTTCAGATCATCGATTATCCAGGAAGACAACTGAATTATAGTAAACAACCAAATGTGAACATAAAACCAAAGTGTTGTCTTGTCTTCGACTATCTTGTGCTTATTTGCCAAATCAACTTTCGATTGCTGCTTTGGAGGCATTTCTCTCTCCTTTCTCCTTCTTTAGATTAAGATTTTTAAAATTTACTATATTCTGCTTCTTTGCCAAATCTACTTTTTGATTGCTGCTTTGGAGACAACTTTTCTCTCCTTCTTCCTCATTTAGATTAAGATTTTTAAAATTTACTTGATGTTGGACAAAGTGTTTTTTTTTTGTTACAATTGTGATGTGAAAGAGATATTTAAGGTGGTGGTGCATGTGCACCGCTTGAGTCTAACGGTATGTATTTACTCAAAAGATGAACGCATTAAAACACAAACTTTTTACATAAATGTGGTGGTGCATTTGCTTATATTAAGGTGATGTATAATTTTTACGAGAAACATGAATTCATTTTTACGATGAACTCGCGGCTCGATTTGTAATATTATCTTTTTCAAATTTGCTGAAGAAGGTTTCTTTACTAAAGAGACATTTTGACAAACAGTGCATCCAATGCTAATTGACACACAAAAATCCTCATAAACACAGCAAAAAAGCGTCCATAAAAAGTTGAAGGAAGAAGAAGAGAAACATAATTAAAACATCGAATTTTTTCCGCAATCTAGTCGAGTTGTGATTTGTTCGGTTCTTTCCAGTAGCCATTTTGAAATTTTTTTTCTTCGACTTTGTTCCTGCATTAAGTGATTTGTGCTTATTTCCTAAATTCTGTAAATTTACTCTCGTTGCTGATTCGATTGCTGAATTTATTGTGTAAATGATGTTAGGAGTGATTAGGGAATGATAAAAGACTTATAAAATAAAGGGAAAAAAATTGACTTATTTGAAAAACAGAGTTAATAAAATTAGAAGGTAGAGTTAGTTGGAATGAAGAATTTTTGATAGATTTAGTTGAAATATGTTTTAAAAACTGATACCTACATACATTTCCTCTACTAGTTATCCAATTAAGATATTGTGTGTTAAATTTTATGTATATTATTTTTGTGCCACTTGAGATGGAGTTTGATCCATGAAATGTTGCATTTATTTCTTCTTTATGAATCACTGTATGTAATATGATTGAATTTAGAGAATCTTGTAGCGATTAGTACTGTGAGAAGAATCATCGTAGCTAAATGGTTTAGTGGTGGACAATTAGAATATAGCAGGTCTTTTTCATTTGTTAGCATTGTGGTTTGGAACCGATTCTTAATCAATAGCTCACCCTTTCTTTGAACCTTGTCACTGATTGAACTTAAAGATATGAACCGAGTCACATTTGATGAGTAAATGAGAATAAAGGTGAGGGATATGAAAAGAATTAAATATTTGTTCAGATAGGTTATTATTTTTGTTAATTCTAAAGTGATATGATATGATCATTTTATGAATTTACAATGATACCACCTTCTTTTTTATACATACTTGATGTTTAGATATTATAATACTTAGTCCTTTAAAGACATTAATAATCATTACTTCATGTTATGAACACACATTGCATCTGCTCTACCGCTGATGTTTGTAAATTGATAATACAGAATTATTATTACTATTGTTGAACGGATGTTAATTCGGCTAAGGCAGGTGAGTTTCTTTTAGTTGTAGCCATGTGCAAACTTTTTAATAAATATATAAATAAATAAATTATGAAAAGATCTCAGAAATGCATGTTACATCTGATAAAAATGTCGCAAATTTTTTAAAAAAAAAATCAAAAAATATAAATATGATGTGGTCCTCCCATGATTACAACTGGACAAAAATGTATTGGCATAATAAAAAATATTATTATAAATGAAACGAGGAATCTCAGACTAAGAATAAAGACAAGATGAAATTTATGCATCCCTTTCTTTCAAATGCCATGCTACTAGAATGAATGAACATAAACGAATTCACGCTTTGCCTACTATGTGCCTGTTTGTGTGTAAAATACCGCTTAAAACAACTAAATTTTAATTTGTAATTGAAATCAATCGAAATCGAACTGAGGAGAAAGTATTTTTTCTATGATGGCGATGGTATTAAGCTCTTTGGGCAAGTTCGAGAGGCTCTCAATTTGGTACATAACTGACTCAATTTGTGTTAAAATGAAGAATATTTGGGAGAAAGAGAAATGGGAAATTAAAGGAAGAAATCGGTTTGTTGTAGAAAACAACAAAATGACTACTAGTAGAATTTCAAGGTCTTTTTTAAACTGCAATGTGCATTGGAAAATTGTCAACCGCAACTATACAATAAATATATAAAACCACGTGATTTGGGTTGGTGAATGTGTGGGCGGTTAACTGGTCAATACAATTATTGTATTTTAAAAAAAAATAAAGCATTTATCGTCGATGATAATAAAACATAACTAAAATTAAGTAAAATGATAGAGCAATATAAACAATACAGTTTTTTAGTCACGTGAACAAAAATATTATATGGAAAATAATTATCAAAACATTTGCAATTGAAAATCAAAGATAGTTAAAACGGTAGATCATCAATCATATCACTGTCATCCTAAAATTATATATTCAAATCATGTACTAAAACTGAACTGAAAATGTTATCTCGCAATAGAAACAAAAAATATAATAAATTAAAGTATCAAAATCTTCCACCATTGTGTTACCAATAACTTTAAACATTTACTTGTACAAAATAGAACAATAATTCATAATTCAGGAAAAAAAAACATTTCTTCTCTACAAGATGAAGTTCCAAAATAAAAATATATATATTTATTGTATTATAAGATGTATGATGAAAGAACTTGAAAATATTGTCTCAATGAATGAACAAATTTTTTAATCGGCAAGATAAATTATATTAAAATAATAAGGACATGTTACTCTAAATAATACATAACAAATTAGCAGGCTGAAATAGCGATATGCTCAAAAATTACAATTTATAACTTGGACCTTAAAATATTTATTTATAATTAAAGATATATTTAATATATAAAGATACGGGTGGAATGAGTTGGTAGGCGGTGAATATACAACAATCCACTATCTGCTCACATACATACGAGTTGCTTAATTTTTTCAACTACAACACTTTTTTCCAAAAGTTAAAACGAGCAAATATAAGTGGGTGAATACGGGTTGGACATATGCTTTATTTTGTACACCCCTATGCCCAAATGACAAGTCCGGCTCACTCCGTAAATAAACTACAAAAATATTCAGCTTTGGCAATTGGTAGTGTATCCATTTAACTAGCAAAACTAGTTCTACCTCTAAATTTATTTGAACAAATTTAATCAAGGAACTATTTAAGTTTCAATTTATTGTACTTCTATGAACAAATTTGGTCATATAAGTATCTTTCGAGTTTCAAGTCAAGTATTTTATGTAAATACTCCAAACAAGAAATTTAGTCGTATATATTCAAATTTTAAAACATGAACAGAAAATTTCGATTCCTTTCATCTTCCCATTTTATTTTATTATGAAAAAAAGCACAAATTTTGGCAATTTTTGAATTTATGCATTGTGTCGATACAACAAGAAATAGCAGTCAGTGGAACGTTTGGACGGCTTTTCATGTGAGAAACAAGTGCTGCTGCATACAAAACTCTCAACATGTAAATATCTTCAATCAATGAAGGCTACCTTTCTGTCTTATTGTGTTAACAAGCAACAAAAGCATCAAGCAGGATAATTTTAAGCATACAATGATTTCGTAAATGAGATTAGTATCTGTGAATAAGATTCTTCCAGGCATCCCTGTTTTCAGAATAGTACTTGATCTCGGCCTGCACGATAGGAAATTACAGTAAACTTTGTCACTCGTTTGCAAGAAAGAAATTTATACAACATAAACCCCGATCTCGAATTTATGGTTAAAAACCATGAGTATAGAGTAAATCCTTGCACATGGATGGTCGTCATTCTGTCGTAAGAAGTTCTTAGTATTCTAGACTTTCTCATTGGTGATTGTAATACAGTAGGAAAGCTAGGCATGTATGTCAGCTTATGAACACTAGCTGTTGTTCAATTTCTTTACTGCTGTTTGCAATTATCTCATTAAAACAAATACTGAAATTAATGCATACCAATTGAGCCAGAAATACGTAGTATGTACCTTCCTGACTCCTTTGATGGCAACCAAAAGCTTTTCACCAAGCAAATCTCTCATCACTGGGTCTTTTTCAAGTGCTTCTACAGATTCAGAAAGCGACTTTGGCAGCCTTTGCACTTTATCTTTGAAATTATCAGGATTGTCATCTGTTAAGGGGAAATGAAATGACAGATAGCACAATTAGACAGAATGCTACTGCAACTTCAGTCAGAGTAGTACATATAGAAAGTATTAGCAGTTGTATAAAAAACTATTGATGTAACTTAGCAACCTCAAATCTTTTAAATCTTACAGCAATCCAAGCATTACGTTTTGAATTACTTCCAACAAAGTGTAGATGAGGTATAGAGTACTTACCAATTGGTTCAGGCAAACTACTATGCCTACGAAGGCCGTCAATTCCAGCAGCAAGTACAGAGGCCAGGGCCAGATATGGATTTGCACAACCATCCACTACCTTTATCTCAAAGTTGCTTACAGAGCCATCAGGGGTCCCCGGTGGGCAAGCAGTTCTCAAGGGAGCTTCTCTATTTTCTGGTCCCCAGCAATGATATGCTCCACTCCACGTGTTAGGTTGAATTCGATCATAACTAGAGGATATTGACATTTGAAAAGAATGAGTTTAAGAGAATCATAACTTATTATTTCCATTTAGAACATGTGAAGAATACTTTATGGATAACCACGTTTATCATTCTTGTGTAGCGTGGCTTTAAGCAATATCTGCTGTTCTGGGTCAATAAATTTGCAATGTTATCTTGAGATCAAATCAGTGACGGAAAAAACTTATTGTCATTAATTTGGATGATTAAATGCAAGAAAACACCAAGCGGCCTACTACAAACATTAAGGAGAGAAGTAAGAGAAGTTCAAAACCAAGGACAGCATATGGATAAAAGGAAGTAACATCAACTATAAATGTGAAGTAAAAAACAGAAACCTGTTTGGAACTGGTGCAGTAAATGCCAATATAGAAGGAAGATGGCCAAATACTCCGGCCATGAACTCCTCCCCAATCTTGGACATTCCATATTTAGTTGATCCTCCATGCGCAATAAATACATTTTCTCCATTCTTAGACAAACTTATGTGCACATGTGATCCAGAGCCAATATCACCCAGTGAGTACCTAGAAGGAAAGGGTGGATCACATAAACTTACTCTAGAAAAAGAGATGTGTGATAGAGACAGCATATGTAGTACAAGGGTCACATCTGTAACCAACTTGCAGTAGCTGCCACATCAAAGTTGTGAAGGTACAAATGGATTTCCGATTATAATGTATAGTTTGTATTTTGGTGAGAATTAAATCTTGAAAAGCAAAGACGTGATTGCTTAGTCTTAAAGCTCATCTGTTCTTTCCTTTAAACAACAATTGAACATATTATACACCGATCAATGTTAAGGAAAAATGCCATGCATAACACAGCCTGCCAAGGCATATGTTTCTCCCAAATATGAGACTACTCTCAATAAATCACAGGCTTGACATTTTTAATGTGCATGCTTAAGTTGTGCTCAAAACTCATGATTTCAAAAATCTCCTATGAGACCATTATCAATTATCTCCTCCATTCAATCCTCCCAAATGCCTAAAGCTAACAAAGAAAGTAGCTTGGTGGCATATAAAAAAATATTTCATGGACACTTACTTGGGCACAAAAGTTGCCAACAATCCATGTTTTCTTGCCACAGCCCTAACGACTTCACGAGTGAAAACTAAGTTGTCAGCTGCTGCCTCACATGTTGTGTAGCCCAATGCAATTTCAAATTGACCATTCCCAGCTTCTGCATGCAGCTGTAAGTTTTCCAAACGTAGAACATAATAAGAAACTATTTTATACCCTTGAAATTATACCAAGCCATTATTTCAGTAAAGTATAGTTCAATGTAGACAAATTTATCAATCCGAGTGTCACTGATAAATAAACAAGTTTAAATAGACAGGAATAGTAGGATAAAAAATTCTCAACTTTTGTAGGAGAAAACCTGAGAGGGTTTGCAGGAGAAAACCAAGGCCACGATGACAATTTACCAGGAAAACTTCACATCAACTGAGAGGGTGGTTTTTGGTATATGTAGACAATCGATTCCACAATCATTCTAATAAGCTCAACATATTTAACAGGTCAGAAATTAAATATCCAAGGCCAGCACATGTTTTCATGCACATAAGCAGGATTCCCAAAGATAGAATGGTCAAACCAAAATTATATTTGTCATGGCTTCAATACGATATTAAAATGTAAGTCCGCCTCATGATCGTTGGAGCATTCAATCACTCTAATCATATGAACATCCCAGAGCACCCATGTGAAATGGACTAGGGGGATAATTTACATACCTGCTCCACCACAATATTCAAGGACTGAAGAGAAGCCACGATTTCATGAAGTACAGGGAAAGCAGCATCAAATGATGATGTGGAGCAGTAAGGCGTTTTGTCAAATGGTACCCAATTTTCCTCCCCATCCCTACATGATTCACTATAAATTACAAACTATGCACAAGGAGACTTAGAATGATGAAGAGATCATATGATCTTCAAACATACACTATCTTACTCCGTAAGAGATAAAACTCATTCTCAAATCCAGCGTTCAGTACCTGCATGACTAGAAGTTTGGCATAAAATAATACAGATATTCAAAAATTTCAGGAAAAGTGAGCAGATATTACCAAGTTAAATTCATCTCTTAAAATTTTAGAAACTCTTCGCAGCGCCTCTCTGGGGCAATACTCCCATGGTACTCCAGGTTTAAGTTGCATATCAGCCAAAACCATCTCCTGCCCTTTTGCCCTGTGTGAAAGTAAAATCATGGGAAAACACACCAAGTCAGCAATATACCTTCTTCTACTTGAATTGCAAAATTAAATCACAGTTCTTTTCCCTTCCATCGTGATCGCTATTTTATGCACATTCAAAAAAATGAGAGATTAAGCTATAAATAATAAATGCAAGTAGAAGGAATATCTTATAGGTCAATTTCATCTTGCTGTGTTAATCAGCTAGCAAGCCTGAGATCAAGCTCTTCTACGGTTGATTATATTTTCATCTAGGAAAGGAAATATGTGATACCCTTGCCCCATGGGTAAAAATTGAAAGTTTAAAATGGTTTATAAGATGTTACAATGGACTCCTATAGCAACTTGGGTTAACAATTTTCGTAGTGCGAGGACGGATACGAAATAGTTGCTCTATGAGCCCATTGTGCAGTCGCGCTTGCGAGGGTTAGGTACTGGGGTGTGGCCAAATATCTCCATGGAAATATGTTTGGTCCCCATTCCATGGAGCAACAGAACTTGCTTTATGGATAGAGATATGTGAGTGCACAAGCAAAAAAGGTGCTAGGGCACTCAACTACCATACAAAATATGTATATCACATGTATTATGTGGCTCAATGTAGAGGAAAGGTACCTTTCTGCTGTATTAGTACCTTATGTTCCTCACTCTAAGGATGGCATCAAAATCAATCACATAAAGTTAGAGTGGAATAAGGATGTCCACTCTTCTATTATTTTCAGTTAAAACCAGACAAGCTCATTATATATGTATATTTCCCAAGACACATTGCATCTTTTTTAATACACACACTCACACACATGTATCCACGATAAAAGGACCAAGGGTGAGAATAAAGAGAAACTTCCAACCACGGAATCTGGCGTTTGGTTTGCATAGCAGGTATGAGTCTGATTTCACCCACTCCACTTAGATTAGTCTCATCAGCTGGGCCATCCATGTGTGAGGACATCCCCATGCATGCACAGGTTAGCCCAACACCATTCTTTGTAACAAGATCATGAAATCGTTTTTTAGGAACAACCTAATATGTATAACACCAACAATATCAGAATAGAGTTGCACTATAAATTCCTTTCAAAATAATAATCGTACATGGTTACAATTCTCAGAGCTACAAAAGAATTCATCAGACTCGTTGACACAAATGGTTAAGATAGAAGCACAACGCATGCTTACAGTGCATTACCTAAATGGTGTTGGAACTACGAATCAAAAGAAAAACTCAGAAACAGTCTAGGCCTGGTAAATAGTGAAGTGAAGTAAGGAAGTGTGAATTTGGGTTCTTGGATGTGTTTTTCATTACAAGGGTCCTTTATACTCAACATTTTTGGGCATCCTTTCTTTCAGAGTTCTCAACTTTTTTAACCACACAATATTTCGTGCAAACAACCAATTTATCAAAACACAATTATTATAGATTCATAATTTTTTCTCTCTACTTTAGCAGGCTAGTTATAAAAGCAAAGCATGAAGCTCCCCAAAAAGAATCTTTGTACATCATGGCGATACATCGGAAGTAATTATGTATGGCCATCAAAATTTTGTAATACACGCTATGCGATGTACATTTCCTTGCAAAAAAAGTTTATTCAACATTCTAGAAGAAAGATGATAAAAACAATTCATGACAATGAACCTGCCAGTGAAATATAAATAATTTGAAAGGTTAAAGTCTTACGCGACATCTATGCTGCCCAGAAGCATCAACCCAAACAACACGAACAAAAGTAATATCTTGAGTAGGAGCATCATCTATCTTCAGAAAGGAAGAGCCTGTAATCTTATCAAAAGAAATTGAAGCAGCTTTAATCTTGTACAATTCTAGTGAATTTTTGGAGAATATATCTTTAACAGCATCAAGAGCTTCTGGAATTGAAAGATCTCCATCAATGCATGAATCTCGCAGAACAGCAAACATAATCTCCCGTGCTTTTTTTGCACCTACCCAGGTAATCACACCAGATTTCAAATACTAATTTAAGATAAACTGATGAAAAGCAGTTATCACCATGAAAGCCTGAGCAAATATAATTTCACAAAATTCCCAAAATTGCAATAAAAAAATTATTGACATCTGCTCTATTCTACGGATTTACAGGCATTGTATTCTATTATCAAGTAATTCATCAACCAAATTATAAAGCACTGCCCACTGGGGAAGAAAGTTTTCTAAAAATCTCAAAATCCATTTTTCTCAGCCAGACATTGATTCGCTCAGCCATGATTATTGAGAGACATTGTCTATGCCATTTCATTTTGGTCCATCACAAAAATGATGCATTATTCCTAGAAGAGGTTACTGCAACACGCAAACATCATATTCTGTTATAGCAAATCAAAGCTGAAAGCCAAACAGCTGGAGTTATTAAAAATGTTCTTGAGTTGTCGAGGAATATACAGTTGCATGTGATAGAGAGCATAATATAAGATTCAAACCGACCAACCTAAATAGAAGGTCTCAGGAAATGCATACCCATCAGTGCTGAACATTACCTGAAAATGACAAACATTTGTTTTCAACTAAGGAGAACACAAATTTCGTCCCATGAAAAAATACTCCTAGACACACTTTTTAGTTTTATAAAATTAGATAGGACTGGTTTACCATGATTAAGAGCTCGTTTTGGATTTGGGAAGTTATACTTTGGAGGAGGTTTCTAGCATTGCCTCAGCGCACCCCCCACCCACCCACACACACACACACACACCCCTGTTTTCTTTAAAAATAAAATAAAATATATTTCGTCTAATGCCGTGAATGCAAACATGGAGGCAGTTATTATGGTACTGGAATTCAGAAATATTCATCTGTTCTCTTTATTAAAATCACATTTAATGACTGCAAAATCTAATCATTGAACATATCCAGAAGCGGATGAACTTCACCTTCTTTATTGGTGCTAGCTCCAAGAGCTCTTTCACCGTGGATAGCATCCCATGGAAGCTAAGTTTGGGAACTGCCAGCCCAAAGTCCAGATAGACCTACAATAGAAGGTTTTCAAAGAAAAATGTGTTGACTAACGTTGTGGACTTATTTCTACGCATGATGAAAACTTCATGACCTCACCTGTGAGTACACAGAGGCCAAAAATGATGCTTCCTTAGTAAATGGGTATGACGCGTGCAGAAGCACAATTCGACACTTCCTGAATCTACTGTCCTCTAGAAAACTACGAAGATGAAGAGGATTGGATAGCCTCAGATCTAGATCTTTGTCACCAAAACTAAAATTGACCAATTAAACAATTAGTCGAGTGTTGAAGCAATAATATATTGTAATTGTTGAAATCACTAATTTTGAATAAAAACACACACAAAAAAATTTCTGATATTCATTAATTGTTACCCTGTGTGTATCTGCATCGGCAAGTCAAAATATTGGGCAACCTCCAACGCATGAATGAAGATATGATCGATAAAGTTTTTGTTCTTGATACGGACAGGGCTTCCAGCTAGAAACATAAAACTATCATAATACTTTTAAAATCGGGTTACATCACATATCCAGTATGAAAGGCATACCTTGTAAAACATCTTTAAGGCCCTCTTCAGCATCTTTCTTTGATACTTTTGAATTAATTTCGAGTCCACTGCGGTATGCAGCTATACTTTTAAAGCTGACGACTTTATCAGCTTGTGTAATGTTAGATAAGGATATCAATAAAGAACCTAATGATTCATTACATAATCACAACACTTGGTGCCAAAGACGGTGTTTCACGGATATTAAATAAATGAAAAGGATATGACTTCAATTTCTCCACAAATATTTCTGTAAATGAGTCCAGTGTCCATGTCCCACTAACACTGTCCTAATTAGGATTCACAGGAGAAATTCAATAGTATATCTGAAGAATCATCAAGCGATGAATAAAAAAGTTTGGACTTTTAGAAAAGCTATTCTGCATAAATGTTGATCGGCTGAACAAGTAGAACAAGGTTAATATGGTGCTAGAAATGCATAAAAATCCAAGGATACAAATAAAATGGCTGACCCAATACACATAATGGTGTGACAATATGAAAAAAGGCCATTTCCAATTTATCCATTTTTTCTCGATCAAGTTAATATTTGTCATATCAAACTTGAATGACTTTAATGGTACAATTTTTTCTTTTAAACTTTCATGGTGACGATGGTGAATCAAGCAGGGGGAGTGGACACCCCACGGGTGGATCAACCCTAAAAGCTACGCTGGGCTCCAACACCATGTAAATTTCAAAAAAAATAGTTTGAATCTTCGGAAATTCTGTCCTTTAGCCCGACCTTCAAAATCGTATTAGTCATTTAGCCATACTTAGTGCGTAGTCAGCCCCAGGTCATTTTAAATACCGGCTCCGCCCTATGACACCCTGATCCACTCATATACAAAATTTGAGAAAGTTTTATGTTCTCTTTTAAGTTTCAGATTTTCTACCTCGGTGATTTTATTTTATTCAGATATATGAATTTTTCATACATTTCAGTCACCAGAGTGAGCTTGGTATGGCCTTACAGGCAAAAGAAACTGCAGAAATGAATATTAGACAAATTTATGGGAATGGGTGCTGAATGGAGGTTGCAGCTAAGCCCAAAACAGATAAGAGTAGTATCTCACCTCATCAAGAATTTGTTCAGCCACACGTTCAATTCTTAATATTCTGCCAACATATGGTACAAAGGCTTTATGCCATTCAATATCGTATTTTTTGTCTAACTCGAGTCCGTCGTCAATCAAAATGGTAGAAATTCCAGCAGCTTTAAGGCACGTCGCAGTGGTTGATTCCACTCCAGAGTTGGCACGATATTCTTGAACGGCGCTCAAGGATAACTCCGAACCATAGAGTTCAGCTATTTCTTTCAAGCTTCTCTAAACGTACAGTAAAAGACTTTTGTTAGAAAAAACTCTCAAAGATATTAGCCATCAAAGGAACATCGTCTTCGGAAAATGTCGATCATACTTAATCGTCAGTTTTACTCACCCTTCCCTTTTCCTAGGTGAATTAGATATGAAATGACGAAAGGCAGGGAATGAAGATTACTAGTTCTGGATGAAAGGATTTGAAATCACCACCCCTTTACATTGGTGGGTTTCTTTATTTATAATACTGTAAATAATTACAATACAAGGAAAGAATAATTTACAATAATTTTCCTACAATAACTTCCTACAATTAAGGAGAATCTCGTGAGTTGTCTTTGGAGGAGTTACAGGGATTGATTGATGATTTACAGGGATTCTCAATATCCCCCCGCAAGCTGAGCATGGGAAGATTCTAAAAAAGGAAAGAAAGACTCATCAAATTGAGCATGCCGAGTAATATAAATACGAGAAGTAATGGAGTCCAAGCAGCGAAAACCCTTATGGGATGGGCTATAACCAAGAAAAATGCAAGGTAAACTTCGTGGAGCAAATTTATTAGAAACATAATCACGTAAACAAGGATATACCCTACAACCGAACGGATGAAAATGCTCATAATTAGGAGACTTACCATACAGAACTTCAAAAGGGGAAATATCACCAAGGATTGGCATGGGCAACCGGTTGATAATGTAAGTAGCTGTGCTGAAAGCATCAACCCAAAAACGAGTGGGAATATGGGAATGAAAGAGAAGAGCAAGACCTGTTTCTGTCACATGACGATGTTTACGTTCAGCGCGTCCATTTTGGGAAGGGGTGTAAGGACATGACATTTGATGATGAATGCCATGGTCGTGAAGATGAGATTGAAACCGATTACTTGTGAATTCGGCTCCTCCATCACTTTGAAAAACTTTTATTTTTGTCGAGAATTGGTTTTCCACAAATCGTTGGAAGCGGAGGAATATATCAAAGAAATCTGATTTCAGTTTCATGGGGTAAAGCCATGTGAAACGCGAGTGGTCATCTATAAATAACACATAATAAATAAAACCCGCATTCGATTTCAAAGGGGATGGACCCCAAATATCACAGTGAATTATACCAAGCACAGAATTAGATCTATTATCATTGGAAGAAAAGGGTAATCGGTGACTTTTTGCTAATTGACATGTAGAGCATAAATGAGGAGTTGGAAGTACAGAAGTAAGAGATAAATGGCCTTTTTTATTCAATAAAGATATAGTAGAATGATTTACATGGCCAAGTCTAGCATGCCATAAATCAAATGAAGCACGTAAAGATTTTTTAGCAAGAACAGAAATAAAGGCCTGATTTCCGCGTTCCAGCACATAAAGACCACCTTCTCGTCTACCGGTTGCCACTGACTTTCCCGTTTGTTTGTTCTGTACAATAAATTGATCATTAGAAAATATAACACTAAAAGGAAAATCAGTTGTTAATTTACTAATGGATAGAAGATTTTTGGTAAGACTGGGAACAACAAGCACATCTAGCAGTTGGATATTTGGAGAGGGGGAGACACTACCATTGTGGGTAATTGGAAGAGAGGCTCCATTTCCTACAAATACACGATCCTTACCAGAATAAGGTCCTGATGTCTCTAGTTTACCCAAGTGAGGGGTCATATGTGCCGAGGCACCCGTGTCCATGTACCAGTCAGATTCAGCTTCAGTTGAAAGAGAGCAAGTAGTATTAAATGCTTCAGCAAGTTGAGCATCAGTTCGATCATAACGATTTCGACAACGATCTGCGGTATGACCCTCGGTTTTGCATATTTGGCAACGAGGATTGTACTGGCGGCGGCCACGACCAGGGCCATTGTGTCGTTGGTGTCCCCCACGACCACGAAACTGTTTTGAGTTACTGCCACGACGAAAGTTGGAAGATGAACCATGGGTTGAATTGAACGCAACAGGAGCAGTAGGGGATTGCTCAAGGGATTTTTGAAAAAGTGCAAAACTTTCAGCCTTAGAGACCAGATCGATGAAAGGAGGAAGAGGTGTTAGTGACATCTGGGCTGTAGAAAAGGTGGTGAAATCAGCACCTAACCCTCGAAGAAACCAATGAGATTTATCAATATCATCAACCGGACGACCCATTGCCGATAGTTGATCGCATAATGCTTTGAAGGAGCGAGAATATTCAGAAACGCTGCGGGTTCCTCGTTTGATCAGTTGCAATTCATCTTTGAGATGAAGTTCACGTGTCTTGGAACGATGGCTGAAAGAATTTTCCAAGGCAAACCAAACATCTCTGGCAGTACTGAGACCAAGGACTTCTGCCATAGCTTCTTCGGTGAGGGAGGAAAGAATTAGGCTGAGGATACGCTGATCTTTGAGTTTCCAGTCCATATATTTCTGTGTTGCTGTAGAAGAGTCAGTGGCAGAGGTGGAATCTTTGGGTGGAGCCTCGATGGACCCGTCGACATGGCCAAGAAGTCCCTGGCATTCAAGCAGTGGAATGAGTTGATTTCTCCAGAGAAGGTAATTTGAGGAGGATAGCTTAATTGTCACCATATGAATCATGGTGTTGAATGAAAGAAAGGAATTGGAGGAATCAGTAGCCATGGGGATCAGTGGGAGTTGGGAGGTTGAATCCGTATGAAGCTCTGATACCATGAAAGGATTTGAAATCACCACCCCTCTACATTGGTGGGTTTCTTTATTTATAATACTGTAAATAATTACAATACAAGGAAAGAATAATTTACAATAATTTTCCTACAATAACTTCCTACAATTAAGGAGAATCTCGTGAGTTGTCTTTGGAGGAGTTACAGGGATTGACTGATGATTTACAGGGATTCTCAATACTGGAGATAAATGCAATGTGAGCGTGCCGGAATCACTAGAAAATTAGCATCGGATAATGAAGTGTTAATCTTTTAAGATATCGATTTCAAGCGGAACAGAGTGTTGATTGCTGAAAACAAATATCAAATTGATAGCTTGACTCGGATTCCACACTAACCTTGAAGTTGATAGTGTGGGGTGCGTCGGATAAGGCATCGCCAGTGGCCTCGGAGAAGCAGTTGAGGAACGGGAACGTGGAGTCGACCGCTACAATGTTGTGAGCGTGCGCATCTACTAGCTCCGCCGTCTTGATCGCCGCTTTCAACTCTGCAAATCTATCCATTCTCTCCCCTCTCGATATTGGCTGTGTGCACTGTGTGTGAGAGGTGTGAGCTTCTATCTATAATCGGAAATATTCTAATCGGAAAAATATTATACAAATCGGTTGTGGGCCGAATATATACGTAGCAGTAGGGGTGCTTAACGGGCCGGGTCAATCCGGACCTGATCCAAAACCGACCGGTTAGTTCGGTCCGGAACCGGAATCGGACTAACCCGTCCCGAACTGGTTTGATATCGGACCGGATCGGTTCTACCGGTATCTTACCGGTTCCGGAAACCGGAACTGGGTCCATTTTTTGAAAAAAAAAAATAAATTCCGATAAATCCCTTCGTTTTTTAGTTTTTTATATAAAAAAAAGAAAGAAAAATCCGGTTTCGGGTTGGAACCGTTTGGATCGAAACCGGATCAAATCCGGTTCCTTAACGGATCGAAACGGTTCCGGGAATATCGGATCCGAAACCGCCAAGTTCCGGATCGGACCGATCCGTTAAACACCCTACGTAGCAGCGAGTCAAATTCATTACATAGATATTTGGCCTCTTGGTCCGGATATTTTAAAAAATAACATTGATTAAATTTATTTTTTTGATTTATGATTTTATTTAAAAATTTATTTTGTAAAAGAATATATAAATATATATAAAAAATAAGGTCAAACAAAGATTAATAATAAAAAAATTATATTTCAAAATCATGATCAAATCAAAGCTATTTGTTTAAATTATACATGTTTGTTGGGTTGGCATCTTAATATCAAATGTGCTACGATACTAACTGTCATGTAGTCAAAGTTTTTGCGTCAAATGTACAACTTTTATATAGCCAGGCCTAACTTGAGGTAGGTAGCATAGCTAAGTCAATAATCAATCAATGCTTTAACTGTACAACAATATATAAAACATTAAAATCTGTAATTTCAATAGATTAAATCATATAAAAAATCAAGTTGGATCATGTATATGCGCATACATCGTACATGACCAAAATCGTAAACAACTTTCTTGCATATTATATTCTATACAATCTACATCTACTTTATTTGGAATATCTGCGTTCCTTATTTTATCTCTTCTTGTCTTACCACACATCCAACGGAATATACACATATCTGTCACACTCATCTTTTGAACGTGATTCTTAGGTGCCCATCATTCCGTCTCATACAGAATTGCAGGCCTGATAGTAGTTCTATAAATTTCCCCTTCAATCTCAACGGATATTATGATGGCATACAACTCCGGTGACGTTTCTCCATTTCAACCAGTATGTCTCCATATGTGGTTACCGTCGCTATCAATCTACATATCCTTTTGGATAACAGAACCTAGGTATCGAAATTTACTACTCATCGATATCTCTTGGCCATCGAGTGTTACAACACCAGGATCCCGGGATATATGACCATTAAATTTGCACACTCTATGTATTCTGTTTTAGACCTACTTAATCTAAAACTCTTTGATTCAGTAAGTGATCACATAGTTGTTGTCATTCTTCCACTATGTATGTATGATAGATGCGGGCGACTAGCTCAACATTGACTCTCATACCCCAAATAATATAAACATCTTGTAAGCTGATGCTCGTCTCACCCGACCTGAGGTGTAACGTACGTATCTCACGGCGTCATCGCTCAACAAGAACGGTAACTAAATGATTATCAAAAAGACGATAGCCACATCGAAACACACTATAATGCACATATCGTTATTATTATTATTATTCAAAACATGTATGTATGTGATATTCTCACTGTATAACCCAAGATAAAATTATTTGTACTCTTAACTCGTAATGTACCATTATCAACATTGTCGGAACAAACTATACTTGAGATATGTGTAGATTGTAAATTCAATAAATATCACTTATTCATATAAATTATTACTGAAATTTCAGAATAAATGATAAAGATTATTCGAGTTTATTTCTGTTTCTATTACATACTTGTTCATATGCATGATACATACAAAACATATATCAAAATCATATGAAATAATATGCAAAATTTCTCCGAATTTATAAGTACTAATATAGGTTTGGATTGTAAAATCAAAGATAGTTTAGGTATTTTTCAATAATAACCCTCATTAATTTGATTGATTTATCTGTTAATATATTTTAGATATGTAAATATTTATTTTACCGACTTATTGTCAACAAGTTACTTAAGAAAAATAAGGTAATGATTGATGTGCATTAAATTGAGGGAATTAGACTTCAACCATAGACTTGCTCGGATTTTTTATGTTATCCCCATTACCACTGTTGTCACGCCCCGAGACCGGGGTCGTTAACATCGACGTTGATTCTAAATACAATTCAAAATCAACAAGCCTCGTGATACAGAATTCTACGAAAACCAGTCTATTATTCCAAAAACAAATGTTTCTTACAAATATCAGCGGAAGCTTCATGAATTAATGGACCGACATCTTGAACAATAGCATCTAATTCACCATCTCCAAAATTGATTTGGCCTTCGTCTTCGATTTCTTATTCGCTTCTATCTGGAGAGTGGATGTAAGGGGTGAGTGTTTTGTTAAACACCCAGCAAGTTGGGGTCAATCAATGTGACAATATAATACTTTTTCATAATTTGCCAAAATATATCATAATCGGACATAAGCTGATATGAATACAGAAACATAAACTTAACAGAATTGCTCTAATCAGAGCCAGAACAGAACATCATATCAGAATCATAACTCATTTCACTTAAACATAGATCCATAACACCGACAATCTAGAGGGACTTGCATAGACTCAAGTGGTGGCTCCCGTATATGTAGCACTTTGCTCCGGCGGCTCAAGAGGTGGCTCCCATGTACGTGGCACTTTGCCCCGCAGGCTCAAGAGGTGACCCCCGTACACGTAGCATTTTGCCCTTTGGACTCAAGAGTTGGCTCCCATCATACGTAGCACTTTGCTCCGTATAGCCCTTATTTCTCGATGATCAAAATTTATTCTCAGAACGTCGTAGTTTTAAAATACATCACATATTCGATTGAGGTTTCAAAACATACATATGATTTTCAAAATTGAAACGAATATAATAACAAAGCCCACTTACAGAGATCAGAAACGATTCTTGCGTGTTTCAAAGAATTTGGCTGGCAAAAACGTGATGAATTTCCTCTCCTTTCCTTGCTGAAAATTTCACACCATTTAGTGTGTGCTAGTGTGTGTTTCAAAAATTGTATGAATTGTGAGAGATTTTTGAGTTGCATACCATGTAGAAGAGTCTTATATTTATAGAGCTTGAAATTCGAGAATCTCGGTTCCTACGACTTTTGAAATTCAATCGTATCTTCCAAAACTTAACTTTAGATTGTGTTTTATCTTTGGATTTTGGTTATATTTATATATCTAAGAGATTATCATAATATAATTCAATATTATATCTTGTCAAGATATTATATATATAAGTCAATCTATTCACTTTTTATTATTTTAAAACTCTACAAGATTAAATCATATAAACTAAATTTGGTAAGTTTTAACTTTTTTGGTGTCGATTTGTTTTCCTATGTCCGATGTTGTAACTTATGAAGTTTAAGTTAAACGGTTTTTTTTTTTTTGTTCTTAGAGATATCTGGAAAGGTACGGATGCTTGCATTTTTCTCTTATTTTATCAAGTTTGCTACATCTTGTTCACCAATTCTTTGAACTCTTTAGTTTCTCATTTGATTACTCTTTAAAATCTTGTTCCAGATCATCATTTGAAAAGTGCCTATGAAGATCTATAAGGAGGACCAATAATCATTTGGCTTTGTTGTCAAAGTTAATTATCAGTACTATACTACTTTCGTTGTTTAAGTAGAACAAGATCATCTGACCTTTAAAAAAACGTGAATCTACAAAACGAAAAACCAAATAAAATGACCACGGGCACTACACCTTGCACGGTGCAAGAGTAGTGATATATATATATATATATATATATATATATATATATATATATATATATATACATACTAGTTTTCTTTTGCACCGCGCAAGGGGCGGTGCCAGTGATCACCTGATTTGGTGGAGATAAAATAACGATAAATGCATGCGAATGAAGTAACAACCTAACTCCAATAAGATGGTCATGCATTACCAAATATCAAAAAATACATGTTTTTTATTATCTAAAAGAGCAAAGGTATGGACAACAAAACAAAGACTTCAATTGATGCACATCTCAGGCCATTTCTATAAAGACTTCAATTGATGCACGATAGAAATAAAGTCTCTAGGAGGAGGCTTTGCACCCCCTGCCATTGGGGATACCCAGAGAGTTTAGGATGGTACCTTAATCTAAATAGTTCAAGGTAACAATTGTGGATGCTATTCAGACGTAAAATGAAAGGGAGTAATCTATTTGGACATTAAAGTTCTCAGAATAATTCATTTTTTTTTTGAGATAAAAGTTCTGAGAGTAATTATGCGGAGCAACCATATCAGGACTCAAGGGAGTAATCTATTTGGACATTAAAAAAAATCTGCTCAATGTGGATTGAAAAAAAACACCAAACATGATTACAAGTCTACCATATTCATACCATTTAGCTTCCATTAATCTAGTAAGAACATAAAACAGATAGGCCTCATAAATACTTCGTACAAAAAATTATCGAACATGTCCTTGCGGTGAATGAAGACAACAACATTAGCACGAACATTATTTTCATGCTTACACTATTCAATAGTAGTTTTTGACTTTTTTTTAAACAACGACTCATGCAACGACGGATTGCCTCTGGGCCCATTCCACCACCATCATCTAATAGAAAGCATCATGATTTACAATTATGTGAATTTAAATTATCTTGTTAATTAGAAGCATAACCAATTGCTAAGATTTATAATATGTCATTTGACAAAAAGGAAAAATAAATACATTGAATGAGAATTGCTGGTGTATCATCCCTTGGGTTTGAGGTTTTATCTGCGAGGCCCCATTGTGTATCTTCGAACTTCTAAACCTGAACATAGATTTGTATAATCAAACAAAGTTAAATAACAATATAATTTTGGTCAAGCTGCTAAATAAATGACCGACGTACAGAAAAAACACTTAAGCTAAACTAAAGCACAAGAATAACTGCCTAATATTATTATTGAACGAAGCCTATTAATATTACTATTGAACGAGGCGAGCAAATTGGGTGGAGTTCAATGAGTACAATAAATTTGTTTTTGAAAATAAAATTTTTGAGAAAATTATGGATAAGGTTTGCGAAATTTTTTTATCAAATGGGGTTTGAACTAAGCTAAAATATATAATTTTAAATTTTTAAAAGTAAAAAAAATAAACTATTTGTTTAACCGTTATTATATAAAATAATACTAATATTTAATTTTTTTTAAAAAGAGAGAAGTAAATAAGGTGTTACATTTAGTTTATAATTCAAGTGAATTAATTGTATAATTTATGTTAGCTATATATGCTATAAAATCTTAAAATTTAATATTAATGGGACCACACAGAGCCTTTCAAATGGGAGCTAACATTTTGATAGGAGGATATAATCCCTAGAATTCAAGGTTAAGGAAAAAAAATTTTAATCAGAAATAAGTAATGGTCTGTTCACTTTGAACCAAACAAAAGAATGGTAGAATTCATTCATTATACAACAAACATTTAAATGGAAAAACATAGGATCAGCAGCCACAAACCATAAATACCATTATTGCCAAGAGTTATGGACACAACCAAAATTTGATTGTCTTACCCAAATTGTAACTCGGAACATTCATTTTCATTCATATGCTCTTCAACTCTAAAATAGCTGCATCTGAGAGCATTCTTCTGTCAGAGCACTAAACACTAAAATTCTGTGTCAAAGCATTTGTACCATGATCTTTGACACCATAGACCCCGTAAGCGGAATGTAGCTTAAGCTATACCTGCAAAGACACAAGAGACACAAGGAAAAAGCTTTTATATGCCTGTGTTTAATTCTTTTTAAGACACACGACTTTTGCCATTACGAACCAAGAACGTAAAAACAGAATGTGGATCACCTTTTCAACACTTTTTCTTCTTTCAGAAAAACAGGAACCCACGATGAATCATGCAAAAGGTCCTTTATTTCTTGAAATCAGTTATCTCAGTTCATGTTACACAAACAGGAAAAATGAGTTTCGAAAATGTTTATCCTTTCTAGAATAAAATAAACATGAATTTAAAAACAGAAATCCAACTTCGATTCACCTTACGTTAAAATCATTTGAAGAAAACCAGAGATACTGATATGCGCAACAAATAAGAACCGATTCACACAAAGCTATATAGCAACCAATTCAATAAAAAAACCAAAAAATTAAAATACAAAACCCGATCATCCGAAAGAACATGCGAAAAAAATTGAAAAACATCAAAATCAACATGGAGTTGAGGATGGATTTGGTCCCCTTCCTGGTAGTAATTAATCCTGTCTATATTCAAGAAGTTAAAGCTGAAGACAAAATCAAGTATACGATGGATTGAATATGTTGAGAAAGAAGCTGAGCCAGTCATTGTTTTGTGATGACCCCACCAGTGTCCAGTGTTGAATACCAGAATATCAGCCCTTCTCCATCTTGATGACCTTTATCAACCCTATCAATACGCAATGTCTGCACTCGCCTTCCACTATTCTTGACGCACCCTAACAAACCAAGAAATGGCTAACATAAAATTTCACTCTACATTTGTAAATGAAAGGAATTTCATTAATAATAAATCAAGAAAACAAGGTCAAGAAATCTGGGGTGAACCTTGCTTTTTTATTTTTTTCGGCGACCTTCATTTAAATATGAATACTACTTCATTTTACAAATCACAATCTCTGCTAAAAATTTATGAAAAGGCAATAATTCATAGTTGTATACGTATGATTGCCTTAATCTACATTGCCTTTTAAATGTTTGTTGTATAATGAATGAATTCTACCATTCTTTTGTTTGGTTCAAAGTGAACATACCATAACTTATTTCTATTTAGATTTTTTTTCCTTGACCTTGAATTCTAGGGATTATATCCTCCTATCAAAATGTTAGCTCCCATTTGAAAGGCTATCAAACAAGAAAAATAAACCAGAAATTTAATATGGTACCGATATTCAGAGAACATTTCGACAAAGGCCGCACAAAAAGGAGAAAAACGTAGGATTACCGTGGGTTTTCTTGAAGTCGGTCTGATGGTAGCAAGAGCATAAAATTCCTGAAATGACAATAAGATATCGATTTCTCAGCATCAGCATTCAGGGAACGCATCACGACAACAACATTATCTTCATTTGCTGGGAATCCTGCATTCTTCAACGATGCCAAGATTTCACTTTTTCTATAGTGTCCCAGACTTGCTCAGACAGAGACTGGTGTAAGCACGAAGTATTGTTGATTTGTTGGTTCTTTCTGTTCCATCAAGGATAAGAATTGTTTACAACCAAAAGATTTTGAGAACAACTGAGTTCTAGCACGGCGCATAAACTCGTGTGCATATCTCTTACGCAATTTTCCCTTTCTCATAGCAACTTCAAGATCTTCCAATGTAACTTGTCCATCTCCATCTCGATCCAACTCCTGGAAAAACCTCTTTCCTGAAGAAGAGAGAGAGAGACAGAGACCGATTACAAATTACTATATACAATAGCAAGAAAACCACATTCGATGAAGAATTTTATTAGAATTCAAGGGTGAAGGATAAAAATACTTCTGATAGCATTATACGGGGCACAACCCAAATACACTATTTTTACAGGACAGGGTTGTTGGAGCATGGTCAGTTCTACTGAACGCGACACTAAAAACTGAAAACAATATACTTAGGCTCTGTTTGGAGTGTTGTATAAGAAAAGTAATCTTTGTATTACTTATCATATCCCATGTTTTTTTTCGATTTTTAACACAAATTATCCCACCATATTTATCACACTCTAATCCCACTTTATAACAAAATGACATAAATGCCCCTTCCCGCCTTTTTCACTATCTCAAAATTTAAAATTCCCGCCAAAAAATAATTATATATTATTGTTATTATTATTATTATAACTATTATATATATATATATACACATGCACGCACGTGTATATATATATATAATAATAATAATATATATAAATTATATATATTAATATTATTATTATTATATATGCATAAATATATATTATTATGTAATAATAATAATAATTTATATAATATGTTATTAATATAATAATTTATATATATTATATATATACTATTCTTATTATTTTTATTATATATATGTATATATACAGACGTACGCACGTATATTTATATATATATATATATTTACTATGTTATTATTATATATTATGATTATATATATATATATTATAGTAATGTATATAAATATATATATTACTATTATTATTATATATGCATATAATAATATATATATTATAATTATGTTATTATATATATATATATATTATGATTATTATTATTCTATATTATTATTATTGTATTATATTAATATTATAATATATTTATTATTATTGTATTATAATGTAATAATAATATATAATATTATATATTATATATATTATTATTATATATATACATACACCCGAATATATATATTATGATTAATGTTATTATATATATATTTATATTATTATTATTATTATTCTATATTATGATTACTGTATTATATTAATATATAATATTATAATATTATATTATATATATATTTTTATGATTATATATATATATTAATTATATCTATATTCTTATTATTATGGTTATTATTCTTATTTATTTTCTTTATTATAATATATTTTTTATTATTATATTATAATGTAATAATAAAATATATTATTACATATTATATACTATTATTATTACATACATACGTATATATATCTATTATATTATATTATTTTATTATTATATTATAATGTAATATAATATATATATTACATATTATATATACTATTATTATTATATATATACCTACACACGTATATATATATTATAATTAATGTTATTTTATTATTATAATAATGATGATATTTTTGTCATTGTATCAAATAATAATCCTTATCAACAATCTTATCCTCCAATCAAACAACATATAATTTATCACATACTATTTTTACAATCATTTCACAACTTTTTAATCATTACATTACTTATCATATCCATCACTTCAAACGGTACCTTAAATGGCAATGCTACATAATGTTTGTGGAAGATTACTCGAACAGATAGAGCATACATTCAGCGCTTCTGTATACCTGAAGAGGCTGAAACTTCTGTGGAGTTCTTGATTTTACATCTTGGATGTGGATTCGTAGGTGCTTGAATGGCTACTCAGTGAACACCAGAACTGCATTTCCTCTCGTTATTGCTTTTCCACCTCGAAATGAATTCCCCAAGCTTTTAAATCAGTTACCAAGTTGCCAATAAAATGGAAAAGCAAGATGAAAAGATTGATACAATGTCTCTGCCTCGTTAGACGAGAAAGAAAGATGGAAGACGCCTCACTTAATGTATTACTGTGATCCTTGGAAGACACGAATAATTATAACAAATTTGACAAAAGGAAAAAGAAGAAAGAAAAAGGAAGGCTGAGAAATCACTGTTCATCACTTCAAAGAAATTAGACTCAGATTACTTTTGCTAGCATACAGCTATTATTATATTGGTAAATATAATTTAATAATTATATGTTCAGAAAAACATAATTTAGCAAGTTCAAATTCAGAGCTTTAAAACTCTATTTTCTCTTCTATACAGGAATGGTGTCTTCGCCGCTGCCATCAAGATTTGATGTCGCCATAATCTCTTTAATCAGAACTGTCATATTCCCATAAGAAGAACCTCCATTGATGGCCTTCTTCGCCATTTCTCCAAGCTCCCATGATTTTCTCCTCCTTTCTTCTCCATTTCCCCCTCCATCCATCACCATGTCCAAAGCTTTCTTAACATCATCCCTTTTAACCAACACTCCAACTTTTTCTTCGTCTCCCCATTTGACAGGCGTTTCCACACCAATACTCACTCCAATCTTCAGCACTTCCACAACCAATTTTTCATTACAAAATTGCTCTGCAAAAAGTGGCCATGTCACCATTGGCACCCCCGCCGAAATCCCTTCGAGCGTCGAGTTCCATCCTGCATGCGTCAAGAATCCTCCGATTGCTTTATGTGACAGAATCAGAACTTGGGGAGCCCATCCCCGGATTACGAGTCCTCTTCCATTAACCCTTTCTTCGAATCCATTTTCCAGGATCCATCTATCCAATTCACCTGATTTGTCGCCTCCTCCCAATGCCCAAATAAAAGGCCTGTTAGATTCCTCCAGACCAAGTGCAAGCTCGATCATTTGCGGCGTTACTAGGCGTGATAAACTCCCAAGACTGGCGTAAATCGCTGATCCCGGCTCGTGTAAATCGAGCCATTTTAAGCAATCTTGCTCATTGATGGAAGCTTTGTTTCCTCTGTCAACCAAATCCGGGCCACTTTTGTTGCACAACGAAACAGGGCCAATGCACCAGACTTTTTCACCTTTGGCTTTGCTATACTTCGTCACATACTCAGCCTCCAATTCTTGAAAACTATTCACCACTACCCCGAATGATGTCTTTTCTGCAGCTCTGATTTGATCTGCAACATCTTTTAAAGCAGATGAGTTTCTATTCGTGGAACCCGTAACCTGGAATTTTCTTAATTTGATCGAATCAGGCAGATTCGGAACCTCGAATTGCTCCGAATCTAAACTCAAGGTATCAAGAATTTTGGAGGATACAATATTGTGCGAGCACAAGAGGGAGAAACAGCAGGTTCCATGGAAAACAATTCTAGGAATCTGAAACTTTTCAGCAATTTGTATTGTCCAGGGCAAACCCATGTCTGAAATCAGGCAGTTCGGCCGAGGTTTTAGCTCCTCAAACAATTCTCCCACCTCTTTCTGCAATAAATTAAGGGCTACAAAGAAATTTGAAGCCAAATCCAGTGAGGGAAGCGAATCAAGATTCTCGCACCCTTCTGGTAACCCTGCTTCTGAAGATGGAAACCGGATTTTGAGGAGATGAATTTCCAGGCCTGATTCTATTGCACGATCAATCGTTGTGCTGACTCTGCTCGCATTGACGGGGGTGGTGATTATTGTGACAATTACACCGCGCAGTGCGAGTAACTTTGCGATGTCTATCATTGGAATCATATGCCCTGGAGCCATGAGAGGGAACAGAACGAAGTGGAGCTTGTGGGATTGAGCGGCCATGGCAAAAACGGGTGAAGATTTTCGAGGATTTTGAGGTTTTGAGCTTGATGTGGCTTCAAGAAAAGAATGGAATCTTAGAAAGTTGGGTTTTTGGGTGATCAGCTCTAGAATTGTATGATGGATTTTAGAAAGAAAAAAAAATCGTCTTATTAATCTAAATTGGGATAGGAAAAATAATTCGATCCACTAATTAAAAAACACAACGAAGGAAATATACAAAAGCCATAAATCAACGAAGTGCGCTCTAGTGAACAATCTGGTTTTGGTTTTTTTTTTATTTTTTTTCCACGGAATGTCCCCATATTCTACACGTCGTGTACAAACAGTGCACGTAACTGCATGCAGACGTCGGATTTAAAGATAAGATTTTTTAAATATTTTTTGGCATTTATTTAGATTTTTTATTAGATTCAAAATCAAGTAAAAAAATTCCATTAAAAACAAAATCAAGTAAAATAAATGTTTGCAAGACAAGTACATTTATATATATATTTTTCTATTATTATTGATTCAATTAAAAATAATAATAATAATGATTCATAATTCGTCAGCCTATCGTATAAAATGTCAAATTCATTGACTATAATGATAACATGGCTTCTGTTTGATTAACCGAATATAAAGAAAATTTCAAGGTTTGAATTCGTCTCGAAATAGATATATTTAAGCTCGAGTTCGATTCGAAATTTGAATATTTTAAAAAAATTGGTTTGACTTCGGCTCGAAAAAATTCGACATGTTCGTGAGCTATTCAAAATATTGCTTGAAAATAAAAACTCGAAATGTTCGAAATATATTTATTTAATATATATAATTATATTATAGTAATAAACTATTAAAGTTCGTAAATATTTCGAATAAGAATCAAATATTTTTCGAGCTGGCTCGAAAAATTTGTGACTATGTTCGATCAGCTTACACCCTTAGTTATTCTTGGATGAGAAGTTTATTGATGAGATTTTGAAAATGGGGGTTCGAGTCTTCCTTGTTAGATGATGGGGGTGAAGAAGGAAAGTTGGAGTGATTGTGGTAAAAGAACAGGTTCAGAATGCTGTGGAATTGTTGATGAATGGAGGAGGAGAAGGTGACAAGATAAGAAACAGGGAAGAAGAAATTAGGATTTTGGCTATGAAAACATTGGAAGCTGATGAACCTTCTCATTACACTATATCGGGTTATGCATATGAAAACCCGATTTTTCTAAACCAAACCAACAAATATATTTTTGGTAAAACCACAATTATATTTATTTAGTCAAGTCAACTACTTGATGTTATTTGGAGATATGACCAAAATCCAAAGATAAGACATAATCTTAAGATAAGCTTTGGAATATATGATTGAAGTCCAGAGTTATTAAGGACCGAAACTCTCGAATTGCACTCTATAAATATAAGAGTCTCTTATACCATATGTGACTCGAAAAGAATTTAGAAGATCAAACTAACACATACAATAGTTCGAATTGTTCAGCAAAGAAAGAGAAGGAGTTTCGTCGCTTTTACGCAATCCAAAATCCATCCAATCACGTTTAAAACTAGTTTGAATATCGGTAAGTGGCCTCTTGTTTTAAAAATAAAAAAAAATGTCTTAAAATTCAGTCAAATATGTGAAGAAACTATAAAATTCTGACTTTTTGAGAAAATTATGATTTTTGAAGCATTTTTAAATTCGAAATCCAATTTTGATAATAATATGTCTCGATGTCACGGTGGATGCATCATAAAAAATCCGCTACACGATGTAGTTTTATCATATTAACATATTGCACTGAAATAATAAATATTAAATGGTTGATCAGCCAAATAATTGTGTACTACGACCTTTAACACAAAAAGACAATAATTCAATGAGTTTTTTTTGTGGACAAAACAAGCCAGTCTTCTCCATCAATGTATGTAATATCAAGGTATGGAGCTACTTCATCTTGCATCAACTGCTTTGCGTACGCCACACGATGAGGAAAGTTGGCTCCCCTTCCGTAGCACTCGTATTCACCAAAAGTAACCTTTCTAGAAGGGAAAAAAACATTAAAAATACCAGAATTTGACGTATTCACTAAAGAGGAGTTATGACATATGTTTAGAGCTCACAGTGTTGGATATGATAGTTTTAAACTGAATTATTAACTATATTCAGTAGATTCTGATGCAACCCTTTGCATCAATTTGGCTCAATAAATTAGTTCAAGAGGTTTCCCATGAACCTAACACTTAGCTCCCGATGTTTCTGACTGAGCCATCATTGGGCTAGTGTTAATTTTGCGAATGGAAATTTTTTTAGTGTTAATTTTTAGAGATTTTACTTTTTAGCGCAACCGACCCTCTAAATCATCGTAGTCTTCTAGCCCTACCTAATCCAGCAAACCACATGAAATATTGATTCATGGCTCCACCCTTTTTACGACCATTTCAATATCATTTTATTATGTCCCGACCCACTGGTCCATGTAAAGAAGACTCGACACAATTGGCTTTCCAAACGACTCATTCACATTCATTCTGAAAATGGCGAATTCAATAATTAGAAAAGACCGTTGGACTGCTTGACTAATCCATACATACTTATTCCCACAATGGATATCGGGCAATGCACGATGATTGAGTAAAACAAATGCATAAAATGAGCAAAAAAGGATCGTGTCAACCACAGACTGATATCTAGAGGCGTCGTTCCAATTGTTCTAGCCCTCGGCAGCAACGACTCTAGACATGTTTGTTTTGGCAAAAAACACATTGGCGTAGTGCCCCCAAGCTCTCCCCAGCCACACTCTTCCACTGCCATTGATGCTGCAGTTCACGAAAGGGAAGCCCGTGTTTTCATTCGATGAATCTCTGACATGAGCAGTGATGGATCCACTGATCCCACCAGATGATACTTCTTTTGCTATGGAATTAAGGGTGCAATTCTGCAATGTTTTTTAAACAAATTTCAAGTTATCAGAGAATTACCAGCGCTAAATCCAACCCCGGTCCTCGAACATGACAGTGAAAGTGATCCACAGCAAAAAAGAGTTCTCGTTTGTACCTCAAAGTGTGATCTACCTTTTCCAAAGATCAAATCAATGGATCCTTGAATGAAACATTCGTTGAAATAATGTCTGCCAAGACTGCCATCATCATTAAGTGTATCTCGTGCTCCATAAAATCCACACCCATAAAATGCAGACCGATCACCTAAAATCCTTAACGCCACTGCATGTCCTCCTATTTCCCCTGGATCAGGTGCTTGAGTTGTGTTCTTATACATACATATGTTGGGTGGAGCGCCACAATTATTAAATGGTTGGGCAGCCATGTTTGATGTCAAATTTTGCTAGTAGAATAGCTTTGATAGATGCAAAGTTGACCAAGGAGCAATGGAGGCGGCATGTGTTTCCATTTGAAAAACTCACCTATAAATATGTGCATCTCCCCTCATTGGTTAATATCCCAAACTCAAGTAAACATATAAAGATTTCTTCAATGTTTTCTTGAGAGAGTTAGAGATGTCTTGGTTGTACTCGGGTCAGGTTTGTGACAGATTGAGTTTTATAAACACTTGTAAAGATTTCTTCATATAATAAAGATTTGTAGTAGCTACATGGATGTAGCCTATATTGGGCGAACCACGTAAATCGATTGTTTTCTTGTTAATTATTTTATTGCACATTATTGGCATTTTATTTTCGTCATTACTCAATTGTTTCGGTCTATCCCCAACAATTGGTACCAGAGCCAAGTCCTATTTTGCTAGGTGGAGCTTTGGTGTGGTAGACGAATACGTATTAACTAAGGATGTCTGGTCTAGAAAAATCTGTATTTAAGTGGGACCAGTGTGACCCCACCAATTTTCCTGGAATATTGATGTTCTGTCTAGGAAAGATCGAGTTGCTTTGTTTCCTGTGAGCTTACTTAGTGTATATTATTCAGGTCTATTGTTTCATCATAATATCAGAATCGATGGCTGGAGAAGATGGATCAAGAACTGGAATCAGAAGGTTTGACTGCAAGGATTTTACGTTTTGGCGACTACAGATTAAAGATTATCTGTATAGCAAGAAGTTGCATCAACCACTATTAGGAAAGAAACCGAAAATATGGAGGATGATGAGTGGGAGCTTCTTGACCGACAAGTGTTAGGTGTAATTTGCTTAACACTAACAAAGAATGTGGCATAGGCAAAGACCACAAAAGAAATGATGTCCATTCTTTCGGACATGTATGAGAAGTCGTCATCAAACAACAAGGTGCATCTCATGAAAAAAATATTCAACTTGAAAATGGGAGAAAGTGCTTGTGTGGCGGCACATATCAATGAGTTCAACATGTTTGTTTCTCAGTTAACATCGGTTGAAATCAATTTTGATGATGAGATTCATGCACTTATTCTTTTGTCGTCTCTACCAAATCTTGGGAGCCAATGCGGGTAGTTGTTAGCAATTCTATTGGCAAAGGAAAACTGCAATTCATAATGTCAGAGACCGAGTTCTTGCTGAAGAAGTTTGCATGATGGATTTGGGTGAAAGAACATCATCGAGTTCTGCTCAAAATCTCGTGAACAGAGGCAGGGGCGGGAGTGCCAAAAAATTCTAACCAATGGCGCGGTAGGTCCAAGTCAAGAAGTGGCAAAGACAAAATTACATTTGAAAAGAAGTTGAAGCATCAGAGCTATGACAAGACTGACCATTTAAAAAGGAACTGCAAATCGATAAATAACAACATTAATTTTGTGACTAGGGAGGTACATGATGTTTTATCACTATCCATGGAAAAGGTCTGGTTACTTCATGGGTTATGGACTCAGGAGCTTTGTTTCACAATACCAGTAATCGTGATGTATTTAATAATTATATCGCTAGCGATTATGGAAAAAAAATTTAACAAGTGGAAAACCTTTGCAAGTTGGTATGTGTGCTGTTTGTCTGAAGATGTCAAATGGATCTTTGTGAAAAATCCACAAAGTAAGACATGTACCAAGACTGGCAAAAAAACTTATCTCAGTGAGATAGCTTGATGACGAATGCCATAATGTGACATTTGGTGACGGTTCCTGGAAGGTGAGCAAAGAAGCCATGATTGTTGCTCGAGGAAAGAAAACTAGAACCCTTTATATGACTTCCAGTTGTAGACATACATTTGCAGTTGTGGATGATGGAGCTAATTCAAGTCCATATCACTATAGACTTGAGCATATGAGTGAGAAGGGAGTATGCTGCTATCAAATGGGAAGCTACCGGAATTAAAGTCTGTTGAACACAAGCTATGTGAAAGTTGTATCTTTGAAAAGCAGAAGAATGTGAGTTTTTCAAAAGGTGATAGAGAAACGAAAACGACAAAGTTAGAGCTGGTTCATGACTTATGGGGACCATCTCTTGTAACATCCTTGGAGGCTCAAGATACAATGTCACATTCATCGATTATTCGAGCAGGAAAGTATGAGTTTATTTTCTGAAAAATAAATCAGATGTTTATGAAATCTTGAAAATGTGGAAAGTCATGGTAGAAAATGAGACCAATTTGGAGGTGAAATTCTTACGATCTGATAATAGAGGAGAATATGAATATTTTAAGTTCGAAAATTATTGTGCACAGAACAGGATCAAGATGGTGAAAACCATTCATGTTACACCTCAACAAATGGTAAAAGAATGAACATAACCTTAAATGAACGTGTCAGTAGCATGAGATTGCATGCTGGATTACCACAAGCATTTTGGGTTGATGCAGTTAAAACTGCAGCTTATCTCATGAACCGAGGATCTTCGGTTCCGTTGATTGCAGAATCCATAATAGGTCTGGAGTAGCAGAGAAGTAAACCTTTATTTCTTGAAAGTGTTTGGATGTATATTCTATATTCATATTGATTCAGCTAGCATAATAAAACTTGATCCGAAATCCAAGAAGTGTTTCTTTATTGGTTAGGGAGATAATGATTTTGGTTATCGTTTCTGGGATGACCAAAACCGGAAGATCGTTAGGAGCAGAGGTGTAATCTTTAATGAGCAAGTAATATACATAGACAAATCAAGCATTGAAGCTGGAGGTGAATGTTCTGAAGTCAATAAGACAGATGAAGTGCCATTGATAGATATCCATATGAATAAGCTGAAAACTGATAAACACGAAGATAAAGAGGCTATTGCACAAGATGTGGAACCACAAACACCGTTGAACGAACTCGGGAGATCTTCTAGAACAATCAGACCACCACAGAGATACTCCCCTGCACTTCATTTATATTTCGCTGACAGGTAAAGGTGATCCTGGAGACCTATGAAGAGGTAATGCAAAATGATGATTCAATAAAGTGGGAATTAGCCATGAAAGATGAGATGGATTCACTATCATCCAATCATACGTGGGAGTTGACAGAACTTCCAAAAGGCAAAAAGACATTATACAATAAGTGGGTATACCAGATTAAATGATAGTAACAAAAGTCCAGATTTGTTGTAAAAGCTTTACAACAAAGGGAAAATGTTGATTACACCAAAATCCTCTCTCCTGTGGTAAAGCTAACCACTATTAGAACAGTACTTGGATTAGTGGCGAAAGAAGATTAGCATCTAGAACAGCTAAATGTAAGACAACTTTTCTTCATAGTGATTTGGATGAAGAGATTTATATGAAGCAACCATAAGGTTGAAGTACAAGGTAAAGAGAAAATGATATGCAAACTTCAGAAGAGCTTGTGTGGTCTCAAACAAGCTCCAAGACAGTGGTATAAGAAGTTCGATGGATTCATGGGTAACAATGGTTTTCTGAGATGGCAGGCTGATCACTGCTGTTGTGTAAAGAATGTTGACGGTTATTGTATCATTTTACTACTGTATGTAGATGATATGTTAATAGCAGGAGCTTGTCTGGAGGAGATTGATAAACTCAAGAAAAAGAGGTATCAACAGAGTTTGCTATGAAATGTTGATAGCTACAAAGCAAATCCTTGGAATGAGTAAGAGATATGGTGAATGGATTCTTGAATTATCTCAAGAAGAGTACGTGAAAAAGGTGCTTAAACAGATTTAGCATGATTGAGCTACACTTGTGAGTACTCCTTTGACTAGTCATTTAAACTAACCAAAGCATAATTGCCCTCAACGGAGCAGTAGCAAGCTTATATGAATAAAGTTCCTTATGTTTTTTGCTGTTGGAAGCCTCATGTATGCAATGATATGTGTTAGTTCCGGATCTTATCGATGAGATTTTAAAGATGACAAAACATATCAGACCGGATCGAGAGAAATCAGACTGACCAGAACGATCGCCCAAAACAGATCAAGCTGATAAGATGACAAAGCATATCAGACCGGATCGAGGGTAATCAGACTAACCAGATCGATAGCTCAACAACAGAACAAGCTGATAAGACACATTACTTATCAGACCGGATTGATGAATATCAGACTGACTAAACCGAAGCTTCAGATCGATCTCTATCTTTATCAGATCAGAGCAGCTTAGGATATATACAGAATGGCTCCTCAGTCCGAATCATTAACGGCTATTTATTGTAGCATTTAATGTCGTAATTAATGCTACAAAGGACCAAAGACTGAAGATTGCCATAATAGGTAAGAAGACAAAGAAGAGCTTACCTGACAGTCGCCGAAAGTATGAACCAGAACGGCAAATATCCTGAAGAAGAAGACTGTAGCTTTCTCAGAGTTTAAGAAGAGTCAAAGTTGCACATTAAGGGAAATAATGTCTTTGGTACCTTCAACTATAAAAGGATGCAACAAAAGGAACTTACTGACTCTCGCTGATCAATTGAAAAACACACAAGAAAGCAAAAACAGCCCAAGCTTACAAGCTCATAAGCTCTCGAGCTGAAATCATTCTTAAGCACGTTTACTTTGTAACATTTGATCATATAGGATCACTGTGCGCATCTTGTGTTTTCTGTGTTGAAAAATAGAAGTGAGAAACTTATTGTAACTGTCAGACAGAGTGTGTCTGAGCAGATTGAGTGACTAGGAGTTTCAGATTGGTAGTGAGGTAAATCCAGTCTGAATCGGGTTTGTACAACAGGATTGTATAAATCAAAGTCTTCTAGTATAAACCTTCCTTAATTGGAAGAATGGGAGACGTAGAAGGATTACACCACCTTCGAACTTCCAGAAACATATCCTGTGTATCTTATTTTTGCACTTGTTCTTTCATACTAGCCATCGAGCCGTTCTTACATATACAAGAACAGACCGTTCCGCACTTATACTTTCAGTTGTCTGTTCTGTACAAGAATTGATTAAGAAACAGATTTCTTTCACTAATCCGAAAGAAATCACAAAGGATTAATTTTTAGAAGGAGTGTTCATTCACCCCCCCTCTAAACACTCCGGACCGATCCTAACAAGTGGTATCAGAGCCAGGTTATCTTAATCAGCACAAAATCACTCGAGCTGATGGCATCATTCAACAAAATCCCTATGTTCTCAAAAGAAGACTATGATGACTGGAGAATCAGAATGCAAGCTCATCTGGCAGCTCAGGATGACGATATGTGGTTCGTCATCACTGATGGACCAATGAAGATTCTAAAAATAAATACAGCAGTCGCCACTACTGGTGGAGAACCACAAATGGTAGAAAATGACAGATCCCTCTGGACGAATGAGGAAAGAAAGAAAGCAAATCTCGACAACGTTGCCAAAGACATCTTGTTCAAGACACTGGACAAGAACATGTTCAGCAAAATCAAAATGTGCTCTACTGCCAAAGAAATTTGGGAGAAGATAGCCCAGCTATGTGAAGGCAACGACCAGACCAAAGAAAACAAGTTAACTGTTGCTCTTCAAAGATTTGAGAGCATAAAGATGAAAAGTGGAGAAACTCTAAATGAGTTTGATGAAAGAGTCACTGGCATCATAAATGAACTGAATGGTCTGGGGAAGGAATATTCTAACAGAGAGATCGCTCTGAAAGTTATGAGAGCTCTGCCAAAGGAATGGGATGTTAAGACCATTGCCATGAGGGAATCAAAAGATCTTAACAAGGTTGAACTTCATGATCTGTTTGCAGATCTTAAGGCCTATGAGTTTGAACTGATAAGCAGAGGTGAAGCAGAGACATTCATCTCTCAACCAAACAAGGCCCTGGCAGCCATTCCAGACCAGACCGTCTCAACATCAGACCGATCCGTTGAACAGATAAGTAATGATGCTATGTCATTATTTATCAAGAAATTCGGTAAATTTATATCTAAGAATAAGAGGAACTTCAAACCCTCTCATCATTATAAATCAAGAAAAGATGATGCTGTTAACGATCAGGCTTGCTACAATTGTGGTAAGACCGGACATTTTATTGCAGATTGCACCAGACCGAAGAAAGAAGAACGGAAAGAGAAGCATCGTGATGATAGGAAGAAGAAGCACTACAAAGACCGCAAGAATCATGGAAAATCCCAAAAAGTCCTAGTAGCTGAAGAAGGAAACAGCAAATGGGTTCAGACAGGCTCAGACTCGGAAAGCTCTGAATATTCTTCCAGCAAAAGCGAAGAAGATATTCAATGTCTCATGGCAGACGAAGAGATGAGTCAGACAGATGAGGTATATGATCTTGACTCAAATGAATTTACACGAGAAGAGCTCATGTCCGCACTGCAAGACATGGCTAATGATTATAGGATCTTAGCTGAATCATTTGAGAAGAATAAAGCTAAAGTCAGTGATCAAATGGATGAGCACAACAAACCAAGCTGCTCTGAGCAGGGTGAGTGCAACAATCTCCAGATCGAGCTGAATAAGCTGAAAATCTCTTATGATCAGCTCCATGAAGAAAATAAGAGAATTAGCACACAAAATGCTAAGCTCTCTCATATATTCAAAACATGGACAAAATCCAGAACATCCTTGGAAGAATTACAAGAGGTTCAAAGAAACGTCGGTGATTTCACCGGCATAGGCTTTGACACCAAAGAATGCACCAAAGATGAATCTGAGCTGTTGCTGGTAAAGAACCAAGTCAAACAAATGACATTTGTTAAATCCAGCACAGTATATGAGACTGAAGCACCTAAGATTCAAACAGGAGTCTCTTACGTGAATCAAAATCTGAGAAAAGGAATTGGTTATGTTGACCAAGCCAAAGAAAAGGCACCAGCAAGATTTGCGTCTATCAGACCAAATCCAAAGGTGCAAGATCTGAGGCAAGGAAGACAATACAATTACTATAATTCAAAACCGATTCAACGAAGATATAGACTACCATATGAGAATCAAAGGTTTTCACAGCGCACACATTATCACACACAACATCAAAACAGACCAGCACACAGCACACCTTACACACACAAGCCATTGAAGCTGATACAGGTGTGGGTTCCCAAAGGGCTAATCCGTTCTGGACCCAAATAGGATTGGGTACCAACAATAATTATATTTGATGACAGGTACCGAAGAAACTCGCATCAGACTGGTATTTGGACAATGGGTGTTCCCGTCACATGACTGGAAACATCGAGCTGCTGTCTGAAGTCACAGAATGTACTGGACCCAAGATCATCTTCGGAGATAACTCAAAGGGTAAGACCGTGGGCAAGTGTAAGATTGTCCATGGTAACATTATTATCAATGATGTGCTGTTAGTTGAAAATCTGTGCTATAATCTGATCAGTATAAGTCAACTCTGTGATAATGGTTATGCTGTAGAATTTCACAAACACACCTGCACTGTTAAATCATCAGACGGTATAACCATGCTTGTAGGAATCAGGAATGGAAATACATATAAGATTAACTGGAATCATGCTCAACCTAATAATCCTACTTGTTTCATCGCTAACAATGATAATAAACATTGGCTGTGGCATAAGCGTTTGAATCATATAAACTTTAAGACCATTTCCAGCCTGTGTAAACATGATTTAGTTATCGGTCTGCCCAAGATAGATTTTGCTAAGGATAAGATCTGCGAAGCTTGCCAAATGGGCAAACAGATCAGATCATCCTTCAAGAACAAGAATGCCAAATCCTCCTCCCGCTGTTTAGAATTATTGCATATGGACTTGTTTGGTCCTATACCAATAACAAGTTTAGGGGGAATGCGGTATACTATTGTTGTTATTGATGATTACTCACGCTTTACATGGACTATATTTTTGAGCAGTAAAGATCAGACTGGTCCGAAGTTGATCAAGCTGCTGAAACGCACTCAGAACGAGAAATCATCCAGCATAGACAGGATTCGTAGTGACAAAGGCACTGAGTTTTCAAATCAGAATCTTGAATCCTTTCTAGAAGATCATGGAATCAAGCATGAGTTTTCAGCCGCTCGAACTCCTCAACAGAATGGAGTTGCAGAACGAAGAAACAGAACGCTCAAGGAAGCAGCAAGAACAATGCTTGCTGATTCTGGAATTTCGCAAAAGTTCTGGGCAGAAGCTGTAAACACTGCTTGCTACACTCAAAATCGGTCTATGATTAACAAGAAGCTGAATCTCACCCCTTATGAAATATGGACTGGTAACAGACCGTCTATTTCTCACTTTCATGTTTTTGGCTGTAAATGCTTCGTTCACAACAATGGTAAGAATCATCTTACAGCATTTGAAGCTAAGTCAGATAATGGAATATTTTTAGGATATTCATCAACTAGCAAAGCCTATCGAATTTTTAATAATCGAACCTTAACTGTAGAAGAATCTGTTCATGTAGTTTTTGATGAATCTTTATGTGTTGAGGGCAACAAAGAATCAATTCAAAATCAGATGGAAAATATCCATCTCGAAGCTAACAGTGATGATGCGATTGTAGCTAACAGGTCAAGAGACAATCCACCAGAACCAGAAGTACCAGACAGACCGGATCTAGGCATTGAAACTTCTTCAGATCGAGCTGATCCGGATGTTCTTCACTCAAATGTTAAAGCAGATGCTGATCATGCTGCTACTACTCATCCGACCGGACCAGACAATCCAGAGTCAAGCTATCGATGGACTAAGAAGCATCCACCCAATCTAGTGATTGGTAGTCCCTCTGCACCTATCAGAACCAGAGGACAGATGATGGATGAATTCACACATGCTGCTTTCATCTCTACTCTGGAACCTAAGAAGATCGATGAAGCTCTAACTGATTTCAACTGGATTAAGGCCATGCAAGAAGAGCTAAATCAATTCGAACAAAATCAAGTTTGGAGTCTAACCCCCAGACCAAGCGATCTGCCTGTCATTGGAACCAGATGGGTTTTCAGAAATAAGCTGGATGCAGATGGAACTGTGGTTAGAAACAAAGCCAGACTGGTGGCACAAGGATTCAGACAAGAAGAAGGAATCGACTTCGATGAATCATTTGCACCAGTCGCCAGACTTGAAGCCATCCGAATCTTTCTTGCATATGCTGCCTTTAAAGACTTCAAAGTATATCAGATGGACGTTAAGAGCGCTTTTCTTAATGGAAAGCTTCAGGAAGAATTCTACATTGAGCAACCACCTGGATTTCAGGACCATTTGCATCCCAAGCATGTGTATCTACTGAATAAAGCAGTATATGGTCTGAAACAAGCTCCAAGAGCCTGGTATGACACTCTATCTCAATTTCTGCTGAACCATGATTTCCAGATCGGCTCAGTAGATAAACTCTATTTAAATTTATTAAGGGGGAACATACTCTATTAGTTCAGATTTATGTTGATGACATAATCTTTGGGTCAACTAACCCCAAATTGTGCGAGAAATTTTCTAAGTTAATGCAGGGACAGTTTGAGATGAGCATGATGGGAGAACTTTCATTCTTTTTGGGTCTTCAAGTAAAACAGCTCAACAATGGTATTTTCATCAATCAGACCAAGTATACCAAAGAGCTCCTCAAGAGATTTGGAATGGAAACATGTTCAACTGCATCAACTACAATGAGTCCAACAATCAAGTTAGACAAAGATGAAGGGGAACAGCAGTTGAAGTAACCATGTATAGAGGACTAATCGGATCGCTATTGTATCTTACAACGAGCCGGCCTGATATTATGTTCTCAGTCTGTATGTGCGCCAGATTTCAGTCAGAACCAAAGCAATCACATTTTATTGCCGCCAAGCGTATTTTGAAATACTTAAAAGGATCTCAGAACATTGGTCTTTGGTATTCCAAAGATTCGAACTTCAGCTTGATCGGATATTCCGACGCAGACTACGCTGGGTGTAAGATTGATCGTAAAAGCACCAGTGGAACATGTCAATTTCTAGGTGAAAGATTGATCTCTTGGTTCAGTAAAAAGCAGACATCAATTGCCACATCTACAGCTGAAGCAGAGTATCTCGCCGCTGGAAGCTGTTGCGCTCAAATGCTCTGGATTCAACACCAGCTCAAAGACTATGGCATCCAAGCTGTTGACTCTCCGATATTTTGCGACAACACAAGTGCAATCTCTATAACGTATAATCCAGTTTTGCACTCTCGAACAAAGCACATTGATATACGCCATCATTTTATTCGAGATCATGTTGGCAAAAAGGAAATTCGGATCGAGCACATCTCAACAGAGCAGCAAGCAGCAGACATCTTCACCAAACCACTCCCAGAGGCTAAGTTTAATTATTTCCGTCAAATTCTTGGTTTAATTGACTTATCTTAATAGTTTAGATGTTTTTCTTCCTTTCGCACTTAAAGATTTTTGTTACCACAGATCGATAATACAATGTGCAGAAAGACACAGACCGGTCCGAACTTTCAGACCGATCTATGTCAATCTGATGTTATCCCATGATCTGTTTGGTCAATACATCTTTTGTACAAAAACAGCCCGGACTGATCGCATTTTAACCGCTTTCTTTATCTGTTATCTTGACCGTTCATTTTCTTTTTTATCAGTCATCGAGATAAAGACACGTGTCTTCTCTCTCCTATTTAGCGGGCTGAACATTTCATTTTCTTTCACTTTTTACAATTTACCGCTATCTGTTTGCTTATTCTCTCACTCTATCTTCGCATTCGTTTAATTTCATTCCAATGGCTACCATCACTCATAACTCTCTCTCCGTTGAGTTTAATGATATTTACAGGGCAGAAGATACAGAGATGGTGTCCATCTTCAGAGCTTTGGAATCATCTGGTTTAAGGAACTTTCTGGAGTGCGGCACAGTTGTTTATGAATCAGAAATCCGCGAACTATTCGCCAATGTCGTCTCCCAGAAGACATCTATATCCACTACTGTCAAGGGCAAATCCTTTGAGATATCACCGATGACGCTGGCCAAGACCTTTGGCCTCCCCAATTCCGGACTGACAGAGTTTGGACAAATTCCTCAAGCGTCACTCTCAGCTCTTCAAGGAAAGATTTCTATTCTTGGCCATCGCTTGCAACCCTCGTTTAAGAAGAAGGAAATGCTCTTCCATTTCCAGGTGCTGTGCGAAATAGTGGGTAAGCCTATTTTGGGCAAGGCAGGAAGTTCTGACGCTGTAACCGCAGAGAAGTTCAGGGCTATGGCGGCTATTGTATCCGGACAGAAGATGAACTGGTCCGTGATTCTGTTTGGAGTTCTGCTAGAAACGGTGATTGCATCGAAACAAGCTGTATGCTTTGCTGTTCCTCTCAGCAAGCTACTGAAGTCTTTGGACATCGAGCTGGGAAAGCAGTCCGCTCTCAGCCCCTTTAAGATTCTAAACTCCAAAGGACTTGCATTGCTGAAGTCCAAGAGTGCTCCGCCTACTCCTGCTACTCTGGCTGCAGTCAAGATTGAGAAGGGCGAAGAACAAGCTATTGCGCGCAAACCTCGGGTCAAGCGAAAGCTGACCATCCAGACTGATTCTGAAGAAACTCAGTCTGCTCCCTCGCCACCAACCAAGCCACTTCCCAAAAAGCCAAGAACCCAGATTACCAAGCCCAGCAAAACATCACCCCTCAAAGCCTTACCCATATTGCCTCCAACTAAAGCCACCCCTGCACCCCAACTTTCCATCCAACCTTCACAAGCTTCAACCCTTGCACCCAAAGTCACCGTTAGACTTCCCTCTGCCATTCCCACGGTCAAAGGAATAGTTATCACTGAGTTGGGAGATTATACCCAATCAGGGATCAAGTCCCCTTCCTCCACCGGCAAGGGAAAAGCCATTCTCTCCGAACCCCTCTCCTCTAAACCCAAATCTGCCGCGCAGACAGCAATCGACATCGCTATGGAGGATGTTGATGAGAAGGTGAAGGCACTCATTGTGGTCTTTGATGAATATGTCCAGTACCGGACTATCAACCACATTGAGTTATTCTTCGGTAAGTTGAGCAGACTGAAGAAGATGGAAGAGGAAGTTCTGAAAGGAACAGAGACTGATGATGTTCGGCTTGCCGTGCAGCGCAAAGAGCTATTTACGGCTAATCAAAGATTCAGTCTGGCCACTCTGATCCTAGCTGCTAAGAAAGAGAACTTTGATCCGATTGCTCCAACTGCCAGAGATGATGGGGATGTTATTGCTAAACTCGAGATGGATGTTCATGCTCTTCACTTAGCTGTCCGTTTTCAACGACAGAAGCTCAGTATATCCACTCCAGCCAGCAGCCCGGATCACCCTTCTGCAAGCAAGACTCTGGCAGAACCTTTCGTTGAGGTTATTCCTTCTGATGCAGCAGACCAGACAGTCGAGCAAGCAGCGGATGAGACTGCAGAGCAAATACCAGATCAGACTGCAGAGCCAATACCAGACCAGACAGCGGAGCAGCCTTTGCCTAATGCTCCGTCTGCGACAGATGATGAACCCTTAAATGTCTTGTTGGACTCTCCAACAACATCTATTCATTTGGGGTCATCAGTCTCCCTCGTTCAAATCAGTCCAACAGTAGAACTGGCAACAGTTGGCGCTCCAGAATTCGTCGATCCGGATCTGGTGGTGTCCACCGTTGTTGCAGCTCTCCAGATTGAGGAGCCCTCCAGACCAAGCGCTCCTCCAATCCACTTAGATGAAGATATGGCTTTCATTCAAACATTTTCTTCGGATCTGGTCACCTTGATCCGGTCCGAAAGTCACCAAGTTGTTGTATCTTCACTTGTCCCGGTTGCTGAAGACGATGAACAGGCTTTGTCCTCATCAGATCGCTCTCCCAGCCAACAATCTGATGCACCTCCATTTCTGGCAAGGACTCTTCAGCACCTCTCTGACAACTGCCTGTCACTCTCTCAACGCATTCTCGAAGTTCATCAAGGTCAGAGGCTTACAGCTTTGGACTTTGATTCATTCAAAGAGAAGATGACTGCCAGTATCGGAAGCCTTCAGCGAGGCATAAACGATCTGTTTTCTCAACAAGCCTCTTATAAGAACAGTCTGAGAAAAGAGCAGATCGAACTAGCCACTGAAGTCAGAGCATCTGTTGCCAATTCCCTCCGCGCTCAAGACGTTCGTCTTGACGCTATCAGCGCGCAGCTAGCACAAGTTGTTGACTTTCTTCAAGAGATTGCTGCTGACAAAAAGGGGGAAAAGAAGAAAGACTTCAGGCCGCCTCCGTCTCAGTCTTCTAGAAAATAAAATTTTCAGACTGTCTGTATTTAGGATTTTTGGTGATCAATAAAAATCCTCTTTCGATTAAGTCCATGTTCATTTATTTTGAACTACAATATAAGGCTTAATAATAAAAGGCTTAATCGATCCAACTTAATGATGTTAATTTATTTTGAACAAGAAAGAGTAATCGATCCGAAAGTTTTCGCTTCAGAGTTCTTATCAGACTGGTTAAAAAGACTTAGAAGCTAGGTTTTGTCATCATCAAAAAGGGGGAATTTGTTAGTTCCGGATCTTATCGATGAGATTTTAAAGATGACAAAACATATCAGACCAGATCGAGAGAAATCAGACTGACCAAAACGATCGCCCAAAACAGATCAAGCTGATAAGATGACAAAGCATATCAGACCGGATCGAGGGTAATCAGACTAACCAGATCGATAGCTCAACAACAGAACAAGCTGATAAGACACATTACTTATCAGACCGGATCGATGAATATCAGACTGACTAAACCGAAGCTTCAGATCGATCTCTATCTTTATCAGATCAGAGCAGCTTAGGATATATACAGAATGGCTCCTCAGTCCGAATCATTAACGGCTATTTATTGTAGCATTTAATGTCGTAATTAATGCTACAAAGGACCAAAGACTGAAGATTGCCATAATATGTAAGAAGACAAAGAAGAGCTTACCTGACAGTCGCCGAAAGTATGAACCAGAACGGCAAATATCCTGAAGAAGAAGACTGTAGCTTTCTCAGAGTTTAAGAAGAGTCAAAGTTGCACATTAAGGGAAATAATGTCGTTGGTACCTTCAACTATAAAAGGATACAACAAAAGGAACTTACTGACTCTCACTGATCAATTGAAAAACACACAAGAAAGCAAAAACAGCCCAAGCTTACAAGCTCAGAAGCTCTCGAGCTGAAATCATTCTTAAGCACGTTTACTTTGTAACATTTGATCATATAGGATCACTGTGCGCATCTTGTGTTTTCTGTGTTAAAAAATAGAAGTGAGAAACTTATTGTAACTGTCAGACAGAGTGTGTCTGAGCAGATTGAGTGACTAGAAGTTTCAGATTGGTAGTGAGGTAAATCCAGTCTGAATCGAGTTTGTACAACAGGATTGTATAAATCAAAGTCTTCTAGTATAAACCTTCCTTAATTGGAAGAAGGGGAGACGTAGAAGGATTACACCACCTTCGAACTTCCAGAAACATATCCTGTGTATCTTATTTCTGCACTTGTTCTTTCATACTAGCCATCGAGCCGTTCTTACATATACAAGAACAGACCGTTCCGCATTTATACTTTCAGTGGTCTGTTCTGTACAAGAATTGATTAAGAAACAGATTTTTTTCACTAATCCGAAAGAAATCACAAAGGATTAATTTTTAGAAGGAGTGTTCATTCACCCCCCCTCTAAACACTCCGGACCGATCCTAACAATATGTACTAGACCATACATAACACATGCATTAGCTGTTGTGAGTAGGTTTATGAGCAATCCAGGAAAACAACACTGGGAAGCAGTGAAATGGATTCTAAGGTACTTGAAAGGTACTACTAGCTCATCCTATGCTTTAGGAAGTAAAATATGGGCTTACAAGGTTTTGTCGATGCCGACATGGGTGGTGACCTAGACGGCAGAAAGAGTACTACTGGGTATGAGTATACATTAGGTGGTACGGTAGTAAGTTGGGTGTCTTAGCTGCAAAAGATAGTCGCGCTTTCGACTACTGAGGCTGAGTACGTTGCAGTGACAGAAGCTAGCAAAGAAATGATATGGTTACGGTCCTTTCTCGAAGAATTGGGTATGAAGCTTGATGATAGCTCGTTCTATTGTGATAATCAGAGTGATTCATTTGGCAAAGAATCATTTTTATCATCCTAGGACGAAGCATATACAAGTTCGATACCATTTCACCAGATCAATGTTGGAGGATGGAGTCTTGATGCTTGAGAAGAATCCTGAAAGTAAAAATCCAGCTGATATGTTAACGAATATTGTGGTTGTTGACAAACTGAAGTTGTGTTCTAGTTCAGTTGAACTGCATGCATAATATGAGATACATGAGTTGCTGCATTGATGATGTGAAGACATGATTGAAATCAAGTCTAAAGTGAGAGAAATGTTGGGTGGAATGCCATAATTATTAAATTGTTGAGCAACCATGTTTGATACCAAACTTTGCTGGTAGCAAAATGGAGAATGTCTTTAATAGGTGTAAAGTTGACCAAGGGACAATGGAGGCTGCATGTGTTCCTAATTGAAAAACTCACTATATATATGTGCATCTCCCCTCATTGTTTAATATCCCAAAATCAAGTAAACATAGAAAGATTTCGTAAGTGTTTTCTTGAGAGGTTGTTCTCTTGGTTATATTTGGGGTCGGGTTTGTGAGAGATTGAGTATTTTATAAACACTTTTCCCTGTAATATAATCAAATAAAAATGTGGGCATTTCAATGTTAGTGAAAAAACATGAATATGGACATATAGTGAGTAGTGACTGATCTATTAGTGTCTGCATCAATTATGATAAGTGATCTGGAAGAGCTAAAATCTGGCAGGGTATTTACGGCTTTTTGCACGCTGCTAAAATTCACGCAACCCTTTAAATCAACTGTGATAACGGGTGTTGATACTCCCAAAAAGGGTGATGATTTGCAAAATATCAATGAGGAGTTAAATTACCTCTCCTTATGCTCTTCAATGGACTAAATAACAAGATATAGATCATGAATGACCTGTTAAGATATGAAATAAGTGTTAGAAGGGTGCCGGAAGATTTTTCCGGCGTGTCCCCTCCGACGCTCAAGTCAGATGATGGGAAATATGAGGGAAATCGTAATAGAATAGCTGATGTATGTAGGCGTGTATAAGCGAAAAGCATACCTGAAATCCTGAATTAGCTTGATATTTAGAGGCGTTGTTTCAGGATGTGCAATTTGGACTAGTAAGGCCATGATCTACACGACCCCTGAAATATCGGAACACATTGCATGATCAGTAAGGCCACGATCCACATCATTCCCTAAAATCCCGGAGAGGTGGGTGTAATCGTTGACCATGTTAATACATATGGTCGATAACTTGACCTTAATGGATTGGACTTGGTCAATACCATCCCAAAGATCGGGAATTCTGAAGATGATCTTATCTATGTTGTCGATTAATGTCTCTAGACTAGAATTCAGCAAGCTCGGGAGATCGGCCATATACATGGCGCTGAGGCGAATGTCCTGATCACATGAGCTCGGGAGGTCGGTCATATACAGATGCTTTGGCCACGTGAGCTCGGGAGGTCGGTCATATACATGACGCTGAGGCGGATGTCTTGATCACGTGAGCTCGGGAGGTTGGCCATATACATAGCGCTGAGGTGGATGCTATGTTCACATGAGCTCGGGTGGTAGGCCACATACATAACGCTGAGGCGGATGCCTTGATCACGTGAGCTCGGGAGGTCGGCCAGAGGTCTTGACCACGTGAGCTCGGGAGGTCGGTCATATACATAATGCTGAGGTGGATGCTTTGATCACGGGAGGTCGGCCATATACATAGCGCTGAGACGGGTGCTTTGACCACGTGAGCTCGGGAGGTCGGTCGTATACATAACGATGAGGTGGTTGCTTTGACCACGTGAGCTCGGGAGGTCGGTCGTATACATAACGCTGAGGCGGATGCTTTTGGCACATGAGCTCGGGAGGTCGGCCATATACATAGTGATGAGGCGGATGCTTTGACCACAGGAGGTCGGGAGGTCGGCCATATACATAGCGCTGAGACGGATGCTTTTTGTGTTCCAAGTTGGGTGATTTCTCGAGCGAAGCTAAGCATAAGCTCGGAGGGTATATCTTTCTCCGGCAGGGTATCACAACCCCCCTCCTAAGTCGAGCTGACCTTTTTGATCGGAAGCTCGTAAGTTTAATTTGATTTTTAGGCTTAGCTGAGCAGGGAAACTCTAAGACGGGAAAGATGGTATTCAAAATTCATATGTATGATAACTGTTAACTATCGACGGTCCATCTCCCGAGGCATATCGAATGAGCTGACGGAGCTCGAACTCTCGTTTATTTAGTAGAAAGGAGCTCAGACACTCGCTTTTACTGGAGCTTGGATGCTCCGCTTTACCACTTTCTTAATATTATCTAATCCTTTTGTGGGTTGGAGGTCGTAAAGCTCAGAACTTGGACATATCTCGTAAAGATATGCTGAGACTTGTATAGCCTTTTCGTATGCGGAGGTCGAGCGAATTTGTGAAGCTCGGACCTTGAACATAGTTCGTAAGGCTATGCTAAGACTCGTAAAGTCTTTTTGTATGAGGATGTCGAACGAACTCGTGAAGCTAAGACCTTAGACATAGCTCGTAAAGCTATGCTGAGACTCGTAGAGCCTTTTTGTATGAGGATGTCAGACGAACTCGTGAAGCTCGGACCCTGGACATAGCTCGTAAAGCTATGCTGCGAATCGTAAAGTCTTTTTATATGAGGAGGTCAGACGAACTCGTGAAGCTCGGACCTTGGACATAGCTCGTAAAGCTATGATGAAACTCGTAAAGTCTTTTTATATGAGGGGGTCGAACGAACTCGTGAAGCTAGGACCTTAAACATAGCTCGTAAAGCTATTCTGAGACTCGTAAAGCCTTTTTGTATGAGGAGGTCAGACGAACTCGTGAAGTTCGGACCCTGGACGTAGTTCGTAAGCTATGCTGAGACTCGTAAAATCTTTTTGTATGAGGAGGTCAGACGAACTAGTGAAGCTCAGACTTGGACATAGCCCGTAAAGCTATGGTGAGACTCGTAAAGCCTTTTTGTATGAGGAGGTCAGACGAACTAGTGAAGCTCGGACCCTGGACATAGCTCGTAAAGCTATGCTGAGACTCGTAAAGCCTTTTTGTATGAGGAGGTCAGACGAACTCGTGAAGCTCAGACCCGGGACATAGCTCGTAAAGCTATGCTGAGACTCGTAAAGTTTTTTTGTCTGTGGAGGTCGGACGAGCTCGTGAAACTCGGACCATGGACGTAGCTCGTAAAGCTATGCTGAGACTCGTAAAGTCTTTTGTATGAGGAGGTCAGACGAACTCGTGAAGGTCGGACCTGGAACATAGCTCGTAAAGTTATGCTGAGACTCGTAAAGTCTTTTTGTTTGACGAGGTCGGCGTAGAGCTCGGGACATTACTCGTAAAGCTATGCTGAGACTCGTAATGTCTTTTGGTCTGAGGAGGTCGTCGTAAAACTCAGACTTTGGACAAAACTCGTAAAGGTATGTTGAGGCTCGTAAAGTCTTTTTGTCTGAGGAGTTCGGCGTAGAGCTCGTAAAGCTCGGACCTTGGACAGAACTCGTAAAGCTATGTTGAGACCCGTAAAGTATTTTAATCGACGTAGGTCGGTTATAACCCGTGAGGTTAGGTAAAGACTCGTAAAGTCTTTTAATCGACATATGTCGATCTTGAGCTGGTGAAGCTTGGAGACTTGGGGCCTAGGTCGGCTATAACCCATAAGGTTAGGTAAAGACTCGTAAAGTCTTTTAATCGACGTATGTCGATCTTGAGCTGGTGAAGCTTGGAGACTTGGGGCCTAGGTCGGCCATAACCCGTAAGGTTAGGTAAAGACTCGTAAAGTCTTTTAATCGACGTAGGTCGGTCTGTAGCTGGTGAAGCTTGGAGATTTTGTTTAGCTATACTTGGTATCTTTTTGAGTCATCTTCATTCATTAAATTCTTCTCCGGAAGTATGTCAATATGGTGTTCCTATGACCTTAGGGTTGACCCCACCAACATCTCGAGTTGACCATGTAAATACATTCTCTTTACTTTTTTGGCATGCAATTAATTCAGCACAGAACACAGGGTCTAATTCCTTAGTTATCTTCGCCATCATTTGAGGAGATGCAAGCACTACTGATTCAGACTCTTTATCTATTCAATTCAAAGCTTTTTCTCCCAGTGTTTGTTTCAATGGTTTACCTCCCGCAATAATGCTGACCTGATGCCGAGTTCTCTTTCCTTCCTTGTGCATAGATGTCTTCTTTCCTCACAGGGTTGGAACTGGCACAACACGATTTGAGAAGATCAGTGACCCAGTCAAGCCATTCCCATAGTGGGTAGAATTATGTTGAAATTCACATCATTTCATGAGTATGGGAATCGGGAAGTCCAAAACTAATATCCTGGTGATCAATAGTTAGATCGTCCTGGTCAACCTAAGAATAAGAGCTCGGTAAGCTCTATTGAGTGGTCTTGCTAATTAACCCAAGCTGACAACAATGCTTGCATGAGACCGGGAACACGATCATCCACATTGCGCTAAAGCTGATGCTTTCATGAGGTCGGGAGGTCGGTCATCCACACAGCTAAAGTGGATGATTTTTTGTGTGTGAGGTCGGGAGGTCGGTCAACAAAGCTGAAAGGACCCTAGTTCGATGGGAGATTAGCATATAGTTATGTCCCTTCTCTCGTAGGGTATCAAATGTAATGATGATTTCAGTTGTCCAGGATTATTTTTCCCCTTGGATGTTCTTCTTCCTCATTGTCATTTTTTTTTCCATTCATATCCACACCTTAGCTCGAACGTTTCCCACAGACGGCGCCAATTGATACTCCCAAAAAGGGTGATGATTTGCAAAGTATCAATGAGGAGTTAAATTACCTCTCCTTATGCTCTTCAATGGACTAAATAACAAGATATAGATCCTGAATGACCTGTTAAGATATGAAATAAGTGTTAGAAGGGTGCCGGAAGATTTTTCCGGCGTGTCCCCTCCGACGCTCAAGTCAGATGACGGGAAATATGAGGGAAAATCGTAATAGAATAGCTGATGTATGTAGGCGTGTATAAGCGAAAAGCATACCTGAAATCCTGAATTAGCTTGCTATTTAGAGGCGTTGTTTCAGGATGTGCAATTTGGACTAGTAAGGCCATGATCTACACGACCCCTGAAATATCGGAACACATTGCATGATCAGTAAGGCCACGATCCACATCATTCCCTGAAATCCCGGAGAGGTGGGTGTAATCGTTGACCATGTTAATACATATGGCCGATAACTTGACCTTAGTGGATTGGACTTGGTCAATACCATCCCAAAGATCAGGAATTCTGAAGATGATCTTATCTATGTTGTCGATTAATGTCTCTAGACTAGAACTCAGCAAACTCGGGAGATCGGCTATATACATGGCGCTGAGGCGAATGTCCTGATCACATGAGCTCGGGAGGTCGGTCATATACAGATGCTTTGGCCACGTGAGCTCGGGAGGTCGGTCATATACATGACGCTGAGGCGAATGTCTTGATCACGTGAGCTCGGGAGGTTGGCCATATACATAGCGCTGAGGTGGATGCTATGTTCACATGAGCTCGGGTGGTAGGCCACATACATAACGCTGAGGCGGATGCCTTGATCACGTGAGCTCGGGAGGTCGGCCAGAGGTCTTGACCACGTGAGCTCGGGAGGTCGGTCATATACATAACGCTGAGGTGGATGCTTTGATCACGGGAGGTCGGCCATATACATAGCGCTGAGACGGGTGATTTGACCACGTGAGCTCGGGAGGTCGGTCGTATACATAACGATGAGGTGGTTGCTTTGACCACGTGAGCTCGGGAGGTCGGTCGTATACATAACGCTGAGGCGGATGCTTTTGGCACATGAGCTCGGGAGGTCGGCCATATACATAGTGATGAGGCGGATGCTTTGACCACAGGAGGTCGGGAGGTCGGCCATATACATAGCGCTGAGACGGATGCTTTTTGTGTTCCAAGTTGGGTGATTTCTCGAGCGAAGCTAAGCATAAGCTCGGAGGGTATATCTTTCTCCCGCAGGGTATCAGCCTATCAGGTGTAATGTTGTATAATTGCACCAGATCCATAAGTTGTATTTGCATAACAGCATAAGCTCTTAGGACTTCTGTGATGATGACCATGCCTTTTGAAAATGAGATTTTCGAGAATGGGGAGAGAAGTAGTCGTCGTTTGAGCTTATTTTTCAGCTACCGTGTTGAAAAACTCGAGCTTATAAAATGAACGACGAACGTGAATTGATGTGAGAATGCTTGAATTATTGGTGAAAGATTGAGAGAGCATGGAAAGTGTGAGTGAAGGAAGTAAAATGGTGATGGTAGTGAGCCAACAGAAGGTGGTTGTCTTGACGTTCATGGTTTAGGTATTGAAGTTTTTTTTATATTGTAAATGCCTTTTGATGTTAAATGCTTCTCCAACCCAACACCAATTTTGGCGTTAAATTTTGGTGCAGTGCTGGTGCATCTTCATTTTAATTTAATTTTATTTTTAAATTTTTGTTAAGTTGAATATTTTAAAATTAAATTAGTTAACTAAATTGTTATATTCTTACACAATATTTGGAAAATATATATTTATTTATTCAATATAAAATTAAAATGATTAATAATAATAATAAAACAAATATTTTGATTTCTATAGTTAATATTTATTATAAATATATTAATAAAATTAATTTTAATATGAGTTCTGTGTTTGGTGCAAAAATTTCATTATTTTTGTACAAAATATGAGCTAAAATGAAATTGTGGTTTGGAGTGCATCCTTTACCAAGCCTGGTGGGAATTACGAGATTGTTTTTGCATTGAACATAAAAGTAAAATTTGATTGATTTTGAAACTTTGCTTCGGAATTAAAGAATATTAAGTTTTGTTAAAAACTAAAAACTGAATTGACGGTAATGGTTTCACGTAGGAGGCAAGAAAGTAAGATGGTGACTCAATTGGTAATTGATGTTGTGTGTTAAAGAAGAGGGGGTGATTACATTTTTTTATGGTAAAAATAAGAAAAGATATGGGCAGGCAATGCCCCAATGGGGAATTGAATAAGAAGAATTGGTGTCTGTATATTAAGAACACTGAATCTTGAAAACTTCAATGGAATACGTAAGAGACTTTTACCACAAAATATTTACTTAAGATCAGAGGTATGGTCGATCATCTTTACATTTTTTTTATCGCTGTTGATAAATGATTTTATATACCCTTTGGCTTTTTTGCCTAGTAAATTTTAGCAAGATTGAATAATTTGATAATAGGAGTCGTATATTACAACATAATTCAAATTTTCCAGATAGAACTTACAACCAGAAATTCACATTCAAATTCAAGGATAATTCGAACATAGAGGATTATATCTATGACGATCTAACACTGATCTGCTCTGCTCTTTCAATGTTCAGAAGTAAAGATCTAACACATTCTGCATCGCAAGATAAAGATAGCAGTTAGACATCAAATCTGTATGAACATTGCAAATCTCTACATGTACAACACAACATCAAGAGAATTTGGAAAGAAAACCCAGAATCATTTTCAGAAAATGTGACATCAACTAGAAGAAAGTATATAATAGAACCAGGTTCATAATGTTTTCCATCGAAGTGTCACACAAGGAACAAAAGTTGATGTCACGCATTAAGTTCACCCATCATTGAGCCACATAGGATTTATCATGATGGGCATTGAAGAAGGTTTTAACAGAAAAGATGACTTACGTTAGAATAGCGTCAAAGTACACCAAAAAACCAGCGAAAACCATTGTAGTTGACTTAAACAATCAAACAACCGCAAAGATATGACCCAATAATGGACAATGACGAAGGTAAAACAATTCACAACATAAGCAGACGGGCTTGAACAAGAGAGTGCATTAGACTACCGGATCCAATCCAGGTCCCCTCAAACCATAGAGCCGATAAGGTTGGACAAGGGAACTGTCTTCAATAACTAAAGGTACAAAGAATAAAATATGGGAGACGAAAGCCGATAAAAGACAACAATCGCGCACGCTCTTGTATCCAAATTCCACACTGGAAACCAGCGTCCTAAGAACATAACTAGATGGCGCACGAAACCGGAAGTCCCGATAGTCATGGCCAAACGGAGCCTTAGCAGTGAAGCATAATCCAAGGAACACCACCAAAGAGGCACACTAGCAGCTGCACAAAAGTCGGTGGACGGGCTAACTGGACGGACTGCAAGATGATGGAGCTCCAAGGTCCGCAAAGAGGTGCAACCAAATACAAGGACGCAAGGCCAGTTGAGCACAAAACACAAAAGTACACCACAAAACAGTGAGGCGTAAAGAGGTCCCAAACCAGGGAGAGTATTATGAGATCTCGCAACCACAGAACCATCAGGGCGTCGAGGAAGCACCGGAGTAGCACGAGAACACCGCCTACAGACTGATCTGTCGTCACTAACCAGAGCACTGAGGAGAATGAGGACCGCCTCAGATACCAAACAGAGGAGCAAAGAGGGCAATTTACACCAAAACACTTCCATAACCGAGCAAGAAAGAGAGGGGACAGAGCCAAGGATAGGGAGATGAGAAACGATGAGCATGAGCCAAAGGTAGCAGAGCACAAAGGGGAGGCAACGTCAGAGACGTCGTCACGAAGGAAATGGAGGAACGAAGACTCTCATGGAGCCTTCCAGAGAGAACTTATCGGTTTCTAATTAGACATATTTGTTGATGTTGTTACTTGGACCACTGAAGAAGGATTGTGCTAATGTGATGCACATACAATCTACAGGATGTACCATTCAGTCCCATAGATACACGCACATTCACATTCAACAAATAGAGATTAAAAGAATTAAATAGAAATAAAAATTGCTATGTTCAGACATTGAGGAGTCGCTTAAAAACTCGAGCTTAAACTACAAAATAATGCATGCCATCCAAATCTAACACAAGCATATACAAAAATATATATGTTAGTAAAATTTGACTCGCAAAGTAATCAAATGACAGAAAAAGGCCGGATTCTTCAGGTAAATGTGAAGAAAAATTAACATCAACATGTGCACATCATAAATCTGAACTTCACCTTTGTGGAAGGCCCTGGGACACCCATCACGAAGCACAAGTTTCCCACCATCTGCACAAATGATGCACATGTCATCATGGTCTTTTGCAGATAACTTGCGCTCTTTCTTTGTAGATAACTTGCGCTCTTTCTTTGCAGAAAACTTGCCCTCTTTCAACAGGGAGACAGCAAATTCATGGAGGGACACCCCATTAGATGTGTAGATATACATATAGCTACAGAAAAACTAGAAGGCATAAGGAATTAATGGAAACAACTAAATGTTAATTCAGAAAGCTGACATTCCACAGAAAAACAGTCAGATTTACATACGGTTTCCGGCGGGAGGCACGACCAGCATGAGCTTCAAACTGAGATGGACTAACCTGCTCAAAGTAGGTAAAAGGATTAGTACATCTGGCAACATAATGGAGCATTTCAAACACAGATTAATAATACCAGAGTGCTGCAGCAGCGACATATTATACCCGATCCCATTTTATAGCCATCACGTAATTTCTACAAACAGACAAGCGAGTAATTACAATGCTGAAATGGTCTAATGAGTAGATAAATAGATTCATACATATATGTGTGTGGGGGTGTATAAGCAAATACCACATAAAGCATTTATCTGAACCACCTTGCCATTCGAATAATAAGCAACTTCAGTTCCATCTGCTAATCCACCATCTTCAAAGACCATCCTATGCATTTTCTGATCTCTGCGAAGACCCATGAAAATTTTCTAATATGGCATGTAGACGAAGTATAAATAGGACAATCAGGTTTCTATATGATTCAGAAAACACCACAGCTAAAAGTACAGACTGTTTAATAATTTTTGATGAACTCTTTGATTTCATGGATATGTGTGCAGATCCACTTTTTAAGGGCTTGGAGAGCGACGTACTTGAAAACCTATACACCACAATGGAACAGTTAAATAGATTGTTCATTACTACAAACCAAGACATGCAAATAATAGTTATAAACACCAACTTCTTTAAGATCTTTCTCGTATTGTTGTTCCTCATGGATCTTTGTGAGGAATAACTGCCATTAGCACGTAAATCAGAAGATGACTTGGAATGGCTTGCCAAAGCACTTCGAGAAAACTTTGGAATTGGTTGCTGACGGCTTGAACCGAGCAGAAAGAAATCAAAACGGAGGAAAGCTTTAGGATTAGAAAGAATAAATTGTTCAAATGCCAGAAACAAAAACAAACGTTAATTGACTTAAAAGAGAGGAAAATACCCACTTTTTTGTTATCTTCTGTCGGTCCTTTCTTGTTGAAATCTGCAATGAGGATCTTTGTGGAGATTTTGTATTAGACGCCAACTCTATATGCCTGTAAAGGAAAAATAAATGGCACACTTTCACCTTTTCATTCCCTCTGAAAAGCAGCAAAGGAAATAAGGACTAAGACCAAAAGATGATGCAAAATTTCCTCTTTTTCTTCCTCGACGACTCTTATTTTCGGGAGTGTCATGCACTTCACAATATCAGAAATTGTCAAGCCTAAAATTGGCTCTAAAGGCCTGGAAGTTCCAAGGTAAAGATTCAATTAAATACTAAGAGAAGTATCTAGCTTTTAGATTATTGAACTTGAGTTCATCAAATTCAATGATTTATTCTGTGTATAATCAAGGAAGCTAAAAACGAAAACTCAAATTGGCACACCATGATACAGAATTACGGATGCATTTATTGTTTAAATTTAGGAGCTTCCATATATTAACTTCCCAAACATTAAAGGAGACAAGAGGTACGTGTAGAGCTTTAAGAGTCTGAAAGTCAGTTGAATAAAGTTTGACATTAACATTTACAGCTTCAGGCATCCTAATTCATTCCCACGAATCATCGTGCATTATTTCTACTTTACCATTTGGACCTCAATTTTGAAACTCTGGCAATCTTTAACGCCATTCAAAAGGTTCATATTTCTTAAAGTACTTGAACTTTATAATACTCGTAGCATTAAACTTCCATATTGTGATATAACTTTTCAAAGTCTGAAAATCGTTAAGAGTCACGGAGCATATCAGTCATGGAAAAGAGTTTGAGTAAAGGCGAAATCATCGGCGGAGAGGAGTACCTACCCAGATTTTATACATTCTGCATCGACTCCTGAATCCTCAATAATCATGCAAGAATCACATACTGGTTCCACCTTCGAAGATGTTGCAAGAAATGGCACTAGAAACGAAAGAACATCATTTTTTTTCTTCAAAGTGTTAAAAGAAACCAACATGCAGAAGTATATTACAGAAACAAATTTAAACACACCCTGGCAATTCATGCAAATAACAGATTCCTTCACAGGCATAGGGCCTACGAATTCATGAATCGTCTCTTCTAATGTCTTTACAGATGACTTTCGGCATTCTTTGACAACATCAAGTAGGCTTTTCCCATTCGCTAAAGATATATACTGTGAGGCGCGTCGGTGTGATTTACATGCATGGATCTCAAACCGACAAGGTGCAACTACCTACAATGTAAACATATCTCTTGAATTCATACGACTCACACAAAAGATGAGACTGAGTTGACTGAACCAAGAAAATTTAAGAGATTCAAGTGCTTACCCTAACTCCCTCGCACGAACTGCACGAACACAAGATTCCAGTATCTTTTATTATACCACGTAGAGGAAATCCCTATAAAGATGATACATCCAATAAGATGCAGCAAGCAGGAAAAATTCCGACAAATCGATATTTTCACTTCGAAATCTCATTATAAAAGTCTCATTTAAAAGCTTTAAAGTTCAAGGAGTTTCATTTCTGGACTCAATAGAAGTTCATGTGAGTATTCATGCATCTCAGTCAAAATCCAGTTCCCATGAGTTGGATTATGTGAAAGAACAAAGCAACAAAAATTAAGTTCATTCTTTTTGTCCTTCTATTTTCAGTTTCTTTTGTTAAACGATATACCCAAACAATCATGATGAGATCAATTTGTGCCATTGATTCTATTCAGCAGAACAATCAGGAAAGCCTTCTTCTTTAGTTTGATTTCAAGGAGTAGTTAAGTGGCTGCTAGTACAAATCTACAATTGGAGATGCATTAGCTGATTCATCCATCGTCTATTGTTAGATTTCAGTCGCATTTAAGAAGTACTAAGAAACTATACTTACCACTCCAAGGAGGAATTCTCAAACTTTTTATGTATCCTATCTGTGCAATTATGCTCTATTTTAATATTTAATTGGAAGGAGGAATGAGATTTCTCCTCCCAAGGAGGAAAAATGGGAGGAATGATTGTTCAACAAAATGATTTCAGCTGCCTTCTTGGCTGCAACACGTGCGGCGCTGCGCGGCGAGGTAAGATGAGCCGAGCCAACGGATGGACGGTGCACGAGGGGCACCCATCTTTTCTACTTAACTACACTCTATTGATTTGTTTCTCAATATAAACAAACCATAAGTGTCTCATAATTTCAATATCGGATTTCTTTAGTCAATTGACTATTCAAAATTAACTTACCAAACTTTGTTCTCATTAATAAAATTAAACATAATTATTAGGCTTTTAATATTAATCCCAACATAAACAAGGGTATTTTAGTCCCAACATATAGACTAATTAGACTAATTAGGGTTTCATAAACTGGACTTAGTTGAAAGGCGTGTCTTAAAATATGTACTAAAATTCTGAAGCATGATGAACTTAATAAGTGATTCGACATCCGGCAAAGAAATTAAAGGCCAATGCTAAAAACTGTAACAAAAAGTAATACAATTTTTTTAGAAAAAAATCTCTTGAATAATATTCAGCACAAAATGGTTACAGTGGATAATACCCTGTTGCCGCCATTGTAGAAAACTGGATACCCTTCCAGCAATCCAGTCTCAAAAAGCTCCTTCACTGTTGTCGGCCTCGCTTTTAACGTGATTTTATTAGAAATCTCCATCTGCCTTGCATTTGGACTAGCCATCCCATTGGACTCCCCACTCTCCAATCTCTCCACTTCCAAAGTGAATGCATCTTGTAAGCCCCCAGAAATCCCCAATTTATCATCTTTAGACTTAATTACTGACCTCGTAAACCTTATTGTTCCATTGCTCCTCGCCACAGCTGCAGCCACAACCATTGGCTCCTCTCTCACTTCAACCTCAACCATTTCACCATCTATATAGCCAGAATCACCCAAATTACCCTCACTCCCACCCGGATACACCGTATCACCACGATACCCTTCAACTTCACCATTAGAAACCACGGACTCATCACCTTTGCTGCAAATTCCAAAATTACCCCCCACTTTATCAAAAGACCCAATTCCGCCGCAGCTTACACTCTTCAACCTCTTACTCCTTGTAGAAACAGCGGACCCATTCGCCTCACTGGGCCTCACCTTAGGGACATAGCCTTTAACCATACAGTCCGACCCGGGCGGCTCCGACCGGGTCGGGTAATCGGGTCTGGACTCGGTCTCGGCCCACTTAATCTGAACTGAACTCTCAACCGTCAACCCTAATTCTGGATCTATCACTGTTTTATCGTCCTTTTCCATATTTATTTGAATCCACTGATGCTGTGCAAGTGAACAAAGCAGCAGATAAAGAAAGCACATAATTCAGAAACCGATCAAAGTCGGAATTCGAGCACAGAAGCATGCATCGAAGAAGTAAAAGAACTCAAATTAAGCAGTCAGAGATAAAAAGATCGAAGGTGTGAGAATCTTTTAAACCTGCCATATTCCGGGGCGTTCCATTTCCTGCTCCGGCATCCTTGGGAAAAATTGCAATCCAATTCTCTCCAATTTGAACTAAGATGAGTTAACAACAACGTTGTGTTTTTTTCAAATTTTATTAGCAGTCTGGCCGATTTGACCTAAGATCGCATCTAAGAAAGAATCGTGAGGACTTTGGCCAAAATCGTATCAATGTTTTAAAAGTATATTACTAGTCTGGCGGACTCATAAGTCATATCTATGCCCAAAAAAAATCAAAAAGAATATGTGAATGGTATGTTTTTAAATCACATGTGCATATAGAGATGGCAAACGGATCATGATATCCATGTCACGGCACAATATGTTTCTCCACAGTAACAGGTCGTGCCGACCTGACACATATGAATTGTCATCTCTAGGTACATATGCTCATTTATATTTGTTTGTAGAGATTTTATGCGTGTGATTTGAAATATCATATTTTGAAAAACTAGTGATTTTTACTTACATAAGGTAGCATTTGGATCGAATGATTTGATTTGAAAGAAAAGATTTGAAATTCATGGATTTGAAATGACATGTAGTTGGTTGTCATTTCAAATCCCCCTAAAATGCAAACAAAAATACATGCAAGAAGAATGAGGAATTTGAAATGCTCTTTTCAATTATTTTATCCAAACATAAATGGTGGATTTGAGTGAGGAATTTGAATGCATTCATTTCAAAATTTTCAATTCAAACATAACTAAGAGTTTTTAGCGCACTTATCACTTTTTTCAGGGGATTGAGAATGCAATTTTCTACTATATAATTACCTAAAAAATTCGTAAACCTTTGATAATATTTCATTTCAGTTTTTTTCTTTTAATAAATAAACAAATACCCTTTTCTGATTCCAAAAAAAATTACAATAACCTTATTCCCCAAAAATTAGGATACTTCATTAGAAAAGGTTTGAAAACTTTTTGGAAGGATATTTTTTGGGAATACATTGGTAAAACAAAGGATATTTATTCCATTTGATTTCAATGGAATTGAAATCACTCTCCTTATATTTTAATTTGCTTATTAATAAAAAAAAAATGTAAAGAAAAATTACCAAAAAAACATCCTATAGTTTGATCCAAATTTCACTTTGCAACCATTGTTTCAACAATTACAGTTTACATCCTTAACTTTCATGAATTGTAACATTTTGCATCTTCTTGACTCGATTTGTGTTTTTCTCGAAAATTTATCGCCGCATTTCATTATCGCCTTACATATTCAAACTTAGAGACACTTAAACTACTAATTACAAATTTTTAAAGAATCAAAATAAATATTTGGGGTCTCAAAATTTCTATTTTCGTAATCGTTAACTAGAGAATTTTGAACTAAAATTATTATTTTAAACATTTGGAATAACTAGATTAAATGAATCTAAGTTTGAGTATGTGAGGCGATGATCAAATGCGACGAGAAATCTTCGATAAAATACAAAATTGAGTCAAGATGAGGCAAATTAATACAATTCATGAAAGTTGAGGATGTAAACTGTAATTTTTCAAACAATAGTTGCAAAGTGAAATTTGGATCAAACTATATGATGTTTTATACAAATTTCCTAAAATGTAATAAATTTCAAATTCCTACAAATAAAGTCATTTGAAATCCTTTCATCAAGTAAATTCTCCAATTCAAATTATTCAATCCAAATTCATGAATTTGGAATGTCTAAATTGGGTGTGAATTTGTAGTCAAAGAAAAAAATATTTGGCCAACAAAAGGGATTTCAAATATTTTATTCTAATTTTGAGTCAAATGGATATATGTTCCATTTGGATGGAAGAATCAATTTTATGCCATTTTATTTGAAAATACCAAAATATTGTAAATTCTTAATTGTTGAAGTCGGTTCAAATCCAAATTTTTAAATCTATTGTTGAAAAAGAAAACTTTCAATCCAAATACAATGTATTAAAAACACTTTTATTGTTTAAAAAATATCTTAAAAATGAAGATAGTGGATTTGAAATCCGCGGCTTTCAAAATTAGATAAATAATATAAATGGATCCGTGTTAAGGATTGAAATTCAAATCCATCAAATCCTTCTATCGAAATAGAGCATTAAGGAATTTAAAAACATTTTAAATTCATCGGTCACACCTAACCTGGGAAAAATTAATTTTCGAGGGCCTGATGGACAAAACTTATAGGGCATTTTCTACCAAATAAAATGATTTGAGGGGACATGTTGATGTCAGCCTTATATTTGTACTTTTACTTCGATTTCTTTGCATGTTCTGTTTTACCACTTTCCTATCGTCTTTTATCATGATAAAAATAAATTAAATTTTACATATTTTAAAAATTAAAATTCCCAACTTTTTTTATTTTTGGAGATAACATAAGGATCAAAATATAATGATTCAATCATTATATATTTAAAAAAAATTTATAATTATATTAATACCATATCTTGTAGTTTTCGATACAATAACAAACTATTTACGTGTTGACTTTTGTATTTGTTCAATCGTAAAATATGTAGTGAAGAAATTACGAAAACTAATTTAAAGAAAATTAACCTTTTTTTTTGTTTTTGTTTTCCATAATACTGAAATTTTCATGCATAGCCGGGTCGCATGGAGCGTATAGTCTTATTGGGCTGTTCGAATTTGGATAATTTAGTGGCGCAATACGTTTGATATGTGGCCTAGTTCGATTTTCTATTTTGACTTTAAAAATATCGGTTAACCAAATTTTTTTTATTAATTTTTTTTAAAAAAATATTTAATTTTTTTTAAAATATACCTGTTAATTCGGTTACAGATTAAATTAACCGATATTTTATCGGTTCGATTTGTTCGGGTATATAAAAAAGTTCGGTATGTTCGGTTATTTAAAAATATGTTTTTTTTCTTCGATTCAATCGGTAACCGAATTTACCGATTGCTCACATCTAAATACTACATTTAGGCGCAGTGTCCTGAGTGCATCATCGGTCACAGAATATTCCATATATATGCAATGTCCTGAGTGCATCATCGGTCACATAATATTCTGTATATATGATGGATGTTGTCCTCATGACATTGCCCCTAGGACATCATCAATATATCCTTTTTATATGGAATTGGATTTCAAATTTTAGCTAGAATGTTTAAGACATCATTTTTTTGGCGGCGAGTTTGAATTGCGCCAAAGTTTGAGTTCGAGCCATGTTTGTTCTAAATTAATTTGAGATTGTGAGTTTTTTTAAATTTTAAATTTACTTATAAAATATTGGACAAATATGAACAAATAAGCAGGAGCGTGAATTTGGTCCAAAAGATACTTGTCCTCAATTTTACTGAAATCAATTTATAAAACTCATATGCTGGCTCGATTGGTCTCTACTCCTCGATCATATTATATCTAAAAACAAATCTTGAAAATTGTTTGGGAAATCCTTCTTAGCCTACACTCTCCATTGTCAAAATTTAGGAATTATGAATTGGGGGGCGTAAATTATGAAAATAGTCAATTATTTAATTATATGAAAGTCAAAGTCAAAGTCAAAGTCCAAGTAAAAGTCAAATGCACAATAAAACGCGACGGCTTCAATATCTATAAATTTTGGTTCGTACGGAAAATATAATTATCACCCTAATAAATGTAGCATTAAATACAATAATTCTATGAAGATGGACACTTCATTTCACCTACCAAAAAAAGTCCACGATTTCGTAACTAGTCTTCACGCAAAAAAACACAAGAGCTAGGTCCCTTTTATGGCACAAACTAAAGTTATATTGGTTAAGTGTTATATTTGATTTTAAGTGGAGATACCTAAATTGGCTGAATTATCGTTCCCCTCAATTTCATTTAATTTTTTTTAATGAATGTTCATTTATGATGTCATATGATATATTGACCTCCTCGGGTAAAATCCCCTCAAGGGCCGAACAAGTCATATACCGAACAGAGTGCACCGAACGGATAGCACCGAGCAGGGTTTTTACCGAACATCTGTTAACCCTCATCGGTTTTCTGGTCAAAGATTAGCGGAAGACCCGGGAGTAACTAACAAATTAACCGGCGTGAATGAACGTGCAGTAATGGGGCGCGGATTTCTCGGACGCGTTGGACTCCAGTTAAGCCACGATCAGAGGACATCGTGTTCCGGATCTCCCGCGAGCCAATCACTGGGAACAGTCATATAAATACCCGCGGATGTCATCATAGTAAGGGTTGGATTTTTCGGGGCAAAAAGACTCCGAAGAGAGCAAATTTATGTCTGTTCGGTCTTTTCTGTTATTTCTCTAAAAAAATTCGTGTAAGTCATTGAGCGATTGTTATTTGTGTCCAGAGAGTTTTGTAAATCATCAACATTTATAGTGAAGTTTTATACTGGACTAGGTCCCGTGGTTTTTCTCTCCATTTGAGGGTTTCCACGTAAAAAATCTTGGTGTGTTTATCGTTATTTTCTGTTAACACCTTATTCTACCTTATATTCAAAAATCACGGATCACATCAATATATTTATTTCAATAAAAAATAAAGAAAAAAACGTGTTTGATTTTCTATCATGCTTAGAAAGTGATCGAAATACGACGTTTGAGTTGTATGATTTGGAATATTAGAGTTGCACCATTACCACTAGCTATATTTTTTGGTGAAGCGACAATCGTTTGATTCTACAAGTTGTATCAGAGCCAAACATCACGTGTTCGATTCATATAGTTGTAAGGAGTGCAATTATTGAAATAGAGAATGTTGGGAATCAATATTTGTCCCTACTTGGCAAGCGATCAAAAGCGGTGCTTAAGTTGTTGCATTGTTTAAAATATTAGAGTTGCGTCATTACCACTAGCTAAAACAGTAAGCATTTGATCCTACACCCCGTGATTAAAAATTTTATATTGTGTTTTGAATTTTGTTCATTCATATAGATTTACATTTAATCGAAAGATTCGGATCAAATGAGTATGATGAGAAAATATGTTTTAGGAATAATGAAATTTGTATACTCTTAAAATTATCGTCATAATTTTTCATTCGAAGAAAGATAGCTGCACTTAGTGGCCCTAATAATCTATCCACATTGGTATCAAATTCTTTAGAATAATACTATGGTCGTCTTCAAACACATTGATTCAGATAAAGATATGCATCGACATACAATATTTGGGGCCTTGTCCCAAAGGGCGAATGCGCAATATAAGGTGCTTGCCAACCTCAATATTTTTTCATTACACTAAAAAAGAAAAAATTTGAAAACTTTTATCCAATCTAACTCAACTTGGAATTAATCAAAATTTAGTATAACTTACTACGATCGAGATATTAAAACTTCATTATTCAGTACAATATAGGACATTCGTTCAACCTAAATATGGAAAATTATTGTATGGACCGGATCAATGCCTCACGTACAGACCAACATAAAGGCAACTTGTTTACCAAGATTTGATTAACATTGGTTGTCATATCTGATTTAGTTCATTTTCTTTGTATTGGTGCATATATTGGGTCCAGATTCGATGCATGTGAGAATTTCCCCTTAAATATGCAGACGAGACATAAACTATAATTAAATGGATGGTAAATTTCAAAAATAATCCTATAGAATACTGATTTTTTCAATACTGGTCCAAACTTTTAGAACTAATCAAATATAATCATACATAATTTGTTTTTAATCAAAATAAGTCACACAAGTATTTTGAACAAATTTTGTCACACAAATTATTTTTGAACAAAAGTGGTATCATAATTGAATAGATGACTTTGAGTCCACATTTGATTATAAACAAAAGTTTGGGACTAGTATTGATTAAAAACAAAAGTTTGGGATTATTTTCATTAAAAACAATTTTTACGATATTATATTTGATTAGCCCTAAAAATTTGGGGACTAATATTATAAAGACCCTATTCTATTATACTATTTTTTGAAATTTACCATTAAATGGAATAAAATCACTCGTTGACACTACTTGCCATAACAAAATAAATAATTATTATATCAATGAAGCCCTCAAAATCCTCAATTTTCAGGCAATACAACATTTGCTGTACTCAACGATCTTACCCCATGAACTAATAAATCACATATATGTTGTTGGCACGATTAAAGAGAGTTTTGCCCTATGATTTTTTTTTATTTCTAATTTTTTATTGATACGATTTATACAAGTACCATAGTTATTGCAAGTAAATCTAACATTTGCCAAGGCACATTAACTCCACTCTTGACTTCTAGCCATTAAACTTCTTAAAGTGGCTTTCAAAGTTCTAGTGATTATTCTAGAAATTGACTCTAGATATTACAAATTACTCCAACACTCCGCTTCATTTGTAATTTTCGAATACTGCAAGTTTTGGAGCTCTATGTGTTGACTTGATTCGAGACATTGATCCAAAAGTTTCACTGTCATCAACTCCACTTGGTTGAGCATAACTATTTATAACTTTCGGTCTTTCTTCCTTTTGATTGACATACAAACTTCATCTTTTGTCTTGTGATTCTTCTTCAATTGAAATGCACTATTCCATTTCTTCTTTTCAACGGATATCTGTTCTTGCATTGCTTGAACCAAATGAACATCATTATTTTTGTCTTTGGAAAATTGAGGCTTACAAGAGATCAATGCAATATCATTAGTGTCACAAATCATTTTCGAATATTGAAACTTTTTACCTGAGAGTCTGAATCAACTGTTTCATTGATTGACTCGTCTTCTTTCGAATTTGATTGTGAGTCAAGGCTATGCGTGAATGATTGTTCCAAAAGATCACTTGAATTTTCAGATTTTGGAATATCATTTTTTCAACCGGCATAATGAGATGAAAAACTTTATTATCGTCCATTTGAATTTTTGCCACATTAAAATTATTTTTCTTATCAATAATTGCGCAGGCGTTATCATCAAAGTTAACAAAATATCCTTTCCGAATAAGCTGTCCGACACTTAACATATTTGAGCAAAAATAGGCACATAAAAAACATCGGAAATAAGCTTTTTGATACCTTGTTTGGTGTGAAATTTGATTGTTTTTCTTTCATTTTTGCATTGATCCATCTCCAAGTTTCACATCGGTGGAGAAATTTATGTCGATCTCGACAAATTTGTTGATGTTGTTTGTCTTGTTTCTTTTGAAACCAGCATTCTCTTTGAGAATGATATGTAATCCGACATCTTGTACACTTGAAACGACAATCCTTTGAATTATGATTGGTTTTGTCATATTTGATGCAATAAGGGCCATCATTAGAATTTTGATGCTGCTCTATTTTTTTCTGGATATCTTCTTTCCCAGTTTCGTTGCTAAATTTGATTTCTCTTTTGCCATAATTTTTCGAAGATCCAAACTTATTCGGCTTCTTTTCATAAAATCCAACTTTGGATTGAAATGCTTGCTCCAAAGATTGGTTTGAAGATCTTTCAATTATTCTATTGCTGCTCCACAATATCAAACTTTGGTGGTAAATTTCGCAATATTTTTTCTATCACTCTCTTGTCTTGGATGTTGTGACAACAGCCTTGGATAATATTCACAATTTCTGCAACTTTGGAGAAGAAACTTATGATATTTTAATTTCTTTCATTGATATATTATCGAAATTTCTCCATAATGATTGAAGCTTGATAGAGATACATTTATCATATCTTTGAAATTCTTGTTGTAAAACTTCTCATGCGTCCTTTACTTTTCTGTTGTTGAATATTCTAGGGTAGATATATTTACTAACTCCATGTTTCAAATATCAAAGTGCGATATCATCTTTTTCTACTTCATTTTCATTAGGTTGATTCTGAATAATCATCTTCAATGATTTCCCATAAATCTTCATTGATAAAGAAATCCATCATTTCGATGCTCCAATAATCATAAATTTATAATGCTCCCCTTCAAATACGGGAACATCAATTGAAGAATATTTAAACATGGTAATTTGTGTATTTCCTGCCATGAATAAATTCTTGTTGTAGCGAAGAAAGTCTCCCCAAAACTATTACAAAAAATGACACTGGAGTAATTGTCGAAGTGTAAGTCCTCAATTATGAATGAATGACCTTTGCTTGGGATCTTGACTTTCTTTATTGTGGGATTGTGATGAAAGAACATTAATACTAGTTAAAAAAAATTGGCTGAATGTTTTTTCTTGTTTGAAGTTGTATGATTGTTTGAATTCTTGTAACCGGCTCTGATACCAAATTTGTTGGCATATCGTAAGATTAAAGAGAGCTTTTGCTCTATCTTTTTTATTTTTATATTTCTATTTTTTTATTGATAAAATTTCATATTACAAGTATCACATTTATGCAAGTAAATCAAACATTTTCCAAGGCATATTAACTCCACTTTTGACTTTAAAGTAGTTATTCCAACTTTCTAAATTAGTTTTCAAAATTCTAGTGATTATTCTAAAAATTGACTCTCAATATTACAAATTATTCCAACATATGCAACATATTTTACAAAAAAAAATAATAATTCTACTAAATTTTTTACAATTTCAATTTCCTGGACTCGAGAAAATTCTTCTTTTTGGAGTCGCAAGATTTAATATACTTTAGAAAGCAAGCAAAATCTGTATCTTTGTAACGTCTAGGACTTCCGTCGCTGATAAGTTTAGGCGCCGGCCGCACTGTGCTTGTGAAAGGAAAACTGTGCAAGGAAGCAACCGAAATTCGATTCTTTGTCGCATTTACAAGAACTCTGTGTAACACGCTTTTGTATTTGCCATTGCTGAATATCTGCAGACAAAAATCAAGACGTAAACTAAACTTTTCGACTTATAAAGAATTCATGTATATAATGTACGTTGATCTGTTTTGGTCTTTGGATATGTAACTATCAAAATTTGCTTTATTTTTTTTAAATTTTTTTTTGCCAGAGTATTATTAAGACATCAAACATTATTTAGCTGGCATGAACCATTGCTGGCTTGTGTTTGGCCCCATATCTTTTTGTATAAATGTTTGTATACCTCGAGGTGATCTCCGACGTTGACAACAAAGGATCCGGGTACGGGTTGGATGGTGACCCATTTATCTCGGTGTTGTATTTGGAGACCCTTGACCTCATCTTGTAGCAGCAAAGTGAGGAACCCATAATCAGAATGAGGTGGCATTCCAAGAGTCAAATCGGGTTGGGGACATGGCGGGTAGCAGTTAACAACCATTAGCTGGCTTCCATTCTCGAATTCATTCGGTAATAATAATGATGAGTCATCATCATCATTCTTGTCTGATTCAGTTTTCTTCTTACCGCTGTCTTTTAGCCCCAGGCTCTCGGCTATGGCTTCCACCAACATTAGGAACAAGAATCTCGTTTCTCTAGCGTACGCTACCGCCAGTTGCCTACCATAAATTAATCATCCAATAAAACCATTAATCAATATATCGTATTTAATATATATTGTTATAGTTCTCAGTAATTCATTCTCGACTTGTTTATATGTTTAAAATTAGAAAGAGTTATCCTTTAAAAAAAAAAAATTAATAATTACAAAGAGTTATCGAGCCATTTGATCTTAAGAAATGTAACATTTTTCAAGAAGTTGAAAATATTTTAAATTTCTATTTATATTATATTATGAAGTTACTTAAATTCGTAATTTTATATAAAAAACTATATTAAATCAAAATACAAAACGTGGGAACTATGTTGAGCGTCAACAACTCAACAATCAAATTTGAGCACTTTACCTATATGATTTGAAAATATGCAGTTTATACATTTATGGTTTCAAAACAAACAGTTTACCACCATTTGGTTTTCAAAATAGACATTTTACATCACATGGTTTGCAAAACAAAACATACTGTCTCCTTATATGGAGCGGGTGTTTTCACATATTCACGAACCACATCAAGGTAAACTGTCTATTTTCAAATTAAATGGTTGTAAACAGACTATTTTAAAAACTACATGAGTAGCCTATATATTTTCAAACCAGTGTAAACTCTTTATTTTGGAAACCACAGAAAGTTCGTTGCCGGAAACCCCTTTAAACATACTCAGGCTCAGTTTGATAATCGGTTCAAGTTTGAGTTAAGCTTTATTACACACACATACATATATATTATAAGGAATTTGCACCAATTCTCATGGCTTGGGAAAACACCAAATTTGGAACTTGAGACAAATGTACGTAGTATGTTTGTATGTGTTGACATAATTCATGTACTTGACGTAGTTGTGGTCCTAACCTGAAATCCAGCGGAGTAGAAGGCCAATGAGGAAGAACATCTTCTATAGGGTGACACACCAACTTCAAAAAATCTCTCCAACAAAAGACACCATCGTTTGCCTGATTGAAACTGGTCCCGTATCGAACAGGCGAGCTCGTATCCGCAGACATGTACTTCTCCTTTTCGGCTAAAGGCAACTCGAAAAATCTTTGGCTCACATTTACCATATTGCTGATAATCTCATCAGGGATTCGATGATTCACAAGCTGCAACAAATATGTAATTTTCTGTCCATTAATTCGGATTGTAATTTAGAAGTATAATGTGAATAAACATATGCAGCTTTTGCCTACTTTTTCTTGATTTCAACCCACATAATCTTATAATCTTAGAAATCAAAAGCTCCGGTTTATGAGAGATCAGCAATAAAAAAATTTATATTTTAACGCCTCTCTTTATCACACATTGTAACATACATATATATATTTAGTTTTATCAAAAGTGTATTCAATATTGTAAACCTTGACAATATGACAGATGATTTCGTCTCTGAAATGAAAGAAATTTGAAAAATCATCAAAATTACGATCCGGGTTTTTGTTTTTTTTAAAAAAAATATATATATTCACACTTCTTGGCGTCTGAATAATGGTGTTCCAGGATGAATTACCAACCTGGAAAAAACCGTAATTTTGGCAGGCATAGGCGAGAGATTTAAGAACTTGTGATCTATTACATCCCTGTAATTCAGCAAAATCAATTACAGGCAGCTCAAGATTGATCTCGGGTTCGCTGGATTTGTCACTATTGATCACAATTGGCCGTTCAGAAACAGGGAAAATATATTTCCGGGGAACATGCTCAATCCCATTTTCATAGAGATTTTTAACTCCTTTCTGGTACTGGATTTCCATGGAATCCTGATTCCTTAGTTTCCCGGAGACTGCCATTGCTGGAGACATTTTTATAATACGATGGAAGATGAATGTATACAGAGAGTGTTGAAGGGATGGGATTAGTATATGTATATATCCCACCTGAATTATTACTCTCACATGAATGGATGGATAGATAGAAGATAGGAATCAAGAAAACCAAAATGTGTGTATTTATAAGCACCTTATGTTTTTTGAAAGGACTTAAAAAATACTCTATATTTTTAAAATTAATAGGTAAAATTATCGTGTATTAAAATTTCGGGAACCCTTATTTCCTGATGATTTCATGCATAAACGCGTTAAAAAAAGTATGTGTATGACAAAAAAAATCGTGGACAGTCAATTTTCAACCACCAACTTAAAGATAAAGAGATTTGGTTCATTAATTTTTCACAAAGATTTTAACATTTTTGACATTTATGGAGGCAAAAAGGTTTGGGTTTTTTTGGGGGTAAATCTAGAGGGTGCCGTGTAAAGAGGGAAGTTGAATTGGAGGCTGTGGTATATTTAAAACAAGTAGGCAGTTTTGCGACAAAAAAATGGTTTTGGTATTATATACGTAGGTTCCATGTACTGGTTTTGATATTATACTCTGACACCGTTGACAATTGCGTACGACGAGTAGGTTGTAGGGACAGGAGACGCCATCCATAGATTTCTCCAATATTCAAATCAATAATATAATATATTATATTATATTTAATTTTGTTTTTCTTGATATTCAAGGTCTTCCCAGTTTATATCTAATTGATAAGATTTTAGCTAGATTATTCACACAGTAATATAGACCCTACAAATCAATTATGAATTATCGTCTTATCTAAAAGCCAAAATATATAGATAAATATGACAAATTAGTATTCTTCTAACACTTCTTCACATGTGGTCGGTTTTTTCCTTCATATTTTTTTTAGGTTCATCATGTGACTAGTTAATCTCGGTGAAGTTTATGTGTTTTGAACCTAAGACCTTGACGTTAGCCAGAGACTCTAACAACATTGTCATCTCATCTAAAAACACGATCTTATAAAAAGATTGAACAATTTATTATTTATTTTAATACATATAATTGACAAATTACTTTGCAGTCTCATTTCACATTGTCTCCCCAGTTGATTTCAAATGAAACTGTCATACGTAGGATATATAGTTTTTTAAGATTTAGTTATTAAGGCACACTAAAGCACATAAATGTGTTAGAATCTTAGGCGCAAGGTGGGAGAGTAAGATGTATGTCTTAGCAAGTAAGAGATATCAGACATGATTTTTTTATAAAGTTTACATATCGTAAGTGAATTTTTTGCTACAATATTACATAGCACTGAATGTGTATATAACAAACTATTGATCAATAATGTAAATCAATTATTCAATAGTAAATAACTAAATATTTAGTGTTACTAAAATGAAGAACTTCAATTATCTTGATCCTCAAACACAAGTTCATCCCCCTCTACCATATCTATTGTGTTCTGTCAACCCGATCAAATCGGGTTCACAGAACCCAAAACTGTTGCACGGTTTAAAGAGCGTTATAGGCGCATAACAATCGCGTAAGACCGCTTAGTAACCATGTGCGTCGCAATAGGCACCACATTTATGGTAACAGTGTTCTATAAATACTAACATATCCAGTTCCTATAGAACTAAGAGATGGGCACTTAATCATAAGGTTGTGTTTACTATTTACATAATATTTTCTACTTTAATACGGAATAATTAGTTCATAGTCTCACAGATAAGAGTTCGTTAAAGCAATCTCATGTACATAAACAAGCACCCTGTAATAAATGACAGAAATTTAGGGAAATTCTAAAGTTTTGAGATCACTTACTTCCATGTCTGCTATGTTTTAGATGTTTTTGGGACAAATATTTTAGGAAAAATTGTTGTTTTTGTCTTGTGTGTTGTATTATTGTGATTTTGGTCATTTAAGTAGTCAAATTTAAGTTTTAGTCGCTATTTTTACTTTTTTTTTTTTGCAATATTAGTCCTTACCGATGATGTGAGCCGATGTAGAAAGACAAAAAATGGCTAAAATTGCAATACAAAAAAACTAAAATTATATATAAAAAAATGAAAGATACTAAACTAAACCCAGTTTTTTAATATAGTTTACCAAAATCACAAAGAGACACATATTACACGAATATTGTAATTATGTGAGTGAAGTGAAAACCTTATATAAATTGTGTTATTTCCGAGAGCAGTCCAACCAACACTCGTATATCTTTTCATACTAACGAAGATAATAACATTAAGCAAATTAATCATGATATTTTGTCAAAAAAATAGGTAGTCTTTATCGCAAATAACTACCGACATGTACACAGAATATATGGACCCCTCCACTCTTGAAATCTAATTCATGTACCTGTCATTAATTCGTTTGGACATGATAGGTAGAGATTGTTTTATAATAAATAATGATTTTTTCAATCGTTCAACAAGCTCGTATTTTTAGATGAAATGACAATTAAAATGATAATAGAGTATCTGTTTAATGTCGGATCCTGTTTCAAAACTCATAACAACTCTGCTCACATGAAATATCCATTTGACGAAGCTTTTAAAAAAAATGAGCAAATCGGCCCAAAAGTGATGGGGTGTTTGAGAATAAATAATAAATTGTCCACTCTTTCTAAAAGCTCGGACTTTTAGACGTGATGACATTTCAAAATGGTATCAGAGTCTCTGGCTAACGCCGATATAATGAGTTCAAAATTCATAAACAACAACTCTACATATATGAAATATCAATTTGATGGGCCTTCAGTGGAACCAACCGACTCACAAGTGAGAGAGAGTGTTGAAGAATAAATAATAAATTATTCAATTTCTCTATCAAATTTTTAGACGAGACGTCAATAATAGAGACTTCCTATGTTTTTGAATTAATTAATCCACCAGTTCACACTGTGTGCACATTGTTTTTGAGACTTGGTTTGTTTTTGTCACGACATTCTTGACTTTATACTATATTTGGTTGGTCGTTGATCAATCAGAGTTGTATGTAACACGACTTGGTCAACTTGAAATGGACCTCAGAGCTAGTACATCAGATTTGGCCAAGCCATGGGATGAGATTGGTATCAATTTCCAGTAAATATCATACTTGCGGTTGTTAACCCAAATTTGGTTTGAACGCGACTCATCCAAGGGGTTGAAGTCAAGCTTGAAATTTGATCAGCTCCTTCAATTGGTTGACACTCTTAATTAGGGGTGTAAACAAGTGGAACTGCTCGTATGAAGCTCGATCAAAGACACGTTTAAGTCGAGCTCGAATATGATTTTGAGCCGCAAGTTGTAACTTATATTTTATAAACACAACCATTATACTAATTACCATTTACGGCTAATTGATATCAACCATTATCTCCTTTGACTGGCGCTGTCATCTTTTTCATGTAACTACGTTCAAATAACCAACGAAAGCCGGCTAATCAATTAGGTTGCAATCTTAATAATGGAGTTGTGCGTTTAAAAAGCATGAGAGTTATACAGGTCTATTATTTGGGGTTTTTTTTTTTGGGTGCAAAAATCACATAATTTTTAACATTAGTTGATTACATTGTATCTTTCAAATAAATTCTCTAACTCGTCGATGGTTAGTTCGACCCTATAGATAGATCCGATCTCGAGGTAAAATATGATTTTTTGTAATAGTAGACGTAAATAGACTAAGGGTGTGTTTGCGATTGCTTATTCAAAGTATTTCTATGTTGCTTTTGCTTAAAGTTGAAAAAAGTTGATTTTAAGCAAAAGGATTGAGTGTTTGTTATTTAAATAAAAAAGCAGTTTAATAAACTTAAATTAATTACGAAATTGCCACAAAACAACTTAAAGCAGTCAAAAGCATGTCATGACCTGCTTCTCTGCTTCTGCTTTTTTCTGCTTATTTTTAGAGAAGCAATAACAGAAGCAAACAAATAAAACACCCAAAAACTGCTTTTTTATCTGAAAAGCATGTTTTCGTTCATATCGCGATTATATATACTCACATCTGTACTTTTCAGAGTGTGTATGACAAAGACACCTTCACTGGAGCCGACAGCATGAGGGATGCCCAAATCGACATTAAACATTACTTCGAATGTCTGAAAATGGGATTGCAAGATCTCCCAGATGACACTAAAGTAGGTAGAGTCCAGTCAAGCCAAGATAATTGCCTAGCTGATGAAAGCTGTGTTGTTTGGAACAAAGGGAAAATGACCCAAGAGATGACTCCGAGGTTGAGAAATGTAGAATGCGGTGAAGTCGAGATTCAGATTGAATGGATCGACATTCCTGGAGGCAAAGTTCTCGAGAGTTGAGATGTCATATGATATATTGACCTCCTCGGGTAAATCCCCTCAAGGGCCGAACAAGTCATATACCGAACAGAGTGCACCGAACGGATAGCACCGAGCAGGGTTTTTACCGAACAGCTGCTAACCCAACTCGGTTTTCTGGTCAAAGATTAGCGGAAGACCCGGGAGTAACTAACAAATTAACCGGCGTGAATGAACGTGCAGTAATGGGGGCACGGATTTCTCAGACGCGTTGGACTCCAGTTAAGCCACGATCAGAGGACATCGTGTTCCGGATCTCCGCGAGCCAATCACTGGGAACAATCCTATAAATACCCGCGGATGTCATCATAGTAAGGGTTGGATTTTTCTGGGCAAAAAGACTCCGAAGAGAGCAAATTTATGTCTGTTCGGTCTTTTCTGTTATTTCTCTAAAAAAATTCGTGTAAGTCATTGAGCGATTGTTATTTGTGTCCATAGAGTTTTGTAAATCATCAACATTTATAGTGAAGTTTTATACTGGACTAGGTCCCGTGGTTTTTCTCTCCATTTGAGGGTTTCCATTTAAAAAATCTTGGTGTGTTTATCGTTATTTTCTGTTAACACCTTATTCTACCTTATATTCGAAAATCACGGATCACATCATTGGCGCCGTCTGTGGGAACAAAAATAGTAAAGACGTTGAAGCAGGGACTTTTCATTAAGAATCCAAGGCGAAATGGTTAGAAGCAAAGGGCGAGGGCCAATGTCGGGGAGGGATAAACCAATGACCCCCCTACGTTCATGCCCAGAACCAGAAGGAGCAGGGGAGGCTGGATCATCGCAGAATGTTTCACGAGTATTACCTACCGGAGGAATACCCATGGAACATTTGACTGAGATGATTGCCAAAACTGTCGGAGAAGTTATGAAACAATTCATGACCCCCCCTGTCAGGAAGAAAATAAATAAGAGGATGAAGACTCAACCTCTATAAAGAAGTCGGAAGAGGAGGCTGGAGAATCGAAAGATTTTCCTAATCGTTCAAATGATGAAATAGATAGGGCTTTGCACCATCAAATGGAGGATTTAAAGGAGGAGTTACAAAAAATGCGCAATAAAATGGAAGGACGTATTAACTCGGCAAGAAGAAGCACCTCATTCACTCCTCGGGTCATTGATGATCCTCTGCCTCTTAATTTCAGAACTTTAAGTGTGGGGAATTATGATGGTAGCACGGATCCAGAAGAATATTTATCTCGATTTGAGAATGCTTCACTCCTTCATCAGCTGTCAGATGGGGTGAAATGTAGAGTGTTCTTGACTACTCTAGCCGGCGCTGCTCAATCGTGGTTCAATCAATTACCATAAGGAATAGTGGATTCTTTTCACAAATTCAGTTCGTTGTTCCTTTATCAATTCGCGAGCAGTAGAAGTTGCAAGAGAACAGCCTCGAGTTTGTTCGGAATTCTAATGATTTACTCATGGGATCGGGATGTTTGGTCCACGTTTAAACATTACATTATCATCGGTTTACTCGTGGGTCGGGATGTTTGGTCCACGTTTAAACATTACATTATCATCGATTTACTCGTGGGATCGGGATGTTTGGTCCACGTTTAAATATTACATTATCATCGGTTTACTGGTGGGATCGGGATGTTTGGTCCACGTTTAAACATTACATTATCATCGGTTTACTCGTGGGATCGGGATGTTTGGTCCACGTTTTAAACCTAGAATTGCCTAAGTGTTTGTGCTCGGGGTAGCGAGCTTTGTTTGGAATTTTAGTTATTTACTCGTGGGATCGGGATGTTTGGTCCACGTTTTAAACCTAAAATTGCCTAAGTGTTTGTACTCGGGGTAGCGAGCGATGTTCGGAATTTTAGTTGTTTACTCGTGGGATCGGGATGTTTGGTCCACGTTTTAAACCTAAAATTGCCTAGGTGTTTGTGCTCGGGGTAGCGAGCTTTGTTCGGAATTTTAGTTGTTTACTCGTGGGATCGGGATGTTTGGTCAACGTTTTAAACCTAAAATTGCCTAAGTGTTTGTGCTCGGGGTAGCGAGCTTTGTTCGGAATTTTAGTTGTTTACTCGTGGGATCGGGATGTTTGGTCCACGTTTTAAACCTAAAATTGCCTAAGTGTTTGTGCTCGGGGTAGCGAGCTTTGTACGGAATTTTAGTTGTTTACTCGTGGGATCGGGATGTTTGGTCCACGTTTTAAACCTAAAATTGCATAGGTGTTTGTGCTCGGGGTAGCGAGCTTTGTTCGGAATTTTAGTTGTTTACTCGTGGGATCGGGATGTTTGGTCCACGTTTTAAACCTAAAATTGCCTAAGTGTTTGTGCTCGGGGTAGCGAGCGTTGTTCGGAATTTTAGTTGTTTACTCGTGGGATCGGGATGTTTGGTCCACGTTTTAAACCTAAAATTTCCTAGGTGTTTGTGCTCGGGGTAGCGAGCTTTGTTCGGAATTTTAGTTGTTTACTCGTGGGATTGGGATGTTTGGTCCACGTTTTAAACCTGAAATTGCCTAGGTGTTTGTGCTCGGGGTAGCGAGCTTTGTTCGGAATTTTAGTTGTTTACTCGTGGGATCGGGATGTTTGGTCCACATTTTAAACCTAAAATTGCCTAAGTGTTTGCGCTCGGGGTAGCGAGCTTTGTTCGGAATTTTAGTTGTTTACTCGTGGGATCGGGATGTTTGGTCCACATTTTAAACCTAAAATTGCCTAAGTGTTTGTGCTCGGGGTAGCGAGATTTGTTCGGAATTTTAGTTGTTTACTCGTGGGATCGGGATGTTTGGTCCACGTTTTAAACCTAAAATTGCATAAGTGTTTGTGCTCGGGGTAGCGAGCGTTGTTCGGAATTTTAGTTGTTTACTCGTGGGATCGGGATGTTTGGTCCACGTTTTAAACCTAAAATTGCCTACGTGTTTGTGCTCGGGGTAGCGAGCTTTGTTCGGAATTTTAGTTGTTTACTCGTGGGATCGGGATGTTTGGTCCACGTTTTAAACCTAAAATTGCCTAAGTGTTTGTGCTCGGGGTAGCGAGCTTTGTTCGGAATTTTAGTTGTTTACTCGTGGGATCGGGATGTTTGGTCCACGTTTTAAACCTAAAATTGCCTAAGTGTTTGTGCTCGGGGTAGCGAGCTTTGTTCGGAATTTTAGTTGTTTACTCGTGGGATCGGGATGTTTGGTCCGCGTTTTAAACCTAAAATTGCCTAAGTGTTTGTGCTCGGGGTAGCGAGCGTTGTTCGGAATTTTAGTTGTTTACTCGTGGGATCGGGATGTTTGGTCCACGTTTTAAACCTAAAATTTCCTAGGTGTTTGTGCTCGGGGTAGCGAGCTTTGTTCGGAATTTTAGTTGTTTACTCGTGGGATTGGGATGTTTGGTCAACGTTTTAAACCTAAAATTGCCTAAGTGTTTGTGCTCGGGATAGCGAGCTTTGTTCGGAATTTTAGTTGTTTACTCGTGGGATCGGGATGTTTGGTCCACGTTTTAAACCTAAAATTGCCTAAGTGTTGTGCTCGGGGTAGTGAGCTTTGTTCGGAATTTTAGTTGTTTACTCGTGGGATCGGGATGTTTGGTCCGCGTTTTAAACCTAAAATTGCCTAAGTGTTTGTGCTCGGGGTAGCGAGCGTTGTTCGGAATTTTAGTTGTTTACTCGTGGGATCGGGATGTTTGGTCCACGTTTTAAACCTAAAATTTCCTAGGTGTTTGTGCTCGGGGTAGCGAGCTTTGTTCGGAATTTTAGTTGTTTACTCGTGGGATCGGGATTTTGGTCCACGTTTTAAACCTAAAATTGCCTAAGTGTTTGTTCTCGGGGTAGCGAGCTTTGTTCGGAATTTTAGTTGTTTACTCGTGGGATCGGGATGTTTGGTCCACGTTTTAAACCTAAAATTTGTGTTTGTGCTGGGGGTAGCGAGCTTTGTTCAAAATTTTAGTTGTTTACTCGTGGGATCGGGATGTTTGGTCCACGTTTTGAACCTAAAATTGCCTAAGTGTTTGTGCTCGGGGTAGCGAGCTTTGTTCGGAATTTTAGTTGTTTACTCGTGGGATCGGGATGTTTGGTCCACATTTTAAACCTAAAATTGCCGAAGTGTTTGTGCTCGGGGTAGCGAGCGTTGTTCGGAATTTTAGTTGTTTACTCGTGGGATCTGGATGTTTGGTCCACGTTTTAAAACTAAAATTGCCTAAGTGTTTGTGCTCGGGGTAGCGAGCGTTGTTCGGAATTTTAGTTGTTTACTCGTGGGATCGGGATGTTTGGTCCACGTTTTAAACCTAAAATTGCCTAGGTGTTTGTGCTCGGTGTAGCGTGCTTTGTTCGGAATTTTAGTTGTTTACTCGTGGGATCAGGATGTTTGGTCCACGTTTTAAACCTAAAATTGCCTAGGTGTTTGTGCTCGGGGTAGCGAGCTTTGTTCGGAATTTTAGTTGTTTACTCGTGGGATCGGGATGTTTGGTCCACGTTTTAAACCTAAAATTGCCTAAGTGTTTGTGCTCGGGATAACGAGTTTGTTCCGAAATACAAGTAAATGATTTCATTAATGAAAGAGAAAGAAATACAATAAAAGGTAAAAGCTCTACCCTACGGCTGGAATAGCTCCTCGGGGAGGCTCTCCAGAGCAGCATTGACATCAATGAAATCTTTTGAAGCTCCTTCAGGAGGGTAGCCTTGAGATCTAAATTGGCCGACGCATGCTTCAAAACCATGATCAAAGAACTTGTAAGCACGGTCAGCCACCATGTTGCTATACTCCAGAGACTTCAAAAACTCAGCTTTTTTCGAGAGCAGGAGTTCTTCCCACACGAGCAGCAGTGGAAGATTTCTCTTGAGCAAGCTGCTCGGAGACAGCTTGATGTTGCTCAGCCAGGGATTTATACTGCTCTGACAAAGTAGAGTTGGCACCTTCCAGATCAGCAAACTTTGTCCGCTCCTCTGCCAGGACCTGCTCCGCCTTGTCCCGAGCTGATACCAGGGCCAAGTGCCGCTCCTCTAGAAGGCTCACTGTTTTCTTCAGCTCCTCACCCATACCCTCCAACTGCCTGATGCGTTTCTGGTTTTGCCCATCAGCCAATCGAACTGAATGAAAACGAGTGAGAAGTTCACCCGCCATCATGTGGGCCTGCATCAGATCATATATAAAGTTAGAATAACAAATGAATGTATTGAAAAAGATAAACGAAACAGATTAATGGGTAAAAACATTTACCTGAGTAAATGAGGAGGATAAGTCGTTCACCAAGTTGCTGAAAGCCAGCTCCCCGAGGTATTTTCGATCAGCTGGGTTGGGGGTATAGCACAAAATGGAATCGGAGGCTTTGGGATCGGGTTTTTTCAGTAGTGGAACAGTGGGGGAGTACGTCCACGAAGGGATATGGTATCTCGAGGTAGGCCGGGATACATCGAGAGAGGGTTGAGAGGAGGCTCGAGGTTCGGAAGGGATAAGGGAAGAAGAAGTTTTCTTAGTAGGAGGTGCTTGGGGCGAAGAACTTGGACCTTCGGGAGTAGCCTTTCTCTTGCGATGAAGAGCTTGAGTCCTCTCAGGTGAAGCCTTCTCCTCAGAAGGAGTCAAAATCTCAATGGACGGGGGAGGTGCAGGAGTAGTAGCAGCCTTAGAAGTTTGGCCTTTTTGGCTCTTCTCCCTTAGCTTCTCGGCTATCCTTGCCTTCATCATTTTTGTTTCTGAAAAGAACAGAGAAATATTAGTCCGAACATGATAAGTTAAAAGTAAAACGAAGAAGATTACTTGGAAAGCACTCACCGAGGGACATTGTCAAGGATACACCCTTGGGGCTCAACTGGAACAAGTATAGCAGTCCGTCGTCAATCAGCTCCATCAAATTAAAACACTGATCGCCAAGTGCACGACGAACCGACAAATACGGTTCCTCCTCAAGGTGACCCTTGATTGATTTCCCCCTCGGGAGACTTTCCCTCCACTCCATAGGGCAATCCCAAGGCTGGAGGGGACGAGCAAAGAAGTAAGAGTTTTTCCAATTTTTTATGGACGATGGGTATTTTTTGAGGAAGCCTACTCCTGTCCTTGAGGAAAAGTAAAAAAGCCCGATCTCTTTCTTGTTCAATTGAAAGAAACAATGAAAAAGCTCGGGAGTAGGGGTAAAACCCAGATAAGAAAGAACTATGAAGAAGCCTGCTAATAACCTATAGCTATTGGGAAATAATTGACTAAGGGAAACACAGAAGTAGGAGGCCACTTCAATAAAGAAAGAAGGGACGGGAAAACGGAGCCTCCTCGGAGCTGGTCTATATAGAAAGGAAAATACCCCTTAGGGGGTAAGTGGGGATGAGATCCAGAAGGGGGAGCAATAATAGAAGTCCCCTCGGAAATCCCCCGTTTAGTTCGGATATTGATGAGGTGCTGAGTCAATTTGACCTCAGACTCAAAGATCTCGAACCAAGGAACACGGGCTTTAACTAAATCTCGCTCTGTAACAAGTCTCTGCTCCTGTATACGAGCAGCAGACGTGGCAGAGGAGCTTATAGTTCTGTCACTATCAGAAGAAGAGGAAGAGGGTTGAAGAGAGGGGCTAAGAGCGTCCCCCTCATTGAACATTTCTATCGCCTGCAATGAAGAGTCGGCGGAGGAAGAAACCATACTTAGATGATTAAAAAAGGACTGCTGGGGAAAGTTGTTCGATCGTCTGGTGCTAGCTCGAAAGCAAAATGCAGCAAAGTAAGGACAAATGAAGAAAAAGGAGGGGTATTTATAGCGGGGACCATGTGAACAGTCATTTAATCTTCACCGTCCAAAAATAAGGGAATGGACGGTTATAAAGGAGCCTCGGGAAACGAAACGTCGCGCGACATTTGAAATATTTGGGCGGGAAAAAAAGGCGGCAAAAATGTCCCGAGCAGGTTAAATTTAGTATTTTACCCGAAGACAATAAAACAAGACTTCAAAAGTCTCGTCTTGCTTTACTTTAGGGGGGTGAGGTGATGTCATATGATATATTGACCTCCTCGGGTAAAATCCCCTCAAGGGCCGAACAAGTCATATACCGAACAGAGTACACCGAACGGATAGCACCGAGCAGGGTTTTTACCGAACAGCTGCTAACCCTCCTCGGTTTTCTGGTCAAAGATTAGCGGAAGACCCGGGAGTAACTAACAAATTAACCGGCGTGAATGAACGTGCAGTAATGGGGCGCGGATTTCTCGGACGCGTTGGACTCCAGTTAAGCCACGATCAGAGGACATCGTGTTCCGGATCTCCCGCGAGGCAATCACTAGGAACAGTCCTATAAATACCCGCGGATGTCATCATAGTAAGGGTTGGATTTTTCTGGGCAAAAAGACTCCGAAGAGAGCAAATTTATGTCTGTTCGGTCTTTTCTGTTATTTCTCTAAAAAAATTCGTGTAAGTCATTGAGCAATTGTTATTTGTGTCCAGAGAGTTTTGTAAATCATCAACATTTATAGTGAAGTTTTATACTGGACTAGGTCCCGTGGTTTTTCTCTCCATTTGAGGGTTTCCACGTAAAAAGTCTTGGTGTGTTTATCGTTATTTTCTGTTAACACCTTATTCTACATTATATTCGAAAATCACGGATCACATCAATAAGCAATTGCAAACACATACTAAACAAATATAGTCTCACATAAATTGTTGTTTTAACAAAAGTGGTCACAATACTATTTTTACATTAAAAAAAGAACGAAACAAACACGTATCGTGCGCATGAGAATATGTGCCAACAGGTGGATCTTTGTTCTTGAATGGACATGCCATGTGCATACGTCCATTTCATTTTTTGCTCAACAAAAATGAGATATGAGATCACTTTTGTTAAAAAAATAATTTATGTGAGACTCTATATGTTAAAAACTTTTTTGTGATAATAGTTTTGTTAAAAAACTAATTTCATTGAAACTATATTAAAAGTTTCGGACTGCTATTCAAATGTCTCTAGATACAATATTTGTAATTTTTCTCCAACAACATAGGGAGCCACATATATTTTTTCTATGTATGAGACCACATAGAAATAACATACCTCGTCGATATATAAAAGGTGCATCAAGTAATTTTTCACGAGAATTGCTACTTAAAATCATTATGATGGATTTGAGATCTAAAAAAATTCATTTATCTGAGTGAAAATCGATGTGTACAATTAATTTAGAATTCTCATGCAGTGTCGATAAGATTTGAAGTTATGTGAATTTAGGGAATTTCATTTTTTTTTATTTTCCGATGATAATATCCTTAAAAACACGAACAAACAGATGAAACTGTGCCGGGAGTTTTTCTAGTGAATCTCTTCAATGCTCAAGTAACTATAAATGTGTAAAAAAGTGCATCAAGTAATTTTTCACGACTAAATTATTAAAGCCAATACTAAATACAAAGTATATCTGTAAATTGGACCAACTCGCAATGAATATGTAGCTGTGTGATAACATGTGGAGCATGGTTGTGATGAGGGCTTGGTTTTGCCCTTATAATTGTTGGCTTCATCATTGATTAATGATAAATGCCCTTTTACTCTAATATATATATATATATATATATATTGAACTATTTATAATTAAAACCAATAGGATTGGCTGATGGCTTATAGCTCATTTGACATTGATCGCAAATACTATCCAGATGTCTCATGTTCGAATCTCTATTCCCCGACCCCAATTCATTGTGATAGTTGCTCCAAAAAAAAATAATAGGATTGGAGCAGAAATTACCTGAACTCAAAATACCAATAGAATAACAGGGTCAACGGAAAATTGCCTACATATTCTTTATTATTAAATTAGTCATAATTGTCCAGGCTAATGCTGAGTAATGCATATGCATGTTTCCTAATCAGTTATTATTTTATATTTTGACTATTGATTCATACATTAATGACAAGGTTTGTCAATATTATTCCATAATATTTTTATGATACTCCAAAAAGTAAACTCTTGAACTTCATGATGCGATATGAAAAATTAATAAATCCAAATTTCATAGATCAAGAAATATGATGTTAAATATTTTGTAATTTTAGTAAAATTTATGGATTTATGGTATATATCATATCAATAAATAAATTAGTTATATTAGAGTTTAGTGAAAATCCTCACATGATGTTGGGTTTTGGAAATCCGAATAATCTTTGTTTTGATGTTAACAAACTTGTTATTGTCTTGCTAACATATTTTATCAAGTGTACAGTTAATAGATCTTGATTTGGAGATTGATGATTAGAAAAGAAATGGGTTGAAGTAAACTGGACCAGTAGACAAAAGCAAAGGTCTACTGGACCAGTAGATACAACTAGTAGACCACGAGCGTTATTGACTAAATCAATCATATATCATAGCTCGGACATTGAAACAACGTCCTTCCAAATTGGTTGGAAAGCCAACTCAATTCTCTACAAGTTGATGTCAGGCCAGTAGACTAGATTCAAAGGTTTACTTGACGAAAACATGTCTGCAAGTGTCTGCTGGTACAAAGCTGAAACAACAGAAGACAGATTGTAGCAGCTGTGGTATATCGGTCATAACTCTTAGCTCGTTTATCTAAACGCGACGATTCAGTATGGGTTGGAAATCTAAGACAAAGATATACAAATAATCTTTGTAAGTCAAAGACTGACTCGGACGTTAAGATGGTCAAAAAGCTTCTGCAAGTCACACAATGTGCTGCTACATCCAGCAAACATACAACAAGAGCATCGCCTTGTATTTCGAGCATAACTCTCTCATAAAAACTCAAAATTGAGCGATTATTGATTCCGTGGAAAGCTAAGAGAAATGGCTACAACTTTCATGTAGATTACTTTGCCTAGAAATCAACGAATCAAGAGTTATAACCAAGAGAACAAACAACAGACTTTGGACATCAGGGTACCAGCAGACCTTAGGCCAGTGTTGAACCAGTAGAGGCCAGCGGACTTTGAACCAGTAGAGGCCAGCGAACTTTGAACCAGTAGAGGCCATTGGACTCGAGCAGCGGACTCGACCATTGGACTTCGGGCAGCGTACCCGACCAGCGAACTTCCAAAAATAGCCCAGAAAGTAGAATATGATCGTTGTAATGTTTGAAAGTTTACCAAAATTGTCACAAACGGCTATATTCTTGTATCTAACGTATATATCATTACTTGGGCTATATATACATGATTTGGAAGCTCAATAACAGCTGATTGAAGATCAATCCAAGCCTTCCAAAGCAAACACATTTGGGATTCAATTGGGGAACTTCAAAGACAAAATCTGCTAAATGAAGAGCACTCTCCAAACCTTTGGCACCTCTTACCTTGATGTATCAGATTTATTATGGAATCATTTGTGCCTTTTTATTCAATCTATTCATTGTATTTGTGAGCTAAAATAGAATAGTGAATACCATTGTAACAGTTGGTGATTCATCACAACTGGATGATAGGTCTTTGTATGTGAGACATTAAAGAACATACATAGTTGAGTTGCTAGAAGTTCTAGTTGGATGTGGAATGCCAACTGGATAGGGTTTGTACAAAAAGTTGTATAAATCAACGTCTTCTAGCGTATCCTTTCATGAGATGGAAGAATGGGAGACTTAGAAGCGTTGTGCTTCGAACATCCATAAACAAATGCTTGTGTTATTTACTTTACTACATTTATTTACCTAACTATTTTTACATATTTTCTTGCATACCTTTAAAATGTCTTTTAAATGGTTAATCGGTTATAGAGCGGGTTATGTGGAGTGTCTTCCGCTCGATTTTGTAGCTCGATATAATCTCTCGGTGAAATTATTTCAAGAACACGAGCTATTGAAGTTCAAGTTAGTTGAACTAGGAGTGGATTTGCCACCCACCCCCGAAATTGATCCTAACAAGGTATCAGGGTGGGTCGTTCTTGGAAAGCATTTTAACCGATTTTAGACGGAAATCTTTTAAAGAAAACTTTGTCATGAGCATGAAATTATTTTCATAGCATATTTTTTAAAATTTGGCGTATGAAAAATTTTAGCATAAAAATCAATTTCATTGCATTTATTTTACACAAAAATAATTTTAAAATCTACTTTAAATGTTCAAATTTTCGTTCAATATGCTCTAAACTCATTTTAAGTTTAAAAGATGAAATTGACATTGTTGTTTTGTCAAGAATTAAATTTGTTACCAAGTATGCTTCATTCATCATCAAAAGAGTTTATTTTTGTTCAAAAATTAATGTGCATTGCATTTTTTTTTCAGCCTACCCCATTTGCCCCTCACTTGCTCTAATTTTCAATTTTTTTAAAATTAAGGAGGAGATTTTAATCTCAATCATTGAGGGGAATAAATTTATTTGTCTTCCTTTTTTATTCACACAAAAAGAGGGAGAAATATGTTGTTTAAAAAATATGATTTTTCTTTGTATGCAACATTGTGCTTTAATGTTGATATCAAGTTTTGTGATCATAAAAAATGGGGAGATTGTTGGGTTTAAAAAACCCGAATAATCTTTGTTTTGATGTTAACAAAACTTGTTATTGTATTGCTAACATATTTCATCAAGTGTGCAGTAAATATATCTTGATTAGGAGCTTGATGATTAAAAAATAAATGGGTTGAATTAAACTGGACCAGTAGACAAAAGCAAAGGTCTACTGGACTAGTAGATACAACCAATAGACACCGAGCGCTGTTGACTAAATCAATCATATATCATAGCTCGGACATCGAAACAACGTGCTTCCAAATGGGTTGGATAGCCAACTCAATTCTCTACAAGTTGTATTTAAGAGCAATAGACTAGATTCGAAGGTTTACTTGACGAAAACATGTTTGCAAATGTCTGATGGTACAAAGCTGAAACAACAACAGGCAGATTGTAGCAGCTGTGGTATATCGGACATACCTCTCAGCTCGCTTATCGAAACATGACGATTCAGTATGGGTTGGAAAGCTAAGACAAAGATCTACAAATAATCTTTGTAAGTTGAAGACTTACTCGGATGTTAAGCTGGTCAAAAAGCTTCTGCAAGTTATGACATGTGCTGCTACATCCAGCAAACATACAGTAGGAGCATCACCTCGTATTTCAAGCATAACTCTCTCATACGAACTTGAAATCTAGCGATTCTTGATTCCGTGGAAAGCTAAGAGAAAGGGCTACAACTTTCATGTACATTACTTTGCCCAAAAATCAACGAATCAAGAGTTATAACCAAGAGAACAGAACATCAGACTTTGAACAGCAGGGTACCAGCAGACCTTAGGCCAGCGGACATTGAACCAGTAAAGGCCAGCGGACTTTGAACCAGTAGAGGCTAGCGGACTCGAGCAGCGAACCCAACCAGCGAACTTCCAAAAATTGCTCAGAAAGCAGAATATGACTGTTACAATGTTTGAAAGTTTACCAAAACGGTCTCGACGGCTATATTCTTGTATCTAACGTATATATCATTACTCGGGGCTATTTATACATGATTTGGAAGCTCAATAACAGCTGATTGAAGATCAATCCAAGTCTTCCAAAGCAAATCCACTTGGGATTCAATTGGACTTCAAAGACAAAAGCTTCTAAATGAAGAGCACTCCCCAAACCTTTGGCACCTCTTACCTTGATGTATCAGATTCATTATGGAATCATTTGTGCCTTTGTATTCACTCTATTCATTGTATTTGTGAGCTAAAATAGAAGAGTGAATACCATTGTAACAGTTGGTGATTCATCAAAACTGGATGAGAGGTCTTTGTATGTGAGACATTAAAGAACATACATAGTTGAGTTGCTATGAGTTCTAGTTGGATGGGGAATGCCCAACTGGACCTGGTTTGTACAAAGAGTTGTATAAATCAAATTCTTCTAGTTTATCCTTCCATGAGATGGAAGAAGGGAAGACGTAGAAGCGTTGTGCTTCGAACTTCCAGAAACAAATGCTTATTTACTTTACTGCATTTATTTACCTAACTGTTTTTATATATTTTCTTGCATACCTTTAAAATATCTTTCAAATGGTTAATCGATTATAGAGCGGGTTATGTCGAGTGTCTTCTGTTCGATTTTGTAACCAAACTCGATATAATCTCTCGGTACAATTATTTCAAGAACACGAGCTATTGAAGTTCAAGTAAGTTGAACTCGAGAGTGGATTGGCAACCCACCTCCGAAATCGATCATAACACATAATTAAGCATATGATATAAAATTTTAATTAAAATTAATATCCCATAAAATATGTCGATCCTACCATGATTTCCTTGGAACCATGATCCGCGACGAGACATCTTCCAAACCAAAGTCAGCTTCCGGTTTCAATTCCAATATCGAAACTGCAATCGATGACTTACAGTTAGTTCCGTTTCCTAAATATATCAAAACCGAAATTGAAATCATATGAAACTATATCCGACATCGTAAATAAAATAAGGTCTGATATGTAATTTAATTTATTAATTTTAGCCAGAACCATCGATTTTATAACTATGATAACAGGTACAAATATTTAATCCCAAACCATGGTTGACCTAAAATCTTATTAGCAATGTAGACAATAAACTATAGGGAAAATTACAAAAAAACATCATATAGTTTGGTTCAAATTTCACTTTGCAATAATTGTTTCAAAAATTAAAGTTTACATCATCAACCATCATGAATTGTAAATTTCTAAAAAAAATAAAATTCTGGGTATCGAAATTTCCTAGTTGTTTGATTTCGAAAAATGAAATTTTAACACCCCAAATATCTATTTTGATTTTTAATTTTTTTTTACAGTAACTAGCTTAAGAGGCTCTAAGTTTGAATGACGATGATGGAATGCGGAGATGAATATTCGATAAAAAAACAAAATCAAATAAATGATTTGTAAAATGTTACAATTCATGAAAGTTGATGATGTAAACTGTTATTTTTGAAACAATGGTTGTAAAGTGAAATGTGGACCAAACTATATGATGTTTTTTGTAATTTTTCACAAACTATATAATGTTTTTTGTAATTTTCCCTAAACTATAATTTATCTAGATGTGTGTTTATAATATGTTATCACAACAACTCTAGTAATATTCAAGTTACAATATGTACCAGTGATCCTTATTAACTAATAATAAAAACTTTAACAAATATAAGATCGATAGGTGTTATTCGACTGCTAAATTTTATGAAATTAATTAGCTGTTTCATCTTTAAGTTAGTTGGATTGATTATACCCTCTAATTCACATGATCTAAATCAAATTATCAAAAAGAAAACTAATATATAGTCATTATTCAAGTGAATTTCTTGATATCTCCCATCTATGCACCACTTAATGTTACCCACTTTTATATCCTTAGTTTTGAGCCAGGGGATATCTAATTTTTTTTAAGATTTATCTCCATGTTTATGAATTTTCGAGTCAAATTCGAACTGCTCAACGTACTAATTTCATAGTTGATATACAGCAACAAGAAGCTCGCAAGTCGACTCACGAGCTTTGGAACGATAGTGTAAAAGTTCGAACTCGAACTCGAACCGGTAACACTCGAGTCAGCTTGGCTAATCCTACACCCACACCACCCTTGTTGAACTTGGTTAAACACTTACATTTACAATCTTAAAGAAAGATATTCTTTATATATTGTGATACGAAATTGGATGGCTATTTGCACACACTTATGTTGATTACTGTACCACATTATTATAATAATTTGGCACATATTATTATAAGATTTATGTTTGACCTTAATATTTTATAAAGATTAACATTTTTTTATTAATGCATAGATGTAAATGTTCCCGTATACACTAATGTATATATAGTAATGAATATCAAAGATGTTTGACATTTGAGAAACTGGCATTTTAAAACATTGTTTATGGAAATTATATAGAAAGAGAAAAAAAAGTCAAATACCGGAATTAATTTCTTCTAGCTGTGTTATGCAGGTGATAGGGTAAATTTTAAAACTGGTCCATTGAATATTGATATTTTTAATATTAATCTCAAACTTTTAGAACATATTCCCATAAAATTGTTTTAATCATTATTAATTACAAACTTTTAGTATAATCAAATATAGTCTCACATAAATTGTATTTCTATCAAAAGTGGTATCAAAGTCCTCTGTTCAATTATGAGACAACTTTTGATAAAATACAATTTATGTGAGACTATTTAATTGATTATTTCTAAAGCTTGGGACTATCTGATTAAAATAATTTCTTCGAGAATATAGTTGATTGTCTTAAAAGTCTGGGTCTAGTATTGAAAAAACTCATATTCTGTAGACATCCCCACTCACTCTAAATTTTGTAAACATATCTCATCGACAACCAATGCTACTCTCTATGAAACTTTGAAGATTATATATTTTTAATATTGTTGTCTAAGAATATGAGGCTATCAATTATTTTGGCATTTCGAGCCTTAAACATATATGTGATTATATAATTATTAAAAATGAAAATTTTATTTTTATGGGATACGTGTGATATTGTAGGAAACTTTGTTGCTGTTCTTAAGGGTGCTGCCCTCAGGAGCAACATTCACCACCCAAATAGTATCTTTTTTTTTTTCCTTTAAAAAAAAATTCCAAATGAATGGTGATGATGCCTCTAAAAGCATTACCTTAAAGACATCATCAAACAAACCATCAAACAAACCGATATTGTAAGCATGAAAAGTCAATATCCATAAAGAATTAGAAACCCTATGAATATTGGGGGAAAGAGTCGACGACGTGTGGTTAAGGCTGAGGTGTTTACGTTTGTGTATATTTTGTCCTTTGTTCCCCATTCATTGCATGGTTAGCATCTATGTCAGCTACTCATTATTCAATCACACACACATATATGTGTATATATTTGTATGTCAACGCTTCACATCTGGCCTACATTTTACCTATGACTATATTTTTTTCTCTCCAAAATATCAAGGAGAATCCTGAAAGTGATAGAGATAGAATTTCATTTAAATGAAATAAATTAAATTTCAAAAAATATAAAAGATATGGAATATTATATATAAATATATGTAAATATAAATGATGAGATTTAAGATGATGGATCAAAATGTGGAGCAATAAAATGTAAGATCTTGAGAACAAAAAGATTAGATGGTCGCCGATGTGGTGCTCGTCTTGACCACTACGATAATCAAGTCAGTGCTTAGAAAACAAATGAATCGATAATCAAACAAATTTAATGAATTCTTCAATATATTATATGAAGAATTTGGTGTGTATGTTGAGTATTTTTTTAGAAACAATTGAATGTACTTGCCTGTTGCTGGATATTGATATTTATAGGGATATTTTCCTGAACAGTGGCATGTGAATTTCGGACCATGATCTGCCCACGATCTGCACTGTCTTCCGCAAATGTCATCGACATTAGCTTGAGCTACCCACGATCCCCGCCCACGATGTGTGCCTGTATTGTCGCAATTGCCGCCTAGCAATAATACACATCCGCATTCTTCTCGAGATATTAATGCTCGTTAGATCATGGCTTTAACGAGTGCTAGATTATGTCCATGATTTAGGCACATACTAATTTAAATAATGTTACATCATTTTTTGGTTCGATTTGTAACAATGAATTTGTATGCAAAAAATAAATAGACATCAAGATTTTTAAGTGGAAACCCTGAGGGGAAAAACCACGGGACCTAGTCCAGTATCAATTCCACTATAAACAACATGATGATTTATAATGTTTTTTACAAGAATGAAGGAAGCAGCCATGAAAAATCAAAATGGGGAAGAAGATAGCCTCTGCAAGAGCCGATCCCCCCACTTTAAACCTACTATTCCATTGCCTTCTTTTTTTTTCTCATGGGCTTTCTTTTTAGGGCCTTTCATTGGTAAGGGTAATGGGCCATTAATAACTTAATTAGATGGACCAATTAATTGGCAAATGGGTTAATAAAATATTGAAATGGGCCTAGGTTAATGGTCAAGATAAATGGGCCCTTGTATCTTGTCAGATCTGGTCGATCCATAGTGATGTGATTCGAGATTTTGATTATAAAGTAGAATAACGTGGTAATGCAAAATAACAATAAACACACCAAGATTTTTTACGTGGAAAACCCTCAAATTGAGAGAAAAACCACGGGACCTAGTCCAGTATAAAACTTCACTATGAATATTGGTGACTTACAAGACTTTCTAAACACAACAAAAAATCGCTCAATGACTTACACGAATATTTTTAGAGAAATAACGAAAAGAACCGAACAGACATAAGTTTGCTCTCTTCGGAGTCTTTTTGCCCAGAAAAATCCAGCCTTTTCTGTGATGATATCTGCGGGTATTTATAGGACTGTTCCTAGTGATTGGCTCGCGGGAGATCCGGAACACAATGTCCTCTGATCGTGGCTTAACTGGAGCCCCACACGTCCGAGAAATCCGCGCCCCATTATTGCACGTTCATTCACGCCGGTTAATTTGTTAGTTATTCCCGAGTCTTCTGCTAATCTTTGACCAGAAAACCGAGGAGGGTTAGCAGCTGTTCGGTACAAACCCTGCTCGGTGTTTTCCGTTCGGTGCACTCTGTTCGGTATATGTCTTTTTTCAGCCCTTGAGGGATTTTACCCGAGGAGGCCAATATAACATATGACATCACCTCACCCCCCTAAAGTAAAGTAAGATGAGAGTAGTGAAATCTTGGTTTATTGTCTTCGGGTAAAATCCTGATATACTCGGGGTATTTTAACCGCCCAATTTTCCCGCCTAAAGAATTCGAAAATCTTGCGACGTTTCGTTTCCCGAGGCACATCTATAACCGTTCATGGGATTTATTTTGAACGGTGTCGATTTAACGACTGTTCAAGTGGCCCCCCACTATAAATACTCGCTCATTTCGTTGATTTTAACTTACTTTTCTGCAATTCGCTTCCGAGCTAGCATTAGACGTCCGACCAACTTTTCCTTCCTACTTATTTCCTTTCCATTCATCGAGTATGTCTTCTTCTGACGATTATTCGAAAACTATAGACATGTTCGAGGAGGAGGGTATCCTGAGTCCCTCTCCTCGACATTCTTCTTCATCTGATAGTGAGGAGACTTCCAGCTCGTCGTCAGCCCCTGATGCTCGCAGAGAAGAGCTTCAGGCTGCGACAGAGCAGGACCTGATAAAGGCCCATGTTCCCTGGTTTGAGATATTTGAATCCGGGATTAAATCACAACGGCACCTATCCAGTATCCAAACTAAATGGGGGATTTCCAAGGGGACATCTATTATTGTTCCCCCTCCCGGATCTCGCCCCCACCTGCCTCCCGAGGGTTATTTTCCCTTCTACATAGACCAACTCCGAGGGGGACTTCGTTTTCCTATCCCTCCTTTTTTTGTAGATGTTGCTTCCTATTTTGCCATCTCTCTAAGTGAGTTATTCCCCAACAATTATCGATTGTTGGCGGGTTTTTACATAGTCTTATCCTTTTTTGGCTTTTCTCCGACTCCCGAACTCTTCCATTGTTTCTATCAATTAAATCGAAAGGAGATCGGGTTTTTTTACTTTTCTTCTCGAACAGGGATGGGTTTTCTGAAAAATTACCCCTCCTCCATAAAAAAATTGGAAAAGATTTTTCTTCTTTGCTCGCCACTCCAACCCTGGGATTGTCCCATGGAGTGGAAAGAAAACTTACCGAAGGGCAATTCAATCAAGGGGCTACTTGAGGGAGAAACATATCTCTCAGTTCGTCGTAAGCTTGGCGATCAGTGTTTTAACCTTGGGGAGCTGATTGACGACGGACTGTTGTACTTGTTCCAGCTTAGTCCTAAGGGTGTTTCCCTAAAAATGCCCCTCGGTGAGTATTTACCGAGCATCTTGCTTTGTTTGCTTATTTTGTTTTAACATGCTTGAATAATTGCTATGATGTTTCTTTCTTGCAGAAAACAAGATGCTGAAAGCCAAGATTGCTGCTAGCCTGAAGAAAATTGCCGCACCAGAGAAGGCTACCAAACCGACCACTGAAACAAATCCTCCCCCATCTGTTACACCTGCTCCCCCCGAAGAGGTGATTGAAGTACCTGAGACGGAAGCCTTGATTCCTCGATCATTGAAGAGGGCGGCCCCCGAGGGCCAAGGTTCTTCCTCTAAACTTCCTCCTACCAAGAAAACTCCTTCTCCTCGAATCTCCCTTACCCACCGAGCTAGTCCACCTCTTCAAACTCGAGCTGTTTCTCAACCTGCTCCTGGTGGTTCTAGCTCTTCTCGGCCAACCTCCCGATATCATATACCCGATTGGATTTATCCCCCCAACGTCCCCATTCTGAGAAAACCGGACCCCAAAATTTCTCACTCTATTATTTGCAATTGGGCCAATTCTCCCGACCGTAAATACCTCGCAGGATTGGCCTTCAGCAACTTGATAAATGATTTTTCCACTTCCATCACTCAGGTAACTTATATCCATTTCCGTCTGATGAACATTTTGTCTTCGGTATATTAACTTCATTTATTCTCTTGCAGACCAATCTAATGGCCGGCGAGATTATGACTCGCTTCCAATCTATGAGGTCCTAAGATGGGGAGAATCAGAAACATCTCAAACAGCTAGAAGGTATCGGCGAGGAGATGAAGAAATCCATAAAGCTACTGGAGGAACGATACTCTGCTGCTGTTGCTACTCGGGATAAGACAGTGGAAGCTCTTGAGGAAGCGCACAAGAAGTTAGCCGACTTTGAGGAGGCTAACGCCACTTTATCCGGGCAGTTCAGGTCCGTGACTGAAGAGAATAAGTCCCTCTTAGGGCAACTTTTACAAGAGAAATCATTGCAAGCTGAAGAGAACAAGTCCCTTTCTGAACAGCTTGACCAGGAGAAACTATCTCGGGCTGCTCAGATCGAAGAATCCTGGCTCATCAAGAAAGAAGAGTTTATGAAGTCTGAGGAGTATGGTGATATTCTGGGCGAACGCGCTGCCAAATTCCTTAACTATGGTTTTGAAGCGTCTGTTCGTCAATTTAAAGCTGCTGGCTATCCTCCTGAAGGAACTTCAGCAGACTTTATAAATGTTGATGAGGCCCTGAATACCGTTCCCGATGAGTTCCTCCAGCTGTAGATTTAGGGATGTATCCCTTTTGTTTTAATTGTAATCTTTTGGGAATGATATTATGACTCTCCTTGTCTTCTTACAACCTTGTGCAAGCTAGTCTCTTCACCAAGCAAAATTTTAAGCAAATAAAGCTCGATTGGAAAATATCCCGAAGTAATGAATATAACCGAGCTCGGGGAAAAGACATCCCGAGCAGATAAATATGGTCGAGCTTCAGAGAGAACATCCCCAGCGTAATAACATGATACCACTTAAATTTAAACGTTGACCAAGCATCCCGATCCAATGAATAAGCGATGGTGTTTTTAAGTTTAAACGTTGACCAAATATCCCGATCCAACGAGTGAACCGAACATTGCTCGCTACCCCGAGCATAATCACTTAGTCCCATTTTAGGTTCAAATACAGACCAAACTTCCCGATCCTGTATTTAACCCGCCAACAATGGACTATAATAACATAAGCTCGCTACCCCGAGCACAATAACATGGAATTTTTAAGTTTAAACGTTGATCAAACATCCCGATCCAACGAGTAAACCGAACGTTGCTCGCTACCCCGAGCATAATCACTTAGTCCCATTTTAGGTTCAAATACAGACCAAACTTCCCGATCCTGTATTTAACCCGCCAACAATGGACTATAATAACATAAGCTCGCTACCCCGAGCACAATAACATGGAATTTTTAAGTTTAAACGTTGATCAAACATCCCGATCCAACGAGTAAACCGAACGTTGCTCGCTACCCCGAGCATAATCACTTAGTCCCATTTTAGGTTCAAATACAGACCAAACTTCCCGATCCTGTATTTAACCCGCCAACAATGGACTATAATAACATAAGCTCGCTACTCCGAGCACAATAACATGGAATTTTTAAGTTTAAACGTTGACCAAACATCCCGATCCAACGAGTAAACCGAACGTTGCTCGCTACCCCGAGCATAATCACTTAGTCCCATTTTAGATTCAAATACAGACCAAACTTCCCGATCCTGTATTTAACCCGCCAACAATGGACTATAATAACATAAGCTCGCTACCCCGAGCACAATAACATGGAATTTTTAAGCTTAAACGTTGACCAAACATCCCGATCCAACGAGTAAACGATGGTGTTTTTAAGTTTAAACGTTGACCAAACATCCCGATCCAAAGAGTAAACGATGATGTTTTTAAGTTTAAACGTTGACCAAACATCCCGATCCAACGAGTAAACGATGGTGTTTTTAAGTTTAAACGTTGACCAAACATCCCGATCCAACGAGTAAACCGAACATTGCCCAATAAAAGGAAATTTATTTAATTAGGAAATATACATGGGAACAGCAATGATAACTAAAAGATTACACAAAATACTTTCTTAAATTATGAATATTCTAAGGTCTCACCAGTTCCCGACCTTCATGATCTTCCAGCCTGTATGCTCATCTTCCAATCACCCCTTTTATTTTATAAGGTCCTTCCCACTTGGGTGCTAATTTCTTTACTTCCCCCGCGGGATTGATTTTTCGCAGCACTAGATATCCCACCTGAAAAGCCCTTGGGCGAACCCTCCGATTATAAGCATTGGTCACCCTTATTTTATACAATTCCACTTTAGCCAAAGCTTTTTCTCTCAACTCCATAATCCCATCTAACTCCAACTTCCTTTTTTCTTCATTCTGATCGGGATCATAGCTTTGTACTCGAAGAGATTCCACTCCAATTTCTATTGGAATGAGGGCCTCCGATCCATATACTAAGCTATAAGGAGTCTCTCCTGTAGATACCCGAGGAGTCGTTCTATAAGCCCATAAGACCTCGGGTAATTCATTTACCCACTCCCCACGATCCCCTTCTAGTCTTGTCTTGATCCCGTGCAATAAAATCCGATTAATCACTTCAGCTTGCCCATTTGCTTGAGGATAGGCGACTGAAGTGAAGACTTGTTTAATCTTCATATCTTTGCACCATTCTTGTATTCTTCCTCCCTGAAACTGTCTTCCATTGTCGGAAATTATTCTTCGAGGTATTCCGAAGCGGCATACTATGTTCCTCCATAAAAATCTGATGACTTCTTCCTCAGTTATTTTAGCCAATGGTTCGGCTTCCACCCATTTAGTGAAGTATTCAACGGCTACTAGGAGAAATTTTCTATGCCCTGTAGCGGGAGAAAATGGTCCAACAATATCCATTCCCCATTGATCAAAGGGACAGGAAATGATGCTACTATTAAGGATTTCCGCAGGTACATGGGATAAATTCGCATGTCTTTGGCAATTAATGCATTTCTTCACAACTTCCTCAGCGTCTTCCCTCATCGTCGGCCAATAGTACCCAGCTCGGATAGATTTTTGGTACAACATGTTAGTCCCTACATGATTTCCGCAACATCCTTCATGAATCTCCTTTAATAGATGCTCCCCTTCTTGCCTCGAGGTACATTGTAAAAAAGGAATTGAGAATCCTTTCTTGAACAACTTGCCTTCTATCAACACAAATCGGTTCCCCATTCTTTTAACTTTAGCAGCTTCCTTTGGGTCAGGAGGCATAACCTTTGTCTTCAAAAATTTAATAAAATGCTCTCGCCAATCGGATATAACACATGGCTCCACACTCATGATGCTATTGACGGATGTATGAGAGATCAAAAGCTCTTGCATGAGCACATTCCTGTTCTTCCATTCGTGTACCGAACTAGCTAATTTTGCTAATTCATCGGCACGAGTATTCTCTTCCCTTGGTATTTGCGTTAATTCCACCTCTTGAAATTGAGCTATCATTGCCCGCACCTTTTCCACATACTTTCTAAGCTTCTCTTCTTTCACCTTATATACCCCCTTCACTTGATGAACAACCAGCATCGAATCCATAAAAGCTTTTATCCTCCTGGCTCCAGCGTCCAATGCTATTTGGAGGCCTGAAATGATAGCTTCAAATTCAGCTTCATTGTTTGAGGAAAGAAATCCAAACTGGACGGCAACCCTGATTTCTTCCCCTTCAGGACTAATGAGTATGACACCTGCTCCACTTCCCAATCGAGTAGATGATCCATCTACAAACAAACTCCATTCTTTTTCCTCCGGAGTATGAGTGACTTCCACCAGAAAATCTGACAGAGCTTGAGCTTTGATTGTCGTTCGGGGTTGATAAGTGACATCAAACTCACTCAGCTCTGTGGCCCATTTTACCATCCTCCCTGATATTTTGGATTTGGATAAAAGCCTACCCAAAGGAGTGTTTGTTATTACCATGATAGGATGAGACATGAAGTATGGCCGAAGTCTTTTCGCTGTGGTGACTAGAGCTAATGCCAACTTTTCAATTTCAGGGTATCGTTGCTCGGCTCCTTGCAGGGCTTGGCTGACATAATATACAGGCTGCTGTTGTCATGACCTTTCTCTGATTAACACGGAACTAATTACTTCTTTGGCCACCGATAAATACACGAGAAGCGTTTCCTTAGGATCAGGCTTGTTTATCAAAGGTAACTGAGCCAAATAATCTTTCAGATCCTCGAAGGCCTTTTGGCATTGGTCATTCCACTCGAACTTGACTCCCTGCCTTAATGCTTTGAAGAAAGGCAAACTCCGATCAGCTGATTGGGATATAAATCGGCTCAGTGCCGCTATTCTTCCTGCTAATCTTTGCACTTCATTTAGTGTTCTCGGGGGGTTCATTTCTCGTATGGCCCGGATTTTCTCCGGGTTAGCTTCAACACCTCTTTCCGTGACCATGTACCCTAGAAATTTGCCGCTACGAATCCCGAAAGTGCATTTTGCGGGATTCAACTTCATGCCATATTTTCTTAAAGTGTTGAAAACTTCTTCCATATCTTTGACTAAGTCCTCGGCTTTTCGGCTCTTGATCAGGACATCATCAACATACACTTCCACATTCCGACCAATTTGTTCTTTGAACATTTTATCCATCAACCTTTGATAAGTGGCCCCCGCATTTTTCAATCCGAAGGGCATTACCACATAACAAAAGGTTCCTCCTGCTGTTATGAAACTTACTTTTGATTGATCCTCCTGTGCCAAAGGGATCTGATGATATCCTTGATAAGCATCCATAAGACATAACAATTCATGTCCAGCAGTAGAATCTACAAGCTGATCGATCCTGGGCAGGGGATAACAATATTTGGGACATGCTTTATTCACATCCCTAAAATCCACACACATTCTCCATTTATCACCGGCTTTAGGCACCAAAACTACATTCAGAGCCATGTAGGGAAACCGATCTCGCGAATGTGGCCTGCCTTTAACAACTCTTCTACCTGCTTGGCAATGACAGCGTCCTTTTCTGGTCCAAAATGCCTTCTCTTTTGCCTTATTGCCCGAACATTGGGGTCCACGTTGAGGCGGTGTTCGGCAACCTCAGCTCTTACTCCCACTAAATCAGATGTACTCCATGCAAATACATCCACGTGTTGATTTAAACAATTAACCACCTTTTCCCGTAATTCTGGATCAAGTTGGGATCCTACCCTAGTAATTCGAGTAGGGTGACCCATCTCGATGTTGAGGAACTCCTCTTCGGGTGTTACTCGTTCCTCCTCGCCCCGCTTCCTCTTTTCACTTCCTCCTCGTTCTCTTCCTTCGTTATTCTGCTCTCTTTCTTGCTTTAGCTCTTGTACATAACATTTCCGTGATGAGCTTTGATCACCTCTTACTTGCCCCACCTCTTCTCCTACTGGAAATTTCATGGTTAGATGATAGGTGGAGGCAACGGCTTCGAAAGCAGCTAGGGCTGATCTTCCCAATATTACATTGTAAGAAGATGGTGCATCCACAATGAGGAAATTTATCATCTTTGTTTTGATCCTTGATTCTTCACCAAGTGTAACTGGTAGAGACACCTGCCCTATCGGATTTATGACTTCCCCTGTAAATCCGTGCAAGGACGTATTCACTTTCAATATAGGCAAGCTTCCCAAGTCCATTTGGTTTAACGTACTAAGAAAAAGTACGTCCGCCGAACTTCCTGTGTCCACGAAAATCCTCTGCACATTATAATTAGCCACTGTAGCAGAGATAACCAACGCATCATCATGAGGAAAATGGATTCCTTGCAGATCTGCAGGCCCAAAAGATATGGACGGACCCTCATGTACATGCTTGGGGTCAAGAGATAGCACTTGAAGCTTCCGGGCGTGATTCCTTCTTGCTCTGTTCGAATCTCCACCCGACATTCCTCCGGATATCATATGTATAGTTCCCCGATTAGGGGTATTGTTCAAGGTTTCCTCTTCTCCCTCTACTCTTTCTCCCCGAACTGACCAAGGGACTGGCTGAGGTGCTCCTCTTCCGGGATTTATGTTAACTTTAGGAGTGAAATCATTGTCTTTGAACTCCTCGTTAAATCCCCGCCCTCCATCAGACTCATTAGATCTCCCACCTCGGAAACCTCCTCCTCGATATCCTCTTCCTCGGAAGGACCCTCCTCGGATCATTCCTCCTCGAAAAGGTCCCCCCTATGAGGTCCACCCCGCCCCTCTTCGGCATACTTTGGTTCATGGCCACTTCCCAATGAGGTCTCATCGGTAGATACTGGTCAAAACTTCTTTTGATTGGCTCCACTGGTTTATTCTTTCTGTTCACTTCCTCCCCAATTTTACCATCTCTTCTTTGCTTCATCCTTTGGGCTTCTTCCAAATTAATGTACTTGGAAGCTCTTCCCAACAGTTCATCATAATCAGAAGGTGGCTTTTTTGCCAAAGATCGGAATAAGTCTCCTTCTTTTAATCCTTGAGTGAACGCGCTGATGAGTATCTCAGAGGTGACATGTGGAATATCAAGACATGCATGACTAAATCTTTTCGGAAAATCTCGAAGAGATTCCTTCTCCGCTTGCTTAATCCCGAACAGACTGAGAGCTGTTCTCTTGCAACTCCGGCTGCTTGCAAACTGATGCAAAAATAGAGAGCTAAACTTCCGGAAAGAGTCAATGATTCTTGCTGGTAACTGATTAAACCATGCTTGCGCTGCACCCGATAATGTAGTCAGGAAAACCCGACACTTCACTCCATCCGTAAGTTGATGAAGAAGCGAAGCGTTTTCAAATCGAGACAGATATTCTTCGGGATCTGTACCACCATCGTAGTTTCCCACATTTAGAGTCCTAAAGTTTGGGGGCAAAGGATCGTCAATCACATGGGAAGCGAATGGAGTACTCCTCTGCGGAGGATATAGTCGTCCTTCCATCTTATTACGCATCTGCTGCATCTCACTTTTCAGCTCTTCCATTTGGCGATTTAACGCTTTATCAGTTTCGTCATTCAAATGATTAGGAATATTTCTAACTTCTTCAGGTTCTTTTTCAAGCTCTTTTTCAGGCTCCTTTTCAGGCTCCTGTCCGGAGGCCAACTCTTCCCCTTCTTCTTCTTGCACAGTTTCTTGTTTCTGGGGAGGGGCCATAAATTGCCTCATGACTCTCCGACAGTTTTAGTTATCATTTCTGTCAAATGCTCCATGAGCATTCCCCCAGCAGGAAATGACCGAGGAACATGTTGAGATGACCCCGCATCTTCTGGCCCTTCTCTGGGTTCAGCGAGCGAGTATGGATGACAATTGGATCCATTTCCCCTGGAAGCTTGCCCCGTACCTTTACCTCTGGCCATCTTGCCCTTTGATTTATTTTTTGTTAGAAAACTCGTCCTACTTCAACGTCTTTGCCCTAAAGTTCCCACGGACGGCTCCAATGATGTGATTCGAGATTTTGATTATAAAGTAGAATAACGTGGTAATGCAAAATAACAATAAACATACCAAGATTTTTTACGTGGAAAACCCTCAAATTGAGAGAAAAACCACGGGACCTAGTCCAGTATAAAACTTCACTATGAATATTGGTGACTTACAAGACTTTCTAAACACAACAAAAAATCGCTCAATGACTTACACGAATATTTTTAGAGAAATAACGAAAAGAACCGAACAGACATAAGTTTGCTCTCTTCGGAGTCTTTTTGCCCATAAAAATCCAACATTTTATGTGATGATATCTGCGGGTATTTACAGGACTGTTCCTAGTGATTGGCTCGCGGGAGATCCGGAACACGATGTCCTCTGATCGTGGCTTAACTGGAGCCCCACACGTCCGAGAAATCCGCGCCCCATTATTGCACGTTCATTCACGCCGGTTAATTTGTTAGTTATTCCCGAGTCTTCCGCTAATCTTTGACCAGAAAACCGAGGAGGGTTAGCAGCTGTTCGGTACAAACCCTGCTCGGTGTTTTCCGTTCGGTGCACTCTGTTCGGTATATGTCTTTTTTCAGCCCTTGAGGGATTTTAGCCGAGGAGGCCAATATAACATATGACATCACATAGAATTCGGGTCCAAACCGCACCGGGACAATTATCGGGGTATTATATAAGATTGGGATACAGAGTAAAATGACTAACTAAAGCACATAAATTTATATTTCTCACACTATATTCACGTCTGGTAAATCATTGCCGAACAAGATGAAAGTGTCCAAACAGGAAAATACCCGAAGATGATGATACTCCACTCGGTCCACGAGGTCAAACAGTGACATAAGACCCGATCATAGCTGCTAGTCAATGAGATTTCAGGACATGCTTCGATTAGAACATGCCATAAACAAAATGACAAATAGTGGGACAAATAGTGGGAGGAATTAGTGGAAGTTAATAGCCAATTATGAGGCTAAACGAGAGAGAGAGGAAATCAATATAAAAGGGGGAGGAGATGGCATGCTAAAGAGAACCTCTCAGCTCCACTTTGCTTGAAGAATGAAGTTCCCTTTCATTTTCATTTTGGCTTCATTCTTATATAAAAAAATACATTGTAAATCATCAACATTTATAATGGAGTTTTATACTGGATTAGGTCTCATAATTTTTCATTCGTTTTGGGAGGTTTTTCACGTAAAAAATTGTTATGTCTCCTATTTTATTTTCTAATGCACTTCTCTACCGAATAGTAAAAATATGGGATCATATATATATATATATATATATATATATATATATATATATATATATAAAGACTTGTGCTTATCTAGACATGCTTCTTTTGGTTGAAGGATTCCCAATATCAATTATCAACCATAGGTTTATATAAATTAGATTATATATATTATGTAAAGAAAAAGTAATGGGACATATATTTTGTTTGGTTGTAATTTACAGTTGGCATTCATGTACGTCAAGAAAACGTGTTCAAGCTTCCTGGCGTTCCTGTGTCGTGCTAACACCTTTCTTGCGAATCAAAATATCCCAAAAGTTATGTATGATTTCATACGTGATTTGGTAGGGAAATTAGATCACATTGGGTAAAATGATTGTCGAACAGGAAAACGTCCGAACAGGAAAATACCCGAAGAAGATGATACTCTGCTCGTCCCGCGTGGTCAAACAGTGAAATAAGACCCGGTCATAACGGCTAGTCAAGCGGATTTCCCGAACATGTTTTAAATAGAACATGTCATAAACAAAAAGGCAATTAATCGCACGAATGAATGATGCACGATTAGTGGGAATAATGGCTAGATCATGGGATGTTGGAGGCTAAAAAGGAGGAGAATTAAAGGGGAAATACACGTAATTTAAGGAGGATGAAGTCAATATAAAGAGGTTTTTTCTTTGATACGAGAGGACGGAAGGAGGGTTCAGTTCTTTTCTTCTGATTTTTCTATCACCTTTTCATCATTTTTTTCTGGTATAAAAGATTGTAAATTATCAAGGTTTATAGTGGAGAATTTATATTGGACTAGGTCTCGTGGTTTTTCCCTTATTTTGGGGGTTTTCATGTAAAAATCTTGGTGTATTCCTTTACTTTTTTGTAAAAACTTAATTCTACCGAACACGTAAAATAACGGATCACATCAAATGCATTACAAAAATTTACATAAATGACATTAATTATCTAAAAAAAGTATGGATTAAATTTTAATATCAGATAAATTTAATGAGTTATTTTTTTTTAAAATTAAACACGACAAATATTTATAATAATAATTACTTGAAAACACGCTTACTAGTTTGTACGGTCACCCTTTGTTTTACGATATTCTCGTCCTTCACTTGCATGTTTTTGGATTCGTCGTGTCTGTTTGAAGGGACGAGACAAAAACTTTAGCGAAGAATCTATTATCTTTTTGGATAGATGATTGAGTCACAAGAGAACCAATAATGTAATTATTAAATATAAATATTAATAAATATTAATAAATTGAAATTATTATATTGTTTTTTGCAATTGACATTACTAATTATCAAAGTATATTATATAATCTTGATGTCGGCGAAACGCGTATTTATTTTTAGTAGTTTAATTTGATCTCTTGGAAATTAAATATGAATAATTCTGATTTTTGTTTCCAATAATAATTATAATATAACCACTGGATCACTTAATATTACTTTGACACTATCAGATGCAAACACTTAGATGTTGTGAACATATATCTAAAATAATGTAAGTAAATATTAAACATCGGCAATTTGTTAATTCTACGTATTGTGTTGTCCACATTTTAATTTATGTTAATGAGCAAATTTGATGATTATGAATTTGTGGTTGCCATTTTATAGTTATTGTTACCTGAAAATTTGATAAGTCGGCGTGTAATTTTTTTAAGCACAATAATGATCTCATGGTATTCTCTCTTATGCACAGAAAACTATTAGAAGAAGGCCGAATTTTTTTTTCCTGGTGTTGTCCTCTAACGCTCAAGTCAATATTATGAAAATAAAAACAAGAGAAAACACTCAATTTCTGAATAAATTAAACTGTAAAACAAACTTTTGAGAGCTAAACCGTTGGGCATAATTTTCATTCTATAATTAGTACTCATAGTCTTTATCAAGATGATATCAAATCTAATCTAATCAAATAAGATCCCATATTCATCGTAATCCCTGATCTCATGGGAATTGCAAAATATCATCATAAAATAACAGGAGGTAGGGAGATGGAGCCTAAGGCATGATCTGAATCCCACGAGACTTCTCTATTTTGCAGCTCAGCACCTCAGGAGAGGACAACTCTGTCCATCCAGGTCTAGATACACCCCTCAAGTCCGATAAAAATCGTCCAGCTCAGACACTTCAAATGTCAGCCTGAGCTCTGTCCATCTCCCGAGTTCATAGCAACTCGGCCTCCCTCTCTTCTTCCTTGCTCCGACTCGGGTTGATCCAAATCGAACCCATGCAGGCCTACCTAGACCTTTACTTGTATTCTTCTGTTCGTTTAGGACATTCGTCTTCAGCTCATGCTTATTAATATATTCAAACCAGGTTGTATCTCCCAAATCTAGCCCTACTAAAGACAGGTTGTGTATATTCAAACCAGTTTGGCTCCGACTCTGCTTGAGCCAAACTAGTCAGGTATAACTTAGGCAAAACTCGTATTGAACAGATAAAAAATCGATCAATCGATGAACTGGTCGATCGACGAACTGACCGATTCATTCATTTGTCTTCTTTCTTTTTAAATTTTGTTTAAATTTTTTAATTTTTGTTAAATTTATATGCCAAATTTTTAGAGCAAAAATAGTTTACTTATAATTAATTGTTAATGAAATAATTATAAAACAATATTTTATGGATGTCTCATAAAAAACCATATAATTCCATAATATATGTCTTGTGATTATATATAAATATATTTTATTCTCGTAAATTATAAAAGTTGTGAATCGTTTCATATATATATTTAAATTTTTTTTTTTATGATTTTGGGATATTCTTTTTGGGCATTACTAATTAATTTTTAGATGTTTTATTGTTTTCTTTTTATGTTGGATATAATTTTTAAAATTGGACATATCATGTCAGTTTAATGATACATTTTTTTTTGCTATGAACAACTCTAAATTATGGCAAATACATTATATATATATAAAAAATAGATACTACATTATGTTGACGTCATCACCGGTAGTTTAACCGATCGAACAATCTGGTTCAACCGGTCGAACCTATAACCAGTAATGATTATCAATTTTATACCGGTTTAACCGATCGAACAAACCGATTCAACCAATCGAACCTATAACCAGTTAATGATATCAATTTTATATTTTGTCTGATTTTAAAAACACTGCTTATTATAATCTTTAGCTCGTAATAATGCTTGTTTCTGCATTGAAGTGTCTATTTCGAGTTTGGGTTGAATAAAGCGGCCCAATCTCAAATATTAAAGCTAATAAAACAAGGGCCCATTTAATGATCGTTATCTATCCAATGTTTTACAGGCCCAAATGAACATCTTCTTCTGTAATTTGTTTGACTGGTGATTCAAAAACATTTCTTATTTGTAACTGAAAAGCTTTACTAAATTAGTCGGGCTTCAAAATTCATAATTAAAAAAAAAAATAGCGAATATGTAAACTAATTCATGTACTTTAACATCCAAAAATCCATTTGATTGAAAAAAATAAGTTAAATTTAATTGCCAAATAATTATGTTATCCAAATATTTATTAATATTTTGTTTTTTTTACGAATATACAACTTTATTAATATTTTGTGAATATACAGTTGTTGAGAGAGCTTTTCTCGTAATAACTCTTATTTGGTTCGACTTTGTATTATTTTATATCCAACGTAAATTTGATAAATCGGAGAGATCAATTTTGGGTTACACGAGAAAATTGTCAAATAGGTTGGTTCCCAATTCCCATGAAAACATATTGAGTCCGTGGTAGTTTAGCCCTTATGGTATCGTAATAGATATTTCACTCATTATAATTTGTAAAGTGTTATGTTACGACAAAATTGTCAAATAGGTTGGTTACCATGAAAACATATTGAGTCATGTTGTATTATTGATAGTCATTTTATCCTGACGTGGTTTGTAAATAATCATTTTACTCCTTGTGGTATTGTGAATAGCCGTTTACCCCATTGTGGTTTATAAACAAACATTTTATCCTCGTGATTTACAAAACATAGCACACTACCCTATCACATGTGCTTATTTTCAAACCACACGAGGATAAAATGATTTATTTTGAAACTTGAGGGGGTAAACTGTATATTTCAAACCACACAACAACAGTGTAAACTGTCTATGTGAAAAACCACAAAGGGGTTCGTTGTCAAAAACCCATACATATTCGATAAACGCTCAGACCCGTTCATAGCTATGAAACAAAACACAAAATAGAAATCGATTTCCAAAAGATGCATTTGTAATGTACACAAGTTTAAGGTTCAGTGTTTTTAACTCTACAAGGGAAAAAGAATAAAAACAAAATATACAAACAAAATAGTCCCCAACCAAATACAAGTAATAAAGCTATTCTGGTCCCTTTTTTATTTAAAGAAAACACAGAAACTATGGTGTATTGGGCAACATGGGATCCATGAGCTGATCACTGATCCTTTTCCCTCTCAAAAATGAAAAAATCCAGTATACAATCCCAGCAGAGAAGAAGCTGAAGAACCAAGCATTGTTATAAATCACAGTAAAAATATCCCAAACCGAACTCAAGATTCCAACTTTCAGCAACAAACCAGGAATCACAGGCAAGATTCCTATGATCAAAGCCCATAATGCTTTCAAATTGTATCCACCAGAGTAATAGTACATCCCTTCAGGATTCAATGTGTACAAATCCCTTAAACTCAATCTCGATCCTCGAATCAGATAATAATCTACCAAGATTATCCCTCCAATTGGTCCTAACAATGCAGAATACCCAACTAGCCACGTATAAACGAAGCTTTCGCTGGACTGAAGTAGACGCCATGGCTGAAAAGCAATCCCAAGAAGTGCGGTTAGGATCGCTCCTCTTCGAAAAGTGAACATTGAAGGGCTAAGATTAACTAGTGCATTTGCAGGAGCAACAACATTTGCCGCAATGTTGGTAGTAATGGTAGCAAGACTTATGCCGAAAATTGCTAAAATCTTAGTAAAGAATCCACCACCAATCTGTTCTAAAAGTTGGATAGGATTAGATATCACACTCCCAAATATCACTTTTGTTGATGATGTTACTGCTAGGCCTACAAATGTGAATGCACCCATGAAAATGGGTAGCCCGATTTGTCCAATGATTTGATCCGTTTCGCTCTTGGCGTATCTGGTGAAATCCGGGATGTTGAGTGCAAGAGTTGCCCAGAAACTGATGTTTGCAGTCAAAGAAGGGAAGAAAAGTGACCAAAATTCAAGATTTGTGAGCCTTGAGGATAAGGATAACATATGGCTGAATCCACCAGCATTCACATAAGACCAGATGAGAAGACAAGAAGTTAAAATAATAAGTATTGGGGCAGAGTATTTTTCAAGATCCCTAATCGCATCAATACCATTCCAAATAATCCACAATTGAGCCACCCAAAATGCAATAAAACAAGCAAATTCAAGAGGGGAAGTTCCAAGCCAAGATAAAGGTTTCGCAAAAGATGATTCTTTGACAAATCTTGGCAAAAGAATGAAAATTGCTTCACCCCCAATCCAAGATTCAATCCCGTACCAACCACAGCCGACAAGAGCTCTAAGAAGAGTGGGAATATGTGCACCCCGGATACCAAAACTTGACCTCGCCAAAACAGGGAATGAAATCCCATACCGGGCACCGGGATTGCCTGTCAGGATTAAAGGGATTAACAGGATAAAATTTGCAGCAACAACAGTAGCAATCCCTTGCCACCAAGCCATTCCAAGATCAACTAAACTTCCAGCTAAGTAATACGTGGGCACTCCCACCACAAGGCCAACCCACAAACTAGCCATTTCGAGACCCGATGAACTCCTTTGCGCTGACGTTGTCGGATTAAGATCAGCATTTGTTAACGTGGGATCAGGTTCAAATTCATCAAGAATGATGGGATTTAACTGGGATTGAGTACTTTCTTGAGCCCTAGGGGCAAAAAAGGTCATTCTTTTTGCAGAAGTATTCGTTTGGAGATGGATTACAGTTTTGTAGGGGAGTTTTCTGAAAGGGAAATTGGTTTTGGTGGGGGGAAAGAGAAAGGCATGGCTGTGGGGATGGGAAAGGAGATGGAGACTAAATAATTTGGACACCATGGATACTTGGAACAAGAGATTCAGATTGGCTTTTGCCTTTTGGAATCTCTTTGAAGGTTGGAGATACTATAGATTATTTTGACAATAAAATATTTTATATGGTCGTTCCCAATTTTGTAAGACTAAACCCAATGAAGTGGTTGGCATTTTAAATTAATGGACGTGAACATTCTCTTTCAATATTTGTTATCCATCTAAATCTAAAGGAACTACACCTAGGATAGCAACTACTCCACCCTAAAAAAATGACTAAACGCTGGTCCATATATACATATATATATATATATATATGCGTGTGTGTAGTTGACAATGGAGGCTGTATCTTTTTACAACAGATATGATGATTGGAGTTGGCGAGGGGAATTTATAGACCCAAAAGAAATTAAGTAGATTGATTTATTGGCCCAAATAAGGCAATGCTTGTTTTTAGATTGAGAAAATTTCAGGTCAATACCAAGAGGAGAAAGTTTTTAGGCCAAATTCATCAAAATATTTTGCTTTCCACTATGTCCATTTTAGGTCAAAATAACCAAAATATCTGGTGCATGCAATTTACGTGCGCCACCAGACTCATTGGGTGCATGTATATTATATTTATATGCACTGCATGAGTCACATGCACCACATGAGTCTAGCGATGCGTGTAAATTATATGAATCGCTAGACACAAGCGGTGCACTTAAAATATCACATCTATTTCATTCATCTATACAATCTCAGTCTCATTCACTTTCTCAATTTTACATGCACCGCATAACTCAATTTTACATGCACCACATGAGTAATTTTATATCCACCACATGAGTAATTTTACCTGCACCGCATGAGTAATTTTTACATGCACCGCATGATTAATTTTTACATGCACCGCATGAGTCAATTTACATGCACGGTATGAGTCACATGCATTACATGAGTCTAGAGATGCATGTAATTTACATGCACCGCTAGACAAAATTTATGCTGCCTTTTCTCCCTGAATTAGATTTTAAGCCAACAACCTCCCTACTCCCTTTTCTTGGTCAACATCAAATCAAAGGTGATAAAAACCCTAACTTCTGCTACCGTCAAGTTGCATTTGCAGCTTACGCATTTATCATGTATATTGGTGTAGTGATTATACTCTATCATCACAGAAGAATTTCTGGTGAAGGATATGTAATGCTTTAAAAGGTATCAAACAAATAACCAATTTGCTACCAAAATTATCACGATCAGACTCCATTTAGATTCATTTTGATCTAAAATCAAATCTGCAATGCCATCCACCGATCCTTAAGACTCCATAGCGTTTTTTAAAAAAAAGTTTGGGAAAAATAAATCGAAAAATGTACCAAAGCCAGCGAGCCCAGAAATTGTTGAATAAGAACAGATCTGGGCTATCTAAATGCATTGGATAGATTTATGCCCCCAGAACAAAGCTATCAGAAAATGGATCGTTTGAATGATCTCTACTCTCGTAGCTGAAATAAGAGGCAATTGATTCACCCACAAACTTGATTAATTTGCTGAATTGCGTTGAATTGGATATCCAGCGATAAAGAGCACGAATCGTGGAAAGTGGGCAAAATGTTTGGGGGAGAAGGTGTAGAGCAAGGGTATTTTAGCCATAATTAATGAACTAATTAGATTAGGGTTTGATAAAATTGATTTATTTGAAATAAGTTTTCTAAAAGATGTATTTAATTGAAAGAAGAGTTTTTTGAGAGATAGTTGAAAGATGTTTTGGAAAGTGGTACATTCTCGTATTTTCCTCAATCTATAACTCAACTCCATAAATTGAAAATATGTCGCAACTTCTCAACTCCATAAATTGCAATCCATCACAACATTTATTGGCTTAGAAGAACCCTTTCATTCCAAAATTTAATGTTGACATAATTTGTTCATATTATTACTAATCAATCTATTAAGTATGTAGTGAAATTGTCATCACTTACAAAGTTTAGCGAAGTTGATGAATGACTCATTCCTGAGAAGACAAACTGGCAAAGTGATCAGCAGCACTAATAAATCAATTTAGGTCAGTTGATCTGATTCCAGCTGAGCACTGCCAGAACCAATATCCATATCAAGTTACGGATTGACAGAACCAATCTACATCAGGGCAACAAAGAAGCCAGCAGAGCTACAAAGGAAAATCTAGTTAACTGATGAGTATAGTTGAAATCAACCAAACTCGTTGAATAGAAGAAATCAGTTGAGTATTCAACTCAACTGATACAGAAAAAAAGACCAGCTGAGTCAAACGAATTAAAAGACATCATCAGTTGAATGTTCAACTTAACTGAATAAGAACAAACCAGCGAAGTCATCAACCAGAAAGCTATAGGTAACCTACTAGTCAAATATGTATTCTGGAAAAGTCAGAAAAAAGTACAGATAAGTCACAATCACACAAATACTCTCCGACAGACATATTTTTGTGCAAAATGGATATATCAAGATGAAGGCTATAAATAATGTCTCAAAGATCGACAAGAAAAATATGAGGAAGAGAAGATAAATAGAAGAGAGGACGATCCAACTCACAACTAATCGTGAAGATATCTAAAAGTGATCAATTCTAGAGTGGGGCTTTTATGAATATATCAGCTTAGTTGAGAGCATACCTCACACACCTAGGTACCATCATTGAATAGAATATATTATCATGTATATGATCAATGGCGTTTTTCACAAACAATCAATCATTGTATGTTGTCTTGTAAAATAGTGATTTGTGTAACTGGAACAATATAAGAAAAAATAGATGATTTAGACTGCTGGTGAGGAGTTAAGTTGGGTGCTATAAGTTTCAATCGTATGCTACCTCGGTTGGAGTAGGTTAGTACAAATAATTGTACTAATCAAAGTCTTCTAGCGAAATCTTTCCATTTGATTGAAGAATATGAATGTAGAAGAATTAAGCCTTTGAACTTTCATAAACAAATCTATGTGCTTATTTACTTTCTCTGTGTTTATTTTTGCAGTTATACTTTGTTTAATCACTTCAGAGTATTTTAGGTTGAGTTACTTTTCCTTGATTTCTTTAAATCAAATTAAATCTAATCTCTCGGTGTAACCTCTCGATATCAATGCTAATAAGTGGTATAAGAACAGTTGCTCACCCCACTTGTTTTAGTTTTTTATACCCATCAACATTGAATTTGTTAATAAAATAATAATTTACAACTCTGATATCATCTTTAACAATACCATCTTGTCCTTCCATATATTGAGATTTGAGAACTAATATTAACTAGGCAATTTTTTTTTTTTTGTTGACATATGGGATGTAACAGTGAAAACATAAATTCTACTTGTAGCCTTCACAAAACATCACCAGATCTTCTAGAAATTTTTTAAATCCAAACTTCTCATTATTTTTTTTAAAGTATCTCGGCTGGTAAGATTAATTTCATTTAATGTATCTTGGAATAATGCTTGACATATAATTTTAGAGATTGTATCTTGTTCTTGTTGTAGTTCAATCAAATAACTGAAATTCGAACTAGCATTTGAAAATAATAATATTACGGAGTCTTAATGATAAGCAGTTAAAACCAATATCTAAAGGCAAAAAATAGATATTGTAAATTTGAGTGTTTTTTATTTAAATAACTAATTTTTTTTTTTTTGAATAACATCTATCCTACACTATGAGTTTTGAAGATATAAAATATTCAGAACAAAAACTATTAAAATTAATATTAGGGTTGAAAGACCTCTCCAATTTCCAAATTTAAGATATTGCCGAAAATTTAGGGTATGCATTCAATCTAGATTTTTCATGATTTTTGTGGAGTTTAAGAGTCTAGAGGTATTCAATTTACACTTTTCTATACCTAGAAGTCTATTGGTACACAATCTAGGTTTTTATATACTCTACAGAAATCTATTGTTATTCAAAGTTGTCTTTCATAAAGTTTTAAAAATTATGTGATATTCAAACAAAAGACTTTTTAAAACTTTATAAAAGTCTAGAAGTATCTAAATTTCAATAGATTATTAATGACTCTTATGAAATTCTTTAAAAACAAACCTTAAAGTTCTAGGAAAGACTAAAAAATCAAAAATTCTCTCCCACTCACCCTGGAGATTTGTATGGACTTTCATCATATTCTCATCTCTCCCGGGTTCTTTATTGAATTAAGAAATCTCTTTATTCACGTATATGCATGATCTTTCACCATTTCCTTCCTGCCATTAATGTTTGATGTTTCATAATTTTTATCGTCTTTCATTATTTATTCCCTAAATTAGTGGATATTTAATTAATTTAGGATTGTTTCTAATTGAACTTATTTATTCCTGATTAATTATGTATGCTAAAAGATGTTACCCATGTTCAATTATTATTTCAAAAAAAGCGATAAAAAAATAATATATAATTATATGTTACACAATCCATAAAAAAAAGTTTACAAATATCTATAAAAATCTTGCAAATTATAAGTTACGAATTTTATGAAAAACTTTATAAATATCTGAAATCTTGCAATAAAAATCCACAGAATTATATGAAAAAATCCACAAGAGTTTACAAAAATCTTTTTATAACTTTGTAGGATTTTATAAAAGTAAATAACAATCTATAAACTCCATAAAAATTTATCAGTTCAAAAAACCATTAAATCTCGAATAAAGAATATACCCCTTGGACATTTTTACATAACCAGCGATGAGGGCTTAAGTATATATACACACACGAAGAAGAAGAAGAAGAAAACCCGTCTTCACCCTCATCATGATTAGAATTTTATATTTTGAATATAATTTTCGTTTCATTTACATAATATATTTACAAATGTTTATGTTAGTCTTATAAACATTCAAAAAGCTCCCGATTGTTAAACATTAGTAAATGGGACATTGCTGACAGCGAATTGATTTTACATGTAAACTTGCATGTCTCCTAAATTCTTCTGTAAAAGCTATGACTTCATTTTATTATATTGTTTTTCCAGATTCTAATTTATCGCCAACATTTAATTTCTTGCATGGCACAATAAAAAATATAATACTTCCATAACTCACCCTTTAAAAATTAATATGTTCCTTAAACTAGGCCCAAAATAGTAAGCACATAAAAAATATAAACCACTTATGCAAGCCAAAAGTTATAGCTATTAGCATAGTCACAACTTTATTTTCTTATATGATGACTGAAGCCACGTACTAAACGATATTAGAGATGAGAGGATGCACCACGTCTACATGAGGAGATGCACCACGTTAGTGCCAATAAGCAACATAGATGCGAATCATAGTTGAAGGGGCAAATAAAATAAAATGTTTTCAATATGTTGTTTTTGATAGTCATTGTTAGGATAAAGTGATTACCATTAAGCCAAATATTATAGTAGGTAGCAAATGCATTACTTTATTTCTGTATATAGTTGTAGCACAAACTACTGTACTAAGCGACATAAGGAGCTGCACCACGTTAGTGTCAATGAGCAAATCTTGTTATGCCTTACACAGTAGATGTCACACGTCCTTCAATGAGCATACATAAGAATTACTGGGTATATCACTCCCTACTCGTTATATTGATTAGTAAAATATAATTCCAGCAATAAAATTTCGGCTATTGATTTTGTTGGCGTTAGGAGTGTAATGTACCATTGAGCTTTATTAGAAAAAAATAGTCATCCGACTTTGGATCCGATGAAATGGTATTTTCTGAGCTCGAGTTCAACTATAATAATTATCGGAGTTCGAGGATAATTTTTTTATTTATAAAAACCCTTTTAAATTCTAAAATTTAAATGCTAAAGAAAAAAAATTTACGATTGAGTTTTAGGATAAATAGTTGTTTAATTGCTTGATACTAAATGAAGAGGTGTCAAATAGGCATGTGGGACCAACATTTTTTAGGCCCGTTAGAAGGCAAACCTATATGGGGCAACCCGTTTGGGTCGTGGTTTTTGGCGTGTAGGCCCGCTACTTTGTCCTTTTAAAAAAAAATTGGTTAATTTTTTTTTTTATCCTCAATGCATAAATAGAAATTCTGATCTACAATATATTTTTTACTTGGTCGTGCTTGAAAGTTACAACATTCATTTCCAAATTGAGTAAAAGTCAAATATTTTTAGCAACAACATTAATGTCTAGATAAAACCTGATGCAATTTTCATTATTTTAATATCATAAGTTTCAGGCTTGGCAAGTCCAGTTTAAGTTCTTTCCTGGAGTTTTTTTTTTAAATTTTTTCATTTTCGATGTGTTTGCCCGATCCAACCTGTGGCCCACCTCGGGTTGGGTTGGGTTGAGGTTTTCCCAACCTGCCCGAAAGCGATCCCAAACGGGTTGGGCCAGTTTGGGCATGGGTTAGGCATGTCAACCCATTTGAGTAGTATTGACTTGGTTTGACAGCTCTAATTCTTCATTCTATATATTAAAACGTGGATCTCATGATCCCAAATATAATTGATGTCGTTGATATGGAGAGGATAATACAATCTTATATGTAATTCATCCTTATCCATTGCATGTAATTAACTGACTAGTGCAATTTAATCTTATTAGGATTAAGTCATATACTACGCTATACATATACACACACATTGCATAGATTGGTTTCTAAAATTCAGACATAATTATCGTAAACGCAAAATTTCTTGCTACATAAATATATGTGAGTACAACAATTTCAATCATACATAAAATTTACTTACCAATACTGGAAATTATATATACATATATATATATATATATTGAGTAGAGTTAATATTTATTTATGGGGTGACACATATTCATAGATCTAGACTTTTAATAGGATGCTAACATCCAAATCAAATAGTGACCGTTATCCACATGTAAGAATTAGGTTTATATACAATACTTAATGTAAATCCCAAAGAACCCATCTCATCTAAAAATTTATTAATTAAATGAATAAGCAAACATCAAACCTTATAATTTTATATTCAAGATATTCAACGTATATACGCGTAATAAATTGTATTCACCTGTCGCAGTCAACAAAGTACAAGTAGACTGGTGAGCTGGCATTCACAATAATGCATTTTAGAACAACATAGTCAATAATTGGATCATCTATCCCCGTTTACCATATATTTAGAGCCTTTTGTGAATATACAATGTATGCTAATTAAGAATTGATCTTTGCTATTTATGGATAGTGTCCATCGTATAGATCTTATCGTATAGATTCATTCATTAAATGTGTATATTCATATTCAATATTGATAAGAATACACTCATCCAATCCATAGGACACTACCATATGAGATGATCAAGAATAAATCATTTGAGGGTAAATTACAAATGTGATAAAATAATTCGAGTAAATTATATATATCAAATTTGTGAAATATAAAAAAATAAAAATAAAACCCTCTTAAAAGCATTTTAAAACCCTATATTTTAAAAACACATTATATTCCAAAATATGTTCATCCACATAGATTCTTTGTTAGCTTTAATGAATTCTATCTTACATACATAAAATTCCTAAAGATTACACTATACTAGATCATCTAGTGTTGATACATTGTAATAATCAACTGATTTTGATGTATATGGGATTTGTCCATGTAACATTTCTTTTGTATTTCTTTATATTATACTAATATGAAAACGACAAATTGGAATCGAGCTGTCAAATATTCATGCAACGTTAGACTATCATACATGTTTTAGGAAATATTTAAATGCATCAACTCAATATTAAAATATATAATATTTTAAGTAAAAATGTTAGGCCAAATATATCATATTCGTTTATAGATAAAAGCCACACCTGAGTTATACAAACATTTACCCGTAATTAAAACCAACCCAAAAAAGTTTTAACAATAATCCTATCCTATCAACCCTATCTACCCATGGAAGTTTTCTATATCTCATCGCCGGATTTACCTCCACCTGTTGCGTCTATCACCACTATCTTAAATCCTACAACCCTAAATTATTTCTCAAATCTAACGCGTGTCCTTAGATTCATGATATGTTCTTGTAATATATATAAATAATAATACATGCCGTTAAGCATTCTAACAGAACCAGAGAGAAAAGGGGCCAATATCTTCTTTTGTTTCTTGCTTACAAAGCCTAACCCCACCATTTTCTTGAATCCATAGCTGAGAGACAGACGCAGGAAAGGATTCCTAAACTAAAATCTGCTGCAGAATCTAAAAGATCATGATCCATGGAGGGAGTAACTTCACCACCGGGAGCACAAAATAGTACTAATTCCAGTTCATTTTTATCGCCATTACTGATTTCCATGGGGGGCATAGTTGCCACATCTGCAGTAGTAATCGTGTACCATTTATTCCTCGTCAAGTACTGCTTGCGGCGGCAGCAAGAACCCACCAGCACAGCGGCGCGAGCAGTGCCGGTCATCTCAGCCGGTGTGGAGAAGAAAGTCCTCGATGCCATCCCTGTTCTATCGTTCTCCGCCGCGAAAGGCGGCGACCAGTACTTCCGATTAGATCAAGAAGAATGCGTCGTGTGTCTAGGGGAATTGGAGGATGAAGATCTGGTCCGATTACTGCCTAACTGCAACCACGCTTTTCATGTTCGATGCATCGATCAATGGTTTCTTGCCCACACGAGATGCCCCTTGTGCAGGTCCCCGATTCTGACGCAAGACAATCCCCAAGAAATTTCAGCAGATACTGCGCAGACAAATTACAATTCTGATGAAGAAGCTTATTACACTCCGGATAACCTGGAACCATTGTTGCCGAGTGTACGACGTTCTGGTATGCTCCGCCACTGTACGTCGTTGGATCTGCCGCACGCTGTGGGTATGAAGTCGCCGCCACGTCTGATCGCCGGATTGAAGCGATCGATTTCAATGGACCCGTCTTTTGCTGTCATTAGCATCCAAAATGAAGGAGAAATTAGAGTGAATGATTCCGGAACTGCTCCATCTTCTTCGAGTGGTAAATTGAAGAGGAGTGAATCGTATAGGACGAGACCAGTGAACCAAATTGATCGTATGTCGTCGAAGTTGAGGAGATCATTTTCGCGGTTACGTTTGGGGAAAGGGAGTCAAGTTGGGCCTATTCTTCCATACTAAATAAATTTTCATTTCTTGATTTTATTAATTAATTTTTTTTAATATTTTATATAAAAAAAAATTAAATAAATTGTGTTACTGTGTAAAATTAAATATGGGAGATAAGTTTTTCTTGTATTCTGCAACTAGGAGAAAACATAAATGAATAAGATCATGCTTTTGAGAAAAAAAAGAAAATTGAAAACACATCCTTGCCTGTTTCTACTTGGATCGGGTCTGCATCTTATATGTATCCCAAAACAAAGAAAATGAATCAAACAAAATATGGCAATCAATGTTAATCAAATGAAAAAATTTATTTATTTTATATTGATTCATACGTGATGTCAGTCTGACACATACAAAAAAATTTCATCATACAAGTATTTTTCGTCACAGAAAAGCCAATTCTAAAATTTAAGTTATAAGCTTAATTATATCAATCTTGTGTTTATGTTTTGTTGCACTAAGCCAGATCCAACATCCAATTCAACAAAAAATATGTGAAAACTGAAAACAAATGATCTTATAGCATCAAAGCCACCAAAGATGAGCGAAATAGCATTACAGTACACAATCCAAGAATTGCAAATACAACCCAAACCATCATCAATATTTTCCTTGTTCACCATCTTTGGAATCATCTTGATCAAGAATACTTGTATCGGGTTCATCGCACATCGGAGTCGTATAATAGAACGTCCCCAATACATATTTGACCGTGTCTCTGTACGCCACAGCAGGCCGTTGGAGGTTCACACCGGTCTTCCCTCCAGCAAAGTCGGTGGCTATGTTGCATACTGAGTCCGGCGATGAAACCAACCTCAAAAAGCAGTTCTTGGGGTTAAGTTTCTTGCCATTAACATACTTATTACAGTTGACTTCAAAGTCTCCGGCTCCATCTGTTAAGTCACTTGCATACTGCACAATTCTACTCCTCTCGTCTAGGCAAGTAACGGACACCTTTGCACCTAAAGTGAATTAATCAAAAATTTCAAGATTTTATTAGTAATTTTAAAATTATTCATCTGGTTTTATAAACTCACACATTCTAGCACATTGTTGTAAGCAAAATAATTTTGAAAATAGTTAAAATGCTACTTACAAAATACAAAAAGAAAAAAACCATATAGTTCTTAAAATTTCATGTCCTTGATAAGAATAAATTTTGGATTCAGTGACAATTTACCACATACGATATCGTAAATTTGCACTTTACATCCCTTGATTTCGTTTACAAAACACAGCATACTGTTACCCTCACACTGAGGGGTGGTTGCACGTATTCACAAACCACATGGGTAAACTGCATATTTTCAAATCATATAGGGTAAAGCCTCTATTTTGAAAACCACGTGATAACCTCTCAATTTTCAAACCACGGGATGTAAATAGTCTATTTGAAAAAACACATGGGGTTTCGTTGCCAAAAACCCTAAATTTTGAATTGAAAGAAGGAATGTGTGTGCTTATACGAACCTTTAAGGGGGTTGGCACCATTGATCCATTCATTCCACCCCTTTGAGCAATCCTGGCAAAGGACTTTTCCGGTGACTTGGAACACCTGAATTTCTTCCTTCAAATCTCCGATCGCCGTCGTGACTCCGATACAAATGCCCAAGAATAATAATGTTAATGAAGTAATATTGGTTCTCATCTTTCCTTCTTCCCACTTTACTTTGAGTTTGTAAAAATTTCTTAAATAAATATGGATTATATAGATGACAAGGATGCACGATCTTTTATCTTATGTGCAAGTCCACTACTCGTGACGTGCAAGCCATGAAGGTGATTTATATATTACTCACTATTATTCGTATATTAACTAGAAATACTAAAGTGATAATTTGAATATTAAAGTGGGGAAGTGGTATATATTACATGAACACAATATTTATATATAAAGGGTCATCTTTTTTGTAATTTCTACTGTTCGTGAAGATTTTCCCCTCATATTGAAATGTGGGCTTTCAAGTCTCATTCTGCTATTGGATGATATTCAAATATAGTTATTTATCGTACAAAATACAAATAATATATAACTGTTAATCATGTTGGATAATATATAATATATATTATATTATACGTTATTATTATATTATGATTATTATTATATACTATATAGATACTATTACATATGGTATTTTAGTTATTTTACCAAACAATAATCGTTATCAACCACTTTATCCTCCAATCAAACACCATATATCTTATCATAAATTATTTTTACAATCATTTGACAACTTTTTAATATTTACATTACTTATCATATCTATACCTTAGGGTGGGAAATACTTCTTTACACCCGGTGTGTGGTCCACCCCTACATCGAGTGACACAAAATGTATTGTAGGACCCACACCTGTATGGGCCCCATTGCCCAACATTGTGAGACACCCGTAGGGTAGGTCTTACACCGGGTGTAGGGAATAGGGTGCATGATGTGGGCCGTGGAATTGCTGCCATGTATGATTATGTTTACTAGGGTAAGAGATCCTACGTTCTCGTAGGATAAACATATATTATTTCAATCAAATACACAAGCAAATGACTTAAATAGTTAAAAAAAATTAAAGATAATGTAAGTATAAACAAATAATTTCAATGATCCTATTTTATGTTTATGAGACTCCTCATCAAACTCAGCAACTACGACTTCAGTATCTACTGAATTTGCAGAGAAATCAATATTCCTCTTATTTCAAACTGATGTGTGAACAAGAATTATTGTTCGAAATAGGAAGCATCTCGCCGATAAGACTAAACTAATTTCATCTCTTGGAATTTTATTTATAATGCAAATTTGAGAGATTGTGTCTATTTTCTTGTTGTACTTCGATCAAATATAATTGAAATTTGAAGCAACAATTGAGAGTATTAATATTACGGGAGTTTTAATGATTTAGCAGTTAAAACCAATATTTGAACGGAAAAAAATTAGGTATTTTCTTGAAAAGTGAAAAAATATGTAATTTCAACGTTAATTCAATTGAAATATAAGGACCATCTACCTAAAATATTAAAATATGTTCAATAACAATACTTTGGGAATTAAAGAAAAGAAATCAAAGAGTAAATCGTTTCCCCGAGTCAGAGAAGATCGATGTGAAGTTTGAAATCCGACACATATTGGCTGCCTGGAATTCTCTTGGGCCATTTTTTTCTGATTTTGAAGACCCCATCTTGCAAGCTGTACCACTCCAGAAATCCTCCATTGTAGACCAACATCTCTCCATCTTCATCCACCATCATAGGCCTAAACTGAGATCCCAAACACGCCTGGAAACCAGTCACGCAGATGTATTGTTTGGTCCATCTCTGGTTTCGAACATCATCAAGCTTCCACAACTCCAAATTCCGCTGCTCGGTCATCGGCAAATACGTGAGATGCAAATCTCCATTCAGTTCGAGGAGCGAGTAGTGGCCTCCGAATTCGCAGGTTTTAATCTCATTGGGAATCGAAACGATAGAGAATTTTTCATTGCACAAATCGAAGCACATAAGAAGTTTGTGATCATCCGTGAATCCCGTCCAGTACAAAAACCCATTAGTGGAAACGCCCCAAGGCAAGCCATCAACGTCATAGGGCGCAATATCCTCGATGGGTTTCCACTCGCCTATATTATTTCCATTGCTAGCGGAGACGTCCTTTGAGAAAGTGATCATCTGCCAATTCCTACGGCCTGTTGCATTGATGATCGCATATTTGTTACTACTAGGGATGTAGCCGAAACCTGCCGCGGAGATTAGATGATAAAAATTAAATATCGAGATATCTGCATTCGGTTCCGGTAAAGAGATGGTTTGCCTTGTGCTCAGATTGCAAACGACAAATCTTTGCAACCCGACCACGAAGCAAATTAGGTTATCCGACGCGGATGGCGAGGGCAGCATTTTGGAGTATTGGAGGCTGACTGTGGCGAGATCCCATTGGTTTAGCACGTCTCCAAGTAGACTAACAGTGGTCAGAAGAGGTTCTTGTTCTCCTATATTGTTATAACATTGCGACAGAAGTAACAACTTGGGATTTTTTAGCGATTTTTTATTATATAGACGCTTGAAATAAATGCTAGAAATCAAAGATCTCCATTGCTTGCAAACAACCTTGGATTTCAAGAGGGTTTTTATGGGCAATATTAAGAGGATATTCTCCACAATATCCTCCGGCAGGAGACTACTATCTACCATGTTGGCAAGTTTCTTGTTCATCTGATTTGCAAGAGTTCAATGTGCGGTGTCTATATATACATATATAGATATACGTATGTAGAATCCTATTTAGACTAGGATTTACAAATTTGTAGAGTTCTAGTCGGACAATATAACTTTTTAAATAAGGTACCTTTTATATATATATATACATAGTGTTATCCTATAGTCAGATATAACTTTTAGATAAAGCATGTCTACCAAATATTTAGAGTTTGATATGATATATAACTACATACATAGTCTCCTTCCTTAATTAAGAATTTTATGTATATATCTAGAAAATATTTTCCTTATTTAGAATTTTATAAATTAAATATGTCGTTGTTAGTATGCCCTTATTAATTTTTCATTCAAATTAAATATGAAATGTGAGCTCGGTTTGTTTGATTCGAATAAACTCAACCTAGTAATCTAATTGAATTTGGAATGTTTTATAAAGACTAAAAAACATAATAACGTGTATGAGCGATACACGAACTGTCAAATAAAAGAATTGGCTCGAAAGATCGTCGTACATGTCCAAGATTTATATTTGAGGGTATTCATCTATGTAACTCTTCCTATTAGAAAACTTCAGTTCAAAAATTGACTAGAGGACTTGAATTCTTTGAATATATATGGATTCAAAAGTTATTGATTGGAAAAGTCTTACCATCATGTATAGTTGCTTTGGTTTGCTTTGGTTGAATGTCGATTCAAGTATAACATTTAATTTATTTATAAATTTAAAATATTTGACTAATATTGATATTATAGATTATAATTTTGATACGATAATCTTTTCTTAAAATTGGTAAATATATAAATATGTATCCGATCGACATTAATTCTGCAAATTCATTCATTCAATTGGATAATTATCAACCAAAAATTTGTTGTACTTCTTAGGAAATCGCTACGGTACAAGGAATGAGCATCGTCAATTACGTGTGCTTCAATTAAATTAATGTCCTCTGTTCACGGCTGTTCCAATTCTGAAATTTCGAAAATTCCTAAACCTACTAGAACTCTTTACCACTCTCCCTATATACAAAGGCGGTGAGGGTAATTTAAAAAATACATGTGTATTTATATCAGCGATCCGCCAATACCCCGTTCTTCTTTACGGTTTTCGTGGTAATTCGAGAAGAAGATAGCAAAATCTGTCGATGTAATTTCATTTTGGTACTTATTTTTGTTTTTATTCTGTTTAAAACTGTCCTGCATTTTGTGAACGTGAACAAGAATCACTGCGTTGCCATAGTGAATTCTAGTACCTTAATTTTTCTGTTTCTATGTTGCAAACAGACAGATAATTTTTTTGTTGCGTGTTTTTCTGATTTATGTATTTTTCTTAGTAATTTTAATTCTTTTTGTTCTTCGCAGAATTAGTTTAATTTTTCGAAACTATCATAAATATGGTATGTTTTTGTTAAAGTAAATTTTGGGGCTTTTTTAAAGACTCTTTTGAGAGTTTTTAATGTAATTTCGAACGATGTATGTATGTAAAATTACTTATGCGGTGCATGTAAAATTTACTCGTGCGATGTATGTAAAATTGAGTCATGCAGTGTATATAAAAATTTACTAATACGGTGCATGAAAAATTATGCATGTAAAATTACTCGTACGGTGCATGTAAAAATTATTGATACGGTGCAGAGTGTTTTCATAAGTCTGGTTAGTATGGTCATTGTAGTAAAAAATAGACTTAGTTGAAATAACTTTTTTTCGAGTGACTGAGCCCACAAATTTTTTATCTAATAATATCGACCCGAAATTTTCTCTAATAAAAAATCAAAGTAATGCCAAGTGATGGGCGTACTCAAGAACAAATGGATTTTGGACCACGCTTTGGCGAAAATAAATTTATTTTGGGCCCACATCTAAGTCAATTGCATGTCCATTTAAAAATAGATCAGACTCCAGATCCAATGATAAGGGCCTAAAAATAATGCTTAAAAAATTTGGAGATCAGATATTGTATTTCATCCCTCGTTGCAATCTCTCATTTCCTAACATCTCTGTCTTGCATGCTTCCTCATAGTATTCAGGCTTTCCAACCTCTGTAAGCAATAGATAATTCATATACATTCTGTTTGGTATATGAGCCGAGATGATCTTCTCGGTGCATGAGGACTCTGAACATGCGATGGCTAGACTACTTTTCACTGCTCTGTGCTTCGAGTTCCTTCGGGTCTAAATTCACATCTCTAGCTTGTACCATATTATTGTCTGACACATTATCCTGCTCGACATAAACAAGATCACTCGTTGACTCACGAATGCTCATTACGCGTCTGTATTTGTACGTAACCTTTCCATTGAAGATAACTAGTGTGCATTTGTCGGGTACCTCCAAATTAACCCCAATCAATCGTCAAGATTGATAACAATAATGTAGTAATATGAGTAGGGATCGATCCCACAACGAGGTGTGAATTCTTGTGTTAATGAAAATCAAAACAAAAAAAGTAAAATAAAAATGGGGATGTAAGTGAATTATACTAATTAAAATTAAAAGCAAAGATTAAACTATGAATGAAAGCAATTCTTGATATCGACCGACTCTACCTTGTATATTTTATCATCTATTTCATCGATTCACAAAAGACTCAATTTTATTTGATCATTCATCAATTGAAAATCTAATTCCTCCATCATGTTATTCATTGTGAAGACCCGGAATTTTGGTCAAACAAATTACGTGTTACCAAGATAATATTGAAAAGTAAATAAAAATAATAGTTTTGCATTATGGTTGGATTTAATTATATTATTCAATCTTGTGAAATTTTAATCACATATTTAAGTTTATAACCTATTAGAATTGTGTAAGAGATAATACATAGGTTATATGATTTTAGCTTATAAACTTTTAAATAATTTAAAGTTTTAGATAATTAAGAAATCATTGAAAATAATATTAATAATAATTACCAATCATAAATCTTGCAATGAATAGATAAAAGTTAAACACTATAATTTCTACATTAATCCTACATAAAAAGGCACCCAATGAGACTTCATTTTGAAAGTACATAATTAAACCATTCAATGGACTTGCCCAATTCTTATCATTAGTCATTCAATGACATTAAAGTGCTTAACCCAAACCTTGCCACCATTCAATCCCATTTAACCACCATTTAAGCTCATTCAATCCCATATAATGATATTAATGGGTTGCTTAAATCATGACATTAGATGCCAAAGTTTTGTAATTGTGTTTGCTCAAATTATGAAAGGTGATGACCACTCAAAATGCATATTCAAGTGCCCTTTTCCCAAATCTTGCTAGCCATTCAATGTCATTACCCAAATCTTGTAATTAGCAATTCAACGCATTTAAAGGCCTAGCTCAAATCATGGCATACCATTTAATTGCCCCACTAACACATTCAATTGTCTTGCCCACTAAATGATTCTTATCTTACTCACTCCTTATATCAATTTCCCTCATACAATTGCCTCATGAACACACTCAATTAAGTTTCCCAAAATCATGACTTTAAATGGCAAAAGTCTAGGAATCTCCATGAATTCTCCTACACTAAAACACATCATATCATACCAAAGGAATATTATTCCACCACTCATCATTTTCGAAAAACCTCACATACCCACACACTCATTTTCGAAGGCTTCAAGGTAGATAGGAGGAGTTTCTCACCACTTTCTCAACCCGGATCTCGCTTTGTTTATCCATCTTGGTAAGTGGGTTTTTGCTATCATTCCTTTCGTTTTCAAAACTATATGTATGTTTTAAATCTCGGTTGAACAACCCTATGAAAAGTATGTTTTTAAAGCAAATAACTCGTTATGTGGATATGTGCAAGATATGTGTTTATGTGTAAGAAATGTGTTTATGTGCCAAGATTTATGTGATTTGACAAAGAAATATTAAAGGATTTTTGCTATGATTATATGTATATTTTTACTATGTTCAATCGGCCCTACTTGCTGAGTATTTTCCCAAACGCTCACCCCATAACCTCCACTCCCAGACAAAGACGAAAAGAAGAGATTTAGGAAGAACAACAAGAATAATTTTTGGAGATGATGATCCACGGAGAACCTTCAAGGAAATTTATTTGTTTTATTTACGCTTCCCCATCTTCGATTTAATCCTAGAGAATAGTATTTTGTAATAGCAATTGTAAGGACAATTTAATGATTTTGGAATAAATGGACTGGTTTTATCAAAGATCTGTATACGAGGCTTGTTGTATTCGAATTTTATATTTGGATTCAACGCCGGTGTCACGCGCTCCGATCTCGGGGCGTGACATTTTAGTGGTATCAGAGCAAAATCAGGTTCCATGATCCCGCTGGGAAAAGATTTTCGGTTGATATAAATCAGCCGGATTATAAATACCGGATCTAATAGACCAACTGAGTGAATCGAAAACAAGTTGGGAATCATGATTTAACAATCTAAAAAAAAATTCAAAAATCAAAAATAAAAAAAATAAAAAAAAACGAAAACCTAGATCTAATGGCGCGTCTGATCCCGCCGCCGCCGGAGAGACGACGACCGATCAACGGCAAGGAACGCCTCCCTGAGACGAAGCTACGACGCTAGGTATCGAGCTGAACGGAAGGCGTTAGCATGACCGATTTCGCGATCGAAATTCGCGCAATCCATACTCGTCAATTTTTCCGATCTCTCACCGCCGACCACCGATCGACTACCTCGACAAACCACCATGGCCAACGATCATAGACGAACAAAATCCCCCTGTCAATTGCAAAATCCGTTCACTGTTGGATGATTAATCTCCAATCAAATTCTCGTCCTTATGAACCCTAATTAAGCCGAAAATTAGACCTCCGATGTCTCCCTGATTCTAACGCCAAAAATGAATTAAATTCGGGTTAATGATCCAATTATCATCCCTAATAAAAGCCATATGCCTTTTCCATCTCACAAACAAAGGAAGGTTGTTAATTGAGGACCGGAAATTTAGCCCTTAGAACCCTAACATGTGGAAGTATCCCAAATTCGTTTTTTCCATCAAACGGAACGTATAATTTAAATTAGTTCGGGGTAAATATTCCACATGACATACATGTCAAAATCCCTCTGGAAAATTCAAATTAACAACAAGGGAAGGCCTCCGATTTTTAGCCTAAAATCACGCTCAAGAACCCTAATTTTTGCGGAATTTCAGCATCCGATTTGACAGACAATTCGAACACGAAATTTCAATTAACTTCTGTATGTCAATCGTAATTGTCCCCATAATAAAAGGCCCTTATTGAATTCGAATTATAAACGAGGTAAGATGATCAATTTCGAGCCGCACTTCACGCTCTATAAACCCTAAATGACGAAAATTTTGACCAACGATTTCTCCATCAATCCGAACATAAATTTTAAATTAATTTCGGGTTTTTGACCGATATTTAATCCCTACCAAAAACTCCTTATCAAATCAAAATATAAATTAGTAAAGTGTTCAATTTTGAAACAAGATTTTCGCCTCATTAGAACCCTAAATTACGAAAACTTTCACTACCTTATTAATCGAACTTTCGAACACAAAAATCAAATTAAATTCGGGATCTTGCTCGAAATCATGCCAGTAATAAAAACCCTATGTTCTTAACGACTCCCAAATGAAGCAAAGGCGTCAATTGAGGACCACGATTCATGTCCCAAGAACCCTAACTTTTGAAAGTTTCCAAATCCGATATCTCCTTAATCCGAACACCAATCTCAAATTAATTCTTGGTTTATGATCCATATATCATGTCGAACAAAAGCCCTCTATCCAATCGAAATAAAAAACAAGGACAGATACTCAATTTCGGATCGAGATTCTCGCCCCTAGAACCCTAATCTGCGAAAATTTCGGGCATCGATTTCACACAACTCGGAACACCAAATTCAAATTAAATTTGGGTTATGAATCCTCATAACATCTATATTAATAGCCCTCAAACAATTTCGAAATTCCAAACCTTGAGTGATCGAATTCTTGAAGCCCCAATCCACGCCTTTTAAATCCTAATCTCTCAAATTCTTGCCCTCGATTTTTGAACCACCGAAGCAGATTATTCCAATCCAAATAGTGTTATTTACCCTCACACCATTTCTAAGAAAAATCATTTGTCAATTTCAAAATTCAGCAACCGAAACGGAACCAATTTATGATCTAATTTTTCTTCTCAAAGAATTCTAACTCACAAAATCTCATCCTTCAATTCCTCATCCACCATAACATTTTTTCGATAAGACGTAGGCTGCGATGACTCATGCTCAAAACAGTTCGATCCAAAAGAAGGGGCATGAGATAACCGAATTTAAAATATTCCAAGACGAGGAGATGCGAGACAAGACAGAGTTGTTGGAGATAATCAATTACTACCATTACAAGGCCCAAAGGATGACCTACCACCATCATCGTGCCGAAGAGTGACTTACAAAAGCGATAGAGGACAACAAAACACTTATGAAAGTCCACATTAATAAGTGCCAACAGTTAGAACGCTTCGAGCAGGAGTTCAATGAGCATCGGGAGAACATGTGGACTCAAATTCAAGCCCTCATAAATGAGAGGAATGAATTGGCACAGGAAGTCGCCTACAAGCAGTCTATGATAAATTTCCTGATGGAAGATGAAGATCATATGATACTAGAAGATGTTGAAGGGGATTTAGGAGACTGAGAAACAATAGACTAATTTTTCTAGTATGCAATATCTTAAGGATAATAAAGAATAAATCTTGGGTATCATAGTGATGATTTTCTTTGTTTAGGATTTCGTGGTGAACCTCTCAGTTTAATTAGTAAAATTTTAATTTACTCTTCGAATGTATCTGCAATTGTGTTATTCCATGGTTACGCTCCTACGCAACAACTTTAAACCTTCGTTCCAAGTGGAAACTCTGAACTCTATTTGCTCATTCTTCTAAAGTTAAGATACATCATTCTTTGTTTTCGAAATCATTTAGTATGCTTTAAAGATTCACATGAATATGGAAAGTATGTGTGTGGTTTGAATTCTAAAAATGTTTTAGTATGATTTAAACTGAAAAAAAAAAATTACGAGATATGTGTATGTGAAAGTACGCTTGGCGGAGCAAAGTGTCACGTTATGTGGGAGCCACCTCTTGAACCGACGGGGCAAAGTGCTACACATAATGTGGGCCACCTCTTGAATCCAATAAGTTGTAATATGTGTATGTGAAAGTACGCTTGGCGGAGCAAAGTGCCACGTTATGTGGGAGCCACCTCTTGAACCGACGGGGCAAAGTGCTACACATAATGGGGGCAACCTCTTGAATCCAATAAGTTGTAATATGTGTATGTGAAAGTACGCTTGGCGGAGCAAAGTGCTACGTGTGTAGGAGCCACCACTTGATTCGGCGGGACAAAGTGCTACATGGTGTGGGCGTGCCACATGCATGGGAGCCACTTCTTGATCCTTAAGAGCAAAGTGCTATGCACACGGGAGCCACCTCTTGAATCCAATAAGTTGTCATATGTTTATGTAAAAGTAAGGACTTGGCGGAGCAAAGTGCTACGTGTGTAGGAGCCACCATTTGATTCGGCGGGGCAAAGTGCTACATGATGTGGGCATGCCACATGCATGGGAGCCACCTCTTGGTCCTTAAGAGCAAAGTGCTATGCACACGGGAGCCACCTCTTGAATCCAATAAGTTGTAATATGTGTATGTGAAAATAAAGACTTGGCGGAGCAAAGTGCCACGTTATGTGGGAGCCACCTCTTGAACCGACGGGGCAAAGTGCTACACATAATGGGGGCCACCTCTTGAATCCAATAAGTTGCAATGTGATTATGCATAAGACGTTGGCGGAGGAAAGTGCTACATGTGTAGGAGACACCACTTGAATCGGAGGAGCAAAGTACCACGGTATGTGGGAGCCACCTCTTGAACCGACGGGGCAAAGAGCTACACATAACGGGGGCCACCTCTTGAATCCAATGAGCAAAGTGATATGCGCATGGGAGCCGCCTCTTGAACCCAAAGAAGCCACTATGTGATATGTGTTACGTGCTTATGTGATGTATTTCTGAAGCCGACTCAAGTTTCGAGGACGAAACTTCCAATAAGGAGGGAGGGATGTGAAGACCCGGAATTTTGGTCAAACAAATTACGTGTTACCAAGAAAATATTGAAAAATAAATAAAAATAATAGTTTTGCATTATGGTTGGATTTAATTATATTATTCAAGCTTGTGTACTTTTAATCACATATTTAAGTTTATAACCTATTAGAATTGTGTAAAAGATAATACATAGGTTATATGATTTTAGCTTATAAACTTTTAAATAATTTAAAGTTGTAGAGAATTAAGAAATCATTGAAAATAATATTAATAATAATAACCAATCATAAATCTTGCAATGAATAGATAAAAGTTAGACACTATAATTCCTACATTAATCCTACATAAAAAGGCACCCAATGAGACTTCATTTTGAAAGTACATAATTAAACCATTCAATGGACTTGCCCAATTCTTATCATTAGTCATTCAATGACACTAAAGTGCTTAACCCAAACCTTGCCACTATTCAATCCCATTCAACCACCATTTAAGCTCATTCAATCCCATATAATGATATTAATGGGTTGCTTAAATCATGACATTATATGCCAAAGTTTTGTAATTGTGTTTGCTCAAATTATGAAAGGTGATGACCACTCAAAATGCATATTCAAGTGCCCTTTTCCCAAATTTTGCTAGCCATTCAATGTCATTACCCAAATCTTGTAATTAGCAATTCAATGCATTTAAAGGCCTAGCTCAAATCATGGCATACCATTCAATTGCCCCACTAACACATTCAATTGTCTTGCCTACTAAATGATTCTTATCTTACTCACTCCTTATATTAATTTCCCTCATACAATTGCCTCATGAACACACTCAATTAAGTTTCCCAAAATCATGACTTTAAATGGCAAAAGTTTAGGAATCTCCATAAATTCTCCTACACTAAAACACATCATATCATACCAAAGGAATATTATTCCACCACTCATCATTTTCGAAAAACCTCACATACACACACACACTCATTTTCGAAGGCTTCAAGGTAGATAGGAGGAGTTTCTCACCACTTTCTCAACCCGGATCTCGCTTCGTTTATCCATCTTGGTAAGTGGGTTTTTGCTATCATTCCTTTCGTTTTCAAAACTATATGTATGTTTTAAATCTCGATTGAACAACCCTATGAAAAGTATGTTTTTAAAGCAAATAACTCGTTATGTGGATATGTGCAAGATATGTGTTTATGTGTAAGAAATGTGTTTATGTGCCAAGATCTATGTGATTTGACAAAGAAATATTAAAGGATTTTTGCTATGATTATATGTATATTTTTACTATGTTCAATCGGCCCCTACTTGCTGAGTGTTTTCCCATACGCTCACCCCCTTACCTCCTCTCCCAGACAAAGACGAAAAGAAGAGATCGAGGAAGAACAACAAGAATAATTTTTGGAGATGATGATCCACGGAGAACCTTCAAGGAAATTTTTTAGTTTATTTACGCTTCCGCATCTTTGATTTAATCCTAGAGAATAGTATTTTGTAATAGCAATTGTAAGGACAATTTAATGATTTTGGAATAAATAGACTGGTTTTATCAAAGATCTGTATACTATGATTGTTGTATTCGAATTTTTATATTTGGATTCAACGCCAGTGTCACGCGCTCCGGTCTCGGGGCGCGACATTCATAGTCAATTAGCCAACACGTTCTAATTTAACTTTTATCAATTAATCGGTCAATATATGCTCAATTAAGATTGAAATAATGATAACAATCAAAACTAGTGAGTGATAAATCTAAATAATATAAACACAAACAGTTTATATAAATTTAGTCAATTGTTTTTCTTAAGAATTTAATTATCTCACACGCGTAAAATTATCAGTCTCCAATTAGATTATTCAAATAATCTCTTATTTGATATCTAATTAGCAAATAGATTACATGCAAGTTATTAGGTTGGCAATACAATAATCAAACAAGAATCATATCAATAAAACTACATTTCTCTCCACTAATTACACCATCCTCCCCATTAATTACCCCCAATCATAGAAGATAATGGGAGTGACCATGGGTTGTCAAATCCCCCCACGTCCGCCTCGTCTTTCGCCATTAACTGCTATTATATCCCACTAATCATGTCCGGAAAATCCGGGTTGATTAGCCGATATGACCGGGTCTTATGTCATTGTTTGACCACGTGGGACCGAGCAGAGTATCGACTTCTTCGGGCATTTTCCTGTTCGGCAACCATTTTACCCGATGTGGTCTAATTCCCCTACCACATCACATCACCCCCCTCAAGTAAAGCAAGATGAGCGAAGTCGAGATCTTGGTTTATACACATCGGGTAAAATCGCAGTTGCTGTTTTGATGTATTTTCGGAACTTGTGAATTTTGAGGGTTGAATCTCCAATAAAACACACCCTGAGCAAATAAAGCTCAACTAATTTTCGAGATATAATAGTTATCACGAGCAAATAAAGCTCAACTAATTTCCGAGATATAATAGTTATCACGAGCAAATAAAGCTCGGGTTGAAACAAGAAATATCTTGAGCAACCAAAGACTGAGCACATAAAACTCGTACGATATAATCGAGCTCCAGAGATAATAGATAAGCATCCCAAGCAAATAAAATAAGTCCGAACTCCAGCATAAGAAATATTCAGAGCAAATAAAGCTCGTCATTTGAGCTCATCGAACAACCCATCGAATAACTATCCAGAACTTCTGAAAAAAGAATCCCTCCCGCGAACCGAACATAAAGAATATCCCGAGCAAATAAAGCTCGTCTGAAATAATAAATATCTTGAGCAAGTAGAGCTCGTCCAAATTCTCGAACATCCGGAGCAGATAAATATGATCGGGCTCGAAGGAACCATCCCGAGCAAATAAAGCTCAACTAATTTTGAGATTTAATAATTATCACGAGCAAATAAAGCTCTGCTTGAAATAAGAAATATCCTGAGCAGCCAAAGGCTGAGCACATAAAGCTCAGAAGATATAATCGAGCTCCTGAGATAATAGATAAGCATCCCGACCAAATAAAATAAGCCCGAACTCCAGTATAAGAAATATTCAGACCAAATAAAGCTCTGCTGGGATAAGAAATATCCCGAAATAATGAATATAACCGAGCTCGGGGAAAAGACATCCCGAGCAGATAAAATATGGTCGGGGCTCAAGGAAAAGATCCCGAATAGAATAACTTATGTAATTTTAGGATTAAACGTGGACCAAACATCCCGATCCCACGAGTAAACGATGATAGTTTTATGCTTAGACGTTGACCAAACATCCCGATCCAACGAGTAAACGATGATAATTTTAAGTTTAGACGTTGACCAAACATCCCGATCCAACGAGTAAACCGAACATTGCTCGCTACCCCGAGCATAATCACTTAGTCTCATTTTAGGTTCAAATACATACCAAACATCCCGATCATGTATTTAACCCGCCAACAATGGACGATAATAAAACAAGCTCGCTACCCCCGAGCAATAATCACACAGTCACGTTTTAGGTTCAAATACATACCAAACATCCCGATCATGTATTTAACCCGCCAACAACGGACAATAAATAAAATAAGCTCGCAACCCCGAGCACGAATCACTTAGTCACGTTTTAGGTTCAAATACATACCAAACATCCCGATCATGTATTTAACCCGCCAACAACGGACAATAAATAAAATAAGCTCGCAACCCCGAGCATGAATCACTTAGTCACGTTTTAGGTTCAAATACATACCAAACATCCCGATCATGTATTTAACCCGCCAACAACGGACAATAAATAAGCTCGCAACCCCGAGCATCAATCACTTAGTCGCGTTTTAGGTTCAAATACATACCAAACATCCCGATCATGTATTTAACCCGCCAACAACGGACAATAAATAAAATAAGCTCGCAACCCCGAGCATGAATCACTTAGTCACGTTTTAGGTTCAAATACATACCAAACATCCCGATCATGTATTTAACCCGCCAACAACGGACAATAAATAAAATAAGCTCGCAACTCCGAGCATGAATCACTTAGTCACGTTTTAGGTTCAAATACATACCAAACATCCCGATCATGTATTTAACCCGCCAACAACGGACAATAAATAAAATAAGCTCGCAACTCCGAGCATGAATCACTTAGTCACGTTTTAGGTTCAAATACATACCAAACATCCCGATCATGTATTTAACCCGCCAACAACGGACAATAAATAAAATAAGCTCGCAACTCCGAGCATCAATCACTTAGTCGCGTTTTAGGTTCAAATACATACCGAACATCCCGATCATGTATTTAACCCGCCAACAACGGACAATAAATAAAATAAGCTCGCAACCCCGAGCATGAATCACTTAGTCACGTTTTAGGTTCAAATACATACCAAACATCCCGATCATGTATTTAACCCGCCAACAACGGACAATGAATAAAATAAGCTCGCAACCCCGAGCAACAATATAACATACTCAAACATCCCGATCACCAATAATAGAACGTACTCGAACATCTCGAGCACCAATAATAGAAGCACCAATAATAGAACGTACTCGAACATCCCGAGCATCGATAATAGAACATACTCGAACATCCCGAGCTTATAGAATAGGAGGGCCTTATTGCAAGATTGCATGCCCGAGCTCGATGTAATAGGACCTTACTGCCATATTGCATGCCCAAGCTATATTGCACTGATGTAGACCTGAATTAGTGCAACAGAAAATGCATATATAGATGATGTAAAGTAGCAATTGGGAAGAAATAACCATAAACCGGGCATGTAGAATGAGCACCGAATGAGCTCGGCAACGATGATCTAGAGGCCGAACTGAACGGAGAAAAACTCGAGGGCATGCTAAACTTAGGCCATCTATAGAGACCCTGCGATAAAGCATATAAGAGAAGGGAGAAGATATCCAACCTCCTTTTTGAGTATTCTGGTGTAATTCCATAAAAGGATAAGTATTTAATTTCCCAAACTTTGATAAGCAAATGTCAATATAACCCTCCAAAATTCTCTCTATAGCATTGTTGAGGTTCCCATAGAGAGTTTGTTTGCTGAAATGGTGTAATCTGTAGCGCAAAGAAAAATCAATAAAAGTAAATCATTTTATTTGTTATCAAGAACTGCTATGTAAAGATCAAAATTTGTATGCAGAACCAGAGAAGGATCAAGCCCAAATAAAAAAAACACAATCACTGCATGCATTTGATCCTCTGCATAATCATTAAACATGTCGACTACTGTTGATGATGATCAGGAAGAATCAGTTCTGAAACCCTGGCCTATGGGTGAAGCCATGAAATCTGGTGATGAACCAATTTAACTGCTGTTCTCCTCCCTTATTGCAGGAGTTTTTTGCCATTCTCCTCTCAGTACCCTGAACATGAATCCATATGAGAAAATCAATATGACAACCGAGTGTTTGAGCTTCTCGAAAATAAAGCATCATATATATGGAAATGCATGGATGTTGGTGGAGCGCAGAATGGCATAGCCACCCACGTCTTTTATGCCTGCTTTACACTTTCATAATTTGCGGCCAAAGTTAGGCTGCACTAGAGAGAATCAAAACTTCAATATCACATATTTCAAAATAACATCCGATCCTTGATTTTGGCACAGCTATTAAAGCTTCCAGGAACAACTCCACGAAACCCAGATGGAGATCCAGAGACTCTCCGAGCGTTACGAAGGATTTTCAAGCAACAACCCATGTTCGTCATGTGAAAGATCTCGCTACTTCAGAATTGTAAGTAGAACCAAATGATTAGAACCCATATGCAAAATCAACAGAAGGAATTATGTAAGTAGTGATTTAGGGGGGAGGGGGAGGCACAAATATAAAAATCATAGAATTCTTGGTGGCTGAAGAGTAAAAAGAATCAGTATTCTTGATCATTGTCCCGCCCCTCCACTGATTTAACAAATTTGCTTAGTTTCTTTGAAACTCTTTGCACAAATTTGCTTAGTTTCTTTGAAACTCTTTGCAAATCATATACTCAAGATGTGAAGCTGGTCATTTGTCTTCATGATTGTTAATTTTTTTTTATTTTTATTTTCCAGCCTCTGTAGATCATTCACCCCTGACACACATAAATAATGCGCAAATTTAAATATGAGATGAGAATTTTATCACCAAATATCATCGGCTCCTCCAATCTAATTTCCCATCCTCCGACTCTATGCCTCATCTCTTGACCTCGTCAAGATAATTCTAAAATGTCATAAGCAAACCTCCAACTTCAACGCCTTAGCTCGATGTTCCCACAGACGGCGCCAATGATGTGATCCTGTATTTTCGCTATTCGGTAGAGTAAACGCAATAGAAAAAATAAATAGGACATCATGATTTTTTACGTGGAAAACCCTCCAAAACGAAGGGAAAAACCACGGGACCTAATCCAGTATAAATCTCCACTATAAATAATAATATTGATGATTTACAATCTATTTTTCTGTACAAGACTCCCGTAAAAAATGATATTGAAGGGAATTTTTATTCTTCCAGCCTTTTCCCCCTTTAGCCGAGAGCTCTCTTCCTCTCTTTATAGAACAAACGTCCCCCCCTTAATCAAGGAGAAAGTCACCTCATTTCTCTCCACTAATTACACCATCCTCCCCATTAATTACCCCCAATCATAGAAGATAATGGGAGTGACCATGGGTTGTCAAATCCCCCCACGTCCGCCTCGTCTTTCGCCATTAACTGCTATTATATCCCACTAATCATGTCCGGAAAATCCGGGTTGATTAGCCGATATGACCGGGTCTTATGTCATTGTTTGACCACGTGGGACCGAGCAGAGTATCGACTTCTTCGGGCATTTTCCTGTTCGGCAACCATTTTCCTGAGACGAAGCTACGACGCTAGGTATCGAGCTGAACGGAAGGCGTTAGCATGACCGATTTCGCGATCAAAATTCGCGCACTCCATACTTGTCAATTTTTCCGATCTCTCACCAACGACCACCGATCGACTACCTCGACAAACCACCATGGCCAACGATCATAGACGAACAAAATCCCCCTGTCAATTGCAAAATCCGTTCACTGTTGGATGATTAATCGCCAATCAAATTCTCGTCCTTATGAACCCTAATTAAGCCAAAAATTAGACCTCCGATGTCTCCCTGATTCTAACGCCAAAAATGAATTAAATTCGGGTTAATGATCCAATTATCATCCCTAATAAAAGCCATATGCCTTTTCCATCTCACAAACAAAGGAAGGTTGTTAATTGAGGACCGAAAATTTAGCCCTTAGAACCCTAACATGTGGAAGTATCCCAAATTCGTTTTTTCCATCAAACGGAACGTATAATTTAAATTAGTTCGGGGTAAATATTCCACATGACATACATGTCAAATGCCCTCTGGAAAATTCAAATTAACAACAAGGGAAGGCCTCCGATTTTTAGCCTAAAATCACGCTCAAAAACCCTAATTTTTGCGGAATTTCAGCATCCGATTTGACAGACAATTCGAACACGAAATTTCAATTAACTTCTGTATGTCAATCGTAATTGTCCCCATAATAAAAGCTCCTTATTGAATTCGAATTATAAACGAGGTAAGATGATCAATTTCGAGCCGCACTTCACGCTCTATAAACCCTAAATGACGAAAATTTTGACCAACGATTTCTCCATCAATCCGAACATAAATTTTAAATTAATTTCGGGTTTTTGACCGATATTTAATCCCTACCAAAAACTCCTTATCAAATCAAAATTATAAATTAGTAAAGTGTTCAATTTCGAAACAAGATTTTCGCCTCATTAGAACCCTAAATTACGAAAACTTTCACTACCTATTTAATCGAACTTTCGAACACAAAAATCAAATTAAATTCGGGATCTTGCTCGAAATCATGCCAATAATAAAAGCCCTATGTTCTTAAGGAGGGAGGGATATGAAGACCCGGAATTTTGGTCAAACAAATTACGTGTTACCAAGAAAATATTGAAAAGTAAATAAAAATAATAGTTTTGCATTATGGTTGGATTTAATTATATTATTCAATCTTGTGTACTTTTAATCACATATTTAAGTTTATAACCTATTAGAATTGTGTAAAAGATAATACATAGGTTATATGATTTTAGCTTATAAACTTTTAAATAATTTAAAGTTGTAGATAATTAAGAAATCATTGAAAATAATATTAATAATAATAACCAATCATAAATCTTGCAATGAATAGATAAAAGTTAGACACTATAATTCCTACATTAATCCTACATAAAAAGGCACCCAATGAGACTTCATTTTGAAAGTACATAATTAAACCATTCAATGAACTTGCCCAATTCTTATCATTAGTCATTCAATGACACTAAAGTGCTTAACCCAAACCTTGCCACTATTCAATCCCATTCAACCACCATTTAAGCTCATTCAATCCCATATAATGATATTAATGGGTTGCTTAAATCATGACATTATATGCCAAAGTTTTGTAATTGTGTTTGCTCAAATTATGAAAGGTGATGACCACTCAAAATGCATATTCAAGTGCCCTTTTCCCAAATCTTGCTAGCCATTCAATGTCATTACCCAAATCTTGTAATTAGCAATTCAATGCATTTAAAGGCCTAGCTCAAATCATGGCATACCATTCAATTGCCCCACTAACACATTCAATTGTCTTGCCTACTAAATGATTCTTATCTTACTCACTCCTTATATCAATTTCCCTCATACAATTGCCTCATGAACACACTCAATTAAGTTTCCCAAAATCATGACTTTAAATGGCAAAAGTTTAGGAATCTCCATAAATTCTCCTACACTAAAACACATCATATCATACCAAAGGAATATTATTCCACCACTCATCATTTTCGAAAAACCTCACATACACACACACACTCATTTTCGAAGGCTTCAAGGTAGATAGGAGGAGTTTCTCACCACTTTCTCAACCCGGATCTCGCTTCGTTTATCCATCTTGGTAAGTGGGTTTTTGCTATCATTCCTTTCGTTTTCAAAACTATACGTATGTTTTAAATCTCGATTGAACAACCCTATGAAAAGTATGTTTTTAAAGCAAATAACTCGTTATGTGGATATGTGCAAGATATGTGTTTATGTGTAAGAAATGTGTTTATGTGCCAAGATCTATGTGATTTGACAAAGAAATATTAAAGGATTTTTGCTATGATTATATGTATATTTTTACTATGTTCAATCGGCCCCTACTTGCTGAGTGTTTTCCCATACGCTCACCCCCTTACCTCCTCTCCCAGACAAAGACGAAAAGAAGAGATCGAGGAAGAACAACAAGAATAATTTTTGGAGATGATGATCCACGGAGAACCTTCAAGGAAATTTATTAGTTTATTTACGCTTCTGCATCTTTGATTTAATCCTAGAGAATAGTATTTTGTAATAGCAATTGTAAGGACAATTTAATGATTTTGGAATAATAGACTGGTTTTATCAAAGATCAGTATACGATGATTGTTGTATTCGAATTTTTATATTTGGATTCAACGCCGGTGTCACGCGCTCCGGTCTCGGGGCGCGACATTCATAGTCAATTAGCCAACACGTTCTAATTTAACTTTTATCAATTAATCGGTCGATATATGCTCAATTAAGATTGAAATAATGATAACAATCAAAACTAGTGAGTGATAAATCTAAATAATATATACACAAACAATTTATATAAATTTAGTCAATTGTTTTTCTTAAGAGTTTAATTATCTCACACGCGTAAAATTATCAGTCTCCAATTAGATTATTCAAATAATCTCTTATTTGATATCTAATTAGCAAATAGATTACATGCAAGTTATTAGGTTGGCAATACAATAATCAAACAAGAATCATATCAATAAAACTACATTATAATATAGTATATATATATATATATATATATATATATATATATATATATATATATATGATTATCATTATATATTATTATATTATGATTATTATTATATATTATAGGCAATGTTTGGTATGTTGGATTAAGGGTGATTAGACAATTTTTATCCTGTATCACCCACTATCATCAAAGCCCGTGACCAAAGAAGTTTAAAAGCTGGATAGTAAACCCTCCCACACCCCTTGGACTAGGAAAGATTGCTTCTGCAGTTAAAATGACAATGTTCACAATGTCCAAAATGCCCTTTGCCTTTGTTTCTATATCGCTGGAATCACACAACCCTCCACATCATTGAGCTGCGAAATTTGTATCTAAGGTAGAAGGGAAATCTCTCCTTTGGTGTTCAAGACTGCGACAATTTCCATCTGTAGTCGAAGGTAAATTCTCTACATTTCCCTTCTCCGTGAAATTGCCATGGCTATGTGGAACCTTGTGCGAACAAATACTTTCTCAAATGTTATTTTTAAATGTTTGAATGTAAATTGCTTTGGAATAGAAAGTTGGGTCTAGTTTTTTTCCGACAACACTATTAAAGAATGCCCAAACTTGGACAACACTTGAATGTCAAAAACTTAATGATTTGTTGCCATTTCTCTTTGTTGCCTTTGAATTTTCAAAAGTAAATATTGGAAACTTGGACAACAATTTGATATACAAATAACATATTTGAATAGAAGTCCTAACCACAAATATGTATGCTAGTAAAGGTTCTATTGCAAAATCATCAAAATAGTGGTCTAAGGACTTCAAAATAAAGTTGGGGTATTTTAGTCATAATGTAAATTTGTCCTTATATTTATCATGTACATAAAAATCCTACCAAATATTAAACTATTTTGTCACCATATTTATACAATTTGCAATCACCAATTTTATCACTCTATTTACTAATCATTTCATAATCACATCTTTCAAACCAAGCGGTGCATATAAGTATTAATACTTAGGGTATTTTAGTCATTTTACCAAACAATAATCATTATCAACCACTTTATTCTCAAATATTACACCATATATCTTATCATAAATTATTTTACGATCATTGACAACTTTTTAATCTTTACATTATTTATTATATCCACACTTCAAACGGTACCTTAGGGTCCATGATCCTACGTTCTTGTATGATAAACATATATTATTTCAATCAAATACACAAGCAAATGACTTAAATAGTTAAAAAAAATTAAAGATAATGTAAGTATAAGCAAATAATTTCAATGATCCTATTTTATGTTTATGAGACTCCTCATCAAACTCAGCAACTACGACTTCAGATCTACTGAATTTGCAGAGAAATCAATATTCCTCTTATTTCAAACTGATGTGTGAACAAGAATTATGTTCGAAATAGGAAGCATCTCGCCGATAAGACTAAACTAATTTCATCTCTTGGAATTTTATTTATAATGCAAATTTGAGAGATTATGTCTATTCTCTTGTTGTACTTCGATCAAATATAATTGAAATTTGAAGCAACAATTGAGAGTATAATATTACGGGAGTTTTAATGATTTAGCAGTTAAAACCAATATTTGAACGGAAAAAAATTAGGTATTTTCTTGAAAAGTGAAAAAATATGTAATTTCAACGTTAATTCAATTGAAATATAAGGACCATCTACCTAAAATATTAAAATATGTTCAATAACAATACTTTGGGAATTAAAGAAAAGAAATCAAAGAGTAAATCGTTTCCCCGAGTCAGAGAAGATCGATGTGAAGTTTGAAATCCGACACATATTGGCTGCCTGGAATTCTCTTGGGCCATTTTTTTCTGATTTTGAAGACCCCATCTTGCAAGCTGTACCACTCCAGAAATCCTCCATTGTAGACCAACATCTCTCCATCTTCATCCACCATCATAGGCCTAAACTGAGATCCCAAACACGCCTGGAAACCAGTCACGCAGATGTATTGTTTGGTCCATCTCTGGTTTCGAACATCATCAAGCTTCCACAACTCCAAATTCCGCTGCTCGGTCATCGGCAAATACGTGAGATGCAAATCTCCATTCAGTTCGAGGAGCGAGTAGTGGCCTCCGAATTCGCAGGTTTTAATCTCATTGGGAATCGAAACGATAGAGAATTTTTCATTGCACAAATCGAAGCACATAAGAAGTTTGTGATCATCCGTGAATCCCGTCCAGTACAAAAACCCATTAGTGGAAACGCCCCAAGGCAAGCCATCAACGTCATAGGGCGCAATATCCTCGATGGGTTTCCACTCGCCTATATTATTTCCATTGCTAGCGGAGACGTCCTTTGAGAAAGTGATCATCTGCCAATTCCTACGGCCTGTTGCATTGATGATCGCATATTTGTTACTACTAGGGATGTAGCCGAAACCTGCCGCGGAGATTAGATGATAAAAATTAAATATCGAGATATCTGCATTCGGTTCCGGTAAAGAGATGGTTTGCCTTGTGCTCAGATTGCAAACGACAAATCTTTGCAACCCGACCACGAAGCAAATTAGGTTATCCGACGCGGATGGCGAGGGCAGCATTTTGGAGTATTGGAGGCTGACTGTGGCGAGATCCCATTGGTTTAGCACGTCTCCAAGTAGACTAACAGTGGTCAGAAGAGGTTCTTGTTCTCCTATATTGTTATAACATTGCGACAGAAGTAACAACTTGGGATTTTTTAGCGATTTTTTATTATATAGACGCTTGAAATAAATGCTAGAAATCAAAGATCTCCATTGCTTGCAAACAACCTTGGATTTCAAGAGGGTTTTTATGGGCAATATTAAGAGGATATTCTCCACAATATCCTCCGGCAGGAGACTACTATCTACCATGTTGGCAAGTTTCTTGTTCATCTGATTTGCAAGAGTTCAATGTGCGGTGTCTATATATACATATATAGATATACGTATGTAGAATCCTATTTAGACTAGGATTTACAAATTTGTAGAGTTCTAGTCGGACAATATAACTTTTTAAATAAGGTACCTTTTATATATATATATACACAGTGTTATAGATATAACTTTTAGATAAAGTATATATGCTACCAAATATTTAGAGTTTGATATGATATATAACTACATACATAGTCTCCTTCCTTAATAAGAATTTTATGCATATATCTAGAAAATATTTTCCTTATTTAGAATTTTATAAATTAAATATGTCGTTGTTAGTATGCCCTTATTAATTTTTCATTCAAATTAAATATGAAATGTGAGCTCGGTTTGTTTGATTCGAATAAACTCAACCTAGTAATCTAATTGAATTTGGAATGTTTTATAAAGACTAAAAAACATAATAACGTGTATGAGCGATACACGAACTGTCAAATAAAAGAATTGGCTCGAAAGATCGTCGTACATGTCCAAGATTTATATTTGAGGGTATTCATCTATGTAACTCTTCCTATTAGAAAACTTCAGTTCGAAAATTGACTAGAGGACTTGAATTCTTTGAATATATATGGATTCAAAAGTTATTGATTGGAAAAGTCTTACCATTATGTATAGTTGCTTTGGTTTGCTTTGGTTGAATGTCGATCAAGCTTAACATTTAATTTATTTATAAATTTAAAATATTTGAGTTATATTGATATTATAGATTATAATTTTTGATACGATAATCTTTTCTTAAAATTGGTAAATATATAAATATGTATCCCTTTCAAAAACCTTTGTGTGTGTGTATATATATATAATAAAAACAGAAAATTACAAGAATGTATTAATTTTCAATTGTTGTGTTCTAAAGCAATGAAGTGTAGACAAAGTTTTGTTCAGATTTGAATCCGGAAATAATTTTGGAAATTTTGGATTCTCGCTTTCCGATCGACATTGTTTATGCGAATTCATTCAATTCAATTGGATAATTATCAACCGAAAAATTTGTTGTACTTCTTAGGAAATCGCTATGGTACAAGGAATGAGCATTGTCAATTAAGTAAAGTGTGCTTCGATTAATGTCCTCCGTTCTCGGCTGCTGTTCCAATTCTGAAATTTCGAAAATTCCTAATCCTACTAGAACTCTTTACACTCTCCCTATATACAAAGGCGGTGAGGGTTTAAAAAATACATGTGTATTTATATCAGCGATCCGCAGTTACCCCGTTCTTCTTTACGGTTTTCGTGGTAGTTCGAGAAGAAGGTAGCAAAATCTGTCGATGTAATTTCTTTTGGTACTTATTTTTGTTTTAATTCTGTTTAAAACTGTCTGCAGTTTTGTGAACGTGACAAGAATCACTGCGTTGCCATGTGTAATAGTGAATTCTGGTACCTTAATATTTCTGTTTCTATGTTGCAAATAGACAGATAATTTTTTGTTGCGTTTCTGATATATGTATTTTTTTTAGTAATTTTAATTCTTTTTGCTCTTCGCAGAATTCGTTTAATTTTTCGAAACTATCATAAATATGGTATGTTTTTGTTAAAGTAAATTTTGGGGCTTTTTTAAAGACTCTTTTGAGAGCTTTTAATGTAATTCCGAACGAGCAGTATTTTATTTTCCTCTTTTTTACAAATCCCTTGTGAAAAATCAACGGTGCATGTAAAAATTTACTCATGCGGTGTATGTAAAATTACTTATGCGATGTATGTACAATTTACTCATGCGATGCATGTAAAATTGAGTCATGCAGTGAATGTAAAAATTTACTAATGCGATGCATGTAAAAATTATTCATGCGGTGCATGTAAAAATTACGCATAAGGTGCAGAGTGTTTTCATAAGTGTGGTTAGTTTGGTCATTGTAGTAAAAAATAGACTTAGTTGAAATAACTTGTTTTCGAGTGATTGGGCCCAAAAATATTTTACCAATTGATATCGGCCCGAAATCTTTTCAAAAATCAAAGTAACGCCAGTGATGGGCTTACTCAAGAACAAATGGATTTTGGCCCACGCTTTGGCGAAAATAAATTTATTTTGGGCCCCACGTCTAAGTCAATTGCATGTCCATTTAAAAATAGATCAGACTCCAGATATTGCATTTCATCCCTCGTTGATATCTCTCATTTCCCAGCATCTCTGGCTGTCATGCTTCCTCATAGTATTCAAGCTTCTCAACATCTGTAAGCAATAAATAATTCATATACATTTTGTTTGGTATATGAGGCCGAGATGATCTTCTCGGTGCATGAGGACTCTGAACATGCGATGGCTAGACTACTTTTCACTGCTCTGTGCTTCGAGTTCCTCCGGATCTAAATCCACATCTCCAGCTTGTACCATATTATTGTCTAACACATTATCCTGCTCAACATAAACAAGATCGAATGCTCATTACGCGTCTATATTTGTACATAACCTTTCCATTGAAGATAACTGGTGTGCGTTTGTCGGGTAGCCCCAAATTAACCCTACTCAGTGCTCAAGATTGTTAACAATAATGTAGTAACATGAGTAGAGATCGATCCAACGACGAGGTGTGAATTCTTGTGTTAATGAAAAAATCAAAACAAAAAAAGTAAAATAAAAATGGGGTTGTAAGTGAATTATATTAATTAAAATTAAAAGCAAAGATTAAACTATGAATGAAAGCAATTCTTGATATCGACCGCCACTACCTTATATATTTTATCATCTATTTCATTCACAAAAGACTCAATTTTATTTGATCAATCATCAATTGAAAATCTAATTCATCTATCATCTTATTCATAGTCAATTAGCCAACACGTTCTAATTTAACTTTTATCGATCAATCGGTCTATATATGCTCAATTAAGATTGAAATAATGATAACAATCAAAACTAGTGAGTGATAAATCAAAATAATATAAACACACACGGTTTATATAAATTTAGTCAATTGTTTTTCTTAAGAATTTAATAATCTCGCACGCGTAAAATTATCAGTCTCCAATTAGATTATTTAATCTCTTATTCGATATCTAATTAGCAAATAAATTGCATGCAAGTTATTAGGTTGTCAATCCAATAATCAAACAATAATCATATTAATAAAACCAAGAAAAACATTGATATTCAATAAAAATTGATAATTAAAGCATAAGAATCTCCCCAAGATAAATAAATCCAATGTATTGTATTTATCAACCAAGAATTAAAAATCTAGCTATGCATAACTAATAAAAAAAACAAATAAATAAAAGCAAGGGAAGAAAACTAATCGGACTCCACTCGTCGAGGCCGTCAATCCCACCTTCGTGTTGATCTTCGTAGCCGTCTTCAATAAAATTGAAAGTAAAATTGTAAACTAATCAAAACTACTCTACCCTAACTATCTAATTGTCCCAAAGGTCTGATTTTCGAGTTATATTTATAGGGAGGCTAGTAGGTGGGTTAGAATCTCTACAGTAAGGCAAAAAATCGAGTTTTCAAAATTTCTCGAACACTACTAGCGATCGATTGCTATGATGTTTTTTTTTTTGTTGCTCAACTTTCGACCAGACGCGATCGATCAGTGCTTTTGTGGCGATGGATCGTGGACAAAAATCACTTGTTATGCATTTTCTTGATCTAATCCCTTTTCATCTCCAATACATTCATTGGTCCTTATTCACCATTTATAACTCGATTTCTTCGATTTCAGCTACATTCACATAAATATACGATTAGGTAACATATGCATCAAATTGATCAAAATACACCCAATCATAGACAATTACATGCACTAGATGTCTCTATTTATAGTCGCATCAATAACTTTGTACTGTGGATTACCTTCTTGTTCTCACCATCCCAAATACAATAGCCAAATTTATCATCACCATAGCTAATGAAGGTGCATTTTTCTTGGATTTGGGATTAAGCTTAGTCATGCTTTGATCATTTGATATGTATATATATATATATACAACAGAACCAAAGACTTTAAGGTGTGGGAGTTTTACTTCCTTTCTACTCCATATTATTCGGGTATCATGTGCTCTAATGGAACCGATGGCTCTCGATTGACCAAGTAAGTTGTTGTGTTGATTGCTTCTACCTAGAATTGCTTTGCTGGATCTGACTGCATATACATACTCCGGGCTCTCTCAGCCAGCGTTCGGTTCATACGCTCAACTATACCATTGTGTTGAGCGCACTTTGCACAGTTCTCTCCATTCGAATCTCATGCTCAAGGCAGAATTTCTTGAATCTAGTGTTTGTGTATTCACCACACTGTCAGTTCTGAGACTTTTGATCTCAAGACATCTCATTTAACCATAGATTTTCATCTTTTGAAAGTGTCAAATACTTTGGACTTATGCCTTAGAAAGTAAACACATACTTTTTGAGAGTTATCATCAATAAATGTCATGAAATAATATTTTCCATCAATTGATGAGATAGCAGTCGGTCCCCAAATATCATAGTGAACGAGCTCCAATCTTTCTTTCTTCGGTGTTCTGCGCGTGTCTTAAAACCGACCTTCTTTTGCTTTCCTGATATCTAATCAATTTCTATTGACTGTAAGCTTGGTAGTTTTCTTTAAATGCATAATCACCATTCTCTTCTCACTCATATGGCCGAGTATGTGGTGCCACGAGTTGGAATTTTTGTTGCTAAAAGTAACTATAACTGAGCCACCAACGCTTAGTGTTGTTGGTTTTTTGCAGGCTCCAGGTGTTCGTCAAAGAGACAAGGTGGCCCACCGAGAAAAAATGAAAAAGCAAAGTTTGAAAAAATTGGACGGCAGGATTTTTTTTTGGCAAATCAAATCTGAGGAGAAAACTTTGCAAATCACCATGAAGAAATTTTGGCAAATTCATTTAATGCATGAAGACTTTGCAAATCACCGTGAAGAAATTGTGGCAAATTCATTTATTGCGTGAAGACTTTGCAAATCAGCGTGAAGAAAAATTTGGCTATTTTTTCGTGAAAAATCACTATAAATAGAGATGTAATTTAATTCAGCAAAAAACTCACCTAAAATTGTAGAGAGAAAATACAACACAATGCAACCAGAGTAAAATACTAGTGAGAGAAAATTGATGTATAATTTTCTAAGTGTTTTTCAGATTGGGTGTTGTCAGTGTTTGTAAACACTTGTATATTTTTCTTCAATAAAAGATCTGTAGCAGCCCCGTGGACGTAGGCTTATTTTTGCTGAACCACGTAAGCCTTGTGTGTTTTTATTCCGTATTTATTTTTTGCTCCCGCATATCTGACAAGATAAAATATGGCGTTATTTCCCAACAACTGGTATCAGAGCCAGATTGTTGTCAATTTTTTTTGGCGAGTTACTATTTACATTAGTAGTGATTTCGTGAATAGTGAATTTTGTGAATAGTAGAATTTGGTCAGCGATACCAAATTCGTCCACAGTGGTGTTTTTCAATAACACGGTGAATTTAAAAAATTGTCAAAACAACAATCCGATGAGAGTCAGGTTCGAGTGGGAGTAATGGCGAAAGATGAAGGAAAAATGAATATTGAAAAATTCAATGGTTTGGATTTTGGCTTTTGAAAAATGCAAATAGAAGACAATGTGTACCAGAAAGGCCTTTATCAACCTCTCTTGAGTGTGAAGCTAGAAGGCATGAAAGATGAAGAATGGGCTCTTCTAGATAGAAAAGCCCTTGGAGTTATCCGACTGACGTTGTAACGCAGCGTTGCTGTCAACATAGCAAAAGAAAAGACCACGGCGGATCTTATGGCGGCTCTTTCAAGCATGTACGAGTAGCCATCAGCTCCAAACAAAGCCCGGTTGGTCATCAAAGGGTTCCAGAAAAAAGATGAAGTTGACTACTCAGAAATTTTTGCTCCAGTTGTGAAGCTTAATACTATTATGACTGTATTAAGTATTGTTGCCAGTGAAAACCTCAATCTTGAGCAATTGGACGTAAGGACTGCGTTTCTTCACGGAGACATTGATAAGGAAATTTATATGTTTCAACCAGAAGGTTTCACAGAGAAAGTGATGGAGAATAAGGTGTGCAAATTGAAAAGGAGCTTGTATAGCCTGAAACAAGCTCCAATGCAGTGGTACTTGAAGTTTGACGGCTTTATGCACAAGGAATGTTTCCAGAGGTGCAACGCCGACCATTGTTGCTGCTTCAAGAAATATAAGTCCAGTTATATTATTTTGTTATTTTATGTCAATGATATGTTAGTAGCTGGTTCTGATATGTATGAGATCAGAAACTTGGAATAGCAGTTGTCAAAAGAATTTGACATGAAGGACTTGGGTCCAACAAGAAAGATACTTGGAATGCAAATCACAAGAGATAAGCAAAAGGGGATTTTGCAGTTATCTCAGGCAGAGTACATCAATCATGTTTTGTAGAGATTCAACATGGGCGATGCCAAATCAGTTAGCACACCTTTGGCCAGTCATTTTCGCCTATCGAAGGACCAAGAAAAAGATTCCATGACTAAAGTTCCTTGCGCTTCAGCCATTGGGAGTTTGATGTACGCAATGGTCTGTACAAGGCCAAACTTTGGCCATGCAGTGGGAGTTGTTAGCAGGTTTATGTCAAATCCAGGAAAGGCTCATTGGGAAGCAGTCAAGTGGATTTTGAGTTATCTACGAGGCACTGCAAATAAGTGTTGTACTTTGGATAAGGAGAACTAAAAGTACACGGTTACATAGATGCAGACTATGGAGGTGATGTCGATCACCGGAGAAGCACCACAGGTTATGTATTCAATGTTGGAACTACAGCTGTTAGTTGGATAACGCAGATACAAAAGATTGTAGCTTTATCCACTACAGAGGCTGAGTACATTGCAGTGACAGAAGGCAGTAAAGAGTTAATATGGTTTCAAGATTTGTTAACAGAGCTGTGATTCAACCAGGAGAAGAATGTTTTGTATAGTGATAGTCAGAGTGAAATACATCTGACAAAGAATTCAGCATTCCACTCTAGAACAAAACACATTGGTCTCCGTTATCACTTCATCATGTCTTTGCTTGAAGATGATGTGCTAACATTAGAGAAGATCCAAGGAAGTAAGAATCCAGCAGTCAAAGGCGGTGAGCATTGATAAACTGAAGTTGTGCTCAACTTCAGTTGGCTTGTTGGATTAACAAACCAGAAAAGGCTGCTACATTGATCAATGTGTGAAGACGGATTGAGATCAGTCTTCTAGTGAGAGATTGTTAGTAAAAAAGACAAGGTAGCCCACCGATGAAAAAATGAAAAAGCAAAGTTTGAAAAAATTGGCCGGCAATATTTTTCTTTGGCAAATAAAATCTGAGGAGAAGACACCGTGAAGAAATTTTGGCAAATTCATTTAATGTGTGAAGACTTTGCAAATCACCATGAAGAAATTTTGGCAAATTCATTTAATGAGTAAAGACTTTGCAAATCAGCGTGAAGAAAAATTTGGCTAATTTTTCGTGAAAAATCTCTATAAATAGAGATGAACCACATATAAAAATAAGAAATAACAATACAACCTATGAAAAGAGCATACAACCAGGACTTATCTACACACCAGAGTGCACATTAACCCATGCATGTGGTTCAAACGTGAAAGCTAGTTCGCATAAATTGTGTCCCAGGCTCGCTAAACAAAGTAGGGATCTTAATCCTGAGAATGAGAGAGAACTTAGCACATTGCAGTACATGACAAAAATAAACAACATTATTTTGATAAATTTACCACAAACATTTATACAAACATTTATACTGACGAGTTCAAAAGGAGGAAAGAATAAAATATGCTCATAAAGCACATCATATATTACAGAAACAAACCCCATTGTTGTTATAAGTATATCTTCTTCACGACGAAGAGACTATTCACATACCTTCTCCTTTTTTCCCCGATCCACACTCAAGTTCCTGTTGAGATCATCTCCCTCTTCCTAAAAAAATCTCAAATCTCAAAATTCTGCAATTGCACTGAAACTGAGACAGTATTTTACAATAATATAGTGAAATCAGCAATTATACCATTCCTTCTCTCACAAAGCTCCCCATCTTCAACAAGTTTGCGGCCATTTACATTTTCCATTGGTACAACCTGCCAGATGTGTGCGGGAGCAATGCAAGAGAATTTAGATCTCAAAGTCTGTCCGAAAAGAAGATACATCATAATTCTTCAATAAGAAACAAAAAATATACCATTGAGCAATCCGATGTAGCTTAAAATATATTATTATGTAGGTGCTTGAAGTTGAAAGTTGGATATGTCCTTAATTGACTACATGTGATGCACACAAATAGATTAAAGATAAACCACCTTTATAACAAGCTTATCAAGAGTTTTATTTAATGCAACTCGATCAACATTTGGTAATAAATCTTCTTCATTTAGAATGGAAATGATCCATGGCCCTAGATCAGTAGTAATAAACTCCCTAGCATGCTATCCAAAACTCTGGAATACAAGGAATTATCTGTCGAGAACACCAGCAATAATCAATTTGAGAATTTTTAAACACTATTCCATCTTAAGAAAAACACACATATCACAATCACATTTTAGCAAAGTTTAGAGATTACATACATATATTGCCATTTTTCTTGTTCAATAAAAAAACAAAAACAAAAACAAACTTTCAAAACATGCTCCAATAAACATGATGCTAAAAATTAGTGCTTGAACACTTACGAGAAGGATCCTAAGCTTTGTCTTGAAACCATAATCTTTCTGATTACGACAATAAGTAACTATAGTTATCTGTCTCATAGCCTTTATTCTTGCTTGAATTTTTCTCAATCTATTGAAATAAAAGATAGGAAAAAAGAGAAATATATCTTCCCGGAACATAAATTAGGACAAAAAAGAGCATGCCACTGAAAGCTTGTCAGGATGACGATGGATCAATGATTTTATTTCCTCCAATAGAGATCCTCTGTAAAGAATTTAATTAGAAACATTACAAGTGTTTTAATTTGAGACAATGGTACAATGCTAACACTGATGGCAATATAAGGCAATAATATTATATGATATTTTTATGGTAAACTTGCGCTAAGTAAAGGAAAGATTATAAAGGCTAAACAGACTTTCTAATAATTTAGGACCTAAATACATCTAATCGGCTAAAAAAAAAGATTAACATAAGCTCAGTACCTAGATAAAAATATACAAGATAATGTAGCTTCAAGCTACTTTTATATGCTATGCAATGCGAGAAAGTCAGAGAGACAATTCTACAATTAATTGAATAACCAGATGACGAGAAAAGCATTGAATCTAAAGTAGTATACTACAAAATAGACATTATTAAAATTCCTTCCTAACATTCATTCATTCTAACTCAACAATGTCTCGTTAATTAACTATTAACGATAATCATACTACAAAACATTGAAACAGAGGAATACATCAAATCACGCAATTTGATGGGAACATCTAATAAAAAGATATGTACAATTACCTCATATGGTAGATATCTCTATTAATGAGGGTGACTTCTGTTCTATTCCATCTTCCATAAGCAGCAATCGAGACATGATTAGCACACAGAAGAAACAACACGAGAATCAGAAAAGTCGAAGGATTTGAAAAGGAAACGAGAAATCCCATTTAGATTCATAGAAAACACTAACCTTATATTTATTAGTATCCTTCAGTTCTTTCTCTAGCTTTTTCATTGATATGGAAAACCTTCCAATTTCACCAATATGGAACAACACGCACCCATATAATTCATACATCTAAAAATGGGACAACCTGGGTGTCAAAGTGAAACTACCGAACTAAAGGAGGAAGGTCACCATCATACCTCAACTAAAGTGCTGCAGATAGAAGAACCCAACCAACAGAAAAGATTGACCTTGTAAATGTCTGACATGCCGAGTCATAGAAATTGATCCAGAAACAGGAAATATCTGTCAGTGATGCTTTTCACCAGCGTAAAATGGAAATCCCATTCAAGATCCGAGTAAAGAAACAGGGCAATTAACCTTACGAGCGAGAGAGGAGGTGAGAGGCGACAGAAAAACACAATAACCCTACCACGATGAAGGATGAAAATAAAATAAAAAAAGGACGAAAATAAAGGGGAAAAAAGTTACTATTCATCACTTTTGCAAAACAAGACTCAGAGTACTGTTGTAGAGTTTGTGCACTTATTATATTGTACTAATCACTTTTGCAAAACAAGACTTAGAGTACTGTTGTAGAGTTTGTGCACTTATTATATTGTACTAATACTAATACTAATATATATATATATATATATATATATATATATATATATATATGAAAATCTTGGAGAAGACTGACGCTTATGCACGGTCCGACTTGATTCATTCTATGGTTTATATAGTCTACCATAATTCATTGAGATTAAAGGTTTAGTAGTTATTGTATTTTAAAAAATACTTTATTATTTTATGAGATTTATAATTACATGAACTATATTTTAAAATTTTAGATTCTTTTAACAATGATTATTATCAAATACAACGTTTAACATATACCTTACAAACTATCTTTTCAAAATGTATCTATTAATTAACAATCTCATTTCTCTATCTCCCAAAACTATTTTTCAAAATAATTCCCAAAAGTTTTTCAACTAAAACCAAAGATTACGTTGAATTTTGGTTTTTTCCCGAGAAAAAGAATACGTGATCAAAAGAAATTGTCTGTTTGGAGTTCTCCACGCACAATCATACAATGTAGAAACACCATTTTTCCTTTGCATAAAAGCGTGAAAATACTCGAGTAAAAGGAACGAATCATACAAGAGAAGCGTTGTTTTTATCACGCCAAATTCACTTCAGTTTCTAAAAGCGTGTTGCCCTCCAACGTCCTAACCAATTTTTTTGTCCCATGCAGAATCAAACTCCCAAAATAGTAAAAAAAAACGAACCAACAATTCCTCTTTTCATGTTCAAAACAAGTAATGGGCATCTCAGTAATAAAACATTGAAGCAACTTTATTGCAACACACACTCTTGGCTTTATTTGAAACGTTGGTTTGATGATGTCCCTAAATACATTGCTTTAGAGGAATCATCATCATTGATGTTGAATATTTCATGTAAAATATTTCGCATCAATTGAAAATCAATGATGAATACTACACCCAGGACACGATCCGCGGGGTATATCAAATTTTCCCATCCAAAAAGGAGCCAAACATGGAACATGCACCATCACTTGGGCAAATAAAGGCAGCAAACATGAATTTTTTTATAAAAAATTTTTCTTCAATATATCTTTTTGGGTGCATCATATAAATATTTATACAAGAAACCATTAGCCTAGAAATATATATCCTTGGTAAGAAGGCATAGATAAACCCGTGATTTCTTGGGAAATTTACAAACTAAGGCAACTACCAAAAAATCATATGTAAATTGGAATACAGCTTCACGGCAACATACTCGACATATAAATGAATGACATGTTTTTTTAAAAAAAATAACAATAAATACACATATTTCCTCTCTATATATATGAAAAACAAGATAAAACAAACAGCGTGGCGACCTCTATCAAGTGCCCTCTATATTTTTCCCCTTAAATATTATTGAAAGAAATGGGATTCGTAAGATACATAATAGGTGCATTTCTTGTTGTGATTTCCATGTTATCAGTTGTTAATGGGGATCCTTTGGTTCCAGCACTCTTAATCTTTGGGGATTCTGTGGTTGATGTGGGGAACAACAACAATATGCTAACCTTGATCAAGGCAAACTTCCCTCCTTATGGAAGAGATTTTGTTTCACACAGACCCACCGGAAGGTTCAGCAATGGAAAGCTCGCCACCGACTTTACTGGTAATTTGTGCCTAAATTTATGTTTTCTTTGTTAATTTTCGAAAATTTTAGTTTTTTACTCCTAAAACTTTGTATAAAATTTTAACTTTTTATGTGATGATAGCATGAATATCTGCTTTGAATACTTGGTCCCTCGTTCTAATGCAAATTTTCATTTTATACATGTACATTCAAACACAAACACAGCTGAGTATCTTGGATTCAGTTCATATCCACCTGCGTACCTTAGTGAAGAAGCCAGAAGGGGGAAACAATATTCTCAATGGTGTCAACTTTGCCTCAGCTGCTTCAGGTTATTACGACACTACTGCACGCTTATATGTAAGTGCTTCACTTGTAAATTAAAGATACTCGCGTAAAGAAATATCAGAAAATGTTACAAATCGATCTGTTCTGAACTCGTAATTGTTAGTTTGGTGTGAACCAAAATAAGAGTTTACATTATTGTGTGTGTGCATGCAGCGGGCCTTGACGTTGACGCAGCAGCTAGCATATTACAGGGAGTGGCAAAGTCGAGTGGTGGACTTAATAGGAAGGGATAAAGCCGATGCCTTATTCTCAGGAGCGATTCATCTCATCAGCGCGGGGACTAGTGATTTCATTCAGAACTACTACATTAACCCAATTCTCAATACACTCTTCTCTGCGGATCGCTTCTCAAACTCACTCATAAATTCATACTCTAACTTCATCCAGGTCATATCAACTATCACTTTCAAGTTTACCCTTTTAATAATTTTCCGAAAATATGTCATCTTTGCATGTTCTAACACGAACAATATTTACTCATTATGGCCAGAATTTATACAATCTTGGTGCTAGAAGAATAGGAGTTACATCTCTACCACCCACAGGATGTTTACCTGCAGCAATTACTTTATTTGGTTTTGGAAGAAACCAGTGTGTGGCACGGCTTAACCGAGATGCCTTGGCATTTAACAGTAAACTAAATGCCACATCTCAGATTTTGAAGAATAGGCTTCCTGGATTGAAGCTTGTGGTCTTTGATATCTACAATCCTCTGCTGGATATGATCATTCACCCAACTGATAATGGTAAATTTACGAGATCCTAAACATCTCATCTGCATGACCATCTTAGTTCTTTTTTCTTTAGAAAAAATTATATTTTTGGTTATGTTTTTCGTTATAATTCCTTTTTTTTCAGGATTTTTTGAATCGAGAAAGGCCTGCTGTGGGACAGGAGTGTTGGAAACATCATTTCTATGTAATGTGAGGTCAGTGGGGACATGCTCAAATGCCACACAGTATGTTTTCTGGGATGGATTCCACCCTTCTCAAGCTGCTAATGAGAAATTGGCCCAGAGTTTACTTGAGCAAGGATTTGATCTCATCTCTTAATTAGGGTAACCTATATATATCATCTATATATTTGTATGAGTATAGTTGGAGTTATTAAGGTTGTTCTATTAATGTAAACTTTGGACTCATGGATATTGTTGTTATTATATTAAGCTAACTTCATTTAAGCAGACAGCCAAATCAAGCCAACATGGCCTTAAGATAACAATTTATACTATTAGACCTTAAATCATTTTTGTATATAAAAATGATGAAATCCAAATTCGACCAAAAATGCTATTCCTACTTAAAACTGTCCTATCATAATATGCAAAATTTCAAAACCCTAATCAGCACAGTAGATTTTTTTTTTTTTCATAAGCAGAAAAACAAACATCGATTAAAAAAATGTTCTTTTCTTAGCATTCAACTTCAACAGCAAGCCTTTGCATTGGAGATTTGCAACCAGTAGCCCCTGAAAGTCTTCTCCGATAACATGCCTAAAAATCATGAATAAAACATGATAAAAAACAATCAGAAATAATCTATACAAACATCTTTTTTACATTTCAGAGAAACCTGAAAATCCTATCTACGAAAGAAGTTTACAGTTAAGTTTTTGAACAGTGAAAATAAAAGGATCAAGAAGAAGTGAAACTGTTGGATGACTCGCATGGGCCTTTTTCGAGCGATCCGAATGTCTCTCATTTGGAAGACCGAAACTAGCAAACCTTACATTGGATATGGATTTCTGATCTGCACCTTCCTGTTGGACAAGGACTGAACTCACGGCATTTTCAGTGGCTGACAGGTAGACCCACAATTTCTCTCCTAGATCTCTCTTGGCCTTCCTCGGCACTTGAAAGAATGGGTAGCTTCTATGAGCTGATCTGAGACGAGCCAGAACCGCAATTCTGACAGTAAACTTCTGGATATTTTGCAGATTAGTCGATGAGTTCATGTCCTGAATTGCTCTAACCTTCTCCGGATTCACTTCAATTCCACGTTCTGTCACCATATAGCCCAAGATTTTCCGCATCGGACCCCAAATACACACTTGGCCGGATTCAACTTAACCTGAACTGATCCAATGTTTAGTTTAGATCTGATATGAGATCAATCTGGCTCATGGACTTGACGAGGATATCATCAACATATACCTCAATATTTCTCTGCTTTCTTTGCCCATCAATCTTTCGTATGTGGCTTCAGCATTCTGAAGGCCGAAGGACACGACTACATAGCTGTAGGTCCCATCCAAAGTGACGAAACATACATTATCTTGGTCCTCTTTGGCCAAGGGAATCTGGTGGTATCCTTGGTATGCGTCCATCACACACAGAGGAGGTCATATCCAGAGAAGGGATCAACTAGCTGATCAATTTTGGGCAGATGAAGCTATCCTTTGGGCAAGCCATATTTTGATCCCGGAAGTCTACACACATTCTTCACTTCCCGGATGATTTTGGTACGAGGACAACATTAGAAAGCCATGTCTGGAATTGGACTTCTTTAATCTGTCCAGCCCTCAACATGGTTAGTACTTCAGCTCGGATCATGGTTCGCCGTCGCCGTCGCCGTCGCGGTGGCAATCGTGGAGGTTGTTGTTCCAGTTTCATTGACATTTCACGGAACAGTCACGGCGCGGTTTTTTTAATTATAAAAGAAATCTTTTTTTCAATAATTTGGAAATTTGTTAAAAAAAATATGTAAATCATAAAAAAAAACATCCATATTTTGAAGAAAATAAGAAATTAAAGTTATTGATAAATCTTATTAAAACTTTACTAACATAAATTTTATACACAATATATACTAAGACTTTGACAATCCTTTCAAAATTCATATATGATATTGATATATAAATATTTTACAATATGAACTTAGAAAAATACATGTCGAAGTTATATCACCTGGACAAATACCACGAGAAGTGACGTGAAGGAACAAAATCATCAGTGTACTCTCTATCATGATCCCGTTGATATCCAGCAAATGGTTGTGGATATAAATCAGTATTAACTTGTCTTGGCGGATATTGATTGAATCGGGCATTTGAAACAGAATTGATGTGGGGCAACATATATGGATTTAATAATGTTTCATCACGACAATGGTAGTCTCCAAATCCTCGTTGCCCAAAAGAACTGCTAGCCCCACTGGAAGATATATAATTATGGCCATGACAAATACCATGGCCACATACAGAATTGATGTGGGGCAATGTATATGGATTAGGGCCAAATATTATCAAAATTATTTATGTTTAAAAGTTCAAGATTTGATTCTACAAACTGATAATACACATGGTGAGGTCAAACTAATAACCAAGCCAGAATTCGAGATAATAAAAGCATAAAGTTGAGTCTAAAATTCATAAAATGAAGACATAATAATGTACTTACTTCGTAGTCTGTAGAACCGAAGAGCATGTGATTATGTAAGTGAAGCTTTAAAAGCAAAAAAAAAAAGGGCAAAGCGACAGTTTTTAAAGGAAAAGTGGGAATAGCACATGGTTTTCATTTCACAAAATTCAAACCAAACTTTACAAAAAAAAAAAAAAAAATCCAACCATCGGGCATAGCACATGGTTTTCATTTCACAAAATTCTAACCAGACTTTTCAAAAAAAAAATCCAACCATCGCTAGTGGATAGCAGTGAAAAGATGGCATGTTTGCATTTGTTGTTTTTTTAAAAATGTATTTATTACTCGTATCCATTCCGCATCGCTTCCGTTCCGCCGTTCCACTACCCGTGCCACCGTTAAATCGTTGTGTTACGCTTTCATAACACCTATCCACAACAACCTACGTTTCAGTCCGGAACTTTGTCTCGGCCACTAACGTTCCCGTTACGGAACGGCCGTTCCGTCCGTTCCGCGACGGCGACTGCGAACCATGGCTCGGATTATCTTGTCCTTCTCTGGCCAAAATGCCTCTTCCGCTGTTTGATTACTCTTCCTCCCGGGATAGTACTCGCTCTGTGATGTGACTAGAAATAGACACATCTTTAGTGCTTAATTGTCTACGATTTGGTAGGTTTTGATAGATAATTTGATACGTATGCTACCTAATCGTATATTTGTGTAATTGTAGGTACAATCGAAGAAAACGAGCTAAAAACGATGTGTAAAGACCAAGAAGAGACATGGACATGACAAGGACTAAAAGTTGATCAAGAAAAGGGCAAAAATATAATTTTGAAGGAGGAGATCGATTGCCACGAAGAGGAGATCGATTGCCTATGGACAGAAACTTAATCAACAAAATTCACTAACCAGCGATCGATCGCGAAGAATTGGCGATCGATCGCCAAAGTCTACTGGAGCTCGGTGATCGATCGCGATAAAGTGGCGATCGATCGCCTCAAGAAATTCGCCGAAAAATAAAAGCCTCACGATCGATCGCCACACAAGAGGAGATCGATCGCCGAAGAGTCCGGAAATTAGGAAATTGAGTCTTTTACCATGTTTAAAAGATTGTATCCCATTTTTATCACTTCCATACCCTAAAACTCGAGACTAAGCCTCATTAGCAGCAGTTTTTGATAGTTTTTTATACTCTTAGAATATTTGGAGATTTGAGATTAATTTTCTTTCAAGTTTTCTTCAAGAACAACGAAGAACGGAACCGGAATCGACAAGCCGGAATCGTGATTTATATTAGTAATTTCTTTTCCTTTATTTATTTAATGTTTTCCATCGAATTTTTATTGTTTTTAGATTTAATTATGCTAGGCTAAAACCCTTTGATTCTTGGTTGAAGGGATACCTACTTTTGGATTTAAATCTTTTATGAGAATTTGGTTTGATTGTTGAATTAGATTTCGATTTCAATTTGTTTATCAGATTTCGAATTCCATGATTGTTGTGTTTGTGTATTAGACCGATCACCTAATATTCAATTACATAATCGATAGTTTGTTAAGAAACAACTGAGATTAATAATTAACCGGCTGTAGGTGTTATTGAATTCTTAGGAGAAACGGTTGAGTAATCAATTTTGACGGCTGTATTCATTGATTAGATTTATCGAACTCATTAGTTTTGAAAACTATCATTGATTTAATCATTAACGGCTGTAGTGGTGATTAGAGATTTGGTAAGGGTTGAATTGAATGTTGTTTTCTCTTTGACTACGAATAAGATGAGTAGGAATTGAATTTTCAATCGATAGATAATTGAAAGAATTCGAATGTGTTAATTTGATGACTAAAAGATAATTTTCCAAAAGTATGGTTACCTGGAAACCAAGAATCGCTTCGGTCTCATAAGTTTAAATCATCTTAGTTAATCTCGTTAATTAGGTTACTTATAGAATTTGCTTAGTAGTAATCATTCATCCTAAAACCCCCTTGTTACTATTCGTTTTTGGCACGAAATAAATTTACCTTCCCCGTGGGATCGATCCCTACTTCCGATACTACATATTTTTGCTATTAACTGAAGAAGGGTTATTTGGGTGTACGCCATAAGCGCTACCAAATTTTGGCGCCGTTGCCGGGGAAGGCAATATTTATTAGTGTCGATTTTTTTTATTTCGTTTTTGTTATTTGCTTTCCCGCATTACTACTGAGGTTTGTTGATGAGTATAGGCGGATCGTTTGATTACAAGGATAATTCATATTACGATCCAGAAATCGAGAGGACGCTGCATCAAAGAAGGAGAGATACTCGGAGACAAGAAGCGGAGGGAAGGAACGATATGGCTGCAAACCAAAGTCTACGCCAACTGGCCAATCCAGATTTGGACCAACAACCTCTCTGCATAACTTTTCCTGCTTTCGCAACTAATGTAAGTTTTGAACTTAAATCGGGACTCATACATTTGTTGCCTTCTTTTCATGGACTCGCAGGAGAGGATCCCCACAAGCATCTGATGGAGTTTCATGTGGTTTGCACCACTATGAAACCGACGGGAATTACTGAAGATCAGATCAAGTTAAGGGCTTTCCCTTTTTCTCTAAAGGACGCGGCGAAAGACTGGCTCTTCTACCTACCACCAGGATCCATCACAACATGGACGGACCTCCAAAGAACGTTTTTGGAGAAGTACTTTCCAGCATCAAGAGCGGCTAGCATACGCAAGGAGATCTACTCCATTAGACAATTCAGTGGAGAAACATTGCATGAGTATTGGGAACGCTTCAAAAAGTTGTGTGCAAGTTGCCCACAACACCAGATAAGTGCACACTTACTCATTCAATACTTTTATGAAGGTTTATTGTCTAGTGAGAGGAACTTAGTCGATGCTGCGAGTGGGGGAGCCTTTGTCAATAAAACACCGGATGATGCGCGGAGCTTGATAGCCAACATGGCGGCCAACTCACAGCAGTTTGGCAACTTTCGACAGGAACCAGCACAAAGGAAACAATGGGAGGTAAATGTTTCCAGCCTTGAACAACAACTGATAGATTTGACGTTTCTTGTGCGTGGTATGGCAGGTGGCAATGTGGGAAAGGTAAAACCTTGTGGTATATGTTTGGAGATGAGTCATACCACTGATGCATGTCCATCACTTCAAGAGACATCAGCTGAGCAAGTGCATGCAGCAGGGGGATTTCCGGGACAGCCCCAACGAAGACATGACCCTTACTCCAACACATACAATCCAGGATGGAGAGACCACCCTAACTTGAGTTATGGACCGCAATCGATAAATCACGTTCCTCCTCAAGCGCCACAACAACACCCTCCGCCATACAGACCACCTTTTCAGAGGGCACAACAACAACCCAATTATCCTTCTACTACTGACAGGTTAGAGGTTATAATTCAAGATCTTTCTCACAATGTTACTAAATTTCAACAGGAAACAAGATCGAGCATTCAAACCTTGAATACCCAAGTGGGTCAAATAGCCACTTGTTGCGCCTTAAAACGCAACAACTCTCATTCCTCTATTTCAAATAAAATTATCGTTTTTGTTTTGATGATTACAAAACCTATACATTTTGTACTAATGGTTTTTATTGAGTATGCAGCATAAATTATGATCAAATTTGAAGATTGTAATAGTATTGAAATGCCAAAGAAAAATTGTCTTTTGAAAGACACGGATCGCCCCAGGCGATGAATGCCATCGCCCTAGGCGATGGGTGCCAGGCGAGGCATCGCCACGCACATCGACAGAGGCGATGGCTAGGCGAGCATGCGAGGAAGATCGCCCCAGGCCATGATGACCAACGCCTGAGGCGATGGCAGCGACAGGGACTTCGCTCCCGCACATCGACTGAAGCGATGCCGAGGGATGGTGCGGGCATGCGCAGGGAAGATCGCCCGAGGCGATGGGCTGAACGCCTGAGGCGATGGGCTGGAACGCCTGAGGCGATGTGGAGTTCGTTTGAGGCGATGCAAAATTTGGACATGCTGAAGCTACGGCCTTAATTTTTGGCGATCAACCGATCGCCTGAGGCGATCCGTGATTTTTGCTGACCGTTGGGGCGCGGCGATGGTGATCGCCCGAGGCGATGTCCGAGGCGATCGAGGAGTGATTCAAGCCTTTTATTTAGCAACGGCTAGTAGGAGCCTAGGGGGCCTTCTACAATATAAATATTGATGCTTTGGAGCATTTTGAAGCTAAGGAACAAGCCTACAAACTTCCACAAAGTCTTGATGTAAGGACCCCGTATACTTAACCCTTGATTAGTGTATTAACCACTATGTGTGGTACATGCTTTCTATAAAAAGCCAATCGGGAAGCTCAGATGATACTTTACCATTGAATGTCAATTACAAAACTTCCTTTAATACTCAATGTTGTAAGATCATCATCCTAACAATAAAAGACTCATATGATTGCCCTTTACCAACCTCTTGGTGCCATTTTTCACATTGTGAACTTTTATAAAAATTTGGGCAGAGTCTCCCCATAAATAGAGCTATCCCAAAAAAAAGCACAGCATATAACATAATTCCCGGCCAGGGAACACATAATACTCATCAGAAAGCAGTAATACAAGTAAATTCCCAGCCAGGGAAGACACCACACATATGCCGACAAAAGTGGGTTTCAACACCCACAAATACACCAATGACTCTCTTATCATTTAGCAATTCTACCTCTAATTGCATGCAACATAGAATGAAAGAGAGAAAGGCTCATGCCTTTACATACAACCCATATACAAGTATAATCGTGCTCACATGCGAGCATCATGAACATGTATATAATCATCATGGGTATATAGGTACTCTATACGATACCGTGCTCCATCAAGCCCTGGTACCACGATCCTGGGAGTAGATCCAATCAACAGCTCGAGCTCATCTCCAAAGCCATCGATGTACCTGTTCACCTGCCCCAACAGAGACAGCCCCCAACGGGGTGAGCATACCAATTCCACAATTTCATAATCATAATGACATAATACATAATTTACAAAAAATGTAAATATTGTGGAACATATGTGACACTGCCTGGATGGTATCATCCTCATCCTAGCGTACCCCTGTAATAACCCTGCTCTCAAAACAGATAAATCATCAAATCCTGAATATGCAGTTAATCATCATATTGGTTAACCCTAACCAGTTTCGAATTAACAACATTTCATAACATCTTTCTTTATCTAGCAATTATCATAATTCTAGATATCATATTGAGACTTCCTTAACTTCCGATACTAGTTAATCACTTCTCTGATTAACTACGTCTCTGTTCCTATTCATTACCAATAGGGAATAAAATACAGATATCATAGATATCTAATCAACACCACATTTTCATTTCTTACTTCAAAGTAGCGTCATACTACTGGTGTTCGCTCCGTAGCGACCACACCCATCGTTTGCTCGCTTAATAGCGGCACCAAGCATTTCACCATGTGATTCAACATAACGTAACCAAGTCACGGTGCCATCATAGTAAAGCATTTCATGTATTTTAAATCATGCATCATACTTGTAAAACATCATTTAAGTTATGCTCGTACGCTAAACGTACCTTAAATCCTCGAAGTCCGAGCCAAACCTTGCTCGAGTTCCATGCCCCGAGGGATGATGTGCTAACACGATAAATAATTCACGATCATTTACGAACATGCAACCAATGCTCAAGCACACCCATAACCCTCAAAATATTGTCAACACACGACAATTAACCTTTAAAAGACCCGGGGCAGGGTACATGTAGGGAGGGGAACGAATGAGACAACAACGGAAATTGTTCAAGGATACCCTACAAATTTCGAACCCTTATCTCACAAATCGAACCCAAATTAAACATCATAATTCATCTAAAATATGAATTAATCAATTAATAGCAAGAATCATCACCCTTGCCAAAAACCCCCAAATTTTGGAATTTCAAAGCCCTAAATTCGAACTCAATACCTTAAATTCGGACGCAATTAAGCATCAACAATACATCTAAAACATGTAATGAATGACCCATAACAAGAATCGTCACAACCCTTCCAAAACCCCCAAAATCGAACCCACTTCATGCACCCATCCAAAAATCGAACCCAAGCCAACGAAAATCGAAATCATTCGAGCCAATAAATCACAATTTGGCAGGGAATCACATCACAAGCATGGAAAAAGGGGTTAGGAAGGTTACCCAAACGAAATCGGAAGAAAAATCGACCAAAATCGATAAACCCTAGAATTTGGGGATCGCCGCTTATCTGCAAAATTCGAACTCAAACCGCGATGAAACTTCGAATTGACGGAGGGGAAAGGAGCGTCTCGTCGAGACGAAGCCGGTGATAGGTCGCACGCGCCGAACGGCGGCCGGACGGCGGCGGGCGCGGCGTTTTCGTGCGCGGGGGTACTGTAGCAGCGGGTTTCGGGAATGGCGGGGAGAGAGAAAGAAAATTGGGCTGAAATGATATTTTCATAAAAATCTCGGGTTCAACTTGTATTTATAGCAAAATACCCCGAAAAACTAATAGCCCCACAAATACATCGTGATTCCTTAAAAATCATCTGTTTTCAAAAACTCTCTCTCTAACTCCAAAACCCTCTACCGGTGCTCACACAGCACCCGAGATTCCGAGACACATTAAAAACCCAACTCTTAGGTTTTACACCGTAATGTGAATACAATCTCATCCTCGGGATCCAACGATCCCAACTACCCAAATAAACGAGCCCAGAAGGCCCAACATCGCGATTAAACTCCAAATCGCTACGTAAAACATCTTTAGGGGTTATTAACACTCCGGGATTAACATCTCCAATCCCAGGTCATCACACTTGATAATTATTATTTGAATTTGCATTGCAATCTCCATACATTGTTGTTGTATTGGAGCTTGTAATTCTTATCTTTCTTAGAGTCTTGTTTCTTCGTGTGAGTACACCGTGAAGGTGCTTTTGGTTTGATTTCTTGTAAAGGTCCTCCAACACCAAAGCAAGTTGGAAAATTGTAAACTCATCAACAAGTCGAGTTGGTGCAAGTGTGTGGCTATCCTTGGAGCCCTTAAGGCCAAGAAGACTCGTGAAGAGTGTTGGTAGCTCGGGAAGAGCTTTGTATACTCGTGAAGGGTATTGTGCTCGGGAAGAGCGTTGTGTACTCGGGACGAGTAGTGTGCTCGGGAAGAGCGTTGTAAACTCGGGAAGAGTTGTTGTGTGGCTAACTTGGAGCCCTCAAGGCCAAGATCTATTGTTCTAGTGGAACCTCGGTTGGAGGTTATCTAACCGGGAAGAGGAGACGTAGGCGCTTCATCGCCGAACTTCTATAACAAATCATTTTGTTATTTATTGCTTTATTTCCTTTACGCATTTATTTATTTTATTCTTTGCATTTATCGATTGACTAAAGGCTTCCGCAAGCGCAAAATATTTTATTTTTACAAACTCATTTTAAAACGCTAAAGTAGCCAAGGAATCTCATTCACCCCCCCTCTTCGATTCCAACAAGTGGTATCAGAGCCATTTGATTTTTGTTTTTAAATCAAAATCTTTTTATGGCTAATCTAGCAAATGAGTTTGCTCAAGGTCAATCGACGAATCGCCCTCCGCTTTTCACGGGTGATAACTACGGTTATTGGAAGAATAGAATTTCTCTATACATCCAATCCGTAGATTATGATCTATGGAAAATCATTGTGAAGGTCCACATATTCCTTTAAAGGAAGTTGGGGGAATTAATGTTCCCAAAGAAATGGACGATTTCACTAGAGCGGATATGATTTTAATATCACAAAATGCTAAAGCTATTAATATTTTGCATTGTGTCTTAGATATGAAGGAGTACAACCGGATCTCGATGTGCTCAACGGCTAAGGAGATATGGACAAATTACAAATTTGTCATGAAGGAACCAACCAAGTAAAGGAGACAAAGATAGATCTCCTACAACTCAAATATGAGACATTTGAGATGGAGTCCGGAGAAGAAGTGGATTCAATGTTTAGGAGGCTCACCCTAATTATCAATGAGCTTGCCCAACTTGGAGAGAAGTACCCTCCAAAGCAAATATGGAGGAGAGCCCTAAGAGCCTTGCCTAAGGAATGTGATGCAAAAAGGACGGCCATCATCGAGTCCAACAAAGGGGAGAACGCATCTTATGATCTTGATGAGCTCCATGGCACATTGGTGACCCATGAGCTTGAAGTTGCCACAAGGAGAGAAGTAAAAGAGGATGATAGATCTAAAAGAAATGGGATCGCTTTGGTTGGAAGGAAAGACCACTCCGATGATGAAGAAGATGATGATGATGAGGAAATGACATTGTTCACAAGAAAGTTCAAGAAGTTCTTCAACAAACATGGCAAGTCAAAGACCTCAAGTGCAACCAAACATGAATCCAAAAATGAGGTAACTTGCTATAATTGTCAAGAAAAAGGCCACTATGCTAACAAATGTCATAGGAAGAAGAATGAGGACAAAGGCAAGAAGAAGGCGTTTATAGCTACATGGAGTGATAGCGACTCCGATGAAGAAGAAGCCACAAATCTTTGTTTAATGGCTCTTGGAGATGAAGGAGATGAAAGCGATGATGAGGTACCTTCTTTTGATGAACTTTTAGAATCTTATAATGATCTTATTGATGCTCTTGGCAAAACCAAGATGAGTAATAAACTACTCAAACTTGAGATTGCTAAGAAAGATGAAGAAAATAATTCATTGAAAAATGAATTAGATTCTTTAAAGATATCCTTTTGCAAATATAGTGAAAGTAGTCAAAAGATGAGTGAATTGCTTGGATTACAACGATTTAGCTTTGACAAAGCCGGGTTAGGCTTTTCAAGCAAATCAAAATCTTTTTCAAGCTTGTTGGCCAAAGCAAAGCACAATTCTCTTACTTGCACTTATTGTTGTAAAAATGGTCATAGCAAGAATAAATGTAGGTTTGCTAGAATCCAATACCAACCTAATAAGAGGTGGAAATGGATTCCAAAAGTGCAATTGAAAGCTAACCATCAAGGACCCAAAAATCAAATGGGTACCAAAGATCCTCCTATTATTAATTTGTCTTGTAGGAACAAAAATGGAATGGAGGATGAAGGGCCAAGCAACTCAAAGGAGGAGTTCGTATTATTCACAACTATAGAAGAGGCTCGAGGCGTTGGACCAATGACAAGAACGAACTCTTGTCATCGAGGGTAACATTTTTTTTACATGTTAAAAGAGCAATTCAAAATTTAATTGGCACAAATTAATTATGACCAATAAATATGAAGCTCAATATTCATTGGTAGTAAAATGGATAACCCTTAGCATATGCACATATAAATTGTTCTATTGCCTGATGTATGCTTATCCTTTTATAGTAAGTGCATTGAATTCAAATTTGAATATGCTATTATGTAATTAAGCATGCTATAAGTGTTTAGATGCTATATCTTTGATATAATACTTTCATGATCTTAATAATTTTATCAAATGTTGGTTTGTGAATTCTATTGTGTATTGGGCATGAGTGCATGAATTTTTGGTAGAGCATATGCACACTTTACAATTCATTGTTGCTCGCCTTAAACGCATGTTTGTATTCCTCTAAATGATTTAATCTTGCTTGTCATGGCTATTACATTCTTTATGAGGAACATGTATAAAATATGGCTGTGTGTCAACATATATTTGTGATTTGTCTATTTAATTTTTGTATTTTTTGATTATCACAAAAAGGGGGATAATTGTGTGATAATCTTGAAGTTTACTTCATGCATAGTTTAAGGGGGAGAGCTTGTGTATGCATGGTTTGAGGGGAGAGTTGTTTACTTTATGCTTTAATTGATTATTTTGTATGTACTATGCAAGGGGGAGTCATGTTTACTCACATTTAATTTCAAAAGTGCATATTGAAATCACCTTTAAAAATCACAAATTGTGAATTATTGTGTTTTTGAGATTATGTGATTTATTTTTGTTGTTAGATGATATTATGTTAGATAGATTTATCAAAAATAAATTTTTGGTCCAAAAATTGACTCACAATATGGCCAAACCATCGCCTCAGCATTCTGTGCGCAGTGCCTCGTCCGTGGCTCGCATCGCCTCAAACGATCGCAAGCATCGCCTCGGGCGTTCTCGATCGCCTCAGGCGTTCTCCAGATCGCCTCAGGCGATCTCGGTTTTTATAGACTAAAAGCTACGGCTTTTGCTCATTTTTTCTGCAACATTTCGTGTTTTTCACCCATAATTCGAGATTTCTTCATAATTGTTATAATTGATCAATCCTAAGCCTTTCCAAACCATCAATTTCACTTTCCAAACACCAATTCTTCCAATTGGATTTTTGCAACCCTAACCCCATTTCTCAAAAAAATCGAAAATTTACCTCAATTCTCTCAAATTTCTTGCAAAATGTCTCGAAGCAACCGAGAAGAAGGAGAATCAAGCCGAAGGAGACGCTCTAATCGATCCTCTAGGAATTATACGGGTCCTCCTCTTGATGGTAAGCCAATTCCGGAAAATTATCTTACTCGCAAATTAATTTCAGGTTATGTCTTTGATTTCGATTTCCTTAGAACTTCACAGCTCCCTATTCTTGATTGGATTCAATTCCAACAATGGGAAAATTTTTTCAAACCTCCTAGAAAGAACGATTTTTTGTATCCATCCATGATTTATTCTTTCTATGCCAATCTTGAATTGTTTGAGGGTGATGGTGAATTAACTATCAAAACCATCGTTTGCAATCGCCCAATTGAATTCAATAGTACTGAATTAGGACATATTCTTCGCATTCCTACGGATGGTCCAGCTAAATTTGCTCTAGCTACTTGGCCTAATGATGGGGTATGTGATCCTGCCCAAGCCTTGTATCTCATTTTTGGCGGAACTCCCCAATGTCCAAACCAATCTTTTCTTGTGAATTCTATTCCTACGAACTACCAAATCCTTCACAAGATAGTGATCACTTCGATGATCCCTCGGGATGGTGATCGTCTTAGGTTGAAATTCTCTGATGTATACTTGATGTATTACATCATTACCATGACCCCCTTCAACCTACCAAGATTCATTGTCCAAATCTTTAGTAACACCGCCCATAATCCTAAAAAGGTTATTCTCCCATTCGGCCGTGTCCTAACAAAGATTTTTCTTCATTTCAACCTTCCTTTCGATGACAATGAGAAACTCCCTATCAAGTCCAAGGACACCTTCAATCTTAGGTGTTTTCTGTTTAACAAAATTTCTTGGAATCCTTTCACTTCCTGTTGGGTTAATGATCCGGGAAACTTACTTTCTGCTTTCAATCCTAAAGACTACCCCTCATTACCCATTGATAGGATGACTAGTGCCCAAAGGCTTCATTTTCCTTTCTTGATTGAACCTAATCAAGATGAGCCACCCATTCAGCATCAATCTCCCTCTACCTTTGATGACATGATGAATATTGGGGCGGATATTCCAGCTCCTGATAGTCATCAACCTTCTTCTTCTTTTGAATTCAATCAAGACGCCTTTGCTTTCTTTACTTCTCAATTCCAAAGCCTTCGTGAGGATATGAACTCTCAATTTCAATCCTTGAGAGTCGACATTAATTCTCAATTTCAACCCTTCGAGATGATGTTGCGTCTCTTCGAGCTTACCAAGACTCCTCGAGAGAAGATTTGTCGTATTTACGACATGAAGTGGACGCTCTTCGTTCTCAGTTTTTAGTGCTCACATGGACGAGGATACTACTCACGGGAATGATGGTGATGGTGATGGTGGCATGGATTGAGTTGTCTTTGTTTTAGTGTTTTTTTTTATTTTATCCTTTTGTAATTATTTGTAAGGATTAAATGGTCTAATTGATGTTGGAATTAGTTTATTGTGTATGTTGATGGATTTTAAGTTGTTGATTGGATTTGGAGTTGATTGTTATTACTTGGATGGATTTATGGTTTATTCATTTTTTAAAGGAAACTATGTCCAATTTTCTTAAAACTCCTTTACCTTTTTTATTCTCACAAAAAGGGGGAGAATGTATGTGTAACTTGGTGTAAACTTGATTGTTGAAGTGCTATTTGCAACCTAATTGTTTTTACAACTTGTGACACATTTTGTAAAGGTGATAAAAATGCACATTGAAACATTGTTTATCATTGCATTCATTAAGGGGGAGTTTAAACTCTCTATGCATTGCATTGTTATAAGTTTTATTTTCTTTCAAGTTTACCGGGTTTTGTGATCATCAAAAAGGGGGAGATTGTTGCGCCTTAAAATGCTACAACTCTCATTCCTCTATTTTAAATAAAATTATCGTTTTTGTTTTGATGATTACAAAACCTATACATTTTGTACTAATGGTTTTTATTGAGTATGTAGCATAAATTATGATCAAATTTGAAGATTGTAATAGTATTAAAATGCCAAAGAAAAATTGTCTTTTGAAAGACACGGATGGGTGCCAGGCGAGGCATCGCCACGCACATCGACAGAGGCGATGGCTAGGCAAGCATGCGAGGAAGATCGCCCCAGGCGATTATGACCAACGCCTAAGGCGATGGCAGCCACAGGGACTTCGCTCCCGCACATCGACTGAAGCGACGCCGAGGGATGGCGCGGGCATGCGCGCAGGGAAGATCGCCCGAGGCGATGGGCTGGAACGCCTGAGGCGATGTGGAGTTCGTTTGAGGCGATGCAAAATTTGGACATGCTGAAGCTACGGCCTTAATTTTTGCTCTTGATCGCCTGAGGCGATCCGTGATTTTTGCTGACCGTTGGGGCGCGTTGATGGTGATCGTCCCGAGGCGATGTCCGAGGCGATCGAGGAGTGATTCAAGCCTTTTGTTTAGCAACGGCTAGTAGGAGCCTAGGGGGCCTTCTACACTATAAATATTGATGCTTTGGAGCATTTTGAAGCTAAGGAACAAGCCTACAAACTTCCACAAAGTCTTGATAATTATTATTTGAATTTGCATTGCAATCTCCATACATTGTTGTTGTATTGGAGCTTGTAATTCTTATCTTTCTTAGAGTCTTGTTTCTTCGTGTGAGTACACCGTGAAGGTGCTTTTGGTTTGATTTCTTGTAAAGGTCCTCCAACACCAAAGCAAGTTGGAAAATTGTAAAGTCATCAACAAGTCGAGTTGGTGCAAGTGTGTGGCTATCCTTGGAGCCCTTAAGGCCAAGAAGACTCGTGAAGAGTGTTGGTAGCTCGGGAAGAGCTTTGTATACTCGTGAAGGGTATTGTGCTCGGGAAGAGCGCTGTGTACTCGGGAAGAGTAGTGTGCTCGGGAAGAGCGTTGTAAACTCGGGAAGAGTTGTTGTGTGGCTAACTTGGAGCCCTCAAGGCCAAGATCTATTGTTCTAGTGGAACCTCGGTTGGAGGTTATCTAACCGGGAAGAGGAGACGTAGGCGATTCATTACCGAACTTCTATAACAAATCCTTTTGTTATTTATTGCTTTATTTCCTTTACGCATTTATTTATTTTATTCTTTGCATTTATCGATTGACTAAAGGCTTCCGCAAGCGCAAAATATTTTATTTTTACAAACTCATTTTAAAACGCTAAAGTAGCCAAGGAATCTCATTCACCCCCCCCCCCCCCCCCCCTCTTCGATTCCAACACCATTGCACTTAATAGAGTCGAAGCAACCGGATCAACCACACTACCATCCCAAACAATGGTGAATCCGAGAGAAAATGTCAATGCAGTCACAACTAGGAGTGGGAAGGAATTGGAGGTATCAGATGAGATAGATAAAGAACCATCAAAGGGTGAGGAAGAAAAAGAAAAGGAAGTTGGAGGAAAGACCGGGATAGCACACGAGGCACCAAAAGGTAAGCCTCCTTCTTTTTCTGAGTATAAAGTACCACCCCCTTTTCCCCAAGCTTTGAAAGATAACAGGAAAGACGCTGGACTCAAAGGCCTATATGAGACCTTCCGAAGATGTGAGATAAACATCTCATTGCTGGACGCCATTCAACAAGTACCTCGCTATGCGAAGTTTCTAAAGGAATTGTGTACTGCCAAGAGGAGTCATAGATTGAAGGGACCCCAGAAGGTTGAACTGGGTGAGAACATTTCAGCGGTGATACAGAGAAAAATCCATACCAAGTGTAAGGACCCAGGTATGTTCTCTATCCCGTGCACCATTGGTACCACTCGACTTGAAAAAGCCATGTTAGATCTAGGAGCATCAATTAATGTTATGCCATATTCTATATATGCTTCTTTACAACTTGGTCCCTTGAGTCCTACTGGAGTGGTAATTCAATTAGCGGATAGATCTAGTGCATATCCTAGGGGTTTAATTGAAGATGTGTTGGTGCAAGTAAATGAACTAGTCTTCCCAGCTGATTTTTATATCCTTGACATGGAAAATGGTGATAAGAGTAGTCATATATTGTTAGGAAGACCATTTCTCAAAACATCTAAGACTAAGATAGATGTGCATAGTGGTACCCTCACTATGGAATTTGATGGTGAGATTGTTACATTTAACATCTATGATGCCATGAAATATCCTTGCAATAATGATGATACTGTGTACTCTGTTGATGTTATTGATTACCTGTCCCAGGAAGTTTTTGAGAATACAGGGAAAGATGAAATGGAAAGCACTCTGACCACGGACATGGAGAAGGAAGACGAAGCACCACCCCTCATGGACGAAGTGAAGCACACCGTTGACGCACTGGATGATACACCTGAGCTATCTCAGTCAGGTACCGTTTCTTTTATATCATTACCTGTTTCTAATACTAGGATTCCCCCATCTGTTTTGCAGGCACCCAAAGTCGAGCTTAAGCCGCTGCCAACTCATCTCAAGTACGTATTCCTTGGTGAAGGTAATACACTACCAATGATCATCTCCAGCAAGTTGGGGGATGATCAAGAGAAGGATCTGATTCATGTGCTCAAGGAGCACAAGACTGCCATAGGTTGGACCATTGCAGACATCAAGGGAATCAGTCCCTCCACATGCATGCATCGGATTCTACTGGAGGAAGGAGGAAGCCCCACACGTCAACCACAAAGGAAGCTGAACCCACCCATGATGGATGTGGTGAAGGAATAGATTCTGAAACTCTTATCAGTTGGCGTGATATATCCTATATCTGATAGCCAATGGGTTAGTCCGGTACAAGTGGTTCCTAAGAAGACCGGTATTACTGTGATCAAGAACAAAGACGATGAACTTATACCCACACGCATTCAAAATGGCTGGCGCGTGTGCATTGACTACCGGAAGCTCAACGCTGTGACTCGAAAGGACCACTTTCCTCTACCTTTTATTGATCAGATGCTTGAGAGGTTAGCATGCCATTCATTTTACTGTTTTCTTGACGGTTACTCGGGCTATTTTTAGATTGCAATCGCTCCGGAGGACCAAGAAAAGACCACCTTCACATGTTCGTTCGGCACATTCGCATACCGTCGCATGCCCTTTGGCCTCTGCAATGCCCCAGCTACTTTTCAACGGTGTATGGTCAGTATCTTTTCTGAGTTTATTGAACATATCTTAGAGGTATTCATGGATGATTTTACTGTTTACGGTAACTCATTCAAGGATTGCTTATCTAGCCTTACACTGGTTTTGAAAAAGTGCATCGATACTAACCTTGTTTTAAATTCTGAAAAATGTCATTTTATGGTCGAACAAGGTATAGTGCTAGGTCATGTCGTGTCTGCCAATGGTATAGAGGTCGATAAGGCGAAAATTGATGTCATGCAATCTTTACCTTATCCTACTTGTGTTCGGGATGTGCGCTCGTTTCTTGGTCATGCAGGTTTTTACAGGAGGTACATCAAAGACTTTGCCAAGATCGCTACACCTTTGTGTAAGCTACTACAAAAGGATGTCCCTTTTGAGATGACTAACGAAGGCAAGAGCGTTTTTGATACACTGAAGAAGTCATTGACTTCTACCCCTATTATCCTACCACCCGACTGGAACAAGCCTTTCGAGATGTGCGATGCAAGTGATTATGCGGTTGGTGCTGTCTTGGGACAAAAAGAGGGCAATGCTTCACATGCTATCTACTACGCATCCAAAACCTTGAATGACGCCCAACGCAACTACTCTACTACTGAGAAAGAGCTATTAGCCGTCGTTTTTGCTCTTGAAAAATTTAGATCTTATTTACTTGGTACTAAGGTGATTGTTTATTCTGATCATGCAGCTCTTCGCTATCTGATGACGAAGAAGGAGGCAAAACCAAGGCTCATAAGATGGATTTTGCTCTTGAGTGAATTCGACATCCAAATTAAGGATAAGAAGGGCAGCGAGAACAAAGTAGCGGACCACTTAAGCCGTCTACCACATTTGGACGATGAGCTATGTTTGAAGGAAGAGTTCCCGGATGAGCACCTATTCGCCATAACCGACAATTTGCCATGGTACGCTCATATTGTAAATTTTTTAGCTTCTAATGTGCTTCCCCATGAACTCTCTAGGTCCCAACGAGCCAAGATTAGAAGTGACGCCAAGTACTACGTATGGGATGACCCTTACTTATGGAAGAACTGTGCGGACCAAATCATTCGACGATGCATACCCGAGACAGAGGTAAATGCCATTCTTACATTCTGCCACTCATATGCGTGTGGTGGACATTTTGGAGCAAAGAGGACGTCGAGAAAGGTACTGGAATGTGGGTTCTTTTGGCCCACCCTATTTCGTGACTCATATCTTTTCTGCAAGAATTGTGCACAATGTCAACTGACAGGTAATCTCTCCCAAAGAAAGGAGATGCCCCAACAACCCATTCTTATTTCTGAAATTTTTGACGTGTGGCATCGACTTTATGGGACCTTTTCCTATGTCTTTTGGTCATATCTATATACTGCTTGCTGTTGATTATGTATCAAAATGGGTGGAAGCTATAGCTACCCGGACTGACGATTCCAAGGTTGTTGCAGATTTTATCAATCATAACATTTTCTCTAGATTTGGAATCCCACGAGCCATCATCAGTGATCGAGGGACACACTTCTGCAATCGGACAGTGGAAAGTCTATTCAAGAAATACCACGTAACTCACAAGGTCTCCACTGCCTATCATCCACAAACCAATGGCCAAGCCGAGGTCTCCAACCGAGAAATCAAGGCCATATTGGAGAAAACCGTCAAGGTGGCTCTAGAAGACCCACCTACTTTCGACTGAGGCAGGGAATAGCGTCGGGCCACCGACGTTAAACAGAGGCGCTGCTTGGGAGGCAACCCAAGGGGAGTTAGTTTCCCTTTTACCCTTTTATTTTTATTGCTTTTTAGTTTAAACTTTTCTCTTTTCTTATATTTTTGCCTTACATTGAGGACAATGTAAGATTTAAGTATGGGGGAGGGATTAGTAGTGTGTTATTGTTTTTCTTATTGCAAAAATACAAAAAAATCAAAAAAAATTGAAAATTTTGAGCTCATAGCTAGTAATGAACACATGCTTAGAATCACTAGCCCATGATGAAACCTAATTGATATCATGCATGCTCTTGAACATAGGTGAATTGTTAACTTTGGAACACTTTGAACTCTAATGCAAAGTGTACTTTAACTTAGTAAGTTGAATATTTTGAGCACATTATTGTCATGACTTGTGAAGTGTGCATAACTTAGTGAAGATTGTGTGAACTTTGTGATAGTCTTAAGAAGTCTCTAATACATGCTAGAACTTAAGTACATGCTCTTTGAGGCGTATGTCTAGACTACTTGCAAACATGAAAGTGATATAGGCAATCTTTGATGCGTTTGAGCCTTTCAAGCCTACCATGTAAACAAAATCATTCTCTAGTACCTATTTTGAGCCTTAAATGTAAAAGAATGGTTGTATGCTAAGCATACTAAAGACCCCCATTCAACATTTCTTGACTAGCTTATCATCCTACCCTTTAAGCCTAAATGTGATTTTAATCCATACCTTTTAAGGGAGTGTGATGTATTTCATTCAAATGCATGTGGGAATCATTGAAGTATATTTGTGAGCTTAATTGTCAAAAGAATGGAATGCATGAAAGAAAAAGGGATGCCTTGAAAAAATAGATAAAAATATGACTCCAAGGGGAGCCAAGGCACAAAAGAAGCGAAGTGTTGAAATAAACCTTGTGAAAAAGAACGAAGTTGAAAAATTCATACAAGAAGAGAAGCTTTTAGTGTGCATTTCATCATACTCTCTTGTTTGAATATCCTTACATTTTCTTTCATAAGCCAATACTTAGGCCAAGCTACAAGCTAATAAAGACCTACTTGATTTGTGTTTGCAAAGTAGCTAAGATAGTGGAGAAGAGTGTGCAAGTGAGCTTATACTTGTGTTAGAGTATGACTTGAACTATTATGGCTTTGCATATTTTGGATCTATAATTTGTACACAACACTTGTTTTTGACCACACACACACGTTCACTACTTCGTTAGGTACGAAATGTTTAGGGATTGAACTTGTTCCACTGTTAACTTTTCACCGACGTTCATTATTATGCATGTTAAAATTGCTGAGGCATTAAAGTGAGGACAAGTTGCTTTGTTATGAACCTATGAGCCAACCAAAAATATTGTAGTTTTATTTGTTTACTCGAGGTCGAGTAAAGAGTAAGTATGGGGGAGTTTGATGTGACTAGAAATAGACACATCTTTAGTGCTTAATTGTCTACGATTTGGTAGGTTTTGATAGATAATTTGATACGTATGCTACCTAATCGTATATTTGTGTAATTGTAGGTACAATCGAAGAAAACGAGCGAAAAAACGATGTGTAAAGACCAAGAAGAGACATGGACATGACAAGGACTAAAAGTTGATCAAGAAAAGGGCAAAAATGTAATTTTGAAGGAGGAGATCGATTGCCACGAAGAGGAGATCGATCGCCTATGGACAGAAACTTAATCAACAAAATTCACGAACCAGCGATCGATCGCGAAGAATTGGCGATCGATCGCCAAAGTCTACTGGAGCTCGGTGATTGATCGCGATAAAGTGGCAATCGATCGCCTCAAGAAATTCGCTGAAAAATAAAAGCCTCGCGATCGATCGCCACACAAGAGGAGATCGATCGCCGAATAGTCCGGAAATTAGGAAATTAAGTCTTTTACCATGTTTAAAAGATTGTATCCCATTTTTATCACTTCCATACCCTAAAACTCGAGACTAAGCCTCATTAGCAGCAGTTTTTGATAGTTTTTGATACTCTTAGAATATTTGGAGATTTGAGATTAATTTTCTTTCAAGTTTTCTTCAAGAACAACGAAGAACGGAACCGGAATCGACAAGCCGGAATCGTGATTTATATTAGTAATTTCTTTTCCTTTATTTATTTAATGTTTTCCATCGAATTTTTATTGTTTTTAGATTTAATTATGCTAGGCTAAAACCCTTTGATTCTTGGTTGAAGGGATACCTACTTTTGGATTTAAATCTTTTATGAGAATTTGGTTTGATTGTTGAATTAGATTTCGATTTCAATTTGTTTCTCAGATTTCAAATTCCATGATTGTTGTGTTTGTGTATTAGACCGATCACCTAATATTCAATTACATAATCGATAGTTTGTTAAGAAACAACTGAGATTAATAATTAACCGGCTGTAGGTGTTATTGAATTCTTAGGAGAAACGGTTGAGTAATCAATTTTGACGGCTGTAGTTTTCATTGATTAGATTTATCAAACTCATTAGTTTTGAAAACTATCATTGATTTAATCATTAACGGCTGTAGTGGTGATTAGAGATTTGGTAAGGGTTGAATTGAATGCTGTTTTCTCTTTGACTACGAATAAGATGAGTAGGAATTGAATTTCCAATCGATAGATAATTGAAAGAATTCGAATGTGTTAATTTGATGACTAAAAGATAATTTTCCAAAAGTATGGTTACCTAGAAACCAAGAATCGCTTCGGTCTCATAAGTTTAAATCATCTTAGTTAATCTCGTTAATTAGGTTACTTATAGAATTTGCTTAGTAGTAACCATTCATCCTAAAACCCCCTTGTTACTATTCGTTTTTGGCATGAAATAAATTTACCTTCCCTGTGGGATCGATCCCTACTTCCGATACTACATATTTTTGCTATTAACTGAAGAAGGGTTAATTTGGGCGTACGCGATAAGCGCTACCACTCTGCAGGCGACCAGGCAAATACACCCACATGCTCAGAGAGACAGGGCAGAATGTCCTTCTTCATGGTAGAATGTAGATCAAAAGCAACCATCACAGTTTTGTTAGATTGTCCTGGTACAAAAGCAACTTATTTCTCATCTTCCAGCACAAGCACAGATTGTACCTCTCTTGAAACATGTTGACTCATTGGGCTCCCTGGCCGACGCTCTTCCCATCATCTTTCTTGTATCTCTTTACCTCTTCTCTTACTGTTTAGGCATAGCACTTTTTGGATGAGGATTTATCACCTATCACTTCCCTGAGCCCTTTACCAACTGAAAACTTCATCTTTTGATGGAGATTAGAAGCAACAGCTCTGAAATCGTTCATGGCTGGCCTCCCTATAATGACATTATATGAGGATGGTGCATCCACCACTCTGAAAGATGTCGGCTTCATTTTCCTGCTCGAGTCTATTCCCACTAAAATATGCAAATTGATTTGACCCAAAGGGTGAACCGTATGACCAACAAAGCCGAATAGTGTTGTGTTCACAAGTTCTCAAGTCCATTTGTTGGAAAGCTTCATGAAATAAAACATTGCCCGAGCTTCCCGAATCCATGAACACTCTTCCAGTCTCATAGTTAGCAATGGTGAACCATATTACGAGGGCATCATTATGGGGTGTTTGAACTTCTTTTAGATCCTCACGGACCAAAACTGATCATCACTTTCTTCTCAACATTTTCATACATTTAGACTTTCCCTCCGACTTGCGACTTTCCTGGCCCTGCTAGAATCATTGTCAGTAGATTCTCCTGAAATCATATTGATGATTCCTCGGGTCAGGGGTCTTTTGGAGCAGGTACATCTTTTTTCTCTTCCATTTTCTTGTAGGGATCTCCCTCCATTGGTCGGAGAAACAAGCTCGATGATTTCCTAGTCCACCCTGACCTCGGGTCTAATTAGCACCTCTTCCCCACCCAGCAGGTAAAATGTTGACTTGTGGTTCAGCTTGGGCTACAAGATTTCTGACCAGAGAGCTTATCTGAATTAATTTTTCCAGCTCTTTGTCAAGACTATGGAAGTATTGGGTGTCATGCCCATACTCTTGATGGAAGATACAAAATTTGCCACAAGTCCTTTATTGTTCCTCAGATTGGGATGGTCTAGGCAAGACCTGCTTATCATCACAAATCCGCATTGCTTGTTCTTTGGAGATTTTAAGGTGGGTGGATTGTGAGTAACATCCCGATTCTGATCTATCAGCGGATCTTTTTTCTCCTGCTCGGTAGGGCCTTTCTGGATTTTTGCTTACTTCTTTCCCTCTTCAATTGCTGGCCTCCTCGACGTTGATATATTACTCCGACCTAGTCAGCAAATCATCATGAGTGATTTGGGGTTTCTTAATCAAAGAACGGAAGAAACCCCCAACCCTGAGACCTTGAGTAAAAGAACTTATTAGGATCTAAGTTGAGCAAGTTGGTCTTTTTAAAGTTGTGACATTGAACCGCCGAATATACTCTCGGAGAGGTTCATCTTCGATTTGCTTCATCTCGAATAGACTTAAAGATGTCTTTTTATATCGTTTACTTCTAGTAAACAGGTGAAGGAAATCGAAACTAAGCTCATCAAAAGTACTAATAAAATCAGGCTCAAGCTGCATGAACCACTGTTGGGCTGACATTACCAAGGTGGTAAGAAAAACATTACACTTTAGTCGGTTTGAGTAGCAATGTAACATGGCTGCATTCTCAAATCGACCCAGGTGTTCTTCTGGATCCGTACTTCCATCATACTCCCCTAAGTTCGGGAGTTGGATGTTGTTGGGTAACTCTTCATTTACAATTCATAAAGAGAAGGGGGTGCTTCTCTTTTGAAGTTGTTGGGTAACTCTTCCTTCTACGTCTTACCTCTGGATTTTCCACAGACTGCGTCAATTTACCTGAAAATTTGGTAGCGTAGACGTGTATCTTTTCTGGGCACAAATATTAGATTGTAATTTGATAAAATACTGCACTCCTACATAGAAAACTGGGTTAGAAGGGGGCAAGATGAGTGCTCTGGCATAACCCCTTCGAAACTTAAGTCAATATTCTGATGAAAAACGTTGGGTAATATTGAGAGCACTTTTTCAGATTATATGTGAATGAATGCAAAACAACTCAAACCTGGCTATTTATAAGGATAAACCGGTGAGATCTACTGTTAGGGATACCCATCCCTTAACTTTAATTCTAGTCAGGGTAGTTCAAAGTCAAATCGAGTTCTCATCACTAAATTATGTTAATCCCGAGATTTCAATCTGCTCATCCCAGATTTTACAGGAGATTAGGTGAGAGTTGAATGATTATCTCGTAACCAGTGACAATCAATCCTTTGAGCTCGGGTCGCCTCATCTGCACGGGTCCCGAGTTCCTAAAGGTTCTTGATCGTTCCGATCTCAATCGGAGACTGTTCTCATGCATGGATTGTTTTCCCGAGCTTAAATAATTCCCGAGGTAGAAGTACCTCGGCCATAAGCTCCCCTATGAAATACATAATCTTACCGGGCTCAAGGTCTAGCTCTAAGTGTAGATCCCGAGCTTTGCAGGTCAACCAGAGGGTATTTGACCTCGGCCTCGAGTTAGCCTATCACTGTCATTATTCGGGAAAATGAGGTCAGGTCCTCTTGTCATGTACTCTCGTAATGCAGCAAGTCGGTCGTGTTGTACCGGGAAATATCCACGGTATCGGTACACTTGATTTTAAAATCCTAGTTACACTCATGCTCTTGAACCGTTGAACTTGTAAATATTGGACTACATCATTAATGAAAAAAATAAATAATTTATATGCATATTAGTATAAGAATAATATATATATATATATATATATATATGTGTGTGTTTGATCATGATGTATACATGTATATGAACATTAACATATTCATCGACAGGGGAATCATATTCATATTATGGTCCACAGGTTGTGCGTCCAAAATTCATATCTCCGTGATACTAGGACCACATATGTAATTAATTTATTAATATATAAATTTAAATCTTAAAATGAAAACTTTTAAGATTTAAATTATAGATTGCCTAAATTTTAGTTTTGTAACAAACCATATAATAATTTTATACAGTACAGCCATATTGATAGAATTGTCCCACTGAACATGTGAGATCTTCTGCTATTCTGTTTGGATCTTAGTCACACCAGTGGACCACCCCTCGAACCTTAATAATTTTTTTTAAAAAAAAAAAATCATGCATAATTAAATATATAAAAACAAAAATTAAGAAAATAATTTGATATCTGATCATAATTAAATAATAAGCAAAAGTTATCGACCATCCACTCCAATTTTCGGTCCAAAGCTTTTGATTATTCTTATGAGGCCAAAATTGATCGCAATAGTAACCATTCCATGTATTTATCTGTTCAAGAATTGTAAAAAATTGTTTATATGTGTGTGTATATATATAAGCCAGCAACTCAAAATGAGCCTTACGATGAGACGCGGACATTCCACATGCTGAGAACTTGTTTTCAATACCAACCGCTGCTCTCTCTCGACTACTTGAGATTTCTCGATCCACTCAATCACTACATTTTCGACTTTTCATAAAGAATGGTTTAGACTTTCACTCTCATAGCTTCAAGCCAGGAAGAGCAAGGAGTACCACCCGTGATCCAAGGGACACCAATGTCGGGAGACTCATGAAAATTGGCACACCAATCGATATATGATTTCCCTTGATCTCCATGTGAGTCCATATCTATAAGATCAAGTGTTTACCCATATATGGAGTCTAGAAATAAAATTTGCTATATCAATAAGAAAATTGGAGTCTAAGAGAATTTTGCTTGAATAAGTTGATTCGGGTCTAAATCGAATTTTGACTGACAATTATATTTTTTTAAAAAAATTATATATAAGTTAAGAAACTGTTTATTCGTGAGATCAATTATTGGTCAAGACTCAAGACATCTCGTAGCATAAATTCACAGACCTGAGCAATTATAGTGGGTCCGCCTTCAGGAGCTAAGAGATTATGGGTTAGCTCTTAAGGCTAGAATCAACTATAGAATGGGGATATTGCCATCTACATTGGATTATGTTTCTCCATCATATTGGCAAACAAGACTGAAAAGTTTAATTCAAAACAAGAAAATTGCCTATGGCTTTTTAGCTTATCTGACACCGATCGTAATTATGATTTCAAAATCTCATGTTCGAGTTTATGTCCATCCATAGTTGTAATAGTTGCACACAAAAAAACAAGAAAATTTATATATTAATCTCATTTACATAGAATAATCAATAAGCTTTTTAATAAATAATAAACAAGGCATTTAAGTTATTGTATAATAATACAATGAAGGCATGATTTTGACTTCTGAAAACGATATTTTTTTTAGAATATTCAGCCAAACAAGAAAAAAACCCTACACGTGTAAAAAAGTTATATTAAATTTAGTGAATAAATAAAATGTCCAAATTTTACATTGATTAAAAAAACTAAATTTGTGGTCCAATACTCAAAACTGTGTTGATAAATTGGACAAGGTACGAGTCACCTTTGAAATTATACGGCGTGAAAAAACAAAATCAGTCGCATTTTTGCACACACATATATTTTTTAACGCTCTATTTATTTTACTATATAATTATCTATTATTTCATGATAAAAAAACGTTAAAAATATTTAAAAACAATTATATTTTTTAAAAAAAATAAATATAACTATTCCTTGCCCATTTCAGGATTAAATGGGAATATTCACTATTTATGTCATTTTACTCGATAAGCTCCGGAAACTGCAGGATAACGAAAGATAATGATATTTTTTTTTTTTATTTCTTGAAGTTTCTGTTTGTTTTTAGTCACTTTATTCGAATAATCTAAGTATCTCGACAATTCTAATTGCGATCGTTTTTCGTCATAATATATTTTAATATATTATCTTTTAACTTATTTTAGCGAAACGTCCTAGTTGATATGAAACGTGTGTAGACTTAATTGTCCACATATAATAATATATATAATAAAATATATATATATATTTTTTAATGTATGTTTTGATTTTATTTTTTGGATACTCTGATTAAATTAGTTGAGTTTTTGTAAAATTTTATTCTGTTTAGTTCGATTTGTTTTATAAAAAAAATCGAAAAAAAAACATGATTCATTCAAATTATGCAAAATTTTGTTTGATTTAATTATTTCAAAAAAAAAATCGGCACCACGAGCTTTCTCGATTGATTGTCATCAGTGATCCATGTTGGAAAAAAAAAAATCGACATGATTCATTCAAATTATGCAAAATTTTGTTTGATTTAATTATTTGAAAAAAAAAATCTGCACCACAAGCTTTCCCAATTGATTGTCATCAGTGATCCATGTCACCAATGGGAGCCTCAGGTTTTAGATTGGGTTGTGCCCTAAAATCTATGAAATCCCTCCTCTCACATAAAAAAAAAAATTTAAAATTCGATAATATATCATGCTTAATTAAAAATTAAAAGAAATGCTGGAATTTAGGAACATTGAAGTATATCAAATTGACAGATATATCACTATATCAGAACATCACGATTATGATATAATTATAAAAAATTAATCCCAATTATTGTTGGATTTAATCGATTCCAAATCTGCACACCATCTCACGCGCTCCACGCGATAAAAAGGATGGCCATGTGGCACCCCATCTAACCGTGAGTGGAGTCAACTTTATCCTTCGCGCGATTGGTGTCCAATTCAAGGAAAGAATCAACAGTTAATTAAGTTGGTCTACAGAGATTAATGAGAGGGGCAAAACAGGAATAGAAAATGTCGTAATTTTGCATGAAGAACTCGAATAATAGAGACTGAAACCAGCCGACGCTTGGCGAGTTGGCGTCTTCGGTTCTCTAACCATCTCTCGAAAATTGTATACACCACTTTTCCAAGGAAAAAAACTCCTAAAATTACACAATAACACGCAGTTATTCACTCCCGTATACGTACAAATTGGATTTTTGTATGTATACATAGAGCTCATACGTCACACAGGGAACAAGAACTAAAGAGATGATCTTGAATTAAAGAGGCTGAGAATCGTGAAATTAGACAGAAAGAATAAATGGGTTGGTTGCATACGAGGTGATTTGGGTGATCAAGAAATCAAATTGTGTGGTTTATGGAGATTTGATTTGGTTTGAAAGGAGCGTTTTTTTTTTTTTTTGGTTTTTTGTGGATTAATGGAGGGAGGGTATAAGAGAAGAGTGTGTTCATGGTGGAAAGCATCGTTGTCTTGGACGAGGCTTCTGGGTTTTATGCTTCTATTAATGATGGTTTCCGGTATGGTGGGTTTAATGGGTTCGAGGTCTTTGAGCTACAATCATCCTTGGTTATGGAGTTCTGTTTTTCCTGGTTATAGTAGTAATGGAACAGGGAGAGTTGAGGAGAGTATTATTGCGCCAGGAGACGGCGGCGCTGGTTTTGAGTTGTGGCGGACGGTGGTGGGTGGTGGAGAAAAGCAGGAAGCGCTTTCGGCTGACTACAATCTCAACCGCTCCGCGGCACCGCCGCTTGCCGTTGTATCTACAATGACCGTGCCACATGTGAGAACTTTCTTTTTACTATTAAAGTGGATTTTATTTTAATTTAAAATTTAAAATATCAATCATATAATTTAATTTTTAGCATGCATAACATTCTTTAAAATTAAATCCTTGATTCCAAAATATTAAAGAATGCATAACTCATATTTAATATGCATTTTTTTCTTATGCAGTATCGGTCTATTTTATGTAATTACTTGGTTAATATTTGATATTTGATTTTGGTTAATATTGATTAATTCGAAAACGAAACCTATTTCTCAAAAAAATTATATATTCCCAACGCTCTAATTAGCTGACAGAACTTTATTAAGGGAAAATTCCATGTGATAATGTTCAATATGGTTTCTCAACCTTGCTTTCATTTTCTGGTCCCTAAATAAATTATTCCCTTTTTTAGAATCGTTGGTAATTATTTTTCACACCACCTTTATTCCGTTTGTTAAATTATGGCATTTCTTGCACTTGTAGGCAAAGAATAAGAATCTACAACAATTCTTTTTTTACAATAAAGGATGAAAAAAAAATTAACTTTCACTTTCAGAATTTTATCGTATTTTTTTTTTTTTTTCGAATTCCTAATCCAGGGCAGGGGAGACTCAACGTCACTCTTATATATGGGATAACCATTTAAACTAAACCTTGGAGTCAGAATTTTATCATACTTGGTGTTGCATATTCTCGCAGCAGTTTAGACGATTAGAATATTTGGGTGGTTGTTATATTATTAAATTAAAATTGATACTTATGATTAGCTTTTCGGGAGATTTCCAAACGAAATCTTTCAATTTCTTCCATAAGTTGATCTTTTGAACCCGCTTCAAGTTCTGATGACTAATCTAATTAATAATTACACGAGCAGGTGGAGGAGGGGGAAAAGAGTTTTGTAATCTCTGAAAATAGATCTTATGTTATTCCCTCATCAAATGAGACTCTTATCCTTCCATCGAGTCCAAGAATAATAAGAAAGTTCAGCAATTTAGAAATTCTTGAAGCCCGACAACAACGAGCTCGAACCTCAATTCGAGTTGCGAATAATGGAAATGGAACATATGACACAGACTACATACCTAACGGTCCAATCTATCGGAATGCCATGGCTTTTCACCGGTATGTTGCATTTATTAGCTTTGTTACATGCATGGTACCAAAACAGTTATGAAACGGCAGCTACCGCGACAAAGTACAAATGAATGTGTAATTATAATGGTGATTTTCATGGCCGTCGTGGCCTGGAAAGGAACATTTTTAAATTGTTTCAAATTTTTCAATTTTTTTGATTTTTCATTAATAATTTGTCCAAATTATCTAATTTTTTTATTTTTAATTTAAAAGTATCAATAGAACTGGAACTACAGCCTCCTCGGCGTCATCCGTGGCCATGTCGGCGAACCATGGTTACATGATGTTACCGAATCATCATTTAAAAGAGTTTAGCAAATCATTAGATGTATACATATGAACGAAAGGTATCCAATTTTAGTTGCGAATAAATTTTCACAACCCTCACATTGGTCATGCTCAATGGGGACCTTAAGTACTACCGGCACCTGTTAGAGTTGTCGAGGAATTTATGAATTTTGTTACTCTGACTTCTGAGATTCAGTGTTCTCAAGTTCTTCCTCTGGAGCTTGGGAACAGGGCTGTGTGTGATAAGCTTGTGTTACTATCGAGGTTCAAATCATGTTAATCGATGAAAAAAAAAATTCTTGATCCACATATAACATTTATTTGGCACATTAGGAGCTACTTGGAGATGGAAAAGCAGTTCAAAGTGTATGTCTATGAAGAAGGAGAGCAACCTATTTTTCACAATGGTCCTTGTGGTAGCATTTATTCCATGGAGGGAAACTTCATATATAAGATGGAAACTACAAACTTTCGAACCAGGGAACCCGAAAAAGCACACGTTTTTTTCCTTCCATTCAGCGCGGCAGCCATAGTCCACTTCATATATAATAGAACTCAGAAAGATCATTGGTTGCCAATCAAAAGGACTGTGAGCGATTATGTCGATCTTGTCTCCAAGAAATATCCATATTGGAATCGAAGTCTTGGAGCCGATCATTTCATGCTGGCTTGCCACGATTGGGTAAATACATCTTATCTTGTGTTTGTTTTTCCATTTTCTTACAATGTACATTTTCCTGGCTGGACTCGAATTCTTGGTATCATGATTTTGTTAAAATTATCAGGCTATTGTTTGGATCACCCCCTACGAATCCGAGATGGCTTTCTTCTTGATTGTGTGTATATTTCATTTTAGGGCCCCGAGCTTTCTAAATCGGTTCCCTGGCTATTTAAGAACTCGATTCGAGCTTTATGCAATGCAAACATGTCAGAAGGATTTCAACCCTCGAAAGACGTCTCCATACCAGAGATCAATCTACCTGGTCGTCAGACCAATGGCTTGGTCGGTGGTCCATCCCCCTCGAAAAGATCGATCCTCGTTTTCTTTGCCGGTGCGCTTCACGGTCCCATTAGGCCGATTCTTCTCGAACATTGGGAAAACAAGGATCAAGACGTGCAAGTTCACAAGTACCTCCCGAAAAATGTCTCTTATTACGCGATGATGAGGAAAGCAAGGTACTGTATTTGCCCAAGCGGTTATGAAGTTGCGAGCCCAAGAATGGTCGAAGCCCTTTACACCGGTTGCGTTCCCGTGCTCATCAAGGATAACTATGTCCCACCGTTTAGCGATGTCTTGAACTGGCAGTCGTTTTCTGTCGAAATTCCGGTTAAGGAGATCCCGAATCTTAAAACAATTTTGACAGGAATCTCCACGAAAAATTACATTAGAATGCAGCGCCGAGGCGTGCAAGCGAGACGACATTTTGAGGTGAATTTGAATCCGAAGAGGTACGATGTGTTTCATATGACACTACATTCGATCTGGCTAAGAAGACTTAATGTTAGGCTTCGTGGGATTGAGGATTCATGACAAAGTTGTTTCACCAGTCCAGGAATCACAGCAGGTGATACGTAGCAATTGCATTGTAAAAAATTATTTTTTATTGTTGAATATTTGTATACTTTTTTGATGGATTGACAAATAAAAAAAATTGTAATATTGTGTATTGTTTCATGTACAAAAAACCCGAATGTTGTGGATCATGATGTTCAGCTTATTAACTCAAAATTTCCACTATTTATTTCATCAATGTATTAAAGTGATTCATTAAAGGGTATGCTTGTATATTTTTATGTTATTTTGCTTAGGAAAAGTTGTTTTTAAGTATTGAGTGTTAGCTATTAAGAAAAAAAAACTTAATAAATTTCAATTAATTACAAATTGTCACCGTACAACTTAAAGCGGTCAAAAGCATCTCATGGTTTGTTTCTGTGTTTCTGCTCTTATTAATTTTTTTTTTAGAAATAATAGCAGAATCAAGGAAATCAAACACATAAAATTTTTTTTCCTTTTTTTTTTGCTAAAACATATATAAGTATTTTTTAGAACTTTTGGAACACCTTTAGCTCTAGCTACATTAATTCTCTGTAAAAATTGTATATCGCTAGGCTAAAGCAACTATGAGATGAAACATTTGGGCCACGTTCTTTGTTCATTTTAGTGCCTTTCTCTAATGTTTAATAAATGATGCAAATGACAAAGAACAGAAAAGCGACTGTACCTTCTTTTGATGAGTTAATAGAAATATATAATGAATTTATTGATGTTCTTTGCAAAATCAAGATGAGTGCCACGTTCTTTGTTCATTTTAGTGCCTTTCTCTAATGTTTAATAAATGATGCAAATGACAAAGAACATAAAAGCGACTGTACCTTCTTTTGATGAGTTAATAGAAATATATAATGAATTTATTGATGTTCTTTGCAAAATCAAGATGAGTAATAAATTGCTAAAACTTGAGTTAGCCAAGAAAGATGAAGAAAATAGTTCATTGAAAAATGAATTAAGTTCTTTGAAGAAATCATTTTGCAAGTTTAGTGAAAGTAGTTTAAAATTGAAAGAATTGATTGGCTTGCAACGATATAACGTCGATAAAGCCGGACTAGGCTTTTCAAGCAAATCTATAACTTTTTCAAACTTGTTGGGTAAAGCTAAGCATAATTCCCCTACTTGCACTTATTGTTGTAAGGTTGGCCGTATAAGAAACAAATATTGATTTGTTAAAAATCAATAACAACCAAACAAGAGGTGAAAATGGATTCCAAAGGCATCGATGAAAGCTAACCCGCAAGGACCCAAAAATAAAATGGGGTACCAAAGATCCTCCAATTGTTAACTTATTTTGTAGAAACAACAAAGGGAGAGAGGATGAAGGCACTAGCACTCAAGGGAGGAAATCATCATATGAACCACAATAGAGGAAGCGCGAGGTAAAGGACCAATGATATGAACTCATTCGTATCATCCAAGGTAAATTTATTTTGAGCATCATAGTAGAATAATTAGCTCTTTTGCTTGGTTAATTTATTCTGGAATTGTATATTATAATTATGTGGTGAAATTCAATTACTTTGAAGGTGATCTTTGGGAAATTGAATTTTAAGTACATTATTATGATATCATATTTAGGGGGAACTAATTATACGTCTCTTGTGCATTTAAAAGATCAATGAAAAATTTCATTGGCACAAATTAATTGTGACCAATAAATTATGAAGCTCAATAATTATTGGTAGTAAATTGCATTTTCCTTTATCATGTGCATATTTTTTTGTGACTATATATTCTCCATATGTTAGAACTCTTGTATAATCACTCTAATATGCCTATATGCTTGAATTTTGAAAATTGAGTATTGTATTGTTAAATATGGTATAGCTTGATTACATGCTCAATTTTTGTTATTTTTGAATTAAGTGTTATCTACTCATGATAATGGTTTTTGTTACATATTTAAATTTGTTTAAATGCATGATGTTTGTCTTGACTCATAATAGTAAAAATCTTGATTTCATATACTATATGCCATGAGTCCACTTTGAATGTACAATGTGCAATATAATTAAATGTGATTAAGCATGTTTTAATTGTTTAGATGCTCTTGTTAGATCATAGAAATATGGCAAAAATATTTCATACATCTTTATTGTGTAAATGTTTTTTGCTCTCATCACATGCGCCTTACTAACTTATCAATTGTTTATGATGATGCATTGAGCAATTTAATGTTTATTGAGCATGAACGCTTGAATTTTTATGGAACATATGCACATTTTGCACATTTAGAATTCATTGTTGTTAATTGCCTTAAACGCGTGTTTGTCCTCCTCTAAATGATTTAATATTATGCTTGTTATGGCCATTACATGCTTGATGATGAACATGTGCTAATTGTTAAAATATGGCTATGTGTCAACATATAATTGTGCTATGTTTATTTGAACATTGTGCTTTTTGATTATCACAGAAAGTGAGAGAATTTCGTGATAAACTTGGAGCTTAATATATGCATGTTTTGAGGGGGAGAGTTTTTATACTATGCTTTACTTGGTAAAACTTGTATGTGCTATTCATTTGTTAAGGGGGAGTCTTATTTACTCATATTTCATGCATATTTCATCTACAAGTTTATCAAGTTCTGTGATCATCAAAATGGGGGAGATTGTTGAGCCTTAAACGTATTGTTGAGTTTAATGCTTAATTTATCTCCGAATTATTTATGAGTTTTGATGATCATCAAAACTTGCATTTGTTAAACTAATGTGTCTACTTAGTATACATGTTTAGATGTTTGAAAGGACTGGGCAGGATCGCCCCAGGCGATGGTGATCATCGATGATAGCCAAGGGAGACATCGCCACGCTCATCGACTGAAGCGACGCCGAGGATCGCGCGCATGGGAAGATCGCCTGAGGCGATGCATGGTTCGTTTGAGGCGATGGAGAGTTCGTTTGAGGTGATGAAAAATTCTGATCATTTAAGGCTACTGTATTATTTTTGGGTGACGATCGCCTGAGGCGAGCAGCACTTCGTCTGAGGCGATCTGTGCAAGATTTTGATCGTTGGTGCGCGGTGATGGTGATCGCCCGAGACGATGTCCGATGCAATCTTGGAGTGATACAACGCCTAGTAGGAGCCTTGTGGGCCTTCTACACCATAAATATAGATGTTTTGGAGCAATTTGATGACAAGAAACAAGAGTATAAACTACGAGAAAGTTGTGTTCAATCAAAATCATTATAGCATTGCAAACTTCATGCATTTGTGTTGTATTGGAGTTTATAATTTACTTCTTATGTGAGAGCTTTTGATTCTTCGTGTTGTTACACCGTGAAGGTGTTATTTGATCTATTGTAAGGTCCTCCAACATCGACGCAAGTTGAAATATGTATAAGACATCAACAATGAAGTTGGTTGCAAGGTTTGTGGCTATCCTTGGAGCCCTTAAGGCCAAGAAGACTTGTGAAGAGTGGGTGACTCGTGAAGAGTTTGTGTGTGGCTATCCTTGGTGCCCTTAAGGCCAAGAAGACTCGTGAAGAGTGTCTTACTCGGGAAGAGTGTGTTGTGGCTAACTTGGAGCCGTTAAGGCCAAGATCAAAGTTATTCTAATGGAACCTCGGTTGGACGTTTTCTAGCCGGGAAGAGGAGACGTAGGCGATTCATCGCCGAACTTCTATAACAAATATTTGTGTCGTTTATCACTTTATTTACTTTACGCATTTATTTATTACTTCCTATTATTTATTGTTCGATTGATTTGAAGTCTTCTGCAGCGCAAACTCGATTATTTACAAATTCATTTTAAAACGCTAAAGTAGCCAAGGATCCTCATTCACCCCCCTCTTCGGTTCCAACACCCCATACTTCGTTATTTTGAATATTCCATTTTTTTTAACTCAACGAGGCGCTTATAAACCATCTGTAAGGCATATCTGGTGTACTATGTTTGCACACCACTTTTCATAATATTTTTGGACTTTTGACAACAAGATACTCACGTTTTACAATCTGTACCGAGTAATCATGCACGACTACCTGAGATGACATTTAGCTTTAAATACCATATTCAAATGGATATTTCCTTGAAATAATCGTAGTAACTCTCCCACTTACCAGTTGGAAGGTCGATCGAATCTCCAAATACGTCTGGATGTGTGGTGGAGAAACATGAAATTGTTGGATAAAGGGCATGGTCATTTGTCGTGGTTGTGTCTGCTACATTAAATGTCACTTATTCAATATCAATCTCATCGTCATCAGACTCATACTCAGATGGAATCCCCTCCAGTTCAGACTGAATATCATCTCCAAAATCCACAAAATTGTCTGCTAGTGGCTCGTGAACAATATTGTCAGCAACTATAGGAGCATCATCTTGAATCCTAGAGGTAGTTGGTCTTTCTGTAACTACTACAAATGGATCACTACCACTTGTTGGTATTTCTGTAATAAAATCATAAGCTCTTCGTTCTATTTGTATATACATCTCCAAACAATTATGATTTGGTTCAAAATCCAATAGTCATGCTAAATTGCAACCACTGTCAACGGGAAAATTTGTTTGTTTCATCCCCGAAAAATCACTGAATATATATTTACAATATATTTTCAGAATGAACTGGTTACGATCGATGCCAGTAATATCATATACGTCGTTCAATAACTGTAAATAATTAATAGTGCGAGATATTGTCATGCCTTTTGACGGACCACGATCATATCTAAAAGATTCTGAATCTTGTAATATGTCGTCTCCCCAATACAACAAAACTTTAATTGACATACGTTAAAAAATAAAGACAAAACTTATAAATTAAGTAAATTAGATATAATGTCGTTAAATTTGATTATTTATATAACAGCGCGCCTGCAATATGCCGACCGGATGAAACGACTTGAGGAAATAATGAAGATTATGGTCTACAAATTCTGAAGATAAAATGTTTACGAATTCTGAGATTTTGGTTTATGAAATGAGCAACATTGTGTTCGGTTATATAGACGAACAAAATGATTGTTGTCGCCATCTCAGATGACGACATCAAATAAAAAAAAATTCATCCATCTGAGATGGTGACAACGTTTTAAAATATATATATATATCGTTATATACCGACATCGGTAGAAAAATTATTTTTTAAAAAGATTTAGCCATCTCACATGGCGACATCAAAAAAATATTTTTTTTAACGAAGTCGCCATGTCAGATGGCGACTTCATTTGAAGTCGTCATCTAACATGGCGATTTCGGTTAGTCTGCTAATAAAAAAAAAATTGGATTAAATTATTAAATAATAATGTATTAGGTCAATTAATTAAAAAAGCCCATGTTTTTGTGTATGTCTTTATTTTTGGATAATATATTCGAATATACTCGTATTATATTTAAATCTTCTTTAAATAATATTTCTCTCTCCTTTAGCCTTCTTATGTACAATTAATTATTGTTTGATTTTATCATTCTAAACAATTATTTTACTAGCATATTATGTTTGATCTAAAAGATGTTGTGTTTGTAGAAATCGGTTGATTCTAACACACGATAAGAAATATCCTTCAAACAGAACACCAAAACGCATTCTTTAATCTAAAACTTTAAAGAATATTTTCATAAAATCTTTTCTTCAACCACCGAAAATATATCTAAACTTTTCCTAAAAAAAAAAAAACAAAACAAAACAGAAAAGAAAATATATCTAAACTTCTGAACATTGACGTTAATTTACTAGTAGCCAGTTTTTTAATTAAATCTATACATTTTCTAGAAATTTTCCTAGAAAAAAAAACCCATCCACTAAATTCTGTTATTGTAATCTTATATACTCATTCTATAGTTTTCCATATAAAAAAAAAAACAAAAAAAAAATATGTATTGTTTGACTTTAAATTAAATTAAATTTCTTGAAATACAATGTGTTTAATGTTGCCTCTATAGACATGATGATAATGCTCTATTTGGATTATTATCATTTAGCAGTAATTATATCCCTAGGCACTGTCCAATAGCATTTTTAACTATTTATCATATCTTTCTAATTAAATATTTTTAAATCTATTATTAATTATTTTTATTTGATCTACAAAATACTAATATAATTAAATATTTTTAAATCTATTATTAATTATTTTTATTTGATCTACAAAATACTAATAAATTATTCTGTCACATATCATATTTGAAATAAATAAATACATTTGTATGTCGTAACTATAACGTGGATTAACTTCTTCCCATAAGCTCAGCATCGGTGGATAAAGTCCGCCGACATATCACCGATATGCTCGAAACTTCTACATTTCATCCTTATCATCCCAATCTAACACCATAGTCACGCCACATGGCATGCCGGTGGACTCCCAACTTATGCATGTATTTCTACCTGTCAGTCCCTGAAAAATCTCAGTAATTCTTCATGAATTTTTAAAGAATCAGCTAGCAAGCATATATTCCTCCTGCTTGATCATACAAATCCGTATACACCAAGAAGGTTTCTGCAAGTTAACAGCATTTGATCGTTTCATCTGTTTGGATTTGGAGTGTTTATTTGACGGTCGATAGAATGGCATCACGACAAAAAACCAGGGAAGAGAGCGCCAAAGCAGCCGCAAAAACAGCGGCGGATGAGTTGAATGAAGCGAACAGGGTAAGTAGAGAAACTGAAGCTAAAACGGAAGAGGAGCCGGGGCACTTAAATCAAACAGGTGGGAAGCAAGAAGAGAGGGCTCCCGGGTTTATCGGGAGCCTGATCAGTACTGTACAGGAAGCCGTAATGGGCAAGTCTCATGAAGTTCCCGAAAGTACCCGTGAGGCTGCAGCGGAGGGTGGAGACTGGGGGAAGGAGACGAAGGATTCCGCCTCCCAGAAGGCGGAGGGGTATAAGAACCAGACGGCGGAGAAAGCTGAAGATATGAAGGATTCTGCTGCACAGAAATCTGATCAGGCAGCAGAGAAGGCTAAAGAGACCAAGGATTCTGCTGCAGAGAATGCCAAACAGACTGAAGATACCACGGTGGAGAAAATCGGCGAATATAAAGACTACATGACGGATAAGGCGGAGGGTGCTACGGATAAAGCCAGAGAGACCAAGGATTCTGCAGCTGAGAAAACCAAGGAGACTAGGGACTCGACTGTGCAACAGGCGGGGGAATACAAAAATTATGCCATGGACAAAGCGCAACAAGCGAAGGATGCAACAATGGAAAAAGGCAGAGAAGCTAAAGATACAACTATGGGGAAGGCCGGTGAGTACAAGGATTACACTACCGAGAAAGCCGAAGAAGGGAAGGATACAACAGTGGGCAAGATCACTGAATTGAAGGACTCGGCAGCCGATGCTGCTAGGCGAGCTATGGATTACTTCATTGGAAAGAAAGAGGAGACTAAGCAAGCGGTGGAAGAAACCGGCGAAGCCGCTAAACAGAAGGCGGAGGGGACTACCGAAGCAGCCAAGGTTAGCAGATTATGAGTTACCGTCTTAGAGAACGCTACTGGTTGTGCCTCATCATTGCATTAAGAAATTTCCTTTCGTGGAAACTGAATGTAAAGAATATGTAATTTTTCAATAAAAAGGTTGTAAGTATTTATTTTATACTGAAATTGAAGTGTCCCATACCGATATTTGGCCAAATTGTTCCTTCATTTCTTGAGCTTTTGCAATGTAGGAGACATACGAAGACACAAAAGAAGACGCAAGAAGAACAATGGAAGAGATGAGAATTGAGGGAGAACGTGAGAAAGATGATGATAAGCAGCAAACAGAGAAGAGAGAGGTTTCATATGGAGGCCACGGGGAGCCAAAGACGGGGCATAGACTGGCGGTGGATGAGGAAGGGACACCTGTGGTGGTGCCGGTGGATGAGACGCTTGCTGGAAGCACCGCCTCCACCCTGAAAGAAGCGGATCAACTGGCGGGTCAGACTTTTAACGATGTGGGACCGATGGATGAAGAGGGTGTCTCGCATATACGGCTGAATCGTTCGGGGAGACACAACGTGTCTTAAGAAAAAAATTACTTTGTATGTGTGTTTATTATGTTATTGGTAATTTATGTAAGTTGGGGACTGTTATCTTTCGTATGTGTTAACATATACAACAAGACTGAATCTTGATTTTGTTATTTACAAACTCTGGAGATTTTAGAAAAATTAAATAATATAATGGCTACATTTTATTTCTATAAAATTTATCTAAAACACCTCATAAACAAAGGAACAAATGCAAACCCTTAAAACTAAAACAACCACATCTTTGGACTAGAAAGCTACTTTACATATACAGAGGCAAAAGCTTGGAAAAAGCGAGGACCATATGCTTGCAGTCTACATGGCAAAGAAGGTAATCGACATGTATGAGAACAAAAGCAGTGAGAAAGCGATAAAGGACTGCGGGCCAGAGAAGATAATTTACATGTACAAAGACAAAAGCAAGGAGAAATCTATAGGAACATTTGCTGAAGGATAACTGAAGAACAAGATTAAAAGGAAATAAGTGATTTCATGGTGCAAATGTCCAAGCACAATGAACAAGAAATTACCTAACGCTCCATACGTTTGAACATGACTGGTGCGAGCTGCGGTGGATTATTTCCTTGGAACACACTAATTGCTATTGGATGATTTGTGCGCAGAAGAAAATCTGAAGAAGCCCGACAAAATAGCATGAAGGAGAAGCCATTGGAGCTATCTGTGGTCAAATTGGAAGGTAGATGTAGCAATCTCGTAAATAAGTAGGAGAAAACAATTGAAATCACCGTCCAAATTTACGGCTCTTATATATATGTTAATTAATTAATGATTAATAAGTTGACGAGATTATTAAATCCATGAAATTTTCCCATCAATATTTTCTTTTTCTAAATTTTTAGGTTCTTGAAATTTGGCAATTTGAGGAAGATTTAAATATTATGATGCATAGACATAGATACGTGGATACGGTTGCACAAGATTTCTGAAATTTATAGGATACGATACGTGTGGATACGATAATTTATATATATAATCAACATTAAACACATAAAATCAAAATAACAAAATTTAAACTTCATCAAATTCACGACAAATAGTATAGTTTTAAACACCAATACTTACATCAAGAAAGTTATATAAATATATTGTCTTATCAATTAATTGACTGCTCTATCTCGGTATATGGATCCTAAGCCATGGATTATCTATCATTATAGTTGATTTATCACACATCTATCCCTATAGAATCTTCAACTGCAAAATACTCATGGCTTATTCAATACCTATCTTGATAGTATTCATATAACTATCTGAAATTAGAAAATAATTTTTAAATTCAAATACACAACATGACATATCCGGTACGTCGGAATCAGAAGTAACTTGACAAGTATCCAAAATAAAAAATTAATTTTTAATTCAAATACGCCACGTGGCATATCGAATACATATCATACAAATATCTGTGCGAAAAGTATTTGATATACGTGATTGTAAAAAATTTAGAAATATCCGTGCATTATAATATAAATATAAAGGTCATTTTTTTCCATTCAATTAATTTTTTTTTTTTTACAGAAAAAGACATTACATCTATCATCGCAATGCCGTCCATCTCAGCTACACCGCAAATAATTCCAAACTTATACATATCGTTCACAACTTACAATAATATAATGTTTCTATCATTCAATAATTTAAATACATCAGCAAATATATGCGGATTTTTAATATTTTAATATGAAAAATCAAACCAAGAATTTTTTTTATTGCTCCATTATTTTAAAAAAAAAAGCCTTGATTTTTAAAAAAATTAAATTAAGGACACACAAACTTAATTTTCAATAAAAATTTGAATCATCAATATACCTCAATATTTATTTTTTTCCCCAAATTACTCCAATCATTATCATCCTGCAGTCTTTCCTTCTCTCGCACGCACATGATTTGTTCCCATACCCTTGGAAATAAGACTGATACCTGTAATTAGCAATCGCAGGGTCTATGAATTCTATGATCTCAAATGCGTTTGGACCTATTGGGATCGTCGAATCTGTCCTAATGATAGTGCTTTAAAGGACAACTCCTACTCTCTCGACTTTTACATGTTCGACGTTTGAACATAATATTTTTCGATGGATTATATTTTTTATATTGGAAAAGAGGAATCTTTGTTAGAATAGAAGCAAGAAGCAGGGTTTTGCTCGAGTAAATGCAGTTGCATATTTAATGAAGTGACCTCTAATATTATTTTAATGAAAATAGTGGAAAATTATATTCTAGGCCTATTATATGGGTTTTTTAACAAAATATTCGAGAAAAATATTAATTTAACAAATTAATTGATATTTTAACATATTTTTAAACTAACCTAAAACGCCACCTCAGATGACGACTTCACTGAAGGCGCCATCTGAAGTGGCGTCTTCAGTCGTGAGGTTTTTATTGAAGCCGCCATCTCAGATGACGCCTTTAGATATTTTTAAAAAAATATTATTGAAAGGCGCCATCTCTTTAATAAAAAATATTTTTTTTCCTAATAGATGACGCCTTCTTAACTATAAAAGTCCGACCGAGCCTCTTCATTTTCTACATCGAAACGAAATCACATAACATTTATTAATTTTTCCTCTGATTTTATCGTTGAATTTGTCGAATATCCAATCTTAATTTGCCATCCTTCAAGCATTTTTCAGGTAAAAATCTTGTTATATTATTGATTTTATCATCTTCCAGATTATATAAATTTGTTAAACTAAATTTATTAATTACTTGTAATATTTAATTTTTTTTTTCAGAAATGTCGATTCAAATATTATTGTATTTGGGAGGTAATATATTAAAGGGGGATTTTTAAAAAAGGCCTTTACGGAAATGCCTTAATCAAAATTAGCCTTAAATTAAGTTATTTTATGAAATTAGCCTTCTAATTAAGTTAAGTTCCAAATATATCCTTTAACCTACTTTTCTTCTTCCATCATGAATTTTTTCCACCATTAATTTCTCATTAGGTTGGCTCACAATCCTATAGGAGTTTTCTCTCAAGGTATTCTTGTTTCTTTAACGTTTTTTCACTGTTTTTTTTGTTTTATGAATTTTGACAATCATTTTAGCCTCCCTTTTTTTTTTCTTTCATTCGATTCAAGAACCACAGCAAGCCGATTTCTGGGCTAGTTGACCAGTTCCAGCAGAAGGGTCTACCGGATTAATCTTGATCACTGTAGGCTGCCGCATGTAATCACAATCCTATAGGAGTTTTCTCTCAAGGTATTCTTGTTTCTTTATCTTTTTTTCTCTGTTTTTGTTTTATGAATTTTTTCTCTGCAAGTTGTGTTGGGAATAGTCATTTGGCTAACTATTATATGCGTACATAATTCAATCACAATCAGACAGAGATACTTATAAGATTTATTGTATATATGTGTGTTTTTTTTGAATTTGATGTATTGAATAACATTCCAGGATTAAGTCACTTTATTGTATGTATTGTCATCATCAATATCTCAAATACTCCCATAGCAATAAGGAATCTCGCAATGAACTCAAAAACGATAATAGATTTGTAAGCTACTAATAGCCCATATGATGATGTTCTCCATTTAATTAGTTAGAGGGATTCCATAGATTTATTTGGACTTGAAGTTATTTTGAGGACTATAGGCAGTGGACCATTGGATTCTTAAGTGTAGCCATATAGTCCCACAATTAAGGTATGATACCTTTCTGTGTATATTGTCAAGCTACATACATCACAACACTGAATTAAGAATGAATAGTTTATGTTAATCTTTTTGTGTTTAGAACAAAATGATTTTCATATTTGAAGATGCATTCTACGTATTAGAGAGTGTAACATTTTCAAAAAATGGTGCAGGTATGGATTTACTTAAAAGATTGGTTATTTCTTATTTTGGAAAATTTACTGAAAACACGACCGGCCACTGGGTTTGGAATGGAAAATATACAAAGTCTTTGGTTGTGACAACTACAATTTCATACATGGAGTTGTACGATAAGGTTCGAGATCTTCTCAATATTGATTGTTTGACTTATCAAATAATGCCGAGTCTATGAATTCTCTGTTAAAATCCCAACGTGATTATCCAATCACTGCTTTGATTGAACATATCCGATCAATTATGCAAAGATGGTTTTATGAGCGTCGTATAGAAGCAGAATCGTGTACGACCCAGTTGACCACAAAGCTTGAAGAAATTTTACGCAAGACGCTTGATGCTTCTTCAATTTTTAAAGTGAACCCTATAACAACACACGAGTTTCAAGTTGGTTTGGATACAACTAACATGGATGTTGTGAATATTGCACAACGGTCATGCTCATGTAAGAAATTTGACATATTGGAAGTTCCATGTAAACATGCAACTATAGCTGCTAGGTCAAGAGGTATTTCGATTTACAGTTTGTGCTCCAATTATTACCAAACTACATGTTGGAGAACCTCCTATGCTGAGCCAATTTATCCTGTGTATAATGAGATAGATTGGTTGATGCCAAGTGAAGTTCAAGAAAGGGTTATCTTACCCCATATGTGAGGAGACCATGTGGAAGACCACGAACGAGAAGAATAAAATCCATGGGTGAAATATCTCTAATGCGTCGTTGCTCTACGTGTGGCTCTACTGGGCACAACAAGAAAAGTTGCAAAAATCCTATTCCATGACATTATTATGTTTAGATTTTTCAAACATGATTATTATTTCATTAGGATTTATTTTTTTATTGTTTTTATTTTGCTTTTTTGGAAGATCTTGTGACTTACTTTCTTGTTAAATTTATTTTATAATTGCTTTTATTTTGATTTTTTGGAAGATTTCGTGACTCACTTTCTTGTTAGATTTAATTTGTTATTGGTTTAATTTATTTCATTAGATTGTAGTGTCATATTATGGTTGTGGAATATACTAAGGTGATGGTTTTTCTACATTTTCTATATGTACTACATATAGTTTTTTATAATCATTAACAAAACTTGTGTATTTGTTATCATAAATAAAATAAGGACACTTGCTTGTACATTTTGTCAAATCCACATCTTATTGAGTGTAGATATTTTAGAATTTTTAAAAATAGCCTTATCTACTAAAAAAAAGGTATTTTAGGATTTTTAAATTATAAAAGGCTATATTTTAAACAATTTAATAAACAAGGCTAATTTTAAAAATATGGGTTTAAGATGGGTTAGAATTCTTAATTTCTCTATATTAAAAGATTCAGATACCATTAGATATGATCGTTGTCCATTGAGAGGTACCACAATATCTCGCAAATTAATTTTATGCAGTTGTTGAACGAAATATATAATATCACTGACATCGACCGCAACCAGTTCCTTCTGAAAATATATGCAAGACACATGTTCAGAGATTTTTCCGGGCTACGACAGACAATTTTGTCAATAGATAATGATCATAATTTAGCATGGCTATTTGATTCAGAACATGGTCATAGTTGCTTGGAAATTTACATAGAAACAGAACCACGAAACTATGATTGTATTCCAGAAAATGTAGATTGTTTGCATGTAGTTGCAGAAGGACTTACTACCTCTGGTAGAGATCCAGGTGACGATCTCATAGATACTGATGTTATTGCTCTTGAGCCACTAGCAGACAGTTTTGTTGAATTGGGAAATGATATTCAGTTTGAACCAGAAGATATTCCGTTTGAGGATGATGCTGATGATGATGAGGTTAACATAACCATGACAAATACTCATGTCCTTTATCCAACAATTCTATTCTTCTCAATAACACATCCCGAAGTATTGGAGACTCAATAGACATTCCAACATATAGATGTGGGAGTTATTGCGACTACTCCAAAGGGGATATCCATCTAGATATGGTCTTCAAAAATAAAGTTCATCTGCAGGCAGCTGTAAAGGATTACTCTGTACGTGTTGCAAAACAGGAGTACCTCGTTGTCAAGAGTACAAAAACATTGTGGAAAATGGTGTGCAAACATTGTACAGAAGATATACCTTGTAGATGGTACCTGTGGGCCTCGTTGAAGAAAAAAGTTGGATTATTCAAAATAAACAAGTATGGAGGTTCTCACACTTCCCTTTTGAGTGAGCTGCCGATCGATCATGCAAATTTGGACAAAACATTATTGCTAGTTTGTTAGTCGGAATTGTTCGGGGTGATCCAGCTCACGTGCCATCTGCCATTTCTGTATATACGCAACATGGTGTGCACTCCAATCCTTATTGATACTACCCCTTCGGTCAACTGAATGTAATTTATAATCCCGTAATCGTGGATCTGTGGGGATATCTTGTAGCATTACAAATTCACGAAGAACCCTATCAGGACTGTGCATTTCAACAATATCATAACAAATTAATGGGCCGGCATATGTCCATAATTGGTGGCTCAGATGTTCAATGCAGTCGTCAGGGCATGGCTGCCACTTAGGTATACTCCTAACGTAACCAACACCAGATAATACGACACCATCTACTGGCAATGCACATATCACTGCAATGTCTTGCAGTGTGATAGTTGCCTCCCTGGATCGGAAGTGGAAAGTATGTGTTTCACGGCGCCATCTCTCAACTAAAGCCGTGATAGGGTGAAAGTCAAGTGCAATTTTACCTGACCTATAAACACCATAAAAATCAATATTGTCCAACCGACTCACAACACGCGTATCGAGGGGACAAAGATCCCAAAAATATTTATCAGGGTTTCTCCCTCGAAGTGTAGTATCAATATCACCTGCCCAAACATTCTCAGATCGATGAGATGATTGCAATGATAGCAGATGACTATCAATCGTGTCTGATGCTCTTTGTAAATCCATCCTGACATATTACACAACAAATATCAACATAACAAGAATATAAACATGGCCACCACCACCCCCACCAGCCGCCGCCCCCACCGTTGAAACATGGCCGCCACCTCCAGACACCCCAATGGCCGTAAATCATCCGACGGTTTCCGCCACTCATCTCCAAATTATAACTATCTTTTCAATATAAACTACCAAACAACAAAAATCAAACACAACAACATAATAATGTAAATTTATTACTTTCAGAAATTTATATTACAGAAAAAAATATTACATCAGCTTCAAGAATGAACAACTAAGCTCCACAAATTGCAAACTACAACAATTTGGAAATTTGGCCAAAAAAAGTGGAAGGATTCGAAAATTTTCGTCCGGAAGATGAGAGAAAAGAAAGAAGAGATGAAGAAGAAAAAGAAGAAGAAGAAGAAAGGAAGAAAGAAAGAAGGGTCGGCATAAAAAAACACATTATTGAGATGACGCCTTCAATAATTTTTTTCCTCAAAACTGAAGATGCCACTTCAGGTGGCGACTTCAGCTGAAATCATCACCTGAAGTGGCGTTTTAGGTTAGTTTACAAAAATTTTAAAATATCGTTGTTTTGTTAAATTAATACATTTTAATGAATATTTGAATAAAAAACCCCTATTAGATTATTTCTAAAAAAACTTCAATCCCCTAAACAAACAAGAAAAAAAATTATTTTCCCAACTCAACAACAGCATTCTGCGTGAAGATAGAGAAACTAAAAGTGGGCACTCCACAAAACGCAGACGCAGATAATTCATATTTCTTTCAATTGCTCGAAATCATTTTTTCATTACACTACATTACACAGAATCCAAGCGGCCATCTAAAAAGTTTTTTGCTTGTCTAAATGTATCAGTACATATAGTCTTACGAGCAAATTCGACTCAGCCATCCGATTGTATTTCGGGTCATAGTTTCTACATCTTTAACATATGGATCTCGCGGTCACAAATCAATTGAGCTGTTTGATCTAGCCAATGTACTGAGTTCAATTCCTGAATTGTCTTCGGAGTTTTTTGCTTTATTTGATTTACTCTCTGTTTTTGTTTTATCTTTGTATATTTGGTTCTTTATATTTTTGCTGAGTTCTAGAATCTCTAACCAGATTTGTTCTTTTGTCATGTGATCTGGAGGTCATGTGTTCGAGTTATGGAAACAGCCTCTTACATTGTATGAGAACGTTGCATATATTAGACACAATGAGCCCGACTACGCCCGGACCCGTGCATCAAAATCAAAAGTAATTAGGAATGAAATCCTACTTTGATTAGACACTACATTTTAGGGATTCCGAGTCTATCAAAAGCAAGCTTTATTTACACAATTATTGTTCAAATTGAATGTGCTTTCTAATCAACTTCGAAAGTCTTATTTTATACACCTGTAAGTGAAAGTTAGTTACTTGAATTCATCGTTCATAAGAAAGTGTCCCCATTTACTTGCAAGCGATTAACATCATAACGTGTGCATGTTTTGAGATGGCAAATAATTATATAAACAAAAACGTGAACTTAAATTGTTGGATTCAACGATCCTGATTTATCTTTATTTTGATGTTAACAAACTTGTGTTTGTATTACTAACGTATTTATCAAATATACAACAATATTGATAATCATTTGTATACAAAAATTACAAAAAAATCAGTATAATATCTATATAAAAATTGAAAAAAAAAACAAACAAAATTATGTTTTTTTATATGGAGTACGGGGATTTTTACAAGGTTTTTAGATCACTGTCTAGATTCGAGCTCGAATCATCCCACAAAAGACACAAGACATTGTCATCCGATAGGGCAGGGGCAGGGGATGTGCAGGCCCACCTCCCCGCCCTTGCAATCAGCACTTTAATGATCACCCAAAAAGACAACTTATAGACATTTCATTGCGTTGAATGTTCATGTGTCGGATGCTCATCCACGATAACAAATATATATAAAATATTATATTATTTATTTTAGACTAATTATATTTAATTGATGTATTTTCCCACGATAAATATACAATTATTATACCAACTGATTGATGACCTATACTTATCAAATTTGTTTTTAAATTAAATTTTCATGCTTTTGTATACATATTTATTCATAGAAATTAATATATTATTAATTCTAATATTTGTTTTAAATAAATATGTTAATTTTTTTTACATACATTCATTTTTTTCATTTAATTGTTAAGCATTTTGATAGTTGTTTTTATTTAATTTTGAATGTAACATAAATAGAAAATTAAAAATTTAATTTGTTAAAATCATTTTTAGTCATTTCAATAATTAAAGTATATTCTCCCATAAATTTTTTTTAATAAAAATGACAAAAATATACAATAGAAAATTATTCATTAATTCAACTCTAAATCATCGATTTTTCTTTCGCTATTTCAATACTATATGCCATATAATTTCCATCTTACCACGTCAGTTAATAATCATTAATTTTGGTTCTCCTAAAATACACAATACGCATTCTCAAAAAAAAAAAAAAAACACAATACGAAGAAATAGACAGCTCACTTGTCTAAGAAGTGAGCTTGATAATGCTCCATGGGCATGACTTCTTAATTAACTATTTGGAGTATAACGTGAGACTCAATTTGTTATCGGACCGGATCCAACCGGTTCCGGGGTTTGAATTTGGTGGAACCGGACATATCCGGTTCCGAACAAGGTTGGTCCGGTTCCGGTTCCGGTTCCATGGCCCAAGCCATGGAATCTGTCCGATTCGGAACCCCGCATCCAGAATAGCGGATTGTTACGGGTTAAACCGGTTCCAATCGGAATCGGTTAGGCGATCGATCGCCAACACACATTGTTTTTTTTTAAGTTACGACTTACTGGTGATCGATCGCCATGCCTATTTTTTAATTTTTTTTTAATTTTGAGTTCAACCCAAATCGTTAAAGAAAAAGACATAATTTATTGAATATGGAAAACAGCATAAAAGATACAACATTTGGAATTTATAAAAAAATACATTATTCATCGTAATTGATTAGTATAGTCTTGGCCAATTCTTCTTCTTCTTCTTCGGAACTTTCATTGTTGAACTCGTCGACTCCTCCTTGTATCTTATTTCGTCTCTCAGCATCGAACCAATCTTTTAGCAGCGTAAGCATGCACAATGATTCTGGTTTTAGAGAAACTCTAAAGACTCCAATGATTCGACAACAAGTTGAGAATGCCGACTCCGATGCGATACTGGATGTTTGGAATGCAAATACATCTCTAGCCATTTTGTCTAAGACTGGATATTGTCTTGCGTTTGCTTTCCACCACTCTAGTACGTCAAAATTTTCATATGTAATGAACATTGGACCCAGGAAGAACTGCAACTCATTTGAAGAGGTAGATGACACTTTGTTTCCTGCTTCTTTCTTCCAAGGCTCCTCAAAAGATTAATCCCTCCGCTTCGTGACTGAGTAGCGTCTTCTTCTTCTCCTCATCCTACACGTGACGATGAGCTCTGTCGCTGTTCACTATGGTACAATCCAAACATATTTTGGAGAGAATGCATGGTTGACGTCTTTTGATCGTAAACATCCTTATCCAAAAAGGTAGTGTAATACTCAAAGATAGCATCGAAAGATCCTATACCCTGACTTTTGGTCTAACAGTAGATATACAGTGCACGTGTGGAATTTGTTCCCAATATTTTTTAAACTTCTCATTCATACGATAAACGAACGACGACAATTCAATATCATCTCTAAATTCAATAAATTTACAAAACATGTTAAATACAAGTGGAAGAAAATAATGAGAAGTAGGATAATAAACATCGAAAAAATGATATGTTGCTTCTTTAAAAGTTGATAACAAGCAGTTAAATTATTAACAAAATACTAATCATTATGGGACAATAAACAACTTTCATCACTTTCAGGCATTTGATAAAAGGAAGTTAAAACATATTAATAATGTAACACCGGTCTAACATTTTATGCAAATAATTCCATCGTGTTGCAATGGGCAGTGAAAAATAGTAAACCGAAGGTTCTGACTTGCACACGTATGTTTCCAATCACGCTTAACGCGTGATTGTCGTATCCATTGACAACAGTTTTTAAGTTTATCTATGATACTACTTTCAGCATCTTCATAACCATCTTTTACAGCTAAATTAATTATTGACATGCACATCTAACATGGAAAAAAACATCATTAAGTATTGGTCGTAAATGTATTTTAAGTTCACGCATTGTCGCCGTATTATTTGAAGCATTGTCAAGTGTAATCGAACAAATTTTATCTGCAATTTCATCAAATCTACAAACATTAACAATAATTTAGCAATCTGGGAACCAGTATGTGCAGATTTTAATTCATCAAGTGACAAAAATCTTTTTTTCAAATGTCAGTTATCATCAATCCAATGACAAGTAATAACAAGAAAGAAAGTAGTGCGGTATTCGCCCAAATATCCGTAGTTAATTTAGCAATTTGGGAACCAGTACGTGGTTTTGCATATTTTACAAATAACAACAGATTCGTTCGTACATGGTTTTGTCTCGTCGTCAAAATGATCACAAATCTTGCTTCGTTTGGACGGTTACTCGTGCGGCTCGAAGCGACAGTAGTTGCGGATGACCCACCGGGCGCCAGATTTTGGGGTGCCGCAGGTTCTACAACATGTTCAACATCGTAAGGATTATCGAACTCAGCAAAAATATCATAATTTCTTGGATATAGGTGGATTTGAGGGACCACCACGATCAGTAGAAGATGATGTCATCATATCCAGTGGAAATATATGTAGATTAACAAAACTAATAATAATATGATATAATGATAATAACAAATTGATAATAATGGTATAGAACAAAATTGTATGGAATATTTTTTTTAAAATATTTTTTTTATTTGGCTTGCCCAACGGCAGGGCAGTTGGCCACCCTTTTTTAATTTTTTTATTTCATCAGTTCTGGTTCCGATTCCAGTTCTAACCGAAATTGGAATGGTTGAAACCGGAATCGTCGGATTGGCGGTTCCGATCCAACAGAACCGATCCGATTTGGGAAAAATCTGGATCGGTTTCCGGGTTGGAACCGCACTAACTGGTTCCGGTTCGGAACCAGAACTGATCGGTCCGATTCTGAACCGGTTCCGATTGGTCCTGCCCAATAAACACCCTGACGTGAAACTAACAAGGGGGCGACCGTTTGTGACCAAATCGGTATTTAGCTGTGAGACTAACAAGGGGGCGGGGGGCGACCATCGCCGGAACACCTGTGGTATTAAAATAATTGTGTACATGATAAAAAAGTTTTTTGCACGTGGAATTACATTAATTTCAAATGAATAATTAAAAAATAAAAATCTAAGGATTAATAAAGCTGTAGATAAATATTATAATTATCCAGATAATTATAATATGTATAAATTACTAAATGTTTCAAAATTCCAAATAATAAAAATTTGCATGAATATAAATACTTACTATAGTCCAAACAAATAACAACTGTAGCATGGAATAAAATGAAATCCTATGCTATATTTTGTATTATATTTAATATTATGCAAATATATATGATATAGTTAGTCCATGATTTTTTATGAAATTGTTACAGCATACATATTTATACGGCATAAAATATCGAGTGGCTTTTTGGAAAATTCTTACACGCATTAAATGTGAGTTTTAATCTATACATCAATATATATATATATATATATATATTTATATGTGTTGGTATATCGACGGAATCACGGACCCTATCAATCAATGCAATAATTTGAAGTGGATTTCGTTAAACACAGAATACCATAATCAAGATAAAATATATTTTAAAATAATTATAGCCAATTAAATCTTGCCGCGTTCACCGCTGATAACCTCATATTTCCTTTTTCTGTCCCATTTGGAGGCTGTGGGCCACCTTTTCTCTGGCCTGTAACATTACATAAACAGTTTCTGCTACCCACGTTACAAGTCTTCCCGGATTCTATTATTTCGCTCTGCCTATATAAATCAGCGTCCTTCATTTCTATCATTTCAATCGTAGTGTTCAAGCGTAGGGTAAATTTCTGCGCTGTTTTATTTGATTCTTCGGGGAGGACATGGCCGCGAAAGGGTGGGCAGTGTACTTGTTGGCAGGCTTTTCTTTGGCTGTTATCTCTGTATATTTCGTCAACAATTATTCATATGGCGGCGATAATGAAAATTCACTTCTTCTTTCTGCTTCTAATCCCAATATTTTGTCCAACAAAAATGGATCTGAGGATAAAGTTTGGCCGGTGAGTATATGGATTCTGGTTTTGTATTCTGCATGCGTGGGTGGGAATGAGTTTGTTTTGAGATTTTGTTGTACTATGGCTAAAGATGGGATTTTTCCGGGGAACTGATTTTGTTGGTTTGCGGCAGGAATTGAAGTTTAGTTGGAAAATTGTGTTGGCTACGGTGATAGGCTTCTTGGGCTCTGCGTGTGGAACAGTGGGCGGTGTTGGAGGCGGTGGCATTTTTGTCCCTATGCTAACTTTGATTGTTGGCTTTGATACCAAGTCTGCTGCTGCTATCTCGAAGTGTAAGAACTTTATTTAAAAGCAGTTCTTGAACATCTATGCTTGTTGATGCATGATTTTGACTAGACAAATAATTTTTTATTTTTTTTTCACTTTTTGTTGAAAGAGTATGGTCAATAATTTGTACCCAAAGATGACTGCTTTTGAACTTGATCTGTTGTGTAGGCATGATAATGGGGGCCTCAGCATCGTCAGTTTGGTACAATTTAAGGGTTCCTCATCCATGTAGGGAAGTCCCAATAATTGACTATGATTTGGCCCTTTTGTTCCAGCCTATGCTTATGCTTGGAATCACGATCGGTGTATCTTTGAGTCTTGTTTTCCCCTATTGGCTCATCACTGTGTTGATCATAATCTTGTTCTTGGGTATGTAGTGGCAAAGCATTTCTTTACATCATTCTTTTGGATAATATCATATCAGTGATCAAGTGTTAATTATACCACTATCGTTAATCGAGAGTTAATTTTTCATTTTTTTTTCGAGTGGGAAGTTCATTACTGTTATGCTATCCGAGGTCTTAGATTCATAAAATTTTGATGTGTTATTTACAGGGACCTCTTCTAAGTCACTTTTCAGGGCAATTGAGATGTGGAAGGATGAAACTATTCTGAAGGTTGGTTGCTTTTACAAATGTGGCTATAGACCGATCTTGTAATCGATTTGATTGATTTTAATATGCCCCAAAACACTCTGATTACAGAAAGCCATGACAGATAAACGAACTTATGCGAATTCTCGTGGCGAGCGTAAGTAACTGATTATCTGCAAGGGTTATGTTTTCGGTTCTAAATTTACAGAATATAGCTGATCGTTTCGTTTTCCTGTTTTGCTGCTTTGATCAGTGCTAATCGACACTCATGAACCATTGATTCCTAGAGATGAGAAAACAGCTTTGGTGAGTAAACTTGACTTCAATATCTCTCGCCTTTTTCAGCAGTAGATTGTTAAGACATTGAGCTTGATTTGTTACATCCTATGTTTCAGCTAACTATGAGGGATAATCTTAATATCAGAAGAATTTTTGTGCTACTTCTTGTGTGGATTTGCTTCTTGCTTCTTCAAGTGATAAAGGCAAGCAAACATATATACACCACACGCCATTTAGTAACTTCCTTTCTGTACTTGTACCACTTTGTTTTTAGCGATATTTTGCGATATGTTTATTGGTTCGCAGAACAATACAAAAGCTTGCAGTACATTGTATTGGGTGCTCAACTTGTTACAGGTAAACCAAGCATTTTTGGGGTAAATCTAATTCATTTATGTGTTTGAGCCATCAGTCTCAGAGTTCTCAAATTTGTCTTCAGTTCCCTGTCGCTCTTGCTGTGTTCGGATATGAGTGTGCCAAACTATACAATGAGAGCAAGAAAAGGAGAATGGCCGGAAATCCGGAACTAGTGTGTGAGGCCGCTATTGAGTGGACAGCTAGGAATCTTGCATTTTGTGCACTTTGTGGCATCTTAGGTGGTACAGTTGGTGGCTTGTTAGGATCTGGTGGCGGTTTCATTCTTGGTCCTCTTCTACTTGAGATCGGAGTAATCCCACAGGTATGACTGTTTCAGGTCATTGAGCAAGGATTTAATGTTGGAAAGTAATAATTATCATCTATCTTATGTTGCTGCCACATCTCTCTGTGGCACCACTATCATTATTTAGGCTGCTCTGTAGTGTAAAAATTTTAAGTTGTGCCTGTACTATCAAATATAACTTTTGGTACAACTATTTGCTCGTAGTATAAAATTTTTAAGTTGTGCCGATAAAAGATCAAATATTCGTTATTTCAGGTGGCTAGTGCGACATCAACATTTGTTATGGCATTTTCATCATCTTTGTCTGTGGTGGAGTTCTATCTCCTCAAAAGATTTCCCATTCCTTATGGTATGAATCCAATTTGAATTTTCTTGTTAGCTTTCCTGATATGACTCACCATTTTCCATTTTCACAATTATTTTCTACTAATTAGAGAACTCCAAGAATCATATAATAATTTTAGAAAACCATGAAAATTTTTTGTGCAGGATTATACCTCATGTCCGTGTCAATCTTGGCTGGCTTCTGGGGTCAATATCTGATAAGAAAGTTAACTACAATGCTAAAGAGAGCTTCAATCATTGTATTCATTCTCGCAAGTGTCATTTTCGCCAGTGCTCTTACAATGGGTAACCAAAATATTCATCATTATCTCGTTATTTTAATAAAACGAAAGTTATTAATAAATAGAAATGTATAATCAAAGGATAAGACATAAGTTGGTGTCAATATCTCACCATGTTTGACGACCACTAGGCCAAGACCTTGTTGTGGAAGTGTATTAGATGTTTACTAAAATACCATGTCGTCATTTAATTTCAAAGAAATTTTCTTGACATAAATGTTTGTTTTTTTTCGATCTTTCCTATTTGTCACAGGCATCGTCGGTATAGACAAAAGCATCAAGATGATACACAACCATGACTTCATGGGGTTCTTGGATTTCTGCAGCAGCCAATAATTTCATCTGGTAAAAGTAAATTATTTGAAGATGCCAATGATATTGAAATCAAGAAAGCTTGTGTTAGTGAAGTAAATGTATACTTGGGGTGTTGGCCAATGCCTAATTGACCAAATCCCTAGGAATGTTCAGGTTTGCCTGAAAGGGTTTGGGTTAGTGAGTGTTAACACTGCGATATAGACATGTTTTATTCAATAAAAAGATCGTGCAAGTTTTCAAATTGAATCCGTGGATAATATTTCAAATAAATATATAAAACATACAAGGTATCTTATATATAATCAAGTATTTTAAATGACTTATGTTTTATTTTATGGGACTTATTATCAAACTTTCGACGTCTATTGAATTAGCAAACTCTCGTTTAACATAGGTAATCATGCAATCCGTAAGGAAATCATTATCCATTTTATTGTAGTTGTAACTAAGATATCGTACCGTGCCCTTGAATAAAAAAATGAATTTCAGTTTTACATATTTTATTTTAAAAAGTTTTCAAGTTTATACAGCCGGAATGCCTAAAACTCTAAACTAAATTCAGGTATTATCTAATTAAAAAAATATACTCAATAATCAAATTTCATACACAATCGTATATTCTAATAAAAGTGAGAATACAGGGGGCAAACAAGCAAAGGGAAAAAAACAAAAGAATATGACTATTGTTGTGTATATCGGGCCATCTCAATTTATAAATGAATATCTGACTATTTAATTCGACTGTTTTTTTAATTATAATCAAATAAAAGAAATAAATAGAATTGGGCTAAAACACGGGCTAAAAAAATAAATAAAACTGGGCTAAAGGTAAAAAGTTTTTAAGAGATCCATTAAGTTAGTGGGTCAGCCCTGCCTAGTCTTTAATACGCCCTGATTATATCCATAGCAGTTGCTTTATGGGGTGTATTGGTTATAGATTTTTACCGACTTTTAATGATTTTGATGGAGTGTAAAAGTCTAAAGGTATTCAATCCAAACTTTTATATACTCTACAAAAGAGTAGTGGTATTCAAAACGAACTTTCGTAGAGTTTTTAAAAGTCAGGTGATATTCAAACTTGACTTTTTAAAACTCTGTAAAAGTTTATAGGTATCCAAAACCTGATAGATTTTTAATAACTTCTGTTGATTATGTACAAACTTTGATGCCCCGTGTACATCCCAAAAAAGTTAAAAATTCTTGATCATTCATAACAAAGATTTGGAATGGCTTTTAATTCCTAATTGCCCTCATCTCTCTTTACGTTTATTTTCATTTCGACACGGTCATCTCTCCATTGCCTTTTCCTCCCCTGATTTCTTCATGTACCCATTCTTTAATTCTTAATATATGGTTGTGAGTATATTTCTGTATATCTATGTGTACTATATAGAAGATGCAACACAGAAACGTGAAATTGTGATGAATATTCAGTTATTGAGTTCCCACATTCATCATTAATAATTAGATTGTGGTTAGATATATGGATTAAATTTGGAGTGAGTGATCTGATTTAGAGAGGATATGATGAATTGATTTCAAATGACACCCATTTTGGGTTTATTCGGAATCCACCATAATTAAGTTGCTTCATTTAATATATAATGGATATGAAATTCACTTGAATTTTGTATCCAAACATGTTAAGGAATTTGAAATAACGAATTAGAAATCTATCAATCCAAGCACGACCTTAATATCCAAACAAAATTTGTGTGTATACGGCTTGAATAATATCTTTAGATATATATTCTTAGGTTTTGGACTTATATGTACAGGGCATCTCAAAACTATAAAGATATCAAATCATGGTCCCTCAATTTTAAGGTTATCTATTACTTTAGCACCCGTAGTAATACTCACTAATATCATTCCCAAAACCTATAAAACCTGGTCAATCTTATAAGGTAAAGGTAACAAGAAAACGACCAATTTAGACACTTGGCCAATTTAATGCTAATTTTCGAAAAAAGAAAAACTAAATCTCGATCATAATGTCAAAACATTCGAAGCATAGGATCTAATCCTAGGTACAAGAAAAGGTGAACAAAACTGAATCAATTTACAAAAGCACAAAAATTACAAGAACGGAGGACACATACCTAGGAAAAAGATTTAGATGATATATCCTCCAACAAGTTTGATTGATTTCAGAAGCTAACGCCTAAGAGAGCTGCAGAATACATACATGCATCATCACATTTACTTCAAAACGCCTGTTTTTCTACGCTCTTTCAACACAGACTCCACCTTTGGAATGAGTGCATTCAATCTGTTTCATTGAGAATATAACTTCAGTGGGGGGATATGATTCATCGACTATAAATTCACCTACCTTATATTCTATCCAAGAACCATGTTTATGATTTCCAGAAGGGTCATCATTTCCTGTATCATCTAATAAGGATTCCCTTGATGCTTGCTGCCCATCTGAAGTAGTCAATTCAAATGCACAGGTTTGATATCCCAACCATGAGTTTGATCAAAATAATAAAAACGGCGTCCAAGTCTTTTGGGGAATTTTCCGAGGTGAATTCTAAATGACAAAGTGTTGCATCTATTGGGAAAGGGAATTTTACAGTGTCTTCTACTTCAAACCACCACATTTGCTGCAAATAGGTTATGACATTAAATCTGCAAGAAAGTAAAAGTACAGAAAGGGTTAGTGTTAGATTAAAATCAGCTCCATTCTAGTCCAATTTGAAATATAAAGAAGAAGAAAAAAAGCAAGATGGTTCAATCACAAGGTAATGTAGTTAGTTGGGTCCAAATGTTTCTCATGCAGATTGTGCTCTTTCACAACTTGAACCAGCAATAAGATTCTGCTCTTCAGGTTTCTTTCCTGATTCGAAAATCCCGTGTTCTAGATACAACATCTTAGACTCGTTTCCTTTTAACAGTTTTACCTCAATTATCCACACCAATGTACATTCATCATTGAAAGACAGAACACAAACACAAATATGACTTCAGTGCATCAAGACTAAACAAGAGTTCACTGAAACAATAATATTTGAAATCAGTACCAAAATCATGCCATCAAATAGCAAAGCCATATCCAGAAGTAGAGACTATTTAAAAGCATGATGCAAAAATCATCGAATACTAACCTAGATTCTTCTGTTGGAACCCAATTCCAATAGCTCTGGTCATCAATACCTGTGATTTCCATATCCTTGGCCGATATAGAGACAGAAACTCCCCAGCAAATTTATCCACCATGCTATTGCTACCTGCACCTTTCATATCCTTGGCCGATATAGAGACAGAAACTCCCCAGCAAATTTATCCACCATGCTATTGCTACCTGCACCTTTCTGTTTGAATACAAGTATAATCACAAATAACAGAGTGAAAACCCGAAAAGAACAACACAAAAGTACTGCTTAGTAGTCATGAATCATGATCCAATAAAATTAACGAATTGATGCAACTAGAACTTGGAAATTTCATCAAACTCAAATAAGAACACTTAAGATGATAGTCCATGAGAACATAGACTATATCAGATGAAGTAGATGCGCAACACCAAATAAAATTTCTGTTCTAAACAAAGTCATACTCAACTTTTGGAACTGAAATAACCATACGATCATCAACACCAGATCTTTAAAATAATGACTTCCCAGACAACCCAACTCAACACTCAATTGGAATTGTTGATAAATCAACGAAAACCTGAAGTCCAAATAGGTACACCAAATAAGTAGCTTCCAGCATACTAAGTTGTGATTCCAGCAGAAGCAAACTGAAACAAATTGACCGAGACACCGTTTCCCAAGACAACAGATGTCAACATCGCAGTACACCGGAAAAAAAATGTATGATTTTGGTTCCTTGTTTAAATATATATATTGTTAAAGATAATCAAGAAAATCACACAAGATCAAGTTAATTTATTTATTTGATTTGGTTCCTTGCAATTCTATAAATATTAAATACATTCACCACAACAGATTTGAGGTGGAATCAATACTTTCCCTTCATGATATCATAGTCATATGAGGGTTGAACTCCTATTTTTTCGATCCCCATGGCTTCTTCGATTCCAATACAATCTACAAAATATTTAAACAAGGGACCAAATCGAATAAATAAGATAACTTAATCTTGTAGGATTCTTGATTATCATTAACACACACACACACACATAGAATGACTAATTCACCATTCATTCAATAAAGACGCATATACTAAGTTAAGGAATATGAAGAACATGTCATACCAACCCAAACCAGACAGAAGCCCATTGACTTGCATGATCCAGCGAAGCCCAACGACTTGCATGATCCAGCCCATGAAATCATAACCAGCTGATGCAGCAACGGTTATCCATTATAATGCTCATATTTGTTATAAGTGAATTCAGAGATTTGTTGTATCAAAGAATATTTTCTGTTAGATTTGTTACAACCATCATTATTGTTAGTTATAAATAGGGATAGAGTTTACGTTTAGTAGGTATTAAGGTGAATTAGATTTTTACAGAAATGCATTTAGTTCATCATCCTCAAATTCTTATCATTTTATCACTTTTCTAACTTTGTATCAAGAGCCATAGGCTTAAGCCATGTCTAACTCTGAAACCTTCTCGCAAACCACCTCTTCCAGTGCTCAAAACATTCTGATCATAAATCCTGCTAATCAAATAAATGCAATAAAATTAACAGATGATAACTATCTTCTCTGGAACCTACAAGTTCTTGCTGGCCTACGAGGATTAGGACTGGATTTTCATTCTTGAATATCCTCCGGTACCTTCAAAAGTCATCCTCGATGAGAAAGGCACTGAAACAGTTAATCCAACCTTTGTCACTTGGTGTAGACAGGATCAACTCCTGTTTTCCTTCCTCCTTGCCTTCATGGCAGAATCAGTGCAAGCTCAAATGATTGGGTGTATCACTTCAACACAGCTTTGGAGCAGAATCGCACATCTTTTTGCAACACGATCCAAGGCAAGAGTCATGCAATATAAGTTGCAACTGCAGACTATAAAGAAGGGCAGCCTTCGTATGCAAGATTATTTAAGCGCCTTCGTATGCAAGATTATTTAAGCAAGATGATGAGCTCATGGACATATTGGCGGCTTGTGGTCACCCCATTCCGAAGATGACCAGATTCTTTATATACTTGGGTGTGTTGGCCTTGAATATGACTCAGTTGTGGTCCATGTAACTTCACGAGTTGATAATAAGTCTCTCTAGGAAATAGGAGCTCTCCTAATGTCACATGAAAGTAGAATCGAAGCCTACACCAGTGACTCCCTAGCAAAATTATGTAGTGAACCATGACAGCCTTCATGTTGTGCAAATGGGCATTTCTTTTTATCTTTAACCCTCTTCCAATCTTGAAATCCTTTAAATGTAACATACTTTGAGGAACAACTATCAAAAAGATAACATGGAAAACAAAATGGGTTGTTCTTTGCTATTGAGTACTCTAACCATGGGAACTGCTCAAACCAAGCATTTTGAAAATGCCTCTTTTGACTTGCATATGTAATGGGTGGATACTTACTCAATTTTGGTTGACGTGGTCCCATTTTTATATAATACTTTCGAATATCATCACGTATATCAACGTGATATGACCATATTGGCGAACATAACATGGGATCACGCTCTAAATAAGGACCACTAGTAGTTTATCGAATATCAACTTTCTCAACTTCAATTGATGGAGACTTAGGAAGAGAAGGTGAAGAACTAATTGTGCTAATTTGATCATCATTTGTTTTGTTGTAAAAATGAAGGAGAGTTAACTTTGCCCGCTTAGGAATATTTTCATTTGACATTGTAATCAATAACCTACAATAATCAATGGAAACCTTCATCATGCGAGAATGACCACTTCTCAGGGTCTATTGCATTGAAATAATCTTCTTGGAGAGCATTTAGAAACTTATATTTTTTATGTTCAGACCCGACTCGCCAACACGTCTTTCAATTGAACGCTTTTGAAATGACTGTTAAAGTTTGAACACACGGGCCTCAGGCAATATCGATGTCGTCCGTGATGAGGTTGAATGCAGGTATTTCACAAATTGCTTTAATTATGCCACTGTGTCGAACAGAAATGAGACAAATACCATCAATCCCACGTACGAAATGTACATTGAACCTCTGAAGAAACCATTTCCAAGATAACAGTTTTTCTTCATCAACAATAGCAAAAGCAAGAGGTAAAACCTGTTGATTGTCATCCATTGCTATGACGATCAATAATTTGTTTTTGTAATTTGTGTACAAATGAGTTCCATCAGCACAGATGACTTTCATATATGCATGGCTTGAATGCCACAAAACACATGTTTGATTATCTTTTGTGATGGAACTCGCGTGTCTTTATGTTCTCATTCAACTATCACACCAGGATTAGCCTTTTGGAGTGCGCTTGTAAATTTAGGTAGCTTCTGTATGGAACTCTCCCATGTCCCATAAACCATTTCACGAGATCGCCTCAAGCTATGCCACGCTTTGCATACGATATTTCGAACCCCAATTTTTCCTTCACTGTTTCCTGGGCATACTTAATATGATAGGCGGGATCCCGACGCACCATTCCAACCAACATTGTAGCAATTTAATTTTAGCACAAGTTTCGATGATCAGCGTACATCTCATTCATCAGACATGTGTGTTGTCCACCGTACCTTCTTATTTAAAACAAATTAATATTTGCTTTCAACGATGCTTGGAGGTGCCACTGACATCGATTATTTGCATTTCAACCTTCCAAAGTTTCGGCGTACTCTCAACAACCCTATATTCATGTCTCGCAAATCGTATGGAAAAATCCTTAACCGCAGAAATTAGGGATGTTTTACCCTCAAACAACATACTCACATCAAGAACTCATTTATTCAAATCGTAAGATTTTCCCTTTTTCCTAGTTGGAATGCTATAGAAGTCCGCATATATTTCTGGATGTGTGGTTGAGAAATATGAAATACTTGGGTGAACCATTTCGTTTGATGCCTGTCTCGGCACATTAGTTGGTGATGAAGTCCCCTAACCATGTGCTGATAGTGTCTCCAATATGGTCTCTGCATCAACGTTATCTTCATTATCCGCCGGTATTGGGTGCAGAGCCTCACCAAGCTCAGAATCAGAAGGTGCATTAGGCCCATAGAGATCTGCTTCTGGGACTTCATCATGTTCATTTGAAAAGTCACATTCAACCCTGAGATTATTTTCTTCGGCAGTCACATCAAGTATAAATGCATAAGTATAGGAAGAAGGGGCAACATCAGGAACATATTCTCCATACATCTGACCAGAAGAAGATGCTCCCGCTTACACATCTTCAACCCCCACATTCGACAACCCTTGTGTAAGACATATCAGAGATACCGGCCGAGATAAAAGTGATAAATATGTTCCCCATTCCTGACTCATTGGCATATGTGGAGGAGGCAGAGTTGCAAGGTATAAATTCTCTTTTTCGACATAAATATCCATTTCATCAAATGCAGCATCAGGACTCAAGAATATCAATAATGTACTGTCATCAGTTATCTGGACAATGGATTCTTTAATTCGTCCCAAGTATTCACGTGATCGTTTTACATATATTAATAATGAAAACACATTACTGTCGATCTCGGTCCACTCGTACAAACTCGACACCAATTCAGACAATGTTGTGCTACGTGGTATCATGGACAATTTGATAGGCAGACTGTCATATGTCACAGACCAAGAATCATGCGATATATTACCCCCAAAATATACAAACAATATCACATTTCTTCTAGGTCCCATAGCTTGAAAGAAATAATAACAGTATTATTGCTATTCTAATATATTACAATTTTCACAATATATATATATATATATAACAATGATTCATATATTCAAATACCAACAGTTATACTTTCGAAAATGTAGTCGATAATGTCGTCGCTGTCGCTTGTTGGTAGTCATGGTTATTGTATATAGTGGTGTAAAAATGATTAAGAAGATGGTGACATAAAAATGATAAATTAAGCAAATTTAAAACAGACTCAACAATTTTTTTTTTTAAAAAGGCGTCTTGCAAACTCAAGCACAATGAACGACGGACGAACGTAACCAAAATTGAGAAGATTGAATTTGAGATGTGCAATGAGAATTCTGCTTCGATCTCAATTTAAAGATGAATTTTGACCGGCTTGGCCTTTCAAAATTTTTTCAAATTATTACTTTTTTTCTTCATATGGATGATCGGTGGAATCGGTCATGTAACAGGTTCCACCAATCTGAAAAGGGGAATTCATGGAAGTTCTTGAGCAGTTTGACTCAATCTCTAGATTTTTACATGATTGTAAAAAAAATTGTGATTCGACTCGCAAATACGTATATAATGTATTTAAAAATTGATAATGAAATGTATGATGCTTTTATCTTTACTCTGTTTTAACTTTAGTTCGATGAACTTCTCGAGCTCGGTTCTAAAGCTTCATGAGTGTAGATTTAGCATGAAATATTCGTTACATTCCTATGATTTTAAATGACAAGTTGATTTTCAGAATTCTCTCAAACTTCCTTCAAATGTCTAGTGGTATGAGTCTGACTTGTTTGAGGAATGTGAGAGGAAGAATAAATTCAGGACATGGAAAAAATCATCGTATGTTGAGATTGGAGCTGAGACACAGTTTCTGACTGATACAGAAGATATTAAAATGATCCAATGGCATCCATCAACGGATGTACTGTTTACAGTTGGCTATGACAACACTATCAAGGAAAATAAATGTAGTACAATTTTATCAAGTATAAAACATATCATTAAAATCAAGTAATGAGACATCTAACCCGCAGGTCTGGTTTTCGGACAGTGATCATTTGAGATTTCTTCAAACTTTAGGCGCACGTAACAAGTAGATGTTTCAACAACAACTCTTGATGTTTAAATAAATCCATTTCAGAATTAAATTCACACAAACTGTGAGCTTATTGCCCATGTTTGTCGTGACACACTCCCTTCTTTGTGCAATTTTTATGGGCACACAGTGAAATGTTGTCCAACATATCAGATGAACTATGCAATATCACATTATATGAAAATGTTGAGAGGTGCAGAACTCCCTCAATGAACAATAAATAAAATAGCATTTGTGGTATATACAATTTGTGCCCTTAATGCTTGACTTAATTATTAAAATATTATTAAAAAAATTACAAAGTATCGTAATTTGAAAAGTAAATCGTAATTTTAAAAGTAAATATAAGATTGTTGTTTGTCCAACAAACGATTTCAGCTTTTTGGTCAAATGTGATTCTTTTGTCTAACAAAAAATCACGGGTGTTTCGTATCTCCAAGAAACGATTTCACCTTTAGCATTAGAAAAAAATATTTAAAAAAAAAAGTTAGTGACAGTGATTTTTTGTCAGACAAAAGAATCACATTTGACCAAAACGCTGTAAATCGTTTGTTGCAATCTCATATTTACTTTTTAAGTTACGGTACTTTGTAAATTTTTAATAATATTTTAATAATTAAGTCAAGAATTAGGAGCACAAATTGTATATATCTCAACGGCTATTTTATTTGTTGATCATTGAGGGAGTTCTGCGCCTCTCAACTTTTTCATTTAAGGTGATATTGCATAGCTCAGCTGATATGTTGGACAACATTCACAGTGCGCCACAAAAATTGTATAAAAGAAGGGAAGTATGTTACGACAAACATGAGCAATAAGCTCACAGCTTGTGTGAATTTAATTTTGAAATTGATTTATTTAAACATCAAGAGTTGTTGTTGAAACATCTACCTGTCGCGTGTGCCTAAAGTTTGAAAAAATCTCAAATGATCACCGTCCGAAAACCAGACCTGCAGGTTAGATGTCTCATTGCTTGATTTTCATTATATGTATAATACAATATATGTTTTATACTTGATTAAACTGTACTACATTTACTTTCATTGATAGTGTTGTCATAGCCAACTATAAACAGTACATCCATAGATGGATGTCACTAGATCATTTTAATATTTTCTGTATCAGTCAGCAACCGTGACTCAACTCAAATCTCAGCATACGATAATTTTTTTCATGTCCTGAATTTATTCTTCCCCTCACAATCCTCAAACAAGCCAGATTCATACCAGTAGACATTTGAAGGAATTTTGAGAGGATTCTGAATATCAACTTGTCATTTAAAATCATAGAGATGTGACGAACATTTCGAATATTTCATGCTTTTATATCTACACTTTGAAGTTTTTTAGAGCCGAGCTCGAGAAGCTCATCGAGCTAAAGTTATTGAGTAAAGATAAGAGTATCATACATTTTATTATCAATTTTTAAATATTATATTATTCATTCATTATTTACGTATTTGCGAGTCGAATCACAAACTTTTTTTTACAATCATGTAAAAATTTAGAGTTCGAGATTGAGTCGAACTGCTCAAGAGCTTCCATCTTTATACCTTACTCAAGAGCACTACAGCATGCAACTCCACATGAATTTTTTACTTCATAAAAATCAGATGCAAATACCTCGAAAACGTCAGCAACCGTGACTCAACTCAAATCTCAGCATACGATAATTTTTTTCATGTCCTGAATTTATTCTTCCCCTCACAATCCTCAAACAAGCCAGATTCATACCAGTAGACATTTGAAGGAATTTTGAGAGGATTCTGAATATCAACTTGTCATTTAAATCATAGAGATGTGACGAACATTTCGAATATTTCATGCTTTTATATCTACACTGAAGTTTTTTAGAGCCGAGCTCGAGAAGCTCATCGAGCTAAAGTTATTGAGTAAAGATAAGAGTATCATACATTTTATTATCAATTTTTAAATATTATATTATTCATTCATTATTTACGTATTTGCGAGTCGAATCACAAACTTTTTTTTACAATCATGTAAAAATTTAGAGTTCGAGATTGAGTCGAACTGCTCAAGAGCTTCCATCTTTAGACCTTACTCAAGAGCACTACAGCATGCAACTCCACATGAATTTTTTACTTCATAAAAATCAGATGCAAATACCTCGAAAACGTCTGCGAGTTGAAATGCTTCCCCAGCAGTCTCCCAAACACGTGTTCCCATCAACAATTGAGCCAAAAACTTGCCAGATACCGACCAAAAACATTGTTGCACGGTCGAAGTATGCCTCGACTCCAACTCTTGCTGAATAATTAACCGATATCATTAACATCTTCAAAATCTATATAAATTAAGCAATGTATGGGCACAGATACACACACAAGATGAAATTAATGCTGAAATATCTAGAAAGTTCGAATAGCAACAGAAGATTTAGCAGGGCATTGGAAAGTGTTATATTGATTTGCATAAATGTGGCCTCTGTAATCTGCAAAAAATTAAATTAACAAAAAAAAGAGAGCATAAGCTCTTTAATCTTCAGTTGTGCGAACACTTAACCTTGCACATGAAAGATCGGGTGGAGGGGTCAAGTGTGGTGTTGTTGAAAGTATTGAATTATTATTCTGAAAGGGAACCGAAACAACCAAATTAAAGAGCCTTGAGCAAATCCTCTGCACTGCTAACATTGAAAGCACCACCCTCCTCCAAATTCAAGATTTTCACGACCCCATCTTCCAAATAGATAGCATATCCACTCGACCTCACACCCAGACCCACTGGCTTATAACTCAAATCTAGTTCACAACCATTTGCCTTCGTAAAAGTCCCATTTCCGTCGCTCAGAAGCAGCACTTCATCGCCCACTTTCAAATTCTCCTTCCACGCCTGCATCACAAATGCATCGTTGATCAAAACGCAAGCAATAGTGTCCACCCCTTTCGCCTTAAACTCGGTACCTTTTTCAACGAATCTAGGAAGATGTTTCTGCGTGCAAGTGGGGTGAAAGCCCCGGGAACGGCGATAAGGATAGCTTTCTTGTTGGAGGTGAGGTCGGAAACGGAGATGGTTTGAAGCTCGTCGGACGAGTCGAAGTAGGAAAGTGTGGCGTCTGGGAGCTTGACACCGACGGAGATGGTGGCGGAGATCTTAGGAACAGTGGAGAATCTCAAATATCGAGGGCGAGGGCGAGGGCGGGCGGTGGGGGTGGAGTGGTAGAGTGGCGAAAGATGATGAAAAGAGGGAGGTAGGAGGCCTGAACAGGGAGAAGGCGGAAAGGGGTTGTTTGAACTTGGTAGAGGATGAAGTGAGGAGCTTTGCGGTCGAGAATGACGCTATCGTTGCGTCGGAGGCGGCCATTTTGCTGAAGGAATGGGGGCGTTTTTTCGTAGGAAAATGGTGCGTTAGGGAAAATGGGGGGAGTCGGAGATAGGGTTAGTGGGGGTACGCCCAAAAATATATTAATATTTTTTTTTTTGGGTGGTTCGACCATAGCAAGCTGGGTAAACCCCAATCCATCCAAAATTCGACATGTGTCACTTTTTAATTTTTATTTTATTTTTATTTTTCGGACTTTTATATTTTTTGTAAAAAAGGCAAAAGAATAAAAATGGATGACCAGGGTTACTTTTTGGGGGGACTCTTCACTCACATTTTCTTATTTTCCCTTTTCACTCATCCATCGAACCCATCAAATTTTTCTTTGGATTTCCACTAGAAAATGTATTAATTGCTTTATTTTTTCTATTAATTTCTTGGCTTCCACTAGAAATAATTAATTTCATCTTTCTGTTAATTTATTGTCTATATGTAATGGTCTATCGATGATTGTATATCAGTATATGTATATCTATGAGTTTACTTTGTGCAATGATTTCTATTTATTTATTTTATATGAATGTATATTTATGAGTTGCTACTGTGTAAATGTAATGGTTTCCCGGCATTTGTGCATTGAAAATTTAACAATGTATATCTCTGAGTTTACTTTGTGCATTGAAAATGGTTTGTAACTTATGTAGGTTATTATTCATATAATGGAACAATATCATCATCTCACATTTGAAACCGAGATAATGTGATATCCCCGAAATGATTAATTGCAATTTGGTGCATTAATTGTGTTTATATGATTAATTATGTGGTAATTAATTATGTGTTGGAATTATTATGTTGAAATGCTTAGTCATGTGTTAAAGTGACCCGGGATAGCATTTCAGGGTGCATGTTGGGTATGTTGGGAATTATTGTTGGAAGCATGATTTATTTGCCTTGGTTAGCAATTAATTAGAAATCATGTGTTTAATTGATATTTTGGTGCATTTGGTTTAATGCTTTGGAAAATATCATGTTGGGGTGTTTTATACACCATGGGATATTTTGGTATGCATTTTAATAAACTACCTTTTATTATCCCCAACCCCACCTTTACCAACACCCACACTTTACCAAAATCAAATCCACAAACCCTTCTTCCTTCATTTTCGAGCTTGAGCTTTGGGGAGAAGAGAAGTCCTTGCAAAATCTTGTTTTGTGGAGATTGTTGGGTGATTTGAGGTCCCCCAAGAGGTATGGATACCTCATGGTTAATTTTGTAAGGTTTTGTTTGGGTTTAGTATGATTTTGGATGGTTTTAAAATGGGTTTTTGTTGGGTTGTTGTGGGTTTGGTTATATGTTGGATTTATACTTGTTTTGAAGTATATTTTGGTGGTTTATGTTGTTTAGATGTTGTTGGTTTGTTTGGTTAAGTGTTGGTATGGATTGGAAGAGATTTTGGGAGCAAAAATGGTGAAAAACGCATGTCTGTGCGAGGCGATCGATCGCCTGAAAAGAGGCGACCGATCGCCAAGAGACAGTAACATTTTTGCGGGTTAGGCGATCGATCGCCTAAAATGAGGCGACCGATCGCCGAGAGGCAGTAGCCAAATCAAAGGATTGACGATCGATCGCCATGTTTGAGGCGACCGATCGCCGCAGTGAAAATTTTGAGGCGACCGATCGCCTGGGTGAAGCGATCGATCGCCGCCAGTGGATTTTTGGGAAATGCTTTCTTTTGTCAAATTTTTGGTATTTGGCTATTATTTGGCTTCTAATATGGGGTTGTGTGATTGTGTAGAACCATCCCAGGTAGCAACGCAACCGAGGAATTGAAGCCATATCAAATCCACTTTTGGAAAGGTACGTAGTGGACGTACGGGCACCCCAACGGTACATGTATCTTATATACTCATTGTTATGCATTGTGAATGCAAGTATATATGTGGTATTGCATGGTGGATGCAAATACATGTTATGCATGATGTTTATAGATGCATATGATTATTGGTGCACATCCCATGAGTCGTGGTCATCCCTTGATGATTTTAATGCTTGCCGCTATTTGGTTTGGTTCCGCTAAATGTGAAGCGAGGGGTGGGAGCGCCGCATGTCACATTTGAGCGTGGTTATCATATAGGGCGAGGAAAGGGTATTTGCCGCTCAATGAGAGGCGAGGGGTGGGAGTCCCGCAGTCCATTGAAGCGATGTTATCCTATGCCGCCTATATGTAAATAAGCGAGGGGCATTAAAATACATTGTGATGGACAGACTAGGGATTGGGGATCAGTATTTGGTATTGATGAGCTGGTATATGTCATGACATGTTTAGACCATTAAAAATAATCTATTGATTATACTCATGAGTTATGGTACAGGGACAACCAAACGGGAAGCGTTTGAAATGCATGGGGAAAACAGGAAGTGTTTTATTATGATTATGCATTTACGCTTTATCTTCATATTGTGTTGAATATGAATGATTATTATTGCTCATGTTTGGGGGTTGTCCTTGTAGGTACACGTTTGGCATGATAGGAGGGCTAGACGGGTTGAGACAGTGAGCTTGAGGATGCTTTTGTGAATTGAAGGACAGGATTATTTTTGCCTAGTGTCTACTCTAGGAGTAGTGTAAAACTAGTTGATAACATTCATTTGATGAGAAATGTAATTAATCCATGTTTGGAAGTCCTTATTTTTGGCATGTAATGCTTAAGCTCATAAACTCAACACGTTATTTCTCACTCTGATCATTTATATTAGCTCTATTATGCCTCTTAAGGATTAGGGTCCTTACATTAGTGGTATCAGAGCAGTGGTTAGAGAACCCGGGAACGAGTGAAGGGTAGCCTTAGCATGTTTGGTTAGGTGCTCACATTTGAAGCATGTTTATGCATGTGGTGCATATTGATGTATATTTTGTTATACTAACATGCGTATTCTCATTCCTGTTATCTAACGGCATAACATATATACTGCTTTGGAATTGTTGTTAACATTTGTATTACAGCATGGCTGCTAATGAGGAAGTTGGAGATGTGGGTAGTGTGAATGCAAGTATCGGACAGGCGAACCCTCTACCTCCACCGGCTGTAGGCATGGAACCAGTGGTTCAGTTATTGCTACAGGGTGAGATCAGTCTGACACAATTTCTGTCGTATCATCCGCCCCGGTTTGAGGGGACAGAATCCGGAGAGGAGGCTGAAGAGTGGCTGGAAAGACTTGAACAGATCATTGTATCGGCTCCTTGTGCTGTTACAGCGTGGCTGAGGCTAGCGGAGTTCCAATTAACAAAGAAACCTCTCATGTGGTGGAGGAGCACGGTGATGGAGCTAAGAGCACTGGGTGCTGTGATTGATTGGACACTCTTCAGGACTAGGTTTCTGAACCGGTACTTCTCCGCAGCGGCGAGACAGACGAAGGAGGACGAATTTACAAGTTTGAAGCAGGGGAACATGACAATGGCAGACTATGCCACACGGTACTCTTCATTACTGAGGTACGTTCCCCAGATTGCCACCAGTGGGCACGCAAAGATGAGGAATTTTATGAAGGGGTTGCGACCGGAGCTCTATGACCGGGTTATCACCAATAACCCAACTTCTTTTGATGATGCTCTCACAAGGGCGGAGCTTGCCGAGCTAGGAGTGGGAGCTTATTCTAGTGCTATGCCACCACCAGTACCGCAACAAAGGCAGACTAGTGACAGTTTGAGGCCCCGGGGAGAACCATTTAAGCCTCGTGGCGCCTCTTCATCTTCGCGATTTGGTGGAAAGAAACACTTTGGTCAGAAACAGGATGGCAAGAAGGGCAATTGGTCCGCCAACCGAGGATCTTCACAAGGGGATAGGCCGGGAGAGCCAAGGTGCAACAATTGTGGAGGGCCACATTCTTCAAACAAGTGTCCTGCATGTTATATCTGTGGCAAGATGGGCCACATCGCTCGGTATTGCCCCACTCGGGGAGGACAGTCAGAGTATCAGGGCAATAGGCCGAGGTTTGAGGATAGGACAGTGCATCAGAGGCAGCAGTTTGGGCCTCGACCATCGAGAGGTCAGACAGTGGGACCGTCCCAGGGACAGGTGTATGCGCTGACCAGAGAGCAGGCCCAGGCAGCCCCAGAGGAGGTGATTGCCGGTACGTGTCATTTATTTACGTACCCTGCTTTTATTTTGATCGATACAGGTGCCTCCCATTCTTTTGTATCGGTGGGTTTTGTGGAAAGACACCATATGCGCACGTCTTCTCTACCCACGCCTCTCCTTGTCTCGACACCCACTGGAAGAAATGTCGATGCTGATCGGTTTATGGCAGACTGCCTCATTTATTTTGAGGGCAACGAGTTGAAGGCAGACTTGATTGTATTGGGCATGTCAGACTTCGACTGCATCTTGGGTATTGATGTTCTGAACAGATATCAGGCAGTGGTAGATTGCCGGCAGAGGACAGTGAAGTTCAGACCTGAGTTGGGCAGTCAGTGGACCTTCTATGGCAACGGTTCTCGTGCGAAGATTCCGTTGATTTCAGCGATCAAGATGACTCAGTTGTTGGAACGTGGCCACACGGGCTATCTCATTTATGCCGTGGACACGTCTGGGAAGAGTAAAGAACTAAGAGTTGAGGATGTACCAGTGGTAGCAGAGTTTGCTGATGTATTCCCAGAAGAGATCCCAGGATTCCCACCGGCTAGGGAAGTTGAGTTTGGGATCGAGTTGCTGCCAGGGACATCCGCTATCTCTCGTGCACCTTATAGGATGGCACCGGCTGAGTTGAGAGAGTTGAAAGAACAGTTGCAAGATCTCCTGGACAAGGGATATATACGCCCGAGCGTGTCGCCATGGGGCGCACCAGTTCTCTTTGTGAAGAAGAAGGACGGCTCGATGCGGTTGTGCATCGATTACCGGCAACTGAATAAGGCTACAGTGAAGAACAAGTATCCTCTTCCAAGGATCGACGATCTGTTTGATCAGTTGCAAGGTACCAGAGTGTATAGCAAGATTGATTTGAGATCATCGAGTCAGAGAGGAAGATGTGCAGAAGACAGCATTCCGGACCCGATATGGACATTATAAGTTCCTAGTGATGCCGTTCGGCGTGACGAATGCTCCAGCAGTCTTTATGAGTCTGATGAACAGAGTGTTTCAGCCGTATCTTGATCAGTTCGTCATCTGTAGATCCCAAGAAGATTGAGGCTGTGATGGAGTGGGCTGCCCCCACTTCTGTGCCTGAGATTCGGAGTTTTCTTGGTTTGGCCGGGTATTATCGACGCTTTGTCGAGGGCTTTTCGAAGATTGCCAAGCCGCTGACTCAGTTGACCCAGAAGGGAGTGCCTTTCTTTTGGTCAGAAGCTTGTGAGGAGAGCTTCCAGGAATTAAAGCACCGGTTGACGACGGCGCCAGTGTTAGTGATCCCTACGGAGAACTCCAGATTTGCTCTGTATACTGATGCATCACTGCAGGGCCTTGGGTGTGTTCTGATGCAAGATAAGCATGTGGTAGCTTATGCATCGAGGCAGTTGAAGCCGCATGAGACCAGATATCCAGTTCATGACTTGGAATTGGCGGCTATCATCTTCGCCCTGAAGATTTGGAGACATTATTTGTATGGTACTTCGTTTACCATTTACACGGATCACAAGAGCCTCAAATTTTTATTCACTCAGGCAGAGCTGAACATGAGGCAGAGGAGGTGGATGGACCTACTCAAGGACTATGATTGCGAGATGGAGTACCATCCCGGGAAAGCCAATTTGACAGCAGACGCTTTGAGCCGGAAAGTGAGGAGTTCTGCTGAGGACGTCATTCATCTGTCGGCTATGATGACCTCTTATTGCCATCTGGGCTATGATTTTGACATAGATGCATCGCCTGTGTATGTATCGGCTCTGTTAGCCGAGCCAGACATCTATGAGAACATCAGGAGAGCTCAGAGGTCAGATGATGAGGTTCATAGGTGGTTATCTTTAGTACGTCTTGGTCAGCCAACGAAGTTCAGAGTGGCCGACGACGGATCCTTGAGATTGGGGAACCGTTGGGTGGTTCCGAGTACGCCGGAGTTGCGTAAAAGGATCTTGGAGCGAGCTCATAGTAGCAGACTTAGCATCCACCCAGGCGGGAAAAAGATGTATAAAGATCTGCGTGATCAGTTTTGGTGGAAAAGGATGAAATCTGATGTCGTCGCTTTTGTGAAGAGGTGTTTGATCTGCCAGCAGGTTAAGGCAGAGAGACAGAGACCTGGCGGCGAGTTGAGAAGCTTGGAGATACCGAAGTGGAAGTGGGAACACATTTCCATGGACTTCGTAACTCATTTGCCGAGGAGTGCTTCAGGCTTCGATGCTATTTGGGTGATCGTGAATCGATTGACTAAGGTAGCTCATTTTATCCCCTATAGCATGACTTTCACCTTTTTGAGGATGGCGCAGTTGTATATTAGAGATGTGGTGAGATTGCATGGGATCCCCGTTTCCATAGTGTCAGATCGAGATCCGCGATTCACATCTCATTTCTGGGAAGGCCTTCAGTCAGCCTTGGGAACTGAAGTCAGATTGAGCACTGCTTATCATCCTCAGACGGATGGCCAGACCGTGCGCACTATTCAGACGCTCGAGGACATGCTGAGAGCTTGTGTTTTGGAGTTCGATGCCTCTTGGCAGGATTCAGTGCACTTGGTAGAGTTTTCTTATAACAATAGCTACCAGGCGAGTATTCAGATGGCTCCGTTTGAAGCTCTTTATGGCAGACGGTGTAGATCACCCTTGTGTTGGGATGATTTGGACCGCAGATCGGTCGGAGGAGCGGAGTTGATTCGGGAGATGGAAGAAAAGATAAAGACAATAAGGCAGAAAATGAAAGCAGCCCAGGACAGACAGGCAGCTTATGCGAACAAACGGCGGAGACCGTTGGAATTTCAGTTGGGAGATAAGGTCTTTTTGAAGATCTCGCCTTTCAGATGCGTAGTACGATTTGGGATGCGCGGGAAATTGTCTCCGAGGTATGTTGGACCGTACGAGATTTTGCAGCGCATTGGCACCTTATCTTACCGACTAGCTCTGCCGCCTTCTTTATCTGGTATACATGATGTGTTTCATGTATCGATGCTGCGGAAGTATGAGCCGGATCCGTCGCATGTGTTACAGCCTTCCGAAGTTCAGTTAGAGTCCGATGTGTCTTATGTGGAACGGCCTGTCAGAATTCTGGATCGAGCAGACCGTAGACTTCGGAACAAAGTGATACCTATGATCAAGGTTCAGTGGGATCGCAGGGGTGTCGAGGAGGTTACGTGGGAGACGGAGCGGCATATGGTGCAGCACTACCCGGAACTATTCTCTGGTATGTGTTTATGTTTAGTTTCCTTTTGGGGTAAGTGCATGTGATTTCGAGGACGAAATCATATAAGTAGGGGAGTATTGTGATATCCCCGAAATGATTAATTGCAATTTGGTGCATTAATTGTGTTTATATGATTAATTATGTGGTAATTAATTATGTGTTGGAATTATTATGTTGAAATGCTTAGTCATGTGTTAAAGTGACCCGGGATAGCATTTCAGGGTGCATGTTGGGTATGTTGGGAATTATTGTTGGAAGCATGATTTATTTGCCTTGGTTAGCAATTAATTAGAAATCATGTGTTTAATTGATATTTTGGTGCATTTGGTTTAATGCTTTGGAAAATATCATGTTGGGGTGTTTTATACACCATGGGATATTTTGGTATGCATTTTAATAAACTCACCTTTTATTATCCCCAACCCCACCTTTACCAACACCCACACTTTACCAAAATCAAATCCACAAACCCTTCTTCCTTCATTTTCGAGCTTGAGCTTTGGGGAGAAGAGAAGTCCTTGCAAAATCTTGTTTTGTGGAGATTGTTGGGTGATTTGAGGTCCCCAAGAGGTATGGATACCTCATGGTTAATTTTGTAAGGTTTTGTTTGGGTTTAGTATGATTTTGGATGGTTTTAAAATGGGTTTTTGTTGGGTTGTTGTGGGTTTGGTTATATGTTGGATTTATACTTGTTTTGAAGTATATTTTGGTGGTTTATGTTGTTTAGATGTTGTTGGTTTGTTTGGTTAAGTGTTGGTATGGATTGGAAGAGATTTTGGGAGCAAAAATGGTGAAAAACGCATGTCTGTGCGAGGCGATCGATCGCCTGAAAAGAGGCGACCGATCGCCAAGAGACAGTAACATTTTTGCGGGTTAGGCGATCGATCGCCTAAAATGAGGCGACCGATCGCCGAGAGGCAGTAGCCAAATCAAAGGATTGGCGATCGATCGCCATGTTTGAGGCGACCGATCGCCGCAGTGAAAATTTTGAGGCGACCGATCGCCTGGGTGAAGCGATCGATCGCCGCCAGTGGATTTTTGGGAAATGCTTTCTTTTGTCAAATTTTTGGTATTTGGCTATTATTTGGCTTCTAATATGGGGTTGTGTGATTGTGTAGAACCATCCCAGGTAGCAACGCAACCGAGGAATTGAAGCCATATCAAATCCACTTTTGGAAAGGTACGTAGTGGACGTACGGGCACCCCAACGGTACATGTATCTTATATACTCATTGTTATGCATTGTGAATGCAAGTATATATGTGGTATTGCATGGTGGATGCAAATACATGTTATGCATGATGTTTATAGATGCATATGATTATTGGTGCACATCCCATGAGTCGTGGTCATCCCTTGATGATTTTAATGCTTGCCGCTATTTGGTTTGGTTCCGCTAAATGTGAAGCGAGGGGTGGGAGCGCCGCATGTCACATTTGAGCGTGGTTATCATATAGGGCGAGGAAAGGGTATTTGCCGCTCAATGAGAGGCGAGGGGTGGGAGTCCCGCAGTCCATTGAAGCGATGTTATCCTATGCCGCCTATATGTAAATAAGCGAGGGGCATTAAAATACATTGTGATGGACAGACTAGGGATTGGGGATCAGTATTTGGTATTGATGAGCTGGTATATGTCATGACATGTTTAGACCATTAAAAATAATCTATTGATTATACTCATGAGTTATGGTACAGGGACAACCAAACGGGAAGCGTTTGAAATGCATGGGGAAAACAGGAAGTGTTTTATTATGATTATGCATTTACGCTTTATCTTCATATTGTGTTGAATATGAATGATTATTATTGCTCATGTTTGGGGGTTGTCCTTGTAGGTACACGTTTGGCATGATAGGAGGGCTAGACGGGTTGAGACAGTGAGCTTGAGGATGCTTTTGTGAATTGAAGGACAGGATTATTTTTGCCTAGTGTCTACTCTAGGAGTAGTGTAAAACTAGTTGATAACATTCATTTGATGGGAAATGTAATTAATCCATGTTTGGAAGTCCTTATTTTTGGCATGTAATGCTTAAGCTCATAAACTCAACACGTTATTTCTCACTCTGATCATTTATATTAGCTCTATTATGCCTTGATTCCGCACTTAAGGATTAGGGTCCTTACAGATAATAAATGAAGTTATCGATGATGAAGTTGCAAATAGGTGTGAAGAGCAATATGCACTTCCAGAAAATCTGAATGCCGAATACGTTTAGGTTCCACCTATTAATTCTATTGTAGATCAATTGGACGTGTTGGCCAAGCTGTCATAAGTGTTGAAGATGCATATTTATTGTATTGTAATTATGCGCATGCTAAATGTTTAGTGTCAAAAAACGGGATCAACGTTATTTTCCGGGCACTAAACACCAAGCTACAGAGTTTGACTATTCTTGTGAAGGTGGTAAAGATGAAAAATGTTCTAGTGAAAGAATACTTGTCTACCTAAAGCCGGTAACTAGAACTAGATGTAAAGCTGAACTTAGATCACAAGGCAAAACGGGGAAGAATGGAAGGTTGGCAAATTTGTGATGGAACATATTGTAGCTGAGCAAAGACATTTATTGAGATCATCACGCAGCATTTCATATGCTCAAAAGTCTACCTTAGAAGCAATGGTAAATGATGGCATATCTGTGGCTAATGCAGTATCTTATATGGAGAATGAAGCACAAGGGTCAAAATTTTTGGGATTTATTCGAATATATTCATATTATCACGTGACTCGTACAAGAAACATATGAAAATTTTTATATATAATATACAAGAAACGTTTATGAAATTATATGGACATACATAAAATATTATTTCGTAATTATATCAATAACAATAAATTATATATAATATATTTTTGTTCTAAAAAATTGATTTATAATTTTAACAAAAATAAAAAAAATTAAAATTTAAAAAAACAAAGAAAAATGAAGAAACAACTGGTTCAAACCGTTTTGACTGGTTCAATCAGGATCCCACCAGTTTTTTAGCATAATGGTTTTATAAAGTCAACCGGACCAAATTAAGCACTGGTTACTGATTAAACCGGTTGAATCGATTGGTCCGATCCGATTTTCAAAACACTGGTCCGGACCCTAATGGCACTTGCTTTTCAACTGAAGTTTAAAGATTAAAGTTGCTACCACAACTATAACTTTTGGTAATTCGACAATCGCTTAATCTTATAATTGGTATCATAAACAATGTCACGTGTTTGATTCTCATGAGTTTCAATATGGTGTAATTATTGGGGGGAGATTGTTGTGTGCAATAATTGTCCCTATTTGGATAGAACGATCGAAGCACAACATTGTGTTGTTATACAATTTAAATATTATAGTTGCATCATTACCATCAATCATATAACTTTTGTTAAAATGATAAACGATTTAATCCTATAAATGTTACATGGTACTTTTTCATAATGTATAATTAAAGGCATATGTCGGATGTTTTGAATTACTTTCTGTAAGCATGACTACTCCGGGGTATGAAGGATGTCTTGCATTTTCTACCAACTCACAACTCCAATTTCTCTTCTTTTTTTTAAAGTTATCTGTATAAACTAACATATTATAAATATATTAATTTATCCCCTTCAAAACTTATACCAAGAAATGCTGCCAACATGCATAACTGCAACCAAGAATAGCTTAATATTGTTAAAAATAATTTCTTTGATACTGCTGTTGCAAATATCATTATTCTACGTGACCAATGTAATTAATCGGACAACATATTGAAAATGTTTATTTTATTTTGCCTCTTCAATTATGATTCACATCCACTTGACCCTCTTAAATTGTAAGTTATATGATATTGCCTTGTAACTTAAGGGGCACCAGGATGCTCAAAGAAATACGTAGTCTCGGTAAATATTGACGATAATTTTAATAATTTAAATTATATATTGAAATTAATCATCTACTATTAATAATATTAATAATAATATAAAATATAATAAAAAATGAAAAAGCACAGGCAACAAAAACCTGAAGCCCAAATAGAGCTTCTTTATAAAGAGCGATTCTCTCTGTTTCTCTCTGCACCTCTCCATCCTTCCTCTCTCTGTCTCTCATTCCCTCTGTTTATATTTCTTTCTCCATTAATTTCCCACCATTTCCATGGAAACGTGCATTGTTCTGCACAGAAATAAAAGTACAAAAAAACCCTTGTTTTCCCCCTTTTGGCAATACAACAAGAATCGATGAACATGTTTTATCTTGATCATTGGGTTTTATAGAAGGGTTTTATGTTTAATTCCTTTTTGTGGCTTGCACTTGGGATTCTTGCTCATAATCTCTTTCCCTCTGTTTTTTTTTTTAACAGGGGATAAAATTTCTTAAAAATGGATCGATTTTCGACCACGACCCTTTTGCCGTATTCATTTTCGGGTGCGAAAAATGATATTTTGGACCAATTTATGATAATCTGGGGACAGATTAGGGCGCCAGTGATAGTTCCTTCGCTGAAAATCTTAGTTTTTTTGTGCCTGGTGATGTCATTTATGTTGTTTATTGAGAGAGTTTACATGGGAATTGTCATTAGTTTGGTGAAAATATTTGGTAAAAAACCAGAAAAGACATATAAATGGGAGCCATTAAAGGAAGATTTGGAGCTCGGAAACTCAGCTTATCCAATGGTTCTTGTTCAAATTCCAATGTTCAATGAAAAAGAGGTATTTTTTTTATTGCGTTGTCCTTTAAATTCAAATCAAGATCATATTTTTACGTGACTTTCAAGTTTTATTGGATTATCTGTGTTTTTTTCTTGCATTATTTTGAATTTACGCAGGTGTATCAGCTCTCAATTGGAGCTGCATGTGTGCTTTCTTGGCCGTCCGATCGTATTATAGTTCAAGTTCTTGATGATTCCACGGACCCCATTATCAAGGTCTTTACCAAATTTTCACCCCCCCCTTTTGCATTTGCAAAATCATTCGTATTTAGTTCCTTGTTCTTTCAAATTGTGTGAACGTTGAATTTGGCACTCCAAGATTCAAGTTGAATAAATCGATTTTTTGTATTTTCTGTTCGAAAATCATATTTTTCAAAAGATTATGTCCTCATGGACTTACCATGTTAATCATGCAACTATCTTGAACGTAAAACAATTTACAGCTTACTTTCCATAATGTCTATATTTTGGGAAAAGTGTAACATAATTTCAAATGAGAATATTTGGAATTCAAAAATATTATACAACCAACTTTATATCATTTAATTAAATTTTAATCTTCTTTCAGGAGTTAAAATATACAATCATTAATGAAATTTTAATAAAATCAAACTATAGAAACAAATTATTTAATGAGTTGAGCTCTTGCTACCCATTAGGGTAATAGATCCAAATACCTCAACTACATATCCAATTACCATCATTACCCAAACATGTGGGAATTTTTTTTCCACCTATTACAACTACAATTTGGGTATTTGTGGGCTACTACCGGTCAACCCACTGTGGCTGGTACCTTAAAAGGGGGAAGCCCAAAGCTGTTTTACATGAGTTTGAACTCACGTCTCTCCCCAAATAAGAGATGTTTATGCCACTAGTCAAGTACCCTCATTTGGGATTTCATGTGGGGTCAAGCATAAATCCCACATGTTTCGGTAATGATGGTCATTGGATCTGTGATGGAGGTACCACCTCTTGTGTAATCAGGGGGGAATCTAGCCCTGTGATTGAGGAGACAAAATTATAGGTTTTTTATTGACGGGACAAAAAATATATGCCTAAAAAATGCTAAATAAATAAAAATTTTAATATAATCATATAAAAATTTATTTTTTGAGGGGATATGCCCCCTTCCCCATAGGGTGCATTCGCCCATGAGTGTAGCATCTAATTGGACCGATTTAGTGCAACATGAATATAGAAATGTATGGGTAACTAACCCTTATTCATTAATTGTGTGCCTTGAAATAGAATATGGTGTCAATTGAATGCCAAAGATGGGCAAGCAAAGGAATAAATATCAAGTACGAGATTCGAGACAGTAGAAAAGGTTACAAAGCTGGAGCATTAAAGGAAGGCCTAAGGCACTCCTATGTGAAGCAATGTGATTTTGTAGCAATTTTTGATGCAGATTTCCAGCCCGAACCCGATTTTCTTTGGCGAACGATCCCTTTTCTTGTCCACAATCCTGAACTTGCCCTCGTTCAAGCCCGTTGGAAGTTTGGTAATAATTATCCTATCGCGACATACATGAAGAATATATGAGTCTTGTGTCTAAGTTCTAACTTCATGTTTATTTACAAGTATCCTGTAACACATAGAGCAGAAGACGAGGAAACAAATATTATAAGATGGTAGTTTGGTCCTTAAAATGGAGCAACTCCACGTGCTCCATGAATGGTGGACATCAGTTCCTACACTTCACCTGCCGACAGTGTCTCATTTATTTTATACTGCATTTATCTTGTTATTTCCTTTTTTAGCAGAAGTTGGCAACATAATTAATAAATAATCGTTATATTTTTCTAAATAATTGAAAAATGTGTGCTCATTATTGAAGTGGGCTTTTTGCAGTGAATGCGGACGAATGCTTGATGACAAGAATGCAAGAGATGTCGTTGGACTATCATTTTAGTGTGGAGCAAGAAGTAGGGTCATCCACCTTTGCTTTCTTTGGCTTTAATGGTAATATATTGTCTTAAATATTTGAATTTTTCGCCATCAAGGTTTTAATTTTTTTTATAAAAATAAAGGTATACAAGCCGTAGGGGCGGCGCCAGTATTCAAAATTAACTGGGGGCCTGGCTAGGCTAGATAGAGTTTATAGAGAGTTTGGCTAAAAATCTAAATTTTCTAAAATTAACAATAAATTAAATTTTTTTTAAAAAAAGTTGCATGGAGCTGGAGGACACCTTAGCCCTTAGGTGGCTTCGTCCATGCCAAGCCGATTGGATGCCATGCTTGCCCAAAAAACTCGCAACCTCGACCTAACCACTAGTTTTCGATCCAGACCCTCGGTTAAGATTGATGTTCTCTTCTAAAACCAGATATAACCATTTTACATTGCTTTTTGAGCATCGAGACCAAAACCGAGGACTTATGTTTGATTCCAACTTCTAGAACTTAAAATCTCGAACCTAAACTAGAGAACAATACTGAATTCATCTTAAAATTTTCGACTCCTGATTATGCACGGACAACTTAATTTATATGATCGCTTGATTTATATAAATTAAGGTTAAGTCTTGAATTTATTTTTTTCAGTAAATAAAATAATCATGATATTCTGTAATACATTATTTGATAGTTGAATGAATTTGCTATGCACCACTACTTCTCAAATTTTATCTCCTATTAAACAGAAAATATATAGTATGGCGATTTGTTTCAATGAACTTGATACTTTTATATGTGATGCTTGAAAAATATTAGGAACGGCGGGTGTATGGAGAATCACAGCCATAGATGAAGCCGGCGGATGGAAAGATCGAACTACGGTTGAGGACATGGACTTGGCTGTTCGAGCCAGTCTTAAAGGATGGAAATTCTTATATCTTGGCTCCCTAATGGTTAAAAATAATTAAATTTAGAATGCTATTTGAATTTTACTAATATTTTAGATAAAAAAATGAAATACCCATCCAATTTTTTTTTCTTCTTTTTTTAGGTGAAAAATGAATTGCCAAGCACATTCAAGGCGTATCGTTACCAACAACACCGTTGGTCGTGTGGCCCTGCCAATCTTTTCAAGAAAATGTTTATGGAAATTATAAGAAACAAGGTTAATTTCTTAATTGGGTCCATTTCCTTAATGTTTGGTACGTGAAGATTTAAATTCTAAAGTCTGAGTTCAAGATTGTATGGCTTAAAATGATAAGTTATTTAAAACATTTTACAAAACAGTTCACAATATTTTTTTTATAAAAAAAAATCTATAATATTTTAAATAAGTTATTAAGTTTAAGTAAAAAATTATTAGAAGTAATATGAACGATGTGATTGTAAGAGTCCACATCATGAGGTTGAGCAACAAAGTCTTTTTGTCCGAGCAGAATGTCCTGACGTGGAAATCCTAAGAACAAAACAGTTGGATAGGTGCCGACGTGGTGCTTATCGTGGCCACATCGACAATCTTGTTAGTGCTCAAAAAATAAATGAATTATAGAATACGAAGAATCTGAGCATGTATGTAGAGTATTTTTTGGGAATGATCGAATTGACATTTCTTGCTATTAGGTACAAATATTTATAGGGGCATTTTTTCTGAATACTGAATCGCAATTCTCAGACTCTATGCACGTCTTTCCATAACTGTTGCTCCACATTAACTTGATCTACCCACGATCTGCTCACGAGTGCGACTGGTTTGCGTAATTCACCTAGGACTAATACATGTACGCGTCCTTCTCGGGGCATTAATGCTTGCTACAACCTGCTTTTGACTGAGTGCCAGATTATGCCCATTATTTATGTACGTATGGGCTGAGTAGGCCGAGGTGGCCTAAGATGAGGTGGTACTTTTCCATCTCAGCCATGAAGTGTCTAATTGATCCGCAAGTATTGGACCGATGGTGATAAAAGTCTCTACCACATCATAACCCAAACTTATTTTTTAAAAAAAATATAAATTTTACGTGAAATAAGCTAAATAAATTAAATACTTATCACAAATCAACTTTTTCATTGTCTATTTGAATCCCTCTCATCTGATCTCTTCCTTCCTTTTACATTTTCTTTCTCTCCCCAATAATTTAATTTATCCAAATATTATTCTAAGAATTTAATTCCATGATAAAATACTTCAAAAAATTAATCTCATATGCAAGACTTACAATATTTTATAAGCTGAATGTAGTTTATTATTTTCCAGAAGGCAGTGCTTAATAACCATGGTTTTATGATGTTGCAGAAAGTAAGCTTATGGAAGAAGGTTCATGTGATATACAGTTTCTTCTTTGTAAGAAGGATTGTAGCACATCTGGTGACTTTCACATTTTACTGCGTCGTTTTGCCAGCAACCGTATTAGTACCTGAAGTCCAGATTCCTAAATGGGGAGCCGTTTATATCCCTTCCATTATCACTATCCTCAATGCTGTTGGAACTCCTAGGTTCGTATTCCAACTTCATTTTGGTTGATTTTTTAAAATATTTGGTTGGGGGAGAACTCGATCCTCGTCAACATATGAGAGGAGTCGGTGAAAAACTAGCACTGAGTTGTCGATCTTTTTAATACATTGCTTAATCACTTTGTGAATCCTAGGCCGGGTGGAACACGTGCAATTTAATTATTATAAATCGTCGGACATATTATCAGCAGGTTACAGGAAGTACTATATTGTACAGAATTACTTTCGCAGATTGCATTTTTTTGTTGAGATTTTTAGGTTGCTTAATGGGATTTAAATCTGTACGTAGGTCACTGCATTTGCTGGTGTTTTGGATCCTTTTCGAGAATGTGTTGTCACTGCACCGTACAAAAGCAACGTTGATCGGGTTGTTGGAAGCAGGCAGGGTAAATGAATGGATCGTCACCGAGAAACTTGGCGACGGTCACAAGTTAAAGTCAGGGATTAAATCTTCTAGACGACCAAAATTCAGGATTGGTGAAAGGTACGAATTCTTGCAGAAATCTGATTTGGTAGTTCCATGTATTGCATTTTGAATCCAATATGAAAATGAAATTTGATAGGACAAACAAAACTTTGGCTAAAAGAGTCAGTAATCTTCAATAATATTGAAGCTAAGAACATCATTTTGTTACAACATTCATATTTTTTTAGATAATAAGTGCGTTTGCATGGGTTTTTGGCACGGAACCCATGTGGTTTTGAAAATTTGGTATTTTACATCATTTAGTTTGAAAATGGATGCAAAGCATCTCATTCGTGCATTATTTTGTTACACGCACCATATATTACATATGAATTTTAAAATTACATGTTAAAATGTAAATTATACCTAAATAATAATATAAGGGGATAATCAGCCTATTTTGAATAACATAGGGGTAATCTGCACCTAAAGAATAACATAAGGAGTAAATTGCACCTAAAATTAGAAGAATAATAATTTGACAGAATTTTATCATGTGGCAATTTACCTAGTGGTTTCGATCAAGTGCAACTTACCTCCCCATAGTTTGAAAATAGGCAGAACTCTATCGTGATTTGTGAGTAGGTGCAAAACATTAACACTCCTAACCGACAATATTGTTGTCAATACAAGCTAAAAAATTCTGAAAATTATGGAGGGAGGCAATGAGCTATATTTTGCATATTATATAGGGTAAAATGCCTATTTATAAATCATACATATTAACGATACAACACGAGGTGAATTTCCACTAACTAGCGTTTGCATTGATAAATTATTATATATAATAAATCTCTCCCCTCCGGTTTTTTGGTCAACAGACTCCATTTGCTAGAGCTTGCCTTGGGGGCATACATCTTGTTCTGCGGTTGTTACGACTTTGTATTCGGGAAATATCACTACTACATCTACCTTTTCGCTCAGTCATTCGCCTTTTTTATCATGGGATTCGGCTATGTCGGCACGTTTGTCCCTCAAACTTAACATGAATCTGCTTCATGTTGGTCATCTAACTTTCCTTATAACTCCGTTCCTCAAGACCACCTAGAATTGGCTGTGGAATCATCTTCAGATTTTTGTTTTTTGTTTTTTTTTTATAGTTTTCTTACTTTTAGAAATTAAAGATTGCTGTTTATCTAGGTTAAATATAAGAGGTCGAGCATGGACTTGAATGAAGTTTTATCTTTTAGATATAGAAAGGGAATAGTGGATTCAAATGAATTTTTCTTGTGTGGCCAAAATATTTGGTTATTTGGTTTTTCTCTCTCAATGTGTATCTTAGAAATGTAGTAACAAAATAACAACAGCTTCAAAGTATTATGTTTGAGGTGAGATTTATAATCTTCGTCCTTAAGATACTATTATCCCGCCTTGGTGCTAATGGTTTGATATGACAATTTGTCTCCCAAGATACAATAATTATGGCTTGTGATATGAGCATTCAAAATCAAAAGTCCTCAAACCACAAAGGTTCAAAGCACTCAATAAGAAGAAATTTGATGAACAAACAAAATGCTCTCAATTTTCAATTATTATTTGATTAGATTTTATAATCTGATATTAAACAAGTGAGGAAATTGTTGTATTTATAGTAAACCAATAGATATGTTCAAACGAACACCAATTGTAGGAACCACATGGCGAAAAATCACACCCGAACATGGACACACCATTCCGCGCAACAGACACAGGGCTCGATCAATCGGTGCTTGGTGCTCAATCGATCGAGCCTCTTATTCCAACAGACAGAATTTTTCTGTCGTTCTCGATCAATCGAGACATTGTGCTCGATCGATCACGCGTCTCAAATTTTGTTTTCTCTTTTATTTTAATTTACTTCAAAATCTCAACAATTTGCAGTATATTAAATTTATGTACAAAATGTCGTTTCAGTTGCTACATTATTAAACTGAGAAAAACTTCTTAAATACTCTTGATAAATTATGTTTACTTCCCTACAAAACATTTGACAATTATTTGGGTCTTAAAGAAATCATATTATTGTTATATAAAATAACCCAATAGATTTTTTTAAAAAAATAGAAAACTTTAGTAATATAATTTTAAAGAAAATACATTCCGAATATATGTTGGCGAGTGATGGTTTGGCTTTAAAATTGACGTTTCCATGTGTTACCTCGGATTTTGGTAGGGTAGACGTGTATTTCATCCAAGCACGAAACAATATACAAAAAGTAAATGAGACCAGATTTTTTACGTGGAAAACTCCAAAATATGGGAAAAAACCACGGGACCTAGTCCGGTATAAATTTCACTATAAACAAGTGTGTGATTTACAGTGTCTTCTTTACAAGAAATGAGATAAGAAATGAAAATGGTCTAGGAGGGAGACCTCAGCTGCTGCTTGTTCTTGAGGAGGAATGAGACATGCTCTCTTTTCCCCCCCAAGAAAGAGGTGTTGGCCTTCCCCATGCCCTCTCAACCCTCCTGCCTGCTCTTTCACGAAATATCTGTCCATTGCTTGGTGAGAGTTATCTGGTATTTATATAAGAATGGATGGACAACCTGTAACTACCTACCCCAGGTCTAGGGAGCATTGTCTGATGCTGAAGGCAGGGGTCAGAGTCCCAGAGATGGGGACCACAGACAACTATTGCACTCTTTATACGATTTCTGCAGCTTTTAAGATATTATTTGTATAAAGAGATATGTTTTGTGCCTCTGATTATGAGATCACGCCTCGGGTGTAGATCTTCCTGGAGGCCGACCTTGGGGTGGCCGAGGTGGAGGTCATCCTCGAGGCCGACCTGGGGTGGCCAAGGTGGAGGTCATCCTTGCGGCCGAGCTGGGGTGGCCGAGGTGGAGATCTTCCTGAGGCCGACGTGGGGGTGGCCATGGTAGATGTCTTGCCCAAGTCAGGTCTTGCAGAGTCCATACTTTTACCAGGGTAACACCATGTATATTTTTGTTGGGAAATATGACGGTATATTAAATATCGAAAGATGGTTTTTTGACATATTTTTGGTTTCATTCCCCTAAAAAAGTATAAATCCTGAGGAAGAATTTGGATGGTCAAACTCCCAACAATGCCAATAGTGGACTATATTTGCAATGTTGCTTTGCAAGCACCTGGTTCGTTGGTGCCATATTGCAGCAGACGTGCCAATCATGTGGCTCATTTGCTGGTAGCCCAGGGCCTTCATCAAGGGACTGACAGGGTACGATATTAAAAATCGATCTGATTGATTTCGTATCCTTTGTTCAATGGTCAAATTCTACCGGTTCCAACCTCCCAAGAAGTTCATCAATGAGATCTCGTATTAAAGAAAGCACCACCAATCTAGGAAGATGTTAGGAGCAAAGGGTCACGTTCACTTATGCTCTTTCTCCCCCTATCCACTACACTATGTATAGTTCATAGTCCTCCATCTTCCTTCAAGGCAAATATTAGTTGAAGCCAGGTGCAAATATATGTGCGTAAGCTGCGTGTTCTCAGAAAAACTTATTCTATATGGTTTTTACTAAGCAACTTCAACAGATGGTCCAATAGTCTAGTGGTGAAGACATTAGAATATGAACCCGGTAGGCTCGAGTTCAAATCTCCGTGGGAATGTTTTTCCTTTTATTTCATTAATTTCCTTTTCCTGATTTATTTTTCCTAATTTATCAATATGAAAAAGATTTTTCAGTATGAAAAAATATATATATTCTTAAAAGTAAATGATTTATCAATATGCAAAATCTGTAATAATACTTAGCAGTAATGGATGTCCAAATATAATATTAATAAATTATCAAAAATATTTCACCACAAAATACTCTCTTACACCTGTACTCTTATAACCCCCTCCCAGAATACTGTAAATTATATTTAAATAACCTAATTCGTCTTTCTTGAAATCGGGCAAGTCTCTTCCTTGAATATCAATGAAGCGTGCATTATAATAATTGTATTGTTACAATTAAACTCGATAAGTATATTTTTATTAAATCAAACAAGTGTCTTTCTTGAAATCATCGCATTGTAATTAATGGTCTTTTTTTAAAGTCTTAAAATTCGGATGTTTACCATGAACTTTTTGTTTAATTTTTATGTAATTACCTTTCGTCCCTCTCATAAATCCTGGATTTGCCGCTGGTTGGAGCGGGGGAAAGTAAGCTCTGAGGGTTTGCAGATTGAGAATACCTCGCTAGAAACTCTATATAACAACTATAATACGCTTCTCCGTTATCCATTACAGAACATGATGGAACATCATTTTTTATACAGAAACAACAATTGCCAACACACATCCCAATGTTGAACCTCCTGCTGTCCTGGACACTGCTGCTAATAGAGTAATGAAAAGCAAAAATGGAATGATTCAAGTTATGAAAAGTCCCTGATTATGTTCCCAAAAAAAAAAGCACTCGAACATTTGTAAAGCCGAAATATAATCGGATAATATAATATGAGGTCATACTGGATATAAACTTAATGGACTGGACCAGAAGATTGGATTCCACACGCTCCCTCCCAAAGAATCTTGGCCCAGGCCCAACAAATGCATTACTTCAAAAGTCGAACCAACAAATATTGCTGAGGCTGAGTTGGGTCTTTCAAAGCTCAAAGCAGAGTGAAAATGGCGAGGCGTTTTCCCTCTCTTCCTCCCTTCAAATTCCTTTCTCCACCTCCCTCCAAGCCCTCTGCTGCTCCTCCGCCGTAGATTCGGAAACTCAGACCCAACTACAAGAAGAGCTGCGGAAGTTCCGGGTTTTAGTTCAGCAGAACCGCACCGAGACAGCGAAAAGGCTCTGGGGATTTGGAGGGGGAATTTTATTTCAGAGAAAATATGAAAAATGATAAAGTGGAACCAAATATTTCAAATTATAACACTTTGCTTAGTGGGCTTTGTAAAGTGGGGATAATGGAGGAATCGAACAGGATTTTGGAGGAAATGGCAGCCTATGGGTTTGTGCATGATGGATTTACTTATAGTATTCTTTTTTATGGGCACATGAGGCGTGGAAATGCAGAGGCTTCAGTGGCATTATATGAAGATGCCACAAAACAAGGAGTGAAGATTAACGAGTATGCGTGTAGCATTTTGTTGAATGGATTATGCAAGGAAGCGAAGATGGATAAAGCAAAGGAGTTATTGAGAAAGTTCAAGGAATCGGGGGTTGTTTTAACGGAGGTGATGTTGAACACCATTGTTAATGGGTACTGCAAACTAGGACTTATGGACGAGGCATATCGAGTTATTGATGAAAGGGAATTGCAGGGGTGAAACCTAGTTGCATCACATATATGTTAGCATTAGATGCCCTACAAGCCAATGGGCCAATTGTTGGCCCGTTGGACCCTTATAAGCATAGCCCAAATAATTGACCATGACTCCTATAAATATAAGTTCATCTCTAGGGTTAAGGTGATTTTTTCCATTCTATACTCACTCTCATAGAAATGCCAACATCAAACTAGCACTGGTGTTGGCTTGTAGATCTGGTCAGGTTGATTGGACTCGAGGGACTACTGCTATCAGATTCACGTCGGTGAACGGTAATCTCTTTTCGTGCATTTATATTTGATATTTGCATGTTTAATATATGAATCAGGCGCGATCGACCGTCCCCGGGTCAGATCTGTTTATTGTATTATTTCCGCTGCGTTTGGATCTGGCGCCGGGGTACGGAAACCCAACAGTGGTATCAGAGCCAGGTTGCGCTTTGATTCATGTATTTGATAATTAATTTTTATTAGATCGTTTCTCATCAATTCTAATCTGTGTTTGAATTTTCAAAAAATTACGGAGTCCGGAAAAATATAGAAAATAGATTAAATGATGTTTTAATCTAGACCCTAAATCTGTCGCCGGAAAACCAGAAACCATCGCCGGAAAACTTGAAACCATCGCTGCTCGTTGAGGCAACAAGGCTTGGAGGCGGCGGCAAGGCGCGGGGCAGAGAAAGTGTTCTCCGCCACTGTGCGCAGTCGCACAAATCTGAGCAAGGCTGCTGGAGAATCGCGACATGGATGGAGGACCTTGCGAATCCGACGGTCACTAGTGCATACAGCGGCGCGAGCGGGGGAAAAATGTTCTTCTCCGTCATGCGCACGTATTGCACGACCGAGGTTCCGGATTCATCATCGTGGATGAAGCAAGGTGCGACGACCATGTTTTCTGCGCGAGGAGAAGACGATTTCTCTAGGGCGCGCGACTCCGACTAAACGGTAAATGTTGCCGCTGCGAAGGAGGCGAGGAGTGCGGCGGCACTGTTGAAGCTGGCGGCGAGAAGGGTGGCATAGAAAGGGAGGCGGCGGCGGCGCAAGTTTTGTGTAGTTAGGGTTTCATTGCTTGGGAAGATGATGAATAGTAGCCCTAATTTTTAATTTTAAAAAAAAAAAAAAAATTATTTTTTTAAATCCGAAAATTAATGTTAATTTTTGGGGTTGAAATCGCATTTTTAATTTTGGATCCAAATTGTTTGGAGTCCATAATTTTTTTGGGTCATTTTAGATGTTTTATCCGGATATCATTTTTGAAATAATAAATCATACTGCTTAATTTATTAAAAATGTGATTTTTAATTTATTAAGTGTAAAATTGAGATTTTACAATTAGTTGAAAATTTAAATAATTGAAAATTGAATGAAAATGTTTCATTTAATTTGTTAATTTTATTTTTGACTAATATTATGATTTGAAGTAAAATAGTGATTTTACCAATTAATTGATAATTTAATTAATTAGAAATTAAATGAAAGTGTTTCATTTATTTTGATAATTTTATTTTCGATTAATATGATTTAAAGGTAAAATAGTGATTTTACCAATTAATTGAAAAGTAATTAATTGGAAATTAAATAAAATGATTTTATTTAATTTGTTAATTTCATTTTCAATTAATGATGCGATTAGTGGGGAAACGATAGAATAAATTAATTATTGTGCTCTAATTACATGTGATGTGATTAGTACAATTACATGTGATGTAATTGATTAGTTTAATGTTTAATTACATATGTTGTGATTGCATGATGGATGATTACGGGCCTTGACCAATGTGTTTAGGTGAATGTTTAGGTTTTTATTGTTTCATTATAATTGTGTTTTTGGTTATCGGGCCTGCGAGCCTGCTCTCTCTATTTTCTGATGTATCCCACCCCGGATTTGTATCCCTATTCTCTTGTTTGCACGATTTAAATGTAAAATCATTAGAATTAGTGGGAGATCGAGATTGAAGATGGAGCATCAAGAATCAAGACATGTATAATGGAAGCAAAAATGTAATAGGATTGCATTACATACCTGCATCACCTTAGACAGACTTGTGATCCACGTATGGCTCACGTGGATCAATTAGGAAAAGGCCGTAATCGTCTATATTTATTTTTATTATGCATATGATGTATGATAAATGTTTGTTTGTATGTTTTATTAGTACATATGACTGCATGAATAAAACATAGTTGCATGAATCCGGCAAACAAACAAACGAGTACTTGATGAGATTTGAAAATAATTAAATCCCTCTTTTGAATATGATTCAAAACTTTTAATATCAAACTGCAAAGGGAGCTCAAAAGGGTTTGTTGCTTCCTGTCTTCCATCAACAGTTAAGCCATGAGACGCTACTTGTGTCATATTGCCTTACTCACCCACGTGGGGGGCATCTGGCATGGGAAAGCTGTGCGTTTAACTGCCACTTAATTAAGGGTGTGGTTATGTTAACCTTCTAGATTACTCACCCACGTGGGGTCTTTTGGGCGTGACATTTCCATCCGTGGGATGGGTTAGTTTGACGTGAGAAGGCATAATTGTCCTGCCCACGTAGGGTTATGCCAATCGCGAGACAAATATCTTGGGGGTTGCATATGATGCAATTGTGATCTACCTTTAGTATCATGAAGCCGGTGGGCCCACGTCCGGGGTTTTAATGAGCTAGTTGGACTCCAAGCCCACTAAGAAAATATGATTTTCCGTTCATTTGTCATGAGGGTGATGAATTCGAAAAATTTAGTGGGAGCATTCAATAACTAAAGTCCATAGTTTTTGAATTAATTAATAATCAAACGGTTTGCTTATATTTTTCTGTTTATTCTCAGTATTGTGATTGCCGTGAATCCGATTGCATCAATTCTCGATACAAACAAAGTAACTGCACCAAATTATTATGATTGACTATTAATTTTAAAATAGTGTTTGCTTCTAAAAGGTGGCTATATACCCTTGGTGGGAGCCTCCTGTTGAAGTGTCTCCCGGTTCGTCTCATGAAGAGATTGCCACACTTGAGAAGTGATGGGACGATGATCTCTAGACTATGTGCTATATGATAGCATCAATGTCATCAATGAGTTTCAACACAGATATGAGAAATTCGTTCACATTGCTGATATTTTCCAACACCTACAAATGTTGTTTGGTGAACGGACACGATTACTGAGACTCGCGATTTCAAAAGAGCTATTTTCATTTCACATGCGAGATGGGGCTTCGGTCTATGAGCATGGTGTAAGAAAAATATCTCTTGTTGAGAAATTGGCAAATCTGAATGTGACAAATCCTCATTAACTGGCTATAGATTTGATCTTATAGTCAAAATGTTGGAAACTCATGCGTCCTTGATTCAAAAGGAGAAACGTGTTCTTCTTGTCGAATCTTCTACCAATGGTAGGAAGAGTTCAAGGATAAAGAAGAGAAAGGGAAATGGTTCCCAACCTCAAAAGACGAAAAATGATATAGTAGCAACTAAGAAAGGAGAGGCATCTATGTTTTCACTGCTGGTCACTAGCGCAAAATTGTAAGGAATACCTAGAGTAGAAGCGTTCTAGAAAGGGTATGTTATATATTAAAATTAAATGTTTCTATTGGTTCTACTTCTTTGGTTTATGATGCCAGTTGTGCTCGCATTTTTGCAAAGAGTTGCATGTGATGTGAAGAAGTAGAGAGCCCTGGGAAGGTGAAATCTGCCTGAGGCTAAGCATTGTAGCAAGAGTTGTTGCAAAGGCTGTTTGAAACATTTATTTAATATAAAATCTTGACTGGTTAGGAACTGGTTTGAGCAATTATTTATTTGTTCTAGATTTAATCATGAACATTGTTCCTATTTTGATAGAGAACGATACTCTTTTAAATATGCGAATGTGATTTGCATTATTTTTAAGAATGCATGTTTTATTGAATCTGGTGAACTTATGAATGATTAGTATGATTATATTCAAAGAATATAAAAACAATGATAACTTAAATCCAACATAAATTTAGCATGTGCTGAATGTCCACTGAATTTGATTCATATGGACGTATGTGGAGCACTAAATGTTAGTGCAAGATGATGTTGAGTTATCTTAAAGAGAATGTGATTCTCTCTGAGTAACTCTCTAAAGTTACATATTTGTTGAATATAATTCATACCAATGCAGTGACCAAAACTCCATATACGATATGGACTGAAAAATAATCCAAATTTTTATTTTGAGATTGTTCTGCTTATGTGAAGCATCCAGTGGGAGATGAGTTGGATAGTTGATCCATCTTATGTTATTTTGTGGAAATTATATTATCAATTGCAGGCAAAGAGTTTGTTTCGCAAGTGCAATCTTTCTAGAGAAAATGTTTCTATTAGAAAAGATGACAAAATAATATAACTTGAAAGGGTTCAAGAACCACAAACCACTAGAAAAGTGAAAACGGTGAAATTAATTTAGTCAATCACAACCTTTGATTTACACACACCAAGGATATTTGAAAATGTTTCAAGAGCTCCTGATAGAATGAATCCACTCCTTGAAAGTAGTCAAGAAATAGACCATGGATATGATCCTTGGACTTTCAAGGAGGCGATGTCAGATATTGATTCGAGACATTGGCAAGAAGCCATGAAATCTGAAATGGACTCCATGTACTCCAATAAGGTATGGGCATTAGTAGATCATCTTTGGGAATTGTTCCCATTGGCTGCATGGATTTACAAGTGAAAGCTTGGAGTGGATGGGAAGGTAGTGACCTTCAAAGCTTGACTGGTGAAAAACGGTTATTCTCATAGGCAAAGAGTTGTTTATGAGAAAATTTTCATCGGTTATGATGCTATAGTCTATTTAGATTTTATTAGTTATATCTTTATATTATGAATATGAGATATGAGTAATGGATGTGAACACAACATTTCTCAGTGGTGGTATTGAGGTAGAAATGTAGCAGCCAAATGTGTTTACAACTTCTTGGAGTGAGAAAAATGTTTTCAAACTCCAGAGGTCCATTTATGGGACTAAGAAGGCATCTCGAAGTTTGAACTTCCGTTTTGATAACATCATCAAAGTGTTTGGTTTTGTTAAAAATCCGGAAGTGACACGTGTGTGCAAAAAGGTTAGTGGGAGCATGGTTATATTTGTGAAGCTTTAAGTCGATTATATCATGCTCATTGTGAATGGTATTGGATTTTAATCAATTAAAGCGTGATTATCTACTAATTTCTCCATGTAAGATTGGGAGAAGCGTCATACGTGCTTAGCATACGGATCTATAGGGATAGATCTAAAGGATGCTTGTGATCTCTCAATCTATGTACATAAACACTGTGCTAAAAGGGTTTAGCATAGAATAGTCGAAAAATGAGTTACTTCATAATATGTCATAGTATTCATCTCTCGAGTCAATGGGTCTTAAGATTGATGAGGAGAGAGAAAAGATGACATCGGTACCTTATATTTCTACTTTTAATAGCATACTATATGCTATGGTATGTACTTGGCCTGATGTATGTTCTTAGAGTAATGAGCAGACATCAGACAGATCCCGGTGAAGGTCACTGGAAAAACTGTGAAAATAATCCTCAAGTTCTTATGAAGAACATATGAAATGTTCATGGTTTTTGGATCTGTAAGTGGAGAAATAAAAGTTGAAGACTAAGCTGATGCTGGTTTTTAAATTGGATGTAGATGATACCATATCGATGTTCGGATTTGTATTTAAGCTCAATGATGGTGATGTCTCTTGGAAACGTTCCAAGCAAGACACCACATTGGATTCCACCACTGAAGCTGAATACATTGCAGCATACGATGCAGCAAAGAGGCAGTTTGGATATGAAATTTCATCCAAGAGTTGGGTGTAATTTCTAGTGCGGTTGACACAGTCCCTGGTACTGTGACAACATTTGAGCTATTATGAATAGCCAAGATCTCATCAGTATCCAAACTTATATTGAGATAATACCATCTAATGAGAGAGATGGTAGACGCGCCATTATTATCGCGAGAATCGCTTCAACAGAAAAATATAGTGAATTCACTGACAAAGCATTTACAATGATTGGTGTCTGTTAGACATCTTGGGAAGATGGTCTTAAGACACATGAGTATTTGGCTTTGAAAGTGAAAGATGTTGTTGTCATACATGATTAAGTAAATCAATAGTTGATTGATTGTACCTGTAATCTTATTATGACAGATCTTTGTTTGAATATTAATATATATGGCACTTCTTCATCTGTTTACCCATGCATCTTGATGCATTGATGAAGTCCTTGAGATTGCTATAGTCCATAGAATGTGGTTACGCATATGATGGTAACCATGAAATACATTCTCGACTGTGATTTCTAAATGTTCCTGGTCGATGAGCCTTAGAGAATGGGATATCGATATATGCTCGTTAGAGACTGGTATTCATGATGTGTCTATTGTAGTGCGCCGCGTTTCATCGGCGTTGGCTTGGAGAAGTCAGCACACATGAATAGGTGCTCATTAGGAATGAGTTCACTGAACGACCCTACTCGGAATTCTATAAGTGGTTACCATTTGTCGAGTATAGAATTTCTAGTCATAGTTGTGCACCATTACTCCTCATGACCCGAGGCGTCATTGAGGTCTTGATAGATAGCTGTGTACTTTGATTTAATGACTGATCACATGTGGGTCATAAAGTTATTATTTTGGGTATTCAGTGATGCTGTCAGAGGCCAATGATTGTCGTTGGGGATTCACCACTGGTCTTGATGAACCAGGATGTCCTATGTGTTTTTCTATATATGATTCGAGGAATCTCTGGCCAGAGTGGGTAGTGCTTGTGAAAAAAGAGTTTTTCATATACGCACACAAAGAGTCATATAACGTGAAACAAATACATAGTTATTGAAATCATAAGGGGCCTCGACCGACCAATGCCCTAGATTCAATCGGGACATATTGAGTGAAAGGAATGTACTGCACGCTAACTATGGCTGACAGGTTCTCGTACGTTGGTAGTCATTTGTATCTAGGTCTTCGTGAAGCGCAGATGCTAGGCGCTACCCACGATCGGTAGGTTGTTGCTGGAATTATATTTCAGTAATTGTCTATTAAAGGAGTTTAATTGACAATTGGGCATTCAGGGTAAGCCCAAAGAAGTTGTTTGACTTCTAAAATCACAAAGGTTGTGATCCTACTGCTATGATACACTTGAGCCTCGTTGGGTCACAATCAACCGGCCGCCGATCTATTGATGAGAATTGAGACTTAAATGTTAAGTGCTCAAATTGAGTGATTTAGAAGAGATGAATTTAATTTCTGAAAGCTCCTCACTTTAGTGGAGTTTCTATATTTGAAAATGTTTCATCTATAGAAAGTTCTAAAATTAAAACATTTGATATGTTTATGTTGCATAATTATGTACATTGGTAGTACGTCAAGTTATTCAATTTGATTGAATTACTTGGATTATGAGTTTTGCAGTTTTGTGTTGGCTTTTGGGCAAGTGGGAGATTGTTAGCATTAGATGCCCTACAAGCCAATGGGCCAATTGTTGGCCCGTTGGACCCTTATAAGCATAGCCCAAATAATTGACCATGACTCCTATAAATATAAGTTCATCTCTAGGGTTAAGGTGATTTTTTCCATTCTATACTCACTCTCATAGAAATGCCAACATCAAACTAGCACTGGTGTTGGCTTGTAGATCTGGTCAGGTTGATTGGACTCGAGGGACTACTGCTATCAGATTCACGTCGGTGAACGGTAATCTCTTTTCGTGCATTTATATTTGATATTTGCATGTTTAATATATGAATCAGGCGCGATCGACCGTCCCCGGGTCAGATCTGTTTATTGTATTATTTCCGCTGCGTTTGGATCTGGCGCCGGGGTACGGAAACCCAACAATATAATGCTGCGATCTGCAAGTTCTGTAGTTTAGGTCAGATGGATAATGCAAACGAGTTGTTCAAGAAGATGGTAGATGAGGGAATTTGTCCAAGTGTGCATGCGTATAACATCTTAATAGATGGCTACAGACATAGTTGTCAGTTTGAAAGATGTTTAGAGATTCTTGAGGAAATGGAAAATAATGGGATTAAGCCTAGTGTTGTCACCTACGGCTCTGTGATAAATAATTTATCCAAGAGGGGGCGGCGTCTTGAAGCGGAAGTCATTTACCATGACATGCTGAACATAGGCATTTCCCCAAATGTGCAAATATACGATATTCTGATAGACAGCCATTGCACGAGAGGAAGTATTAAAGATGCTTACAAAGTTTTGGATGAAATGGTAAAAAGTGGCGTATTGCCAACCGTTGTGACATACAATGCACTAATCAGTGGGCTCTGCAAAAAGGGTAGGGTTGTAGAAGCTGAAGAAATTGCCTCTAATATCATGAGTAAAGGTTTAAGCCCTGTGTCATCACATATAATTCATTAATATCTGGTTTCTCAGATGCGCGGAACCTAGAGAAGTGTTTGAAGTTATATGAGAACATGAAAACTTCAGGCATTAAACCTACAGTAAACACATATCATCCTCAAATAAGAATATGCAAAAAGGAAGGATTAAGTCTTGTGGAAAAAATTGTTCTGGAAATGCGCCACCAAGATCTGATTCCAGATCGAATTTTGTACGATGAACTCGTCCGTTGTTATGTTGAGGATGCTGACATTCATAAAGCAACTGTCTGGTACAGTGAGATGTCGAATCAGGGAATTCCTCCCAACAAGATGACTTATACTAGCTTGATTATTGTATGTTTAAAAGAGGGAAACCTGCAGGGTGCGAGGAATCATTTTGAATCAAAGGTTTGGCCCCCAATGATGAGACTTTTAATACACTAATTGATGGACATTGCAAGCTCAAGGATTTTGATGTGGCATGTCTGTGGTACAAAGAAATGTTGAAGACTGGTTTTCTACCATCTATTCGTGTTTGTAATGAGCTACTTTCTGGCCTTAAAGAGGAAGGAGGATTAAAGGAGGCCGAAACCATCTGCGCTGAAATGAGTATCAAGGGAGTTAATGTTTTGAGCTTGAATGAGGATCTTTCAGCTGCTGCAAAAATGTAGTCTCGCGGCTTTCCAGATTCTAATTCTGTTTCCTTTCTGGCTTACATGTGCAATGTGCTACTTGTAGAAAAATATGTGACCCTCCACGCCCTTTTCTACGAGATTGTGTCGATTAATGCCGGTAGATTCTGGATAAAGGTGAGATGGTCAGGATTTGCTTTTGTGATATAAAAAAAAAAAAACTTCATATTTCCATAGGCTCAGTGCCTAGCAAAGGTTATATCTTTATGACGCATGGGTTCATTGTTGCCTGAAAGATTTTCGTCTCATTTGTCATTTCACCTAATTTGTATCCATTTTAACTGTTCAAGTGTTTCTTTTGTGTTTTCACTTGCAGGTAGTGAACTCCAATGTTATACTCCCTTGTGATATTTAATTTTAAAATTGGGTCAATAAACTAATCGAGCATGAGAATCCCGCGATGACCAATTACACAAGGAGCAGAGGCATCGATGTTTCTGAGGTATGGTTTGGAAAGTTGAAACAATATAAGTGAGTCAATACAAGTTTCAAGTAAGGTCAGTGCATGATATCGCTCTTCTCAGTAATTTTATTGCAGTTATTTTAAGTTGTATATGTTCTTGAGATACTATAGTTTTCTCCTTTCGGAAGAGGCAATTGAGAAAGAGAATTTGTCATGCTCCAACTAATGTGAAAATGTCTGTGTGTGTTTAACGCCTGGGTTTAATGGAATCCTCTTAATCAAGACTGGCATCTACTTACTAGTTTCCAAATATGCATCTCATTATAATTGAATTAAAAAAAATTCCAGCATATTTTACTATATGAGAGCATCATGAACCACAATTAATTGTTATTAGTTGCGTAATATCGATTTTATTAGTGTGATTGTATTTGACATGGAATGGTTTTGGATAATTAGTAGTATGCTTACTTTAAATGATTGAGATTGTCATTACGATTATGCGATGAATTATTTTTTTACCATTAGGTTCTTATTATTAATATTATGTTTTGTTTGGTGTAATATGATTGTGATTGTAAGTATCTTAGAAAAATACGATCAAAGTTTTCTATTTATTGTTTTTAATTGTTTAAATACTTTTTTTATTTATCCTTCAAATTTTCATCAAAATTCACCATTTTCATAATTTTTATTTATTTCACATATATTCTTCTTTATTTACTATCAAAATAAATATTAACATTATTTTATTATTTTAAGTTTCTACATTTATCAAATTTATTTTTATATCAATATAGTTAATAAATTAAAAATTGGTACTACTTTTTTTCTAAATATTTATTAATAAATATTATTCATTGGATTATTTTTAAAGTCATAGAACAAGAAAAGGATTGAGAAAGTATACCTAAATTCATGTAAAACTCATTGAATAAAACAGAATAGATCTTGGAATTACAGAAGTGTTGATTTTGACTTTTTCTGGTTTCTTCCTCAATCACGGTGCATGGATGTGTTATCACTTGTGAAATTCACGTGAACGGTCTTTAGATGAAATGCCAGAGATTTGAAGAAAATATGTTATTGGTAATGAAACATTGGACATGTATCTCATGGTTATCACCCCAAGTAAACAGACTCATTGCCTACTGCTTGGTGTTAAAATATGTTCTTAAATATTTCTTTATTGCAATAGTGTATGCTTATTTTAGCCATCCAAGTTAGCTTATCAATCTTGTTACCTTTTCGGACAAATGCATTTGGTTAATGCTCCGCTGGTTCAGCTTAATGCGTGGGGAGAGAGAACAGATATGCTTGATGATGAAACAAGAAAAAGAGTGCTCTATGATTGATGTGAAGAAAGGTTTAGTATAGTTTCAAACTGATTTACATGTTTCATTTTTCCTTTTTGTAGCTTGGGACAAGAGTACATACACCATTTCTGCTATCTGATAGTGTCATTTACTTCAAATGCAACTCTACGAGATGAGCTTGCACCTAATTGCTTACCCGAGAGTGCAGAGGACTTAACCACCATCCTTACCTGACTCTAGTAGCGGAGCCACATCGACGTTCGGGTTGGCCTTTTTCCCATTATATGTAGTCAAGCTTGAACCACAATATTTTGGCTACGATTTGTATACTTTGTAAAGATACTGACTTTATGTCTTTTATTATTGATGGATTTGATATTACATAGGATTATGGAATGATATTAATTATTATGTCAGGTTGATATTATGCTGCACCATGAGAAACACACCCTCTTTGTAGAATTTCTGTTTCCCAAATATTTTTTTTCAAAGGCTTCTTTAAAATAATTATTTCAAAATACTAAATTAAAAGTATTAAATCCAAATAGTTTTTCAAAATTCTGAGTGTAATTTTGGAATAACCAAACTCAGAGGGTCAACATGCGAATTTTCCTCGTTGTTACATCCGCCGAAATCTCAAAATCCATCCCTGGACGCCAACCACCCCCCATTTTCCCCAACACAACATTTCTTCTCCTACGAAAAAACGCCCACATTCCTTCGCAGCAAATGGCCGCCTCCGCCGCAACGATAGCGTCATTCGCGACCGCAAAGCTCCTCGCTTCATCCTCTACCAAGTTCAAACAACCCCTTTCCGCCTTCTCCCTGTTCAGGCCTCCTACCTCCCTCTTTTCATCATCTTTCGCCGCTCTACCACTCCACCCCCGCCGCCGCCCCCGCCCTCAATATTTGAGATTCTCCACTGTTCCTAAGATCTCGGCCACCATCTCCGTCGGTGACAAGCTCCCAGACGCCACACTCTCCTACTTCGACTCGTCCGACGAGCTTCAAACCATTTCCGTTTCCGACCTCACCTCCAAAAAGAAGACTATCCTCATCGCCGTTCCCGGGGCTTTCACCCCCACTTGCACGCAGAAACATCTTCCTGGATTTGTGGAAAAAGCTAACGAGTTTAAGGCGAAAGGGGTGGACACTATTGCTTGCGTTTCGATCAACGATGCATTTGTGATGAAGGCGTGGAAGGAGAATTTGAAATTGGGTGATGAAGTGCTGCTTCTGAGCGACGGAAATGGGACTTTTACGAAGGCAATTGGTTGTGAACTGGATTTGAGTGATAAGCCAGTGGGGTTGGGTGTGAGGTCGAGGAGATATGCCATCTATTTGGAAGACGGGGTCGTGAAAATCTTGAATTTGGAGGAGGGTGGTGCTTTCAATGTTAGCAGTGCAGAGGATTTGCTCAAGGCTCTTTAATTTGGCTGTTTCGGTTCCCTTTCTTGACTATTGAGATCGAGTGCTCTCTTGTTCATCCCGTTGTGTTGAGTTTTTTATGGTGAAGTGAAATGGTACTTTTTTAGTGTGCTAATAAAATGGGAAATTATATTTGAGAAATTTAAGGTTATTTTAGGTGTTATAATGAATAATGATGCAATGCTAAGACTTGATGTGCATGACTTTTCTATGTTTATTTGGTTTTGTGTGTTTAAGTCTCTATTATTTTGAACCATATGTTTGAATTGATTAGTTCTTGTTTCTCTATCTTTGAACCATAGAAAAGCTTGTAGGACAATGAATATGCATGAAAAGAGGTACTCTTAGTTAGGGGTAATTTGTATGTAGAAGCTGCAAATTAAAAAAAAAATTAACTTTATAAGCTTGGCTTTTAAAATACTTTTTTTAAAAAGCAGAAGTTTTAATGTTTGGATGCAAGATTGAAAAATAAATTTTTAAAGAAAATTGAAGCGGAAGCATGAGCAAGTGCTTTATAGTAGTATTCAAGATTTGACAAATGGTATTCGAAAGACATGCTGGAAAAGTATACATGGCGAATTTTGTATTCAGATCGTTTTCTAATTTCTTGCCTGTTTCGGTACAGTGCTATTTTGGTTAATTTTCCTTAGCTTGGTTATATTTTTGAATTTTGTTTGGAAATTGTAAAATGTTGAAAAACTTGCATCGTTAACCTCTTTGGTATTAGTAAAATTGGTTGTTACCTAGAGAATCCTTATCTAAATACTTGAGCAGATGCTTGAAAGAGCTGAGAATGTACTTGGCACGTATGATCATATATTGTGGTCTCGTGTGTGTATGGCTCTATCTAATGGCTTTGTTTCATGAAATATGGAAGCGATTCTTTTAAATTGGTTGAAACTAAAGAAATTCGAGGAGTTACTGCCAAAATCTTGAATATAATGTTAACTTAGAGTCTGAGTGTAGATACAGGTGCATTTATATCACTGCTTGCTAAGGAATAAGTTGATTCCTGGTCTTGAGTCACTTTGTTATAGCTGATACCTTAAAAGAGTTCCCAGTAGATCTTGAATGTTCAAATTTGGTGGTTCGGTCTCATGACCGCCATATAAGTGGATATCATGGGAATATTCTTGGCATGACTTGAGAGAATTATTGAATTCGTCAAACTTATGTGATCTGCAGCAGAACTAGTGTCCTTCTGGAGATTTTCAAGATTATTAATCTAATTCGAAATAGTTTTTTTCTCGAAAATTCGAGACTCCGGTTAATCTCTCGGTCGAGTAACTAGCATTTTGCGGGATGCGTTGAACCTGTTTAACAGCGTCTATGATACTGAATATATGCAAGAATGGCTGCGGTATGATCTCAGTTTTGATACGGTGCGTCTACTGTTAAGTAGATTTCTCAGTCATTAAATTTTTTTTTGGGTTATTTTTTTGTATTGCTTTACCTTATTTATGTCATAATTATATATTATAATTCAACTTTTATAAAAGTTAAATCTTATAAGTTGAAATATGAAAACTTGGTTAATTACATCACATATGACATAAGCTTCCGATGCGCAGAATATTGGAATCACAATATTCTCCAAATTATTATTATTACTGTTACTATTATTTGTAAATAAAAGAAATCAATGTGATGTTAGGTAATATTTTGTTTGCACTTTTGTTATAATAAAATAAAATCTGACACCGTGTTGGACACTCCCCTCAAAATCGGACACCCGTGTCGGACATGGCTAATGGACGTGTCCGAGCCGTATCTGTAAAGACCCAGATTTTTGAGTCATTCAACAATTGAGTTAACTAATCCATAACAAACTCTTTTGGGTATTTAAAATTCTAAGTGTTATAGTTTAACTAGAACACTATCAATTTAGAGTTAAAATTTAAGTGGTTTAGTAGGTATAGAATTCTTGCTAAGAAGAGTTTAAAAATCTCTAAACTCTAGCCAAGAATTACACCACATCAAGGAGTCCCAAATTTATTAAACCACTCACGGAATTGAGCCAATTAATTGAACCATTGCAGCAAGAGAACTTCCGTGCCTTTCAACTCGTGTTTTGCCAAGTTTGGCATTCGAAATCTATTATTAATCTGTCTCGATTTTGTACAAGTTTGTTCCCTCAATTTCGAAGACTCCAAGGCAAGTTAAAAACCTACTTGGACACTCCTTAACCAAGCCAAAACTCCTTCATGATAGCAGCATATCAGTCTGAGAAAGATCCAACCGAGAAGAGTCCATCCAGCCGAAGAGTTGCATCTCATGTAGGAGTCTTCGGATTTGATCTGATCCAACCGAGAGTCCTTCCACCTTTGGGTCAGTTTATGCCTCTATAAAAGCAAGGTCCCAGCCTCACTTTCAATCACCAATTCACCTTCAACCAGCAGCAAACAACCGAAGCTTTCTGCCTCCCAAAACCAGCAACAAGTTCCATCGAGTTTCTGTTCCAGATTTAGTTGGAGTTTTGATAACTTTTCTGAATCTGGTTCCGGCGTGATTGTGTCATCTTAGCATCACAAAACAAGCTTTAATCTGTCCAAATAAATCCAGGAAGATTAACCACACACTTAGCCAAGTTTTCGAACCATAAACCATCGTTGTTGCAAGAGAGAATCTGTCCGAGAGTTCTGTTGGAAATTACAGCAAAGTTTATGCGTGTTTTGATCCAACGTTGAACCTCCTTAGATTACCAGAAACGTTGTTCATAAGTCCCTCCGTTTTATGAGTTGAAATTCGAGCAGAATTCAAGCAAGAGCCATCCAGAAATCAGTCCAAGTTCGGTGAGCACCAAGTCTGAATCCAAGTCTGCCAACTTGTGTTGTTTGCTGTCCATATTCGATAGTGCTCCAGCAGCAATTATTTGAAGGATTCCAGTAGTAATTCAAGGATTAAACGTGGGTGCTTCGAGTGTTGTTCGAAGCCAAGGAAACCGGGTGTTTCGATACGTGATCAAGCAAGCAAGAAACAAAGCACGGTAAGTGGGCTTTTGTTATATATATTCGTTTCGTTTTCTAAAATCATATAGTATGTTTTGAAATCCCAATCGATATGTATTATGTTGAAATTATGAAAGTATTATTTTGTAAGCACGTTAAACTCGAAATCTAATTGGATTTGGATCCCCATGACCCTGATGCGGTGGGATGTAACCGCTAAAAGAACCTTATACGGTGGTAATCCGTTGTTTCTGGATTATCCAGACCCTTTATTCGTGGGTTAGCCGATGTTATGACCTCATCTCTAGGAGGGTTAAGTCTAGAGACTGATATCAGTACCAAGAAGAGAGTAGAATGCTTTATTGTGCTTAAGTATATGAAAATTATGAAACGATATGTTATGTCATGGCTCGTAAGGGCAACCAAGTATGTTAAGATACATTCATATCGATTTATGCAAGTTTTATGATACAAGTTTATGAAAATTATATATATGTATGATATCGATTGTCCCCCACTTGCTGAGTGTTTTCCAAAGCACTCAACCCCTTACTCTACATGCCCAGATAAAGCCGAAGAAGAATTAGAGCAAGAAGAAGAGCACCAATTTTGGGGTTGGTGAAATCAAGTCCGCTGCGTAGTTCAAGATTTTACGTTTTAAAGTTTTCCAAGTTTTAAGACAATTTTATTTATTCAGTTGTCAAGTTTTTAATTCCGCATTTCTTTATTGTAAAGACAATGGGTTTTTATTTTTATGGAAAAAGACTGGCTTTTCAGTAGTTATGATATTATGAGGCTTATTGATTTCAAGTTGTTTATGGAAATCAATGCCGGTGTTATTGACCCCGGTCTCGGGGCGTGACATTTTAGTGGTATCAGAGCTAGCCAGGTTCCATAATCCCGCTGGGAAAAGTATTCTAGTTAAGGAAATAACTAGAAGAAAATTCCGGTTGAAATAGACCAACTGGAGAAATAAATACAGTTGTGTGAAAATTGTCGTTTCATGATAATTACGATAATCAGAAGTCCAATCTGATTAATCACATGAATACGAAAATTTTTGAAATTTTAAAATTTCCAGTTTCTGTTTTTAAAATTTTATTTTTGAAAAATTGATTTTTAAGAATTATTTTCGGATTTTCTCGATTTTCGTACAGTAAATCCTAGCCGATTTACCGTCGCCGCCGATTGCCGCCATGATAGACGCCGGGGAATATACCGATCGAATCGTTTTTTTGAGTCGATCATTCTGTCCAAGTATCAGACCAATCGGACTTCGTCTGATCCGTCAATTTCTCGATTGTTCTCAAGAACCCTAATTCCCAATTTCTGTTCGATTCCCGATTTCTCGAGCATCGCACGATTGTTTTGAAATTAAAAATTTTCGTGTGATTATTCCAGCAAGTCGATCATTAACCCTCTGTCAATTTCAGATTTCAAGCTTCGATTATGGATTAATTCGAAACCATATTATTCGAATTAAGAACCCTAATTTTCCATTTTTTAAAAAAAAAAAAAAAAATTTCAGATTGCAAAAATCGAAGAGTTTAAGCGCAAGCGACCCTCCACCAGTAAGCATACCTCTAGCAGTCAAAACTTCAAGAGGCTTAGTCCGTCCAGCAACCAGCAAAGGGGACCCACAGTAGGCACAACTCAACAGAGGTACCCTAAGTGCTCGAACTGTGGATTCAACCATCTAGGAGAATGTCTCAGAGGAAAAGGTGCATGTTTCCGATGTGGGAAGACAGGTCACCGAATTGCTGAGTGTCCCGAACCTGATATGAGGGGGACGACTGTAAGGAATAACGGCCCTCCTAGTAAACCAAATGAGACTAAGCCGAACGCCAGAGTGTTTGCTATAACGCGAGATGAGGCCGAGGACGCAAACGACGTTGTGGCAGGTACCATTTATTTAAACGAATTACCTGCGTATACATTGTTTGATTGTGGTGCCACGCACTCGTTTATATCTAAGAGGTTTACTAAGAAACTAGCCCTTAAGCCAGAACTGCTTAGTGAACCATATAACGTAGCAACACCAGCCAATAAGACCCTTATAGCACATAGTATTCACCGAAATTGTAATCTTAGTATTAATGAAATCAAGTTTAATGCTGAGCTAATTCAACTCAAAATGGTGGATTTTGATGTGATATTGGGAATGGATTGGCTATCCAAACATCATGGAGTAGTAGACTGCCGTAACAAGAATGTTAAACTACGGACTCCAGACGAGAAGGAGATCGTATACCACGGCAAAACTAAGGAACGAAAATTCCTTCTGTCAGCAGCCCAAACCTGGAAAGCCGTAAAGAACGGTGAAGAAGTTTACCTAGCTACAATAAGCGAGGTTAGAGAGGAAGATGAACCCAGGATAGAAGACATAGCCGTTGTACAAGAATTTCCGGATGTCTTTCCTGAAGAGCTACCCGGTATAGTTCCAAACCGAGAATTGGAATTTGAGATTAATTTGGTACCAGGCGCTGCACCAGTCTCAAAGGCACCATACCGAATGGCTCCAGCCGAACTGAAGGAACTTAAGGAACAACTGCAGGAGTTATTGGACAAGAGACAAATCAGACCAAGTGTATCCCCATGGGGAGCTCCGGTGTTGTTTGTAAAGAAGAAAGACGGGAGCATGAGATTGTGCATCGACTACAGAGAGCTGAATAAGATCACAATCAAGAACAAGTACCCTCTGCCAAGGATAGATGACCTGTTCGATCAACTCAAAGGCGCTAAAGTATTTTCCAAGCTCGATTTAAGGACAGGCTATCACCAACTAAAGATTAAAGCAGAAGACGTGCCGAAAACCGCATTTAGAACACGGTATGGGCATTACGAGTTCACGGTGATGCCATTTGGCTTAACAAACGCGCCAGCCGTATTCATGGATTTAATGAATCGTGTATTCAAGCCATTCCTGGATGACTTTGTAGTAGTGTTCATCGACGACATACTCATTTACTCGTCGAGCAATGAGGAACACGAACAACATCTTCGTCTTACTCTCCAGACATTGAGAGAGAAAGAACTCTATGCCAAATTTAATAAATGTGAATTTTGGCTAGAAAGCGTATCTTTCTTAGGACACATCATATCAAAAGAAGGTGTGTCAGTGGATCCTAAAAAGGTAGAAGCAGTTTTGGATTGGCATAGGCCAACGACAGTGACAGAAATCCGAAGCTTCTTGGGATTAGCTGGTTACTACCGGAAGTTTGTCGAAGGATTTTCGTCAATAGCAGTACCTCTTACCAGGCTCACACAAAAGAACGCAAAGTTCATATGGAGTGAAGAATGTGAGAAGAGCTTTGAGACTTTAAAGGAAAAGCTCTCATCTGCACCTGTACTGGTATTACCAACGGAAGACACGAGTTTCACTATTTATAGTGACGCATCTAAAGAAGGACTAGGATGTGTACTCATGCAGGAAGGAAGAGTGATTGCTTATGCTTCAAGACAGCTCAAACCCCATGAGCAAAACTATCCTACGCATGACCTCGAGTTAGCCGCAGTAGTGTTCGCCTTGAAGATTTGGAGACACTATCTGTATGGAGCCAAGTGCGAAGTATTCACGGACCATCAAAGCCTCAAGTACTTGTTCACTCAAAAGGAACTCAACATGAGGCAGAGACGATGGATCGAACTTCTAAAAGACTACGATCTCACTATTAGCTATCACCCCGGCAAGGCAAACAAAGTAGCAGATGCTTTGAGCCGGAAAGGCAAAGGGAAAATAATCTTAGCTACGGTCTCAGCCCAACCTTGTCTTCGAGAGACCATCAAGCTAAGCCAAGATCAAGATACGAGCCTAACCAAGCTAAAAGAACAAGTCAGGGAGAAGGAAATTACTGACTTCGAGATTGATAACAAGGGAATTCTGTGGATGAAAGGACGATTGTGCGTGCCAGATGTGAATAACATAAGACAAGAAGTAATGTCTGAAGCGCACAAGTCAAAGTTTTCAGTCCACCCTGGGAGTACAAAGATGTACAAGGATCTGAAGGAAAGTTTTTGGTGGAACGCAATGAAAAAGGATGTAGCTGAATTTGTTGCCCGATGCTTGGTATGTCAACAAGTCAAAGCTGAGCATCAAAGACCCGGAGGACTTCTTCAACCTCTGGAAATCCCGGAATGAAAATGGGATCACATCTCCATGGATTTTGTCGTGGGACTACCAAAGTCAAAGCAGAGTAATGACGGAATATGGGTAATTGTTGATAGACTAACCAAGTCAGCACACTTTCTACCTGTCCGTATGAACTACAACTTGGATAAATTGGCAACTCTATATATGGACAATATAGTGAGATTGCATGGAGTCCCAGTAAGCATCCTATCCGACAGAGACCCTAGATTCGTGTCGCGTTTCTGGAAAAGCTTTCAGCAAGCTATGGGAAGTAAAGTGACTCTTAGCACGGCATATCACCCACAAACCGATGGCCAGACAGAGAGGACTATCCAAACCCTCGAAGATATGCTAAGAGCTTGTGTATTGGATTTTACTGCAAATTGGAGCGAACTATTACCTCTAGTCGAGTTCGCTTACAATAACAACTATCATAGTAGCATTGGGATGGCGCCATACGAAGCACTTTATGGCGCAAATGCCGATCACCCTTATACTGGGATGAAGTAGGAGAAAGAGCTATCACCGGACCGGAGTTAGTACAAGCTACTACCGACAAGATAGCTATTATCAGAGATAGACTTAAGACAACCCAGGACCAACAGAAAAGTTGGGCTGATCTGAAAAGGAGACCCGTGGATATAGAGATTGGTGAGAAAGTCTATGTAAAGATTTCACCAATGAAAGGAGTAATTAGATTCGACAAAAAGGGAAAGTTGAACCCAAGATATGTGGGACCGTTTGAAGTTTTAGAAAAGGTGGGAACGCTAGCATACAAAATAGCACTACCGCCAAATCTGTCGAGAATTCACAATGTCTTCCACGTATCACAACTAAGGAAATACATTACCGACCCAAGTCATGTACTTGAAGCAGAACCCCTAGTAACTCAAGGGAACTTAGATGAGACATTGAAATACGAAGAAATCCCAATCCGTATTCTGGATACCAAGGACCAAGTTCTGAGAAGAAGGACCATTCCTTACGTCAAGGTCCAATGGTCATACCATACGGAAAGAGAAGCTACTTGGGAAATGAAAGAATCAATGCAGGGAAAATACCCCTATCTTTTCCATGATCAAGCTGACTCGAGTTTCGAGGACGAAACTTCCAATAAGGAGGGAGGGATGTAAAGACCCAGATTTTTGAGTCATTCAACAATTGAGTTAACTAATCCATAACAAACTCTTTTGGGTATTTAAAATTCTAAGTGTTATAGTTTAACTAGTACACTATCAATTTAGAGTTAAAATTTAAGTGGTTTAGTAGGTATAGAATTCTTGCTAAGAAGAGTTTAAAAATCTCTAAACTCTAGCCAAGAATTACACCACATCAAGGAGTCCCAAATTTATTAAACCACTCACGGAATTGAGCCAATTAATTGAACCATTGCAGCAAGAGAACTTCCGTGCCTTTCAACTCGTGTTTTGCCAAGTTTGGCATTCGAAATCTATTATTAATCTGTCTCGATTTTGTACAAGTTTGTTCCCTCAATTTCGAAGACTCCAAGGCAAGTTAAAAACCTACTTGGACACTCCTTAACCAAGCCAAAACTCCTTCATGATAGCAGCATATCAGTCTGAGAAAGATCCAACCGAGAAGAGTCCATCCAGCCGAAGAGTTGCATCTCATGTAGGAGTCTTCGGATTTGATCTGATCCAACCGAGAGTCCTTCCACCTTTGGGTCAGTTTATGCCTCTATAAAAGCAAGGTCCCAGCCTCACTTTCAATCACCAATTCACCTTCAACCAGCAGCAAACAACCGAAGCTTTCTGCCTCCCAAAACCAGCAACAAGTTCCATCGAGTTTCTGTTCCAGATTTAGTTGGAGTTTTGATAACTTTTCTGAATCTGGTTCCGGCGTGATTGTGTCATCTTAGCATCACAAAACAAGCTTTAATCTGTCCAAATAAATCCAGGAAGATTAACCACACACTTAGCCAAGTTTTCGAACCATAAACCATCGTTGTTGCAAGAGAGAATCTGTCCGAGAGTTCTGTTGGAAATTACAGCAAAGTTTATGCGTGTTTTGATCCAACGTTGAACCTCCTTAGATTACCAGAAACGTTGTTCATAAGTCCCTCCGTTTTATGAGTTGAAATTCGAGCAGAATTCAAGCAAGAGCCATCCAGAAATCAGTCCAAGTTCGGTGAGCACCAAGTCTGAATCCAAGTCTGCCAACTTGTGTTGTTTGCTGTCCATATTCGATAGTGCTCCAGCAGCAATTATTTGAAGGATTCCAGTAGTAATTCAAGGATTAAACGTGGTGCTTCGAGTGTTGTTCGAAGCCAAGGAAACCGGGTGTTTCGATACGTGATCAAGCAAGCAAGAAACAAAGCACGGTAAGTGGGCTTTTGTTATATATATTCGTTTCGTTTTCTAAAATCATATAGTATGTTTTGAAATCCCAATCGATATGTATTATGTTGAAATTATGAAAGTATTATTTTGTAAGCACGTTAAACTCGAAATCTAATTGGATTTGGATCCCCATGACCCTGATGCGGTGGGATGTAACCGCTAAAAGAACCTTATACGGTGGTAATCCGTTGTTTCTGGATTATCCAGACCCTTTATTCGTGGGTTAGCCGATGTTATGACCTCATCTCTAGGAGGGTTAAGTCTAGAGACTGATATCAGTACCAAGAAGAGAGTAGAATGCTTTATTGTGCTTAAGTATATGAAAATTATGAAACGATATGTTATGTCATGGCTCGTAAGGGCAACCAAGTATGTTAAGATACATTCATATCGATTTATGCAAGTTTTATGATACAAGTTTATGAAAATTATATATATGTATGATATCGATTGTCCCCCACTTGCTGAGTGTTTTCCAAAGCACTCAACCCCTTACTCTACATGCCCAGATAAAGCCGAAGAAGAATTAGAGCAAGAAGAAGAGCACCAATTTTGGGGTTGGTGAAATCAAGTCCGCTGCGTAGTTCAAGATTTTACGTTTTAAAGTTTTCCAAGTTTTAAGACAATTTTATTTATTCAGTTGTTAAGTTTTTAATTCCGCATTTCTTTATTGTAAAGACAATGTGTTTTTATTTTTATGGAAAAAGACTGGCTTTTCAGTAGTTATGATATTATGAGGCTTATTGATTTCAAGTTGTTTATGGAAATCAATGCCGGTGTTATTGACCCCGGTCTCGGGGCGTGACAGTATCCGACACAGAAAGGACACTTTTGGTTGATAATTGTACAATTTAAAAAGTTTTTGGCTAAAATGAAATTTAGAGGTGTATTACTTAAACTCTATTTAATTGAAGTAATATACATTTGTTGTTAGTATGAGTGATACTCTGATGATTTCAATGACATATATTTATATATGTTATTTTTGAATTTGGTATATTTGGACGTGTTTGTTAAACTTTATATTAATTAAAGTAATATATATTTGGTGTTAGTATTAGTGATATTATGATGATTCCAGTTACATGCATTTATTTATATGTTTCTTGAATTTGGTAATAATAATATTTTTGTTAATTTTACATGGTTTTAGAATTTAAAAAATGTGAATTTCAAGTATATATATATATATATATATATATATATATATATTACGGATCATACATGGACGATAGTTGGAGTCAACGGCTCTCTGATGGTTCGGGCCCCTCGGAGGGAGGCATTGTTCGCCTTCCACCTAACATATACACTCTTACTAGACAAAAGTGTAAATGCTGGATAGATCACCCAGATTCGAGTTCATAAGCAGTGACAATTGCCTAGAGTCAAGGTCGGCTAGTGAGACGATGGGGATAAGCTCCATCGTCGATAGGGAAACAACCCGGATCACCAGCTATGGCAAAGGAAGGGGATATGTCGAAATCGGTAGACTCCAAATATTTTGGTTTTGCATTAGATTCGAAAGTACAATCCTGAATCTCTGAAATTATATAAGTGGCTTATTGAACACCTAACTCATTTGTAGTGAGCACAGTTCATCCAACTTGAGATCGGCCAGATGAGGCAACCTAGCTCGGAGCCAGAGAAGGGCATATATATATATATATATATATATATATATATATATTGTATTCTGAAACTTTTGAAAATTTGTGTCGCTGTGTCCGTGTCATGTCAGTGTCGTGCATCATAGGTTGTACTTTTCCGAAACTTTTCCTTTAAAATCCTTCCAAATTAATACAATTTTTTTCCATACATGCCAAAAATTTGACTAGGAATATCGGGGTTGGTTGGGACAAGCTAAAATAGCTTGCAACATTGCGTTGGTTCTCTAAGAACTGCAAAAAAAAATTGGGATCTAGTGCGCTAACGCTGGAAGGGATGGTTTTGGTCCGGAGAGAGACCACTGGAAGACTTAGTCATTTAGATAGAGATAACAGAGCTATACATAAAAATATTGAACTCAGTATCCCCAGGTTAGTGTTTATCTGGTTCGAGAGGACCAGGCGTTCACTAAATGCTGAGTGGTTTTGTATCACAGTAGTCTTCTAGCCCCGATGCCTATCCTCAAAGGAATAAGGCAGGCCGAAGTGATAAACTGATCCATTGACCCTTTCTTTTTCGGAGTTTGGGTTCATTAATGTGATTTACTTTTGGTGATGCTTTAATGAATGAATTTGTGAGTTTTTCCGTCTAAACACAAGCTAATAACATTCAAATAATTAAAGCTTCATATTAAATAACCACTTAAACAAGACATAGTTAGCGATCTAATCCCAATTCTATAGACAACTTTATCGATTTTGAAACTAATCGTTTTAGTTTCATCAGAAATTGAAATTGGAATCGAACCCAATGAATATAGTTGTTGACTCGTAAGGTGACAATGACCACGGAGGGCACACATGAAGGTAAATGTCCACCCTCAAAAAATATATATATATATTTTTTCTATTATCCCTAAAATTGTATTATCCTAAAATTGCAATGTCACACAAATTACAAATTGTCCACTAAAAATTATATTTTACCCCAAAAAAATACTTTCTCCCATTTTTTAATTTTTTTATCCCTCAACCTAAATTTTAAATCCGCCCCCGCCAGTAATCTGATCAATGGTTCGATGGGTTGGACATGTAACCGACCCGTCAATAGGTGGACCGATTAATGGTCATATTTTTTTTGCCCGTATTTTTTTTTTTTTTACATTTTAAATTTAACACATATTTTATGGTGTAGATTTGAACTCATGACTTTCGATTTGAATAATTAGCTTCAACCACTAAGCTATATGAGTCTTGTTGATTTAAATACAGTGTTATAATATATATATATATTAATCAAACAAACATATGTTACACATTTTTTGTTATTTTAGCTTAAATTTATTTCACGTTATTTTATGATTATCCATGGAGAAAAAACACATTCAAATATTTGTACACTTTTTTTTTGAAATTTTAATAACATTTTTACTTTTAAAAAAAAATGGTCAAACGGTAACTGTAGGTTCATGAACTGTAATCAGAATTGTCAAGAAAGGTTAATGTTAAAGGTCAATATTTTTTGAATCGTCTAACCAATGATTCTGAACTGTGATCAGGTCTACCTATAATAACGACAACAACAATAATAAATATCACAATGGCAAGGTTCGAGTTAGACAGGGTCCAAGCAGGAGTTCGTAGAATCACCACTTTCAGGTTTAACAGCACAACCACCTTAATCAGATAAAAATCAAAGGTTGTGATTAGCCTAATCTCCTCTATAAAATACGTCCTATTTCCCATGACCATCTTCAATCTTCACTACCAAAAAAAGCATACAAGCCCTTCTGTTCTACCTGTCTTTTCTCTCTAGATCTAATCTCTCTCTAATGGCGACAATCAAGTGCGTTAAGGCCCGTCAGATCTTCGACAGCCGTGGAAATCCTACGGTCGAGGTTCATCCTTCACTCCACACAGGTCTACCAGCCTAACCATATCGATCAGTTCCGAGCTTTTGTCCGGAGTTTCATGTTTTATGACATTTTTAAAAAAAATTATTTTCTGCAAGCCGCCATTGATGGCATAGATTCACATTGTGGTCTGGTCAATGTAAAGATATTTTTGGTTTATTTAAGAATTGCAGATTTTGGTGTAATAATGACGTTTACTGATCAGACTGGCATTGATAATTTCATGGTTCAACAACTCGATGGAACCCAGAATGAATGGGGTTGGTGCAAGCAAAAGGTATTTTTAAGGCAATATAACAACCCGAGCTAGGTTCTTTTTTTTTTTTTTTTTTTCTGAAATAATATATTAATCAATATTTGTTCTTTGCAATTTTTAAGCTTGGAGCAAACGCCATTCTGGCTGTGTCTCTTGCTGTGTGCAAAGCTGGAGCAGCTGTCCTCAATATCCCCCTGTACAAGGTAGATTGAATTTTATTCATTTTCACCACAATTTGTGATCAAGTTCTAGTTTGGTATTATAAATTTGTTACAGTAATTTTATCAATTTTTGGTTGCGTTGTGGAATCAGCATATTGCCAACTTGGCCTAGCAAGGCAACAAGAAGCTGGTGTTGCGTGTTCCCGCATTCAATGTCATCAACGGTGAATCACTTGCCGGAAACAAACTTGCTATGCAGGCATGTTTATTTCCCATATGAGCATTTGTGATGTGTATCAAGAGATTAAATTTGAACTTTATGAACTTTTTGTTTACAGGAACTCATGATTCTTCCTGTTGGAGCTGCATCATTCAAGGAGGCCATGAAGATGGGAGTGGAAGTATATCATCACTTGAAAGTAAGTGATATCTTTTAGTTCTATGTCCAGTTGAAGCCCGTGTTGGTTACTTACTGGTCTCATTTCATGTTCTCAATTAAGTATTTATATCTGTGTTTGATTTTAATGGAAATTATTGTTCTGTTTACAAAGAAGTTGGAAGCTTGTGTGATTGTCCAATTTTGAGGATGTAAAGAAACGGAATTTTCTAGTCCTATTCCTAGTGACCTTGATGTTCTCACTGTTTTATAAATCTTTTTTCATAATCACGCTATGGTTTTCTTCCCTCTCAGAATGCCAAATCCTGGGTCACCGTATTCCCGTGTTCCTGACCTGAAGCACGTGGATGAAATTTACTTATATTTCTGTCAATAGGAAGATTCCATGCGCTGTGTAATGTGTATCATCTTCTAGCAATATCTTGCACATGGCTGTACCTCAAATGCTCAATGTATATTCCTTGGTCAATCAACTAATTTCATTTTCATCAATCTTTTATCTTAGAAAATTTGCTGTGGCAACTTGAAAATCAATTCTCTTGTCAGTGTATCCTTCGATAATTTCATCAGTTTAATTGGTATGCATCATTCAATTTTTATTTATTTATATCGTGAGTGCACTCCTAGCTACACCCTCGTACATTTCTTTTAAGCACCAATGTCCTAAATATGCTTCATTACACCATTTCAGTTTTTAAATTTATTTCATGCTGTTATTAAGAAGAAATACTGCCAAGATTCCACCAATGTAGGTGATGAGGGTGGCTTTGCTCCGAACATTCAGGTAACTCTCTTTAATGGTGGCATTAGACTTCCATTGTGCTTCCATAGTATGATATTTTACGAGGTTTCATGATTACTACTTCAGGAAAACAAGGAAGGTCTCGAACTTCTATAGACAGCTATCACCAAAGCCGGTTCCAGAGAGAAAGTGAGCACTTTTCCGTGGCCATTTCCCCTTATATCTTTTTCCTTTGTGTTTGAGTCGCTTATGAAATGTTTATTGAATGCATAGGTTGTTATTGGGATGGATGTTGCTGCATCTGAATTTTGTGGATCAGATAAGACTTACGATCTGAACTTCAAAGAAGTGGCAAGTCCCAAATCTGAATTCTTGAATGATATCTGGAATTTGCAATGAGAGTGGACGAGTGTTGTTACTCATGCACATTAAACACTGAAAAATTGCTCGTGCTGTCTTGGACTTTACACATGTGTGATTGTACGTTACAGGGCAATGATGGCTCACAGAAGATGACGTGTACAAGTCATTTGTAGCCGAATACCCGATTGTATCAATTGAAGTCCCGTTCGACAAGGATGACTGGGGGACCTATGCAAAACTTACCGGAGAAATTGGTACTCAAGTGCAGATTTTGGGAGATGATCTCCTCACTACGATGCACGGATACTCCTAGAAATCACTCGGTGCAGTGTCGGACACTTCTCGAACACCGACACTTATCGGACACGAGTCGGACACGCTACATGGCATGTCCTTAATTTTAAAAAATAAAATAAAATCAGACACTCGTGTCGGACACTTCCCTAAAAATCGGACACCCGTGTGAGACACGATCGATGGCCGTGTCCGACACAGAAATGACACTTTTGGGGGTTAATTGTACAATTTAAAAAGTTTTTGGCTAAACTAAAATTTGGACGTGTTAGTTAAACTTTATGTTAATTGAAGTAATATGCATTTGATGTTAGTACGTGATGTTATGATGATTTTCAGTGACCTACATTTATTTATATGCGCTTTGAATTTGGTAGGAATATTTTTAGTGTTATCTTTTATTTGGACGTGTTTGTTGAACTTTATGTTAAATTGAAGTAATATGTATTTGATGTTAGTATCAGTGATACTATGATGATTCCAGTTATACACATTTACATATATGCTTCTTGAATTTGATAAGAATATTTTTGTTGCTTTTACATTGTTTTATCCTTTGTACACTTACTTTCTCCAAGTCACTAAGTCCCTTATTCGCGCAGCAGCACCTGAAATATAGCTTTATTTTGACTTGTCTGACTACCAGATTAATCAAATCGGATGAGTAACTGAAAGTATTGAAGCTGTAAAAATGTCCAAGCAGGCTGGTTGGGGTGTAATGGCCAGTCATCGCAGGTAAGAGACTTTGAATTCTGTATTATGGCAGATCTATATAATATGAGAAGTGAGAACATTGACATGATGATACGATCGATATGTGGATGCAGTGGAGAAACAGAGGACACTTTCATTGCTGATCTCTCTGTCTGTTTGGCTACTGTAAACTCCATTGATGATTCTTGAATTATTTATTGCCTCCAATGAAAACTCTATTATAGAGGGCCCCCCACTGGGTATGCCGATGCGGTAATATTGACATCCACGTCTTGGACAGGGCCAAATCAAGACTGGAGCCCCATGCAGATCAGAACGGCTTGCGAAGTACAACCAGGTAAAGCTTTACACTTGCTACTCCGTATTTTACTTGGTCTCATCCCGAAAGTCGTCTCTTCTAAATACCAGTGATTAATATGATATATGGTGGAATGCAGCTATTGAGAATCGAAGAGGAACTTGGCTCAGAAGCAGTATATGCAGGAGCTAGCTTCCCTGCACCCGTTGAGCCGTGCTAAACATGGTGGCGTTGAGTTAGATGGAGTCGAATGAATAATGTCTGAATGAATCATCTTCATAGATAACTGAGGCTGGTTTTTTATATCCAAAATTTTTTTTGGTCCACCTTCGTCGAGACGTAGACATAGTTATTACTCCGAAAGCTGAGCATGCATCTTGGCATCTGAATGTCAACTTTTATTGCTTGTTTTTGTTTTTCTTCTTTCTTCCATCTTATCTTATGGTAATTGCTTTGTGAACTTGAGCTTTCCGGGGGAAGTTGTACTGATTGAAGGCAAATATGATACATTGATGAGAAGAGTTGCTACTTTTTATATTGTTTAATTGTCGAAGAATAACAATGCAGATTGCGAAATCATAAAATTGTCAACTAACTAAATTTAATAATTAAATAGTCATACTATAAAATATGATATTTTTATGAAAAAACATGACTTGAAATAAATTTTAAAAAAAACATGACTTGAAATAATAAATAAAACATGACTTGAAATAAAAAATTAGGGTGCATTGTAATTGATAAATTTATGTTTTGTATATTTCAAATTCGTCTTTTTGCTAATTTATGTAAATGTGGTTAATTGTAATAGATCTAAGTTTAAACAATAAAGTTGACCATAGGTAGAACTGACATTCCATATGCCATTTGTAATCGAATCATATTCAAAGAAGAATAAAGATGGTTTCGACCTTGATCTTAAGAGGCAATTTCAATTTCCGTAAAAATAGAATTTTAAAATTATCCAAAATATTCGAATCAATCGATATTAATAAAATTTAAATCCTCTAAATCAATCAATCAATCCACGCAAGTGAAGCAAAATGAAAATTTCACAGAGTTGGCTCCACTGCAACAGCCAAGGATATATACATATTGGGAAACCAACCCATCAAACGAAAGAATAAAATGATCATATCATTCCTCATCCAAAAATTATAAAAGCATACATTTTTATAAAAAAAATGTCCATATAGTTTTGATTCTAAAATATCTCTAAATGTTTTATACAAATAATTTTTTTTATTATATATCCATGCATCGTGTGCCAAAAGATAATCGTCTATAGTATATTAAGCAGCATGAACCCTCTGCACCGACTAATCTTAGTGTCATTGTAGGTTTTTTTTTAAATTTTAATATAAAATATACTCTTGTTTTATTTAATATTAAATATTGAAAAGGTAATTTTAGTCGAAATTTAATATGTTTATTTTATTTATTTTTTAAATTAAATTGTTTTTTTAAAAAAAATAATACAAAGGTAATATAGAACGTAAATTTTAGCCCAAGTGAATTTCGAACTGAACATGGCTTTTCTCCAAAATTGGAAGCCCATTCTCATATGTGTATATATACAATCCCGCCTCTCTGGAAATGGGGCAGTTCTACTTCTCTGGTTAACAGTGAAGGCGAAAGGCGCGGGCGCTTCAGCGTTGTCCATTCCAATCATTCAGCTATAAAAGCCCTATCCATTTCTCTCCAAAACTCTATTCCGCAGGCTTTATGTAATTTATTCATGTTATTAGAAGTCCCTTTTGTGTAACTGTAAACTTCAATTTGTATGATTTTGAATTAGGGTTTCGTGTTTTTAATATATGTGTTACATTCGCTTCACTTGTAATCGATTTTGTTAGCCATAGATGAGTTTTTGTTTTTGTTTAGTACTTTAGAGATTACTTTGCAAATTTGTTATATCATACTGCAAGTAATTCACCAACGAACGGTGTTGGGGTTTTGTGATTTGTAACGGGAATGGAGAATTTACGAAGACCATCCGATAGATCTCTTTCCAAAGAGCCGGGACTGAAGAAACCTAGGCTCACCGAGGTTCCTACGGCATCAGATCGCAGCTCCAATGGTCGCAGGGGATTCATTCAACGGCCAGCGGCTTCAAACTCAGGCGTCGGTGGCTTGAGTTTTCAGAGGGACCAAGATTCCGAGAGCAGCGATTCAGTGCGTGGGTCCTTCCCTCAACAGCCAGGTCAGCAGCTGCATCATGAGCTGGTGACTCAGTACAAACTGCTTTAGCTGAGTTGACTTTCAACTCGAAGCCGATTATAACTAACTTGACTATTATTGCTGGCGAGAATTTACGTGCATCCAAGGCCATTGCAGCAACTATCTGCGCTAATATTCTTGAGGTGATTCTGGTTCTTACATTTTGCTGGTTTCATTTTGCTATACGACGCCACTCTGTAGCAGTAGTTGGAAAAGAGAATAGGGAGAAGTGTAAGTGGGTATCATCGTCACTTAGTTGTGTTCTTAAAAAAGTTTGTGTATGCCAATATCAAGAAGTTCAAGTTTTTAACTGTAGAATTTTATAATTTTACTGTGAAATTCATCCAATCTAGCTCATCAGTCTGTGTTGTGGATGTGGGATGACAAGCACTAAAAGATCAATTTGATTAACATTGGACCAATCACTTCTATTACCAATAATATTGATGAAGACCAGATCGAACTGGAATCCATGTATATGTCAATCATTTCAATTGCCACCAATCTGAAATCCGACATCCATTTCCTTTATATTGTATTAAATTGTCCATATTACATTTCAGGCATCTGGGAATTGTATTTGGGATTGATTCCTCAGATGCAATATGTCGTGGTTTGTGAGAAAAATTGTTGCAATTTTTTACTGCAATGGATAATGTGATCAAACTTTGATATTCGGTGCCGCTTGTATCCAACTATTGTAGTTTTTTTTTATATTTAGTTGAGTGATTTGCTGAAATTCTACTGGATTATATCTGGTACAGGCGATCAACAATACCATTTTGGTTGAGTGATGTAAATATTTGCAATGCCTTTGCTTTTGTTGTGGGTTTTATTGCCCTTGTTTCAAGGGAATCTACGTTCCTCTTTATTAGCAGTTGCTGAATGTATGTAAAAACTGATTGCGCTCCATAAAATATTTACCTTATTTGGCAATGTAACTTCACAGGATTCACTTCTCTCACACAATGTTTGTGATAATCTCATTTCACTAAATTTTTTTGATTGATGATCCCTGTAGTGTTAGAAAAGATCGACTATTCTTTTAATGCTGTGTTTTGGAACTTCCATTGAGATGATTGGTGAAATCCAAAGAAATTTGGTTCCTTTTGTGGTTTAAATGAAGAAAAGTGATTTGATTTTGCATTGTACGACTTTCAATTTCTGTACTGATTTACATGGTGCTGATACTTAGAAGTAATGAATAGTTGATTTTGACATTTGATATTAATATGCTATGCTTAGTTATTAAAGCTCAAGGTGCACCAAGGTTCACTTGTGTCTTGAAGCCTATTGATGTTTCTTGTTAAAGCAAAACTCAGCAAGGCATATTCTAAAATCTGGATCTATGAAGAAAATTCTGTTATGCGGCGTGGGACATATTCTTTACAAACTATTTGAGAATAATATAACAAATAGTCATCATTGTCCAAGTGAATGAGTGACCGTTCAGTTGTATTTCACACTAGATATATCTAATGTGTGCATTGACATGCCTTAGAAGCCTCGAATCTTTAAGGTGCTCCACACCCGTGCTTAACAGCCCGGGTGCATGGTTCATTAAATGACTGTTCCTTACCTCGATGATAGGTGTGTGCTTAGGAGCTTTTATTAACTATTATCTTATATTCTGACAACCAAAGAGCATGCCTTAGAACCTTTTCTGTGTGGAACATTATTCAGCTCTGCTCTTGTGAATCTTTAATCAAATCTTCTGGAGTCTGGTCCATCTCTTCGGTTTGTAAGACAGATATGGGGACCTTTAAAAATAGAACTTGGTTCATGTTACATTGTAAACACCACTTTTTTGTTCCCAGGTGCTATAATATGGCTCCTTGTATTAATGTCATTTTTATTGTGTCTCTGACATCCATCCTGTGTATATTATACCTGACAACTGGAATTTACAGGTTCCAAGTGAGCAAAAGCTGCCGTCTCTGTATTTATTGGACAGTATTGTGAAGAATATTGGGAGGGATTATATAAAGTCCTTTGGTGCCAGACTACCTGAGGTAAGAATTGTGAATATTGTTGTTTCAAGATCAACGCTTGAGGAATTGCTGGATCATTAGGTTTTAGTATTTGTATTTCGTGCAAAGTACTGCTGTGATAGAAACACTCGCGTTGCAGTTGTGGCTCATGGAGACAAGAATTGGGTGTTACAGCCCCACACTTAATTTTCTGATAATTACTTTGTGTCTGAGGGAAAAACTGTCAGTTGAAAATGCCTTGTTGCATTGATCTCCATCATTTCTTCCTTGATTATTCCTTTCTTGTGCATTTTCCAGGTGTTTTGCAAGGCCTATAGGCAGGTTGATCCTTCAATACATCAAAGCATGCACCACCTTTTTTGCACCTGGAAAGGAGTCTTCTCTCCGCAATCACTCCATATGATCGAGAAGGAGCTTGGATTCACTAGCACTGTCAAAGTTTCATCTCAAGGAACAATAGCATCTAGGCCGGACTCACAATCCCAACATTCTGCGCCCAGCATTCATGTAAACCCCAAGTATTTGGAGGCTAGGCAGCAACTTGAGATCACCAGGGTAAGGACCCCGTAAGACATTCGGATAATGCCGTTTTAAGCTTTAATATTTTTGTCTGTTGCCTGCTACCAGGTGAATACAATTAATTGTCTTTTCAGAATGCCTTTCTTTTATTTTTTGCCTAAGTTTCTTAGAAAGTGTTAGGATCGTGTGTTATATGCTTGTGCTCTGATATTACAACTCTAAACTACTAGAAACAATACTCTTTTTAAGCTTGAAACTTGGAGTCCTTTGTTTATGTTTCTGGATACGGAGCCTCATAAGTTCTCATAGCTGTTTATGCTAACTTAATGCAACAAACCAGAATGATAATGGGTATCCTATCCTTGTTATGCATTCGAAGTGATTGGAGTATAATCTTAACTGCTTCTCTTTGTTTGAATGCTAGACACGTGAGGAAAGCTGTTTGGTTTATTTTTGGAATCATTTTTTCTTTTCGTAAATGTGCATAACTCTTGCACTTTGTTACCAAATATTTAAAGTTAACGTGTAACTTTCATTTCTTTCATGATGTTAAAAAAGAAATTTACATCTGAAACTTTTTGCTGCTGCATCTCTTTCATTTGACCATTCATGTGCATCATGTGACTTTCGTGTCTGCTTCCACAATCAAGGCTAGAGGAACTAGCATTGATGCCACGATGAAGTCAATTGATGATGTTAGAGCACTGGAGAGAACTTCCAGTATTAATTCTGGGAGATCATCGGCCGGACCTTATGCTAAGGTACAGGTGGTGACTGGTTATTTTGTGTTTTATTTCTGGAAATCTGTGTTCTAAATTATTCTACTCTTACAGTCCATACAGCATCAGCATAGAGATCTAGTAAATGAGTCAGTGCATGACAGAAATTCAAGCATAGCACAAGTACATTCTGATTATGGTCCCAATATATCAGGGCATACAGGCCTGGGAACTGGAAGACTGAGTGAAACATCAAAAGAGCAAGGATTTGACAGGCCTCGTTATGAATTTGGTTTCGATATAACGGGGAAAATATCCCAGCAAAACAATGATTTTGACACGAATCATGGATTTGAACCTTCAAACTCTGGCTCACATCTACAGCACAAGAAAAGCTTTGCAAGTAGGAAAATTGATGGAATGACTAAGAGCTGGAAGAACCTGGAGGAAGAGGAGTATATGTGGGATGAAATAAATTCTAGACCCACTGATTGCGATGCAACTGAGACTTTTGCGAAAGATCATCTGGCGCCTGAAAATTATGGAAGATTGGTAAGTTTATGACGTTCTAGTGGATTGTTAAATGCAATTGTTTTCGGTGTTAACAAAGATTGTAGCTGTAAAGATTTTCTGTGACAACCTTTGTGAATCACTTTGCACTATGGCATGTCATGTTTTAGTAAGAAATGAACTTGTGCCTTCAGGTCTTGGGGCACTATAGTTATGGGCTAAAACCACCATACTGATGCATAGCAAAAGTCATTGTAGATGAGTTCTAATTCATGCACTTAAACATAGCCAAAGAAGTTCAATATAAACTCATGCATAAGATCATCTGTGCTGGTGAGAGAATGCTTAGAAATATTACTTGTTTCATGATCGTTCCCACTAATTGATGGTGAGAGGCAGGAATTTTAACCTGTTGAATTAGGAGAGATATTATGTTCAATGATATCTGGTTCTAGATATTGAACGGCATGATGGTAGCTTATGCTTACGAGGATAATGCCGCCTACTTTAGAGTATTTAGAGTAAACAATGGAGGAATGGCGATTGCAATGCAAAACTAGTTCATCAATTAGCCCACTGAAAAATGCTATTGCTCAATTGTTGTTGAGAAACTATTTATAGAGGCTAAAAGGTGTTTGTGAGTTCACCTGCATGCCATTTGACATTATAAAAACCTTAACTTGTTTCCTACGGATTAAAAAATGTGTAAGAATCATATTTTTTTTGGTTCAGATGTGCACTATGTCCATCCCGTGCTTTACTATTTTGATGCTTTTGGGCAGTGTTAGAGAGGGAGGGTTCTGTTCAGTCTCTTTGATTTGATCAGTACTATAATGACATTTCTTATGCAGGACACTGCTAGCCGTCTCCGAAGGTCTCAAGGTGTACAGGATATTGAGCCAAGGGTTGATGATAAAGCTTCAGCTGAGGGGAGGATTCTTTCTGGGCCTGATAAAAGTACCTCTCACATTGGAACTCCGGGCTATGGACCCAAATTTCCTAGTACACCACAAGGACAGACTCTTGGAGCTGCATCATCCTTGAAACCAAAGTCCATGCACCAACATCCACCTTCGCCACCTTTCTCAGCCAGTGAATACAAGCAGACCTCTGTCGGACCTCCTACAGACCCAAGAAAGCCCGCAGGACCGAGAAACATGGAGTCTCACGACCAAATTTCTCCGGATTCTCGACATTTGCCATATCAAGATATTAATCAGGCTAATAAGAAGAGATTGCATTCTCAAGCTACATCTGCTGTGAATCCTCGTCTTCAGCAGAGAAAACATTTTCCCTCTACTCAACCGAAAAATACTAAACTCTTAGATTTTGAACCTTCTAGTGGAGAAAATCTTTTTCGGTCACAAGTTTCAGCCTCTGAAAGTCACTCTAAAATGGTGGCTTCATCGTCTGACAAATCTACTAAGCGTACTGTTGAGTCCCCTGGTCCTGGACAATCAATCACTAGCAGTTTGTTAGCTTCTGTAGCACAAAGTGGTATACTTAATAGTACTAATGTCACAGGTCGCTCAACTGTGCCGATTCAAGAATCTGGACTGGAATCATCGCTAAGAGATGTGCAACCACCTCTTCCAAATGACACTCGTGCCAGTTTTCCTTCTTCACGATCTTTGCTCGGAAATTCTGCGCGCCCTGCGGAGGTGGACCAGCCATCATTGCCATCTGGTCCCCCTCTCTCCTCTTTAGCAGGTATTCACCCACAGAAGCCTCCAACTGCGGTTAAAGCTGCCTCTGATCCAGTTTCTAGCCTTTTAAGCTCATTGGTTGCAAAAGGCTTAATATCCTCTTCCAAGTCTGATTCATTGTCCTTTACCTCACCAAAGAAATCCGATCAATCTTTGGACAGAGGTCCTGGGGTTGCTAGCACTAGTTCTACTCCAGTTTCTTCCATCCCAGGCATCATTGACAAACCTCTTTCATCCATCACAGATGAGCCTGATGATATGCCCCAGTCAACAACAAAGATAAAAAATCTTATAGGCTTTGAATTCAGGCCCGATTTAGTTCGTAGTTTTCATTCAGCTGTTGTCAGTGAACTTTCTGGTCTCCCACATCAGTGTAGTATATGTGGACTTGGGCTCAAGTTTCAAGAACAACTTGATAGACACATGGATTGGCATGCTGTAAGGGATTCTGAGCAGAACTCTTCCAACATAACTTCAAGGAGGTGGTATGCGGACTCAAATGACTGGGTGGCTGGAATTGATGACAGCGATAGTGCCACAGACCTCTTGGGAGGTTCGGGCGAAACAACAGCAAGTGACCACATGGTTCCTGCAGATGAAAATCAGTGTGCATGCATTTTATGTGGTGAGCTGTTTGATGATTTCTACAGCCAAGAAAGGGATGAGTGGATGTTCAAAGGAGCTGTTTACTTGACCAAGTCATCCTTGGAGTCACATGAAAGGACTGGAACTGCTAGTGATAATACTTTTATGGGTCCTATAGTCCATGCTAACTGCATATCGGATCAAGTAATTCATGACTGAGGCTGGCTTGTCATATCAAACTGGTAAACCGTAGTTTTGTTCGTTTTCAACTGCGGGCATTCATTCGTGAACAAAACTCTAAAATATGTCGTATAACTTGGCGTTAGTGTCACATGTAAATTGTAGGATATATTCTTTACTTTGCGTTCAGGCATTGAAATTTGGTAATTATCTTCACCTCAACAAGCTATTATCCTACTTGACTCTCTTGTTTCTTTTGCAGAAAAATGATGCATAACATCTCGATGTGAGAAATAGTTTAATGTCTCGGGTATATCGCATCAAAGCCTTCAGAATTTTGCTGCGATCTCTTAAAAACCATTTCTATGCAATGTTTCCTCAACATTTCATTGCACTGCACATACAGGGAAGCGTTTTGTGAAGCAAACATTTTGCTTACATGTTGCTTTATGCCTGTGAACCTCAAAAGCTGGTACCTGTAGTTTTTTTTACAACCCTTTCAAGGATTTCTGTTTTTATTTTTCATTGTAAAAGAAACACACAAGTTGCCAAAGGCTCATACATGCCCGTCTCTGATTTTGTTGAAAGAAATGCCAGTTCTTAATTAAGTCTTAAGTTTCACTGATTCCAACCTTTGAAGTTCAGAAGTGTTGTAAGCAGGACAGAATAACATTAAATAGTTTGAATATACTTTTCTCCTAATGACTCTTGCATCTCATGTTCTCCTTCCCTCTCAAGGCTTTTGAATGCATCCGACGGTATCTAAGAGATCTGGAAATGATTTATGCTGTTCTATATATCTGCAGCACTCGAGGCTCATCATAAGCAATGTTAATGTTGCAATGCTTTTTGATGCCTTGCAAGTTGGGGTAGGCTCATTATAATCCGACTCTTGTCTGAAGTATGGGATATACACTAGTTATGTTTCTGAAGATCCAACTTAAGCATGTCACTTCCAATTACCTGAGAGGGGTAATGAGCTGACATTTGCATCATTGGATATAAAGGATCTTGGCAGTTCCAGGATTTTGGAATTGCACATGTTGTCTTTATGGGTATAGATATTTTGTTGATATTTCTTACTTTGTAGAGTTTTGACGACTTCTTGGATTCTTTGATTGGTTGCTTATAAAATTCTCTGAAGAAATTATATGAAGGTTTTTTTTTTTTTTAAAGTTGAAACAAAGCATAAAAAGCCATTGTTTTTTGCTTTTATATTTTAACATTTTAAGCATTTCTAAATTTAAAACACCAGACCAAACAAATTCTTGTGTTTGGGTCAAAGACTTTGAAATAAGAAAGTGTCAAATCTACTATTCGTATTCTGGATACCTTTAAATTTGTTAATTTTTAAATCATTCCCTTAATATTTTGCATTTTTAATCTAGTCAAAATGATGATTTCATATCCAATTCTTTTTTTTTTTTTGAAATCTAAATCATTTGATCCAAACGAAATCTAAAAGAAATAGTATTTTTTTTTATTGTGTTGAAAAAATATTTATATATCCAAATATATTCTCACGACTCCTCCGCTCCACAATTGTGTCCCATTTTTATATATGGGAATCTATGTTGTATCGGTAATCCAAAAAATTACTTCATATAGTATTAGATACTCTGCAGACATGGCAGGACAAGTGTGCGACACGGTGTCGAACACGCCGCGTAGTGTATCTGTATTTTTTTTAAAAAAATAAATCTGAAGTGTCGATACGCCGTGGATACCGAAAAAGTTTTTTTAAAAAAAAAATTCTTCAAAGAAAAATGTTAAAAAAATTGTAATTTTTTTTATAGAAAAATGTTAAAAATTATAATTTTTTTTATTGTAGTTTGGTAGAGTTTGAGTGATATTTAGTGTATGTCTTAATTCATGAATGATTTGTCGTACAACTATACATAATTTCTTTTTTTATCATTTAAATATTTGATAATGAAATTTGTTCTTGAATTTCAATATATTATAACATAGTGTATATATAAAATATATATACAAATAAAAAATATTGTCGTATCGTAGATGTATCGTTCCCATAATTTTAGGAGATATGTTTCCTCATCGTGTCATACCCTTGTTCTCGTATCCGTTTTCGTGCAACATAGATGTAATTTACTGGGAGGGGTATTATTCAAATAAAAAGAACTTATATTTCTAAAAATAATGTTTGTCTTTAATATTACTAAATCAAACCATCTCCGCTTTGGATCTAGTGGTCATTTACTCCCATGTGGTATCGATAATAAACAGTTTATCGCTCTGTGGTTTGTAACCCCTGTGATTTTCAAAATAAGAAGCTTATCCTAATGTGGTTTGCAAAACATAACATATGTAGAAATGATGTTTTGCACATATTCACAACTATAATGTGGTAAACTTATTTATTTTCACAAACCACATGGGGTAAACTGGCTATTTTCAAACCACATTGGGGTAAACTGCTATTTTAAAAATCAAAAGGGGTTAAACTGCTTATTTTCAAACTATATGTGTAATCTGTCTATTTAGAAAATCACGGGGGTTCATCGCCAATAACAGTAACAGTCCGCTTTGCCTTACCTAGCGTTTCTGCTCACATGATTTTTTTTATAATACTTCATATTTGCAAGTTAATTATGGTTATTTGAGGTTGAATATATGTTCTAAAATCATTAGATTTATCATAATTTTTTATTTTATGTGTAATTAGGTCACTTTACCACTGCAATATAATACAATAGACTCAAGTCTCAACAGGCTGGAACATTTATACGAGCCCATATTTTTAATATGTCAAGCCAAAAGTTATAGATTATCCATGTTTTCAATGAAGAGAAGCTAGAGAGAGCCAAATTAAGAGCAATGGAGGAAGAAAAACCAGTAGGGATTGTCGACTTTTAATTTCTCTTCTTTTTTTTCTTTCTTTTCCACATATAATATACGTATTATTATATTACCTCAAAATATTTTAATATCTTTTTATGACTCTTATTGAAATTCCTTAGTTACGTCTCAGGAGCCATCTAAACTGTTTTGTGTCTAGACAGAGGACAACTATTGCAAAAGGGCTGCAGCTGGTCAGTGAGTTCATGTTTGGACCGAGTCGTTTGGGATGAACGATTTGAAATCCTTGATTTCGTATTATTTTAATTATTAGATAGTTTCCATACAATTAGACCCGACACGGTTCAGAACCGCCGGTTAGACGGTTCAAAAAATATCGACCCTTAACTTTAACCTTCCTTGATGGTTACGGTTACGGTTCATGAACCGTCGGTTACGGTTACGGTTACGGTTAACCAACGGTTACGGTTACGGTTTGACCCTTATTTTTAAAAAAAAATTAGAAATATTATTAAAATTTGAAATAAAGTGTAAAAAGTGTATGAATGTGTTTTCATCCATGGATTAAACATAAAATAACGTGAAATAAATTCAAGCCAAGATAATCAAAATGTGTAGATATATTTGTTTGGTTGATTTATACTATATTTAGATCAACAACCTCTTATAGCTTAGTGGTTGAAGTTAATTATTAAAGTTGGAGGTCATTAGTTCAAATATACACCATAACATATATTTTAAATTTAAAAATGTAAAAAAAAAATAAAATAAACCCTTGAACCGCCGGTTAACCGACGGTTCACGGGTTAGCAAAATCATGACCCTTAACCGGCCCTTCTATAGATGGGCCGGTTACGGTTCCGACCCTTCTAACCGTTGACCCGGTTAACCGGCCCGTTGACCACGGGCCGGTTCAGGATCGATGATGACCCTTGGTCGGGTCTACATACAATAGTTTCAATCTAATTTCCCTGAACTTAAGCTTGTGCACGAACAATTCGTTATTAATATTTTAGTGTATGAGTAAATATAGTTTGATTAATAAGTATGCATGTCCTTGAATTAAGGGCGGATTCACAGCCAGGCAAGAAATAACAAATGTGCTCCTAAAAAAAACTTTATATTATCCCCCTCATCTTGGATTCTAAATCCGCCCCTGCCTTGAATCATGGTCTTGTTGCTCCTTCGAGGTTTCTTGCTCCTTAAAATTGTTCATAATGTGAGCCTCCGGCCTTAGCCGGATGATAAATGCTCATGTTCACCCTTAGAACGACTCGGTTTTGAGTCAGGAGAATGTCCTAAAAATGTTTACAAACAATCCACCTACCCCATATCAAAAAAAAAAAAACATTTGTTCATAATGTATGATGTCCTCAATTCCCTTGTGTTGTATCCATATTTGCCTAGTGAGATATGCATGCAATATATGGTTACATGTATCCCAATTGGTCACATTAGTGATTTACTGTTGGTTCTTTGATTGAACGATTTGAAATAAAGATAGTTCAATTTTATGATCTGAATTCATGAAAATAGTTTGAATGCTTGTTTTTTTGCTTTGACATTATGTGAATTTAAAATCTCCTCCTTCTCGACAGTGTTATGGATTATTGAACTTTTTTTTTAAAATTTTTTTTGCTTTAAACCATCAAATTTTTCGAATATCTATTAATTATGTAATTTAATTTTTATACAACAGTTTCTGTATGATTAAATTTCTTGATTCCATATATCTTATATTGCCAATACGTATCATGCCTAAAATCATGAAAGACCAACGCATGAATTGTATTAGATAGACTTTGTTCATATATATTAAGTAATAATATCACTTGAGCTCTATTACATCATTTCACAGCTATATATATTTTACCAACGCAAGAATCCTTCAGATATTACACTCTTCTTCTATCCTTCCATGGCTTGTGGTTGGTGATTTCAATGAGATCATTCAACTATCGGAAAAGGAGGGTGGATTGGATTGGGAATGCTCACATATGAATTTACTAGTTTCCTTGACACCGCGCAAGACACGGTGCCAAGGACCAATTTTGAGCTGTTTAGTTTCCAATTTCAATTTTCTTTAGATTTAGAATTCATAATCTCAAGTTAATAGCAGCTGCAGTAAACAATTTGCTGATTTTTATTTTATGAAAATCATAAGACAACGTGGCGACTGATGGTACTAGATTGAACGTAGCTCACCGTGGATTAGAGCCATAGACCCCAAATAGTATCATACGTGAGCACGAAAGAAACAAACGTAGAAGAATAGTTGCATAACCTCGAAGAATGTAATCGAGGGAAGCATGAAAGAAAGAAGCATAGAGCACAGTCCAACAACAAAACATTTTTGGAAAAGTTCCTAACCAAATAAGAAACAAAAAAGAGTTATAAGCTAATTTTGGCAACATGAAACTAACATGTTAAAAGTACAGAATATTCACAAAGATTCTTAAGATACACATCCATAAAATTTTGTACTACAATCTTAAGACAATCTTAGCAACAAATGGCTTCGTCGAGTGCAATAACGACTCCAGTTCATCATGGTGAAAGGCCTGAAAAGTTCAATGGGAACAATTTCAAGCGATGACAACAAAAGATGTTTTATTTGACAACCTTGGGGTTGGCAAGGTTCCACAATGAGAATGCTCCTACTATTATGGAGAGTGAAACCGACAACCAAAAGAGGTATGCGGTTGATGTGTGGAATCAAAGCGATTTCCCGTGCAAGAATTATATTCTCAACGGACTGGACAACACATCATATAATGTGTATTGTCTAGTGAAGACGGCCAAGAAATTGTGGCAATCCTTGGAGAAAAAGTATAGATTCGAGGATGTCGGCATGAAGAAATTCATCGTTGGGCGATTCCTGGATTTCAAAATGGTTGATACAAAGCCTGTGATAGCACAAGTGCAAGATTTGCAAGTAATCATGCACGAAATTCATGCGGAGGAAATGGTTCTAAGTGACTCATTCCAAGTGGCCGCCATGATTAAAAAGTTGCCTCCGTCATGGAAGGACTTCAAGAATTATCTCAAGCATAAATGAAAATAGATGAACTTGAAGACCTTGTGGTTCGCTTGAGAATCGAAGAGGACAACAAAATTTTTGAAAGAAAGGAAAATTGGCACCAACATGAAGCACGAGTGAACTTAGTGGAAAAACACGCCGGAACAAAGAGGAAGTTTGACGGCATGGCCTCCAAATCTGGAAAGGCGAAGAAGTTCAAAGGCAAGTGCTACAAATGTGGAAAACCCAATTATATGGCAAATGATTGTCGCAATAAAGACAATCGCGGGAAGGCTATGGATCAAGTAAATGTGACCGAAGAAGATCGTCTCTCAATTGATTTGGATGATCTAGCGCTTACTGCTTAAATTAGATTGTGTATCTTTGAAAGTTGTAAACTCCAAGAATTTAGTGATTCTAAATAAATGTAATGACGATATTTGTTGAAAGCAATAAAATTTATGTTATTACTTCTTGTAGTGAATCTTATGGTTTGTTGCATGACTGTTAGGATCATTTAAACCATAGTTCGCAGCACAAATTGTAATGTTAAATTTATTGTTTATATAGGCAATAAGTTAACAAAATTGTCATTCATTTGTTAGAAGAATTGTAATGTCTCTAGATAGTACTCACAATGATGTTTGTGATGGATAGATAGTGCAAACTAGAGACTTGAGAAAAGTAATTTGTTACTTTATCAAAATTTGCACATGATATTGTTGTGACTTTTTTGCTATGAAGCAAAAATAATGTTAGTGAGGTGTTTAAACACTTCAAGAATAAAATTGCAATAAAATTTAGCAAATGGGTTTTGCTATGAGAAATTGTGAGTAGATTATACTTGTGTTGTCTAAGAATTTGACGCTTAAGCTTGAATCTGCAAGACTATAAAATCTTGAATTCGAGTTTCTAAGCTTTGTACGCTTAAAACACAAGTGATAAATTGAAGTCACAAATTTTGATTAGGCGATGTAATATCTCAAATTTGTTCAATTTGAATTTCTAAGCTAGTACGCTTGTAACATGAACTTGCAAGATTTAAAATCTTGAATTCAAGTTTTTTAAGTTAGTGCGCTTAAATTGCAAATTGTGAACCGAGTTTGAGAATATTATCCAAGTTTCAACTTTTGTAAGCAAGTACGCTTAAATCCAAAATTTTCAAGAAATAAAAACTTGAATTTGGATTTGTAAGATTATAACGCTTAGAACTTGAAACACGAAAAGTTTGAATGCCAGTGCACTTCGCTACTACCCAAAGTTGGGGGTTGCAATTCTAGGATTCAATCACTTACCACATTTAGGCAAGGACTAAAACCTTGTGATTAAAGAAAAAGAGAGTTTCCTACAATATTTGAAATGTGGGGCTACTTGGCTAAACTAGAAATGAAGGCCAAAGTAAAGTCATAACAAACACCAAATAAAAGACATGAAGAGTTTTGACAAATCATGTTGTCAAGATTAACGAGTGTGACAAATGTGTACACATCTAAGCATATGTATGCTTGTGTATTGATGATATGCTCATTGGAGAAGCAATTTAGAAATCATCAAGTAACAAAGGAAAAATTGTTGACGAGACATTTTGACATGTGCGCATCAAGAATAATGCTTGGGATGAAGTTTCCAAGACACTTGAAGAATGAAATCTCAAGGACTAATTCGAGTTTCAAATTTTAAGCTTTGCACTTAAAATTTCAAGTTCGCAAGAAATAGAATCTTGAACTTGTAATTTTTTAAGAATCTATGCGCTTAAATATGAATTATGATTTAAAGTTGAGTATTTCCTTGGTCTTGAATTTTGTAAGAAATAACGCGTTTTAAAATTCGATGTTGGAAAAATCCTAAAAGGATAAAATGATGCAAAAGAGGTAACGTGATTACCAAAACTGAAGATATACTGTTGTGGAAAATTCTCTATGCTAAACATATAAAGCTTCTTCGGCCGAGTGGCTTTATAAGTTGTTAGAGAAAAATCATGTGCATGCAACTAAAATGTGTTGCGAATAATGCTATATGACAAAATGATCTCTAGTGGCATAATCGTGAGTGATTATGTGAAACCATGGATCCGCATATGAAATGGTTAACCGAGAGATCATGTGGAAGTTTATCGAGGAGAATGTGGTTAAAACCCTATAATCAAAATCTCATAGTGGATACCCAACCTTGTTGACTAGAAATTCCAAGATCTAGGTTCAAAAGGGACAACTATATTATGAGATTGTATAAACACCTTGGAGAATTAATCTCCGACTCATTCCTATGGCCTGCAAAAAGGGAGGGTAGGCAAAAGGCATTTAATGATTCCTAAGACATATAAGAATTTGTTGGAGTATAGCGGGATACTCTTCTAGGAGATCACCTACGTAAGTGCGAAGTGGGGGCCGCTTCAAAGATGAAAGCACTTATGAAACCAAGTGTGGTCCATGGCCGAAACGGACACAAGCGTAAGAAACCAATACGAATGTTAGAATTATTATGGTGTGGGTTCAATTGTCTTGGTTTACACCAACGACTAAATAGTTCAAGATTATAAGTTCACTATTAAGTGAAGTAAATCCGATTGAATACTACTACGGAAGATTCAAAGCCGCAAGTTATCTCTCTAGATGCCATAATAGTTCGTTAAAAGTGCTCAATTGCATACATGCATTAATTTAATTCATGTGGGGGATTGTTGGAAAATTTGTAATGAATAAAATTAATTTTGCATGCTCAATCGAGCGGGCCAGAAACTTTCGTGCCTTCGTGTTATGATCGGTCCGGAGTGTTTAGAGGGGGGTGAATGAACACTCCTATTAAAAATTAATCCCTTGTGATTTCTTTCGGATTAGTGAAAGAAATCTGTTTCTTAATCAACTCTTTTTCAGAACAGACCACTGAATATTTTAGTGCGGAACGGTCTGTTCTTAAATTAGTAAGAACGGCTCGATGGCTTGAATAATAGAACGAGTGCAGAATGATAAAACACAGAATATGTTTCTGGAAGTTCGAAGGTGGTGTAATCCTTCTACGTATCCCCTTCTTCCACTTAAGGAAGGATTCCACTAGAAGACTTTGATTTATACAATCCTGTTGTACAAACCCGATTCAGCTGGATTTACCTCACTACCAGACTGAAACTCCTAGTCTCTCGATCTGTTCAGACACACTCTGTCTGACAGTTACAATTGTTTCTCACTTCTATATTTCAATACAGAATACACAAGATAGACTTTAGTCTATGCACACAATGATCCTAAATGATCAAATATTACAATATACTTGTGCTTATGAAGATTTTCAGCTCGAGATGTCTGAGCTTGTAAGCTTGTGCTGTTTTGCTTTCTTGTGCGTTTTTCGATTGATCAGACTCTTGCCTTGAGCTCTTATGTTGCATCCTTTTATAGTTGCATGTACCAACGACATTATTTCCTTTAATGTGTAACTCTTGACTCTGCTTAAACTCTGAGTAAGCTACAGTCTTCTTCTTTAGGGTACTTGCCGTTCCGGTTCATGCTTTCGGCGACTGTCAGGTAGGCTCTTCTTTGTCTTCTTACCTTTTATGGTAATCTTCAGTCCTTGGTCTTTTTCATCATTAATTGCAACATTAAATGCTTCAATAAATAGCCGTTAATGATTCAGACTGAAGAGCCAATCTTATTCAGCCTTGACTGCTCTGATCTGATAGAAGTTGAGATCGATCTGAAGTTTCGATCTGGTCAGGCTGATTTCCATCGATCCGTTCTGTTTTGCGATATACCATATCAGCTTGATCTGTTTTGAGCGATCGATCTGGTCAGTCTGATTTCTCTCGATCCGGTCTGATATGTTTTGTCATCTTTAAAATCCGAAACTAACAAATTCCCCCTTTTTGATGATGACAAAACCTAGCTTCTAAATCTTTTTATCCAGTCTTTTAAGAGCTCTGAAGCGTATACTTGCGGATCGATTACTTCTTCTTGTTCAAAATAAATGAGCATAGTTAAGTTATAGTTCGGATTGATTAAGTCGTTTTAGTTCAAAATAAATGAACAAGGACTTAACTAAGAACTTAGATTTTTATTGATCACAAAAATCTAATATACAGACCAGTCTGACTTAAATAAAGAAACTTCTACTTTCTTGAAGACTGAGACTGATGCGGCTTGAAGTCTTTTCTCTTTTCCCCCTTTTTGTCAGCAGCAATCTCTTGAAGAAAATCGACAACCTGTGCTAGCTGAGCGCTGATAGTGTCAAGACGAGTGTCTTGAGCACGAAGGGAATTGGCTAGGGATGCTCGGACTTCAGTGGCCAGCTCGATCTGCTCTTTTCTCAGGCTGTTTTTATAAGAAGCTTGCTGAGAGAACAGATCATTCAGTCCTCGCTGAATGCTGCTAATACTGGCTGTCATCTTCTCTTTAAATGAATCAAAATCCAAGACTGTGGTCCGCTGACTTTGATGAACCTCTATGACTCGTTGAGAGAGAGATAGACAGTTATCAGATAAGTGCTGAAGGGTCCTAGCCAAGGATGGAGGTGCGCAGATAAACGGCTTGGAGAGTGATCAGATGACGACAGGGTGTGATCAGCTTCTTCAGTAATCGGTATAAGTGAAGATAAGGCAGCTTGGCGTGTTTCGGACTGCATCAGGGTGACCAAGTCCGAAGAAAAATCTTCTAAGAACGCCATATCTTCAGCAGATTGTTCTGGAGGAGTGCTAGGTCTCGAAGGCTCTTCAACCTGTAAAGCTGCAACAACGGTTGAGACCACCAGATCCGGATCGACGAAAGCTGGCGAGACAACTGTTGTAAGTGCGGCGGTTGGACTGAGTTGAACATGGGAGACTGATGATCCCAGAGGAATAGACGTTGTTGGAGAGTTCAACAAAACATTCAAGGGTTCATCTTCTGCAGCAGACGGAGCATTAATCATTGTCTGCTCCGCTGTCTGATCCGCTATTTGATCTGCTGCTTGGTCCGCTGTTCGATGTGCTATCTGGTCCGCTGTTCGATCTGCTGTCTGGTCCGCTGCTCCAGAGGGAATAGTATCTATGAAAGGTTCTGCCAGAGTCTTGCTCGTAGTTGGATGATCCGGGCTGGGTACTGGAGTGGATACGCTGAGCTTCTGTCGTTGAAATCGGACAGCTAAGTGAAGAGCATGAATATCCATTTCCAGTTGAGCAATAACAGCACCATCATCTTTGGCAGTTGGAGTGCTCGGATCGAAATTTGCTTTCTTAGCGGCCAAGAGCAAATTTGCCAGCCTGAATCTCTGGTTGGCCTGAAAAAGATCTTTGTGCTGTACAGCAATTCTAACATCTTCTGTCTCTGTCCCCTTAAGGACTTCCTCTTCCATCTTTTGTAGGCGTCTCAGTTTGCCGAAGAACATATCAATGTGGTTGATCGTTCTGTACTCGACATATTCATCAAATACCACAATGAACGCCTTCACCTTTTCTTCAACATCCTCCATAGTGATGTCGATGGCTGTTTGCGCGGCAGATTTGGGTTTGGAGGAGAGTGGTTCAGCGAGAATGGCCTTGCCCTTGCCGGTGGAAGATGGGGATTTGATCCCTGATTGGGTGTAGTCTCCCAATTCTGTTATAACAATCCCTTTGACCACATGGATGGCAGAGGAGACTCTGATGGTTACTTTGGGTAAGGTGGTTGAAGCTGTTGAAGGTTGGGTTGCAGGTTGGGGTGCAGGTTGGGGTGCAGGGGTGGCTTTTGTGGAAGGCAATATGGGTAGGGTTTTGAGAGGTAGGATTTTGATTGGCTTGGTGATCTGGGTTCTTGGCTTTTTGGGAGGGGGCTTGGCTGGAGATGAAGGAGCAGACTGAGTTTCCTCGGAGTCAGTCTGAATGGTCAATTTGCGCTTGACTCGAGGTCTTCGAGCAGCAGCCTGTTCTTCTCCTTTCTCAATCTTGACGGCCACCAGATCGGTAGGAGTGGGTGGAGCACTCTTGGACTTCAGGAGAGCCAATCCCTTGGAGTTGAGAATTTTAAATGGACTTGAGCAGACGGCTTCCCCAGCTCGATGTCCAGCGTCTCCAGTAGTTTGCTTAAAGGAACAGCAAAACAGACAGCCTGTTTGGAGGCGATTACTGTCTCAAGCAAAACTCCAAATAAAATTGTAGACCAATTCATCTTCTGCCCTGAGTGAATAGCAGCCATGGCCCGGAACTTCTCAGCAGTAACATCATCATAGCTTCCGGCTTTGCCCAATAATGGCTTGCCAACAATCTCGCATAACACCTGGAAATGAAAGAACATTTCCTTCTTCTTGAATGAAGGCTGCAGGCGGTGGCCAAAGATGGATACCTTCCCCTGAAGATTCGTGAGGGAAGCTTGAGGAATTTGGCCAAACTCAGGCAGTCCGGAGTTGGGAAGGCCAAAGGTCTTTGCCAGCGTCGACGGAGATATTTCAAACGATTTGCCCTTTACGGTGGTGGAGATGAATGTCTTCTGTGATACAGCATTGGCGAACAGTTCTCGAATCTCCGACTCGTAAACCACGGTGCCACATTCCAGAAAATTCCTTAAACCAGAAGATTCTAAGGACTTGAATATAGAGACCATTTCGGGATCTTCAGCCCTGTAGATATCATTGAACTCAACGGAAAGAGAATTGTGAGTTATGGTAGCCATTTGAGTGTAATGGAAAAATACGAAGAGTTTGAAAAAAATATGAGAGAGTTAGAGAGCAGACAGCGGTAATTCGTAAAAAGTGAATGAAAATGAAATGTTCAGCCCGCTAAATAAGAGAGAGAAGACACGTGTCTTTATCTCGGAGACTGATAATTAAATAATTCAAAATAAACGGTCAGGATAAAAGAGAGATAAGGCTGTTAAAGTTGCGATCAGTCCGGGCTATTTTAAACAATTATTTTATTTAAAGATTCGTTGACCAGACAGATCATGGGATAACATCAGATTTGACATAGATCGGTCTGAAAGTTCGGACCGGTCTGTGTCGTTCTGATCATTGTATTATCGATCTGTGCCAACATACAATCTTTAAAAAATAACTAAAAGAAAGATACTTCTAAAACATCAAGATAAGTCTATTAAACCAAGAATTTAACGAAAATAATTAAACTTAGCCTCAGGAAGTGGTTTGGTGAAGATATCTGTTGCTTGCTGTTCTGTTGAAATATGCTCGATCCGAATTTCCTTTTTGCCAACATGATCTCGAATAAAATGATGTCTTATATCAATGTGCTTTGTGAGAGTGCAAAACTGGATTATACGTTATAGCAATTTCACTTGTGTTGTCACAAAATATCGGAGATTCAACAGCTTGAATGCCATAGTCTTTGAGCTGGTGTTGAATCCAGAGCATTTGAGCGCAACAGCTTCCAGCGGCAAGATATTCTGCTTCAGCTGTAGATGTGGCAATAGATGTTTGCTTCTTGCTAAACCAAGAGATCAATCTTTCACCTAAGAATTGACATGTTCCACTGGTGCTTTTGCGATCAATCTTACAGCCAGCATAGTCAGCGTCTGAATTCCGATTAAGCTGAAATTTGAGTCTTTGGAATACCAAAGACCAACGTTCTGAGATCCTTTCAAGTATTTCAGAATACGCTTAGCAGCAATAAAGTGTGATTGCTTTGGTTCTGACTGAAATCTAGCGCACATACAGACTGAGAACATAATATCAGGCAGGCTCGCTGTAAGATACAAGAGCGATCCGATCAGTCCTCGATACATAGATACTTCAACTGCTGTTCCCCCTTCGTCTTTGTCTAACTTGATTGTAGGACTCATTGGAGTTGATGCAGTTGAACACGTTTCCATTCCGAATCTCTTGAGTAGCTCTTTGGTATACTTGGTTTGATTTATGAAAAAGCCATTGATGAGCTGTTTGACTTGGAGACCCAGAAAGAATGAAAGTTCTCCCATCATACTCATCTCAAACTGTCCCTGCATTAACTTAGAGAATTTCTCGCATAATTTGTGTTAGGATCGGTCCGGAGTGTTTAGAGGGGGGGGTGAATGAACACTCCTTGTAAAATTTAATCCCTTGTGATTTCTTTCGGATTAGTGAAAGAAATCTGTTTCTTAATCAACTTTTGTACAGAACAGACCACTGAAAGTATAAGTGCGGAACGGTCTGTTCTTGTATATGTAAGAACGGCTCGATGGCTAGTATGAAAGAACAAGTGCAGAAAGATAATACACATGATATGTTTCTGGAAGTTCGAAGGTGGTGTAATCCTTCTACGTCTCCCCTTCTTCCAATTAAGGAAGGTTTATACTAGAAGGCTTTGATTTATACAATCCTGTTGTACAAACCCGATTCAGGCTGGATTTACCTCACTACCAGTCTGAAACTCCTAGTCACTCGATCTGCTCAGACACACTCTGTCTGACAGTTACAGTATGTTTCTCACTTCTATTTTTCAACACAGAATACACAAGATGCGCACAGTGATCCTAAATGATCAAATGTTACAAAGTAATCGTGCTTAAGAATAATTTCAGCTCGAGAGCTTCTGAACTTGTAAGCTTGTGCTGTTTTGCTTTCTTGTGCGTTTTTCAATTGATCAGCGAGAGTCTTGTATATTCCTTTTGTTGCATCCTTTTATAGTTGTAAGTACCAACGACATTATTTCCCTTAATGTGCAACTTTGACTCTGCTTAAACTCTGAGTAAGCTACAGTCTTCTTCTTCAGGATACTTGCCGTTCTGGTTCATACTTTCGGCGACTGTCAGGTAAGCTCTTCTTTGTCTTCTTACCTTTTATAGCAATCTTCAGTCTTTGGTCCTTTGTAGCATTAATTACGACATTAAATGCTACAATAAATAGCCGTTAATGATTCGGACTGAGGAGCCATTCTTTATGTATCCTAGACTGCTCTGATTTGATAGAGATTGAGATCGATCTGAAGCATCGATTTAGTCAGTATGAAATCCATCGACCCGGTCTGATAAGTAATATGCCTTATCAGCGTGTTCTGTTTTGAGCTATCGATCTGGTCAGTCTGATTACCCTCGATCCAGTCTGATATGCTTTGTCATCTTATCAGCTTGATCTGTTTTGGGCGATCGTTCTGGTCAGTCTGATTTCTCTCGATCCGATCTGATATGTTTTGTCATCTTTAAAATCTCATTGATAAGGTCCGGAACTAACAATTTGGGGTTAGTTGACCCAAAAATGATATCGTCAAAATAAATTTGAACGAACAAAGTATGTTCCCCTTAATAAATTTAAATAGAGTTTTATCTACTGAGCCGATCTGAAAATCATGGTTCAGCAGAAATTGAGACAGAGTGTAATACCAGGCTCTTTGGGCTTGTTTCAGACCATATACTGCTTTATTCAGTAGATATACATGATTTGGAAATGAGTGGTTCTGAAATCCAGGAGGTTGCTCAATGTAGACTTCCTCCTCAAGCTTACCATTAAGAAAGGCACTCTTAACGTCCATTTGATATACCTTGAAGTCTTTAAAAGCAGCATAACTATGAAATATTCGGATTGCTTCAAGTCTGGCGACTGGTGCAAAAGATTCATCGAAGTCAATTCCTTCTTCTTGTCGGAATCCTTGTGCCACCAGTCTGGCTTTGTTTCTAACCACAACTCCATCTGCGTCTAGCTTGTTTCTGAACACCCATCTGGTTCCAATAACAGGCAGATCGCTTGGCCTGGGGGTTAGACTCCAAACTTGATTCTGTTCAAATTGATCAAGCTCTTCTTTCATGGCTTTAATCCAGTTGAAATCAGTCAAAGCTTCATCAATCTTTTTAGGTTCCAGATTTGATATGAAAGCAGCATGAGTGAATTCATCCATCATCTGTCCTCTAGTTCTAATCGGTGCAGAAGGACTTCCAATTACTAGATCAGGTGGATGCCTCTTTGTCCATCGATAACTCGATTCTGGATTGTCTGGTCCAGACGGATGAGTAGTAGCGGCATTATCAGCATCTGATTTAACATTAGAGTGAGAAACATCCGGATCGGCTCGATCTGAAGGAGCTTCATTGCCGTGATCTGGTCCGTCTGGTACTTCAGGTTCCGGTGGATTGTCTCTTGACCTGTTATCTACAATCTCATCATCACTGTTAGCTTCGAGATGGATATTTTCCATCTGATTTTGAATTGATTCCTTGCTACCCTCAATACATAAAGATTCATCAAAAACTACATGAACAGATTCTTCTACGGTTAAAGTGCGATTATTGAAAACGCGAAAAGCTTTGCTATTAGATGAATACCCTAAGAATATCCCATTATCTTATTTAGCTTCAAATGTTGTAAGATGACTCTTACCATTATTGTGAAGGAAGCATTTGCAACCAAATATATGAAGGTGAGAGATAGACGGTCTGTTACCAGTCCATATTTCATATGGAGTGAGATTCAACTTCTTGTTAATCATATACCGATTTTGAGTGTAGCACGCAGTATTTACAGCTTCTACCCAGAACTTTTGCGAAATGCCAGAATCAGCAAGCATTGTCCTTGCTGCCTCTTTAAGCGTTCTGTTCCTTCGTTCTGCAACTCCATTTTGTTGGGGAGTTCGGGCGGCTGAAAATTCATGCTTAATTCCTTGATCTTCTAGAAAGGATTCAAGATTCTGATTAGAAAACTCAGTGCCTTTGTCACTTCGAATCCTGTCTATGCTTGATGATTTCTCATTCTGAGTGCGTTTCAGCAGCTTGATCAATTTCGGACCGGTCTGATCTTTACTGCTCAAAAATATAGTCCAAGTAAAACGTGAGTAATCATCAATAACAACAAGAGTGTACCGCATTCCACCTAAACTTGTTATTGGTATAGGACCAAACAAGTCCATATGCAATAGTTCTAAGCAGCGTGATGAGGATTTGACATTCTTGTTTTTGAAGGATGATCTGATCTGTTTGCCCATTTGGCACGCTTCACAGATCTTATCCTTAGCAAAGTCGATCTTGGGCAGACCGACAACTAAATCATGTTTACACAGGCTAGATATAGTCTTAAAGTTGAGATGGTTCAAGCGTTTATGCCATAGCCAGTGTTTATTATCATTATTAGCGATGAAGCAAGTAGGATTATCAGGTTGAGCAAAGTTCCAGTTAATCTTATATGTATTTTCATTTCTGATTCCTACAAGCATGGTCATACCGTCTGACGATTTAACAGTGCAAGTGTGTTTGTAAAATTAATTTTGCATGCTCGATCGAGTGGGCCAGAAACTTTCGTGCCTTCGTGAACATTAGCTCGATCGATCGAGCTCCTTGCTCGATCGATCGAACACTGTATCTGTTTTGTGAAATGGTATGTCCATTATCGTTTAGTGTGCGATTTTTGGCGATATAGTGCCTCCAAATGATGTCCATTCGGACTTGTTTTTGGTTTACTATATATATAACAAAACCCCACTTATTTTATGTATGGAATTTCGAAATTCACATCATATTTGAAGATCAAAATTTAAGTAATTTTGTGAGTCTTCATCTTTGTTATGGTTGAGCGTTTTTAGACCTTTGTGGTTTAAAGGATTTGTGATTTGGACTGCTCCTATCACAAATCATAGTTGTTATATCTTGGGAGAAAAATTGCCAAAGTAAACCGTTAGCACCGTAGTGGGACAATATTGTCTTAAGGACACAGATTCCAAATCTCGCATCGACATTTCTAATACAAAGCCATTTGTTGTTTTTGCTTGCTAGTTTCCAAAGATACACACCCATAAAATTTTGTACTACAATTTATATGTTTACTGAATCCGATAAGAATATTTTTTTGTTGATTTTACATGGTTTTAGAATTTAGAAATTATGATATACAAGCATGTCACAGCAGCGTCATATCCTGAAAATTTTGAAATCAGTATCCCCGTGTCCGTCATGTCGGTCAGTGTCGCTGTGTGAATGTCCGTGCAGCATTGCATCAAGAACTCACATTTATCAAATCAACGGAAATCCCAGGTTTCTGCATTTTATTTAATTATTTATTCAGAAGTCAAAAATTTCAAAACAAATATATCGGTGTAGATCACAAATTCCCATCAATTGCACAAAATTTAGATGAAATATTTAAATAATAAACATATATATTAAGCTATGATGCACGAATATTCCTAAAAGTTTTATGATCATATATCAGATATGCATGGATATGGCTCTGATACATAATGGATATACCATCAGTCGTGTATTAATTAAAAATTAATTTTCGATGTATGTCTGACTCAAACTTATCAGATACGTCATATGGCATATCCGAAATTAAAAATTAATTTTAATATCGTATACATGTCTAGTTACGACCAAGATATATCTGATCTCATATCCGACACTGTCAAAATACGTCGTTTTTTGTTATTTTGGCTTATAATTAAAAAATCTTCTATTTAAGGGGCAGCCATCAATGCTTTATGACCTCCAAAACTGACTCAATTTTGAATATACCACCTCTTACGTCAAATTTTATGGGTTTGACATCAAATTACAATATTTGATTTTGACGTTGGATTATCAACTATATATAAAATCTAATTAAATTAAGACTTGTCCAAAGTCCACTTAAAAATTCAATAATCTCATTTCATAATACGTGAATTTCAGGTTGCTTGTATTTAGACATTTTAATTTAATTGAGAATTTGTGTCGCCATGTCATGGGTCACGCGTGATTCTAAAGCTAAATGCTTGACATTCTAGGCCGTCTAATTTCTCAACTTCAAATATTATATAATACTAGCGAAAGATGCATACATGTTGCGTGTGTAACATAATAAATAAATATTTTGTATTGGATATGTGTAATATTTTGCGCATCATATCACAATTATTTAAAACTGATGAAGAGATTCCTTTTTTTTTTTAAACTGAAGCAGTTTTGGAACATGGAGGGAGAGATGTGATGTTTTTTTTGTTTTACCTTTTTGCCCCTTAATAATAAAAAGCCAAATAATTTGTTTGGACATATAAGTAATTTGACATTGATTTATTTAGGACGGACCAAAGTAGTTATTATAAGGGGTTTACACTTTATAATATAGTATAGATAGTATAGATATAAATAAATTAATATAATCATCTGTCTTTATCCCACTACATAAAATATGTTATATAGATCCACCCGATCTATACATAATAAATTTGTTTTATCCCATCAAATGGAATATCTACTGTGGATCCTATCGACCCATACATAAAAAATATGCATTGTTTTACGATTGTTTGACTACCTAATACAACTCATCATTTATCCATGCTTGACATCGGCCATATATATATATATATATATATATATATATATATATATATATATATATATATATATATGGACAAGTCCCATCTTTATCGTGATTAAAAAAGTGTGGTAGCACACAAGGAACGTGAGAGATGAGGAGTTGCAAGCGTCACGAGGCAACCGAAGCTCATAAAATTGACCTTTTTTCTCTACATGTATAATTGAAATAAAATAGAGCTATTCGGGATGGATAAGAGTTCATATCATTTTTGGCAGACTCAAGTTCGAGTCGAGCATGGTAAAAAAATTGATTTAACCACTCCCCACTCAAAAAAATAATAATAATTGAAATAAAATAATAAGACTTTTTGATTTAGTTTTGTCTTAGAATATATTAACTACCAGAAGCCATAAAAAAATACATGGAATAGATGTAATAGATGCCGATGCGTTGCTACGTTTGGACGAGCTTTACATGGAATCATTCGAAATTAAAGATGTTAAAACGTTGAGAGATGAGCATTTGTCGCGAGCGATCGGGCGATCGAGTAGGGAAGGAGGAAGAACGAAACACGCGATCAAAAACACGACCTAAACGAGAATAGTGATTGTGGACATGAAAATTCACATTTTAGGTTCCTTTGCTAGTATTAAGGTTGCAAGGGACTACGTTTGTAGCTTAATTTTTGGTTAAGGGGCCGCAAAGGTGTATTCGAAGGTAAGAGCAGTAACTGCAAGTCACGTCTGACGAAAATGTTTTGTACGGAAATGTTTTGAACAGCTTTTGATTCTTGCAATTTTACGATATTGAAGTTTTGTTTCTTTAGTGAAAGTAATATTAATTGTGATGCTCTTGGGTTGAGTTGTGGGTTGTAATTTTATTTATAAATTTTGTGGTACTATTTATAAGTTTGTTATCTAAAGAAAACTTTTCAAACCTCTAAAGAATGCACTAGATTTTTCATTGACAAAGACTCAAATGTTTCGGATTTTGAGGATTTTTATTTGTTGAAGGTGAAGGTGAATAGAAATGGTATTTTAGGATATTTAAATAATATAAGGCTATTGTATAATATTAAGTAAAAAAACTATTTTTAAAAATAGTCTATTAAGAATTTTTTTTAACAGAATTTGTATATTCTACTTATATTCAATACACAAATAAATAATACATATGTTATGCCATCTTTAATTTATTTCGAAGATTCATGTTACCTGTTTTATATAATGTCTCATATATTATATTATATTGCTATAATTCATTTTAATTTTTATTAGATCAAAAAATATTTTATCTTTAATTTATATAATTTAAATACATAAAGGCACCATATGTTATATTTGTAAGGATGTGATGTTCCATTATTTTTAACTATCAATCTCTCACTTATCACGTCTTATCCATTGTATCAAACTCTGCCTTTACGTGTATAAAATACTGGTCAACATCTCGCAATATATATTATATTAAAAGTTTTTACCCTAATGTGATATATATTTATAATTGTCAAAGATTTGATGTAATTATAAGAAGTTGATGTCCGAAATTAAAGGTGGGATTTCATAGGGCTCTAGACAAAACTCGAGTGAAAAGTTATAGAATATACTTTATTAATAATTTTTGAAATATTGGTTAGATATAAATTTAATTTGAACATTGAGGTAATGAGTAATAAAGTATATTTCTTAAATCAGTTGGAGAAGGGTAAAATAAAATAATGAATGTTTGAAAAAATAAAGGAAAAATTCTAATTGTATGATTATGTATGAAGTGGTCGATTAAAAATATGAAAAAAAACAATTTATTTGAAAATTCCGAGCAATTTTTTAAAATATATTCACGAGTTCAAATTAAATCTGAGAGTTAATTCAAAATGTACCAACTGGATTGAATTGCCGTAAAAGGTGCGAAACCATTGAACTAATTAGGAGTTTTAGGGAGACATTGTTGCCCGCCCTTATGAGCACTGTTTTAAAGAGCATCATCCACCATCTATATGAAATTTTTTTCTTTTAAAAAAAAAAATTCTAAATAAATGATGACGATGTCCTTAAAGGCATCATCAAAAAACCGCATATTACTTAACCCTTGGTGGGCGCGAAAAGTTTCTCCAGCCCACAGAATCTTTCTCCAAATTTAGGTCTCAATCATAATAATCCTAACTAATAAATTATGAGATGGGCGTTACTTTAACTACAATTAAATAAGTCAAGTATGTGTATGAATTTTAAATCTTTTGTTATTGAGTCGGTCACAATTTAGGCCGAGATATTGATAAATACATATTTTACACCTTTTAATATTTATGCAGTTTACTAGAGTTGTTGTTTGTAAATATATATTTTTAACCAATAAGGATTGCAAAACATAACATACCGACTCTCACACAAATCATATATAGATTGTGTATTTTGTACATATTCACAAAACATATGTGATAAACTGCCTACTTTCAAATCATATGATGGTAAACTGTATATTTTGAAACCATATATGGATTCATTGTCATAAAAACCCTTTGTTATGTAAGATAAAATACGCCAGATTATGTGATAAAACATATATATATATAATGCAATTTGAAATAAAATATGCCAATAGTCGCAAATATATGTATATTTTCGATTATTATTTTAATATTCTATATGATATAAGAATTGTGTTCTTCAAACATATGAAGATGATACAAAAAAACATTGGAATAATGAACCATACTGTAATCTACCACTTTTGTTTATGAGCCATATGCTTAAAACGGTTTAATCTTCTAAAGAATAGAAATTTCAAGAATATTTCGACTTTCTTTCCCCCTTTTAAAATAATCACTTTAGGACATGAAAAAATTAATTTAGGCATAAATAAATAGACCTTATAAAGTTTTGTAGATTACGTAGATCTGAAGCAACTAATCGGTTGACATGTTATGCTTTAAATATACTATAATATATCTACTTTACGAAATATTTCATAGCATTTAAAATAATTCATATTCCACAATCTTTGTATTGAATAATACAAGAACATAGATTAAGACAAAAACTTAAAACTCAAAAATTAAAAACGAAAACTAAGTAACATAATCCTCAAAACCCCTTCGCTCACTGATGTTTTGATCGTGATCTCATGTATTGAGTGCGAGTACGACGTTTTACTACTAAGTTTTATTAAGACACGTCTGAAGTTTTACTAAGCCGTGAACTTAAATGTTAGACATTCTTAATCCTTCGAAAATAATATAAGTCATTTTTAACAAATTCATGCTATTACAAAACATGTTGAAATACAGATGTAATATTTGGTTTAATATTTCAAATTCATTATATGATACACGAATAATTTACTATTTTTTTAAAGACAGGTTTACTTTACTTGGAGGAGGGGTCGAGATTACGAAGCGGAAGCGGTAAATGCAATGACCAAAGGTCCAACACATTCGCACTCTCTATAAGAACCCTAGCCCATCCCTCGTTTCTTACACCAAACTCTCATTTCTCTCTCGGAAACCGCTCTCTGTTCATTCATTTTTTTCTCGCCTCGTATACTTCGCTATAAACTATGTCTTGCTACAGGGGAAAGTACACTGGTAAATATGATTCACTTTTAGGGTTTTCAATTTTCAATTGTTCTTTCTTTGTTTTTGCGAATTGGTTTTTTTCCTAGATCGTGAGTTTTTGCTCTCGATTTGGCGTTTTTGTTGGTTTAATTTGGTAATTTGAAGATATGGTTACTTTTATTGGTTTTAATTTATGAGTTTTCGCGATGTTTGATTTTTTATGAGTTTGGCGTATTATATTTTCGTAGGTGATTTATATATTTCTGATCTATATGATGTGATGTTGTGTGACTCCAAGTTTATGAATCAGATACTACTGGATTTTTTTATTTCTTTTCCCGGTGTTGATTTTTATACCTTTAGATCTTTGTTTTTTGGCTCAATACCTATTACCGCTGTTGATTTATTTTATGTTTGTTACTTCAGTTTATCGCATGATGCGAATTTCTGAGGCTGATGCGATGTATTTGATACCTTTTGGGTTCATAGATGGATCCAGATTTCCCTTTGTTAGGACGTAGCTACAGGCCTGGATTTGTTATTATATCTTGTGGTTTATTGACGTAGATATTTCACAGATGATTTGTACACACATGAATTTTGAGTTTTGGATCTAGATTCTTTTAATTGTGCTTGTGGTTAGTGACTTATTTAGATTGCTGTATAAAGGATAGATCTTTTTTAGGTTCAGGTATGTTGTTCTTCATGTTTAAGTCACTTTTTGCAAAAATCTCCTTTTGTATTTCTCAAGTAATTGTTGTGTTTTTTTTTTGTGTACTTGTCCTTTACTGGGATTTTGGTCGGTAATAGTTTGGTGTCTTAAACAATAATCGACCGTAATACTGGAGCGAACATAATGATGATGTTTAAGTAGTGGACTGAGATTGTTTGTCTGCATGCTTTTTGATATCACCTAAATTTGCGATGACTTGCTGATATCAATAGAGAGGGGGTTCGCCTCTCTTTCTTCTCCAACACTCAATATAACAGCCGGGATATTGGCAAATATCTCCTGCAATGACCTGAAAATATGAAGCAAATGTGAGAAGGGGCCAGAAGTTGTTCCGGCGGGTCCCCTCCGACGCTCAAGTCAGGCGAGAGAATATGAAGAGAATATATGCTGTAAGTGAAAGCAATTATCAAAATTAGTCCCTAATCGATACCCCAAACCTGGTATTTATAGGCGGAGGCCTAAGAGTTGTCTTGCAACAAGGACTCTTTCCATGTTTATCTCAAATCTTACCCAGATATGTCAAGATCCTTAGAATACAATCAAATCCCGGATATTGCTCCGCAGATCTAGGACTAGATATCTTGGGGAACTGGTTTCCTTGCTGAGAGCCGGTAGCAACAAGGGGAATGAGGAGAGCTCGGCCTAACAGATCGGGCTCTCAAAAGAGGTCTCACGTCGAGTTACTGGATGGAAACAGGTAAGGCGAAACAGGTCGGCCAAACAGGTCGGATCTTGCAAAAGAGCTCGGATGGGTAGGCGAGGTCTCGCCGAAGAAAGACGAGTAACATGCCTTGGAGCCAGGTCGTCTCGTCAGGTGGTATCTTCTAGCGGGTATCACAGTCCCCCCTCCCTGTCGAGCTGACGTTGTAGACCAGAAGCTCGTATGTGCTGAGTTATCCTGACGAGACAATCCTTGAAAATAGCAAAACTTGATTTAGGCGGGAACTAACGGCTACAAAATTTGAATTTTAAATGGAAATTGTGACCGTTGGGCTCCCCTCCCGATTCCCGAGGCTAATCTAGACCGTACAGCGCATCAAGGATCAATGGCCAGGATTCGTTGAGGTCTCCCTATATATATACCACTCCGGGTCCCTCATTATCCACTTTTGCCATTTTCGAAACAGATCGGATCCGACCTCTTTAGCTTGCCATTTTTATTTCTGAAAACTCCTAGGTACGTTTTCTCAGCTGTTTTTGTTACAATGTCTGCACCTGATCAATTGTTTGCTTCCCCTCTTACTGACGAGGAGCTTAGAGCGGTAGATCAGTATGGCTCATTTTATCCCGAAGGGATTGCCCTTCCTGAGGAAGTTGAGCCCCTTGAAGAAGTGGTGCGCACTGAGGCTCCCCAGGAAGCTGGGACCTCAGCTGAACCCGACCTTCAAATGACTGAGGTCAGCTCTCGTCTTATATCAGAGTCGCCTCCAGGCAATTATCCTTGGTTTGAACTTTATGTTCCTATCTTGGATGAGTCAGATGAGGCCAAAATACGTCAAGTCAGCCAAGCCCCTTCTGATTATGAATTCATCTTCCCTTCTTCTTCTCAACGACCCAACCAACCTCCTGAGGGTTTTTTTACCTTCTACCGCGGTCAGCTAGAAGGGGGTTTACGTTTTCCTCTACCTCAATTCTTTCAGGAGTTCAGTAGTTTTTATCAGCTAAACCTTAGCCAATTTTCTCCCAACTCCTTCCGAATTTTGTGTAGTCTCGTAGTTATCTTTAAGGCGTTAGGCTTACCTTACGACCACCCTACTCTCTCTTATTTTTTCCACATCAAGAGATCAGATGAGGGCCCCTGGTATGTCACCAGCCGACCTGGCTGTGCATTTGTTGGGGGTTATCCTAGTAAAATCAAAGACTGGAAAAATGAGTTCTTTTTTGTAAAGCCCTCCCAGCCCTGGGTCTGCTGCTCTGATTGGCTTGAAAATCTCCCGGCTCTCCCCTCTCCTCCTAAAAATTTCAAAAAGAGCACCGCCTTCTTAGATGTAATGAACGCCATAGGAGGTCACTGTTTTAATTCATCTAAGCTGGTGGTGGAGGATCTACTTTGTTTTGCTGGGCTGAGTCCAGCTGATCTGACCTTAAGGGGGAGAGCCGGTACTTGTTCTAACATGCTTTAACAATTATTTTATTCACGTGTATTTTGTTCGGTGTGACTGAACTATGTATCTGTTTATACAGAAGACAGAGTTATGAACTCATTAGTGCTGAAAGCTATTCAGAAGAGGAAGCAAAAACAGGGCCAACCCCCAGCAGCCGAGGGAGTCACCATTGTGGATGTAGGAGGTGAGAGCCCCCCCGAAGATGTAGCCCAGCTATCCCGGAAAAGACCGGCAGCTCCCGGGGGCTCGTCAGGGTCTACTGCTGTTGATGCTCAGCCTCTGAGGCAAGTTCGGTCACGTTCAGATCCGTCTGACCTCCCTTCGACGGGAGAGAAAGGGGGTGCACCAGCTCGTGTGGAGAGGTGTCGTGAACGGGTGATGGAGGCTTACCGAGGTGGTGTCAGACTAGTTGGGGAAGGACCGAGCACAGTTGCCTTAGCTGTGGCTCGTGATCTTCCTAATACGGAGGATGCCCTTTATATGAGCCAACTGAGCTGGGGAGACCTGATGACCCGAACTGGCAGCCGTCTCACCGAGTCTATGCTCTTGATGGGTGAGTTTATGTCAAGGGCGAATATGATCCGAAGACAATCATTGAAAGATGCCAAGGTCTTCGATAATATGCAAGACACCCTTGCTGAGGCCAAATCTCTTCATGAGAAAGACCTCTCGGAGCTGAAAGCTCAGGTTGAGAAGGGGGCCGTCGCTGTGGCCGAGGCTCGCTCTTTGGTTGAGGTCCAGAAACGTCAACATGAGACTGAGCTCCGGGAGCTGCGTAATGAGTTAGCTTTAGCTAAAGGGCTAGCTACTTCTGCTGAGCAGGAACTTGCTAAATCTCTGAAGGAGGCGGCCGAGGAGAAACAAAAGTCTGAGGAGTTGGTAGGAGAGAAACTCCTTACTTTTATTGAGGCTGGTTTCCAGGGGTGTCTTAGCCAGATCAAAGAACGTGGCTGTCTTGTGCCTGACGTCTCTTTAGATTTTCTAGATGTAGAGAAAGTAGCTGCCTCTCTCCCCCCTGATCTATAGATGTAATTTCCTCAGAATTGTTCTCTTATTTAATGTTATTTCTGTTTTACCTTTCTTGTCATTTTTTGTGGCGGACCAAGCATGTCGTAACTCGAATTAGCTTAATAATTTACCAAACAATGGCAAACACTAAACAGCTGGGACCAAGAGCGACGTAGCTCGGCCTGGTTTAATAATGTACCAAATAATGGCACAGTAATCAGATAAGACAAGTAGCGAAGTAGCTCGGCCTGGTCTAATAATTTACCAAATAATGACAATTATTAAACAGCTAGGACCAGTAGCGAAGTTGCTCGGCCTGGTGTAATAATTTTCCGCATAATGGCCAACATTAAACAGCTGGGACCAAGGGCGATGCAGCTCAGCCTGGCGTAATAATTTACCGCATAATGGCCAACATTAAACAGCTGGGACCAAGGGCGAAGTAGCTCGGCCTGGTTTAATCATGTATCAAATAATGACAAACAGTAAACAGCTGGGACCAAGGGCGACGTAGCTCCGATGGGACCAAGGGCGATGCAGCTCGGCCTGGCGTAATAATTTACCAAATAAAGGCACAGTAAACAGCTGGGACCAAGGGCGAAGTAGCTCGGCCTGGCGTAATAATTTACCGAATAACGGCAAACATTAAACAGCTGGGACCAAGGGCGATGCAGCTCAGATGGGACCAAGGGCGATGCAGCTCGGCCTGGCGTAATAATTTACCCGTACTCCTGAGGCAGGTGGCACACCCATGCTCCTGGCGTGACCAGGGCTGAGCTCGTGCTTGCACACCCATGCTCCTGGCGTGACCAGGGCTGAGCTCGTGCTCTTGAGGCAGGTGGCACACCCATGCTCCTGGCGTGACCAGGGCTGAGCTCGTGCTTGCACACCCATGCTCCTGGCGTGACCAGGGCTGGGCTCGTGCTTCTGAGGTTGGTTGCACACCCATGCTCCTGGCGTGACCAGGGCTGAGCTCGTGCTTGCACACCCATGCTCCTGGCGTGACCAGGGCTGAGCTCGTGCTCTTGAGGTTGGTTGCACACCCATGCTCCTGGCGTGACCACTTGCACACCCATGCTCCTGGCGTGACCAGGGCTGAGCTCGTGCTTCTGAGGTTGGTTGCACACCCATGCTCCTGGCGTGACCAGGGCTGAGCTCGTGCTTGCACACCCATGCTCCTGGCGTGACCAGGGCTGAGCTCGTGCTTGCACACCCATGCTCCTGGCGTGACCAGGGCTGAGCTCGTGCTTGCACACCCATGCTCCTGGCATGACCAGGGCTGAGCTCGTGCTTGCACACCCATGCTCCTGGCGTGACCAGAGCTGAGCTCGTGCTTCTGAGGTTGGTTGCACACCCATGCTCCTGGCGTGACCAGGGCTGAGCTCGTGCTTGCACACCCATGCTCCTGGCATGACCAGGGCTGAGCTCGTGCTCCTCAGGTAGGTTGAAAACCTTTTCTTGTTTGTACAATATCTGGCAAAAATTATAAAACTTTGTATAATAAAAGAGTATATTGTCCAAAAACAAAAAACAATCTTCGCTAAAATTTAAAGAGCTGAACTAAGAATAATATTTTCGGAGATGGTAAGCGTTCCATGGTCTTTTCAACATCTTCCCATCAGGGCCTTCTAAGTAGTATGCTCCTGAGCTTAGCTTTTCAACAATCTTGAAGGGACCCTCCCACTTAGGGTCAAGCTTGCCCACTTGAACCTCTTGCACCTTTCTTAGTACGAGATCACCGACCTGGAAAGTTTTCTGGATGACTCGTCTGTTGTACATCCGCGTCACCCGATTGCGGTAGGCTTCCATTCTGATGGCCGCAGCCTCCCTTACTTCTTCAATCAGATCCAGGTCAGCAGCTCTTCTATCGCTGTTTTGTTCGTCATAGAAATGCACTCTTGGTGATTCCGCTCCAATTTCAGCTGGGAGTACCGCTTCATTTCCGTAGACCATACTGAATGGGGTTTCACCTGTTCCCGTTCTTGGTGTAGTTCGATATGACCATAGAACATTAGGTAGTTCTTCAACCCAATTTCCTTTAGCTTTTCCCAACCTGGCTTTGATGCTTTGCACGAGAGACCTGTTGGTAACTTCTACCTGACCATTGCTCTGAGGATATGCAACGGAAGTGAAAGCCTGATGAATTTTTAATTCTTCACACCATGCCCTGAGCAAAGCTCCTTGGAATTGCCTTCCATTGTCCGAGATGATCTTCCGCGGGACACCAAATCGGCAAACAATGTTTTTCCAGATGAAGTTAAAGACCTCTTTCTCAGTGATTCTGGCTAGTGGCTCTGCTTCAACCCATTTAGAGAAGTAATCAATGGCAACAATCAGAAATTTCTTCTGAGCCTTACCTGTTGGAAAAGGTCCTACTATATCAATGCCCCACTGATCAAATGGGCATGCCGCCACAATAGCTTTCATCATCATAGCTGGATGATGCTGGAGCCTGGAGTGTCTTTGATAACTATCACATGATATAACCATAGCAGCCGAATCCTTCTGAATCGTAGGCCAGAAATATCCGGCTAGGAGCACCTTCTTTGCCAAGAAATACGATCCTAGGTGATTTCCGCAGCACCCCTCATGAATTTCCCTTAATACGTAGTCTGACTCTTTCGGACCCAAACAACGCAGAAGTGGTTGGGCAAAAGACCTCTTGTACAGGACGCCCTCAATGAGTATGAATCTCTGACTCTTTTTTTTGAGTCTATACGCTTTTTTGGTATCAGAAGGGAGCTTGGCATTGGTAAGATAGTCTAAGAGCTCTTGTCTCCAATCATTCTCTTCCACGGATTCAGATGGGACGTCCTGACTAGGAGTCAACTCAATTTGAAACACCACGTCTCTATCTTGCCAAGCGCGGAGAGCACTAGCCATTCTTGCCAAACTGTCGGCCTTTCTATTCTCCTCTCTTGGGATCTGTTTGAATGCTACCTCTAGAAATCCCTCCTTTATTTTTTCTATGGTACTTGCATAATGGATTAGCTTCTCGTTTCTAACCTCATAGGCGCCATTCATTTGTTGGGCTACCAGCTGTGAATCAGAGAAGACATGTATACGCTTAGCTCCAACATTTCGAGCAGCCCTTAATCCAGTCAATACTGCCTCATACTCTGCTTCATTGTTGGAAGCTCGGAAATCCAACCGAACTGCCAAACATACTTCTTCTCCGGTAGGAGAGATCAGCACAACCCCAATCCCACTTCCCTCGTTACAAGAAGAACCATCTACAAATGCTTTCCATAATTCTTCTTTTTCGGGATGTACAGTCTCCGCAATAAAATCTGCTAAGGCCTGAGCTTTGATAGCTGTGCGTGGCTCATACTGTATATCATACTCACCTAGTTCAGTTGTCCATTTAACAAGTCGTCCCGAGACATCCGCGCGACTGAGTATTTTTCCCAGGGAACTGTTTGTTAGCACCGTTATAGGATGGGATAGGAAGTAAGGCCTGAGTCTCCTAGCTGTGATGATCAACATTAGAGCCAACTTCTCGATCTCCTGATACCTCAGCTCCGCATCCTTCAAGGCATGAGATAAGTAATATATCGGCTGCTGTTCTGATTCCCTTTCTTTGACGAGAACCGAGCTGATTGCTTCCTCAGTCGCGGATAGGTAGACATATAGCCTCTCTGCCTGCATAGGCTTGGCCAAAATTGGAAGTTCGGCTAAGTATTTTTTCAATTCTTCAAATGCTTCCCCACATTTTTCGTCCCAATCAAATTTCCCAGCCTTCCGGAGTATCTTAAAAAAGGGGAGACTTCTATGAGCTGATCTAGAAATAAATCGTGATAAAGAAACGATTTTTCCTGCCAAGCGTTGCACCTCTTGAAGGTTCTTCGGCGGAGACATCTCACAGATAGCTCTCACCTTTTCTGGATTAGCTTCAATCCCCCTTTCTGTCACTATATAGCCTAGAAATTTCCCGCTCTTTACTCCGAATACACATTTCTGGGGGTTTAACTTTAACCCGTAAGACCTAAGGGTGGAGAAAGTCTCAGTCAGATCGGCAATTAGATCGGTGCCACTTTTTGATTTTACAAGAATATCGTCCACATATACTTCCACATTGCGGCCTAGCTGTTTTGAAAACACCTTGTCCATCAAACGCTGGTAAGTAGCTCCCGCATTCTTGAGCCCGAAGGGCATAACAACATAGCAAAAAGTCCCATCTGATGTGACAAAACTGACTTTATCTTGATCTTCTCTAGCCAGAGGAATCTGATGATATCCCTGGTAGGCATCCATCAAGCACAAGTACTGATGTCCCGCTGTTGAATCAACCATCTGATCAATCCTTGGTAATGGGTAACAATCCTTCGGACATGCCTTATTAAGATCTCTGAAGTCTATACACATCCTCCACTTTCCAGAGCTCTTTGGTACTAAGACCACATTTGAGAGCCATGTTGGAAATTGTATTTCTCGAATTTGACCTGCCCGAAGGAGCTCCTCCACCTGCTCTCTTATGATCTTATCCTTTTCAGGTCCAAAATTTTTTTTCTTCTGTTTTACAGGTTGGACTCCCGAGAGCACATTCAAATGATGTTCTAGCACGTCTGGTCTAATTCCTCTTAGATCTCGAGAACTCCAGGCAAAGATATCCTCATTTTTAATTAAACATGAAATGAGATCGGCTTTAATGTTTATTTCCAGGTCCTTGGCTATTTTTACTTTTTGATCAGTAGAGACGAGCTCAATTATTTCAGGTTCTTCATCCAAGCTGTTGGGAATGCCTTTGTCTTTAGGAACGCTATACCCAGCTCTTTCAATGCAACCGACCTCCCGGCGAGCTCGCTTCACGTCTTCCTTTACTTCGTCCACGTAACATCTGCGGGCTATTTTCTGGTCACCACAAAGAACCCCAACTTCTCTACCCACTGGGAATTTTAACGGGAGTTCCTCTCTTAGAATAATTAGGGAGAATGGACTTTCTCTCCTAGCCACTGGAGTTCGGCCAGCATCGGCCACCAAGATGCTGACCCAATCGCCTTATCTCTCCCCATACAGCTTCCATTGGATCTACTAGCGGAGGCTCTACTTGAGTATCTACCACAGCACTGGCTACCCTATTGTTTTCACGGACCTGTTCTGGCTGAACAGGTGAAGGCGCCTGATTTGTTTGAGAAGGCGATGGAGGTTGATTAGATTCCGTTGGTGGCGGAACTTGGTGTTGGAAAAGAGTATTTTGCATGGTCTGACTGATGAATTGTGCCAGTTGCTCCATAGTCATTTCTCCCACCTTCATAACAGATGGAGGTGCCTGATCTTCCTGCTGTGGAGGAACATCTTGATTTTCCACACTGGGATTTAATCTTTCTTCCTGATTCCTCCTGACTCCACGCCCACGTCCTCGTCGTCCAGCCATATCAACGTCTTCAATTCAGTAAATATTTCCCACAGACGGCGCCAATTGATATCACCTAAATTTGCGATGACTTGCTGATATCAATAGAGAGGGGGTTCGCCTCTCTTTCTTCTCCAACACTCAATATAACAGCCGGGATATTGGCAAATATCTCCTGCAATGACCTGAAAATATGAAGCAAATGTGAGAAGGGGCCGGAAGTTGTTCCGGCGGGTCCCCTCCGACGCTCAAGTCAGGCGAGAGAATATGAAGAGAATATATGCTGTAAGTGAAAGCAATTATCAAAATTAGTCCCTAATCGATACCCCAAACCTGGTATTTATAGGCGGAGGCCTAAGAGTTGTCTTGCAACAAGGACTATTTCCATGTTTATCTCAAATCTTACCCAGATATGTCAAGATCCTTAGAATACAATCAAATCCCGGATATTGCTCCGCAGATCTAGGACTAGATATCTTGGGGAACTGGTTTCCTTGCTGAGAGCCGGTAGCAACAAGGGGAATGAGGAGAGCTCGGCCTAACAGATCGGGCTCTCAAAAGAGGTCTCACGTCGAGTTACTGGATGGAAACAGGTAAGGCGAAACAGGTCGGCCAAACAGGTCGGATCTTGCAAAAGAGCTCGGATGGGTAGGCGAGGTCTCGCCGAAGAAAGACGAGTAACATGCCTTGGAGCCAGGTCGTCTCGTCAGGTGGTATCTTCTAGCGGGTATCACTTTTTATGTGAATTATGATGTTCCTTATCTTCATTTCGCTTGTTTGGAAATTATCCATAATATCTGTCAGATGATTGCTCTTGCATCTTTTTTTCTTTTTTTGGGTATATTGAACTGTGCTTCCACCAAGTTTAAAATGCTTTTATTTTTGTAGATGAACTTATTGCCAATGCTGCATATATTGGCACACCCGGAAAGGGTATCCTTGCTGCTGATGAGTCTACTGGTACAATAGGCAAGCGTCTATCCAGCATTAATGTGGAGAATGTTGAAACAAACAGGAGGGCTCTACGTGAGCTTCTTTTCACAACTCCTGGTGCTCTTCAGTACCTCAGTGGAGTTATCCTCTTCGAGGAAACTCTATATCAGAAAACAGCTGCAGGTATATATTTTAGAGATGGGTTTTTGTTGCAATTTCCTTTAAATGTGGCTGCCCATTTGCCTGTTAATATAAACTGTTGCTATTCTGAACTTGCAGGTAAGCCCTTTGTTGATGTCATGAAAGAGGGTGGTGTTCTCCCTGGTATCAAGGTTGACAAGGGTACTGTGGAGCTTGCGGGTACCGATGGTGAGACCACCACTCAAGGGCTTGATGGCCTTGCTCAACGTTGCCAACAGTATTATGCTGCCGGTGCTAGATTTGCCAAATGGAGAGCTGTTCTCAAAATCGGTCCCAATGAACCATCACAGCTCGCAATCAGTGAAAACGCCAATGGTCTGGCTCGTTACGCCATCATCTGCCAAGAAAATGGCTTGGTTCCCATAGTTGAGCCCGAGATCCTCGTTGACGGTTCGCACGACATCGAAAAGTGCGCCGATGTCACAGAACGTGTCCTAGCCGCTTGCTATAAGGCTCTCAGTGACCACCATGTCCTCCTCGAGGGAACTCTCTTGAAACCTAACATGGTGACTCCCGGCTCTGATTCTGCCAAGGTTGCTCCGGAGGTCATTGCTGAGTACACAGTTCGTGCCTTGCAACGCACGATGCCTCCTGCTGTCCCTGCCGTTGTGTTTTTATCTGGTGGGCAGAGCGAGGAAGAGGCTACTGTCAACCTCAATGCCATGAACAAACTGAAAACCAAGAAACCATGGAGTCTTTCTTTCTCTTTTGGACGCGCACTACAGCAGAGTACCCTGAAGTCTTGGTCTGGAAAAGAAGAAAACATCGAAAAGGCACAAGCTGCATTCCTAGCAAGGTGTAAGGCAAACTCAGAAGCAACACTTGGAACTTATCAAGGTGGTGGTGTTTTGAGCGAGGGCGCATCTGAGAGCCTCCATGTCAAGGGCTACAAGTACTAGCTGAAATTTTGTTCTCCCTTAAAAAATTTTGTCCTGCAGGAGGTGAAAACGGCGGCCTAGTTTTAGGTAGTTCTTGTTTTACGTCTTTTAGCTGTTTTGTTTGAATAAGCCTGAGGAACATGATATTGGATGGGTGCTGTGTTTTTTGCGTTACTTTTCTTGTGTATTGTCTGAAGAATTGCCATTGATGGCTGTTGAATTGGTGATTTTAATTTACTTTTGATAATTTCCTGCAGACAAGTAATTACGAGAAAGTTTTTTTTTTTATAATTAACGTGGTGGGAGGGGAATTGGGGTCTCTAACATGAGACAAGTGCTAACTTTGGAGTACCTTGGTATCATTTGAGCCTAGGGCTAGTGACAGAAAGCAACGATTTTTCTAGACCATCTAAAGCTTTGAATTGTTCCACTTATGGATCGTGACCCTTGATTTTGAATCCAATAAATTAGTTTAATTATTCCGACTCATCTGTCTTCTGGTAAATGTAGATTTTAGTGGCACAAATCATGGATTGCCGAGGAGTATCCATTTTTAAAAGTTCGATTGCTTTGGTTTAGACCCAGTTTTTCCCAAAAATAACCAACAGTACACGGATTGAACAAATAATTTTCAAGATTTTAAAACCAAATTATCCAATAAATTATAATGTGGATTAAACCGAAGCACAATCCCACATCTCTCCGAAATCAAGCTATTGAACCCATGAATACTGAGTGCAAATGGAATATACCCCCGTATTCTATGCTAAAAGTAAGCGATATACACGTATTAAAATCATAGACATAGCATAATTTATGTTGAATATCTTTGATTATTTGAAATCAAAATAAAAGGGATAAAAATAGGATATACCCACTTGACGTGTTCTTAATATTTTTTTTTAAATAAAATCGAATATTTGTGTCGACACTCTCCTCACAATTTGACACACATGTCAGACACGGCCGATGTGCGTGTTCGACACAGAAATGATATTTTTGGTGGTTAATTGTCCAATTTAAAAAGTTTTTTTGGATAAAATGAAATTTGGGCGTGGTAAACTTTATGTTAATTGATATGGGTTTTTAGTGTGGTAAGAATATTTTTGGTTTATTTTTTATTTGAACGTGTTTGTTAAACTTTATGTTAATTGAGTAATATGTATTTGATGTTAGTATGAGTGATACTATGATGATTTATATTTATTTTATGCTCCTTGAATTTGGTATGAATATTTTTGTTGCTTTTTCATTATTTTAAAATTTAAAAAATGTGAATTTTAGTATTTTGTATTATAGTATATGTAAAAAAATATATAAAAATATACAGCGTGTCCCGGCCGAGTAGTATCCTGTACATTTTGAAAATCCGTATAATCGTGTCCATATCGCGTTGTGTCAATGTCTGTGCATCATAGATGTCAAGTTTGGTAATTTGGCAAAAAGGCAAAGACAAATTATTTTAAAAATTCCTAAAATTTTACCACATTATAGATAGATATTAGTAGCAAAAATTAAAAAGTTAACCCCTGTTGCACCAACATTTTTGACATAGGATATTCTCAGTTTTTTAAGCTGCAACAGACATAATTTTTTGTGCATTTTTGAAAATTATTAGTAAAATACTATTTTAAAATATCATAAATAAAGAATTGACTGATCATATACCAGATTAATCCTTGATGAATAAACATTTCGCATATAATAGAAAAGATTCAAGTCTCCTCAGATTAGCAAGGATAAATGCAAGGATAAATATCGTGGAAAGCCACTAAAAATACTAACGATCCAAACTTTTTTAAGTTGTATTTGGATTGAATGATTTTTACTTGATAAAAGATTGTGGGGAAGACTTCATATAACTCCATTTCGTGGGAATTTCAAATCCATTACATTTGATAATAATTAAGTAAAAAATGTAAAGGAGTGTATTTCAAATGTATGGATTTCTAGAGTACCTAACAACTTGGATGGATTTATTATTACGGATTTGAAATCTTTAACTCCAAATCCATCGATTCTAAATGCAACCTTACGGAATCATAAAATAGTACTAAAGCATGTGCAAAATTGCTTAGAAAATAGCATAAGTGTTCGGAATTCCTACCATTTGGTTCCATATTTTCAGTTCTCAACATACTTCAAAAAGAATTTATTTTTTAAACATTAAAGCCGTTCGTCTCATTTTAAAGTAGAAAGTATATGTTGGAAATAGTAAACCTACTTAGCTTTATCGCCGAGATGTCTTCACAGGGTTAAAATGAAATCGGGCTGTAAAAAAATGCTCCGAAAATGGATTTTTCATGCATCTAAGTGTCTTGCCCGGAATAGTAATTGCTTTAGGGAGTTTGGGTAGAGTAAATTTTGCTTAATCTTGTGTGATTTTTGTAAACCTCAATTGTTTACTTTGTTGGGTATTTATAGGGATGAAAATCTCATGTGTAACAGCCCCAAGTGTTGCCTAATATTATTCGGCAACTACAGGAATGTTTAACTCTAATTATTTTCATGTAATGGCTGCCAGAATGGCATTGGTTTATTGCTTTGCTGCCCCTTTGGATTCTTCAGACTCTGGGCAAATGAGCCTTCTATTCAAACAGTAACTCGACTCGAAGGAGCTTTTTTTTTTTTTTTTTTGAGAAATTTTGCATGGGGCTCGAGTCCACATTAATCAAAGGGTGGCTCCGCTCCTGCACATAACTATTTGAATCCAAGTAAGTTTTGTCAAAAACACGATACCATGAACTTGCTTCCATTGATGATCATAAGCATTAATGAAAAGGAAAAAGATGAACACACAAAAACAATATTGGGGAATTTTCATGTGTATTAAAAACTAATCCAGCTGGTACATGAGAAATCCTTCACTATTTATACAAAACTATCAAGACAAAAATGAAAAGCTATACAGAAATTACACGTGAATAAGCAAGGCACCAATATAACTAAGTTTCCCACTGTTTTCGTGATCATGCTGGGTGCATTTCTGTTCTCTCTTTCGCACGTGTACATGTATGCTTCGCTTGTGTTCTTCATAATTTTGATACTTTCCCTCAAGATGAACATATATATTCAAAATGTCCATCTTGGATATTAAAAAATTGAGTCTTTGATATGATAGAGCCTTGGCGAATGCATATGCTAATTGATATTTAGAAGAGACATACTCGGTCTTGATCATTACAGTCAACATTTTTTCTCTTACAAAGTGGCAATCCAGCTCGATGTGTTTGGTACTTTCATGGAATATCGGTTTTTTAGTCAAGTGTATAGCTGATTGATTGTCGCAAAATAATGGAATTGGTTGCTCAATATGTATATCAAAATTTGTTAACATCTTCTGCAACCAAACGAGTTCAGAAGTAGCGTGAGCCAATGCTCTATATTCTGATTCAGTCGATGGTCTTGAGATAGTATTTTGCTTTTTGGATTTTCAGCTAACTAAAGACTTTCCTATAAATATGCAAAATCCGGTGATAGATCTCCTAAGTGTCTGGACAGACCGCCCAATCAGAACCACTATATCCCTTAAGCTCCAATGATGGTTCTGATGAGTAAAGTAATCATTGTCCAGTGAACCCTTAAGATATCTGAGAAATTGGTATGCATGTGCAAGATGTTCTTTACCCAGTCTGCGCATGAATTGACTTAGAACATTGATAGCATAAGTGATGTCTGGCCTTGATATCGAAAGATATATTAATCTCCTAATCAATCGTCTGTAACAAGCGATATTATCCAAATATTCGTTAGATAAGCTTGACATCTTGTGATTTTGTTCGATGGGAGTCCCTGCCAGCTTACAACCCAACATTCATGCATCTTCATGAATCTCCAAAGTACATGTCCTTTGTCATATGTGAATTCATTTTGAGGATCTGGTGATTTCTAAACCAAGAAAATATTTAAAATCTCCCAAATCCCGAACTTTGAACTGACTGTGTAAGTATGTCTTTATTGAATTAGTGAGTTCCAAATCTCTGCAAGCAATCAAAATGTCATCAACATATACAAAAGAATTATGAAACCTAATTTATCTTTTCTTGTGAATAAAGAATAATCTGATTTAGATTGCTGGAATCCGGTCGATAAGAGTGAGGTAGTGAATTTTGAGTTCCATTGGTGTTAAGCCTGCTTCAAACCATACAAGGATTTATGTAGCTTACACCAGTCTCGAGTCATGCGGATACTCCCCCTTTGGCTGGAACCCTGTAGGAAGTGTCATGAAAATTTTCTCATCCAATGCCCAATTGAGGAAAGCATCGTGAACATCCAATTGGTGTAGATACCGATTTTGCACCGAAGCGAAAGCTAACAACAATCTTACTTTGTTGATCTTGGCTACTGGACTGAAGGTCTCATGATAATCAAATCCTTCTCGTTGTGTGTATTCTTTAGCAACAATGTGTGCCTTGTGCTTGTCTATTGTACCATCTGATTTGAGTTTGATTTTGAAAACATAGACCTTTTACCAGGAGGTAAAGGTGTGATTGGCCAAGTCTCATTGGCTTCCAATGCATCAATTTCAGAAGTTATAGCATCTCCCCAATGTTGAAATTGCACAGCGTCTTCGTAGGATGATGGCTCTTTATGAGTGCAAAGAGCAATGGAATAAGCTGAGTGCTTAGAAGAGACATGAGTATATTAAAGGATGTACCTGCCATGTTAATAGCACGAGTCCACAATCCATTTCAAATTTCAGAAGTTATAGCATCTCTCCAATCTTTATGTTATTATTCGCACCTGAGTCCACAATCCAATTAAAATTTGAAGCAACAGAAGTATTGAAGGATGTACCTTCCATGTTAACTTCCTGGGTGATTTATGTGTCATGTAATTGGCTATTTTCAGTAGTCTGGTGATTTCTTCGTACTGAGCAGGTGTGAATAAAAAGCCCCCCTTTGCTTCAGCAACATTCCTTGTGAATCCTGTGATGGATCAATATATATCATAATTCACTTCGGCTTGCTATTTGGACAACCGGGATAATATATTATGAGTAGCTGAGAGAGCAAAGATATGCATAACACTGTTTGCTAACAACCATAATTTTTAATTATTCATCTCTCACTTGCTCTATAAATCAGATATTATTAAATTATAATCCAATCTCGCGACATTTTAAAAAATACACATTTACCAGTTAATATGATACAACAAGATGGTACATGAATCAAGAAACACGTTGTATTTAACCCAGAGCGCCTTGTTCGAATAAACATGTTTGATACTTTTCCCTAGAACAACTCGAACTCTAGATGCTCTCCATCACCACCACAATTTATCAACTTCTCCCCCTGTGATGGGGCCGTCGGAAAATTTCCTGACTCGTAGAACTCGGGTATCTGAGGAGGCGTGGCACAGCGTATGAGTGCCCAATTCAGGCCTTGGAAAAACGGGTGTCGTTTAATCTCAGCAGCTCCTGTTTCTGTACCCAAACGATACTCGGGGTCCTTCATCAGTAGTCCTCTGATGAGATCCCTGGCCTGAAAACTAACAATAGGGGTGTCCGGAAATTTGAGACTCTGCAACACCACATTAGTCAACGTCTCGTCGTTTCCAGAGCCTTTAAAGGGCGTCTTCCCGTAAAGTAGCTCGTACAGAAACACGCCAAATGTCCACCAATCAACAGCACTACCATGACCTTCGCCTTTGATGATTTCTGGAGCTAAGTACTCATGCGTGCCAACAAACGAGTTGGATCGTGCATCTGTTGGTTCCGCCACGAGCTGAGGTAACATTCTAGCTTGTGCTGCTGCTGCATCGGGTTTTAGCTTCCTCGTTCTTGCTACTGAAGGTAAAAGCCCATGGCTAAAGCACGACACTTCACAGGACGTGTTGCTACAAAAAGGGTCTATACAATTAGACCCTGCACATGGTCCAGAGACCCGCGGAGGCTCGGGTATTAATGAAGCTTTAACTAGAGTTGGGCTAACTGAACATCTAAGCGAAAGGTCAAAATCTGATAGCATAATGTGGCCATCTTTGCGGACAAGAATGTTTTCCGGTTTAAGATCTCGATACACGATACCTAGCATGTGCAAATATTCCAGAGCAAGAAGTACCTCAGCAACATAGAATCTGCAAGAACCAAATGTAGAAAGAACTAATAAAATGACCATTAAGAAACGACGAATTGCTCTTAAATTTCTTTTTCATACACAATTTGTTTGTTAACAAATCCATAACAACGGTTCTTAAATTCCATACCTGGCCTCCTGTTCAGGAAAATATCGCCCGGGCTGCTTCTGCCGGAGGACATGTAGGTCTCCACCAGGACAAAACTCCATTACTAAACATGATAAATTGTCCGACGTAAATTGAGCATAAAGTGTCGGGAGAAATGGGTGATCCAACATCTTGAGAATTCCTCGTTCCGTATGAGCTCTAGGCATCTTCTTCCTTCTTGCCAAGAACTCGTTATCCATAACCTTTATCGCAAAAAGGCAGTCAGTTCCTATCAGGTCAGCAAGATAAACCGTACCAATGTCTCCGGAACCGAGTTTTTTCAACAAATTAAAGTGACTCAGCCCTAGGTAACCTTGTTTCGTTATGCGGTTGATTGCTTCCCAACTCACATCCTTAGACATATGAGGTCTGTTTCCGAGAGTTGATCCACTTAGATTGCTCTCTTCACTTAGGCTAGTGGTGCTACTGCTAAAATCACAAACGCTGCTTTTTGAGCTTTGGAAGATATCCCCTTTTGTTTTAACAAGAATACCTCTATTTTCCCAATGGGTCTTAACGCCATCTGGTTTGCTTTCACCATGGTTCTTAATACCTGTAAAAACTTCAGCACCAGTAGTTTCTTGGGGATCCTTACACAAATCCTTCAAAGAACATTGGCACTTGTGGCAGATCAATTCCCTCGGACCACCACTTACTTTGTAAGATATTTTAGGATCTATCTTCTTCGGTCTCTTTATGACAAGATTCTTGGTTATGATAACTGGTTTGACTCCACGAGAAGTGCTACTGGATGCAGTCTGCAACTTTGATTTTCGTTTCAACTTAGGTACTCTTTTACTCACTGGTTTCGAGGATGAGGAGGAATCCATACTTGGACCACTTAGCACCTTGTTTGATCCTGAAATTTTCCTGTCCGGCTTTGGCATATTATTATCACCGTTATGGTGGGGCAGAACCAAAAACTTGCTGTCTCTTTCTTCAACCGTGCTTACCATTTTCAGTGTCTGCTTATCAGTTTCTGATACAGGTGATATATTGTCATTCAGAAGATAGGATGCTGCACCCTTATGGAGTATAGGAACGGGAAAACGAGAAGAATGGGAACCTTGGTTCACGGGCTCCATCTTGGGCTCTTCAATGTGCTGAGGAAGTTTAGTGGAAGAATGGGTATGGATTTCTGTTTCCTCATTTGAAGCAAATTTTGTGTTTTTTACAATTGGTTCGACACCTAAACTAGGATATGAACTTTGGGTCGCCATCTTCACCACAGAATCTTGAATCAAACCAGGCACTGAGTTTGAAGAATTGGAGATAGTTTCTTGAAACACAGAAGAATTTTTAATTCCCGGTTTTCCATCTTTGTTTATGGAGCAACCAGATTCACCGGTTTCAGCCACAACAGACTTGTACATTTCTGTGATTCTACTGGCTTCCGAGATCCTCGGCGATGCAGTAGTCATCGACAGCCGTTTCATGGCAGCCACTTCTGCAGCCTGAGAAATACACAGTCCCCTGAGAGCTTGTTTCAAAGAGACGGGCTCAGAAAATCCTATCCCCGATGAATGAGAGCCGGCAACCCGTATAGGCTTCTTCGAAGCATTTCCGTGAAAATCGGGTAGATCTAGACTCTTGGATGCTCTAAGATTGACAGCTTCGAAAAGCTTGTTAATGTCATCATTTACTGGTTTGTTTGATCCATTTTTCGTGATTGGTGGCTTCTGTTCTCTTTCTTGTGCTCTAACATGATGAAATGTTTGATCATTCAACTCCACTATTTCACATTTCACACGGAAAGAACCCATCCTTAGAATGGTTAACTATGATTTGTGTATCTCGAATTTAGAAAATAACACCCGTCTGTTTCCAAACAATGCTACATATGAACTGAATGGAAAATGGAGTTAGCAAATAGATCATAAAGTTGCAAAAGGAGCAAACTTTCCCACGGTTCATTCGTCCAGGTCTTCACTGCATATACCTGCAGGGCCAATAGGGAATAATACGAGTAAGTAACGAGTCTTATTTTGGCACAATGTGTCATAGGTGAAGCACATTCTGCGCAAGGATGATAACCAAGAAAGAACTCAACAAGGATATATATATATCCCGTTGTGTCTAGGATTAGTCATAAAACAATCATTACTTGATTACCAAAAATCAAACTGAGAAAAAGAAAAAGAAAGAAAATGCTGACTTAAATATCCATTTCAACCTATAAATTCTACTTCATTTCCTGGCCAATTCAGATGAAGGAAAATCAACACGGGGTCGAGATATCCAATAAATACTCATAATATTTGAACCACCCACTTGTTGAACATAGATTCTTCTCCTCTTTCCCAACATGCCAAGATCGAACAAATCAAAATTTCTTTTCAAATTTTAGTGTCATCGTATTACACTTCAACATGTATGGAACCGTGCATTTACCAATAGGAGTAGACACGGTGGCCGATACTTATACATTTAGAAACATTATAGGTGAAACTTAAATCTTTTCTCTGACTACCAAGTCCAAAAAACAATCACAAATTCAAAAAAATTCAAGCTAGCATAAGCAGAATGTTCGGAAAACACAGTGAAGATTACCACGTTTTTAGCTGTTCTCATCACTAAATTACTAGATCACGACATTTTACCTTGTTAAATGTAAGAATGTAAAAGAAAATGTAAAGTAAACAGAAAAACTAAGAAGAAGAAAGTATATATCATGAATGAAATAAAGCATAAACAATGTAACTAAATGACCTAAGAAGCAAAAACACCCAATTATTTCGAAAAAGATGAACAAACAAAGCATGTTTCATTAATGTTACCCAGAAATTGGAATCCCAGGCTTGAAAAACAATGTATAAAAAACCAGACATAAACGTAGATAACAGAAAGCATTAACTAACACAATCTTTACCAGAAAAACAATGCAAGCACAAAAATCTCAAAAAAATTACATTTTTTCAAGAAATAAAGCATCCATGAGAAAAGTTAAAAACTTTAACAAGATAAAGAGGTCAGCAACGATGAAATGTGCTAAAATCAGAGCACCTGAAGCATTCAGAGATCCCCTGCATGTTAAATTAACACAGAATAATCCAAAATAGTCAACATTTTCTCAAGAAAAATCTGTGGAAGCTCGAGGGGTAGCAAAAATAAAAAGAACCCTAAAGAAAATGAAGGGTTTTTTATGATTCTTAGAAGTGCAAGTCAGTGGACAAAGAAAGGTGGATAGAGACGACAAAACCTCTGCTGTCTCTCTCACATCATTTTCCTCTTTCCTTTTCCCTGTAATGACTATTTATGTTTCTCCCTTCCATATTCCAAGAAAATAATGTGCTAACATTCAAATAATAATAATAATGCCGCCCTAATTTACTTTTATTTTTTAAAACAAAAAAATTAAATCTACTATATTATATGGATAAATCATTTGATATATAAATATAATATAAATTCGGTTTATTTGAGAGTACATTTAATTATATAAAGCAAGCCAATTTTATGTATCTAAATGGCTCGACTTGGTATCCATTTATTTCAATACTTTAATGGATGTCACATGGTTCTCCAATATATTAAAATTATTGAATTATTTTAAAGTTATTATGCTATTATTATCGTAAGGATATCTTTAAAACAACAAATTTCTATGATATATTAATGACATATGTTGTGATAACCAAAGATGAAATGGACATGTTTACAGGTTTTTTTTAACATTAATTCATAATTTTTTTTTTCAAAAATACAATGTTTCGAAAAAATTTCAAAAATATTTTAAACCGTTGACAACTGCAGCGGGGCTCTGCAACAAAATGCGCCCGACAGCATGGGCCTACATTTTTCAGGCTCCGCTGCAGTTGACAGTGAACGCCTCCATCTGCATAAAATATTTCCCTCCAGTTTTTAAATTTTTTTTCGTTCTTTACCTTACTAAACACCTAATATTTTCGTCATTTGTAAACTTTAAGTACACGAACGACTGAATTAAAGTGGTTTATGGATGGATGAAACCTTAACGGCTAATATACAATGTTACATCTATGTAATTATATGAACAGATTACAGTTGCATGATAGATTTTCTCGCCTATAAATAAAAAAAATGCAATATGCTCTTCTTATAGGCAAGCATCGTTTACTTGAACGATCACTTCGATCATTTTACAAATTACATTATATTTTCCGTCCCTATTTTTCTATAACACACTTCGATCACTTCTAACCTATTGTTTGCAACACATACTCTATATTATTTCTTCTAAATGAATAATATTGAAGGACTGCTATATTTTGGGGGTAATGTTATTATTGGGGATTGATCGGTTAAATACAACAACATGCCATATATCAGACCAATTCGAATTTCAAGATCTATTACTTTATTGGAATTGGTTCAAATATTGCATAGAAAATTAAACATCGATCAGTCATGGACGGATTTATTAAGGGCCCCCCGTGCCCCCAAAAAATAATTTGTTTAAAAAAAATTATAATTTTACATTAAAAAATTGTAGTTTGCCCCTTAAAAATTACATTTTGCCCCCTTGAATTATACTTTGACCCCTTAAATTTTTTTGGTCAAAAAATTTTATTTTAAAATTCTTTTTGCCCCCCTTCGCAAAAATATTGTGTTCGCCACTACGACCAGTGATGTCTACTATCAAGTTGTCAACCAAATATTCTTTCATAGAGAAATCATCTTGGAATGAAGTACAAATCAACATTGTAGATGATGACGTTATAGAGTTTATATGCAATGTCCTAATTTGCATATGTTGCATCTATATGTCGAAACAAAGGCAATTTGTCATGATGTTGGTTTTGATCAACCAGAACCATATATTACATATGTCACTAAAGAACTAAGCAACATAGGGTTCAATGACCAACCGGATACTTCTATGCACCGAGATTTTTAACAAAATCAAGATTTTCCATATTTCGAGCATCAAAATGGATCTTGGGATCAAAATGTAACTAGCTCGCCCGAAGAAAATCATACCTATTGGCCGAAGACAACATGTGGTTGTGGCTTAAATGTCGAAGGAGGTTGGAATACAATACGAAATGAAGAACGAGGGTTAAATAGATGTGTGCTATATTCAAAATGGTATTTTTGAATATATCAAAATGGTATTTTTGAAAATGCATCGGGTCTGAAAAATATATCACTGCTGTAGCTGACAGCGGTTTAAAGTATTTTTTTGAATTTTTTTCAGAAAATGGTATTTTTTTGAGAAAATTTTTTGAATTAATTTTTAAAAAAAACCATGCTTATAACATGGTGATGCTTTATTTAGTAAAAAATATATATTAGTGAATATAGCACACTGGTCAGTTGTTACCGATTGCGTTGCGTATATGTGCATGATAATTTATATTTTCAAATTTTATGTTTTTTATTAATTGTATACATTATCATTTTGTGTGTGTAAAAAAATTTAGATATTTATTAGAATGTAAAAGTAAATGGTATAATTACTAGCACATGTTGGATTTTAATAATTTTATTTTGATATTAACAAAATTTGTTATTATATTACTGATATTTTGACTCAAATATGCAGAAAAATTGGTTAGCTTCCGAGTAAACTAGCGAACTATGAAGGATTTAACCAAGCTAATGCAAAAAACATGCTGAATAGAAGAAAACAATTGAGTATTCAACTAAACTGATATAAACAAAGATCGGCTGAGTCGACCTCGATGAACAGATCATATCAGTTTGGTGTTAAACTCAACTGAACAAAAACAGACCAACGGAGTCGTCAACAGCTGAATTTCAAAAAGCCAATGACTGAAATAGGATCGTTGAAAGACATACATAGTACGAAGATGTCAAAGAAAGTACAAGAAATTTTCAACAGATATATTTATGTATCTGACCGACAAATTCAGTCGAAGGCTGTATATATACACTTGAAGATCAGTGATCAAGAGAGAGATACCTTCGGAGATTTACAATGCTCACATAAGAATATCTAGAACCCGAAGATATTCAAATCATGGAGAGCGTCATAGATATATCAGAGCACCCCCAAACATGCACCTCTTACCTTGTTACGATTGATTATATATAGGATTATAGTGTCCACTCAATTCACCATATTAATTGTATTGTGCTAAAATGTAAAGATGAATTGTAAATGTGAGGCATATTGTATATATTGAGTGAGAAGTTGTTTAAGCTGTAAGAGTGACCTCAGCTGGTTGAGTGAGATGTTAGGAGTTTCGATTATAAGATGACCTCAGCTGGAGTGGATATGTATGAGAATGACTGTACAAATCAAATTCTTCTAGTGGATCCTTCCATTCGATGAAAGAATGAAAGACGTAGAATGATTATACCACCTTCGAACTTCAAGAAACAAATCTGTGTGAATTTACTCTTCTGTCTTATTTTACATGCTGTTTTAAAAAGCTTTTACTCTGATTTTATTTCATCGCTTATTAGTTAAAGATCATTTAGTTTGAGTTACTTTCGCTTGGTTTCTTAAATCAAACTCGATCTAATCTCTCGGTGAAGACAATTTAAGAATCAGAGCTATTGAAGTTCACGTAGCTGAAATCAGATAAGTGATTTGATCAATCACTTAAACGATTTCAACGAGTGAGTTCAGAGCATCAGACTCAAACCTCCTAGTACAATCCTCAACAACACTAATTTACATTATCATGTGATTTTTATTATAAGATTAATCGATTTGACTTTTGAGATAGATCATTAAAGATGCCTTAATGAATATAGCATGTCTCGTGGATTGATATTTAAGTACAAATTGCTAGATTGAGAATTCTCTATCCTCCACCCAAGTAGTGTAGATTTTATATGATTTCTATTATTTTTAAACTGATTTTTTTAAAATATATACTTTTAATGTTTTCCCTGCAAATAAAATCTAAAATATATTTCAAAAAATTATGAATTTTTATTATCATTTTACAATAAATTTTTCAAAAATGAAACAGTAAAGAAATGATCGACCGAAAAATGAAGAGAAAAATAAAAATAGTTAAAGCTTTTAAATTTTCAGCAATCTAAATATAATCATCGACACTCTAAAATCACATATTTTGGTTGACTATGAACAATTTAAATATGCTTAAATTATATTTGATCCCCTAATTTTTTTTGCCTTCTATTTTTTAATATTTTTTCTACGTCCGCGGCTATGTTGAGATATTTTTCGAGAATGTGTACACTAATGATATGATATTTTGGACTATATCTACATTATTAGATATTTATATGAAAAATACGATAACATGTCGGCAAATGAAGCCATGGGCGAGAGGCTGCCTCTCACCTACTGAGTAGTGAATCTACTTGTACTGTACATCGAGTTGTAAAAGAAGAACATTCATCCCTAGATATTTTCAATCATTATTCAATATATATTAAACTTTTATGATATTTCGAAAATAACTTTTTCAGACAATTGTACTAATCCATTTCGGAACATTTCAACTGTACGATATTATATTTATTAGTGTATAATGTGTATTTTTACAAACACACATGTATGAGATTAATCATACGATAATAATATTGGTACACTGTTACTAACTGATGTACATTATTTTTTTCTCAAGAGGGTGCATAATATCATAAGTGTATATTGTTTAGAATGATTAAATGGATGACTGTTTATGAGATGAAGCTCGAGAAATGAATGATATTATATCTGTAAGAAAATGATATTGGGATACATGCTTGTTGATTCCATTTCATGACATTATTGTAATATCGTTAATTGGAAAGTGAGATAAATAATTCACGGGTTGACGTGGAATTATTATAATGTCATAGGTTGACATGGAGCTTCACGGGTTGACGTGGAATCATTGGAATGTCATGGGATGACATGGAACGTCATGGGTTGACGTGGAAATTATTGTATTTATTTGTCAATGAAATGATTTAAGAATAATGCAATAATATCATATTGTTATTTGTTATTGTGGATTGTGAGAACGTGAACGATGCTGAAAAGCTTATATGGATTCAAATGATTCATGGAGTACTCTTTAGGTTCCCAATAACTCTATTATGCTACATTATGATTTTTGTACATTGATTTGATTTATGATTATGGGACTGTGTACATTATTACAGATGTGATCCCAAATTTTCTCTATTCGGTAGAGAGTGCGATAAAGAAAATAAATATGACACCATATTTTTTACGTGGAAAACCCCCCAAAACGAAAGGAAAAACCACGGGACCTAGTCCAGTATAAAACTCCACTATAAATATTCATGATTTACAATGTATTATTGTACACGATATAAACATAAAAAAATGAAGATAAAGAAATGTATTCTCCTCTCTTCAATTGCCGAGAGATCCCTCAAAAATGATACTCAAGGGAACTTTTATTCTTCCAGCCTCCTTCAAGCCGAGAGCTCTCCCCCCCTTTAATACACAAATCCTTCCTAATTAAACCTTAATCCTCTTTTAATTATCAGCCATTATTCCCTTTAACTTATCCCCACTAACTGCCCACTAATTATGCCCCAATTTTAGACTCCCATAACTGCTCTCATCATGTCCGGGAAATCCGGGTTGATTAACAGCTATGACCGGATCTTATGCCATTGTTTGATTACGGGACCGAGCAAAGTATCATCCACTTCGGACCCTTTCCTGTTCGGCAAATATTTTACCCGATGTGATAATTTCCCCACCACATCAATTACGATTATGATAATCTTGTAGGAATATATTCACCCTATATGGGGCTGTTTCTGATGAAACATGTAAAATATGTACAATGCTATCTTCAGGAAGTAAGCTTGGGTCTCACAAGATCATATTTCCTTCGAAAGAGTTGGATAGAGATGTCAAACGGAGCGGACGGCACGAGGCACTGCACGAGCACGGCACGTCACGGAGCGACACGGCACGACACGTTTCGCAAACGGGCCGTACCGGCACGGCACGTCACTGTAGCATGGGCCGTGCCGGGCCATAGGGTGTCGGCCCGTGGGCCGGCACGGCACGGCACGAATAGTAAATTTTTTTTTTTTTTTAAAAACTTGTAGCGATCGATCGCCACCTAACTGGCGATCGATCGCCCAGTTAGGTCATAGGTGGCGATCGACGCCAGTTAGGCAGCGATCGATCGCTACACAAAAAAATAAAAAAAAATAAAAAAAATTGAAATAGGCCGTGCCGGCCCATGGCACGGCACGTAGGGGCCGTGCCTATGGGTCGTGCCGGGCCCAGTCCCTTGTGGAAATGGGCCGGCACGGCACGGCCCATTTTCGAATCGTGCCGGCACGGCACGGCACGAATAGTGCCGTGCCGGCACGATTAAACGGGCCGTGCCGGCACAGCACGGCCCGTTTGACACCACTAGAGTTGGATGAGTATTGTGATAAGATGTGTTATGTATGTATTTAGATTTGTTTGTGAGTAGTTTAAGGGCCATATATGGGTGATATCAATGTGTAGAAGTTTTCTCTTTATGTTTTGATGTCCCCTTATTTGTTATGTACAACACAATCATCCAACTTTCACACCTATCTTATTTTTGGTATTAAAGTTAGTTTTTTGAAGACAAAAATGAAAGCACTTTCAGAAATTCCAATCAATAAAATGATGAAACTAAAAGTTTTTACATATACACAATTGAGCATGAACCGAACCGAAGACAAGAAAACAATGATACCTCATTATTCTCGAAGAATAGGATTGATTGAGGCAATTCCGTGTACTAAAAAGTTTTATTATCATGATTTGAATCACAATTTTAATTAATATAAAAAATTGTAAAATTTGTAAATAGTCGCAAGTATAAAGCTATAATACATCCTTGTATCATACCAACAATCACAAATGCATTATACAAATCCAAACATAAGATATTACTAATAAGGACATAACGGTAAACAAATTAATTCATTTTCTAATCATAATTACAATCTCAATATTAATCATTTAAAGTAAAAGATAATATTATTTATCCATCATTTCTTTCATATTATATCCAATCGTGTTAATAATAACAGTATAATTTATCAATACAATCTTATTATTCAAAATAAAAACAGCTATATTGTCACGTCTCGAGACCGGGGTCAATAACATCGGCATTGATTCTCAATAACAACTTAAAATCAATAAGCCTCGTAATATCGTATTAAACAAAAACCAGTCTATATTCCATAAAAAGAATCATTGTCTTTACAACTGAATTTAAATTACGGAAATCAAATCTTAAACATCTTAAGACGAAATAGAATAATGGAATCATACTTAATGAAAAATTCTAAAGTCTTTAATTCTTAGAACGCAGCGGATCACCAACCCCAAAATTTCTGTTCTTCTTCAGCTTCAATTTCTTCCTCAGCTTTATCTGGGGATGTAGAGTAAGGATGAGTGTTTTAGAAAACACTCAGCAAGTGGGGGATAATCGATACGATAACATAATAAATATTCATAATTTCCAAAACATATTTCGTATTCAAACATAAACTTGATATGAATGCACATTAACATAATTGCTCCATCGAGCCATAACATAACATATCATATCATTCATAATTTTCTTATACGTTAAGCACAATAAATAATCTAGTTTCCTCTTGGTACTGATATCAGTCTCTAGACTTATCCCTCCTAGAGATAAGGTCATGACATCGGCTTACCCACGAATAAAGGGTCTGGAAACTCCAGAAACAATGGTTAACCACCGTATAAGGTCGTGTAAACGGTTATAATCACACCGCATCAGGGCCATGAAGGAAATCCTTTTCCAATTAGATTTCGAAAACTTAAAGTGCTTACAAATTAATACTTTCATAATTTCAACATAATTTCATATCGATTGAGAATTTAAAGCATACATATGATTTTCTCAAAAACGAAACGAATAATAACAAAAACCCACTTACAATAATTGAAGATGTGTTTGAGTGGTTTCGGGTGCAAAACGTCAGATTCTTTTCTCCTAGAATGAACAGTAACCGCACACCTTCCGTGCGTGACTACTGTGTAAGTAACCCCATGAGCATACAACGCAGCGGAATAAAATTTTGGGATTACTAACACCGGATCTATACATAGGGATTCATATCAGATTAGAGAATTACAAGTGTCTTACCCTTGTAGCGTGTTTGAAGCAGAATCCACGGAGCTGCACCACGTCCTACGCCTTCTCCGAGTCACTTAGCAAAACTTGAATGGTTTTGCCTCAACAGTATCCACACGATCGAATCGAACGAAGGAATAGTTTAAGAACAAGTTGCTAGACAAGTTCTTAAACCAATACACGAAGCAAGCTCGATTCACAATCGAAGATGGCCCGAAATCAATCAAGAACCACACGACTTGAAGGAGGCCGAGAGTTCTTGAGGAGGTGCGGCCGAGAGCTCTTCTTGGTGTAGGGTTTTGTGTTATTCAATTTGTCTTGCAAGTCTTAATCTAATTAAACCTTGTTAACAAATTATATATGATTAATTAAAGGCTTTCTTAAAGCTTCATGGGCTTAAGCCCATGATTTAATTAATCCTTATGATTATTAATTAAGACTCCTCTTAATTATTTAATTCATCCCATGAATTTAATTTCCCTTCTCGATTTAATCTTTTGTGCGACCCGATAGGATCTCGTAATGTTGGCAGTGACATAAAATCTCATTTTATGTCGCAAGCATCGAGCGGTATCTAGCAACACATCGATGCTACCCAAATTACGAGAATGTCAATGACTCGACATAACCTTTAGAACTTGTGATAATATTAATCATGTAACTTAATCCCTTTGTCCTTTGTGTTTAGATTGAACACGAGTCATGGAATAGTCATACTCGTATATTCAATCTTTATTTCTTGATCCCCAAGTAGAACTAGAATAAACGAATAAGCTCGATATCTCATATCGACTCATTCGAGCATGGCCATGCATTTTAGTTCTCACTTGATCAAGGGCCAAAACACATCTCCTGTTATATAGGAGGGACAAATCCTATCTCGATCAGTCAACATCCCTCTACATAATTCGTAGTGTATCCAATAGTCGCCTTTATAGATTACCCTGTTACGGGTAACGTTTGACGATATCAAGATACATAACTCCTTATGTTAGGATCTCTGATGATCACAAGTCGTAAGGATTACATACATTATTATCACTATGAGAATTGCATATGACGATCATATAACTATCCATGTTGCATTCTCATGGTGGGTCTTTCCAGTACATCGTTCTCTAACATGTACCCATATGTTGATTTGCTATCTCATATCAATGAACAATTCATCGATCAACATATACTAGTCTCTACGTATTATCATTATCCCTATTCATGATAATACTTGACTAGGGACATCTTTAAGAATAATACAATATTATTCTAAGGACATTAACATATATATTAATTCACAATGCACAGTTAATATATAATAATGAATTGCCATTCATAAAACCATAAACATTGTATGTCTTAAACAATCATCTAATGACTTGTCTTAGGGCATATCCCAACATACTGTTCACAAAATTCTGTAAATTCTAGTTGCTAAATTTTCGAAGGATAGCTATGATTTTTCGATGAACAAGTTGCTGTAAATTCGAATGCTTTGCTAAACAAATTCTGGGATTTTTATGTGAAAGAGGGTTAAAAGATTTGAGCAACAAAATATCAACTTTTGAGACTTAATCCTTTCGAAAGCTTTGGACAGAAAAGTGTAGAGTTTCGGCTTCTTGAGGTTAAATTTTCAAATCAAACTTCTTGGAGGAGAAGGGTTTGCTAGATCAACATTCTAAGGTTGAACTCCTATATATAATTGGTACAAAAATCAGGAAATAGAGGTGGAAAGTTTCGAAATTTTGGTTATAAAATCTGTGTAGATTTTGATGCTAAAATGTGCATATTTCTATTGTAAATATGGTGTAGATCTTGATGGTAATAAAGGTGTAGATTTTGATGGTAATTAAGGTAAGATTTTGATGGTAATTAAGGTGAGATTTTCGAAATTACCTCTACAATCTTTTGAGTTGTTTGGATTCTAAAATCTTACCAAAACCCATGATTCATAAATGGCAGTTTTTCGATTTTGCATTGCTAACATAGGATGGAAATTTCGAACTACTTGGCTTAAATCATGATATCGAAATTGAGTAGTTTGTGATGGTAGATATAGAGCCTAGGGGTATCTATCAATTAATGGTTTAATTCTAAAAGGAAACTTAATAATAGAGTTTTAATTTGAGCCAAATACCTTAATTTGTTGGATATGCTCAAATTTCTGGGTCTTTACATATATTATCCATTTATTATATGTGATCAACGAACCATAGCCTGTAATGTACAAATTCATTCCAGATCAGTTATCACAATAACATCGAATTTGCCATATTGTGCCCTTTCATGATATCAGAAACAAATTACAGTGTAATGTTTTTTTGGCATTAAATATAAATTTGAGCTCGCTCTCAAGGAGCTCTGGTATCTTTCGATGCTTCGCTGTAGTTGTCAGAATATTTTTACTTATGTTTTAAATTATCGGGGTATGCCCCGAGGATCTGTATTTTAATTATGCTACTACCGGTTGATGTTATACTTGGTAATTATGTTATGATCAACATGTTAAATTGGAAACTGGAATTATATATTTTCAGTATCAGTATATAAGTACACCTAAAAGCGAAAATTTTTTAGGGCCGTTTGATAAGACCTTTGAAATAAATCTTCCGCTGTTTACGCAAATTAATCATTATGTGTTAATTAAATACCACATTAGGAACGGGCCATCACATTACAACTACAAGGGGAGGGGATGATAGACTTGAACCCAAGTATCAGCACTTGTAATGTCGAGTAGGGTCAGATGGGCCAGAGGCCATCGGCATTCGGCAGTGTAATGCTATTATTATTTTTTGTACACTCAGTGTAATGCTATTTAGACAACAATTTTGTGCTATGTCATGCATGTGGATAAAAGATGCAAAACAATAACTTACATTTTCTTTTATGTCATTTATGTTTTTTGAAACACAATAACGACGCATCACGAATAATGATTTCAAGAGCTTAATGGATATACTTACTCTTGAATGTTTATTGACTAGGAAAATAAATTTAGAAACAAATTTTCATAAACTATTAACGATCTTAAGTCTTTATTAATACGTAGGATAAGCATATAAATAAAGTTCGGAAAAAATGAATATAAATTACTAACCAAACTCTCAACCACAATGTTGAAATCATCGGATAGTAACAGGTAATTTGAGATTCTGGCCTTACCAGAGTGTTAAAAGCTCATTCCCTATTTGTGGATGACTCGAGTTTGAGTCGCACAGTATGCGCAAAAACGTTCGTAACTCTCATATTATCAAAAATAAAAAATAAAAAAAATAGATAATTTACTAATTTACCTCCACCTAGATAGAAAATTAGTTAGTATGTTGATTAATGCATATTGATTAATGCATCAATAATTAAAGTATGTCTCGTAGAGGCGAATTTAGAATTTTTGTTTATGGGGCAAAAAATAATAAAAAAAATATTTAGAGGATCAAAATATAAATTTAGGGGGTAAATTGTAATTTTTCAGATGTACCCTACCCCTTAACATGTGTTCTCCCCCTGGTGGACAGTTAATTCATTAACTGGCCGATATACATTATGGCTCTTAACCAAGATCTCATCAAACACTATAAACAAACAATATTATCCATTTGAGTATTCAATAAGTTGTGCGAAACAAATATATAAGACATAGTTTGCAGGATCATGTGTGGCAGAAATTTCGGAAACTTAAGAATAATTTTTTTTACTTTAGTATATTTTGTAGAAAAATAGACTATTTAACATATCTAGTGTAAAATATGCATAAACTCATATTTCTAAATCTATAAGTTTTTAAATAAAAAAAATTTATTGATTGAGATAAATAATTGTGCTTATCTGTTTGGTGGATACAACTACCGCGCTTTCACTGCACCATTTAAATTCATGATTTGGTGCTCTATTATTTAAACCACCAATTATGTTATTGTTTTTAATTGTGATAAAAGCACGAGCAATAACTAATTTCATATGATTCTTTAGCTTTGAATTAGGCCTTTTTACCTCGATATGACGTCGTTAATAGGTATTTTTACACATAATTTGTAAATATGCATATCTCATGGGTATTGCTAATAGGCATTTTATCCTCTGTCATTTGTGAATAGATATTTTACTCCATATAGTTTGCAAAACATATCCTAATGCCCCACATATCATACATTGATGGAGTGTTTTGTACCTATTCACAAACCACAATAGGGTAAACTGTTTATTTTCAATTCAAATAGGGTAAACTATTGTCTATTTGAAAATCACAAGGTATTAGTTGCCAAAAACATCTATAAAAAACTATTGGATGTACAAACGCGAAGATATTGTTTGGTATGGTTTATAATATGATCATTCATTATTCATCACCAACACAAAAAATGCTATAATTAGACCACACTGCATAAATTAGTTATATATATCACTTTTATATAACTCATATTACGCATCCATATCTCTCGATCATCACATATTACATACCGAACAAGACTTAATAATAAGTCTTAAACGTTGGAGACTTGAACCCACTTTAATATTTAGTTGTGCAGGATAAGATGAAAAAAGTTTCCAGCACGTGTCTGCGTCATTGGAAAAAAATTGAATTTCGGATCAAAAGCGAGTTTCTTAATTAGTCCTCTGCATATTTTTCTCAATAATTGGAATTATAGGCGTTTGATACATTAAATTCTTTCATTGTTTAAGGATCCTATATTAATACATCATTAATGCATAATTATGACACTTTCAATAGGTACAAGAAAAGTTAATGCAATTAAAGAGAATACAAATTTTGGGCTAAGAAGCAGATATTATTTCGTAGGGGGTCCACGGAAAAAAAACTTTTGGAGGCTTTGGTCCCCCCTCCCGAGATGTCATATACAGCCGGATAAATATATTAAAATGTTCATGTCCTTTTGTTTTCAATCTATAAAAATTTTAATGACCTGACTTAGTCACTAAACTTATAAAAAATTTCTCAATTCAGTTCTTGGTGTTAAGTCGGTCTTAAGAAACAAATGGATATGGACTGAATCAAAAAATGTTTAAAATTTTAGGGACTGAATTGAGAACAAATCAGACCCGATTTACTCCGTAAAGTTTTAAAAATATTCTTGAATCAGTCCATCTCTGTTTGTTTCTCAAGGCCGACTTAATATCAGAGACTAAATTAGGATTTTAAAACTTGACAATCCGGGACACTATTATTTCAGATATTGAATCGGGAATTATCTCTAAGGTGTATATATATTTTAAAACGTATTATCCCTTAATATAGTTTTAAATAACATGATCACATGCTTGTTCTGGGCTTTTGGGCCACACAAGCATGAACACAAAACACTGGCACCTTCATTGGGCCCTTATATAAATAACATAACCACATGCATGTTCTGGGCTTTTAGGCCACTATATAAATAACATGTTCACATGCTCGTTCCTTTTGGGCCACACTACCATGAACCTTTATTGGGCCACCTAGTCGACCCATTCAACCTATAATAACTTATCAGAGTTCTAATACAACATTATATGCCCTGTGATACATCATATATGTCACGCCAAACTCTTTCACATACTATTCTGCAGGCAATTTTTGCAAGTTAACTAAAAACTTCAGTTGACCAATATGAATAACTCCAGTACTTTTATTCCCGTGCCTTTGACTCTTGGCAATTCTACAGCCGCATTATGCATTCATCCATTCATATCCATTAGTTTTAACATTCGAAAAAAGTGTCGCGTTTGAAAATTTAAGCAAACCCACCCGTATTTATGTTTGCATGTAGTGGATTGTTGCACATTCATCCGCCTACCCACTCATTATGATTGCATCATTATTTATATATTAAAGATGTTAAATTATTAAATTAAATATTTTAAGGGTTCAATTTGCTGATTTAATTTTAAACGCATCAATATTCAATTTGTTGAGATATTGTGTATTACTTTTAGCATAACTTGTATTTATCTTTTTAATATAATTTATTTTGCCGATTTAAAAAGTTGTTGAGTCATTGAGAAATCGTAGTTTCAAGTTCTTTCATTATGCACAATATAATAAAAATAAGTACTTTTATTTAGGAAACTTTATCTTGTAGTAACAATAAATGCTTTTTTATTTTGTGAACTTATGAATCGTCGTTTCTTTTGTACAAGTAATTATCTGGGCATTCATTAGCAATTTCTCAACTCAGTCTTGGATGGCTATGCCTAGTTTGGCATGAGAAAGTGGGTTGGAGGTTAGAGGCTCCCCCTCTTCCTTGGTCACAAGAGCATCTGTCTGTGATCCTATGACGATCTCATTCTCTCAGCGATCCATGCCACTTTATGGTCAAAAGCGTTAGGGGACCCCGGTAGGTAGACTTCATGTTAGAAGGTGCAAAATCAATGGGTGTCGGAGCTGCTACATTTGATTAAGCTGGAACTGATGTCGGTTTTGGAAACGTCTTCAGTTCTTTGATCCATTCCGTGCCGCGCAATCCATCATTGGCTAAACAATTATTTCGTTATGCTATTTTGGGCTTTGCCCTAACCAAGGAATTGCCTTGTTCGCATTAATGATGGCCTTTTTGATCTCATTCGTATTCTGATCGAAGAAAGACGGTTTCAATTTGACTTCTCTTTATAAATGTATAAAGTTATTGATGTCCCAATTTTATGATAGAAGAATTTGATCCTTTAATTTATTATGTTTTTTGTTTCGTATTGTGATATAACATTTTCAGTTCCAGTTTTCACATGATTTGGATATGTATAGTTTTAGGGGTGATATGATTGACGATTTTTCGTTTTAACTATCTTTGATTTTCAATTGCAAAGAATTTGTAGATTATGTTTCAAATAATATTTTTGTTTACATGATATTAGATTCTGTTGTTTCATACTGATAATCATTATTTAATTTTAGTTCTATTTATTGTCATCGATAATAAATACTTTAATATAAAAACTTGTAAAATGCAATAATTATAATTTGCTTATATTTGATCAACTAAATGTCCGCACCCACCTGAACCACATGATTTTGTATATTTATTGTACATAACAATTTACAACATTTTTGTATTGTGTTGATGATTTTTTTAATGTCTACCCACCCATATATACCCCTAGCAACAAGGATGGTGAGTGGTGACAACGTGCTGTTTGGAGAGAATGACCCCACATCTCCGACTCACAAGTATTGACTGAATCAAATATGGCAAACTATTGGGGGGTTCTTGGAAAGTGGTACGCCGGAAGAAAACAAGGCTATATCCAATCTTTGGTACAGTCCAGCCTTCAGTTGATAGCTTGGATCAACTAGACATTGAGGGTTTTGTCATTTGCTCTTAAAAGTTTTAGGGTAATTGTCTTGATGTATCTTTTACTGGCTTGGCCCATGATTTATGGAAAATATTTGCTGGAAATGTCATATCTAATGAGGATGTATCCAATCTGTATTTTGAATGACTTTTATAGAGTTTAAAAGTCTAGAAGTATTCAATCTAGACTTTTATATACTTTATTATTAAAGTCTAATGATATTCAATCTAGACTTTTACGTACTACATATAAGTATACTGATATTCAAAATAGACTTTTATAGAGTTTTAAAAAGTAATATGGTATTCAAACATGCATTTTAAAACTCTATAAAAGTTTAGAGGTATCCAAATGTCAATAAACTTTTAATGACTCTATGAAATTCTTTTAAATACAAATCTTGAAGCTCTATGTACAACTCTAAAAAGTAAAAAATTCTCTTCAATTCATCCTAGAGATTTGAATAGACTTTTAATTGAAAAATACCAAGGTTACCCATATAACTATTTCTTTACTCCAATAACAATGAATTTTTAGCATTTACATACTGGATGATGCTTTCCCACAATCAGTATCATTTAAAAAGTTGATACAAAAAAACTGACAGAATTTTTATTTTATCTTGACATAATATAATTTTTATTACAATAATTTTGGTGTGATCATTGTTTAATCGTAAATTTCTATATTCCTGGTAATTTTGTTTCTGAAAGCTAGTAAAATGAGCAACATAGAATTTCTAACAAAACCATGATTAAGGATATATATATATATATATATATATATATATATATATATATAATAATTTTATTACATTCTAACACACAAAATATTTCTTTTTATAATAATAGTATAAAAAATGTTTGTTTTACTTACGCAATTAAATTAATTATGTGAAATATATTTCAAAATATTGTATTAAAATATTTATGGCGCCACATTGAGTTTATAGGGAAAATATTAATATCTAAATGATTATTATTATTTTTTAAATATAAGTTACAAAATCTATAATTTTTTTAAAAATTAAAAATCTTGTAATAGAATTCTATAAAAAAGTTTACAAGAGTTTATAAAAATCTTTTTAAAGCTACTTGAGATACAATAAAAGTCAATATAAATATATCTCCACAAAAGTCTATCTTTCACAAAGTCAATAAAAATCTAGAATGAAGTCTATGAAAATCTTTTTATAAATCTGTGAAACTCTATAAAAGGCAATATAAATCTATCAATTCACAAAAGTCTATCATTTAAAAAAATCATTAAAAATCATCAAAAGTCATTATTGAATACATCTCCAAAGTTTCTAGGGCCTCTCTGATTTCACATTTAATGGCGGTATCCTTGCGGGCCATCAATCCACATATATATAGTATATATATATGTACAAAAAATATATCAAATATATGGTGTAGATTTGTTCAAGGACACGGCGCACCACACAAGCAATTTCTATTGAAGAGATTTGGACAAATTATTTGATGGTGATATACGAAGACGTTAGCATTCTAGGACACTCTTGACTAATTTAGTCTCCCCAAAGTCCAATCTGAGTTTTTTTTTTTAATTGTGATAAAAGTTAATTTGTATAAAGAAATTACTAAAAATTCTTCTACTTAACATTTTGATGTACATATAATCCACTTGTTAATCTGAATTTTCCCTTAATTATATTTCAAGAATATGCTTACAAAATTATAATTTTACTAAAAATATGTAAAATTTGTTTAGAATTTTTTTAAAGTAGTTATTATACAAATAGATTGAAAAAATGCATTTAAACAATATTTTGCATAAAAAATTAACCGGTTTATATTAAGCTTAATCGTATAAAATTAACTTATTTTCTCAATTTCTTTTTTTAGAGAATATTTTAAATATTAAAATGAAAATATTCAACAAGAATTTTACTTAAAACAATTCCAATTATAAGCAATAGTAAATTTAGCAAGTAGTAATTAGTACTGTACAAAAACGTAGTAACATAAATTTCTTATTAAAATACTACTTATGATTTTTTGGAAACCTTTTAGCCACTCCAGTGTTTTGTGTTCATGCAAGAAATCCTTTTAGCCACTCACGTTCCCCAGAAGGGGCCATTGTTTTCTCTTAGCTGCTTCATATTTTTGGCAGTGCATAAATGATAGAAACGTGAGTGGCTAAAAGGATTTCTTGCAACAATATTCTGGAAAATGGGATCAACTATAGTAAGAACCTAATCATCTAAAAAAAGCAACATAGGAAGAGATTCCGAGTTCGAGACCCGTTAATCCCTGATTATAAAAATATATATATATATATATATATATATTTATATAATATAGCCTATGATTTGGTTGATAGTCGAAAATTTTATTTTGGTGAAATATTATTTTAATTAATATATATTATTTGTTATATAATCCCAATATTATGTCCCAAATTAAGGTTTCTATAATATCATTGATTTGGTCATAAAACAACTTCTGTCCAACTTGGAATTTATCTGTCTTATTTGGTTTTTATTCAGAAGAAATAAAATGAATATTAGGTTTTATTTTGGGAATTAAAATTGTTGTTTTAGATGTTAAATCACGCCAGAACTTATTAGTTAAGAGTTATTTTTTTTAGTGCAATTTATGATATAATGATAGAGTATAAATGGTAAATGATGAAAATTTAGTTAGGTTGTGTTTGGATTGAAGGATTTGAAATGATGTATTTCAAATCCACGATTTCAAATTTCTTGACTTGTTTGGATATAGAAAATTCAAGTGAATTTCAAATGAACTACATTTCAAGTTAAACAATTTTAATAGTAATTATGGTGGATTTCGATTACACTCAAGATGGGTATAATTTGAAATCAATTCCTCAAATTCTTCCTCAAATCAAATATCTTCCTCCAAATCAAATCCATCAATCTAAATACAACCTTAGAAAAATAATGGTTATTGATCATATTTGAAACAAGAAAAAGTGAGAAAAATATGTTTTCAAAGAAAGGAAATACAATATGTGATGAGATTTATTATTATATTGAGAAAAATTAAAACAAACGAGATCTATACTGTTATAATATATTTCTACACACACATATCTGTAGTAAAAAATATTATCATCTTTCGGATAGAAAGTCAAATTTGATGGGCTATGTTGTTTTATATATGCGAAAAACATTTCATTTTTCAAAAAATAAAGAAAAATAATTTTCATTCAGTTTATTTTTCGAAGACTAAATCTCATCCTATTTCACCTTTTCATGTAAAACTTTTATTTTCTCACAACTCCCAAAAAAATTTATTATTATTATTATTATTTCTTGATAGGCTTTATTTTAAAATTTTAAATTATTTTGTATTTTGTTGGATCAAGGGCTTATCTTTTTACCAAAAATTATAATTTGTGGTAACGGTGCAACTCTAATATTTAAACCGTAAAGCGGCCCAAACACCACATTTCGATCGCTCTCCAAGAAGGGACAATTATTGCACCCCAACAATATCTCTCACAATAATTACACTATCATGTAACTCATAAAAACCGAACACGTGACGTTGACTATCATACCAATTATAGGATCAAACATTTGCCGCTTTACCACAAGGTATAACTAGTGGTAAAGTTCAACTCTAATCTTTAAATTGTATATCATCCCAAACATCACGCTCCGATCGCTCCAAGAAAGGACAATTATTGCACCCCAACATACTTTATAAAGATGATCCGGTTTCTTGGCATGATAATTAAAAATATATATAATTTTTTTTTTTATGAAATAAAATCAATACAATGACTTTTTATACTTCTAGAACTATATTTTTAATTTTTTTTTTAAAATATCAAAAACTAAAAGATAACATAACCCATACTTTTGTAGAACACTTAATAATTATATAATAAAATTACGTCCATCAAAACAAAGACTTGTCTAATTGGTACGCTTCGTAGGGTCCCTTTCTGTATTGTTTAAGATAAAGGTAATAGAGTCTTTAAATGTGAATCATCGATCATAATAATACATAAGTCACTTTCTTGGAAAGGAGGGTGTAATAATCATACCATAAACTAAAAATTTAATGTTTCCTTTTTGCTCTATACAATGAAAATCACAAGCAATTAGTAACTTAAAGCTTTAAACTTTCAAAGCACGGGATTATATTAGGGGTTTTTTTCCCTTTTCGGACAGCAATTATTGAATCAATAGATTTAGTAAATTTATATAATAATATGCAATAACCGAGACAAACAATAAATATTTGCTTTTAATCAATATTTTTTTAAATATCTTTTAAAGCCTACTTCTTCCTAGTACTTGACCAGTAACTACTGATGACAAATAGCAAAGATCAAAAGCTAACCTTCAAATATGTTTGATTAGAGAGCTTGAAAGTTGAAACATACAGTCCTACCAATTTCTCAGAAGCAAGAACGATTAGAAATAGCAGAAGGAATTTAGGTATTTAGGGATTTAGCCTTTAGAATTTGGATATTAAAATAAATTGGACCCCAATTAGGCTGACCCACTGTGCCATGGCCTTGAATTTTTGGGGTTATGCTTTGCTACGTAAATTGACAGGGGTTTTTCGAATTGTTGAAGTTTCTTTGAGACTACATTGTATCTGACACAAGTTTAATGTCGCTTAATAGATCCAATGTTTTAGAGTTATTGTCACTTTTAGTGTTGTATTGTTTTTGATCTATTGTAAATTCCTTTTGTGGTTTTCGATTACTGATTGCTTATGATTCTTCGATTTATATTTTGTATTATGGCAATTCGAAGAAGGCTCAAATGGGGGTGGATTTTGTTCGTTTTGGATTGGCCGACCGGTGAAAATGCATCCTATAAAGAAGAAAAAATATTTATGAAATATGATGATGTCAATGTTTAAGTTCATCTCTCAATGCACTTTGCTTTAGTTGTATGTTCATTCTCAATGTTGAGTCATTGTGGCTGGAATTCATACAAGGAGAGCACCTCAATGGGAGTACCGATCGCCACATGGCCATGCACTCCGATTAGCCAAGAAACGCGGTTTTCATCAAAAAAATACTTAAAATTGGCCTAGCTATGAAGGAGTGGGGAGCTAAAGATGTACTGGTAAGATCTTGTGGAGTAGAGAAAACTTTAAGTAGACTGGCGTTTCTGATGAAGGAGAAGAGATGCGGAAGAGAGCAACAGATTCGGGTATCGCTGTCAGGAGCGCCGTAGCAAAAGGCGGCGTGACCCAGTTGGAGTCTTTTTATTTCTCATATTAACAGATATATGTTTTATTAATTATGTTTTACATTTAAATTTTAATTTAATTTAATTTAAGTGATTTTGTTTGGGACGATTTTGTTCCTGTTTTGGGGGAGAATCTGATGTGTGTTAAGATTTTCTTGCTGTTGGTATCTTTTTTTGTTGTCCAGAAATTTTACACTTGTTTAGAGGGTTTACACTCTGTTATGCTACAGTTTCTGTTGGTCTTGATTTGACCCTTTTTATTCTTCGATTTCAGCTGCTGGTTCGTTTATTAGTTAGTCGATGCATGTGCACCAAGTGTGATTGTGGTGAGGCTCGTTCGAATTGTAATGTGCTTGGATTTTGTGTGAGATCAAGTGTGATTGTGGGAAATGGAGCAGAAGCTTAGATTGTAGCCATGTTGGTTGAACATGGAAGAATTGTTCGTGCACCAAGTAGTTTAAGATTCGTGCACCTGTTAATTTTATAAGTATGTACACAAATTATTACTTTTATATGTTTGTGCATCACTTATTTTTATAAGTTCGTGCATCAGTTATTTTATCTTCCGTGAATCAGTTACTTATATAAGTTTCGTGCACCAATTAATTTTATAAGTTTCGTGCACCAGTTACTTTTCATATGTTTCTTGCATCGGTATAAGTTTAACGCACTAATTACTTTTTTAAGTTTCATGAATCAGTTATTTTTTTATAACTTTCGTGTACTATTTATTTTTTATAAATTTGCGTGCATCGGTATAAGTTGGTGCATCAATTAATTTATAAGATTTTGAAATCCCACGAAAGCACCTAAATCCATTTCTAAGACATAAAAAAACTAAAAAACAATAAAAACAGAAAATAAATAAATAAATAAATATATATATATATATATATATATATATATATATATATATATATATATATATATATATATATGCACACACATACACATATATAACGTTAAGCAACAAACCCTAATCGGAAAAGACCATTCAAATTGTAATCGGAAAAGAAACCAAATTCAAACCCTTAATAACTTCAAAACACCATTTTATATAAAGAGTAAACCCAATTGTTATATATATTATATTTGAAAAAAAAACGAACGAAGTGATGGAATGAAAAATCAAATAGATGAAGAGAAAATCCAACTGTAACACATATCAGATTTGAAAAAAAAAATATGGAATGAAGTGATGGAACGAAAAATATAAGATTTGGAGTCTAGGAATAAAATGTTACCACCTTTTCGTGTCCTTAAGGGTTTTTTTGTCATTTAAATTTAAAATGGACTTAAACAATTGAAAGACTTATACCCAAACTATGATGAATAATATTTTTCTATTGGGTAATGGCTTGATTTTCCCCTAGAACCTTTAACTTTTTAAGAGGCTAGATTGAGCAATATTGATAAAAATAATTATTTTTTGCTGGGATTATGTTGGGCCCACACTGAGCTCCAGCTCAGTCTAGCCCCCATAATGTCTCCCCCTACATATGATTGTGAGTTTAATGTTGTCACTATTCTTCAAGGCTGATCAAAATATTGGTCTGAATATTTCGTTCTATATCAATAATTGATACATTTGATATTTATTTCTATATCAATACCTTTGGGACAATATCCCACTTAGAATATATGAAAACAAACTTGTTACCAAAAAAGAAAAAGAAAAAAAGAAACACTTTTGTACAAATAATGTACACAATAAAAACATGCTACCTCTTTGTCTCTCTTTTACTCTGACGGCACATGTTATTCACATGAGATAAATATCGAATGAACTGTGTAATTTTTAGCATTTTCTCGAACATAACTTATTGTGTTCATTCAGTCATAACTTTTAACGTCAGCCACATGATGCTACAAAAGTAGACTCATGTATTGTCAATTAGTTAGGGCATATAGACATTTAGGTGTGGTCCATCTTTATTCAGAAATACTTACTACATGATATGAGGAAATGCTTTTGGTTATCTCATAATATATTTCCAACCATATAACATGTGGTAATATTCTTAATATTGGATGATAATATACCATATATATAATTTGATCTACCCCATAGAATAGTGGACCATAGAGTAGCAAAGAATAAGTCCGATTTGAGTCATATTATAGATCAACTCAATATTAAAACAAAACATATTTTAAATGAAAATTACATAAATAAACATACAAACAATTTTAGACCAGTCATATAAAATTGGTCCATAAATAAGTTCAAACTCGATCCATACAATTATTTTTCATCTTATTATACCGAACAATGAATAGCTACATTGATTAAGTTTAAAGTGTTGCTCCTCTTTTGGGAATCATGACTGAAGAACCAATTAATCGTGTGTATTTTACCCAAAGAAATTCTTTTATGCATCCGATTATATTATATATCAATATATATAAATATGTATTTATATGTATAGATGTTTTTATCTTAATATTTGTAGGATATAGTTCATACGTTTACTATAGCTTTTGTTCCTGACATTACCCCATAAAGAAAATAAGATGTAATTAAATTAAAGAGGCCTGACAGACAGACAAGGACTGATGAACAATATATGAGAATTTTTTGGGTTAATATTATAAGTGAAATTTTTGGATGCACTTGATTAGATATGGCCACGGTTCGACGGTTCAAAAGAGCACCTTCGTAGATGGTTTCGGTTACGGTTCGTGAACCGCCGATTACGGTTACGGTTAACCACCGATTACGGTTACGGTTCGAACCTTATATTTTTTAAATTTAAAAAATTAAAAATAAAAATTTAATTTAAAAAATTTAAAAATTACTCTAAAAGGATCATAAAAATTAACAAAGGAAATGTAAGGGGAATGGGAGAGTTTGAACTTTTTAAGTTGCCATTAACTCTCTATATTCATATGAATCATTTACAATTTATATGTTGAGTTCCAACTTGGGGGTATATCAAGTGGAAATTTTATAGGTCGCATGTCATTAAGCTTACAAAACTTACCCCATTGTTTCATCAAACTCGATGGGACCACAATAAGATAATGTCATTTTAATTGGTTGAATCTGAGTATCTAACGATACTAATTACATATGAAATTGATGTGAAACATATATAATTTTGATACTAATTACAAATGATATTGGTATGAAACATTTACAATTATGATACTAATTACATATGAAATTCGTATGAAACTTATACAAATTTGGTAGAGTTTGGTATGAAACATTTACAATTATGATACTAATTACATATGAAATTGGTATGCAAATATACAACTTGTTATAATTACAAATGATATTGGTATGAAACATTTACAATTCAATATGTTGTTCCCAAATCATTATAAGCAAATTAGTAAAAGATTTTATTAATTAATCAAATATTACATTATCGAGTTTCTATGGTAAGTCATATCGTGGGAAATTAAGATATACTTATTTGATGATGTATATAATGTAAATCAAATAAAGTGCTTGTAGAATAATTAGAATGTATATATTATATTTGTTTATAATAATTTACTTCATTATTATAATATTTTATTTTGTAACAACTATTTCTTTTTGTTCTTATGAAATTATCCAACATTTTTTGTTATATTTACTTTGCTATATTTTATTAATTCATCAAATATTACATTATTGAGTTTCTGTTGTATGTCATATTGTGATAAATTAAGATATACTTATTTAATTATTATATATATAATGTAAATCAAATAATGAATATAAAGTACTTGTAGAATAATTATAAAATGTATAATATATTTGTTTTGAAATATTTTATTTTTCAACCACTATTTATAGTTCTTATTAATTTATCCAACATTTTTTGTTATATTAACTTTGTTATAGATATGTTTTTATTATACAATATTTATTTAAGAGCATAACATATTTTTTTTAGATATTTTTGATTTTACAATATAAAATAGTTATTATTGTATTACACATATAATATACATTGTCTTTTAGTATATATAATTATATTGTCTAAAATATAACAATCAGGAAAATAGCTTAGTGGTAAGATGCTGTATATACATAACAGAGGTCAAGAGTTCGGCGGTTGGAACCGAGAACCGCCGGTTCCAACCGCCGGTTCCACGGTTCATGGAAGTAACGGCCCGGTTACGGTTCGGAACCGTGAACCAGGTCAACGGTTAACCGGCCCGTTGACCTGGTTCCGGTTCCGGGCCGGGCCGCGGTTTTTAAAAAACCGCGGTCATGTCTACACTTGATGCATTAATAAAACATTATATATATATATATATGGATACCAAAAAATTTCCCAATATTATAAGGATGAGCTGCCACTCAATTTTTTTATTATACATAAAAGTTTTTTTTATTTAAAATTACTTATTGCTACTATATAATTACGGTTTGTCCATTAAAAATTGTATTTTATCACCCATTCTTTTTTTCTTTCAATTTTTATGTTATTATTATTTTTTCATAAACAATAATTCTAAATTTGTCTAGACATATGCTAATATAATTTCACATTGAGTTATTTGCATCAATTGTTATTAACAAGTGAATGGAAGTAGTTTAGAATACATTATCATAAGACAAGTTGACTAAGAAAATTGTGAATCGTTGAGAAAATCCAAAGACCGACACTTGAAAGTTGGACCACTATTGACTGAGTTCGAATGTTTTGTCGAATATTGAGCTTGTTCAAGCATATATGAAAGACAAATTTGTAATAATTTCATTGCAATAATAGATTTAAAGATTTGGATTGACATAATTTCAATAAATAAGAATTTAAAACATCTTAATATTATTAAAAAATATCTTAAAATTGATAATGATGGATATGAAATTCATCGTTTTTAAAATTAGTCAAACAATTTGAATAAATTTATATTAAAAATTTAAAATCTAAATCCATTAAATCCTTTCATCCAAATTGAACCCAAAATAAAGGTTTTGATTCTCATCCTTTAATTTATCCAAAAACAAATAAAAACTACTTTTTTTAAATTGTTATTAAACATTATTTTTGACATATATATTTTTGTAGTTTCATTTTCGAAAAAGTTTGGAAGTTGATTTCTCTTTTAATAGTTCCAAAATCCGAAATTTCTGTTAAAAACTCTTATTTTGTAAAGAGTCTAAAGACAGTGACTCTATCAAAATAAAACCAATGATTATTTCTTCGTAAGAGAATAATAATTTACAGGCGAAGAATAAATATTAGTATTCAAAAAATATTAGATTAAGAGGTTATTAAATGAGATTAAACGTAAAGGGCAAATAAAACACACTGATTTTATAAAAAACGGTAAAAAGTTGTCAACGCAATTGCTGGTCATATAAAGCGGTAATGAGCAAAAAATGCTATTTTTTATTTTTAGTATTATAATAATCTAATTGTAGGATCAGATCTTGGGAGACTAGTTCACAATATGATTTCGAGATATTAGATCAAGTTTGGCTTTAAAAACCAAGCCGAAAGATGTTCAAACCAAAAGTGATATCAAACTGATTAAATAAGTTAAAATCATTTAAAAAATATGCCATTGAAAGATAATGCGGAAAGTAAATATATTAATATTTGTTTCTTAAATTCAAAAGTTGTGTAACCCTTCTATGTCTCCCGTTCTTTCATCAGTTGGAAGGATACATTAGAAGACTTTTATCTATACAATTCTTTGTATATATCCACTCTAGTCGAGGTCAGACTTATGACTTGAACACCTAGAAAACTCACTCAACCAACTAGGTCATACTTACTGTTAGGATCGGTCCGGAGTGTTTAGAGGGGGGTGAATGAACACTCCTTGTAAAAATTAATCCCTTGTGATTTCTTTCGGATTAGTGAAAGAAATCTGTTTCTTAATCAACTCTTTTATAGAACAGACCACTGAATGTATAAGTGCGGAACGGTCTGTTTATATTTGTAGGAGCGGCTCGATGGCTTGAATGAAAGAATGAGTGCAGAAAGATAAGAACACAGAATATGTTTCTGGAAGTTCGAAGGTGGTGTAATCCTTCTACGTCTCCCCTTCTTCCAATTAAGAAAGGTTTATACTAGAAGACTTTGATTTATACAATCCTGTTGTACAAACCCGATTCAGGCTGGATTTACCTCACTACCAGTCTGAAACTCCTAGTCACTCGATCTGCTCAGACACACTCTGTCTGACAATTACAATATGTTTCTCACTTCTATTTTTCAACACAGAATACACAAGATGCGCACAGTGATCCTAAATGATCAAATGTTACAAAGTAATCGTGCTTAAGAATAATTTCAGCTCGAGAGCTTCTGAGCTTGTAAGCTTGTGCTGTTTTGCTTTCTTGTGCGTTTTTCAATTGATCAGCGAGAGTCATGTATATTCCTTTTGTTGCATCCTTTTATAGTTGTAAGTACCAACGACATTATTTCCCTTAATGTGCAACTTTGACTCTGCTTAAACTCTGAGTAAGCCACAGTCTTCTTCTTCAGGATACTTGCCGTTCTGGTTCATACTTTCGGCGACTGTCAGGTAGGCTCTTCTTTGTCTTCTTACCTTTTATGGCAATCTTCAGTCTTTGGTCCTTTGTAGCATTAATTATGACATTAAATGCTACAATAAATAGCCGTTAATGATTCGGACTGATGAGCCATTCTTTATGTATCCTTGACTGCTCTGATCTGATAAAGATTGAGATCGATCTGAAGCATCGATTTAGTCAGTCTGAAATCCATCGATCCGGTCTGATATGCTTTGTCATCTTATCAGCTTGATCTGTTTTGGGCGATCGATCTGGTCAGTCTGATTTCACTCGATCCGTTCTGATATGTTTTGTCATCTTTAAAATCTCATCGATAAGGTCCGGAACTAACAAATTCCCCCTTTTTGATGATGACAAAACCTAGCTTCTAAGTCTTTTTAACCAGTCTGATAGGAACACTGAAGCGTATACTTTCGGATCGATTACTTCTTCTTGTTCAAAATAAATGAACATTATTAAGTTGGATCGATTAAGCCTTTTATTATTAAGCCTTTTATTATAATTCAAAATAAATGAACAATGACTTAATTGAAAGGGGATTTTTTTATTGATCACCAAAAATCCTAAATACAGACAGTCTGATAATTCTATTTTCTAGAAGACTGAGATCGATGCGGCCTGAAGTCTTTTTTCTTTTCCCCCTTTTTGTCAGCAGCAATCTCTTGGAGAAAGTCTACAACTTGTGCTAGCTGAGCGCTGATAGCGTCAAGACGAACGTCTTGAGCGCGGAGGGAATTGTTGACGGATGCTCTGACTTCAGTGGCTAGCTCGATCTGCTCTTTTCTCAGGCTGTTCTTATAAGTGGCTTGCTGAGAAAACAGATCATTTATGCCTCGCTGAAGGCTGCCGATACTGGCTGTCATCTTCTCTTTGAAAGAATCAAAGTCCAAAGTTGTAAGCCTCTGACCTTGATGAACTTCTAGAACACGTTGAGAGAGTGACATGCAGTTGTCAGAGAGGTGCTGAAGAGTCCTTGCCAGAAATGGAGGTGCATCAGATTGTCGGCTTGGAGAGTGATCTGATGACGACAAGGCATGATCATCTTCTTCAGCAATCGGCACAAGTGAAGATACAGCAGCTTGGTGACTTTCGGACCGGATCAAGGTGACCAGATCCGAAGAAAATGCTTGTAAGAAAGCCATATCTTCATCTGATTGGACTGGAGGAGTGCTGGGTCTGGAAGGCTTCTCAAGTTGTAGAGCTGCAACCACAGTGGATACCACCAGATCCGGATCGACGAACTCTGGTGCGCCAACTGTTGCAAGTTCTACGGTTGGACTGATTTGAACGTGGGAGTCTCACGATCCCAAAGGAATAGATGTTGTTGGAGAGTCCAACAACACGTTCAATGGTTCATCATCTGTAGCAGACGGAGCATTAGACAATGCCTGTTCCGCTGTCAGATCTGCTACTGGTTCTGCAGTCTGCGCTGCTGGCTGATCTTCAGTCTGGTCTTCTGCCCCAGAGGGAATAACCTCAACGAAAGGTTCTGCCAGAGTCTTGCTTGCAGATGGATGATCCGGGCTGGTTACTGGAGTAGATATGCTGATTTTCTGTCGTTGAAATCGGACAGCTAAGTGGAGAGCATGAATATCCATCTCTAATTGAGCAATAACAGCCCCATCATCTCTGGCAGTTGGAGCATTCGGATCGAAGTTCTCTTTCTTAGCAGCTAGGAGCAGAGTGGCCAGTCTGAATCTTTGATTTGCCGTAAATAGCTATTTGCGCTGCACGGCAAGCCGAACATCATCGGTCTCTGTCCCCTTCAGAACTTCCTCTTCCATCTTCTTCAGTCTGCTCAACTTTCCGAAGAACATCTCAATGTGGTTGATAGTCCGGTACTCGACGTATTCATCAAAGACCACAATGAGTGCCTTCACCTTCTCATCAACATCCTTCATAGCAATGTCGATGGCTGTCTGCGCTGCAGATTTGGGTTTAGAGGAGATTGGTTCGGAGAGAATGGCTTTGCCCTTGCCTGTGGAAGATGGAGATTTAATCCTTGATTGGGTATAGTCTCCCAACTCAGTGATGACAATCCCTTTGACCACGGGGATGGCAGAAGGGACTCGGATGGTTACTTTGGGTGCAGTGGTTGAAGTGGTTGAAATTTGGGTTGTAGGTTGGGGTGCAGGGGTGACTTTTGTTGGAGGCAATATGGGTAAGGCTTTTGGTTTGGTAATCTGGGTTCTTGGCTTCTTGGGAAGTGGCTTGGTTGGTGGCGAGGGAGCAGACTGAGTTTCTTCAGAATCAGTCTGGATGGTTAGCTTTCGCTTGACCCAAGGTTTGCGCGCAACAGCTTGTTCTTCGCCCTTCTCAATCTTGACTGCATCCAGAGTAGTAGGAGTAGGCGGAGCACTCTTGGACTTCAGCAGGGCGAGCCCTTTGGAGTTTAGAATCTTGAAGGGATTGAGAGCGGACTGCTTTCCCAGCTCGATGTCTAAGGACTCCAGTAGCTTGCTGAGAGGAACAGCAAAGCATACGGCCTGTTTTGATGCAATCACTGTTTCCATCAGAACTCCAAAAAGAATCACGGACCAGTTCATCTTCTGTCCGGATACAATAGCCGCCATAGCCCTGAACTTCTCTGCGGTTACAGCGTCAAAACTTCCTGCTTTGCCCAAAAGAGGCTTGCCAACGATTTCGCACAGCACCTGGAAATGAAAAAGCATTTCCTTCTTCTTAAACGAGGGCTGCAGGCGGTGGCCAAAAATAAAAATCTTCCCTTGAAGAGCTGGGAGTGACGCTTGAGGAATCTGTCCAAGCTCTGTCAGTCCGGAATTGGGGAGGTCAAAGGTCTTGGCCAGCGTCATCGGCGAGATCTCAAATGATTTGCCCTTGACAGAGGTGGATATTGATGTCTTCTGGGAGACGACATTGGCGAATAGTTCGTGGATTTCAGGTTCATAAACAACTGTGCCGCACTCCAGAAAGTTCCTCAAGCCAGATGATTCCAAAGCTCGGAAGATGGACACCATCTCTGCATCTTCTGCCCTGTAAATGTCATTAAACTCAACGGAGAGAGAGTTGTGAGTAATGGTAGCCATTGGAATGAAGGTAAAAGAGTGCGAAGATTTAGGAGAGTGAGAGAATAAGAAAACAGATAGCGGTAAATTGTAAAATGTGAAAGAAGATGAAATGTTCAGCCTGCTAAATAGGAGAGAGAAGACACGTGTCTTTATCTCGATGACTGATAAAAAGAAATTCAAAATAAACGGTCAGGATAACAGATAGATAAGGCGGTTAAAATGCGATCAGTCCGGGCTGTTTTTGTTATAAAAAAAATTTATTGACCAGACAGATCATAGGATAACATCAGATTGACATTGATCGTTCTGAAAGTTCGGACCGGTCTGTGTCTTTCTGAACATTGTATTATCGATCTGTGGCAACAAAAAATCTTTAAGAGCGAAAGTAAGAAAACATCTAAACTATTAAGATAAGTCAATTAAACTAAGAATTTGACGGAAATAATTAAACTTAGCCTCAGGGAGTGGTTTGGTGAAGATGTCTGCTGCTTGCTGCTCTGTTGAGATATGCTCGATCCGAATCTCTTTTTTGCCAACATGATCTCGAATAAAATGATGTCTTATATCAATATGCTTTGTTCGAGAGTGCAGAACTGGATTATATGTTATAGCGATTGCACTTGTGTTGTCGTAAAATATCGGAGAGTCAACAGCTTGGATGCCATAGTCTTTGAGCTGGTGTTGAATCCAGAACATTTGAGCGCAATAGCTTTCAACGGCTAGATACTCTGCTTCAGCTGTAGATGTGGCAATCGATGTCTGCTTTTTACTGAACCAGAGATCAATCTTTCACCTAGAAATTGACATGTTTCACTGGTGCTTTTACGATCAATCTTACACCCAGCGTAGTCTGCGTCTGAATATCCGATCAAGCTGAAGTTTGAATCTTTGGAGTACCAAAGACCAACATTCTGAGATCCTTTTAAGTATTTCAGAATACGCTTGGCAACAATAAAATGTGATTGCTTTGGTTCTGGCTGAAATCTGGCGCACATACAGACTGAGAACATAATATCAGGCCGGCTCGCTGTAAGATACAATAGCGATCCGATTAGTCCTCTATACATGGTTACTTCAACTGCCGTTCCCCCTTCGTCTTTGTCTAACTTGATTGTTGGACTCATTGGAGTTGATGCAGTTGAGCATGTTTCCATTCCAAATCTCTTGAGGAGCTCTTTGGTATACTTGGTCTGGTTGATGAAAATACCATTGTTGAGCTGTTTTACTTGGAGACCCAAAAAGAATGAAAGTTCTCCCATCATGCTCATCTCAAACTGTCCCTGCATTAACTTAGAAAATTTCTCGCACAATTTGGGGTTAGTTGACCCAAAGATTATGTCATCAACATAAATCTGAACTAATAGGGTATGTTCCCCCTTAATAAATTTAAAGAGAGTTTTATCTACTGAGCCGATCTGAAAATCATGGTTCAGCAGAAATTGAGATAGAGTGTCATACCAGGCTCTTGGAGCTTGTTTCAGACCATACACTGATTTATTCAATAGATACACATGATTGGGATACAAATGGTTCTGAAATCCAGGTGGTTGCTCAATGTAGACTTCTTCCTGAAGCTTTCCATTAAGAAAAGCGCTCTTGACGTCCATCTAATATACTTTGAAGTCTTTAAAGGCAGCATATGCAAGAAAGATTCGGATAGCTTCAAGTCTGGCGACTGGTGCAAATGATTCATCGAAGTCGATTCCTTCTTCTTGTCTGAATCCTTGTGCCACCAGTCTGGCTTTGTTTCTAACCACAGTTCCATCTGCGTCCAGCTTATTTCTGAAGACCCATATGGTTCCAATAACAGGCAGATCGCTTGGTCTGGGGGTTAGACTCCAAACTTGATTTTGTTCGAATTGATTTAGCTCTTCTTGCATGGCCTTAATCCAGTTGAAATCAGTCAACGCTTCATCGATCTTCTTAGGTTCCAGAGTTGAGATGAAAGTAGCATGTGTGAATTCATCCATCATCTGTCCTCTGGTTCTGATCGGTGCAGAGGGACTACCAATCACTAGATTAGGTGGATGCTTCTTAGTCCATCGATAGCTTGACTCTGGATTGTCTGGTCCGGTCGGATGAGTAGTAGCAGCATGATCAGCATCTGCTTTAACATTTGAGTGAGGAACATCCGGATCAGCTCGATCTGAAGAAGATTCAATGCCTTGATCCGGTCTGTCTGGTACTTCTGGTTCTGGTGGATTGTCTCTTGACCTGTTAGCTACAATCTCATCATCACTGTTAGCTTCGAGATGGATATTTTCCATCTGATTTTGAATTGATTCTTTGTTGCCCTCAACACATAAAGATTCATCAAAAACTACATGAACAGATTCTTCTACAGTTAAGGTACGATTATTGAAAATTCTATAAGCTTTACTAGTTGATGAATATCCCAAGAATATTCCATTATCTGACTTAGCTTCAAATGCTGTAAGATGATTCTTACCATTGTTATGAACGAAGCATTTGCAGCCAAAAACATGAAAGTGAGAAATAGATGGTCTGTTACCAGTCCATATTTCATATGGAGTAAGGTTCAGCTTCTTGTTGATCATAGACCGATTTTGAGTGTAGCAAGCAGTGTTTACAGCTTCTGCCCAGAACTTTTGCGAAATACCAGAATCAGCAAGCATTGTTCTTGCTGCTTCCTTGAGCGTTCTGTTTCTTCGTTCTGCAACTCCATTCTGTTGAGGAGTTCGAGCGGCTGAAAACTCATGCTTGATTCCATGATCTTCTAGAAAGGATTCAAGATTCTGATTTGAAAATTCAGTGCCTTTGTCACTGCGAATCCTGTCTATGCTGGATGATTTCTCATTCTGAGTGCGTTTCAGCAGCTTGATCAACTTCGGACCGGTCTGATCTTTACTGCTAAAAAATATAGTCCATGTAAAGCGTGAGTAATCATCAATAACAACAAGAGTATACCGCATTCCCCCTAAACTTGTTATTGGTATAGGACCAAACAAGTCCATATGCAGTAGTTCTAAACAACGGGAGGAGGATTTGGCATTCTTGTTTTTGAAGGATGATCTGATCTGTTTGCCCATTTGGCAAGCTTCGCAGATCTTATCCTTAGCAAAATCGATCTTGGGCAGACCGATAACTAAATCATATTTACACAGGCTAGAGATAGTCTTAAAATTGATATGATTCAAGCGTTTATGCCATAGCCAGTGTTTATTATCATTGTTAGCGATGAAGCAAGTAGGATTATCAGGTTGAGCATGATTCCAGTTAATCTTATATGTATTTCCATTCCTGATTCCTACAAGAATGGTTATACCGTCTGATGATTTAACAGTGCAAGTGTGTTTGTGAAAGTCTACAGCATAACCATTATCACAGAGTTGACTTATACTAATCAGATTATAGCACCGATTTTCAAGTAACAGCACATCATTGATAATAATGTTACCATGGACAATCTTACCCTTGCCCACGGTCTTACCCTTTGAGTTATCTCCGAAGATGATCTTGGGTCCAGTACATTCTGTGACTTCAGACAGCAGCTCGATGTTTCCAGTCATGTGACGAGAACACCCACTGTCCAAATATCAGTCTGATGCGAGTTTCTTCGGTACCTGTCATCAAATATAATTATTGTTGGTACCCAATCCTATTTGGGTCCAGAACGGATTAGCCCTTTGGGAACCCACACCTGTATCAGCTTCAATGGCTTGTGTGTGTAAGGTGTGCTGTGTGCTGGTCTGTTTCGATGTTGTGTGTGATAATGTGTGCGCTGTGGAAGCCTTTGATTCTCATAAGGTAGTCTATATCTTCGTTGAATCGGTTTTGAATTATAGTAATTGTATTGTCTTCCTTACCTTCGATCTTGCACCCTTAGATTTGGTCTGAAAGACGCAAAGCTTGCTGGTGCATTTTCTTTGGCTTGGTTGACATATCCAATTCCTTTTCTCAAACCTTGATTCACGAAAGAGACTCCCGTTTGAATCGTAGGTGCTTCAGTCTCATATACTGTGCTGGATTTAACAAATGTCATTTGTTTGATTTTGTTCTTTACCAGCAACAGTTCAGATTCATCTTTGGTAGATTCTTTGGTGTCAAAGCCTATGCCGGTGAAATCACCAACGTTTCTTTGTACCTCTTGTAATTCTTCCAAAGATGTTCTGGATTTTGTCCATGTCTTGAATATATGAGAAAGCTTAGCATTTTGTGTGCTAATTTCTCTTATTTTCTTCATGGAGCTGATCGTAGGAGATTTTCAGCTTATTCAGCTCGATCTGGAGATTGTTGCACTCACCCTGCTCAGAGCAGCTTGGTTTGTTGTGCTTATCCATTTGATCACTGATTTTAGCTTTATTCTTCTCAAATGACTCAGCTAAGATCCTATAATCATTAGCCATGTCTTGCAGTGCGGACATGAGCTCTTCACGTGTAAATTCATTTGAGTCAAAGTCAAATACCTCGTCTGTCTGACTCATCTCTTCATCTGCCATTAGACATTGAATATCTTCTTCGCTTTCACTGGAAGAATATTCAGAGCTGTCTGAATCGGAGTCAGTCTGAGCCCATTTGCTGTTTCCTTCTTCAGCTACTAGGACCTTTTGGGACTTTCCATGATTTTTACGGTCTTTGTAGTGCTTCTTTTTCCTGTCATCGTGATGCTTCTCCTTCCGTTCTTCTTTCTTCGGGCTGGTGCAATCTGCAATGAAATGTCCGGTCTTACCACAATTGTAGCAAGCCTGGTCATTAACAGCATCATCCTTTCTTGGCTTATAATGATGAGAGGGTTTAAAGTTCCTCTTATTTTTAGACATGAATTTACCGAATTTCTTGATAAATAATGACATAACATCATTACTTATCTGTTCAACCGATCGGTCTGATGTTGAGGCGGTCTGGTCTGGAATGGCTGCCAGGGCCTTGTTTGGTTGAGAGATGAATGACTCTGCTTCACCTCTGCTTATCAGTTCAAACTCATAGGCCTTCAGATCTGCAAACAGATCATGAAGTTCAACCTTGTTAAGATCTTTTGATTCCCTCATGGCAATGATCTTAACATCCCATTCCTTTGGCAGAGCTCTCATAACTTTCAGAACGATCTCTCTGTTAGAATATTCCTTCCCCAGACCATTCAGTTCATTTATGACGCCAGTGACTCTTTCATCAAACTCATTTAGAGTTTCTCCACTCTTCATCTTTATGCTCTCAAATCTTTGAAGAGCAACAGTTAACTTGTTTTCTTTGGTCTGGTCGTTGCCCTCACATAGCTGTGCTATCTTTTCCCAGATTTCTTTGGCAGTAGAGCACATTTTGATTTTGCTGAACATGTTCTTGTCTAATGTCTTGAACAAGATGTCTTTGGCAACATTATCGAGATTTGCTTTCTTTCTTTCCTCATTCGTCCAGAGGGATCTGTCCTTTTCTACCATTTGTGGTTCACCACCAGTAATGGCGACTGCTGTATTGACTTTCAGAATCTTCATTGGTCCATCAGTGATGACGAACCACATATCGTCATCCTGAGCTGCCAGATGAGCTTGCATTCTGATTCTCCAGTCATCATAGTCTTCTTTTGAGAATATAGGAATTTTGTTGAATGATGCCATCAGCTCAAGTGTCTTTGTGCTGATTAAGATGACCTGCTCTGATACCACTTGTTAGGATCGGTCCGGAGTGTTTAGAGGGGGGTGAATGAACACTCCTTGTAAAAATTAATCCCTTGTGATTTCTTTCGGATTAGTGAAAGAAATCTGTTTCTTAATCAACTCTTTTATAGAACAGACCACTGAATGTATAAGTGCAGAACGGTCTGTTTATATTTGTAGGAGCGGCTTGATGGCTTGAATGAAAGAATGAGTGCAGAAAGATAAGAACACAGAATATGTTTCTGGAAGTTCGAAGGTGGTGTAATCCTTCTACGTCCCCCCTTCTTCCAATTAAGGAAGGTTTATACTAGAAGACTTTGATTTATACAATCCTGTTGTACAAACCCGATTCAGGCTGGATTTACCTCACTACCAGTCTGAAACTCCTAGTCACTCGATCTGCTCAGACACACTCTGTCTGACAATTACAATATGTTTCTCACTTCTATTTTTCAACACAGAATACACAAGATGCGCACAGTGATCCTAAATGATCAAATGTTACAAAGTAATCGTGCTTAAGAATAATTTCAGCTCGAGAGCTTCTGAGCTTGTAAGCTTGTGCTGTTTTGCTTTCTTGTGCGTTTTTCAATTGATCAGCGAGAGTCATGTATATTCCTTTTGTTGCATCCTTTTATAGTTGTAAGTACCAACGTCATTATTTCCCTTAATGTGCAACTTTGACTCTGCTTAAACTCTGAGTAAGCTACAGTCTTCTTCTTCAGGATACTTGCCGTTCTGGTTCATACTTTCGGCGACTGTCAGGTAGGCTCTTCTTTGTCTTCTTACCTTATATGGCAATCTTCAGTCTTTGGTCCTTTGTAGCATTAATTATGACATTAAATGCTACAATAAATAACCGTTGATGATTCGGACTGATGAGCCATTCTTTATGTATCCTTGACTGCTCTGATCTGATAAAGATTGAGATCGATCTGAAGCATCGATTTAGTCAGTCTGAAATCCATCGATCCGGTCTTATATGCTTTGTCCTCTTATCAGCTTGATCTGTTTTGGGCGATCGATCTGGTCAGTCTGATTTCAGTCGATCCGGTCTGATATGTTTTGTCATCTTTAAAATCTCATCGATAAGGTCCGGAACTAACACTTACAGATAGAAACTTCATATCTTTTTGTGTAAGGAACGTGTCTCATTGTTACGATTCATTATTTACAAATTCAACTAACATATATAATGAATATGGTGGATTGGGTTGGAACAAATGATCATTTACATGATCGGTATAACAAAGTAAGAGGAGTCTGTTTTGGGTTGTACTCTCATCTAACAGATATGTCTTTGAAGCTCTTCGTGGTTTAAATCTCTCCGGTTCTTGATATTCTCTTATGTGTAAATCTCCGAGGATACTCTTTATGATCTTCGATCTTTAAGTGTGTATAAATAATCTTCGACTCGATTTTTCCGTGATTTGTCCGTTAGATACCTTTCTATGACATCCTCGTAATGCTTCTGTCTTTTCAACAATACTTTTCAGTTGTTGCTTTCTGCAACTCAGCTATTGACTACTCTGCTGGTCTGCTTCTGTTTAGTTGAGTTGAACACTCAACTTGTCTGATCTATTCAGTGAGGTTGATTCAGCTGGTCTTCGTCTCCATCAGTTGAATTGAATATTCAACTGATTTCTTCTGTTCAGCGTGCTGGTTGCATTAGCTTGGTTGAATTCTCAACTGGTTGATTAAGCAGTTGGACTGGTTACATCAGCTTGATAGGGTCAGTTCAGTCTTGCTTATTAGTCAGCTGTCCTGGTCTTGGTTAAACTCAGCTGGTCACACACCCGACTTGTTCCAGCTCAAATGTGTTGTTTATCCAACTTGTCTGTTATACCAGCTATCTTGATTGCTGTGTTCAGCTGGTTGTTCACCTAGCTGGTACGTCGGTTATGTTCTGCTACTAATCTAGTTGACATGTTCTGTTGACCAACAATTCTAATGCATTTCTTCATCGATAGATATGACCAAACTGATAGAGCTAAATCCTTCTTACTTTGCTAGTTTGCTTGAAACGAACAACCCTTGTTGTACATAAGATTTTTTAACATTAAAATAAAGATTATTAGGATTTACTAAAATCCTAAAGCTAATATTTTTGATAAAAAGAAAATACTAAAACTTTTATATTGCTACTTAAATAATATGAAATTTTTCTCCTATAAAAACCCTTGCTTAATCATTTTAACCATATATATAGTTTTATACATTTAAGTTTAAATATATAATATTTATACATTATTTTTTCTATTGTTTGGTTTAAAATAATTAAAATTTAAATATCTTTTTTACACTTAAACTTTATTTACCTATTTAATTTTATATTATTCAATGATTGATCTAATGGTCGTTTGGCGCTTTTTGAAATGTTGTATCTCTTTGTGGGATTGACTAATGTCGATCCAAGATGGCTGCTTGCAATTAGACATGACCACGGTTCGTGAACCGTCGGTTGACGGTTCGAAACCGTCGGTTAGATGGTTCATAAGAGCTCGACCCTTAACCTTAACCTTCGTAGACGGTTCCGGTTACGGTTCGTGAACCGCCGGTTACGGTTAACCACCAGTTACGGTTAACCACCGGTTACGGTTCGGCCTTTATATTTTTTTAATTAAAAAATTAAAATTTTATTTAAAATAATTTAAAAATTACTATAAAAAAGAACAAAGAAAATGTAAGGGGAGGGGAGGGCTTGAACTTTTTAAGTTGCCTACGTATCCTCTTAGGGTGTTGAGGAATCAAAGCCCACGTAGTTTTCTTACCTTTTAACCCTTCTTACATTTGGAAGTGGCGTAGCTCAATCAGTTCCGTTACCTGTCCCCGTAGTAGTAGTTCATTCGGTATCAAACTCATCTTGGTCCGAGCTTGATCCCATTCCATGTTTTCGTTTTGCCGCCCTCACCCAATCGTCCATTAGTGCTTGGGCCTCTAAATTATCTGGACTCATTTTTTATAATTTCATTTTAGTTGATTGGATTTGATTATCTAACGATACTAAATACATATGAAATTGGTATGAAGCATATACAACTTTGGTACTAATTACAATGATATTGGTATGAAACATTTACAATTACGATACTAATTACTTATGAAATTCGTATGAAACATATACAACTTTGATACTAATTACAAAAGAGTTGGTATGAAACATTTACAATTATGATATTAGTTACATATGAAATTGATATGAAAAATATACAATTTTTCTACTAATTACAACTGATATTGGTATGAAACATTTACCATTATGGTATTAATTATATATGAAATTGGTATGAAACATATACAACTTTGGTAATAATTAAAAGAGATTGGTATGAAACATTTACAATTATGATACTAATTACTTATGAAGTTGGTATGAAAAATATACAACTTTGGTACTAATACAAATGATATTGTTACGAAACGTGTACAATTATGATACTAATTACATATGAAGTTCGTATGAAACATATATAACCTTAGTACTAAATACAAAAGAGTTTGGTATGAAACATTTACAATGATGATACTGATTACATATGAAACTGGTATGAAAAATATACAACTTTGGTACTAATTATAAATGATATTGATATGAAATATTTACCATTATGGTACTAATTATATGTGAAATTGGTATGAAACATATACAACTTTGGTACTAATTACAAAAGAGTTTGATATGAAACATTTACAATTATGATACTGATTACATATGAAATTGGTATGAAAAATATACACTTTGGTACTAATTACAAATGATATTGATATGAATATTTACCATTATGGTACTAATTATATGTGAAATTGGTATGAAACATATACAATTTTGGTAATAATTACAAAAGAGTTTGGTATGAAACATTTACAATTATGATACTAATTATATATGAAATTGGTATGAAACCTATACAATTTTGGTATTAATTACAAAAGAGTTTGGTACTAAATGCAAATGATATTAGATACGAAATTTGTATGAAACTTATACAACTTTGGTACTAAATGCAAATGATATTAGCATAAACCATTTACAATTATGATATTAATTACATATGATATTGACGAGTATGATATTGAATTATTTGTTATTTATCTATAAAAAACAACACATTCTTGTTATGTTAAAAAAGTCAGTGAGACTTGTCACTATCAATTTACATAAGAAACAAATGTCAGTAAAGTTATTTTTATGATGATTTCATTGATTAATCATAAATATATTACATTAGAAGTTATTAATTTTTATAATATAAAGTTAGTGAATTATTAATTCAATACGTTGTTCCCAGATCAGTATAAGTAAATTTTTAAAAGATTTTATTAATTAGAACGCTTGTTTCTCTTACTTCCTCTGCCTAAACATACCAAAACCCCCATTTTAGTTGATGTATTACATTAATTTTCTCTTATCAAGTGTTTGGTAGCATATTATTAAAAATACTAATTTTACATGTGATATGCTTTTGAAAACATGTAATGTAATATTTGCAAAGATCAATAGAATCGGATAAAAATGTGAAAGTGGTAAAATAATTCGTTTTCATATTTATTGTGTAGATTATTTGTATTTACATAAGGATTTTGAGTTTACATTTTGATTTCAATATTACGTGATGTTTTAGTATATTTGATGGATTAAAAAAGCTATGATAAATAAAATGGAAGAAATATAATAAAATATTCATTTCAAATTATTAACTTAAAATAAATGATGATAAAATTATTTATTATTATTACTATAAAAAATACGGTGTGTGGAGCTAATGGACTTAGCTCAATTGATAAGAGCTCACATCTATTTTAAAGAAACTCAAATTCGAGTCCCATAATATACCGAAAATAATTTATATTATATAATATAAAGTTATTGAATTATTAATTCAATACGTTGTTCCCAAATAAGTATAGGTAAACTATTAAAAGATTTTATTAATTAGTTAAATATTATACTATCGAGTTTCTATTGTAAGTCATATTGTGAAAAATTAAGATATACTTATTTAATTATTATATACAAAATATAAATCAAATAATGAACATAAAATGCTTGTAGAATAATTAAAAGTTATATAATATATTTGTTTTGTAATAATTTGCTTCATTATTATAATATTTATTGTATTACATATTTAATTTTTATTTAAGAGGATAACATATTTTTTTATATAATTTTTATTTGTCAATAGAAAAAAGTTATTATTGTATTACATATATAATATATATTGTCTTTAGTATATATAATTATATTATCTAAACTAAAACAATCAAGGCAAATAGCTTATTGTAAGAAGCTCTATATATAAGATAGAAGTCAAGGGTTCGAATCTTCGTCAACACAATTTAATTTTAAATAATAAATAATAAATATTTTAAAAAAGGTTAGAACCGCCGGTTTGAACCGACTGTTCTAACCTCCGGTTCGACGGGTTTCAGAGCCCATGAACCGTAACCGGCCCGTACAGTGACGGGCCGGTTACGGTTCAAAACCGTCTAATCGGGTCAACGGGTAACAGGCCCGTTGACCCGATTAAGGGCCGGGTATGTACCCGATCTATATACCAAGATATATAAATATATATATATTTTTGTGTATGTATCATGAAACACGTCCGGTGTATACAAGATTTTTTATTAAATGCGCGCGTGAAGTTTCAAGCACACCCGCGCGTGATGTCACGCTCATGCGAAACGTTAAAGAGAACATTTATGATATGATTCACCGGGAAAATCAAACTATATTTTCCAGCTCTGAATTACCGCTCTCCACTCTCTTGGTTCTCTCTCTTAAACATCTTACTCCTCCTCCCACTGTTTCAATGGAGGTCCAACCTCACGCGTTCCCTAGTTTCGACGACATTCCTGCCTTCTCCTTCAGAGACCATTCCGAATTTCGGATCTCTGAAATCTCCGGATCCTCGCAGGAGGTTCCGGAGCTGCAGAAATTGAGTGACCAGATGGCGAAGAACTATGTGGAATGCGAGGGGACGGGTGAAGCCGCCGCTACTCCAGCGAGTTGTCCTCGGAGTGCGGCTATGACAGTTCAGAAGGTCTACCGGAGCTATCGTACTCGGCGCATGTTAGCTGACTCCGCCGTAGTTGCAGAAGAGCTATGGTAGGCTTGACTTTTTTCGACTTTTTTCCGAATTTGGTGATCAACGATGAATAATTTTGCCAGTGCTATTTGTCTGCATATACACGTAGACATGTGATGTCACTGCGTGTTAATAATTTTTTTTTTTATACATGCTCTGTCGGCAAAGTTTTTGATTAATAAAACCTCGGTTACATGATGAATCTGAAGGTGGCAAGCGATTGATTTCGCACGACTAAATCACAGTACAATCTCGTTTTTCAACTTCCTGAAGCCGGAGACTGCAGCGTCACGGTGGAATCGTGTCAGTTTAAATGCTTCCAAGGTTTGAAGGCAAATAGTTCTTCATTTTTTAATATTAAATAAAAGATGACCATTATGAAAGAAAGAGACGGATGAGAGCAATGGATTTTACCCTGTTGTGTGATTGTGCTTATTAAAAATATGGGGACAGGTAGGCAAAGGTTTGTCGAAAGATGCCAAGGCACAAAAATTGGCCTTCCAGCACTGGATAGAAGCTGTGAGTTCTTTATTTTTCCCCAGTCATTCGGAATCTTTTATTCGTAGTACTTCATAATTTTTCTTGGCCGTTGTATGATAATGGTATAAATTTTGTCAACTAGTTTCATTTTTGATTCGCTCTATTTCTGTGTAGATTGATCCTAGGCACCGTTATGGTCACAGCTTACACATTTACTATGAAGAGTGGTGTAAAAGTAATGCTGGTCAGCCCTTCTTCTACTGGTGAGAAAAAAATCTGAACTATTTTCTTATGTCCTTGTTAGTTTGATTATAATACTTTTATGCTTGACTCAATGGCCTGAAATTGCCACTATCGTAGTGCTCCACTTAAAGGTGGTTAAACATGATAGCTCCGTGTAAATATTGTGGTACAGGAAAAAAGTGAAGAAAACAAAGTCTATGTTGTAAATTAGAAGACGAGGACCAGATTACGATAAAAAATATCAACATGCCATTGTTAATGGTTTGGAAAAGTTTTACTTAATTAAATAAATATATAGGTTGAGAAGATTGGTGAAATTTCTATTGGTTTCCGGTTCAAGGATTTCTGATCTATGTGGTTTGATACTTTAAAGCTAGACTTATGAAACTCATATACATAATTTATATTTGATTAGATAATGTCTAATTCAAAGGCAGGCTGAGATATCTGCGCCCTTTCTTTATGCAGGTTGGATCTTGGAGATGGCAAAGAGGTTGATCTTAAAGAGTGTCCAATATCAAAGCTTCGCCAGCAATCCATCAAATATCTTGGACCAGTACGTGACCAAAATTTTGATAAGTTTGTACTGAGAAAATTGTTTTTTTTTAGATTTTTTATCCATTTTGCAGAAATGCAGATAAAAATACCACTGTGATCACAATTTAGCTAATGCAATTATAGTAGATGGTGTCTTGACTTTATTTGCAAATCTGAGTCATTTCAAGAAATAGTACCATTATTATCTTATATGTTTGTTTTGGACAGCAAGAGAGAGAGAACTATGAATATGTAGTTGTTGACGGGAAATTATTGCACAAACTCAATGAGAAACCTCTTGATACAAACGAAGGATCACCTGGGTCGAAATGGATCTTTGTCATGAGCACCTCGAAGAGACTCTATACTGGAGAGGTAACAACAGATTATCAAAGCAGAATCACATATGTGATGTTTTGTCTTATCCTCCATTTCTTACAAGTTATATTTCATTCATCGTATTTAATTACCTCCAGAAAAAGAAAGGGTTGTTCCATCATTCCAGCTTTCTTGCTGGAGGTGCTACTCTAGCTGCTGGAAGGCTCGTGGCAGAGGACGGAGTGCTTAAGGTATTATATGAGATATTCTTGTTATCCAATTGTTGCCTTGAATTATGCCAGCAGTTGCGTCGGGGAATGCTTTGACATGATTTTACATCCAAATGCACCTCTGTAAAAGTTCCATGTGTGTTCCTGTAAAGACTAAACAGAGATCAACTTGCATTCTTATGCTGTCACGATACTGCTAAATCAGACATACAATAATACATGATTTTATCAACATTTCAAGACGAGCTGTTGATAAATTCGTTTGATTAATATTTGGCTTCATTTTTGTTAGCCGAACTATGACATTGTAAACTTAGTGCAACTCTTGCTGCTAAAATTTTGTTCTTGAGCCCTGGTAAGTTTGGGGATGCTGTCGGGGAAGTCACCTGTAACCTAAACACTTGAAGCCAATCTCTTCTATTTCTTAATATATGTCATTCTGACTAACTATACACAGTAAATGTGTATCTCAGAAATTTCAATTGCAAGGACAAAGCTGCACCTTTCTAAATTTTATTGTTACACTGAAGTAGATTGTTCAATGATTTGACCTTCTTGCTCTCCAGTGTATCTCACCTTACAGTGGACACTATAAACCAACTGATGAGAGCCTTGACTCCTTTTTATCCTTTCTCATGGAAAATGGAGTCCATCTTGAAGAAGTTGAGGTATGCCACTACATTTGCTCTGACTTACTATTTACTTAAGTACTTACCTAGGTCAGTACACATCTCTTTAAGTAGCCCTATGAAGAGAGACATTCTCTATTTTTTGGATGACCCAAGCAATCAACGACTACAATGGTCGGAACTAAAACTAGTTGTTCTTAGATAGGTTCGTATAAGGGACGCAAGAAGCATCCATAACTTGCTTAATATTTTTGTAGCTAGAACATGATCTACCCCTGTTTCGCCTGGGAGGCTTCCCATTCTCATGTAGTCTCTCAGAAATACCTTTCTGAATAATAATTGTTCCCCGTGAAATTCTGCTTTTAGTTTTTTGCCTTATAATCTTGTCCCATGTCCTCTATTTTATCAGATACGGAAGGCAAATGAAGACTACGACTATGCTGAATACAGTAAAATGACAAAATACGGGACGATGTGCAGAGTTTCTCTACCATCAGATTCAGTTCCATCTGCTCTTCCACTTGAAGAGAAAACCCCGTCTCCTGAAACAACCAAACCTTCTCAGCCTGAAATTAGAACCGAGTACAAGAGGACACTCTCCGGTGGTCTCCAGAGTCCTAAAGCCAATGTTCCAAAGACTGCAATTCTTGAAAGAATCAACTCCAAGAGTGCTGCAAAGTCGTATCAATTGGGCCATCAGCTATCAAACAAATGGTCTACTGGAGCCGGCCCCCGTATTGGTTGTGTTGCTGACTACCCTGTGGAGTTGAGGTTACAGGCGTTGGAACTTACTAACCTGTCTCCACGACCATGCTCTTCATTACCGACCCCCAGAAGGATTGGTGCTCTGGTTTCACCTTCTGCACGTGTTGAATCTCAATGATGAGGACACGACGAGCTCTTGAATTTGGACCCATAATTTAAGCTCGCCTTTGGTCTTTTGCTGCAATGTTCTGTCCCAATGTGTTGTGTTTGTACAAGTCTTACGTTATCTTAGTTTACTCAAATGGGCACTTATTGTAGCACTTGTACGTTTAAGGACAATAAATTTTTAAATGCCTTGCATCTATGATATCTCCAGCCTTTAGATGACGTGTGATAATTGAAGATAGTATCAGAGCCGGCAGCGAGAGTCTCTTGGCCACTTATTGCGAAAATATCGGAGCCATGACTAGAGAGGGTTTGCTTTCAAGCCTCATGGCTACTAATTAATTGAAGGAATTTCTTATACAACAGTTGATAAAAAAAACAGCAAATGCACTTAATTATCATTCAGTTGTTTTTTTTCTTAGAAATAATATTTTATTTTTTATATGTCAAATATTTATAATGAAAGGAAGTTATACCGATAGTTATAAAAGGGGGAAAGCAAATTAGTCATAAGTTGTTTTTTAATTTACTTTTTTTCTTTTTTGTCGGAATGCGGATGTGGTGTTAGATGATGCTGATGATGCTGATGTGATATTGGAAATTGCTGACAGAATATTTTACTGACATAGCGTCGAACATTAAAATTTATAAAATTTATTAAGTAATATTCTAATTTATTAGTAATAAAATAAGAACTCATTATATTGTTATGGTTAAACTATTCATCTATGTGTGTTCAAATTTTCATGCACTTAATTATTTGATTTTGATTATTGTGAAATACAGGTTATGGTTTCATATAATCGCACAAATAATGAAAATTATATGATCTTCTAATTTGTTTTTTAGCTACAAATTATAATAGGTATGGTTAAAGTAATACAATAATATAATATTAATAAAAAGTTCAAAAACTTATTATTTATTAAGTTCTCTTAAATTTTCAATTGGTACTAAAACTACATGCATATTTCAAATACTTATACAGAAGTATATCACTTATGAAAATTTTATGTTTTTCATCTAAAAAAAAAAAAATTATGTGTTCATGTCAATGAATAGAGTGATAAATTAACACATAATTATGTTAAGGGAAAATTGCGACTTTGGTCCTATATATCTGTCTCTTTTGCGATTTTGGTCTTCTGTATTATCAAATTTAAGTCTTAATTTGTATTTGCGAAAGTGGTCCTTTTTTCATACTGGTGCTGATATAGTGCCGAAGTGATAATCACATGTGTAGTGTCACATCAGCACTTTCAAAGAAAATAACTAAATTATCAAAACTTGAAATACATGACTAAAACCCAATTTTAACAACATTGAGCATCATAATTGTGAAGAGACAAACAAACAGGGTGAAAATTATAATTTTTCCATATATTAAATAAGTGTTTGAGAACTTTAGTTTGCCAAAGCATAACATTTATGTTAATTATTAATCATTGCTTAGGCATTTTTATTTTTTGGAACATTTTTAAAACGAAGTACAATACTATCTGACATATATTCACGTATGTCTTATGAATACATTGTATATGGACGTCCATTTAAGTCATAACTTATTGAAGTGACTTAAATAAAAAATCATTTAAGGATATTAAGTTCACCTGTAACTCTTTAGGATATTAAGTCACATTAAGTGACTTGTAACTCTTGATGTTTTGTGCTATATATATGTCCAGCACTTTGTAACAATGTATATCAAAAAAGTATAGACAAAAGGGAATGAATAACTTTATCTCCCACCTATATTGATCTTGTAATTTTCTTTTAAGTTGTGTTCAACACTAGCATTTTATAACACGTTATCAACACGACGTTCTACCATTTTTATAAAATACAAACCACCTGAAGTCTAATTCGAGTAATTTTTGACTCGAAATTTCTAATAAAACTCAAACTTGTAGATTTGAGCATACGAGCATTTCATACTCAAAAGTGCTATTTGATTTGTGATTCAGTGATATGGCTAACATCACCAGGCTTGAATTCCCTGCGCTTGATGTTTTCGGAAGAAACTATTTGACTTGGGTCATTGATGCTGAGATTCATTTGAGTGGAAAAAATCTTGGACAAACCATCAAGGAAAATAATGAGGGAAGTGAACAAGAAAAAGCAAAGGCAATGATTTTCATTCGCCATCACCTCCACGAAGCACTGAAATCCAAATATCTTGGGGTAAATGACCCTGCTATCCTGTGGAAAACTTGGAGGAGAGATATAATCACCAAAAAACTGTGATACTCCCAAAGGCTAGCTACTGGATGCACCTGATGTTGCAATATTTCAAAACAATAAATGAGTATAACTCTACAATGTTTGAAATTGTGTATCAATTGAGATTATGTGGTGACAATGTTACTGATGAAGATATGTTAAAAAAGACATTCACTACTTTTCATGCCTCCAACATGTTCATGCAGCAGCAATACCGTGAAAGAGGTTTTCAAAAATATTCTCAGTTAATTTCATGTCTCCTAGTTGCGGAACAAAACAATGAACTCTTGATGAAAAATCACAACTCCCACCCAATTGGATCACCAGCATTTCCAGAAGTAAATGCAAATGTTTCATTTCCGAAAGTGAATGCAAACAAATATGGACGTGGTCGTGGTCGTATCCATGGACGTGGCCGCGGTCGTGGTAATGGTCATGGGTATGGTCGTGGTCATGATCGAAACCATATTGGTCCTAAAAATGCACTATACCACTCGAAGTGGAACAAAAATGGTGAGAAAAAAGAAAATGGCAAGGTTGTTGGTCCTCCTAAGAATCATGATGAAACTTGTTATAGGTGTGGTGTGAAAGGGCATTGGTCTCGTACCTGCCGCACACCAAAGCATCTTGTTGATCTATATCAAGCATATATCAAGGGTAAATGATAAGAGAAAGAAACATTTTAGCAACACTGTGGATTGTGAAAGTGATCCAAGGGATCCAATGGACTTTACTCATTAGATGTTGCTGATTTCTTTACCGAGCCAAGTGGAGAAATTAATGGAATTTCATTTTATGGTGATGATGCTAGTGATGGCAATAGAAAGATCAAAGATGATTGATATGATGCTGAATCTATGTTTAAATAGTTTGTTACGTGTTTTAATTAAGTACCTAGTTTGTTATGTTTTAAATTTCTAAGTCTTGGTATTTCTAAGTCAAATTTGTAATATGTCTAGTCTCCGGTTTGTCATGTTTCTAAGTCTTGAGTATATTAGCTTTAAATTAATATATTAATTTTATCATTTTCTTCACTTTGTTTATTTTGTTTGTAGAATGATGGAAAATAGTAATGCTGAAAGTAAACTCAAGATGAAAGGTGGAGATATTTGTTTGGTTGACAGTGGAACAACACACACAATTCTTCGAGAACAGAAAATTTCTAGGATTTGAAAATGGCAAAAGCAAATGTTAATACAATTTCCGGTACTACAAAACTAATTGAGGGTTCTGGAAGAGCAAACATAATATTGTCTGGTGGAACAAATATTTTAATAAAAGAGGCATTATACTCTAGTAAATCCAACAAAAGTTTATTGAGTTTTAAAGACATACGTCTCAATGGATTTCATATCGAGACTATGAATGAGGGGAATATGTAATAACTTTATATTAAATCCATCGTTTCATGCCAGAAGCATACAAAAGAAAAACTCCCAGTTTTCTTAGTGGGATTGTATTATGCGACCGTAAGTGCCATAGAATCAAATATTGTAATGAACCGGAAGTTCAATGATCCAAACATTTTTATGCTTTGGCATGATCGACTTGGTCACCAAGGATCAATCATGATGCGTCGAATAATTAGAAACACACATGGACACCCTCTAAAGAACCAGAAGATTCTTTTACATCATGAATGTGTATGTGTTGCCGGCTCACAAGGGAAATTAATTATAAGACCATCTCCGATGAAAAGTAATAATGAGGCCCCTACATTCTTGCAAAGGATTCAAGGGGGTATTTGTCGACCCATTGATCCACATTGTGGACCATTTCGTTATTTTCTGGTTCTATAGACCATCATCGAGATGGTCAAAAGTTAGTCTACTGTCAACACGTACCATTGCTTGCCAAACTTCTTGCCCAGATTATAAGATTGAGGGCACAATTTCCTGATTATCCAATCAAGTTTATTCGTCTTGACAATGCCAGTGAATTTACATCTCAATCATTTAATGATTATTGCATGTCAATTGGTATTGATTTTGAACATTCAGTTTGTTGGAAGCGAAGAGGGGGGGTGAATGAGATTCCTTGGCTACTTTAGCGTTTTAAAATGAGTTTGAAAAATAAAAGAGTTTTGCACTTGCGGAAGCCTTTAGTCAATCGATAAATAAAAAGAATAAATAAATAAATGCGTAATGAAAAATAAAGCAATAAAAGAGACAAGGATTTGTTATAGAAGTTCGGCGATGAATCGCCTACGTCTCCTCTTCCCGGTTAGATAACCTCCAACCGAGGTTCCACTAGAATAAACGATCTTGGCCTTGAGGGCTCCAAGTTAGCCACAACCCAACTCTTCCCGAGTTTACAACGCTCTTCCCGAGCACACTACTCTTCCCGAGTACACAAGCTCTTCCCGAGCACAATACTCTTCCCGAGTATACAAAGCTCTTCCCGAGCTACCAACACTCTTCACGAGTCTTCTTGGGCTTAAGGGCTCCAAGGATAGCCACACACTTGCACCAACAAGACTTGTTGATGACTTTACAATTTTCCAACTTGCTTTGGTGTTGGAGGACCTTTACAATAAATTAAACCAACAAACACCTTCACGGTGTACTCACACGAAGAAACACAAGTTCTAACAAAGAAAAGAATTACAAGCTCCAATATAACAACAATGTATGGAGATTGCAATGCAATATGAATTTGAAATGATCAAGGCTTTGTAGAAGTTTGTAGACTTGTTTCTTATCTTCAAAATGCTCCAAAAGATCAATATTTATAGTGTAGGAGGCCCCCAAGGCTCCTACTAGCCGTTGCTACACATAAGGCTGAAATCACTCCTCGATCGCCTCGGACATCGCCTCGGGCGATCGCCATCGCCGCGCCCCAACGGTCAGCAAAAATCACGGATCGCCTCAGGCGATCAAGAGCAAAAATCAAGGCCGTAGCCTCAGCATGTCCAAATTCTGCATCGCCTCAAACGAACTCCACATCGCCTCAGGCGTTCCAGCCATTGCCTCAGGCGCTCAGCCCATCGCCTCAAACGATCTCCCCTGCGCGCATGACCGCGCATTGCCTCGGCGTCGCCTCTGTCGATGTGCGGGGCGAAGTGTCAAATGGTTGTCATCGCCTCAGGCGGTGGTCATCATCTCCTGGGGCGATCTTCCTCGCATGCTCGCCTAGCCATCGCCTCTGTCGATGTGCGTGGCGATGCCCCGCCTGGCACCCATCGCCTGGGGCGATGATCACCATCGCCTGGGGCGATCCAGACCAGAATATGCACACTTGATTTTCTTCAATTCATTCCACTTTTCATCACTTAATCTGCACACTAAGTAGATGCATTAGTATAACAAACACAAGTTTTGTTGATCATCAAAACTCAAAGATTGACCGGGGATAATTTAACGCATTAAACGCAACCATGCGTTTAAGGCTCAAAAATCTCCCCCTTTTTGATGATCACAAAACTTGATAAACTTGAATAAGTAATATGCATGAAATGTGAGTAAAAATAACTCCCCCTTAACAATTGCATAACACATACAAGTTATCAAGTAAATCATTAAACAAATAACTCTCCCCCTCAAACCATGCATACAAAAGCTCTCCCCCTTAAACTATGCATGTATTAAGGTTCAAGTTTATCACAAAATTCTCCCCCTTTTTGTGATAATCAAAAAACATAAAATTCAAATAAACATGGCATAATTTATATGTTGACACGTAGCTTCAAATTACACATGTTCCTTATCAAACAAGATTAAATCATATAGAGGTGAATCACAACCATGTTTTTAAGGCACTCAACAATTAATTCTAAAAGTTGCAATGTGTGCATATGTTCATGCATTCATGCCAAAAAAAATAATGAAATTATCAAAGCATTATAACAAATCATTTAATTGCACATTTTCACATATCATATTCAAATTTGAATGCAAAGCATATCAAGCTACTTACTATAAAAAGTAAGCATACATCATGCATTAAACAAACTATGCTAAGGGGTTATGCATTTTACTCCAATGAATATTGAGCTTCATAATTTATTGATCACAATTAATTTGTGCCAATGAATTTTGAAATTGCTCTTTTAACATTTAAAAAGTAAATTTTACCCTTGTTGACAAGAGTTCGTTTTCTTGTCATTGGTCCAACACCTCGAGCCTCCTCTATGGTGGTGAATAATACAAACTCCTCATTTGAGTTGCTTGGCCCTTCATCCTCCAATCTATGGTTGTCCCTACAAAACAAATTAACAATAGGAGGATCTTTGGTACCCATTTGATTTTTGGGTCCTAGAGGGTTAACTTTCAATGACACTTTTGGAATCCATTTCCACCTCTTATTAGGTTGGTATTGGATTCTAGCAAACCTACACTTATTTTTAGTGTGGCCATTTTTGCAACAATAGTTACAAATAGGAGACTCATGTTTTGCATTGGCCAACAAGCTATAAAAAGTTTTTGATTTGCTTGAAAAGCCTAACCCGGCTTTGTCAAAGCTACATCGTTGTAATCCAAGCAATTCATTCATCTTTTTACTACTTTCACTAAATTTGCAAAAAGATATTTTTAAAGAATTTAATTCATTTTTCAATGAATTATTTTCTTCATCTTTCTTAGCAATCTCAAGTTTGAGTAATTTGTTACTCATCTTGATTTTGCCAAGAGCATCAATAAGATCATTATAAGATTCTAAAAGTTCATCAAATGAAGGTACCTCATCGTCGCTTTCATCTCCTTCATCTCCAAGAGCCATTAAACAAAGATTGGTGGCTTCTTCTTCATCGGAGTCGCTATCACTCCATGTGGCTATAAACGCCTTCTTCTTGCCTTTGTCCTCATTCTTCTTCCTAGGACATTTATTAGCGTAATGACCTTTATCATGACAATTATAACAAGTTACCTCATTTTTGGATTCTTGTTTGGTAGCATTGGAGGTCTTTGACTTGCTATGTTTGGTGAAGAGCTTCTTGAACTTCTTTGTGAACAACATCATCTCTTCATCATCATCATCTTCTTCATCATCGGAATGGTCTTTCCTTCCAATCAAGGCGATCCCATTTCTTTTGGATCTATCCTCCTCCTTTAATTCTCTCCTTGTGGCAACTTCAAGCTCATGAGTCACCAATGTGCCATGGAGCTCATCAAGATCATAAGATGCGGTCTCCCCTTTGTTGGACTCGATAATGGCCGTCCTCTTTGCATCCCATTCTTTAGGTAAGGCCCTTAGTGCTCTCCTCCATATTTGCTTTGGAGGATACTTCTCTCCAAGTTGAGCAAGCTCGTTGATAATTTGGGTGAGCCTCCTAAACATGGAATCCACCTCTTCTCCGGACTCCATCTCAAACGTCTCATATTTGAGTTGTAGGAGATCAATCTTGGTCTCCTTCACTTGATTTGTTCCTTCATAACAAATTTGTAATTTGTCCCATATCTCCTTAGCCGTTGAGCACATTGAGATCCGGTTGTACTCCTTCATATCTAAGGCACAATGCAAAATATTAATCGCTTTAGCATTTTGAGAAATTAATATCATATCCGCTCTAGTGAAATCGTCCATTTCTTTGGGAACACTCATTCCCCCAACTTCCTTTAAAGGAATATGTGGACCTTTCACTATGATTTTCCAAAGATCATAATCCACGGATTGGATGTATAGAGAAATTCTATTCTTCCAATATCCGTAGTTATCACTCGTGAAAAACGGAGGGCGATTCGTCGATTGACCTTGAGCAAACTCATTTGCTAGATTAGCCATAAAAAGATTTTGATTTAAAACAAAAATCAAATGGCTCTGATACCACTTGTTGGAATCGAAGAGGGGGGGTGAATGAGATTCCTTGTCTACTTTAGCGTTTTAAAATGAGTTTGAAAAATAAAAGAGTTTTGCGCTTGCGGAAGCCTTTAGTCAATCGATAAATAAAAAGAATAAATAAATAAATGCGTAATGAAAAATAAAGCAATAAAAGAGACAAGGATTTGTTATAGAAGTTCGACGATGAATCGCCTACGTCTCCTCTTCCCGGTTAGATAACCTCCAACCGAGGTTCCACTATAATAAACGATCTTGGCCTTGAGGGCTCCAAGTTAGCCACAACCCAACTCTTCCCGAGTTTACAACGCTCTTCCCGAGCACACTACTCTTCCCGAGTACACAAGCTCTTCCCGAGGACAATACTCTTCCCGAGTATACAAAGCTCTTCCCGAGCTACCAACACTCTTCACGAGTCTTCTTGGGCTTAAGGGCTCCAAGGATAGCCACACACTTGCACCAACAAGACTTGTTGATGACTTTACAATTTTCCAACTTGCTTTGGTGTTGGAGGACCTTTACAATAAATTAAACCAACAAACACCTTCACGGTGTACTCACACGAAGAAACACAAGCTCTAACAAAGAAAAGAATTACAAGCTCCAATACAACAACAATGTATGGAGATTGCAATGCAATATGAATTTGAAATGATCAAGGCTTTGTAGAAGTTTGTAGACTTGTTTCTTATCTTCAAAATGCTCCAAAAGATCAATATTTATAGTGTAGGAGGCCCCCAAGGCTCATACTAGCCGTTGCTACACATAAGGCTGAAATCACTCCTCGATCGCCTCGGACATCGCCTCGGGCGATCGCCATCGCCGCGCCCCAACGGTCAGCAAAAATCACGGATCGCCTCAGGCGATCAAGAGCAAAAATCAAGGCCGTAGCCTCAGCATGTCCAAATTCTGCATCGCCTCATACGAACTCCACATCGCCTCAGGCGTTCCAGACATCGCCTCAGGCGCTCAGCCCATCGCCTCAAACGATCTCCCCTGCGCGCATGCCCGCGCATTGCCTCGGCGTCGCCTCTGTCGATGTGCGGAGCGAAGTGTCAAATGGTTGCCATCGCCTCAGGCGGTGGTCATCATCGCCTGGGGCGATCTTCCTCGCATGCTCGCCTAGCCATCGCCTCTGTCGATGTGCGTGGCGATGCCCCGCCTGGCACCCATCGCCTGGGGCGATGATCACCATCGCCTGGGGTGATCCAGGCCAGAATATGCACACTTGATTTTCTTCAATTCATTCCACTTTTCATCACTTAATCTGCACACTAAGTAGATGTATTAATATAACAAACACAAGTTTTGTTGATCATCAAAACTCAAAGATTGACCGGGGATAATTTAACGTATTAAACGCAACCATGCGTTTAAGGCTCAACACAGTTGCACATGTACATACTCAAAATGGGCTTGCAGAGTCTTTTATTAAGAGATTGCAACTAATTGCTAGACCTTTAATTTTAAAGGCAAATTTACCCACTTCTATTTGGGGACATGCAATATTGTATGATGTTGCATTGGTGCGAGTTAGGCCAAGTTCATTTAATCAGCATTCACCATTGCAACTTGTTTTTGGCAAGCAACTTGATTTTTCTCACTTAAAAATTTTTGGTAGTGCGGTTTATGTTCCCATTTCTCCACCTCACCGAACAAAGATGGGTCCACAAGGACGTCTTGGGATTTATGTTGGTTTTGATTCCCCATCTATAATTAGAAATATTGAGCCACTGACGGGTGATTTTTTTAAAGCAAGGTTTGCGGATTGCCATTTTGATGGGACAATTTTCCCACCGTTAGGAGGAGGAAAATTGTTGCTTCCTGTTGAACGGGAAAAAATCTCATGGTATGTACCATCTTTGTCTCATCTTGATCCTCGCACAAATCAATGTGAGCAAGGAGTTAAAAAGGATAATCTATTTACAAAATATTGCAAATCAGTTGCCAGATGCATTTACTGATATAAAGAAAGTAACAAAATCTCATATACCGGCTATAAACACACCCGCACGGGTTGATGTCCCCGGAGGACAAACTAATAGCACACAAAAACCGTGCATGAAGCATGGACGCCCTACTGACGCAAAATATAAGAACCCCCGTAAGAAAAGGATACAATAAATAAATGTTCCTGAAGAGAATATAGTTTCAAAGCAAGAAAGTGCTATGGAAAAATTGAATGATCAGTCTAAGGTTGATGAACCAAATGCTCCCGAAGAGACACATGAGGAAGAATACACATTTGAAGAGATCTCTTTGAATTATCTGATCACAAGAGAAAATTGGGATATAAAGAAAGTTGTTATGGATAGTATTTTCATTTATAAGGCCGCACTAGATATTGTAAATGAGGATCCAGAACCAAAATCGGTTGAAGAATGTCGACATAGAAATGATTGGCCAAAGTGAAAAGATGTTATTCAAGCTGAGTTAAAGTCTTTAGAAAATCGTAAAGTATTTGGACCAGTAGTCTGAACACCTAAAGATGTGATACCTGTTGGATACAAATGGGTGTTTGTCCGAAAATGCAATGAAGAAAATGAAATTGTGAGATATAAGGCACGTCTTGTTGCGCAAGGTTTCTCACAGAGACCTGGAATTGACTATGAGGAAACATATTCCCCTGTGATCGACATAATCATGTTACGGTATTTGATAAGTTTGGCAGTCACAGAGAGACTTGATATGCATCTTATGGATGTTGTTACTGCATATCTCTATGGGTCATTGGAGAATGACATTTACATGACAATCCCCGAAGGATTCAAAATGCCTGAAGCATATAACCAGAAGTATCATGGTTTATTTTCGATTAAGTTACAACGATCCTTGTACGGATTGAAACAATCTGGAAGAATGTGGTATAACCGTCTTAGTGAATACCTCATTAAAGAATGATATATAAATAACATAATTTGTCCATGTGTTTTCATCAAAAGATCTGAAAGTGGATTTACCATTATTGCGGTATATGTGGACCACCTAAATCTTGTAGGGACTCCCGAAGAGCTCACAAAGACCGCTAATTATTTGATGAAAGAATTTGAGATGAAAAACCTTGGTAAGACAAAATTTTGTCTCGGCTTGCAGATTGACATTAGTCAGATGGAATCTTTATCCATTAATCAACATATACAAAAAAGATTCTTAAACGATTTTATATGGATAAAGCTCATCCATTGAGTAACCATATGGTTGTTCGTTCATTGGATACAAAGAAAGATCCTTTCCGTCCTCGAGAAGAAAATGAAGAATTATTAGGCGCTGAAGTACCTTATCTTAGTGCCATTGGAGCTTTAATGTATCTTGCAAATTGTACTAGACCTGATATAGCATTTTCAGTCAACTTATTGGCAAGATATAGCTCCGCACCAACACGAAGGCATTGGAATGACATAAAACATGTCCTACGTTATCTTCGCGGAACAACTGATATGGGTTTGTTTTACTCAAATAATTCAGAACCATAATTAGTGGGTTAGGCTGACGCTGTTTATCTTTCTGACACACATAAAGGAAGATCTCAAAGCGGGTATGCATTTACTTGTGGTGGTGCTGCAATATCATGGCGTTTAGTGGAACAAACATTAGCTGCTACTTCTTCAAATCATTCAGAGATTTTGGCATTGCATGAAGCAAGTCGTGAATGTATATGGTTGAGGTCAATGATTCAACATACTCGAGAATCTTGTGGGTTAACTTCAAAAAAGAATTCACCGACACTGCTGTATGAGGATAATGCTGCTTGTATTACACAGATCAGAAATGGCTACAGAAAAGGTGACCGAACGAAGCATATATCACCAAAGTTTTTCTACACTCACAAACTACAGAAGCATGGTGATATTGATGTTCATTAGATACAGTCAAGTAACAACTTTGCAGATATATTCACTAAAGCATTACCAACCACAAGATTCAAAAGGATGATTCACAACATCGGAATGCATCAACTCAAGGATCTCTTGTCAATACCAGGGGGAGCGTGATAACTTTTGAGAAATGTCTCACGTTCGCAAGCTTCATAGGGATATGCACTCTTTTTCCCTTTGTCCAGGTTTTTCCCATCGGGTTTTACTGGCAAGGTATTTAACGAGGCATATCCCATTAATGTTGGACATCCAAGGGGGAGTATTATGAATACATTGTATATGGATGTCAATTTAAATCATAATTTATTGAAGTGACTTAAACCATTTAAGGATATTAAGTTCACTTGTAACTCTTTAGGATATTAAGTCACATTAAGTGACTTGTAACTCTTGATGTTTTGTGCTATATATATGTCCAACACTTTGTAGTATGCGAAAAAAGTATAGACAAAAGGGAATGAATAACTTTATCTCCCATCTATATTGATCTTGTAATTTTCTTTTAAGTTGTGTTCAACACTAGCATCTTATAACAATATGCACGTATTTCCTGTTAGTATAAAAAGAAAAAAACATCATTTACATGGAAAACATATGATAAGTTGATAACAATGCATGCATTACAAATTAAAGTGTAAACAATGTGCTAAAATGTTGACCTATAAACAAGAATCGGGCTTCTAACATTTATATAGAATCATTCCACTCTAATGATTCAGAGAGGTACCATGACTTCTTATCCAGGTGTTTGCCCCTCAAACTTAATTTTAAAGACTTCTTCTCATAAGTTTCATCGTCTGATTTTTCTTGAGTTGTATATGCATCGGAGGGTAGTTGAGCCCGTCTTCTCCTTTTGCTCGTGGGACGTTGGGAGCGGACAATTGTACTTTTTGTTTCCTGTTACTAATGCAATGGCTGTGTTATTGTACCCTCTTCACAGAGGAAACTGATGTAGGCTTCTGTATCGATGCCGTAAATCAAGCCAGGATGTAATGCTGTTGGTGGATTCATCTGCCCCGAGCCCGAGGCTAATTCGGCACCCACTGGCTTTGTCTTCATTTCTTTTGCTGCAGAAGTAAGTATAAATCAGCAAGATGATCAAGAAAAAAAGTACTGTAAAGCTTGACGTTTTGTGTTGTGTGAAATTGGATTGAAAGTGTAGAGATGCAACAAATGCTCTTGCTGTCTTGTGTGACTATCTATGTGACACAACCACTAAAATGCAACATTCGAGCTATTCTACCGCTTCAAAGATTTCAATTGTCTATCGGCTATATATTTTGGTACAATGACAGGTAGTCTAGTCTACAAAATGAAAGCTTACTGGTGGTCATTAGAGCAGATTTGATGTGGCGGGCGACCAATTTGGACGAAAAGATTTGACATAGGCTGCAGCACCCGAAACATGAGTGCAAGCCATCGAAGTTACTGATATTATGTTGAATTTAACAATTCTCGAATCACCTTCATCTCCGGTCATTGTGTCAAATTTTGTGTATGCAGCTAATATGTCGATTCCAGGAGCAGCAATATCAGGCCACACGTAAAAGTCACATGTAACAACATACCCGCCACCAAAGCAGAACCAGAAATTGTCAATCCTTCTTACCTTGAGTATGTGAGGACTTATGTCTCGGGGTCCTCTAGATGAAAACGAAACTACAAAAGGTGCGGTAGTTTTGGCAGTTCTTGTTTTATATACAGCACCTTGAGCTGATCGATTACATGAAAATGATGCAAAGATCAAATATAGTATAATCTCGACCGCGAGGAGTTTATATATTTATCAAGTTATGCCATCCTCAATACTGGCATAACTTGTTGGATTGTCGGTAGGGAATGTTGTGTCCGTACACACATCGTTTGACATTATGGTGCCTATGGCACCTAATGCCTCAACTACAATATCACCCCCAGTTCCCTGGGAATACACGATCTTTCGTTTCACTTTACTCTCGAGTAACGTCTCATAACCGCAAGCACTATCACAGAAGATGATAAATTTCAAGGTGAAACAAAAGATATGCTCTTATACTGTAAAGACATAATATCAAGAATCACTAGGCTGTTTAGACACCTGGCATTTCGTAACATAGCTGAACTAGTGTTTCGAGCATGAGCTCCATTTATTAAGGGTACCTTTTTTTGGTGAAAATGTATTAATCGACGTCCCCTGTCAAGAAACAACAGAAAAAGTATATCAAAAGTGTTGGAATTCGAGGCGAAAGAGAGAATAAAAGATGTAACGTACAGAAAACTTTTCTCTGTTTCCCAACTTGATATCTGTTATACAAACTTCCTGTTTATGGTGAGGAGCCAATCGTAAAATAGTTTGGAGTCATTAAGTTTTTAGGAGAAAATGGGGCAATTTGGAAATATTAAGTTCCTTCTATTGTTGGGTATCTGGAAAATCAACGTATAATTGAGAATGTTCATACAGTTGACTCCCAACACACTTTATAAATTGCTATTCGGGCAGACGGCACCCCTCCTCATGCCGTTCCTTCTACTATGCCGTATAAAATTGCACGTTTCATTGATTTCCGGCTGATGTCGATGCCGATTGAGTTCCGCGGCCTTCCATGTCTAATGAAACAATATCAAATCAAAATCAAAGATTGACTATACTCTTTTATGTGGCTACCCACATAGCACAAATCGCTTGGCCCACTCTATCCGTTAAATGCTATAAATTATACCATCACTAACAATTAGAGCTTTTAGTAGTATACCAAACTGCCTATTTTCAAACCATAAAAAGATAAACAGTCTATTTTTAAACCATATGAGAGTTAATTGTCTATGTTTAGAACCACATGACGTAACTGCCTATTTTCTAACCACATGGGTGTAATATGTTTATTTGGATAACAATGAGGTTTGTTGCCAATAACCCCGATTTTAAATATATATTTTTTAGTAATTTAGACATTGTGTGGGAAAATTTGTGATGATTATTTTTATTGTCGCTATTTCGTTCATGCACATTAAAAATTGATCAGTTCGGCAGAGGTACAATTTGTGTTATGGTGTTTTGTGTGAGAAATAGGTAAATGAGATGTGGTTAGTGGATGTTGCATGTGCCTGTAAATTTGTGCTAAATGATCTTCAGGGTTAAGAAAATAGTTTGGTGATTAAATAGTATTGTCGGCTTTCTCTACAAAGTTTGGTCTACTATTTGTTCAATTATCTTTATCATAATATACTCCTAATTGATATGAATACAAATCGAATTTACGTTTGGAACCACGGATTTATAGTATTCATATAAAAACATTGGGGATATGAATCCTTCAAAACTACAAATATAATATACGCATACAACAAATTGATGAGAGTTGTCACACATTGAGAATTTACAAGCTATGCTAGCTATTTATAATATACATGGGTTACTCCTCTCATTATCAGTTAGTTTTGAGTTGGAACCCCATGTATTCTTAACATGGTATCAGAGCAGGCTTTCATGTGATTGACTATTCTGTACGCATGCTTATCGTCACCCGCGTTATCAATCCACGTGTTGGACTTATATAATGTCACACATGATGATGCGTGTTGAGAGTTGTCACACATTGCGAATTTGCAAGCTATGTAGCTCTTTATAAGATACATGTGTTACCGCACTCATTACCAATTGATTTTGGATTGAAATCACATGTATTCTTAACACAAATAATGTTAATGTATTGCTTGACACACATGATGCGTGTATTTCGGTGGTTAGTTTTTATAATGTATTGTCATGTATCTGTGCTTGCAAAAACCATCTATAAACCAAAATCGTAGATGATAGCATCGGACAAACTAGACACCGAAACACAGACACGCAATACATTATATATATATATATATATATATATGGCATGTGTATATAAATATATGTATACGTATATATATAAATATATTAAAATCCCACCATAAACTCACCATCTACCTCCGTCCCGTCCCTGTATGTAGATATGTATGAATGCACAGCACTTTGAATTATAAATGGCAGATCCCAAATACTTCGTAAAACAATTCAATCCAAGCTATTCCAGTAAGCTTTCATAAATAACTTGTTTCAGTTTCCAACTAATATATTATGGCAATTTTTTGTTTCTCACAACCCTAACGGTTTTACGGAATGCCTTTAAAAGTAGGTATATAACTCTCTAGATATCAATATTTCCCCAATCCCTACGACTTTCCTATTGATTCAAAATTTATTTTTAAAAAAAAAAAAGAAGTACTAGTTAGTCAATTAGTCCACTTGTGAAGTTGTAGATTTTTTTATTGTAGGTTTGAGCCTTATTGGTGACAGCATTCGTGAGAAAAATTAAGTTCTTTTTATTTTTCTAATTGGGCCTTTTGATAAACGCCAAGCTAGAATGTAAGAATCTCTAAAAATGGACATCTTACAATTAGCCCAACTAGGCTATAAACTGTTTACTTGAGCTGGCTCTACATGCAGCTCCAATTGTTGGGTATCAGAGAAATCAACATATAATTTAGGTAATTACGCAACGTATATCACAAGAACATAATCAACAATTGAACAAGATGAACACCAATATTTATAGTGGTTCACCCCGAATTGGGCTACGTCCACTCAAGATCCCTAAAAAAGATTACTACTTTGTTGATAACAAAAAAACAAGAGAATTGAGAATACAAAATATTTCACTTAGAACACTCTTTTTATGCTCACTTTCTCTCCACTGATCCTATTTCTTCCAAGAATAAAACTATCCATCAGAATTTTCCTCACACTCAATCATCATTGTATCTCTACACTTATGTTTGTAGAAAAGGGGATTTGTGTTTTTGGAATGGTATTATAATGAAGAATTGGTGGGTATTTATAGGTGGAGATTAGGAAAGGAAACAAAATTAATTACATCATGGCTTACATAATCAAGCCCATTAATTTTGACTAAACACAAAACATGTGTTTAATATTTGTCAAACGTTGTGTTTTTGAATTCAAAATTGGTTTGGCTTGATTTTCTAGCAATTCTCCCCATCAAGCTCGTTTTTTGAATTCGATCAAACCTGCAATTGTTCTACAATATTCCAACTTCCATTTAGGCAATGTCTTAGTCATCAATTCAGATCCATTTTCATATTTGTGAATCTTCTCAAATTTTAACTTCTTTTCCTGTAAGACCTCGCTACCTTAACCCCCTATTAGTGCATTATCACATATATTAGTGCACACATTAATGTCATTGGAGAATTGTTATACATGCTTCTATAGCAAGGCATGGTGTTTATAATTTTTTTGACATTAATCATCTTCTCACTCAATTCCCAATATAATTCAACTAGCACAAGTATACACTATACAATGCACTAATCTCGCATTTTCAATTCATTATTCAGTTCCCCTTAATTAATTGCATGCAAAAGATAAATAAAAAGAGAAATCTGACTACCCTTATACAAACCATATACACATATCATAATGCTCACAGACGAGTATTGAATAAGTAAATGTGTATTTATTGTATAATCATGTTACCCAGTACCAGTATTGGTACCTCAGTCCCGAGAGCATTCCCAATCAACTGATTGAACTCATCTCCAAAGCCAATGTTGTACATGTTGTACATGTTTCAACATAAACAGCTCCACACGGGGTGAGCATACCAATCGCACAATCTCAATAACATCAATCTCACAATTCATAATTTACAGAATATAAAACTGTAAATTCTCCATGTATAGTACCATCACCATATGGGATCTCCCATGTTCCTCTTCTCACAATAACCAAAATCATCAAACTCTAAAATCAGTTAATCATTACATTGATTAACTATACACATGCTCCACCCGTCCATTATATAGTCAATTATAGCTAGATCATTATAATAATGATTTATAGAGATCTAATATATTTCAATTAATGATTTCACCATCTCATCTCATCACATCGTATCACATCGCTCGCTCAACAACGGCGGCATTCGGACCTCTCGTACGCTCAACAGCGGCGGCATTCAGACCAATGCTCGCTCAACAGCGACAACATTATACTAATTGCTCTCTCAATAACAGCATCACCATTATTCTTAACGAATATCAATTGATTGCAACAACAATATATTATTCATAAGCATGACAATAATATATCTAACTATACTTGTACGTTACACGTACCTTATAATCCAATAGTAAGAGCCAATCCTTGCATGTGGCCCGAGATCCAGTGAATTATTTGTTATACACAGTTAATAACTCACAATCAATTATGTGCACAAAATCACATACTCAAGCACGTACTCAACCTCCATATACATCATCATATCACGATGAATAATCACAAACACAGAACTCTGTATACTACTCAAGGCATCCCATTTTATTCCATGTTCATTGAGTTATCAATTAACTCTATCGAATAATACCTAACCGACTACAGTTCAACTAATGCCACAACATTTTAAAATGTAATATTTTCATTGGAATGTAGACATCATCATGAAAATCTACTATACATACCCCAATACCAAAATCTCAAAATTGATCAAAACTTTACAAAAATGAAACAGGGCGGCGATCGATCGCCGTTTTCTCGCGATCGATCGTGAGAACTATCTCTGCCAAAATTTAACTCCGTGATAGATCGCCGCTTAGTGCCGATCGATCGCCAAAACTCACTAACTCGATCGGCAACTTCTCGCGTTCGATCACTGTTTATCGTCACCAATTTTCAGTCACAATCGATCAGCGCCAAAGCCACGATCGGTCGCAACCTGTGATTTTCCAATTTTTTTTTGCTTCAATGGTGTTTTTCACACCTAAACTCAAATCCAACACTCCCAACACCCTTAACACTTCAAATATTCCATTTAAACTCAATAAAACACTAAAAACATCACTTTAATAAATTCTACCAGAAATTCCCAAAACCCAAATCCATCACCACACACAACCAAACTCTACAAAACTACAATCGAAACGAAGATAAAAGCGAGGGGAAGATCTTCACGAGATTCTACTCCAAAGTCGAGCCTTGCTCAATTCTCTTCCATGAGAGAAAAAGAGGGAAAGAGAAAGGGGGAAAGAGGCGGGAGAGAGGTGAGAGGGAAATGAAGTGGAGAATGGTTGAACACCGAGTCCATTTGGTATATATATTACCAAGGTTCCACAAACCCGAGTCTCAAATGCTCGCACCATAACTCATTAAAAATCATACGTGTTCAATAATTATCTCCCACTCACTCCACTACATCACAAACCTCAATCAAAAGTTCCCCAGACTCCAGATCCCACTACCAACACAATCCAATGTTTAATACATCAATGATAATAAAATCTCAACCCTTGGATCCAACAATCCCGATATCGGATTAAAATCTTCGGGAGTCTCAAGAGCATAATTATCTCATAATTACCACAATCCATTAGAGATTATAATCACTCCGGGATTAACACGATAATTTCCGGATATCACATTTCCAATACATCTTTATCCAATGATAGCGAATATTAATATGCTTTGATCTTCAATATATTGAAGGATTCTTCCCAAGATGAATTGCACTCTGACTATCACAGAACAACTTGTACTGATCTTGCAAAACACTTAATTCCCCTAAAAACCCTTTAATCCACAGCAACTCCTTACATGCCTCCATTGCTGCAATAAACTATGCTTCAGTGGTTAACAGTGCTACAAACTTTTGCAATTTTGACTGTCATGTCACAGCTCCCCATGCAAATGTAATTGGACCCATTGTGACTTTCGAGAATCAACATCTTAAGCCATGTCTACATCTGTGTAGCCTACTTGCTCAAGTCCAGATCCTCCAAAACTCGATCTATGTTTAGAGATGCCCCATAGATATTTTAATATCCAATTTGTTGTAGCCCAATGACCCTTTCTCGATTTTGAAAGGAATCTACTCACTACACCTATGGAGTGAACTAAATATGGACAAGTACATATCATGGCATAGATCAGACTTCCAACTGCTGAAGCATATAGAGCACTTCACATCTCATCTTCTTCATCCTCCGTAGAACTCTGTTGTAAGTTCATCTTGAAGTGGTTGGCAAGAGGACATCCAACCGTTTTTTGCCTGCTCCATGTTGATTATCTGAAGTACCATTTCAATAAACTTCTCATGTGACCACTAGACTCTCTTGTCTTACCTATCACGGTGGATTTTCATGGCTAGGATTCTCTTCATTGGACCCAAGTCTTTCATCGATAAAGACTTGCTTAGAAGCTGCTTAAAGCCTTTGATTTCAGAAGCATCTTTGCCAACAAATAGTATATTACATAGAACATAAGCATCATCATCATCAGAGTTTTTCCGACAAACACACAATGATCTATAATAATCTTCTTGACTCCATGTTGTGTTATGTTATTTCAGATTCAAACTTATTGTACCACTGTCTCAGTGTTTGTTTGAGACCGTACAAACTCTGATTTAGTCTACACATGATGTCCTCTTTCCCCTTATCAACAAACCCTCTGATTGCTACCATGTAAATATTCTCCTCAAAACCTCATGAAAGGAGTGGTCTTGACACCCATTTGTTCCACCACAAAATCGAGCTCTACTGCTAACCAAGTACAATCTGGATAGATGTCATATTCACCATATGTGAGAAAATATTTTCAAAGTCGATCCCTGTTTCTGAAACGATCTTATCCTTGAATCTTAGTTGACTACAAAGTTCCTCGTGCTTCAACCTGAACACCCACACATTCTTCAAATCTTCCTTGCCTTTCAGAAACTTCACCAGCTCATCATGAAGGTACTTCAGCTCACCTCGCATGACTTTCATTTACTCTGTGTTCACCCACAATAGCTTCCTTGAAGCTTTCTGGTTCTCTCCCACCAGTTAGCAGAAAAAGAGAATACCTGGTAGAGTGTCGCACTACTCTTCCAGATCGTGTGGTAATGCTACCACTAGAACCCTGTGCTGGTGGTTAGTTGTGAACACGAGAATTTGACTCTATAGGGTCATCATAAGGTGGAACCTTCACCTGGTCATTCTGCAGTTCTTCTCACTGATGTAGGCTAGACATTGATGCCCCACGACTTCTATTGCGTACTTGAAGCTCTTTGATAATTTTGCATACTCCTTTATGGAAGGTCGTGCATAAACCTTCCTCATCTAGTCTGTCAACATAAATTAGAATCAGACGCATGTCTAGTACGTGCCTGACATCTTTCAAGAGCAGTGTCGAGCTTTCCACGATAGTCAAGCTCACATCTCATTTTCGTTAATCCTGGATAATTCTTCATTGCCATCCTAACTACCCCAAAGTCCACGGATATATAGGATATGAAGTCTTCCCTGCGAGATGTGACGTGGATTGTTGCTCCATTGTCAATCACTCATCATTCTCCCTGGGTAGCTAGTTTTACAGCTTTATGTTCCAGCTCATGCGCAACATGAATTCATCAATGAAGTTTGTCTCCTCATCATTGGGTTCATGATTCTCTTTGCCTTTCAGCTTTGGACTATTTCTTAATATGTACATTCTCTCCATAGTGATAACACTTTATGTTGGCATATCTCCCTGAGGTTTTGCATCTTCTCGGTTGCTGATGTAAGCTTCCCTTGTTTCTCCCCTTGATCCAGTAGCCAACACATCTGACTACGAGGTAGAAGCACATGAGATCTCCACCTCATGTATTCATTCAAGATATCGTGTTTCATGAAGTCCATACTCATGACTCATCCTGGGCTGTGTTGGTGAGAGATATCTTTAGAGTCTCACTCCAGTGATGAAGCTAGCACAGTCAGAGTAATCACACTGTCATCAACTTTGATCCCTATACTTGATAACGTTGCACACCCCCTTGAATTTTGTTCAAGTGATCTACTATCAGAGTTCCTTGGACTAGCTTGCTCGGGTAAAAGAGCTTGTTGTTGTAACTTTTGGAGGCGCATATTGTCTCCAACTTCGTCCAAAGTGTACGAGCATATGTCTTGTTATATATGTGATTATACACGTTGTCATCGACAAATTGTCGGATGTAACCACATACATCCTCGTGCTCAAAGATCCATTCAGCATATGATTTCTCTACTGGTTTAGTCTCGCTGAACAGTGGTAGGTGCATCTTAGTGACAAACATGAGATCTTTCATCATGTTTTTCCAAAGTTGATAATTAGAACCATCAAGGCTAATCATCTTGCTTGTACGTACATTCATTTTTTGTGACTACTACCAACAAATTAATCGTTAAAGCATGAACATAAAAGAAATCACTTCCCTAATACTGTCTAGAAAGCCTTTTATGATGTGGAAGTTCAGACCAAAGCTGCAACCACAGAACATACGAGGACTTTCTATAGTATTTGAGAATCTGGCTCTGATACCTTTTGGGATATCGAAGGAAGTTAATATACATGAAGCACGTGCAGAAGAATAAACACAAGCAATACATGAATCAAGTACTCAATATAAGGACACAAGTATTTATAGTGGTTCACTAGAACTAACTCTGGCTACATCCATTTTGAAGCTCTAGAGGATATGTTTTCTTTATTAATAACAAAGAAGATAAGAGATTTGAGAGTACAAAGACAACACATGTAAACACTCTGTTTTACACTCACTATCTCACAATCTTTTTTTTTAAAACATGGGAACCCCGCAACGGCTACCCTTAGGGTGCGCACTGGGTAAACCCCCGAACTGACTTAATAGCATGCAAACCACGCCAGCCAGGTAAACTACACTAGGCAAGCCCGGTGCGACAAGCTCAAACTGAGAAAGGCAAAGTCGGGAATTAAACTTGTGACTTTTTGGCCCAAGCACACTGCACTTACCCATCTCAACTAATCCGAGGGGTAGAGTATCTCACAATCTTATTGCTTACAAGGATTAATCACTCACGAGAGACTTCATCACTATTTATCATTCAAGTTGAATCAACTCATAAACTCATTAAAGGTTGATCAAAGCATCAACATGTAAGACTTGATCTGATTCGACAATATGGTTGTTTAAATTTAATTGATGATAACAATAAACGAGTATAAATATATATATAGCAATTATTTATTTTAGTTCAAGTTTCTCATAAAATTAATCATAATTTTTATAATATGATTACACGTAATTTTTAATAATGAGAGGAGATACACGATATAGGGTGTCACGTGTAGGGTTGTAATTCCATGATTACGGTTGCAGGAATTTGGTATAATTATTAAGCGAAATGATTAAATTTACCTTAGAAAGTAGGAGGAGGCCATTCTCCATTATGAGGTCGCTGTTAAAAAGTTAAAAATTAATAAAGTTAAATTTGCATTCATTCACATGTATTTGTAATTAATTATAGGCCCAAAACAAAATAAAAAAGACTATCCAATAATAATTCGTATACTATAATTAGTATCTATGGGTGGATCAATATTTAATAGTATTAAATTAATACATAATCACATGTTATCTCATAACACCATATTAATACGTAATCATACGTTATATAGTACATATCAAAGTCATTTCGGGGTGGGTTTGAATGAAAATATTCTCATATAATTTCTCGTAAGATATTGAAAAGTAGCAACCACCGTATCGATTATCAGACATTTTATACGTTTATATCAGTACATAATGACACCTCACCTTGGTACATATTAAAGTCATTGGTCCGAAATTGATATTAATATATGATTACCCGACCCTCGACCATCTTTTGATGTTCTCGATGGATAATGCAACTCTAAGATGGATGGTCTTATATTCGACAGATCTACTAGCATGCCACGTTAGCTCGAGTTTTATATGTTCATGGCAGATGACTCCTTGGTTTACTTTGTGAATCACCACTATTAGGTAAATAAATCGAATTGTATACAGGATAGAAACAGAATATCAAATCACATCACTAGAAATTTGCGAGTATTCTATTTTCATATGGAAAGAATTCTCACTTCTCTTCATTTATAAATAGTGGATATATGGTAAAGACAACATATGTATATCTATATCTCAGATTACATCCAATATATTTTAAGCCTATTCTAACTATTTATATTGTAAGTTTTTTTAAAAAAAACTATTTCTAATGTAAAACCTGTATAAACTAATAGACTTGAGATTGTAAAAATCCTATTAATTTCGTGAATATTAAATAGTCGATAAATTAATACGTATTAGTTTGTAGATAAGTTAATGCAATACTTATTATTCGTGATTTTACAAAATATTTATGCTCATAAGAGATTATTTATGGTAAATTTTACTAAGATACGGATAAATTATTTTAGATAAATCTTAATTTGGGAGTAAGTTGAGCTAATTTTCAATATGATATGATGTTTCATGGTATGATAATTATTAGTTTAACAAATATAAATAAATTATCTTCCATTTTTTGAACAACAAAAGCTCCATCGAATATTATATGAATCTTGATTAGTCTGTTGTTTTTCCATATTGATGAGTATGTGACATATATAAATAATTGATTTAGTGTTTTTGGAACAACTTTCTGACTTTAGGAATATGGAATTGTTTTAAAATTTGAATTGACATTTAAAAAATCTTTTTGACCTTTATTAGTAACGGAAACCAAAATTAAAACATAATACTGATTGTTCCTTAAAATGCATACAACTTTATGTACTATGTATGTTAAATCTATTTATGAACATTAAATTGAAGAAAAAAAAATCACAGTACCACAATTAGGGGTGCTTAATGGATCAGATCGATCCGGAATCGCCGATTTCGGATCCGTTAAGCACGAAAGTGGTTCGGTCCGTTAAGGAACCGGATCGGACCCGGTTCCGTTTCCAACCAGTTCCGGGTCGATCCGGTCTGAACCGGTTTTTATTTTTTTTTTTGGAAAAAAAATTGAAATTTTTTTGATGTTGTAAATGTTCCCCAATATTCATTACAAATTCATTATATTTCTTCTTTATTTCATAATATAGATGCATACAAATAATTGTAAAGAGATGGCAATTGAAAATCTAAATAAAAAATATTACTATTTAGCACTCTTCATAATTGATAAGTATTGTTTTGACGTTCTCTTCTTCTTGCTCGTCATAATGATTTACGAATTTGTCAACCGCCCCATCTCTTCTATTCTTACATTCTGCTCCAAACCAATCTTTAAGTAACGTGAGCATGCATAACAAATCAGCAGATAGACTACTTTTGTATTCTCCAATAATTCGGCCACATGTTGAGAATGCAGATTCAGAAGCGACGCTTGAAGCTTGTACCGCATACACGTCTCTACCATTTTGGCTAAGATATGGAATTGTACTGTATTTGTCTTCCACCATTGTAAGACGTCGAAGTTGTCTTCCGTTAGAAATTGATAATTCAGATAAATTTGCAACTCAGTCGACGTGCTAGTAGAAAGTCATTTTCCCTTAAGTTTTTTCTTGCCCAGCATCCTAAGCAAATTGATGTCCACACCTTTAGATTGAGCTTGGAGTTGTTCTTCAGCAGACCTTTGTTGCGATAATTCACTTGCCTGTTGATTATAATATACAATTGAAACATATTTTGGAGAGATTGCATTATAGACGTCTTTTGATCGTCAACAACCTTCCCCAAAAAATTAGCATAATATTCAAAAAATATCTCAAATGAAGATAAACATTGACTAGGATCTAGCAATATTGCGATGCTGTGCACGTGTGGATTTGTTCCCAATATTTATAAATTTAGTTTCGATTGCATTAACAAAAGCATGCAAGTCATAGTCATCTCTAAATTCTATAAACTTATCAAACATGTTAAATACTAAAGGAAGAAAATAAACGGAAGTTGAATAAGTAACAACAAGATATGAATCGAATTTACATTTGTCCAAATATCGCTTGTTAAGCTAACCCTACAAAGAAAACTAGAAAGATGTTGAAACAATGTATTTCTATATTCAACAAATACGTCCATACAATTTCTTTTTAGCGTGTGCCTAGAAATATGTTTAAACATGGATTGTATAGACGAAGCAAATTCAATAAAACCAACATGTTCAACTTGTATAAAAGCAAGTTCACATCTAATCACATATCTGACAAGTGACCTACGTTTAATTTCAGCAGTTAAAATAAAATTTGTGCTAGTGAGAACATTAATTTGTGCTTGTGTTGCTTCTCGAACCTAATGGTTGTAATGTTGTCTCATCAAAATTATGTTTTTTACTAAATGTTTTTTAAATGTTCCAGTGCCTCCACTTGCACCACCAGCTTTATATGAATATTATATCTTACATAATTTACATATTGCAACAGATTCATTAGTACATTATTTTTGAACGAGTTCAAAGTGATCATGTATCTTACTTCTTTTGGCACGCGTCGGTTGTCTACTCGCTGCTGTAGTGGCTCCGAATGACTCTACTTGTTGTCTCTCTTGGGCTTCGGCAGCAGGAGGTTCGGCAGGTTGTTCGGGTTGTTGCGGTTCGACGTTCATAGAGGAACCACCAACATTGAGGTCAGTAAAAAAATCATAACTTTCATTTAACTCAGGAATTGGCACAGACAAATTCATTACCGAAGATGAACTCAGTGATAGACGACCCGAGATGAGACCCCAACTGCGACCCCGGCTACGACCAGCGTCGCTGCTAGTGCTAGATGAAGATGTCATTATTATATAAGTAAATTGTAGATAGTACAATTGAGAGGAAAATATGAGATTGAATTATACAACTTTGCAAGAATGAATTGTGAGGATTTACAAAATACAACACACATATTTATAGTATTTTTTAAAAAAAAAAATTAAAAATAAAGAAAATGAACGTTGGCAACGGCTAAAGGCAACGGCTATAAAGCCGTTGCCATGCTGACACAAATTGATTATATATATATATATATATATATATATATATATATATATATATATATATATATATATATATATATATATATATATATATATATATATTAAATACTACCGGTTTCGGTTGCGGAATCGGAACCAAACCGGTAGCACCGGCTACCGATTTGGTTCCCTGGAATCGCCCCGGATCGATTTCTTACCGGTTTCAATTTTGGAATTATATATATTAAATACTACCGGTTTCGGTTGCGGAACCGGAATCAAACCGGTATGGAAACGCCCCGGATCGATTTCTTACCGGTTTCAGTTTCGAAACCGGTTAGTCCGGTTCTGGTTTCAAACCGAACTAACCGGTTTGGTTCCACGCTGGGTCCGAATTGACCCGGCCCGATAAGCACCCTAACCACAATACATCATACACACAACAGTGGATTCTCATCTCAAATGAGTAAAAAAATCAACGATAACTTTTAAATACATAAACCATTGTGCAATCACAACAAAGATAATCTAGGTGGAACTCAAAAGCAATTGAACCAGTTGGTTTTAGAAAATTTGACTTGCAAATGAGTCAATGGACGATATCAATTACGATCAAGTGGTCATCGAAGTATCTCTTAGCTACTCCAAAAAAGGTGATATTAAACGACACAAACCAGCGAAATTCCCCGACCTAGAAAATGCTTTATATGGGTGGATTGTTTAATACTAAGAACGTGTGAATATGACATGAGAACTAATCACGGAAAAAGCAAGAGATTTTTTAAAGAATATGTATCCTCAAGATACTCCATAATTTAATTTTTCTCAAGGTTTCCTCGAGTGCTTCAAATCAAGACACGAGATAAAAAAAAATTCGTTGTTTTGGAGAAAATGGATAAGTTGATATAGAGGGTATGCAGAATAAATTGAAGTCCAAATGAGAGAAAGTGGATCAATTTAAGATGAAAGACGTTTTCAATATGGATGAAACATGTTTATTTTTTGGATTACAACCACATTATTCTCTTGCAACAAAGTAGCTTGAAGGAAAAAAAATAAAGATAAAGAAAAGATTTACAATTGTTATTTGTTGTAATGATGACGGTTCCGAGAAAATGTATTTATGGATTATTGGGAAGTATGTTAAACCACAATATTTCAAGAATGTAATATGCACAAATTGAATTGTGAGTATCATGCTAATAAACTAGCATGGATGATTGGGGTGTTATTTAAAAAATATGAGTTCAACAAACCGCTAAAAATGGCTGGTAGAAAAGTTCTCTTACTTATGGATAATTGTCATGCTCATTCAAATCATATTGAAGGGTTGTAAAATCATGAATTATTTTTCTTGTTACTGAATACAACTTCAAAGATTCAACCTTGTGATATAAGGATTACACAAGCTTTTAAGATGCATTTTTGTCGTCGATTTTATCTAAGTCTTTTAGCGGATTATAAAACAGGGAAGTCAAATGCAGAGAAGATATATTTTAGATGCAATGAATCTCGCAATTTCAGCTTGGGCTAGATGTTCATGGAAATAAATTTTAAATTGCTTTCGTCGTTGTAAACTTCGGTCAACAGATAACATGATTTCAGAGAATTTTAATGATTCATTAAATGATAAAAGGACTCAAAAACTGTAAAATCTAATCATAGAGTTGAATCATCATAATAGAAGGGAAGTCGCATGTCTCTTGAACTACCCTGAAGAAAGTGGCACAACTACATATATGTTGACTGGCAAGCAGTTAACTGAAAGCGTCATGAGAACAGATAAATGTGATGATGTTGAAGATGATCGTTCTAATATAGAGACCCCTTCTCGAAAGGAAACGCTTAAAACAACGAAATATTAAATATTTTTTTGTTGGGCTATGAGAAAACCACATCATAAATTCTTACTATACTAAGAAAAGTCAGTGATTAGATTCAACGTGACATCAATTTTAACAACAAATCAATGACAATTGATTCATTTTTTATGAAGTCTTCGTAGATTAATCATAAATATACTATATACTAAGAAATTAGTAATTTATGTATTGCATCTGGTCTATATGAATTATCATATATATATATGTTACCTTATAAATTTAGTGACTTAAAAATTTATTACGTTGTTTCCAAGTCGGGATATGACAAAAGCATTATTTAAATAAGGTTATTAATTAATCAAGTATTAAATTATCGAGAATATGGATAGCATAATGAGAATGAGAATACAAGTTGATACTGTAGAGAATATGGTGAGCACTCTATTGAGATGAATGAATGTTTTGAAGATTTTGGACATCCAAAATCTTTTGCCCCAAAACCAAACCACTTTCAAGAATCATCAAAGGAACCTACCACAGCTTGCTCACCCTAAATGGCCTCGAAAAAGCGTGAAATATAATTTAAAAAAGACGCGCTAGGCAATTATCAGTACGCTTTTAATTTGCCATCATTTGGATCTTCGGACCTAATTTAAAGAATACCATCTTTACCAGTAATAACCTTTTTCTTGCAACACGCTTTTGTTCTATTTTTGATTGGGAACACCATAATTTTCTTGTCAGGGGATAATTTTATATGTATATATAAAAACAGATGACCCAAAATACCACTTGATGTCGTTGGATAATTGTGGATCACGTGAACGAATTGTGGTTTTTTTTAGGTCTAAACCAATCCCGTCGAGCAAATGAATTACTATTTCTATTGTTTGATGCTCGTATCTGTAGGGGTGCCTTTCCAGAGTTATAGTCCACCAATACCACATCATTATGTAGGGATATCTTTCCAGAGTTATAACCCACCAATACCACATCATTATCTCTCAACGACCCTTGCACAATAAACTCGTAACGTGCCTATGATTTCTGCCTTCATAACTCCCCACTAATTCACGTCTAATCAATCTTGTTGAACATGTGTTATATCCAGGTCTCACGTAACTATTGACCAAGTGGGGCTGAGGTGGTACTTGTTCAGCTCGGCCTATCCAACTCAGCACTGACGTGTCGATTTTTTCCATAAAAATTGGGATGAGCTGAATTTTGCCATAGGTGACGTGGTCTCCTACAACCCCACCACTCTATTAACGAGTTCATTGAAATTTCTGAACCAAACAAAATAGAATCGATGAGGGGTGTGGTGGTGGTAAGAGATTGATGGTTGCTTAATTCGGTTCGGACCAATCCAAACCATCATTGTGAATCTTCCAACGGCCAAGCCCACCACCATTATTTTGGGGAGGCCCTTATGAAATCCCAAAACACCCTTGTCCCAAATCCCACACTCAATAAGGGTGGGAAGTGAAATGACAGAAAAGGCCATGCCAGCCTTGTAAAAACCCATCATTCACATGACGCCATCCCCTAAAAAATCTCATCATAATACTCATTTTCATCATAGCAAAATGGAAGGGCGCACATTAACTCCTCGACTTTGGAACCCTTCCTTCACTGCTTACACATGCATGATTATTGTGGCACAAGTGAGAGTAAAGAAGGGGGCAACCCACCCCCCACCCCATTCCCTACCAGTTCAAATATAATTTTCAATTCCCACAATTATTAATTATAGAAATCATTAGATCCAAATTATCCTTCTCACACCTATAGGCTTTCTCGTAACATTGAAAATACTTGTATGTATATGTTTGAGCTTTATTTATACACAAATTCAATAATAAAACATAATATTTTTTAAATAAAAAAAATACATAAACTGTCATATCAATCATTTTTTAAATTATCATCATATTGAATTAAAATATGATTTGGTCCATAAATAAAACTTCACGCAAGGTCTATACAAACATTTCGGCCCCTACTTCCTCGTGCATGTGAAGATTTTCTCACCGCACCTTTTTGCTCTATATATACAGACCTGCACTTGCATTTGGCCAATAACTCAACCAAAGAAACAACAACTTCCAGTTCTTGTTTGCTGCCAATTCAAGAAGAAATACTCTGTCTACTGCCAACTTTGAAAAGGTAATCTTTTTAGTATACTTTCAACTAAACTAGTAGAGTCCCCCACCACTCTCTGTCTCCCTGCTTTCTTTCACCAACAAAGCTAGACAATGATCTTTTCAAAATTATATGATGTATTTGTAAAGCTGGGGAACATTGATTTCTTGTTCTTGTTCTATTTCGATTAATCAAATTCTCAACTATTTCCTCTTTTTCTCTGTTCAGCATTTTGGAGCCACATTCAGTCGATTGACAGTTAAAAATCTTTGTTAATTTGTTTTCTAAATATTCTTATGAATTATGACCGGTACAATGTGTCAATGTGAGCCAGCCCCAAGAAATCCATTGACTTTCTTTTCTCCAAATATTGGCGTTTAAATGTTAATATCATTCTTAGTTATTTTTTTGTTTACAGATATGGAGAAGTTTAACTCGAAGCTGTATATGGAGAACTGCTACATCATGCAGGAGAACGAGAAGCTGAGGAAAACGGCGGAGCTTCTAAACCAAGAGAACCAATCCCTTCTTCTTGAGCTCAAGAAGAAGCTTGCCGCAGCCACCTCCGACAGTTCAATCCCTGATCTCAACATGTCCGCCTCCAACTCCACCTCCATCCCTAAAGCCACCAAATCCAGCAAGACATCCAAGAAATGAGATTCGGACATGCTGTAGATCCCCACAGTCGTTAAAAGTTTAAAGAAATAGTAGAAGGAAACAAGTGTTAGAAGTGTCTGGTCCTAGAGTCTTTTACATAGGATTAAATGTACGTAGTTTCCGATCTTTAAGGTTTTTGGGTAAATTACTTTTTTGTGTGGGGGTGTTACGGAGAAACTGTGAACTTGAAAACGATATTACTCTATTTCTCAGCCGAGAAATATATATTGATGTTTATTATTCATGTCAGTCTGTCTTCATTCGGTTTCCGTATAAATTACTTAATTAGATTCACGGGGAACGCATGGATCATTTGATTATGCCGGCCGTATTTGAGAGCATCACAACTATCGAAATGATTTGTAATATATCCTGGCATTATATATATGGGGTAGCGACAAATAATCCCAACTTGCGCAATCATCCCCAACCAGAGGCGGTGACACGTATTAGTTGTGTGGGGGCTATAGCCCCACCCACATTCTAACAAAAAAAAAAATTAGTGTTAAATTTTGAAATTTTGTGTTATAGTGGAACTCGTTAAATCGATATAGTATGTTAATATTACGTCTATCTCGATTAGTCTCAGGTAAACTTATATCCTGACTTCACTCTTGTCCCCCCAATTATACTTGACCAACTCCTACCCTATTATATATCTCCATTGAAGCCGCGGGGATCATTCAACTTTCAAGGAAACAGTTAGTCCAGTGAAAATACAGTAACTGCTTCAAATTTGACTAAGAATAAATGATCTTCAGTCTTCACATGTTCTGATTATGAGTCTCTGGTTTATATAATATGATTCAAGTTTCCTGTATGTCAAAATAATTTAAATGATATGATTTAAATTTCCTGTATGTATTCAAGACCTTAAAAACTTGAGATAGCTTTACATGTTCTGATTACGAGTCTCTGGTTTCGATTTCGATTTCAGTTTCATTTTTCGACTTCCCAGATAAGAAACTGAATTGTAAATCATTGGTTCCGATATTCAAATTAATATGAAAACCAATTTTGATTTTAATTTTAAACGATACATTTTCGATTTCGGTGTACTAACTTCATCGGACTGTGATGGGGCCTATACTATTCATTATGAAGATTTGAACATGAGATCTCTCGATTCGTCCGAAACGAACTAATACCAGTTGAACTAAGAGCTCAAAACTATATGTTACAATTTTTTGGATGGTAGATAAAAATGTTTACAGTATTATTTAATGATGATATTAATAATTGTTGTAAATTTTTTGATCAACTACAATTACGGGGAAATTGTCTTTTACATGGGTATAGAACACGTGTCTCTCCTTAAATGAGAGAGATTTATGCTACTGGACCAAGACCAATTTTATCATTTACGTAAATATTATGGATATATGATTTTTTTATCTTCTTTGTGATGTGAAACTCGAACTTTCATTTTATACTACTTGCAGACAACTTATATTTGGATGAGTAACATTAAAGTTTAGCAAGTTTTTGGTGCCGTTATCAGGAAATATGGAGTTGAGATTTTTATTAGAAAATTCTCGAAACTGATGTATTGGAATTTTGCTAAGAATCTTTAGTTTAAGTAGCTCAGAAAAAGTCCGAAATTAGGCAATAATAATTGTTGTAATTAAATATAAAAACAAAAGCATACAAAACTGGCTTGTCGATGAGATTCTGTACTGGAGTGGGTGACCGGAGGATCGACGTCATCAAAATTCTAAACGTAAAAGAAAGTCAATGTGGTGGTTCATTTTCAATTTTTATTACTTAACATTATATAATCTGACGGACATGACATGGATAACGTCGTTCTGGTTGACCAATAAGCTCATCTTTACCATGATTATCACGGTAACATGATTTGTTTGATGATACCTTTAAGAGTAGTATCTTTATAGGCATCATCACCATTTATTTAAAATCTTATTTAAAAAAAAAAGATTCCACATAGATGATAGATGATGCCCCTGAGGGCAGTGCCCTTTAGGGCAGCAACAATATTTCCCGGTAACATTTGTCACGCCCCGAAACCCGAGTGTGTGACACCGGCGTTGAATCCAAATATGATATTCAGATACAACAAGCCTCGTGTACAGATCTATGATAAAACCAGTCTATTTATTCCAAAATCAATAAATTGTCATTACAATTGCAAATACGAAATACAATTGTCTCGAATTTAATAAAAGTTGCGGAAGCGTAAATAAATATAGTAAATCTTCTTGAAGACTCATCATGGATCACCATCCCCAGAATTGTTCTTCTCTTTCTTCCTCGATCTCTTCTCCTTCGACTTTGTCTGGGAGGGGAGGTAAGGGGATGAGTGTTTGGGAAAAACACCCAGCAAGCGGGGGCCAATCGATGTGACAATATAATACTTTTTCATAATTTTTCCAAAACATATATCATAATCGGAGCATAAACTGATATGAATACTGAAACATAAACTTAACAGAGTTGTTCTAATCAGAGCCAGAACGGAACATGTCATATCAGAATATTTTTCATATACGTAAAGCACATTAAATCCTCTAATTTCCTCCTGGTACTGATATCAGTTCTCTAGACTTAACCCTCCTAGAGATAAGGTCAGAACATCGGATCACCCACGAATAAAGGGTCTGGACTTTCCAGAACAACGGTTAACCACCGTATCACGTCAGAATGTCGGTTATAATCCCACCGCATCAGGGTCAGAAACAGAACAGAAATCGGAATTCCTACCAATTGGATTTCGATATTTAAAGTGCTTCAAAAATATAGTTTTCATCAAAACATCACAATTTCATAGTTTCAACATAATTCACATAATCGATTGAGGTTTCAAAACATACTTATGATTTTTCAAAAACGGAATGAATATATAACAAGAGCCCACTTACAGTCGAAGCACGTTGAGATGAGATTCGGGTTGAGAAAATGGTGAAAATCTCCTTCTCTCTTCCTTGTAAGTTTTCGAAGTATTTGTGTGTGTGTAGTGTATGATTCTTGAAAAATGCTAAGTGTAGAGTAGTCTTTTCTTGGCAAGATGTAGGATGATTTTAATGTGGGGAGGTTAGATCCTCTAAGTTGGCTCCTAATTGTAAGAATTTAGTGGAATGATGAGTGGATTTGTTAATGTAATTGGGAGGCATTTAAGTAGGGAGGATTGAGGGGCATGAGTTGGGGTCATCAATGGGAGGCAATTAAGTGGGGAGGATTGATGGGTCATGAGTTGGGGTCATTAATGTGATGAACATATGGAGTCATCATCTTTAGTTTAGGAGCATGATTTAGATACATTTAAGTTGATCATAAATCCTAGCTATTTAGTTTATAATTTTATCAAGGAGATGAATGACTAATCAAGATTGGAAAAATGCAATTGAATAGGCAAATTGAGTGGTCATGACATTTCAAAATTGAGTAAGTAATGAATGTGATAATCAATGGGTAATGTAGAAGAATTTAAAATTATAAACTTAGGCAATCTAATGGCATGATTTAAGAAAGTCATTAAATGTCATTATATTGTATTGAATGGGATTGGATGGTGGTTGAATGGGATTTGATGGTGGCAAGATTTGTGTTAAGCACTAAATAACACCCAGCAAGCGGGGGCCAATCGATGTGACAATATAATACTTTTTCATAATTTTTCCAAAACATATATCATAATCGGAGCATAAACTGATATGAATACTGAAACATAAACTTAACAGAGTTGTTCTAATCAGAGCCAGAACGGAACATGTCATATCAGAATATTTTTCATATACGTAAAGCACATTAAATCCTCTAATTTCCTCCTGGTACTGATATCAGTTCTCTAGACTTAACCCTCCTAGAGATAAGGTCAGAACATCGGATCACCCACGAATAAAGGGTCTGGACTTTCCAGAACAACGGTTAACCACCGTATCACGTCAGAATGTCGGTTATAATCCCACCGCATCAGGGTCAGAAACAGAACAGAAATCGGAATTCCTACCAATTGGATTTCGATATTTAAAGTGCTTCAAAAATATAGTTTTCATCAAAACATCACAATTTCATAGTTTCAACATAATTCACATAATCGATTGAGGTTTCAAAACATACTTATGATTTTTCAAAAACGGAATGAATATATAACAAGAGCCCACTTACAGTCGAAGCACGTTGAGATGAGATTCGGGTTGAGAAAATGGTGAAAATCTCCTTCTCTCTTCCTTGTAAGTTTTCGAAGTATTTGTGTGTGTGTAGTGTATGATTCTTGAAAAATGCTAAGTGTAGAGTAGTCTTTTCTTGGCAAGATGTAGGATGATTTTAATGTGGGGAGGTTAGATCCTCTAAGTTGGCTCCTAATTGTAAGAATTTAGTGGAATGATGAGTGGATTTGTTAATGTAATTGGGAGGCATTTAAGTAGGGAGGATTGAGGGGCATGAGTTGGGGTCATCAATGGGAGGCAATTAAGTGGGGAGGATTGATGGGTCATGAGTTGGGGTCATTAATGTGATGAACATATGGAGTCATCATCTTTAGTTTAGGAGCATGATTTAGATACATTTAAGTTGATCATAAATCCTAGCTATTTAGTTTATAATTTTATCAAGGAGATGAATGACTAATCAAGATTGGAAAAATGCAATTGAATAGGCAAATTGAGTGGTCATGACATTTCAAAATTGAGTAAGTAATGAATGTGATAATCAATGGGTAATGTAGAAGAATTTAAAATTATAAACTTAGGCAATCTAATGGCATGATTTAAGAAAGTCATTAAATGTCATTATATTGTATTGAATGGGATTGGATGGTGGTTGAATGGGATTTGATGGTGGCAAGATTTGTGTTAAGCACTAAATATCATTGAATGACAAGATTTGGGCAAGTCCATTGAATGACTAACATGATTTGGGTCAAGGCAAAATTTGGGGTCATCACAACATTGATGGTGTATCACATGATACGTATCAGGATTTTACTTCTATACACTCAATATGTGATAGGACCAACACACATTATAACCTATACGTACATATAAAACATTGTGATATATATTGATCATATCATGCATCGGATGTATAAAAGTAAAAAAAATTTTGAGTGCGACATCAAAAAATTCGATACCACCTACATTTCCAACCAAAATAGCTGGAATATATTGGCAAAAATATATTTTTTAAATCGTTCCTAATTAACTACGTTGTATTAAATTAAACTACATCTCTCAAGCTGGAGGCCGGAGGGGGCGCACGCCGTATCTAGCAACCAGCTCAATAAGTCAAATTGGGAACTAGGCCATGATTCACTGCAGAGGAAAATAAATTAAAGTCAAGGTAAAATAGAGAACCTTGTTTAATTTTTATTAGATTCTCTGATGATTAAATTAAATGAAATTTATTTATTGTATTTTATATACTAGTTTCAATCTTTCAAACTATAAAAAAAATTAATATTATTGTTTATTTCTTTTTCTTCACAAATACGAGTTTGTAAATTTTATTTCCATATGTTATTTAATTATTAATCTCATTTTTTTTTTTTTATTATTTTGCAAAAATATGTTACCCATAAATATTTTTTTAAAAAATATTATTAAAAAATTATTTGGTCAAAATTATTACTCAAATACTCCCCCGAAACCATAACCAATCAAGTAGGCCTACAATTCTTGTTGATGCTCGATTGAGCATCCATCCTCATCAAATCTTTAGTGATCAAATAGTATCTCACGCATCATTTCCTCTCTGATTTTAAATCTCCTATTCTAAAAAAATGATGTACTCTTGAACTCTTAGATTATAATCTTATTTCTTTATTTTATTTTATTTTTTGGGAATAAGAAAAGACAACGAAGTAGCAATAATTTGACCTAAACTTTGTACCTTACTACCATAGTTCCTCAGTTCATTGTATCACAAATATTAGTGTTTTTGGCATGGAAACTTTTGTAAGTTTAAAAAATAGATAGTTTATAATTTTTTGGTTTGAAAATATGTGGTTTATCTCATGTGGTTTGAAATAGATGCAAAACTCTCCATTCTTTTATGATTTGTATTACATGTATGATATCTTACGTATGAGCTTTGAAAATTATATGTTAAAAATATCAATTGTACTATTGAGTGTAAATTACACTTAAATAATAATATAATAGGGTAATCTGCCTATTTGAATAACATAGAGATCATCTACACTTAAAAGAATAACATGTGTAATTTTGCATCTAAAAAAGAAAAAAAAGTGATAGAATTTTATCCCGTGACAGTTACCCCATGTGGTTCGATTATGTGCAACTTACATCCATGTAGTTTGAAATTAAGCAGCACACCTCCTGTAGTTCGTGAATAGGTGCAAAACACCTCTCCTAAACAAGTGTATTTTTCTTATTACAAGCCAAAAAAAATTAAAAATTGTGGAGGGGATAGTAATCTATATTTTGCAAAACACAAGAAAGCAAAATGTCTATTAACAAACCACATAAAATAAAAACATATATTAATGATACAACAGTGATACATTCAGAACCTAAATTAACCTAGAATCATTTTTTCCTAAAGTCGAATAAAATAATGGTAGTAACGAGCGTTATTAAATTTTACAGCGTAATATATGATTGCAATTTCTAGGAAATCCGAGGCATTGACGAAATCTTCTGAAAATATAATGATTTGCAATGAATACAGATTGGGAATACGAGTTCCTTGGACACGGAATGAATCATGAGAGGAAAAAATATATTATTGTTATATGTAATAATTATCTTTGTTAGAAGAACGATCATGATTTGATGGTAAAATCATAAGCGTTTCCTTCTAGAATTGATATCAGAATCAATGTTATATGTTCGATTTTGACGAGTTATAAGGTAATATAATTACTGAGAATGAATTGTTGAGGTGTAATGATTAGTTTTATTCAAAAAATGATCTTTAATATGACACTTGAGCTGTTCTATCATTTAAAATATTCGAGTTAATGCTAAGCATCAACAATATTTTGTAAATAAAATGATAAATGTTTAGTCCTATAAATATGAGACTCCACAGTCAACACTCCCACTCTATCCATTCATGCAATTGGAAAACATAATCAGTAGATTTTCAAAACAGAAAAAAAAAAAAAAAACACTCTGCATATATGGTTCGCGTGAACCGCCTTTCACTGTGGTGTGGTGTGACTAGTGCATTTATTTTACTTGCAATTTTACTGAGCTACACACATTAATTCAAGAAAAATCCTTCAGTGTATTTTATACATCAAGTTAATATTAAAATATTAATTTAAATAAAAAGATGCACAAATAAATATATCAATCATTTTAAAACAGTCATTAAATTTGGAGCCCACTACATGCAAACATTTCCTTGATTCTAGGCAAAGTTAATTTTTTGGTTATATGGCGATTTATGTTATTTATTTAAATGTCGAGTTTAGTTTGTCGAGTTTAGTTTTATGTAATAATTTAATGGTCTTGAGTTGAGTTAAGAATGAAATTTAGTACCATGTCTATGCTCCGACAGACAGGGACGTAGCCAGAAATTTTATATTGGGGGGCTGGAGGCAAAGGCACTGTGGGGGCGAAGGAGGCGACAACCCCATTGTAGGGGTTGGGGGCGGAGCCCCAAATTTTTTTTTTGTATAAACACTTCGTTCGTATACTCGTTAGCTATTATTTTATAATATATTTCTTTACATACATAAGTTTTACTCACCATTTAATTCTCAATCTTCTGTATAAATATTTCATAATCCATGTTAATATTAGATAGAAAAAAATATACCAGAATTTTTTTTAAAAGAACTAGAGTTTACAAAAAAATGATGTATATCTATATATTTTTAAAAAATAAGCTTAAAAATGAGATCAATAAGTATTAAGTTCTTTTTAAAAATAATTTTAAAATTAAATTTTGTTTAAATAAATCAAAAATTATTATGTAATGAAAATCCAAAAGTTTTATAAAATGAGCTTCTTGGGTTTAGAACTCGCGACCCAACACTAACATATCAACATCTTTCCACCTGCACAACACCCTTTCATGAGTTAATCTTAGACAAAATATATATATATATATATACAATAATATTGGGCAGGGCTGGGGATCCGCCCCTTCCGACAGATAATTTTGGTCGTCTCTACGAAAACATTAATTATGATTTTTTCAAACTTTAATTAGTTGTTTATTTCTAAAAGGTTTTCGATGTCATCCCACCCCAGCTCACACTGTAGATCCGCCCCTTCCGACAGATAAATTTGGTCGTCTCTACGAAAACATTAATTATGATTTTTTCAAACTTCAATTAGTTGAAGTTTTTATTTCTAAAAGGTTTTCGATGTCATCCCTCCGATGCTTAAGTCTAACAATATGAAAAATGTAATGTAGGAAAAGTATAGAAACACTCAATTTCAAAATAAATCGAATTATAAGGCAAACCTAATATTTATAGGCAAATCTTTTGGGGCTGTAACGATAAGTGGAAATGTTTCTTCCAAACTGATCCTACTTGGTCTTTCCACCCCGAGCTAGAAATGTTTTTATACTAGGCCTGCAATTCTCAACCCATGCCTTTCTTTGTTGATATCAAGCTCATGTCATTCGTGCCAAGCTGAATTTGAAGCTCTAGATCTAGCCACATAAGACTTAGCTATTGGAATAACCTTATATATGAAAACTATCACATGCTAAATTATTAAGAAATATAGATGATTATGCGAAAGTGTACCTGAATTCATAATAATTAATATTCGTGCAGATCTGAGTACAATGATCTTCCAGATCTTCACGATTAGCCTTGAGAGCCCTTTAATCTTCCATATCTCCACGATTTGCCCAAGTGGCGATTATTGGAATATAATTTTTAATGTGGGCTTACATATGTAATTAATTGTGTATTGTAGCTATCTTAAGATTTAGCCCAAATAAAGTGATTAGAATAAAGTTAATATAGTTCGGCTACAAGCATCTAATATGTATGAACCTTTAATATATAAAGACAAGTATAATTTTCTACTTGATTGATGTGCTTAAATAGAAACTCTAATATATAAATATAGAGTCATGGTATCCAGGTCAAACAATTGAGTCATTATAACTGTATCCCGTCAATGGTTAGAAAGTGTGAGAGAAGATTAAATGACTTTTAAGGCTAATCATGAAGATTGGAAGACCGTTGTACTCAGATCTGTAGAAATATGAACGATTATGGATTCAGGTATGCTTCCGCATAATCATCTATATTTCTTAATGATTTAGCATGTGAATTCTAGGATTAAAATGATAGTTTTCATCTATAAGGTTATTCAAACACTAGCTCCAATTGTATATATCGAGCTTCTACCAGTTCGGCACTAAATTTTTCGTTCTTCTATTTTGGATCAATAATTCCCGAGCTGAGCAATATTTATGCGTCCTCTAGTACACTTGTTTTCTTCTAGATTACCTCGAGCAAAATTAGATTTGATATGTTATATTTTTAATCAGGTCGCAGTAATATGTGGACATAAGCGTTGCACCATATTTATCAACGTATAACTAGAAGAGAGATTTGAACTAAATAATATGAAAAACGCACTAATCAAATCTATATATATACATATATATACACACACACATATATATATATATATATATATATATATGATTAAATTAAAAACATAAAATAAGTAATTAAAAAAATAAAAAAATTATTGTATAATATAAATTTTATTGGCCACCCTTTTAGCTAAAAATAAAAGTAAACATTTTGAACCCAGGCTTAAACTAAATTAATCTCATATATATTTTTTGTGTTGTATATAGAAGTTCTGGAGATTGCTATATTATATAGAGAAATTGTAAATATTGTTGGTTTCTTTGAGTGGCTTCTACACAGACTTCCAAGCCATATTTTAATTTGATTTATTATTTTGTATGTGATCTTTATATATCGAGAGCTTACCACTTCACTAAAAGCTATAATTAATAGCAAAAACATAATTTTATTTCCTTGTATAGTGCAACGCAAAGCCCCATACTAAGTGATATGTGGACATAAAAGGCTGCCACTAAGTCATATTTGTTAGGCCATAGACAGTGCGGAGCACTTCCTCAACGAGGGGGACACAAATTACATACCATATAATCCCATCATTACCCCATAATCATCATAAATTGTTTTTCGATAGGCTCGTATTAAGAATACACGTGGTTCAAACTCAAAATCAATTGATAAAAAGTAGAGTAGCACATGTATTTTATAAAGAGCTAGCATGTTTTCTAAACACACAATGTGAGATAATTGTCAACGCGCTCCCTCGTGTGTGATATTATATAAGTAAAACATGTGGATTGCCACGCGGGTGATGGTGAGCATGCGGGCGATGGTGAGCATGCAGGCGGAGTACCCTGGCGGAGTAACCAATCTCATGAGAAACCTGACTTTGATACCATGTTAAGAATACATGGAGTTCCAATTCAAAACCAATTGACAATGAGTGGAGTAGCCCATGCATTTTATAAAGAGCTAGCATGGTTTTTAAACTCACATGTGGGACAATTCTCAACAGCTCGAACTCATGATCTCTCTTTGATACCAACTGTCAGAATCAATCGATTACTACTTTGCTAAAAATATAGTGTCGCAATTTTATTTCCGTATACAGTGATAGCACAAAACCATGTACTAAACAATAGGTAAGATTGCACCATATAGATGCCAATATGTCAGATTTGTTAGGTCATAGATGGTGAGAAACACTTCATCTACGAGCGCAGAAAGGATATGTCATATAGTCCCAACACTTATTCTTTTATGTATCACTCCATGAAAAAATTAACCACTAATTTATTGATTAATTAAGTACACACATGTTAATATTAAAAGTTATACAACTCCAATATTATTAATTACAGGGATTACGTGTAATTTAATGGAGTCATAAACATATTATCCTACTCTTTTTGTCCACGAGAGTTCTTTGTTTTCTTTTTTCTTCCTTTATCATCTAATTATAATGGGCTACTGGGCCCTCCTTAACATTGATCATGCATTATCAAAGCCTAAAATTCAAAGCTATTACAGGCATCGAGCCCACTTCATCCGGATTAAGACCACTTTTATTTAAAAAAATAAATTATATGAAATTATACTTGTTTAAAAGTCTACAATTTTGTTAAAAAATAATTTGTTTGAAATTATATTTGTCTCGTCCTAAAAGTTTGGAATTACTATCGCAATTTCATAAGACTGCTTTTATAATTTAGCACATTTTTTTATTTATTTAAGCCCACTGTGTGTGTATGTTTTTTTTAAATGGAGGGTCTCTCCCATTCAGTCTATATCCTGTTTTGCACTCAACCACCTAAAGAACAATGGTTTCTGGAAAAAAAATATTGTATACCAACTTACCACCTATTTTAAATTTTTTCATAAATAAACCGTACGTTTGAATATATTAATCTATAATGTCAGTTTTTTCTACCTTACAACTTTAAATAACATTCTACTCTCATAAAAAAAAAAAAATTTAAATTCATTGGAGCTTAGCGTTGTATGTCAAAATCCCCATCAGTAGATTAGTTTGGGTGAGCTGCCAAATCTTGAAATACATTCAAAAGTTTCAAAGTTATAATATCCAGTTAGATAGATTGTTGAAGAATTAGATTCCTAGCATACTCTCCACCTTCAACCAACTTCCACACTGCATATACTATAAAAACCACTAACACATCAGTACCAATAATCTCAATTACATAGATTCTTTTTCATTCAGACATGGCTTTATTTGCTAAATCAAATACAGAAGAATTCGAATTCCCCAGCCAAATCCAAGCATATAATGTAGAACAAAACGAAGTATACGAAGATGAAGACGAAGACGATCTTTTTGAGATAAATTTAGAAGTGGTAGATAATATACCGCCACCCTTTTATTGGGAAAGCTGTTTTACATCCACAAGCACACTTTTAGCCAACGGTTTGTTGCCAATCATCGATGTCTCGAGGGCGGTTCCGATGACAATGAGAGTGAACGACGATTTACTTCCCAGGTCTATTGGATCAGTCGGAGATCATAAGCCTTCGTCTTTGCTAGGTGCTTTCGCATGGCATGCAATATGTAGCAGAAAGAAGATGAGTTGATTGAAATGTTAGCATATTTGAGGGTTATTAGTAAAAATAATTGTTGTCAATTTCGCTAGTTAATTGTAGTTTTTATTTTTGTTTTTTTTTTAAAAAAGGATATTGTTATTAATGGTTTACTGATATCGATTTTAAGAAATATTACTATAATTTAGAATGTGCAATATGGTTAGAAATAATATTAAAATAGTTTATAAATGTATATTATGCCTGCAGTTCGATTTATCAATTGAACTCGATCAAATCACCAAAAAGCAACTCCATAACGATAAGAGAAATGAAGGTATATAACTATATATATTAATTTTGTCTTTAAGGGTAAATTTAGAAAAATAGTCCATAAAATATGGATATTTGCAAATGATAGATATGTTTATGACAACTAAGTAAAACGAATTGGATAACACGAATTTGTTATCGATTTAGTCATATAGATGAGGTAATGAATCTGAAATGTAATCGATTCTAAAAAAAATAGATTATAAAAAAAAAAAAATTGAGACATATTATGTAAGCAATGCATCATCTAAGTCAAATGGTTTACTGAATCAACTATTATGAGAAATGGGTAACTACTAGTCGGTGTAAATGACATCAACTACTAGTTTAGCGAAACTGATAAAATCAAGCAGATGATAAGAAGTAACGAAATAAATAATGGGATTTTTTAAATTACGATGAACAAAAGTTCTAGCAAAGAACATTAAATTGTTTTTAACACTTCAACGATATCAACAACAAGAACAACTTCTAAGTTTTTATTCCAAATGGAATGGGGTAGACCACATGAACCATAGAAGGAATCAGGTCTAGTACCGCACATGCATCAGTTTTCTCCAAGATCTTCAGAATATCCGTATAAGTGCCTTGTTGGCCTTCGTCGTACGTGTCCAAACAAACATAAACGACTTTCTTGCATCTTCTGTTCTATATATGCCACATCTACTTCAGAAATGTCTCCATTCCTTATTTTATCTATTCCAGTCTTACCACACATCCAACAGAGCATATGCATCTCTGTCACACTCATATTTTGGATGTGATTTATCTTGGGTGCTCAGCATTCCATCATAGACAACACTGCAGGTCTGATGACAGTTTTATAGAACTTCTCCTTCAATTGTCCTAACACTTCGAAAACTAAAATTCTCAAACTAATCCTTATCTCACTCTTGATTGCTCCCTCTTCCCAATTTTTTTGCTTAGTATCATACATGTACATGTTTTTTGTGCTCTTGTGCGTATCAATAACCGATGGTCAAGATTGAAACATGCAAGATCAATGGACGAGATTCATTTTAATGGGCTATAAATTTTGGGAGCCAAAAAAAGTTATTTAATCAATCAGATAGTGAATTCCTGCAACAGAGAGATTCAAAACCACTCCAATTACTCTCTGTTTAAGCGATCGAGAGTTTTGGTTCATCGCTGACTTCCATAGGAGAATTGAATGATGTATTAGGGAAGATATTATGAAAGATCCTACATGATATTATCATTCATACCTTTTCAATTGTAAATTAGCCATATCATAGGATATTTGAAGGAGATATTACTTTATCTCCCAGTATTGTAATGTGTATAAATTGTTCCTAAATCAATGAAACAAGTGAGCCAAATTTTATAAATCTCATTATGGTATCACAGCAAAATCCGATCCTCACCTAACCCACAGGAGCCATCTACCATATATTTTTTTCTTCTCCCTAAACCACCCAATTGATGCACTCTTTTCCCACACATCCACCATATATATTTTTTTCTCTCAATCTCCCTAAACCCACCAATCACCTTTCTGCTCCACCTTCAACATATCATCGCCAATAGCAAATTCCCATCACTCTACCTCAAATGGCCGACTCCAATTCCTTCACCACTAACTCTCAGTCACACCAAGGCACCACAACACCAAGCCCCCTAGTCCCTATTACGACTCACAACCACCTTCCTGTCAAACGAACAGTGTCAAAGTTCCCCTCTTGGCGTGCCCAAATCTTTGTGCTACTCAGTGGCTTTGCCCTCATTGGTTTCATTGATAGCCGAAAGCCTTGTCCGGATCCCGGTTCAGATGATATTCCCAATCCTGAATTCTCTGCTTGGTAGAGGGTCAATAGGATGGTTTGGGAGATCAGGTAGTCATGTTGGCAGTAGCAATGACAGTCGTGGTGGTAACAACCACGGCAACCACCGACAGAATCGACGTGGCGGCTCCGGCCGCGGTTAAGATCGTAACTCAAACTTCTACAATTCTAATTATCAACCTAATTCCAGATCTGTTGTTATCTGCCAGTTGTGTGGTACGCCTGGACATATTGCTCCCTATTGCCGCAAATTACATGCTTTCGCACATCATGCCTAAAGCCCACAGGTTCCGAATCCTGCTGGTGCTTCCCATAGTCTCATTGCGGATCTCAATAACCTGTCCACACACTCCGATTATGATGGTACGAAGGAGGTCCATATTGCTGATGGTTCAGGATTACCTATTACGCATACTGGTACTTCTATACTGCGTTTTCCTGATCGTGATTTTCATTTAACTGATGTACTATGTGTTCCCAATGCTTAGCATAACTTATTATCTGTTCATCAGTTTACGAAGGCTAACAACGTCTTCCTTGAATTTCATCCTAATTATTTCTCTGTCAAGGATCAGGTCACGCGGGCGATTCTGGCCAAAGGCACGTGTAAAAGTGGCGTATATCATATCCAACAACCAGCAGCTTACTCTCCTTCAGTTTGCTCCTCTATCATTGGCTTCCGAACCACCAACAACATATGGCACGCTCGTTGGGACATCCCTCACCTAAGACAAGCAGTTGTATTATTTCTTAGTTTCAGTTACCTACTGTTAAGCAAAACAATAATTCTTTCACTTTATCATGTGATTCATGCCTTATGAATAAAGTACATCAGTTACCATTTACTGAATCGTCTCTTATTAGCTCTCATCCTCTACATTATGTTTATGTTGATGTTTGGGGTCCTACCCGGAGGCGTCTCTTGATGGTTTTTGTTATTATTTTCTACTTGTGGATCATTATACTAAATATTGTTGGTATTATACGTAAATCGGATGTCAGGAAAAACAGTTTTATCATAGCCTCATAAACTTATACAGTGACAATGGTGGTGAATTTTTGCCTTGCGTCTTTATCTGTCTTCCCTAGGTATCAGCTGGTTAACCACCGCTCCTCACACTCATCAGCAGAATGGCACAGCTGAACGACGTCACAGGCATATCGTCACTACTGGGCGTGCTCTCCTCCATCATGCGTCTTTACCGAACTATGCTTTTGCAACCGTTGTTTATCTCATTAATCGCATGCCGACACCAATTCTGAACAATAAAAGTCCCTTGTAGATTTTAGTTTCTTGCCCGCCAAACTATCTGAAGCTGCGGACCTTCAGATGTCTTTGTTATCCTTGGCTATGCCCTTACACTCGGACCAAGATGGACTTTCTTCCATTCATTGCTTGTTCGTTGGATATTCCACATCCCAGAATACTTATCAGTGTATGGAACTCGAATCTAAGCGCATCTTTCTCTCGCGTCATGTTCGCTTCTCGGAATTTATTTTATGGCAAAGAGAAAGGATTACTTTAGTATGCTGCCACCAGTCCCACCAGATAGCTACTCTAGTCCAATCTCTCTTGGTATTTTGTCGCCATCCTCATCATACCCTGAGACTTCTCTTACCACCTCTGATCGACCAACGACTGACGAACCGTCACCCAGTCCAGCCGACCTCCATGCTCTTCAGACACATGTCATGCCCACCCGAAGTATGAATAATTCATTCCGCCACCAAACACCCCATGCCTTCGGACATTGAACCCACTTGTACTTCTAAAGCTCTCAAGTATCCTCGTTGGTGTGCTGCTATCACTTATGAATTCATTGCTCTCCTTCATCATAACACTTGGTCTCCTGTGCCTCCCGCACCCAACTCAAACATCATTGGTTGCAAATGGGTCTTTCGTATCAAACGAAACCCGATGGCTCTATTGATAAATTCAAAGCTCGTCTTGTGGCAAAGGGTTTTTATCAATGCCCTATTATTGACTACACAGATACTTTCAGCCCTGTAGTTAAACCTATAACTATTCGCACTATTCTATGTATTGCACTGCAGCACAACTGGCCTTTACGACAACTTGACATCAGTAATGCATTTATTGACGGTACATTAAAGGAAGTTGTTTACATGTGCCAGCCACCGGGCTTTGTTGATCCTCAGCTTCCTCATCATGTTTGTTGTCTACACAAATCCCTCTATGTTTTACACCAAGCTCCTCGGACTTGGTAATCTGCCCTTAGCTCTGCGCTGCTCTCGGTTGGGTTCACTCAACCACGTTCGGCTACGTCCTTATTCATGCTTCACAATGGTCGAGTGCACCTCTTCTGTCTAGTCTATGTTGATGATCTAATTATCATCGGCTCTGACCCTGACCGGATTCAATTACTTGTTCAACAACTTGGAAACTTATTTGTTGTTAAAGATCTTGGCTCCCTCTCGTACTTCTTAGGCATTGAGGTTGCTCCCTGTCAGGAGGATTTATTTCTCTCTCAACATAAGTACACGGTGGATTTATTACGTCGACATAAAATGGATGGAGCAAAACCTGTTACTACCCCTATGGCTAGACTCTTTGTACGTTTTCCGTGTTCTGTTGATCCCACTGAATATCGTTGTGCTATCGGTGGTCTTCAGTATCTCACTCTCACACGTCCTGACATCTCTTTTACCGTCAATCGCTTGGCTCAATCCATGGTTCATCCCACAACAGCCAACTGGGCAGCAGTCAAATGCCTATTTCGTTATCTTAAGGGTACCATGGCCCATGGTCTTCTGCTACGGCGCTCCAAGGATCTTTCACTAACTGCTTATTCCGATACTGATTGGGCTGGTGACCCTAAACTTTACAAGTCTACTTTGTATACATCATTTTTCTCGGCCCTAACTCTATCTCTTGGCGCTCTCGACGACAAAATGTTGTCTCCCGCTCTTCCACTGAATCAAGATATCGTTCACTTGCTTCTGCCTCTGCCGAGGTATGTTGGATCCGCAATCTATTTCTCGATCTTGGCATTAAGCTACCCTCTGCTCCGAAGATTCGACAACATTGGCGCTACTTGTTTGGCCCTCAATCCTGTTTTGCACTCTCGCATGAAACACATTGCCATTGATGTTCATTTTGAACGTGAACCCTCGTCTAAGGGTCTTCTCATTGTCTCCTTTGTTCGTACGGAGGATCAATTGGCCGATGTTCTGACAAAACCACTCACTCGAGCGCACTTCACTACCCTTCGTTCAAAAATCTCTGTGGCTGATGGCACGTCGATTTTGCGGGGGCGTATTAAGGAAGATATTATGAAAGATCCTAGATAATATTATCATATCTTTTCATATCTTTTCAAGTGCAAATTAGCCATATCATAGGAGATTTGAAGGAGATATTACTTTATCTCCAAGTATTGTAAAGTGTATATATTGTTCCTAAATCAATGAAACAAGTGAGCCTTTATTTTATAAATCTCATTATGCTTTGCATTGGATACTAATTCCTGCTTAATTGTCGATGGAATTGTGTAACTCTTTGTGGAATTCTAAACACTGTATTTGATCGATTGTTTAGTGGATTCAATCGGGGATTTCTCGAACCTTGGATGTAGGATATTCACAATCCGAACCAAGTAAATCCCGTGTCATTTTTATTCATGTTCTTGAGTTTTATGTTTGCGTGTTGCGTTCGTATACGTGTATTTGGTTGATGATTGTTCTCAATTCTTATTATATCCTCACAATATCTCCTCACAGCTTTAACTAAAATACTCGATACTTGTTTGATGACGAGTGAGTTAGAAATTTAGACAACACGAGCATCAAACAACTTATGTAAAAACTATCAGGAATCAGTCCACACATACACGATATAACTTAGTAGGAATAGACAAGCAAATGGTTATTGAACCAAAACAGAACAAAGTTTTGTAACTTTGGAATGCTTAATAAATTCTGATAAATTTCACTAGTTATTTATCATGACCTTGGTAAAGTATCAACCAAAATGACAATAAAATGATTAAATCTAACGAATATCGACTCCTTCGCACGACTTCATCGTGATCCCACCTTCTCGGGTCTAGAATATTATGCATGCATGAAATCTAGAATAAAAGTAGGTAGCAGAATTCATATAGGTTGGACACATAAAAATTCTATATTTAAAGGTTCCGAGGATTCATGGCCCAACATTTTTTTTTAGTTTGACCCCGATGGATGGCTTCACGACTCCCATATTATGTTGGTGAAACTTTATTTTATTATTTCGTACTGTTCAGAATTGTGCTTGTAAAATTTTCTCTCTCATCATCTACTTGAGAGTTTTCTGGTATTCCATTCTGTTAATAGAATCTTGGGGAACAAACTTTTAGTCCTTGTATCCCATATATGTTCAAGATTGCTGATAAAACACGTCCCAACTTTCGTTACAAAAATAGACATTACTAAGGCAAGTAATCCCAAAAGTATATCAGACAAAAATAGGCTGTACTAATTTCAGTTTTCTGGTATTCCATTGTCTTCTAGGTCATGGGTATTCCATTGTCTTCATTCTCTGGAACATTTACATTCTTAGAAGTACTGGAAAAATATTATAGCGATCGTCGCTTTCAAGTGTAATATAATGGCACTCTTTTGGTTTCAATGCTGATCTAGTCTTTTACAGGCAGGTTAGTCGCCGAATAATCGTAAGTCTTAGATCAAGAAGACAAGAACATTGATCAGATTCTGATGCCACCACTATAAAAGGCACACAATTACTGTGAACAAATTTGACTCAATCAATTCCTCATTCACAAAAAAATTGGATTGAACTATTGTATTGAACTTTGATTGACACAGAAATGATAACATGGAAAATGACGAGCAGAATAATAATTATATCAGGAATCAGTTAACATAACATACTATAATTGTTGGGTTTGTCCCCGGCTTCAGATACAAATGCAATGAAAATATAATTTAAAAAAACTTTTCTCGATCTAAACCCGAGGACGATCGATTGCATTTAATAAAGTATTTGACAAAAGAACACAATTTTCAGAAATTTTTCACAACTGGTAAATCAAATAAAGGGTAATTTAAAAATGGTCTCACAGAATATAGATATTTGTAATGCTAGTCCAAAACTTTTAGAATTAATCAAATATAATCTCATTAATATTATTTTTAATTCAAAATAGTCACAAATTTTTGTTTTTAATTAGTACTATCTCAAAATTTTGTTTATAATCAAAAGTGGTTTCAAAGCCCCATATTAAATTATGAGACCACTTTTGTTAAAAATTAATTAATGCGGTAGGGATGCTTATCGGGCTGGGTCAATCCGGACCAGGCCCAAAACTGGTCCGGTTAGCCCGGTCTGGAACCGGGCTAACCGGTTCCGAACAGGTCCGGATCCGGTAAGATACCGGACCGGATCGGTTCTAAGGTCCCAAAATCAGAATCTTACCGGTTTCGAACCAAACGGATCCTGTTCCGGGGTGAACCGGAACTCGGATCCGTTATTTAAAAAAAAAACAATTTGGTTTTATATAAATGTAATTGAGTTCATCTTATAAATATAAATGTCAATTAGCTTAGTGATTAAAGTTTCTTGCTCGAACGTGCTAGGTCGCACGTTCAATCCCTGCATTTCACAAAATTTTGCAGCAAATTTTTTTTTTTAAAAAAATTCAAACCGGTTCAACCGGAACCGCGCGAAATTTCTTACCGGACTAGATCGATTCTGGTAAAATCGGACCCAAAAACGGTCCGGTGGGTCCGATAAGCATCCTATTATGCGGGACTAAATTTGTTAAACACACCAATGTGTGACTATTTTGTATTAAAAACAATTTTTGTGGAATTGTATTTGATTAATTCTGAAAGTTTGACACTAATATTAAAAAAAATCATATGCTATGGGATAATTTTTAAAATTTGCCTTTCAAATAAAATAAAACAGAATTATTATAGTTTTAATGAACATGGATAGAAAGTTTATCCAAAACTCATGATAAAGATGAAAAATAAATGAGATAAAAATATATTTAAAAAAAAAAAAATAGGAATAAGATACTAATATATTAATTATTTACGGGGATGATAAACATGTTCGGAAAATAAAAAATAATAAACTTAATAATGCCTTATAGACTTGTGCATATTGGATGGTCAATATATACAGTTCCTCATCACAAGAACGTGGTGGCTTCTGACATGGGATTGATCAACTCATTAGGTGTCTGTCTAGCTTTATAAGTACGATACTATGCCTATACGCCCCCCTTTTTTGACTCCATTATTTTGCAATTTTTCCAATGCATTGATCAAGAACTCAATTTCAGCCAATCGAAGACCACCACATTAGCACTTTCAGTAACTTGAATTAATATAGCATGAAATCCCAAATACTCACGCAGAGACAGATTAAGGCACACTAAATCATCCGCACAAAAGAGTAATATGACAGGAATCACTCAATGAAATCACACAAAATGAAATAAACACAAGAGTTTACGTGGTTCGATAATCGATGACCTACGTCCACGGTAGGGATTTTCATTAATATTCAACCGAGTGGCATAAATATATGAAGTCACTCCATATTCACTTCTATTGATTACAATGAATATCCACATGAATTCACTCAATTATATGCCTCTCATCAGAAAACTCTCATCTCACTACCACTCCTTGCTCTCTTGTGCCTCACTTTTTCTATTTCTTTTGTGTTCCCCCCTCACCTGCTGTCGTGCACCTTATGTCCTTATATAGAGGTATAGATTGTCCATTGGTTCAACAAGTTACCATCTGTTTACTGGCCAATCATCGGGTTGCCCCATAACTGTTCTCAATTGTCTTGGCAAGCTACTGGAACAGATTCAATTAATTTGATATATCATCACTCCAACTATGTGACTTAATTTGGATTGAATAAGCTAATACATATTAAACACAATTAACATAGGATTTTCGGCTTTTAGTGTTTTGGATTGATATTCAAAAGTGTTTATCTGCTTTTCAGATAAAAAAACAGATGTCTAGTGTTTGTTTTCATTACTTCTGTTATTACTTCTCTAGAAAACAGCATGTAAAACAAAACAGATAAGCAAGTTATGTGATGTTTTTGGCTGTTTAATTTCTGTAGAGGCAATTTTATAATAAGTTGAAGTTCATTAAACTGTTTTTTAATGTTAATAACAAACACTCAATATTTTTGTTTAAAAACAATTTTTTTCAACTTTAAGCTAAATCAATATAGAAGTATTTTGAATAAGCAATCCAAACACACATGTAATCAACTCTTTTATGGCTTGATTATTACTATTCATTATAGTGAAAATACCACAGATTTATCAAAGAATATATTAACCAAAGTCCGTATTTAAAATAATATCTTGTTCATTTTCACAAATAGAGCTTATTAAAAGGATTTATGTCATTCAACTTCGAAAATTGATCATTCCCCTGCATTTAACCTAGCTTAGGACACTCTCTAGTCCTTCACATTCGAAACGATTTCAAGTTATACACTATGGAAACACCATTGCTAGGGACGTCTATAATAGCTTAGAGTTGGCGTAAGAGTTGAACGCATTTGAGATAATAATAATAATAATAATAATAATAATAATAATAATAATAATAATAATAATAATAATAATAATAATAATAATAATACGTAACCTCGTGTAAAATCCAAGTTGTCCCAATTTACACGGAATAAACCATATATGTCAGTGTCGATCAAGGTAGAACCGAACAGAGTAGGTGCCTCCTCAGCTCCACGTGGTCAAACGATTACGGAATACACGGATGTAGCTGCTGGTCGAACACGAATAGTTGAACGTGCATTAATGGTGAGTAATGAATGCGGATTTCTTGGACACGTTACGAGCTGATTGTGCCATGGTGTGGGCAGACCGTGTTCCGGATTTATCGGGTTATTAGCACCGAAGGCACCACTATAAATACAAACATCAGACGATATAAGCAAGACAACTCAATTGCTCACAAAACACTTTAAATATGCACAAGGTTGTTCATATTGTTATTTAGAATATTGTGAATAATACATATTCTCTTGCTTGTTTGATTCTCGTGTCCTTTGTTTTATTTGGTTGTGGCCACACCGGGGACATCCTCGGAGCCAATATAATCTTTTTTGACTTCCAAGCTCACTCTGCTCGGCATACTCTGTTCGGGCACCATAAGCATAACCACTTCGGTACTTTCTTTTCGGAGTCTATCTCTTCGGGAATAAGAATCATCCAGCAACATCAAATACTAATAATAATAATTTTGGAGTTTGAATTTGGAGACAAAGATCATTTCAGAGTTTCATTATTCAAAGGAGTTAATGAGAATCGGGAACCTAAGTTCTTTTCATTTTCGACAATTTGAAATTGTGGAATCAATTGAAGAAGTGGCATATTGTCCGTCTCCATCGCCTGAGTCTGACCATTGTTCATGATGCATATCTTAGAGACTGATGCAAAAATATAAAACTATATATATATATATATATTTTTGTGTGTGTGTGTGGTATTGAGATCTCTTATTAAAAAAAAATTCCATGGGACCATTTTATTAAAAAATAATTTTATGAGATTATATTTGTAACAGTTAATGTGGGATTATTTTCATTATATTTAGTTTATAAAAACACCTGCGCTGATTATATATTACAAAGTTAACAGTAAATGACGAGAAAATAGAGAAATAATAAGTTAGAACTATTGTTTTATCTCAACCAAGGATCAAATCTAATCTGGAAAATATTTTCTTTATGGATTTATCTAATTATAACTTTAAACAGAGTAATCATTTATAACAATTATCTTTTTGAAGGAACAATTATTTATAAAAATAATAACATTTTTCATACACTGATAAAAAAAACATTTATCATATTTTTAGTGGTGTAGAACATGCCTCAGTACATTTGATGTTTGATAAGACGACGAGGGCCTCTTTATCATATTGATTGATATTATATCTACATATATGTAAATATGGCGGCGGAGAGGTAGGCATGTTTCGTGACGGTCAGCGAGTTCTGGCGGCGGTTTCCCGCTGTGCGTTGAAGAATACGGCGGCGACGGGGAGACCCAGTTCGTTTTCTGCGGCGAAACGGCGAGTGCTGAAGTAGTTTCTTGAAGTGGGCAGATTCTTTACTGTTTGCCTGCCTTTCTGCTTGAACAGAACAAACACGAATCTGTGGATTCCTATATTTGGCTTCGGGATTTCATAGCTCGCCACTTCTTTTCCTGATATATATATAAAGCAAGATGATTTTTTCAAGATCTCTGATATGGTTTGACATCCGTATTATAATTGAGCAAAAAGTCATTATTATAAACTACACCAGGTTTAACGAGCTTATTACTTGTTCTTCCTAGTTCTTTCAATCTAATAAAAATATTTTATATTCGCCCAACGGTGGTCGAGTTGATCTAGTAGGTATCTAGAGAAGGCTTTTGGTCATGAGTTGATTCCCCTAAATTTTTTTTTCGGTCGAGTATGTCGCATCGGACTTATCTACGCCGATTTATCTGACTGACGTAGTCTGCATTCTGACTGACGTAGTCTGCAGACTATTGCATTCGGAGGTTTATCCAGTGCGCACTCAAATGATACCGGATGTGAGTACCACTTCATAAAAAAAATGAGAAAATTACACATAGGTACCACTTTCCAAAACATGTTTCAACTAAATCTATCAAAATATTTTCTTTTCAACTAAATATACCTTTTAAAAAAACTTATTTCAACTAAGTCCAATTTTTTTATTTCCCCTACTTATTAGTCTTTCCTCCTTCCCAAATTAACCCTACATATTTTAATCTGCCCAAAATTCCTGAACTTGTTTTTCCTTTAAACGCTCTTTGCGTGAATGTTCCCCATATACAGGATTTGTAGAGTAGAATCGGCAGGCCGTTGATTGAAGTGGGATCGAGTCCACATGGTGGAGGAGGTGGCGCGTGATGGATGGGGATGGAGGAAGGTGGCGGGCGATGGCAGACGCGGCGGCAGGCCCATATGGTGGAGAGGAAGAAGAGCGTGATTGCGATTATAATGGAGAAGAGAACGAGGATGAAGTATAGGTTGAGGCCATGGATTTGGAAGTTGATGTCGTCGAACTCGGTTATAGTGCCATCGGAACGGTGACTCTGATGACAGGAAATTTTTCATTACGTGTCAATTCCGTCGATTTTGTTGTGTTTTTCGTTCACTTTTTTCTATTCGTATTACCATCGGTGTTTTGCGTCAAAATTTTTGTTGATTTGTGCTTGAATTGTGCAAAAATTTTCAGTAATCATGCCCCATAAATTGATCAACACTGACTTTCGCTCTTCACAAGCTCTCAGTTTTCTCTCTCCGTCATATTATTACGTTGTGCGATCCAATTTTCGAACGTTTGAGTGCAAATCATTGCTTGCAAATTGTTGCTTTTGTGATGGATTCTTATGATTTCTCGTTGCTTTTGTGCTTTAATTTGATCGAATTCCCTTGTCAGACGTTTTAAGTGTCTGTGTATTGCCCTCATTGGTTCACGCTGTGGTTTGTGATCTATTTTTTTTTGTGTTTACGTGATTTTGTTACTCCTGCAGATGGTTTTGTTTTTTGTCGGATGAATTTTGATAAATAAAGTGCGAATGGTGTTAAGTTTATTTGTTCAACAGCCATCCGTATCTAATGCAATCTCGAAATTAATTCTACTTCCTTATTTTGATTCTCAGTAAACTTATATTCGATGATTGTATATGTGATTCAAAGATTGTGATAAAAAATAATATACATGCACCATATGACTCTAGAGGTGCATGTAAATTACATGCACCTATAGACACATATGGTGCATGTGAGTCATGCAGTGCATGTATTTTACATGCACCGCACGAGACTAACAAGGAATTACATAGCGGTGCATGTACTTTATATGTATCGATATACTATATTTTGTTTAAAGACAGTACCTGAGTTTACATGCACCACTAGACTCATGCGATGCATATCTCACGCGGTGTATGCAAATAACTTGATTCCACCAACAGTTTTTATCTAGAATACCGCAACAATCAATTCCTAATTCCCTTTGTAAATGGATTTCATCACCATTATGAATTTTTAGAAACTAATCTCAGTTAAAAATAGAAAAATCTTCACATTATTCATTATTATCATCATTTTCACTTTCTTGTGTCTAGCTGTGCATGTAATTTACATGCACCGCTAGACTCATGCGATGCATATCTCTTGCGGTGCATGTAAATAACTTGATCCCACAAACAATTTTTATCTACAAGACTGCATCCATCAATTCATAATTATCTTTGTAAAGGGATTTCATGATCATTATGAATTTTCATAAACTAATCTCAGTTAAAAATAGAAAAATCTTCACATTTTTCATTATTATAATCATTTTCACTTTCTTATCATATCTCATGATGTGCATGTATATAACTTGATTCCATCAACAGTTTATATCTAGAAGACTGCATCCATCAATCCTAATTCCCTTTGTAAAGAGATTTCATCATCATTATGAATTTTTAGAAACTAATTTCAGTTAAAAATAGAAAAATCTTCGCATTATTCGTTATTATCATCATTTTTACTTTTTTGTATCTAGCGGTGATTGTAATTTACATACACCGATAGACTCATGTGATGAATATCTCATGCGGTGCATGTAAATTACATGCATCGATAGACTCAGGCCTGTCTTTTAACCAAAAATATTGATAGATGCACCAATAGTATCAATTTTCTGAAACCATTGACATTTTCAGAAAACCCAACCAATGAAATATGTTATTTCATTTCAGTAAATATATCATTTGATGATAATGGGGAATTCTTTTGAATACCTCATCTTTACGTAATGTTTTATTTCATTTCATAAAACCCAACCAATTTTATTCTTTTACGTAATTTTTGGTACGGCTCCATCTTGTTGGAAATGCGAATACCTCATATTTGCACATTAATCCATGAAGAGAACGATTAGATGGAATGGGTGAAAAATTACAGGATTGAAATTTTTTCTGTGTAACATGGAGAAATTACAGAGATAAAATGGAGAAGACGATTCGAGTTGGAGACGCAGCGAGGAAGATGATATTTTATGGATATTTTGGTCATTTTGACCTAAAATGGACCTAGTTGAAAGCAAAATATTTTGGTGGACTACATCGAAAAAACTCCCCTCTTTGTACCAGGCTGAAATTTTCCCAAAAAAAATTTACATCCTAAAAATTATCAAAATAAAATTATAATTTTTCACACGAAAACTTAAATTTGTTTCTAACAAAATTCATTTTTATATGGTTAAAAAATCAATGACGTTGACTAAAATTCGTTACGAATGGTTGTAAGCCAGTATCAAATAATTCAACTCTATCTAAAATTTGAAATATATTCATAAATGTTTGTTGTATTTTAAAGTTTATTCAGTATATTTACTTTTCTATATTTATTTAACATTTAATTATATTGCTTCCTTCTTTGAAAGGATTTCCCGTACTCATTTTTAAAATAAATTGTTAATATATAATATATTTTTATAAATCTTAAGTTGTTTTTGAAATAAGTAACTTTAAAAGCAATCTGGAGAAAAATATTAGAATTTTATAAAATGGGTTTCAATTGAATTTTTAGAGGAGAAAGTAATTCAGTAAGAAATCAAATTAAATCTCAAGGTGTAATTTAGTTCGAAATTATGGTTTCATGCTACTAGATTTAGAAATCTACTAGACGATACTCTAAAATATATGCTTTACGGTATTTATTAAAGAATAAATAATAAATTTGGCAATCTCTCTATAAGATCGGTGTTTTAAATGAGACGTCAATTCTACATGATAGCATAACATTTAGCTTAACGCCAATGTCTGGGCTCAAAATTCATAAACAACAACCACATCCACATGAGATATCCACGTGATGTACCTCCCAAAAAAGAGGAACAAAAACCGATCCAGAAATTAGGAGAGTGTTAAAGAATAAATAATTAAATGTATAATCTCTCTGTAGCTCGAACTTTTAAATCAGATAACAATTCAAAAGTATTCTCAATAGTATCAACTATTAAGAGATCCTGTCTTCTAGTGTAACCATAGGATAAGCTATGAAAGTCCAATTTCATCGAACATAATACCAAATATAGAAATCAAAGAAACGTACCGAATGTGACATTTGTTGTGCCTGGGATGTCTGTCACTAACCTGTTACACATGCATGTGCCAAAGATAAAATTTACAAACAATAATTCGAACAAGAATGTAGATAATGATTAGCAGTTTTACTTATTAGCACGTTTTAACTAATACCACATGCAACCTCTCTTGATAAAGTATTTTGAAACCAATTGAGGGTGGTTTTAAAAAATATTTAAGATGCTAAATCTTTTAAAAGTGTAAATTAGAAAGAAAAAAATGGTCATATAAAATAAAAATATTAGCAATAGTAGTCTCAAATTTTTAGGACAAATCAAATATAGTATCAAAAAAATTATTTTTTTAACAAAAATAGTTCAACATAAATATTTTTATCAAATATAATATCACAAATAATTTTTTAATAAAAATGATCACACTTTTTGTTAAGAGTTCAGGCATTGGCGAATCTAGCCTTTTGATTGAAGGAGCAAAATTGTAGGATTTTTATTGGTGTTTAGACACTAATATTGTTGTGGTCTATTCTTGTAGGCAGCTTGCTCATGCTTCTATTTTTATGCTTGCCGCTAGGCCGGTATTACTTTGTATCTCTTGCTCTGGTCGAGTAGGGCTAGTTTAATATATTTTATGTTTATGTTCAAAGAAAAATGTAAGCTTTTTAAAAATGGGTAGCAGAAGTTATAATACCCTTGTTCCACATCGGTTGTTGATGAAAATTTAAATTGGTTTATAAAGGCTTACAATGAGCTATTATAGCAACTTTGGTAACCATTTTCGTATAGCGAGAATGCATACAAAGTATTTGCTAGAGCTCATTATGCAGTCGCGTTTGCGAGGGCACGGGCCCGGGGCGTGACACAAGTTAATATATTTATATAATTTTTTTTTAAGGAGGACCCCTGGGTTTAGGGACCACTTTTGTTTAAAAAAAATTACATGGGACTATCTTTGATAAAACATTTATGTGGGGTTAATTTTGTTTTAAAAAAAATTAATTTATTCAGAACAATATTTGATTAGTGTTAAAAATTTGGGACTAATATTGTAAACATCCAATGGACAGTTATTTAAAGAATTCCTCCTTTAAAAATTATACACTTCTATTCTTCAAAACTATGTTTGGTTCGATTTCTGAACATAAGCATAAAAACAAGTTTGTGCCCCCAACTGCCCATACCATTGGAGGTGTTCTTTGAGATAAGGGTCGCTCGGGCCGGGAACATCAGGATCAGTCATAACCTGCAACACAAATATATAGAGTATCCATACAAACAATACGATAAATTAAAAGTTTGAACACATAATTGTTCCAAAATAAATTTATTAACTCACCAAAGTGTAAAATGTTCTCAAATCACCACCTTGAATCTCAACACATGGGGTGAGGGTAAGTGCAGAAGGAAAGAACTCATGGCCATTGAAGACTTGTTTATTGGCATAAGTGACGTGCATATTTACAGTAGGAATGAAGGAGTCGAGAACATCACCTATCACTCTCCCAAGCATAAGGGGCTGTAAAGTTCTTGCCATAATAATATATAAATTAATGGACAGTAAAGCTATTGATTGTTGTACTTCTCGTGGGAGTGTGAAAGGAAAGAGCTCCATATATATAGGGGTGTTTCTAAATAGAACCTTTTATAAACAATTTTTTTTTACTTTACTTTCACAACTTCAATAGTTTTACTAATTTTTTTTTTTTTGAAAAAAAGGTCGCATAAAATATTTAATCAGAAATATTCTCACAAACTTTTGTTTTTAATTAAAAGTGGTCTCAAAGCGTCATACTCAATCATGTGACCACTTTTGTTAAAGAATATTTTCTGCGGACTAAATTTGTTAAAAATATTTATATATGTATTTGATTAATATTAAAAGTTTGGGCCTAGTATTGGAAAGTCTATTTTCATGAGACCATTTTGAAATTTACCCTTAAAGATTTTATTTGGATCGAAATATTTGGATTTCTGTATAAAATGATTTCATATAAATGGATCTGAAATCTCATACGAATTAGAATGCATGTCATAATATGATGTTGATTCTAATATCTGAGAAATTAATCGATTTTTTATTACGTCTAATGTGGTAAATGTGAAATCACACACACTCACACAAAAATATATATATATCTATATATATAATTCGCAAAAGAATGTATGCAGTAAAAGTTTTACATATAATGTACCCACCCTTGGCATGTAATCGAATAATGGGTAGACCTGAGGAGACAAATTTAGAAAATGCCAAAGTACTGAAGATGGAAGGTCGAGTGGAGAACTAAAACTGACCCCCACACCACCCGCTGTCCCATCCGTTTTTCTTTCCCCTTCTTTATTTAATCTTTCTTTTTTTCTTGGTTTTGTAGCTTTTTTGCCCCCAATAATAGAAATATAATAATAAATTAAGCACAAGCAGGCATGATTTCTTAATATGCATGATTCTTTCTGATTCCGAAGCCATAAGTATTTAATGTAATGATCTATTTCTGATTTTGATATGTGAGGATGCGTGGGTGGCCAGTCGACAGCTAATTTGAGTTTCAGTAACTCGTGTTCTTAAAATGATTATACTGAGAGATTAGATCGAGTTTGATTTTCAAACCAAAAGAAATATACTCAGAACTATTCTATTGTGAAACTAATTGACCAAAGTAGAATTATTTTAAACCAAAACAGCAAGTAAAATGACATAGAAAACAAATGTACCAAGATTTGTTTCTGCAAGTTCGAAGGTGGTGTAATGCATCTATCCCTCCCTTTTTTCTATCGGACAGAATGATACACTAGAAGATTTTGATCTTCTCAATCTCTGGATAATATGTCTCACAGTTACAAACTTCACTGTTCTGTTTAGTTCACAAATACAAATGAATTGAATGAAGAAACTTGACACAAATGATCCAACAAATGGATGTAATGCAGCAAGGTATGAAGTGCCAAATGTTTGGGCCTAACATATTTTCTTTGTAGCTCTCCATTTTGAATCCACATTTGTGTCTTCTTTTTATGGCACTTGGATTAATGATGTGATCTGACTTTGGTAAAAAATTAGATTTTTTAAATCGTCAAGGATATCTTTATCTAATTAAATCCTAATACAAATATCACGGACTGATAAAGGAAAATTGATTTATTAGTTTTAGAAATTTTGAAATAAATAATTTAGGAAATTTTGCCATATTTTGGGAAGTCTCTTTTGATTGGATTTGAACACGTGGCAAACATTGTCTATTTAGGTACCGATGTCTTGGTCAACTATTAATACTGATTTGTTTAATCGTGTTAAATCCTCATTTTTCTTGGTTTGATTGCTCGTGGTGTAGTATCTATGGAGCCCATGTCTTTCATGCCATTTTGCTTACTAGTCATGCATGCCTATCTAGGTTTTGTCTTGGTTTGGCTTCCTGTCTGTGTTTTTTACATGCTCGTACTGTGTGGCTTTGGTGGTGGCGTCTTCTTTACGTGCGTGCTTTTTCGCTGTCGGGGGTTTGCTTGGTTTTGCCTCTTGGAACTCTAGGTTTCGTGCACCATGTAGTGTTCCTCCCTGATCGATGTTGTTCGGTTGGGGGTTTTAGATACGTGAGTTTGTACGGTCGATGTCATTTATCAGTTTTTATCTCCCATGTGTCATCATTTGTTCCTTTCGATGTTATCGAAGGCATATGCCTTGTTCGATCAATCTGTGGCTTACATGGTTTGAGGGGATCTAATTGATTCTGGCAATCCCTTCTTTCTCCAATTCGCGGTCCAGCGCTGCTGTTGCTTTTAAATCTACTAGTGGATTGTTTAGCACGAATTTCCTGATGTGTTTGTCTTTAACTATCTCGGCATATGTAATTTTTGCTGTTTATTTTGTTTGTTTATGAAATTCTCAAATATGTCTGTGTTTTATGAATTCTAGGATGAACTAATCCCTTCTTTCTAGGGGGGAGACATAGCTTGGTTGGATATTATGTTTTGATTTGATTGATTACATATTAGGATTTATCACATGATTTATTTGTGTTTTCTTGCTTTGAATGCAATTTAATTGACCGGCCATTGATTTAATTGTAATATTTGTTTGTGATCTATCGCTCGGGAGAGGGGATTGTGAACATGGCATAGGAAAACACGTCGTTGATGTTTATATCGTAGACAAGCGTATAGTTCCATTGAAGCTTGAAAGAATTATTTGTGCAGTGAATATTGTTTAATATTTAATCTTAGATAGTGATATCAATGTTGTTATTGAATGATAATTTCTACTATCATTTGGGAAAGGGAATAGGAAACACTTAAGAATTCTTAGATAAATCTATAATATTGTAATTGATCATAAGAAAGATAGTTGATAATCAAGTGAAATCGGACCTCTAGAATCCTTCTCATATTTAATTCTCTTGAATTGTTGCAACTGCTAGTTAGTGATTTACGTTATTTGACAACCAACAACACTACTCATTTTTCTAAATATGATTAAGACCATCTAGCACAAGTATTTAATTAATATTATAGACCAATCATCGTGGCTTCGACATCTTGATTCATATCCATATACTAAAACTTGACATCGTACGCTTGCGATACGTTTTGCACGCAACAATTGTGCTCGGGAAGATCGATCTTGTTCAGAATTTTATAAGTTTACTCATGTGATCGGGATGTTTGGTCCATGTTTAAACCTAAAATTACCTAAGTGATTGTGCTCGGGAAGTTCGAGCTTGTTCGAAATTTTATTAGTTTACTTATGGGATCGGGATGTTGGGTCTATGTTTAAACCTAAAATTGCCAATATGATTGTGCTCGGGAAGATCGAGCTTGTTCGGAATGTTATTATTTTATGAGATCGGGGTGTTTGGTCCATTTTAAACCTAAAATTGTCTAAGTGATTGTGCTCTGGAAGATCGAGCTTGTTTGAAATTTTATTAGTTTACTCATGAGATCGGGATATTTGGTCCATGTTTAACTAAAATTGCCTAAGTGATTGTGCTCGGGATGTTCAAGCTTGTTCGAAATTTTATTAGTTTATTCATGGGATCAGGATGTTAGGTCAATGTTTAAACTTAAAATTGCTTAAGTGATTGTGCTAGGGATGTTCGAGTTTGTTCGGAATTTTATTAGTTTAATCAGGGGGTCGGGATACTTGGTCCATTTTTAAACCTAAAATTTCCTAAGTGATTGTGCCGGGATGTTCGAGCTTGTTTGGGATTTTATTAAGTTTATTCATGAGATCGGGATGTTTGATCAATGTTTTAAACTAAAATTGCCATTGATTGTGCTCGGGGAATCGGGATGTTTGATCCATGTTTGAACCTAAAATTGCCTAAGTGATTGTGCTCGGAAAGCTCAAGATAGTTCGGAATTTTATTAGTTCACTCATGGGATCTGGATGTTTGGTTAATGTTTAAACCAAAATTGCCTAAGTGATTGTGCTCGGGAAGATTGAGCTTGTTCGGAATTTATTAGTTTACTCATGAGATCGTGATTTTTGGTCCATGTTTAAACCTAAAATTGCCTAAGTGATTGTGCTCGGGAAGTTTGAGCTTGTTCGGAATTATATTAGGTTACTCATGGGATCGGGATGTTTGGTCCATGTTTAAACCCAAAATTGCCTAAGTGTTGGAGTTCAAGACTTTCGAACAATAAATTGCATAAAGTAATTTTCATTCGTAAAAGAAAATTACAAGAGCAAAATAAAAGTAAAAAAGAAGAGGGGAAACCCTACACTAGGGCTCGAATACTTCGGGAGGGAGACTTTCCAAAGCAGATCCTTGGCCGAGGAAGTCCGTCGAAGTTCCCTCAGATGGATAACCCTTCGCGAAATCCGTCAAACCCATGCTCAAAGAATTTGGTGGCGCGTTAATCATTTAATATCAGCTGCTAGTTAGTACATCATCATTTACAAAAGACAAAATAAACACAAAAGAATGATGATGCCAACAAAATAATCGTCAGCCTATCCAAAAAGGACGATTTAAACTACTTGGTTCTTAATGATACGATATGGTGATAGATGATGTTATCCTAATCCTCATCATCGGACAGCATGACAACATGGTGCTGTGAATGTGATCTCTGTGGTGCAGTGAAACGTAATTCTTCCTCAGACTCTGATGGCGTGCACTCGGATGGTTCTGATTCCTTTTCTACCTCCGTCACTATCTTGGCTGTCAAGGTCGATGGTGATACTGTGGTAGTGGTTGTCACTGGTACTGCTATGTCACCATTCAGTGCAGACTCTCCCAACTCCATCCCTGGGGCTAACTCAAACTCATCAAGAAGCATGTCATCAGTATATCCCATCAGTGGGTCAAAGGAATATACTATATTAGGAAACAGGGGATCTGCGTACTGATTTCATCTAAGTGGATCCCTAGTAGGGTCTATTTTTGTGACGGACATACGTGCAGTGCGACGACAGGTTGGAGCACTCGACTCCCCTACCTCAAACATAGTAGTGGGTGTGAAATTTTCCTGCGGAGCCTGAAAAGTGATCGCTTTTATTTTAAACAGTTATTCTCAGTGTAGCGATTCTATACCGCAAGTGCACGGTCGTCAAGTTTTAGTATAGTAAATGAAGAACAGGTTGTCGAACCCACAGGGACTAACTGTAAGTATCAAATAAGATGCTTTTAACTATATTTAACCTACAAAATTGAATTAATAATTAAACTACTAATTAAATAAATTAACTACTAATCCAACCAAGTCAATAAAAGTAAACAAGAAAAATCCACTAGAGAAGATTATCGAGACTTTGGCTCACCAATGCAATACCCTACAATTCTCGATTGAATATCCAAATATTTCTAAGGTGACGAGTTTTCCTAATGCATTCGTTATACTTTGGTCCAGTTATAACAAGTCTAATATTAATGTTGCAGTAAACCACTCCCGTGTCCTTATTGCACAATTAATATCGAATAAAGATCTATGAAAACTACTAGCCTTCGATTTTGGTAAATCTATTGCTATCACACGTGTGCTAGATTTTACTTGGTCCGTCTCAACCTAAAACCCACGGTATAATTTATTATATCGTATTGCAATATCCTATGGTCAATTCAATAGCAATATAACAATCATTTAAGGGCGATCAATCCCTCAAAAGCATGAAGATCAATAAATTATACGCAAAGAACTAAAGGTATTCAATCAAATAAATCATCAAATCATAGGTTCATGACAAAGGATTGCCTAGCCTCGATAAATAACTTAGTTCAACATAGTAAATCAAAACAAATCAAAACTAATATTAGAAGACAAGAATAAACTCCCGATGTCGACTTCGTTCGTAGATCCTTGCTCCCTCTCTCGCTTCCTTCTCGACCGTCTTTTGAATCGCCTTGTTGAAGGTGTTCCAAAATCCTAGGATGGTTGATGGATGGAGGTGGATGGTGGTGATATGGAGGATGGGAGGATGGATGGAGGCTATTCCTAGGGTGTAAAATATGATAAAAGTCCCTATTTTCGTCCAAAACCTAATATAAATAGTGGTGAAGGAGTTTTGTAAAGTTTGGACACAAAATAACCAAGAAGGAAACCAAATCTCAAAATTTTCGGGTTTGGCGATCGATCTTCGTCATTTGGCGATCGATCGCGGAAACATTCTGGATGGTGGCGATTGATCTTCATAAGTTGGCGATCGATCGCGGACCTCAAATCTCCAATCTTGCGATTTGGTCCCTCCTTTTCCAGATTTGCTCAGTTTGGTCCTTTTCAGCATTTTTAAGCCCATTTCATCCACTTTTATGCATTTGGACCTAGATTCCTGACATATACAAATATATACCAAAATGTGTAATATTTTCTAGGAATCACTACAAAAACACACCTAATCATATATCAAATTAAGTGTAAAAATCACACTTAAGAGTAAGGAGTGTCGTACCCACAAGGACTAGTAGCAATTACCACGTTCGATTAGAATTACTATATTTAACCTACGATTATGGAATGATTATTAAACTAAATTGACTTAAGCACAAAAATTAACCTAAACAGCAGTGATGAATAATTGAAGAGAATTTATAAACGAATTATCAAGACGTCGGTTCACCCATGTAATCCCCCAAAAGTTGTCTATAATTAAGATTCAATGTTCTATGTTCTAGGGTGACGAGTTTTCCTATTTCATTCGTTATACCTTGGTCCGGTTATAACAAGTCTAGCATTAACCTACAATAAATCACTCCCGTGTCTTTATTGAATGATTAATACCGAAAAACGCTTTGTGAAAACTACTAGCCTTCGATTTTGGTAAATCTATTGCTATCACACGTGTGCTAGATTTTACTTGGTCCGTCTCAACCTAAAACCCACGGCCTAATTTACTACGTCGTATCGTAATCTCCTATGGTCAATTCAATTACGATTACCAAAATCATGCAAAAGGTAGCTAATCTTTTACAAGCATTAACAACATAAATTATGCGCAAAGATCATAGAAATTAAATCGAAACCGTTAATTAACTCAAGGGTTCAAACATGGGATCCCCTATGTCTTGACAAATAACTTAGCCAACAACCATAATCAAATTATAATGCATAAACATGTCTTTAAACAAATTTAACATCAAAATCTGATATAAAAATGAATAAGTTCAGAAATACTAAGATAACGATGATGTCACTCCGTGCGTCGCTCCGTTCTTTCGTTCCTTGCGTTGCTCTTGCTCTTCAATGATTTGTGGTGGTGCCTTGGATGGAGGAGTGGCTGTTAGGTCTGTGTAAAAGTAGGCAAAAGTCCTCTCAAAATCGTCCCTTAGTCTGATATATAGGGTTAACATATGTGGGAAGGAGTCCCCTTTGAACCAAACATGGAAAGTCTTTATTTTTCCAAAAACTCTTATGCCGCGATCGATCTTTGTTATTCCGCGATCAATCTCCATTCTCTACTGGACGTGATAGCCAAAATAACCAAATCCGCGATCGATCTTTGTTCCCTCGCGATCGATCGCGAGTCTTCACTGTATATTGGCGATCGATCGCGATGTCTTGCCGATCGATCGCCAATGTCTTCTGTTCAGCATCCTTTTTTAAAGCTCGGCGATCGATCGCGATGTCATTGCCGATCGATCGCGAGCTGTACAAAATTCATACTTCGAGATTTCAGTCCATTTTCTCACGTCTTCGCTCGGTTTGGTCCTTCTTCAACATTATTAGCTTATTTCCTCCACTTTTATCCCCTTGGACCTAGATTCCTGAAATACACAAAAATATACCAAAAAGCGTAAAATCATCCAGAAATCAATACGAAAATCAATACAAAAACATAGCAAAATAAGTGTAAAATTCACACTTATCAAAAAGCATCATCTAACATATATCGACCAGAAACTATAGTGTTATGTATCAAGTCTGCAGGTAACCCACTCAACAAACTCCTCAGCCGACTATCATAGAACTCCTGGATATCAATAAAGTAGAACCTTAGTCTATCCCTTTCCTCCAAAACCCGACCCAACTCACGCTCTCCAGCCTTGTTTCTTTCAATTAATATCCCTATTTCTTTGCGCAAGTCAGTTACTTCATTTTGTCAAAAGGCAATATCATTTTCCAAATTCATTGCAGGTGGGTGATACGGGGCAGTCATCTGTGAAACAAGTCAAACAAACAAGTTATAAAACATAAAAATGTAAATAATGTACTATTAGTGCCTAGATCCATGTAAACCTGGCTCTGAAGCCACCTCTGCGGGACCCGACTCAGGACATATAAATTTATCTATTATCTGGTATCACAATCTATTCACTAAATATATAAATATAATTTTTTAGGATTTACTTATGTATACTAAATAGGTTACTTAACAGTAGCGGAAGCGTTTATATAAACTTTTTTAACAAGTACAACTCAAAACAACTCCTAAAAAAAAGGTTCGACACTACAACAGAATATAAAGTACTAAATACTGGTAAGCCAAAATGTTCATCTTTTTTTTTCTAATTTTCTTCCGGTGCTGCCTCCGGTTCTCCTGTATCTGGAACTCACAAAATAACAAGGAAAACAGAGGTTAAGTCTTTAAGGACTTAGTGAGGGAACGATAACGGTTAGTATTTTGTACTTATCAATGATGCAATGTAACAATATGACATGTAATGTAATAAAGAAATATCGTTGCATTTAAGGAAGTTATCAATGAACCAAATGATTAAAGACGTTAGGGTGAATATTGTGGGCTAAAGAGGTGGCTCCCACCCGACAGTTAGGTGTAGAACTTTTTCCCACATATTCAGATATGATTTGTACATTCATTCATTTATGAGCCAAGGTGAACCATTCTCCGGACCGTAAAACGGTGCGCGTTGTTCATATGAACCATATACCCGGATTGTCGTCCGTTGTTCATTGGACTCACTTTCCTGGCCGAAGCCACGTTGTCCAGTGGACTCAATATGCAGACATATGTCTGTTGTCCAGGGCTCTAATAGTCATTCAATCATTCGAAGGAACAAAATAGTGATGAAATGTATCAAGGTATGTAGACAATATGATTCATGAACTGTTGTGATGCACAATATGACAACATATATGAAAAGTACGGTAGTGAATAAAAATATGATGTAAGTTCATTGCCAAATGCCAAAAGGGCTATTTTGAAAGAAATAGGTAGTACACCTCACCTTACTAGCTTACGATATTTACTGGATTAACTTGATTTTGAACCCGATTGTCAAGGAAATTCCTATAAACATAATATAAGTAATTTATAGTGATTAGGGACCCAAATACATGGTGAACATTTTTAAAGATCATTTTTGTATAAAGTTTGTCCGGGTAATTTTGAATAAAACTTTAAAAATTCATAATAATTCAAGCCTTAGTCGAAAAATCATGAAATTTTCCAGAAATGCCTAAGATTAGTGCAGAAACGTTCGGCAACCGGAAACTTCAAAATCGTGGAGGCACGTGAACGACACGCGCCGCCTTGCCGGGGCGTGGCCGTCGCTCCGGCGTCACGCGCGGCTAATATTTTCAGGGGATGATCGTCTCACTGAGATCTACAACTTTTGTTCAGAAACCGTTTTAAAATTCGCAGCCGATTTTGCCCAGATTCTGATTTTTTGGAATGCTTAAGTAGGGTATTTTGGTCGCCGGAAACATAGGTCCGACGACTTTCTGGGCAAACGTCTGACGTGAATATATACTATAACATATTTTAAACAACTTTAAGTTCGCACCTAAGACTTAAAATGGAAAATAACGTATGGAACACGGGTCTGAACATACTACCTCAAAGTGATGTTTTCTGGACAGATTTCCTGTGCGTTCTTCACGGTTCAGAATTTATTTAGCTATTTTACCTAATGATTTTTGCTACACCACCCACATACGTTTGTTTGTGGGTTGATAAGGAAGGTTGGGTAAAATTTTCAGCTTTTTTTGTAAAGTTTTAGGTTAATTTTATGGATTTTGGCCTAATATTCTAACATTTTTTTGCCATGTTTCTAAGGATTTTTGGACGAATTTTATTTTATGGCTGAAAGTGATAACGATTAACTAATATATTCTATCATAGATATCAACTCAATTTGTTGGCTGATTGTATTTATACATCAATTAAGATTTATTCTTAGTCTCTTTCCGTTTCTCATACCTACTATCTACACATTTGTTTGATGTCAATAGTTTCTGGTTTTGTTTTCAGTTGATAATCAGTAGGATAGTATGTGGAAGCACAACTATGATGATTACATTTGTTTAGTTTATCCTGGTGCCCCATTAGATGAACTAACGCACAAACATGAGAAACAAAACCAACATTTTCCGATCAGTTTGGTATGTTGGCTCTTAAAAGTTAAATCATAAACCAACTTGATTACATATGTTCTACATTTTTCTCAGGACACATCTATGTACTCTCTCTGGTTATCATGACAAAACAATTTTTTCTGTACATTGGTCAAGGTAGAATATTTTTTATTTATTTCTCTTCCACATTATTTTTAAGCACTTCTCTGTCAATTTTTACGATTTGTCCTCTCATTTTGAGTGTTGAATGTTCCAGTGAGGGAATAATTTGCAGTGGGGCAGCTGATGATGCTATATGTTTATTTGTTGAGAATGAGGATCACTCGGTATAAGTTTAAATGCTCGTACTCATTTGATTGATTCTCTGTATTTCAGCTGTTTTCAGAAACATGAGTTTTAGTATAACCACTACTTTATGCGTTTTATTATAGAGCATTAATGACACGCCCCGCGCACTGCACAATAGGCTCCTATAGTAACTACTTCATATTAATCATTACTTTACAAAAATGGTTAACCATAATTGCTATAAGAGTCCATTTTAATCCTTTATAAACCATTTTAAACTTCCAATATTTACTAATGTGGGACAAGTGTATCACATTTAAGCGTCCCTATTTTTCTTCCCATGCATAGCAAATGTGTCTTTTTCTATGAGAAATGTGCTTCTATATAATAAGTCTCAATGCAGGTTATTCATCAAACAAGAAAATAGTCACTTGTTCGGTTAAAGTGAGCCATAATATCATGAACCATCTGAACATCTCACATCATCTAGGAAAGTATTAAGATCTTCTTGAAATAACTCTCTTCTTTGTTTATATTCTGCAACCATCTTCACTCAAAAGAACTTTGAAGTTGATCGACCTCTTTTACATTGTCACAGTTTATAAAACTATGACGTCCACTGCTATGAGTTTTACTCACTCTTATTAATTGAAATGGAGTAGACTCTAGGGATAAGTTGCAATAAGCATTAACATCAAGGATTTAGATTTTGTTAAACATATGTTTGCTCAGGGTCAAGAAAGACTGAAGAACCTAGACCAAATCAGATTAAGATGCTAGAATTCCTTGCATAATATGTTAGAATTTCTTCTCTTTCATGTCTTCATAGATATATTTTTTGGATATCATTATAGGTTGATGAGCCCAAATATAGATTGCTACTGAAGAAAGAGAATACTCATGACAGCAATGTGAATTCGGTCCAATGGTGTACAACGGTATATATCATCTTACTTTAAATATAGTCCTTGCACTAAGTTTACAATCAAATTGCAGTATATTTTCGTTGGATGTGATGAGATATGCCCAAGACCTTCACTATTTTTTTCTTTTACCTGGATTTTCTTACTTGTATCCTTTACATACAAAATTATTCAGCTGTTTTCAGAACCTGAAAAACTATTCTACCAATTGTATGTTCTGATGCACACATGCAATTATTTTTGAACCTCACATGTGTCCAATTGGTTGAAATAAAACAGGATAAAAAGCATCTGGCCTCTGCAAGTGACGATGGAACAATCAAGATATGGCAATTGACTTCTTTACCTTGATTGTGAAGTACCATCGAAGATCTATGGTTAGATAACCCCACTATGCTACTGTGATTAGTCATGTTGATACACTGACTGATTCTATAAACAAGCAGCACATTTTTTGATTAAGATTTTCTGTGTTCTGAATGTGAGTATAAAGAATTTTATTTTGGAATTTGATTCATTTCATCATGAAGTCCATTAGAAATTAGGAGTTTTATTTTGATTCTTGATTGCTCTTGTATGATTTGTCCTTTGTTAGGATACCAAAACACATCATAATCTGTACTCTTCATCGGGTTTATAGGCTTCCCGGGATCATGGATACGTCAACATGACAAAATAGTTTTTAACCCAAATACTTGTATGATCTGTCGCTTCATAAAATATGGTTTGTATGAAAAAAAAATGCACATGGCTCAAGAAGTTAATCCTCACGGTAGGAGGGTAGTTGTCTGTGAATTCGAATTGCACTGTTTGTTTTACTTTCAAGATTCACGTATCGAAAGAACTAAATGCTAGACTACGCGATTGAGACTTGAAAAAAAAGGGATACCAGACCGGTGTAGGTATCGAATGCAACGGGGAGAGGACAATTCGAAATGACGATATATTTTATAAAAAATCACTCTATTTAAAAATATGAAATGGAATTTTGATCTTCAAAATATATTAGATATAGAAAATTCTTCCTTTAACTTCGGTCCCTGTAACCACTTCCAACTGAATGGACCAACTCAAATATGGGTAGATCTCGAGTTAGTTTTTTCTTGAAAGGGTAGTAACATTAACATGAACATTTGTCCAAAGTTACTACATCTTGCAAGAAATTGGGAACAAAATCAGCTATGTTCAAAGTAGCAAGAGTCTGTGGTTCGGGTTCATGAATAGCCTGCACCATCGCAAATGCATCTGTCTCCCTATCCATGGTTTTGGTGTGAATCGGAGGGCAGCCATTACCCCTTCCCGAAGAGCATGAAGTTCTGCGATGAGGAGAGTATAAAGGCTTTTGTGCAATAGGGTTTGGATTTTAATTAGTGTACATATTTTGTTAGGAGGGTATCCGCCTTGGCATTACCATGTGTACTTGCAAAATAAAGACAAATGCAAATACACAATATGCAAATATAATACTAAATCCAAAAGGATATCGAGTCAGGCTTAGATCTGCTGTTTTCCAATCTACGTCACGGAGAGAAACCTCGGCAAAGACCAGAAGGTGTCGACAACACCCACGTCAGATTTCTGCCGGAAGCACAAAGCTACACAGCAGGGACTCTCACGGCCAGAACCCACTCTCACGGCCAGAACCCACCGGACACAACACCCCACGTCACCGCCGAACCCACCGGAGCACACAGCAATCGGACGACGCAGCACTCACCGCCCTGAAGCAAACGGCGCCTAACCCACCAGCCTAAGCACAAAGCAAACTGGACAACAAAAAAAACCCTCACACACCACACTCGAACTAGGAATGAACAGGACGAAATCGAGCGAGAGAGAGACTAGAAGTTTTTTAAGGGAGGGAGACGCACGAGTGAAGGAGGCGGACGTCTGAGACTCTATTTCAGAATTAGAGAATGGTATGCACTTCTCATTTAAAAAGGGGGCTGCCACTAATAATCAGATTAGGTAAAAGTAATAGGGTTAATGCACTAATGAGCTCAGTTACTGGGCCACAATACCCAACATATTTTAATTAAAATCCAAATAGATTATATGTTTTATATGCTAGTGCTAAACTGCTGATAATTATTTCGAACCAATTTTCTGACATAACATATATCATATTAATTTGTTCAGATTTTTGTGATATTTATGTATTTTTCCCTATTTTCAAGATTGAGAGCTCAAAAACCTTAAAAAAGAAGTTAATAATCGTCAATGTTACGACTTAAGTTTAAAAGAATCAATAACAATTAACAATTAATTCTTATTTCTTTTGTTATTCCTGTCTTCTACCTATTTTAATAGTATATTCTATTTTCTTTCGCAATGATATATGTTGTCTGCATTATTGTGTGGGCATGTCAGGTACAAAACATTCCAAATAATCAGGTGATTATGGGTTCGGGTTCCACCAAACATGTCATTTGTTTGGTCTAGATTTTTGTGTAAGCGTGCAAAGTATGAAAAGTACCAAAATGTGAAAAATCCAACTTCTAAGACAAAGTGACGTGAATCCTCAATTCGACCATTTGTAGGATCTTCTCGGTTAAGCATCGAAACTACGAAATTACCTTGAATGATTGATTAAATGCAAAAGAGAAATTCACTAATAAACATAAAACACATAGTTATACCATTGAGAATCGAGAAAAAACACATTAACAAACTAAATGATTGCAAAATAAAGCTAGAGAAAGCTGAATGCGAAAGCTTAACTAGAAAAGATGGAAACACACACAATGAATCCATGAAATTACAATTAGCTAACTGTAAGGTGTAGGTTCCGCTTTCGATCTCGATTGATAACCTGCAATCAAGAAACAACACAATCACAGTATACAATTCCAATATAAAACATAAACTGGAATGCAAACAAGATTAAGGGATTTGGGCTCAGGTCGAGCAGGGATTCCTTTCAACGTCGTCACCGGGGAACCAAGGTATCGAATCCAACAGATGGAGACACACACTGCCCGAGAGCACTGCCCGAAGACACTGCCCGAACACTGCCTGAAGACACTGCCCAAACCACTGCCGGAAGCACACAGCCACAAAAGCACCAAGCTTAACACACACGGCCAGTGTCTGAACCACTCACAACCGGAGCACAAAAACTCACGGCCAACCAACGCTGAAGGCAGGGACACGAAGAAAAGGGGGCAACGAAAATACACAGAGTAATTTTCGGGTTTTTCAGAGTGTTACCTCATCATGGAACCAAGCCAACTTAATAGCACCGAGGGAGACGAAGAGGAGGGAGCAGGTCCCAAGGAAATGGTCCAGCCGAAGAGGTGTGTGAGCTGGGAAGCTTCTGGAGCAAGTTGAAGGTGAAGGGTGAAGAGGCAGACAAATGGGAGGGGCTCGGTTATAACAAAGAAAGGGCCAAAGCCCAAGAACAAAATAATAAGGTAATGGGCCAAACCCAACAAATCTCCACCTTGGCACAATACCGGCTCCACCTCGACGTAAGGAAAACCCAATAGATGACTCATCATCGCCCAAAGGGTCCCCACAACACACAAAGCATTGTGTGGACCAAGTTCTTGTCATAGCACACAGCACAGACAAAGAACACAGACAATAACCAACACAAAGGAGGTTAAAGTCAATAACCGGGGTAACAATATAACACGCACACAGCAGTTATATACTATCAAAAAAATAGTTAACACCAGTAATCAATCACCTGTATCAAAATTCAAAATTTTAAGACATGATTGAAGTTTAGAAATAGGTAAACACTTAGTTCCCATATCAGCAGGATTATATTCAGAAGGAATCTTTTCAAGATTAACTAATCCTTTAGCCACTACATCCCTAATGTAATGAAATCTAACATCAATATGCTTAGTGCGGTCATGAAAAACAGGATTCTTACACAATTGAATACCAGACTGAGAATCAGAAAATACCTCTACCTTACCTTCAAGCAAGCTAAGTTCAGAGATCAAACCTTTCAGCCAGACAAGCTTCCTTCAAAGCTTCTGTTACAGCAACATATTCAGACTCCGTTGTCGACAAGGCAACGATATGCTGCAGCTGCGATTTCCAACTTATACATGCTCCACACAAAGTAAAAACATAAGAAGTAGTAGATTTTCTATTGTCTTTATCATTTGCATAATTAGAATCCACATAACCATTCAACTTAACACCATCAGCATATTTAGAAAAACATAAGCCATAATGCATAGAGTTTTTCAAATATCGCAACAACCACTTAACAGCATTCCAATGTACCACACCAGGGTTAGACATATATCTACTTAAGCAGCTAACAGCATAAGCAATGTCAGGTCTAGTGCTAACCATCAAATACATTATAGAACCAATAGCATTTGAATACGGTACATTTTTCATGGCATCAAAGTCAGCATCAGTTTTGGGACTTTGATCTTTACTTAGCACAAAATGAGCAGCTAAGGGCACGTTAACAGGTTTTGCATCAAACATGGAAAATTTCTTTAAAATTTTCTCTACATAAGAAGTTTGCTTTAACCAGAGAGTAGATTCCTTCTTATCTCTAACAATGTCCATGCCTAGGATTCTACTAGCATCTCCTAAGAACTTCATATCAAAATTATCACTTAGACAGTTCTTAATATGCTCAATGGATTTCAGACAAGGACTAGCAATCAACATGTCATCCACATAAATCAACAAGAAAACAGGCACTGACATTTTATCCTTAAAATACAAGCAATGATCAAAAGAGCTTCTTTTAAATTTTAAGGTAAGCATGCATTCATCAAACTTCTTATTCCATTGCCTAGGTGACTGCTTTAGGCCATACAAAGATTTATTAAGCAAACAAACATGATTAGGGTTCTTTGAGTCAACAAAACCATCAGGTTGTTTCATGAAAATCTTTGCATCTAAGTCACCATGCAAAAAAGCGGTTTTAACATCCATTTGTTTAAGTTCCCAATTAAAGTGAGCAACAAGTGATAATAAAATTCTCACAGTGGTAAACTTAACAACAGGAGCAAAGATTTCAGTATAGTCAATACCCTCTCTTTGAGTAAAACCTTTTGCAACTAGCCTAGCTTTATATCTAACAGAATCAACTTCATTCTTTACCTTAAATAACCATTTGCAATCTACCAAAGAGCAATTAACAGGTTTAGGTACAAGAGTCCATGTATGATTCACAACTAAAGAATGCATTTCATCTTTCATGGCACTAAGCCAATGCTCAGCATTTTTAGATTTCAAAGCTTCATTATAGGTCTTAGGCTCACAATTATCAATAGACTCAAACATATTGAAAACATGCGATGTGAGGTGAAAATCATTAAACCTAGCAGGTTGTTTCACATTTCTTTTAACTCTATCCCTAGTCAACATATAATCATGCAGATCTTCATGTTCATTAGCAACCAATTCATTATGCACATGTTCGTCAACATTTTCATGCAAATCAGGTTCATTAACAGGCAAGTTCTCATGATTCATATTAGGGAGCACATCGTTTTCAATAACAGGGGTAACAATAGGCAAAGACTCCACCTTGCTCGGTGTAGCCTCAGACACACAGTCAGATTCAGGCAAAGATGGAAGCAAGCAAGGCATTTCAGATTCATTAAAAATGACATCCCTACTTATAATAGTTTTAAAACCAGGTTCACATTTTAACCAAAGCCTATATCCTTTTACACCCTCAGGATAACCAAGAAAGACGCACTTAACTGACCTAGGTTCAAGTTTGTCTCCTTTCCTATGCACAAATGCAGAACAACCAAACACTTTCAGATTTGAAAAATCTAATTGCTTACCAGAAAAAACACTTTCAGATTTGAAAAATCTAATTGCTTACCAGAAAAAACACTTTCAGGACACTTACCATTCAAAGGCACGGGATCTATTTATCAAATAAGAAGCTGTCACGACAGCTTCACCCCAGAACTTCTTTGAGAGTCCAGAAGATGCAAGCATACTTCTAACTCTCTCGAGTAAAGTTCTGTTCATCCTCTCAGCAACACCATTTTGCTGGGGAGTATAGGGCACAGTCTTGTGTCTCAGAATCCCAGATTCACAGCACAAGTCATCAAACAAGATATTGCAGAATTCCATTCCATTATCTGTCCTAAGCCGTTTAATCTTTTTTCCAGTTTGGTTTTCAATTAAAATCTTCCAGTTTTTAAACTTATCAAAAACATCAGATTTATTCTTCATTAGAAAAATCCATACTTTTCTAGAGTAATCATCAATGATAGACAAAAAATACATATTACCACCTTGAGTTGGGACAGGTGAAGGTCCCCAAACATCAGCATGCAGGTATTCAAGTATATCAGAACACTTAGTCATATTAGGGAAAGGGGAGATAGAGAATTTAACTCTTTGTTGTTTGCCTAACACACAGGAATCACAAAAAGTCATGCAAGACAATTTATCCCTACCAAAACAACCATCCTTGTGTAAAATCTCTAATCCTTTAGAACTCATGTGACCTAACCTTTTATGCCATAAATCAATTAAATCATCTGACACAGAATTAGCACAGATTTTATCACAGACTGTTTTGCAAACATACAAATTCCTCCTATTCCCAGCTTTAAAAGCTACCAAAGACCCCCGCATAATTTTCATGCAACCATTTCCCCATTTACCTTCATAACCATCAGACTCTAAAGTAGCACAAGACATCAAGTTATTGCACAAAGCAGGAACATGTCTAACATCTTTCAAAGTCAAAGAATAACCAGATTCAAATTTCAGACAAATATCACCAATACCAGAAACTTTACACAATTTCTCATTGGCCATAGAAACAGAAGCATGCTCAATTTCTCTGTAGCTAGAAAACAAATTTTTAAGTGGTGTCATGTGATAAGTGCAACCTGAATCAATAAGCCATTCATTTTCACACACAGGTAATGAAAGCACAGAGTTCACAGAATCACATAATTCAGTCACCATAAAAATATCCCCCATGTTTTCCCCAGAGGTAGAAGCAATGTTCGCTTGTTCACTTGTCTGATTTCCATTTTTATTCTGATTCTTCTTCTTAGGGCAATCTTTTATGAAATGATTAGGGTCCCCACAATTGTAACATTTTCTTTTACTAGGCCTAGATTTCGATCTAGCCTTACTCTTTCCTCTTTTATCACCTTTTTGATATTGGTTATTGTTATTATGCCTATGTTGTGATCTACCACGAACATGCATAACTTCACCAGAGGATTGTCTATTACCTTTGTTGACTTTTAAATCTAATTCCTTGCTTTTCAAGCCGTTCATTACAGTATCCAATGTAATAGAATCTCTACCGTACTTAATGGCGGATTTTACATCACTATAATTTTCAGGAATAGCATTTAAGAGAACAATAGGTGAATAGTCGTCAATGTTCTTATCTCCTGTCAATTTAATATCTTGAATTAACTTAGTAAACACATCTAAATTTTCATCTACGTCTTTGTTCAAGTCTAGCTTGAATCTGAAAAATTTTTCCAACAAGAAAAGTTTACTAGGCAAAGATTTTTCAGTAAACATTTCTTCTAATTTTTCCCAAAGTTCTCTAGCAGATGATAGTTTACCACACTTCCTGAGCACAGAGTCAGACAAGTTCAAGATAATAGAAGAATAAGCATATTCGTCATCTTCAAGTTTCTTAGCAGTTGTAATGTTCTCAGCCCAATTACCGTCAATAGCTTTAAATACTTTTTGTTGTATTAAAATTCCTTTCATCTTTTGTTACCATACAGAAAAATCAGATTTTCCATTAAAAGGTTCAAGGTTATATCCAGAAATTGAAGCCATCACAACTAAGCAGAGAGGCACACACAATTTCAACAACCAAACAGCAGAAGCAAGGACCACAAGGCACAAAACACAATGAAAGAATTAACCAAGCTAAGGGAAGGAAAAATCGCAATCACCCACAAGATCACAATACACTCAACGGTGTACGAGCATGGGGTTTCAGATTGAGATTTTCCTACGGGTAAGGGACACAATTACACCTAGAAACAAGATAGTAAAATGATTAAAGGGTTAGAATAATCACTTACTACCCAGAGACAAAGCTCTGGGGTGACGAAACCACACTGCCCGAAGCACCGAAGCGCCTGCCCGGAATCTGCCCGAGATTCCAGTAGCTGCCCGAGCTTTCCAGCCGCTGCCCGAAGCCTACAGCTGCTGCCCGAGGCCCACTGCTGCTGCCCGAAGCCCTACCAAGCACTGCCCGAGACCACCGAGCACACCAGTCGCTGCCCGAGGTCTGCTCGAGCACTCCTGCCGCTGCCCGAAGCCTACTGCTGCTGCCCGAAGTCCACCGAACACTGCCCGAGTCCAAAAAGAGCACTGCCCGAGGTCAACCGAGCACTCCACCAGGCACGGAACGCTCTGATACCACTGTAAGGTGTAGGTTCCGCTTTTGATCTCGATTGATAACCTGCAATCAAGAAACAACACAATCACAGTATACAATTTCAATATAAAACATAAACTGGAATGCAAACAAGATTAAGGGATTTGGGCTCAGGTCGAGCAGGGATTCCTTTCGACGTCGTCACCGGGGAACCAAGATATCGAATCCAACAGATGGAGACACACACTGCCCGAAGACACTGCCCGAACACTGCCCGAAGACACTGCCCAAACCACTGCCGGAAGCACACAGCCACAAAAGCACCAAGCTTAACACACACGGCCAGTGTCTGAACCACTCACAACCGGAGCACAAAAACTCACGGCCAACCAACGCTGAAGGCAGGGACACGAAGAAAAGGGGGCAACGAAAATACACAGAGTAATTTTCGGGTTTTTCAGAGTGTTACCTCATCATGGAACCAAGCCAACTTAATAGCATCGAGGGAGACGAAGAGGAGGGAGCAGGTCCCAAGGAAATGGTCCAGCCGAAGAGGCGTGTGCGCTGGGAAGCTTCTGGAGCAAGTTGAAGGTGAAGGTGAAGAGGCAGACAAATGGGAGGGGCTCGGTTATAACAAAGAAAGGGCCAAAGCCCAAGAACAAAATAATAAGGTAATGGGCCAAACCCAACACTAACAATCGATATATCATATACTGTCAAAGAGATACAACTAAATAAACCAAAAGATGTTAGGATTCTTTAGAAATAGAACTAAAGCTATCTCGTCTATCTACTAAAATTATTATGGAGCCGTCAATTGCATGTCACTGAAAATGACTTCCAACAACGTCTGGACGACGCAGTCTCGACCTCAATTTTCAATTTTTTTTTATACGTATCAGCCAGCCCTGATTTTGTAGTTTAGCGAATTTACTACTATAAAAATGGCAAGATCCGATCGTCATCTCCTCGGGCGAGAATCCATATGGAAAGGTTCGGCACTTTCTTTTCCTTCACTCTCTTGGCTCTTCTTTCAACATGGGCGTCGACGAATCACGTCGTTTGGGCTTCAGAAACCGAATCCCTGACACGGGGGTTGTTAGAATCCGCGAGAAATGCCGAGTTCTTGGACTGGTTGAAAAGGGTTCGGCGTAGAATCCACGCGCATCCCGAATTAGCTTTTGAAGAGCATTTAACGAGTCAATTGATTAGAAGTGAGCTAGATTCAATGGGTGTTGAGTATGAGTGGCCTGTGGCGGAAACAGGGTTGTGGTGTGTATTGGGTCGGGGGCTCGTCCCTGGTTTGGTCTCAGAGCAGACATGGATGCCCTTCCTATTAAGGTGCAATTGCAAAATCTGTATATTTTTCATTTGTTACTGTTTTGTAAGTGTGAATTACAGTTTGAAGAATTTGGTGGATTATTCTCTTGTTAGTTTTTCTATGTTAAATTTTCATGTCGTTGACGATGTATTTTTTCTGTATTCTCTCGGTGGGTTGTCCCATAACTCTTTGTAAGAAAATATGAATCTGTGGATTGCAGTTGACGCTGTATTGTTCCTGTATTCTGTGTCATTAACGCTGTATTTTTTTCTGTAAAAATGCAAGTTATCCTGATCTTATTCATAAACATATGCCTCCACTAAAGTAGTACGTTGTACCGGTGCAGTTTCTAATATTTACCAAAATCGTAATTTGAAGGAATCGGTAGAATGGGAGCACAAAAGTGAGATCGATGGCAAAATGCATGCTTGTGGTCACGATGCTGCTTGGTGCAGCCAAATTGCTACAAAACAGGCGTGATTCTTTAAAGGTAAACGCCAGTGGTGGATGGAGGGGGTGGCTAACCCGGGTACCCCTCCCTCCTGAAATTTCATGTGGTTATCTTTCTATGTAAACATACAGAAAAAGATTGTGACTTTTCGCGCTACACGTTTGTAAAATTTCCTTCATCCCCCAGTCGAATTATTGGCTTCTCTTCTAGACTAAGCACTTTGATAAATGATATAAAAGACAGTTTAAAATTGACAAGCAGCTCATGATCTGATATTTCATTTGTATGGGTGATCTGAATTTCTGAAGTTTGATTATTCTGTTTCTAAGGGCACAGTTGAATTAGTCTTCCAACCTAGGGAAGAAGGTCGTGCTGGCGCCTAGTATATGATGAAAGATGGAGGTCTAGATGGAGTTGAAGCCATTTTCGGTTTGCATGTCGATCCATTTTTGCCCACTGGTATAATCTCTTCAAAACCTGGTCCAATACTTGCTGGAGCAGGCCAGTTTTTGGCAACCATACAAGGAAAACGTGGACACGCTGCAAGCCCTCATAAAACTAGAGATCCGATTCTTGCTCTTTCTACAGTGATTCTTTCATTTCAACAAATTGTTTCAAGAGAAACTGATCCTCTAGAGGCCAGGGTGTGTTTATTTTCTGAATCTTATTGCATTATATCTATTTCTACTCTATGGTTCTACTGTGGATTCCTAGATCTTGATATAGAAGTTAAGAATGATTTTTTTTCCTAGGTAGTCTCAATCGGATTTGTACAAGGTGTCAAGCATTGAATGTAATACCTGAGACTGTCGAATTTGGTGGCACTTTTAGGTTCATGAATTTTGAAAGTTGCTCTTACCTTAGACAAAGGATTAAAGAGGTATGTGTGCATTAGATTAATGGAAAATTTCATTGGATTACTTTTCGAGTTGTTGACATAGCATTCTTGAAAGCATTTCCTTGGTGTACTCCTCATGATCACACACAACAAGACATTTTTTTCATGTCAAATGTATACGGTTGATAAAAACTCAAGCAGCAGTGCACAAATGTACTGCCAATGTTGACCTCATGGAGGCGAAACTAAACCATATCCCCCGACCATCAACGATGCTGCCATGTATGAACATGCAAAAAGTGTTGGGGAAAAATTACTCGGGGAGCATAACGTGAAACTCTATTTCATGACGGTGGGAGCTGAAGACTTCAGTTTCTATTCACAAAAGATGGCGGCGGCATTCTTTAAGATCAGAGTCGGAGACGAGACCATGCAACCTATCAAAGGCTTGCACTCGCCACACTTTGTTTTGGATGAAGATGTGCTGCCAGTTGGAGCTGCGGTGAATGCTGCAGTCGCACTTGCGTACTTGGATGGAAGGAACAACAGATGACGAAGGTCGGAATTGCAGGTTTCACATCACAGATAAAGAGAGGATTACCACATTGTGGCAAGAATCATGTTCTGGGAAAATCCCAGTTCATTTAAGTTACATTTGCATTACTTCTTGAGTTGAGATATAATATAAATATCTATCTCGTCCCCGCATTCAATATCTTAAAACTAAACTTGACTAATTAAAGATTTGTTTTAGAGAATTAGCTAAGACAATTTTAAAACTATAAAATCGAAATCTTGATCATTCACATAGATTGGTATACTATATATATTTATTCATTAAATAAAAATTAATATACATCACAATCTTCGAAATAATCTCTCAGATACTATATTTTTGAAATAATTATCAAAACATCCAAAATGCTACCGAACTTTACCAATTTTTAAGAACCGATTCAAGTTATGAAACTTGTGATCTCCCCTTTTTTTCAATATATTTGTTGTCAGTTCACACATTCACTCTTGTTTCGAAAAATTGTAGTTTAGATTGAAAGATCATATTTGAGTGAATTATGATATCTGACAGCAGTTATATACATGTATAAGATCCTTGTAGCTTTATTTCCAATCAAAGATATATTGTCATCCGCAAATTGATCCCACGCATGCCGAGTCTTGAATAAGATTTGATTAGAATTGACAAAAATAATAAAATTTTTTGACAAGAAAACGATGGAAGATCATAAGTGGCTGGCTGGAACCAACAGAGTGGCTGTGAAGATCTGGTTCTTCATTAGTCCAACAGAACCAATTCAGTCATCCTCAGTTCAAAACTCAGCCTTGAATCATTTTTGTAGGCAGAACTGATATTAACCATCAGCGTAACTTGTAGTCAATCAGCTCAACCTATGAAATCGGCTCAACCTATAAAAAGTTCATCAGCTCAACTTATGACATCAGCTCATCTGGTGACAAATTGCATCAGCTCTACTTTTGAATCAGTTTTAAGACTTGGTCAAATAAACTAAGTGGCAATTACAAAAAAGAGTAATGGATACTACGGTTGTGAGAATTTGAAGGGAATGATAATAAGTGAAATCATGGGAAGTTAATGGAGATCATGGGTTATAACTCCTGATTTTCACCTTATAGATAACAAATCTATCATCATGAAAAGATTAGAGAAACTCTACTGCAAAATCGCGAAATACACACACTCACACTCACTCTGCATTCCAACAAGGAAGAATGAGGCATTTTGCACCCAAAACCAATTCATACAAAACTTCTGAAATGAAATTGTGATAAATGGGCTTTCGTATACTGTATTCATTTTCATATTAAAGTCGTATGTATGCTTAAATTTCAATCGAACATATGCATTATTATGAGCTTCTGAAATTCTGAGAAAATAAGTGATAAAAGTATGTTTTGAAGATTGTTAAATTTTTGAAATCCAAGTGGTAGGCATTCTGAATTCTAACCTTGATGTTGTACGGTTATAACCGTTACTCTGACCTGATACGGCGGTTAACTGTTGTTCTGGTGCGCCAGACCTTTTATTCGGGTATGAATCGATGTTCTGACCTCATCTTTATGAATGTTAGGTCTAGAGAACTGATATAAGTACCTGTAGGAAATTAGATAATTTGTTGTGCTTATAAAATATGAAATATGTTCTGCTATGGAAACTATTCCGATTTGGTATCGGTATTGTTCAGACTCTAGATGAGCTAATCAGTTTTGGCTCTAAGTGAGCGATCTGTTTAGGCTCTTCGTGAGCATTATAATAATATATTTAGGCTATGATGAACAATATAAAAAGCTCAGTTCAGTTCAGTTCTGTTGATTTTAAATATCAGTTTTATACATGCTTTGCATATGTATAGATATATGTTCTATTCAATAGATATATGTTTTATTAATCAATGCTTCCTCAAATGTTTATATTTTTATAAGTTGTAAAAAAGTTTTATCAGTTTCAAATTGTAAAGACAAAATTCAATTTATGGAATGAAAAACTGGTTGATTTGAGATATGTATCCGAGTTGTTTTTGAATTTTAATAGAAGCATAGTCGATATCATCGATCCCGGGCTCAAAGAATGACGGTGGCTAAAGATGTCGAGAATCTTCTGCATAAGGTTTTTGGGCCAGAAACTTGCTCGTCCTATGTATGACCCTTGCTTCTTCAATAAGAAAATACTTTTAACAGACTCTTATGCATTGATCAAAGGAATATGATGACATTTCATCTACAAATCCTGAATACAGCTTCCTTACCCTCAAAGTCTTCGAACAAGTGTGTCCCTATCGTCGGTTTAATGTTATTTTTTATCGATCCCTTTTCGCGAAACCAGCCGAACAATCATCTGCTTGGCTGCATAACTAGATGTTATATTCATTGTTGATTTAAGGGGACAAAATAAATTTCAAGGGGACAATTTGTAATGTTGTGGCAAAATCTAATTTTAGAGGTTACAAAAAAAATTAAGGGATGACATATGCCTTCCCTTACCTTGTAGGTCCGTCCTTACCTATTATTGGGTTGACCATAATTATCCAGTAGTTAATAGTTATTTGGATAAATCAGGATTTACTGCTTAGAGTTCTATAAGGATCAAGATCCTAAAGTTGGTAATAATTGATTCATTCGATGCTATAATGGGAGAATTGGCCCATTGTAAATCTAATGACTCATAGTGAGAGATATTCTTTTTCATGTGTTGCCCTAGATGAAAAAGTATATTTAACCATTCATGTGGACCCCAACCATAGCATCTCATGAATGAATGTGGCATCGAATGAATCAATGTATTAACTAGTGAATCTTGTCATGGGACACATACCGAGTTATGTTGGGGGTGTTTTTAAGGGTACTATCCTTTTAGCACCCTTAACTATTGGATTAGCACACCCAAATATTGGGTGTGACAATCCAATGGTCATGCTGACCTGAAGGGCACTGTCCTTTAGGGCAGCATCAAATAAACCCACATACCATAGATAATTAAACATTGAATGTTATTCTCATGTAATGATATATAAATTTGTATAATAATAAAAAAAACCTTAGCCAAGCAATATAATACTTCAAATCTTTTATAAATGGCAAATTGGTGCACTCCAACTATGTACGGGGTTCGGATATTAGTGCAGTGATTTCACATCTTTTGCTATTTTCGTGATTTTTTGCTGGAATACTAATCATATGGGAGCTATTGCCAGATGAGCTATGTTCGACTACAATTTAAAAAATCGCGCTCTGCTGAGATCTTTCCTCATTCAGCTTGCCTTGATCCGAGCAAGCTGCGAGACATGTGGATAAGGCCCTCTTATCAAATAGAAGTGTCGACCATTAGATTGTGATATATTGTTCTTGGTCTTGGATAATTTTTGTTAGTGGCAGATACCTAGCTGAACCCCATGTCATGTTACTATATGTTCTTATAAAAAACACTTAAGAATTGGTATACAAATGTAACATTTTGACTGCAATAATTGTATTTTGCCCCAAAAGTCTTGGTCGTCCTAGATCCAGGTGGGTTTTGATTCGTTGGGAATTGAGGACTTCAGATATTAAAACTATATGTATATTATAATAATTTTTCAAAACTTCAAATGCAGGAGTTGCATATTTTACTTTTCAATTCCAGAAAATCAGAGCCAATAATATCACGGATTCTTCTTGTATCCATGTGGGGAGGAAAAAAACTTGTGAACTCGATTCAGATGTAGGATATCTATACATAAGTTTTAGCAACTCAATCATAGATGATGGAATCATAAAAAATTTGATTTTTTCGAACTCTGTCTGTAACTCACTAGAGGCCAAAGCAACAAAGAGAGTATATGTACGAACGGGAAATCCAGCAACAAGAAGAAGGAAAATGATTGCATAGAGGAACTCCGGAGCATTTGGCGATATCAATGATAACTCATTATTTCGATGAATTATTTCTTCAGACAGAAGATGATTATGGAAACACTTACTCGAAATCTCACTTATTCCATTGTGGAATACTATAAGAAGAGCCAATAACATAAAATAACATAAAAACGATGAATTGTAATGTAAATAGATAGAGTGCGGGTTCGAATTCCATAGAATATTTTATATAATATTAGATAGAATTGTCTATAATGATAAACAAATGAAAAACTTTCTCAAGACCCTTATCCCTTACCCTTGAGATTTTGAAAAAAAATTGGTTGAGCTAGTAAATTCACTCATGTCGTGGCCAGGGTCAACCCCAAAATTTATATTGATTGTGTGGCCCATATTTCCATCCAATCAAAATGCAAAGGTTGGGGTCAACTACCCCAACCACGGCAGCACCCAACTTAGAACAAAATGTTTTTTCTTTAAATAAAGTTTAATAATTAGAAAAGGTATACTATATTACGTTTCAAAAGATAATAAAATTAATACTTCAATAATTATATTAAAAAATATTATAAATATTTTGTTTCCTATTGAAAAATATAGATGTTGAAACTTAAAGATGAATTTACGATTTCATTGATGTTGATTCCAGTCCAACTTCTTTTTGAATCGAAGTATAAGTTATCGATTCAGCTTAAACTTTGGAAATGGAAACCAAAGAAAGACGATCTAGGTTTTGATTCATGGATGAAAACGGAAAATACGTATATATACTTTGGTTTGGCACCACTTATACAGCAACTCAATATTAAAATAATAAAAAAGAAATAAAACAAATCATATTGAATTTATTCATATTTGAGGCTCAAATCGTATCCATATATATATATATATATACGAATAACCATGGGCAAGACTAGGCATTTCTGTGTCAACACATCACACATGTATTCTGACTAGCATCAATATTTTTTATTAAAACATTTCTGTGTATTGTTTCCTGAAATTTCGCGCAGCTAATATATTTGTTCTGTGATGAATAGCCATCCTGCAAGTGCAAATTAAATACACACACGTACATGTGTATTTGTGTGTGAGAGAGATGAGTACATGAACTATTTATATATACATTGGGGGACACCATTACAAACATGATATGTGTTTGGCCATAAATATATTAACGTAATAACCCCAACAACCAGTGTCTCAATCACCTGAAAAATATTTACATGAACTAATTTGATGTGGTAATAAGATAATGTATACATTCTGTTTGAATTTCACAACAAACTCTACGTATTCTTATCTATACTTGTCGGCATACACATTTAGCTGTATTTGTACGTAGTCAGGGCCCACTTGTAGATCTAACATGTTGAACGAGAAACTGGTCAAATTTAAAAAGTAAATATTTTATTTGAGAGATACTATTTACGTGTAGTTAAAATTTGTTCATGTTATAGTAGGACGAACCCACGTTATGTGGAGGGGTAGATGCCTCCTCAAAAAGAATTCATAACCTTAAAAAATGTTTTTTTTAGAACTGTATTTACTTCCAAAAAATTGCATTTTATCATCTTAAATTATATTTTGACCCTTCTAAAAAAAATTTAGCATTGGTTTTATGCTATTGTTTATTGCCCCAAACAAAAATTCTAAATTCGTTCATGTGTTATATCGATTACTAAGCTTGGTAAATGAGTATTAAGAGTTACTCCAATTAGACACCGCACCAAAATGATACCGATTTGTTGCTTCAATAGGGTGCCAAAGAAAAAGCTCAGCGCAGAGCGCATCGTCGTTTTCCTATAGCTCTCTTTCCGATGAGCTTCCTTTTGTTGCTTCTTCTTCTTTTCCGCTCCATTGGATTTGCTTATGGTTATTCTGGGTCTACCGGGTTTGATTTCGTTGGGTTCCTTTCGAGTATGGGTGGTTTTGGTGATGGTTTGGGTTTTGTCTGTGGGTTGGGTGCTGGCGATGACGGTTGTCTTGGCGAGGCCTCGATTTTGGTGGTGATTTGGGGGGAAGCCATGTGCTGGTAAAGGTTTGGTTGGCGTTGGCTGGTTTGGGCAGGGCGCCTGCCTGGTGGGATTTGGGTGGTGTTGTCGGTAGTCTAGGTGGAGGTGGGGACGCGATCTCTATGGTGGAGCTGGCCTTGTGAGTGGCAGGTGTTCTGATGGCGTAGCTGGTGGTGGAGGTTGTGGGGTCGGTGGTTCTAGCGTAGCCAACGGTGAAGGGAGTGGGGTTGGTGGCTCTGGTGATGAGGGTGGTTCTGGTGGTGGTGGAGTTAGAGGTGGTTGTGGTCTCTTTGTTGTTGTGGCGGTGGTTGCGTGGCAACCCAGCCTCTAGGCATGAGTCTCGTTGGGTGTCATGCTCGGGGTTTGGGAGCCACCCAGGCATTATTTTGTGTGCGACTTCACAGTCGTGGGCGCTTCCACTTTTTGCTTATGTTTTATCTTTATACTATATCTGTTTATCTAGTTTTTGTGCTAGGTGGTTGGTCTCTGTCTGTGTTTGTCTATTGTTGTCGTTTAGCCAACCTTTTGGTGTTTCTACAGCTTTTGGTGGTGTTCCTCGATTTCGGTTACGACATCCATGTTCTTAGTGCCCCAAGACTCTTACAAGTTGATGCCTATGTTAGTTAGGGGGGCTTGGTCTTTTGTCCGTCTTTATCTGCTAGCGACTCTCGACCATTATTATCATTATCTTCAGATTTCCGAGAAGGCAGCTACATCTTTGTTTACTCTTGGTATATTTTGTTTTGTGGTTGTTTTCGTTTGGTTTGGGTCAAGACCAATTGTTGTATCTTCTGGTTTCTGTTCAGATTTCTAATATACATTGCTGCTATATTTTGTTTTTTTTAAAAAAAAACACAAAATTATTATTATTAAGTTTTGAATTTTACAAATAATTTAAGTAATTAATTTCAATATTTTTTTATAGTAAATATGTAAATAATTTTTTCAACTACAAGATAGCTTAATAATTAATTAAAATAATCATTGTTAAATTGTGACAATTTTGTTTTTAGAGTAAAATTTGAATTAGATGGACTACAGATGAATTTTTTCTATTTAACATAGAAATTGTATTATTTTGATGTAAAAATTTGTATGTAAATAAAGTTGTTGATTGAAGATGACATAAGAAAATACAATTTGGTCCTCTAACAATCAAACATCTTATTTAAGCTTTACAGTTTTTTGGAATGTTTAAAGTAAAAATAATGTTTTTATTCAACTAAAAGTATAATTTTAGATTTTATCTTTCTTAACCGTGGCTCCCTGACTCCCATCGGTTGCAAGCAACATTATATGTTTGTTAGGATCAAATATATAGTTTTTATAGTAGATACGTAATTTTATTTTCTTATATAATTACAGCATAAAGTTTTATATTAAATGACTAATTGATGTATACGAAGGGCTGTAACACAATAAACGCTACCACTCCCAACAATACCGTATGCTTTAAGTTAACAAAATCTTAAATGGGCATTTCAGAAATTCCTATACAATGATGCTAAAAAAAAAATCATATACAATAAAATATAAATTTTTGACCAAATGATTATATATCTGAAAATGGTACAATGTTACAAGGTTGACAGTAGCGATTTATTTGATGTTATATTTAAAGACACTGCTCTTAGGGGTACATTTTACCATATATTGGGAATATTATATTTGAAATATTTACAATATATGATAGATAGACCCCTAAAAACAGTGTCCTCGTAGCATAAAATAATCCCATAACAGCATGACAGTGGCTATATATAATTACAATATAAAATATGAAGAGATTGATTGAGATAAAGACAGAGAATAATCTTGAATAATAATTGAGTAAATATATAATATATTATGAATGAGAAGAGAGGACATCATTCAAACACGAAAGCAGAAGAAGAAAAAATTAATTTTGTATTGGAAAAAATCTTATCTTCACTTGCGCCTAACTGCTCGTCTCTGCCAACATAATATTGGGAACTTGGGATGACACCCCTAAAGGTTTCAGTGTCTTATTAAGACTCTGGCCGTAGTGAACGTGAAACTAAAACTCGGAAACTTAAGAAAAATTATCTATATTTTGGGGGAAATATAAAAAAATATCTCATGGAATATGAGTATTTAATACAAATTATAAATTTTTAGAACTAATCAAATTTAGTCCCATAAAAATTATCTTTTAATAAAAAATAGTCTCAAATGTTTGTTTTTAATCAATACTACAACCAAAATTTTGTTTTTAATCAAAAGTAGTCTAAAAACCTCTTATTCAATTATGATAACTCTGTTAAAAAATAATTTAGGTTGGACTAAATTTGTTAAAAATATTTATGTCGGACTATTTTTTATGATAACATTTTTTGTGGAACTATATTTGATAATCTTAAAAGTTTGGGACTATTATTGAGAAAACCTATATTCTATTGGACCTTGTTTTAAAAAAATATATTATATTAGCTTGTGCTACTGTACAAGCAATTCCTTGCAGTTAGCTTGAGGTTGTGACGCTTCGCTGAACGAGAATACCCCTTAAACAATAATAACTGAGCTAAATTGAATAACATGATATAGAACTCCTATAAAGATCCTAAGGCTAGTGGCTGATGCTCTAGTCGAGCAACAATCACGTATAAGAGAATTCAGAATTCTGCCTATAGTATGTTTATTTCTCCCGACTAGGGATGCAGTTACTCCGGTGTATTAAAATATATGGAAAATGTCCCATTAATATATCATCAGAGATGCAAATTAAAAATATTAACTTGTGCTACTGTACAAGCAATTATATATTTAGATTTGTGTCAAAATTAGTAGCTGGTCATATGTAGTGCATGCACATTATATACTGTTTCATGTTAGAATTCGTTAGTCGGTCGAGCTTAGACTTATATCAAACAAAAAATGTTTAGTAATGATATTCCCTTTATATGTGAACACGAGTTGTTATAATGTGACACAAAATGATTCTACTTAAATAATGTAAAAATCACAAGATAACCTAATTTATTAATTATGTTATTATATAAAATTCGACATAAATTAAATATATGTGCGTAAAACACAAATAGATCCTATTTTCTAAATTATATTAGTATATAAACCCTCCATTCGTATTGTTAAAAAAAGGGGGAAATTAGCAAACAGTCCTATAAGTTGGCATGTTTTGACTTTTAACGCTGGCTTTTAGCGCTTTAACTTTAAGTCGTCAAAGCTTGATCTTAGGTTAATAAATTCGTTATTATTATTTTTTACTTTTAGTTATTTTCACAGTGATGACGTGACATCGGATGTTAATGAAATGAGATCCACATTACTATTTTTTTTTATCGGACAAATTTTTTTTATTAGTGATGAGCATATAAGGGTTACTCAACCCAAAAAATAAAGGTCTAAAACAAAACTACCTTAGGCGAAAAAAAGGTAACTAAGTCCTAAAGAGAATATGTAAACAATACCCAACAAGCTTGAGATTACAAGTTACGAATGAAAGAAAATATTTAAAGGGTTGTGATACCAATCTGAAATTCAAAAATTGATTCTTATCAAGAGCATTAAACCAACTCAAAGCTTTATACCAATCCACATGGCTATTAATATTGTTGACGTATTCAACACGATATTAGTACTCCCACAAAAATAAATTATAAAAATTCTCTATAATATTAGGAGAGCGGACGTAATGTTTAGGATGATGTATGATTTAAGAGATCTAAGTTGCATTATAAACATCAATTAAAAACATAGTTTTTAGTAAAGCCACGCTCCGTTCTATGCTACCATTTTCATAATTTCTCCTTATAAAAAACCGAAATCAAGTAAAAGAAATATACGAATATTTTTACCCGTTCCGCCAAATTCACCAGTTAATTAACACAATGAAGAATCCCACACTCCATGTCCTTCACAGCGACACAGGCTGGCCTAAAACCTAATTCCTTCACATCAATGAGAAAAAAGAGTAAAAAGAAAACTTAACTACGCTATGGAATTATCAATTTTTGCACTGAATATAATGATTGCTCCCCAAAAAAACCCTAATAAATGCGAAGGTGTACTCTGATATTTCTTCCTCCCCACCCTCCTTCCACTTATATATACTTACACTTTCACCTTTCCTTCTTTCTTGCTGCTCTTTCCCTTCTCTAATCTTCTTCCGCTGCCACAATTTTCTGCATCATATAAAATCCCTCCAGGCCCCCCCTTTTCTCCTCGCTTGCCCCTTAATTACTTCTGTTTGTAACAGTACTTTTACGCATCATTAAATGTCTACAAACAACTACTCTTCAGACCAGTTCCCAGATGCCCACTTGTACTGCTCGTATGCACACTGTTTGATGGAATCATCTTCAGGTCATTCGAATCAGAAATCCACCTTTTTCTCCTCCGGCGGTTACTGGGCTTCCGGTGGTGGTGGTGGTGGTGGTGGCGATCGTTCTGCTGCTATGCTTAACCTCAACAATGAGGACGAAGAAGAATCAGGATGTGATGAACAGGTGAACGCGGACGATGGAGATGGGAATAATTTGATGGGGATGGATCGATTTGGACAGGATGAAAGGGAACACTTGTTTGAGAAGCCATTGACTCCAAGCGACGTGGGTAAACTCAACCGTCTAGTTATACCTAAGCAACATGCAGAGAGGTACTTCCCAATAAGCGGCGGCGGAGGTGGCGGTGATCCAGGGGAGAAGGGATTTATATTAAGCTTCGAGGATGAGATGGGAAAACTATGGAGGTTCCGGTACTCGTACTGGAATAGTAGCCAGAGCTACGTGTTGACGAAAGGGTGGAGCCGATTCGTGAAGGAGAAAAGGCTTGATCCAGGCGATTATGTCCTGTTTTCGCGCCACCGTGCGGACTATGACCGCCTTTTCATAGGATGGAGGAAGAGAAACTCCGGCCAGGGCAGTGGCGCTCCTCAGCTGGAGGCCGGAGGCGGAGGCAGTGGGGGCGGGTTTAACCAAGCATTTTATCAGGGGAATCCATATCCAAACCAGCAGTATCATCAAGGGTTTTCTTCTCAGACTCAACAATATCAACAGGACAGTCCTCATGCAGGTATCATTTTATGTAAACTAGAAGAAATTTATTTGAAAATAAAATTAAAATAATTGAAAGAATTTCAGAATTCTATGATAATTTTTTTTATTTATGTAGTAAATATGTCTAGAATATGGAAATATTAATACATTATTGTATGAGCTGTTTTGATAAAAAAAATTCTCTATAATTTGTGTTATAATTTGTGTCTGAGAGTTGTCCTATATTTGAAATTTACAAATTAAATTAGCTATTTATCAGATACTTGTGTTACTTCACTAGTTACCAATTTTTTTATAATTTGTAATGAGTTGAGTAACATATGTATTTGATAACGAGTGAATGTGTCTTATAAATAGCTAGTATAGCTTGACAACTCTCGCCAATATTCCTATACAGTTTTCCAACACTTCCCTTCTTAGTCTCAACTATTTTAAAAAATAAGTAGATTGTGCTCTATTTAAAAATAAAAGGAGGGATCGAGATTAAAATATTACATTTGTAAAAATTCGAAAGCAGTCACTGTGCACAAATTCACCTGATGCAAGGCTTTTTTAGGGTGATTCTATCATAAAAAAATATCTTGCTTAAAGCAAATAAAATTAGTTGAGCTAAAAAGTTAAGGCTGGTTCAGTTTTAAATATCAATTGAATTTTATTTTACATCATTTAAATACGAGAAATAATTATTTAAAATTTTGAAAACATTATTGTGGGGCATTTAATTAGCTCTTGAGAAGGTGGAATTTGAGATATTCACAAATTTAATTAATTATGAAGCTTTGTTCTAACTGATGGGTTTTATTTTTTGAAAAAAGAAGAAGAAAGTATAGTATACCACACTAGATTATTATCGTTTCACTTGAAGATGATATATCTTTATTAATTGAGGAAATACAAAAAGTTGCCACTTGGAATGTGAGTTTTTTCAATATGTAGTCCTAAATAAATCATATCTTATCAAAAGTTGCCTATAATTGAACAGAAGATTTTTAGACCATTTTTAACAAAACAAAAACAATTTATGTGGGATTAGTCTTAAAAACTTGGGCCTAATATTGGAAATATCATATACTATGATACCAATTTTGAAATTTACCTGATTAATGATTTAACATTTTATTTTTGAACAATCCGAACTATGTGGTTGGGGAGAGTTAAGCCGAGTCATTATAGAGAATTTGGGTGATTAACCAATAGACAACTTGCCAGTTTGTCCAATTAACAATACTTTGCTTGTGAATTGTGATCGATATTATCATTTGCATGCATGTCATATTGTCCCATTTTAAGCACTTGAAAGTCATTGAAAAAATGCCACAAACCTTAAAATACAAAACAGTTTGACATTTATATAACCAAATCTATATATTCACCTTGTGGTTTATAGTTCGTCCAAATCTCCATGTTCTCTAACTTTTTGATTCATAAATTATAGTCTATGTATCTCCCATAAACTCGAAAACTATATTATATTAATAAAATATTAAACAGATCAACTCCTTTAATTATTATCTATTTAAATTTCTACCTCTACACATTTTTTCCAGGATCGGGTTCACAAAATCAAACAAGAGGAGGTGGGAATTCAAGGAGGGTGAGATTATTTGGTGTGAATTTGGAGTGCCAAGCGGATGAATCCGACCCGTCCCCACCAGCAGATGGGTCGGGTCATGATCAATCTCAGCAAAATCCATATAATCAGAACCAATCTTACTCTCACCATCAAAATCACATGGTATATATGTTTATATATTTTGTTAATACCATTTAATTCATTTTAATACATGGAATTTCATTTTAAAAAAAATTTCTCAATTTTTTTAAATTTTCCTTATGTTAAATGTTCTTGGTGAACGTTGACGAACAAGTAGTATTCTTTACTTTTCTTCTTTTAGAAATAAAATAAACCTTCCATTATTGAGTTTCCTTTTCTTTCTGATTTGAGGATTTTTTTTCTAAAAAAACAGAACAAATTGAACAGCTATAATTAAATTTATGTTACTATAATAACCATTGCTTTTATAGTTGTTTTGCTGTTATATTATTTTAAAAGTGGCAAAAAATTTAATTATACATAAAGTATTAATAAAAAAAATTCTTCTACATGTTATATTATAAATACCTGTTAGCCTTTCTCGAAGCAAATAAAATATGAAGCATAGATGTGACCGCCTCTTGGGTGATTTTCTTGCTTCCTCTAAGGATGCATAAGTTATGGGAACTCATATATTTATGAATATCTAAATATATATAGATATATTTATATGTATTTGTGTATATATCAGATCCAGAGTATAGAAGTATTTTCTGATAGGCTAACTTGGTAAAAGTTGATTTTACTGACTTTTAGGCAACTTTGGACGTAAACATTAAATATTTTATTTATGTTGTCAGATTTCTATAGTTTTCTTGAACAGGTGAGTAATAAGCAATCTATGTGTTCAAAGTTTATATATATCTCCGAGAAAACGACAAAATGAATATTTGATAAATTGCATTATAATTTCTTGTTGGAATTTTTTTAATATATTTGATATTATATATTGCAGGGATGGCCTTGACTGCGAGAGGTTTGCATGGTTGGAAAATTAATGAAGATAGTCGAAATCCGAGTATATCAAGAAGATCTGGGAGATGTGACGTTCACATTCAACAATCCACTAATATTATATAATATAATAAATTATATTTTGTGATTTTGTTTTGCATTTGAAAAAGAAAAGTGGAAAATCCCAGAATCTTTTTGTGTGGAAATTAATTAAGGAGATGGATCCCACAAGAAATAAGAGCTGGGAGGAGTATATATATATATATATATATATATACGGTCCCAAGATGGAAGGAATTAAGAAAATATGGCATGGTTGTAGATCTTGTCAGGGATGATTATGGTGCGGTTTGCACGGTTTTGTCTCAAAACACAAACCAAATTGTCATGTACATGTTTTCGAAGATTTTTGTAAGTTGTGGTTTTTTAATTAAAACTTAATGCTCGGTTTCAGGAGATTTCGGGTTGTTATACCATTTTAAAAAATAAAAAATAAAACAAGTAGAAATCAAGCCAATAGCTTCTGGGTCAATTGGCATCAGTAACTCCCACAATTGAGAGAGATCTCAAGTTTTCATAATTGGGAGAGGTCTCAGTTCCAGACTCCAAACTCCCTACCTCTTTGCTTATATAAAAAAAAAAAAAAAAAAACAAGTAGAAATCTAGATACTGAATTCAATTTTCTAATATACCAATATTTTTTTTCGTGCTAAGTTTCTAATATACCAATATGCTTAAATAATAAATACGACGCTTTCATAAAAAAAAACAAAAAATAATTTATTAAAAAACTAACATTAGATTAAAAATTATAGTAGAATACTACTATTATTATAAATTTAGGGAAGGAATTATTATTATTATTAGTTGGACAGATCATTAAGATGATAATTTCATTATTTTATATTATATTAAGGGGGAATTTCAGGCAGGTAATGCTTGCACATAGTTATTGCAAATAAATTTGGCAAAAAAATAATGTTTCCAACAAAAATAGACGTATGAGCGAATTGTATTCACGTAAGTTCAATTTTTAAAGTATTGGTTTGAAAATGTGTTTCTTAGGTCCCAAAATACCCTTAAGTTGAAAAAACTCTAAATCTAATTTTAGATGCAATTTTACGTCCTCTACTCGTGACTTTACGTCCTCTACTCATCTGCACCTAAAACCTCTAACCTTTGAATTGAAGCATGCTAAAATTTTTGGACTACTCTGCACCTAAAATCTGTTTGAATCGAAGCAGCTAAATTTTTCGTAGCATTTGAAATCTCTTTGAGTCGAAGAAGAGGATGCGAGATACGTTTTCTTGGAGTAGATAAAACCGATGGCTCCGATAGATTCAGGGAAAGGAAGGTAAGTTTTTTTTTTTTGTAGATCTGTAATAGTATCCTCTCTAAATTAATGTGAGTCCGTGTCACTAGGTTGAAGCGATGGATTTGGGAATTATGATTTTGTTGAAATATATAGAGGAAACACAAATTTTGAACGTAAATTCCAGCTTTTCATTCATGGAGTTAAAATCTTCTGCAACTCTTAAATGGATGGATTACAACTTTGATGGAATGCCTTTTAAATATTATATACCTGGACACCCTAAATGTTGTTTGAGTAATGAAGATAATATGATGAATATGTTTGTCCTGTGTAAGATTATAGATGCCCGATTGTTGACAGTTGATGTTGATGATGAAAGAATTGCATATCTTGGAGTTTCTACGGGAAGTAGGAACAGGCATCGCCTATTGACGGTGGCGGTAGCACACCGTTACAATTTGGTGGTGCATGCAAGGCAACTTCCTTATAGATGGTAGGGAAATAGTTTTGTATTAACACGTGAGAGACTGAACAAGGATGTCATTCATCTCCAGGATATGATTCTGACCATCGGAGATATAATGTTAAAGGTAAAGAGAAGTTGTTGTTATGTTTCGGTTGGTCATCCATATCAGTAGAGTTGGTCAAAAGTTTAGTGGTGGTGTAGAAGAGTTTGGCTGTGAATTGAGTAAATATTCCGTGGAGGTTGGTTTTAATTTCAGCTATGTAAAAAACCATAAGGATATGGTAGTTGCCGAGGGTGGGAGAAAGCATGATGAAGGATATGGTTGATTTGTGAATGTAAGTATTTCAAGAGTAGATAGGTCTTTCTATATAAACAAATTGAACAACATACATACTTGTGGGCTCAGAATGATCAAGGACAAATCTAAAAGGATGAGTTCTGTTTTAATATATGAAATTATTGTTGATCGAGTGTCTTCAAATCCAACACTCTCTGCAATTGATGTATCGTAGTTAGTGAAAAGTGATTATGGCTTGGATATCACGTACAGTAAGGCATTGAGGAGTGTGGAGAAGGCTAGATCTGTTGCTTTTTAGAATTATGATGAGTCGTTCCAAGAATTGAATTCATACGTTGATGCGGTGAGAACGATAAATGTTGGAAGTTTGATAGAGCTTGAAGTTGATGATAACAACCGATTTTGTCGTTTGTTCGTTTCATTTCGTGCTTGTATTGAATGTTTTAAACATTGTTGACAAATGTTATTCCTTGATGGAACGTTTCTGAAATCCCAATTCAAGGGCATCCTTCTGTCAGCACAGTGAATGATGGGAATCAAGGTACCTAAAACACAACAATGCACGCAATTGTGTGACGCTAAGTGGTGCACGAACATGAAATTTCACTGGTGCACGAACATAATCTTACTAATGCACGAATGGTATTACAAGTAATGGTGCCTCAAATTACAGGCCATTAAGTGGTGCACGAACATAAACTAATTTGTGCACGTAAAAGCATTTTAATTATTGGTGCACGAAATCACATTGTGTTTTCTGGTGCGCGAAAATCTATTGCATTAACGTAGTGATGATTTATTTTGTAGGTTTGTTCCCGTTGGCTTTTGCTGTTGTGGACTCCGAGAACTACGATAATTGGCGTTGGTTTTATCTTGTTTGAGCAAAATTTTAAACAATGTGGAAGATTTTGTATATATCCGATCTTAATGTTGGTTTGATGGAGGCGCTACCTGTTGTGTTTGGAGTTTCTCTGAAATGCTTTTTTGCTTATATCATGTAAAGTGCAGCCTGCGTTATCGATATGCTGGTAAACACTTTTCAGATAAGTTTCGCTAGAGGTTATGTTTTTTGCTTGATGAATGTGCATACTCCCCGATGGTGGCTATTTTTAATGAGAAGCTTGTTGTTTTCAAACGAGAAGATTGATCAATTTTGGAATTTTTTTACAGGACTTTCATTGGATAAATGAACAAATGCATACTCTACTGAGATGAGATATGGAGAGATGTATTCCAATGCAGCCTGGTCATTCAATTCATGGATATTAGAGGAATGGGTCTTCTTATTACACATATCGTTGATTCTATTAGGGTTAAGTTGATGTACTTGTTTTCGGCTAGGAGATTAATGGCACAACAATGTAGTGAGGTATTGTGTGCTCGGATGGAAAATAAATGGGCATCTTATGTAAATGAAGGTCGCGCGTGGAATGTTAAGATGTCTTCCGGTTGTACTTTGAAGTGCTTTCCTATCCTGCAGTTACTGCGCACGCTGACAATAAAACATTTTCATGCTACAAGTGGCAGCTGGATGGATTCCCATGTCCTCATGCGATTGTTGTATTTATGATGAATAAATCGCCATTCGATGAAGTAGTTGACAAATATTTCCATGTTAGTACGTATAGGCTATGCTATGAAGGAGTCATTTTTCTCATTCCAATATATATAAAGGTTGATGTTCCTCCGATTGAAATGGAAACAAATGTATTACCCCAAAAAGGCAACATGGTCGTCTAAAGAAGAGAATAATTTGATATAAATGAGAAATCATTAGACAGTTGTGTCACGTCGTTGTAATAAACATGGCCACAATAGGAAAACTTGTAAGGAACCTATTGGATGCTTTATTAAGGCTTTTGAAGACATTTATTTCACTGTTATGTTATGTATGAGTTTATATTATGATATTCTGGAGATTGAGATAAACAAATCAAATGTGTTCATGCACCCGTAACTGTATGTCCTTGTGCAGGCACTAGTAAGAGCATGTAATGTTCGTGCATCAATATAAGTTCATGCACCAGTTATGTTAACCTTTTATAAGTTCACGCACCAATATTATTTTAAGTCCGTGCACCAGTTATGTTGAGTTAACCTTTTATAAGTTTATGCACCAATATAATTTATGTTCGGGCATCGGTTATGTTAAGTTAACATTTTTATAAATTGTGCACCAATATAATTTATTATCATGCACCAATATGAAGTTTGTACACCAGTTTTATTGCATCAGTAAAAGATTCCAGCACCAGTTATTTTATGTTTCATGCACCAAAAATCAATATAAGTTCGTGCACCAGTTATGTTAACCTTTTTATAAGTTCGTGCACCAAAATTATTTTTAGTCCGTGCATCAGTTATGTTAAGTTCACATTTTATAAATTTGTGCACCAAATTATTTTAAATCCGTGCAACAGTTATGTTAACTTTTTATAAATTCGTGCACCAATATAATTTATGTTTGTGGACCAATATCAAGTTTGTGCACCGGTTTTCTGGCATCAGTAAAGATTCAAGCACCAATTATTTTATGTTTCATGCACCATTTTACTTTTGCAAATTCATGCACCAAATATTTTTAGTTCATGAATCAATATGTACATGTTACATGCATCAATATGTACATGTTACATGCATCAATATTTTTAGTTTCGAAGAACTTATAGCTTATGAACTACGCGTCTTTTGCATCTTGAAGTGTCATTTCACCATCTTAACCCGCTAACCAGTATTATAATCCACGCTTGAATGCTTTGGCATTAGTTGCCATCTCATAACTTTTTCCATATTCATGCAGACGAATATACCACAGTCTATGGAGCCAAACTTTTGTTGTGCGCTTCTTTGGCTCAATTTCATATCTTTGTTTGCTTTGATATTGCACACCCTCTGACATAGAGTCCTCCTGTATAATTTTGTGTATTTTTTCCTTCGACGTATTCTTTCTGTAAATTGAATATGAGTTCATATTATTTTGTTAATTTACTTATAGTATATGGACAAAGCATTTATGAAGTAGGGTGGTTTTGATGGTCATAATATTGGAATCAAGGATATTACTATTAAGGATAATATTTTAAAAAAAATTGAATTGGGACTCCATAAAAATCAGCTGGATTACATCTTCGAACAGTTTGCACATATATATTTAATAGATAAAATGTATATTTATCTAAAAATTTAAAATAAATTAACAAAAAAAGGACTATTAAAAGAAGCCAAAAAATAATTATTAATCTTTTCTAACCTTTTCTCCTTTTAAATAGGATTAGAAACAAAGGTCGGGTCCCAAATTAGTGTAATCAGTAGTTTGAGCATTGTTAAATGCAACAAAGGCCAAAGCAACAGTCAAAGGGTAAGGCTATTGATAAAAAAAATGAAGTCCAAAAATTCAATGGGCTTGCAGTAATGGTGTCCCATATATCAATACCTTTTTTTTAGCAACTATTACAACTACGATGGGAAGAAAAATAGGAGACTGCGACTTAAATACGAGACTTTTGGATAATAATTATGATCGATGTTAAATGAGTTACAATCTATCGCATATATTAATACTTTTTCATGTCCAATAGTTACAGGAAACACATAAGAGGTCATGTAAAAATACTTAAATGTAATATTATGTCAATCAATCATGTCAGAATGTGAATTGATCAATTCAAACCGGCCATGATCACTAAGATATTATTATTTCCTATTGACTCAATGGAAATCGATCTTATACTTTAATTTTTCTTTTTTTCCGGACGAGAAATGACTCGAACACAAGAACCCTTACATTTCTTACATTGAGAAATATATAATAATCATTAAGTCAAAGCCTTATTGTCATCGATCTTATAGTCTGTATTTAAATAAGATAGAACAATTCAGAACCCAAAGCCTGACAATTTCAATCCAAAAGTTTCAACCTCACAACTCGAAAAATGTAATGTTATAGTAACCTCCAATAGATTGACCAAATTCTTATAAAACTTTAATATATTTGAGATGATTAGACTTTAATTTTGAAAAATATATTTATATTTAAGGGGGGGGCGGATATTTATGCTCGTTTGACCGTATTTCAAAGAATCCTTCAACCCAACACGTACCCTTTCTTCTCCAATCCTCCAATCTATCCTCCATGCAACAAAAGCGTGCGCTTTTTATCCCGTCCAATGTTCAAGAAAGAACTAAGTCAACCAATACTATTTGTATCATTAATCCTTACTTCCATAATCTGTTACAAAATCCTAATCCCATTGCATCCATTGTATCCTTTTAAGGTTGATCTCTTATCTCAAACAATACCCATAAATTCTTGTGATTATTCTTATGGAAAGTGGGTTTCGGATGAAACTCAGCCCCAGAAGAGATATGGTGAAGATTGCCCTTAAATGGATCCTGGATTCAGATGCCAAAGGAGTGGGAGAAGGATTTGGATTACCAGAAATGGAGATGGCAACCCCAAGATTGTAATCTTCCAAGGTATATATATACTACACATGCATGCGTAAAGCTTTCCTGTAAAAAAGTAAAAATTATTATATTTGATCAACTCCCTCGTGCATGGCAATTTCGAAGACACCGATATCCAAGGACACATCCAAACATGGTGTATGTTTTTCTTATATTTGATTAACTCCCTCGTATGTTGAGAATAACATAATGTATTTGTCCCTTTATTTCATAATTTTCAATCAAAACTGTTATGAAATCTTTACCCAAATAATCTGATTGAAGAATTACTCTTGAAGTATGTAACGTAATTCAAGAATCACAAATGGTACTGCACTGACTTCGATCAACAACTAATCAAAGACTTGGATTCTAAATGCAGTAACAAATACCAACTCAATCACATTTGTATTATCAGTTCTTGAATTGCCAAACTTGTTCTTTATGCGTGCACTAAACAAGAATACAAATGTACAGAATATGGTATGATGCAGCAAACTTTGATCGTAAATGGCAGATAATTAAAAAACATGAAATGAACATAAAGCACAAGACGATTTTACGTGGTTCGGCCAACGATGCCTACTTCCACGGGAGACACTATATTAATGATCACAAAGTTTCTAAGATACAAGCAATTCACCACAAGAGTTCAATATGATTAACATTTCTATGATATACAATGAGATCACCCTTGAATTCTTTCTCAATTGCTCTTCCCTCTCTCAACCTGTCAAGCATGTCTTTATTTCTGATTCAACTCTCCGGGAGAAAAAGTGTATTCTGTCCTCTGAAATTGACCCCCCATATAGGGCTGCTTCCTGCAGAATATAACCTCACTTTAACCATCTCCTAACTGTTGATCCAGCTCATCAACTCTAACTGCCCATTCTTATTTCTTCAACGGCTAGTACTTGATGGATAATAAGAAATAACTTGCTTGATGGATAATAAGAAATAACTTGCTTGACTTATTCCAATTGTGACCTGTACAAAATATATGACAATTAAAATCAACAAACCGTCTGTGGGAACGACCACGGCAATCGGAGTGCGATCAAAAACATCAAGAAGGTAGCCAAAAGATTGAAAGGGTTTGAACTCTGCTTGCTGGAAGTTTCTGTCCAAGAAAGGGGCGTGCATCTTGAATTCTTTATCAAGGAATTGAAATTGGATCAATCAGGAACAGATTGAGATTGAGATGGGTGCATTTTTTCTTCAAGAAAGGGAAGAGAAAGCAGTTTCTTGGAATCAAGAATTCATAGCAGAAATTTTTCTTGGAATTCTTGGTGGATAATGAGAAGATAGCAAGAAGTTTCTGAAACAATTTCTACAGCAAGTGAGACGAGAAGTGAAGATCACGAGTTTCCAGTTTGGGTATTCACCGTGCCTGATATTAAGGATAGCAAGGAAAAAGGGTCTAAATGGAGTTGCTGCGAACAGCCTCTGTAGAGACAAGCATTTTCTGAAACAAAAGGAGATCAAGAACGGTCGTTCTTAATTGAGAGGCAGATGCAGGGATGCAAAGAATTGGAGAAGTGGTTTTTTTTCCAAGAATAAAAGGTGTTTGAACAGAAGAGGAATTCTGTCTCCGTGGAATGCAAGATTGCATCGAGACCATCCTTTTGCAAACTATTGGTGGAGCATTCGAGAGAAGAATGATGCAGGAGTGCATGAGCAAAACTGACGCTGGTGAACATGGTGAAATGAATAACAGAGCCGATGACTTGAGCTGTGGACAGGAGAATTTTCAATGCATAAATCCGTATCAGTTCTTGGAAGAACTCAACAGGGATATAAGGATGTGGATTTCTTGTGGGAAGTTCTTGGATATCATTGGATGACAGAGAACTTCAAGAAGAAATGGTGCTCGAAAATTTGTTGGAGTGGAGAAGAGGATACTTGGATCGAGGTGGAGCTTTGAGGGTGAGATTAAAACAAGGTGGAGCTGCGAATTCTTGGAGAATGAGTAGAGTGCTTCAATCTCGGATACGCCTCAATGCTATCGGTTGTTCTGGAGCTTGATCATCGAGGGTTTGATTGAATGAACATAAGGGTTGTGCATGTTCTTGGTTGAGGATATGAATGCTGATTGAATAAGTTGATAGGGTGGAGATTTGTTGAATATTGTATCAACTAATTCAACTCAATTTGTTACTGAAAGAAGTGGTTCGATGCATCCTCTCTTGAGTCAACATTACATAAGCTCCACGGCAGTTAGTGGGTAATTACTTTGGTAACCTGATGACTGGCTAAAGGGCTAAGGACAACCTGCTGTGTAGGTTACTCAATATACCATTGTATAAAGGGCAAATGGCACGGGAAAGAGAAGGGAGGTAGAGTCAAAATGAGAGATACACAAGAGAGATAGGAGAGGAGGATCTGTGGGATCTTTGAGAGTTTTGTTCCAGAAATAAATCATGTACTTTGATGTTCTTGTATACTCTAAAAGTGATCAATGAAATGGCTCTCCCGGTGGATGTAGGTCCATTGTTCGCCGAACCACGTAAAGTCTCGTGTCTTGTGATCTTAATTGTTTGATGCATTTCATTGATGTTTCTTGCTCCTCGTATTATCTTGTGTATGGATCATTTTAGTGCCCATAACCTACTGCCATTAATATTTGTTCATTGCAAGTTTATTGTCAATTGATCAAGTTAGCACATGGTCATGTGGTGCAATGGACGTGGACTTCTCGATAATCAATTGACCGTGTAGTCTGATTCTTGATCAAGGGAACTGTAGTGGGTGCAATTCATAACAAAAACATATCCTGTAGATTCGATGCAAATGACTTTCTCCGACATAGCCAAAACCGTCGGATAGTTTTCGCTGGGGACTCCATCCGCAGAAATCAGTGGTTTGGAATTTCAACGGTGGGACATAATAGTTTGGAGAAACACTTGATACAACATCAAGAGTTGTATCCTTTTCGGAGGGGTTGTAAGTTGTGGAGGGGTTTATGTCATTGCATAGTGTGGAGTCTTATGTAAAGCAATGAATGAAGTTGCGATAAGGTGGTCGAGGAAATCAAAGTCCGATTTTGGTCATGGTTGTCAACTTTTGTTTCGGTGCGTAATTATACTCTGGGAGGCAGGAGACTGGTTCGTCAACACAGATTTTGTCTTCAAGTGTATTTCAAATGGAAGTCGTCAGATTGGATTGGATTGGTAAGTTATTGGGATGAAGCTTGGAAGGAGGATTCAATAGTTGCATTCTAGGGTTGGTTTCCATTTTGTTATTTTTCTTTTCAATGTAGTTGTTGATGTTCTTTAGCCTTTTGATTTCGTTGTAATAGTTTTAGATGGCTTTTGATTAGAGTTAGATTGCTTTTTATGTATTTGTTTATTTTTGGGTTAGAGTACCCTAGTGCTCCTATTAATTATATCTTTGTCTCAACAAAAAAAAACAAGGCGTTTCTAATATATCCACAGTATACAGAGGCTCTCTCAATCAAATTCCAAGACTGCAATCTTACTGTACAAAACTACAGATTGCCTTACCTGGTAATGATTGGCCGGCCACATAAGAATGCATCCAAAGAAGACTGGTTTTCTGAGAAATGGGCCGGTGCCGATGTTCTAATATTCAATGCTGGTCATTGGTGGAATCAAGAGAAAACAGTAAACTCGTACATTACATCCAGAAACCAACATTTTTGCACGTGCACTATACACACTATTCTGGTCATTCTATTTGAACAATTATCAAGGCTGCAAACAAATCGAATTGTACTACCTATTTTTCTTACATTCAAGCTCGAGGCCAAATCTTTTTTTACCACCTCAAACCTCTATAAACTTGGCTTTATGTCAACTTGGAGTTCGAGTTTGAACTCTATTCTTTTGGTGCAAACTTAACTATTGAGTTTTAATCATAAAACATTATAACTTGAATTTTTCTGCTATGAAGAATATATTTGAACATGTTCAAACACGACTTGAGTTCGATAATTCAAATATGAACATAATGACATATAAGTTAACTCGATTCATTTCCACCCTATTTGTATCTATCATTAGGCTGCACAATCATCCGAACTTGTAAAACCCCAAATCATTGTCCAAAAAGGTACGGCTGTGTGTGTTCCAATTATTGTTTCTTATTCATTTTTTCCCCTATCAGGGGGATTTATTTCCAGGAAAGAGATTATGTTAACATGACAATGGATGTAATAGAAGCCTTCCGGAGACCCCTCAACACATTGAAACTATGAGTGATGCAGATTTAGAGCCAGAAAAGAGTTTATGTATTCTTACGCAGCTATTCACCAGTACATTACAGGTAAGCTGTCGAATGTTAAATCTTCTATATGCATCCAAAGGCGATTACATCCATACATCTAACGGGCGGATATCAACCTTGGCAATAAAATATAAGAACTTGAATATGACAAGTCAAATTGCAGGGATGGAGAATGGAACAAAGGTGGATATTGCAACACAAATACAGAGCCAGAAACAGACTCTACACAAAGCTGGAAGCTGAGCCATTGAACAATATATTTACATACGAGATAGTCAAACAAATGAAAAGTGCAAAAAGGAAGGTCCATTTATTGAACATCACGTATTTGACAGAATTCAGAAAAGATTTGACACCCTTCGAGTAATCGTGACCCAGGTACACCAGAAAATGCTCCACAAGATTGCAGTCATTGGTGCCTACCTGGAGTGCCGGACACATGGATTGTGCTTCTATATGCTGAGCTGATGAAGATGGGTCAATTACATGAAAAGGACGTTTGTGCAGTACGTAAGGAAGGCATGGTGAATTTGGTTACTCTGAATTTTCATTGAGGCTTGCCTCCTCCATTTCTTTCACTTTTTCCACCTTCCTGAAGAGGTCTAACCTGTCATGTCTGTATGTGGAAGGTATCTGCCAGGGAACGAATAAAATCTTCTCTCAGGTTGGGATTCTACGCTCTAAATGAAAGAAACTACCGGAAGGTTCAATGATACATACCAATGCTGGAACGTATCTTTGAATTGCAGTCAACATGGCAGCATGACCAACTGGCGTAACCTGCAGTAGATTTGCATCAGCACCAGCTCATTGGAAATCAAGTTCCAGGAGAAGAAAGCTAAGACTTAATGTATTTATGACCATGTAAACCATCTGCCAAACATGGAGTAGTTTTATTTTGACTTGATAAGTTCCTGAATGAGCATAATGCAATTACAGAAGCAACTGCCTTAATCCCTTTACCTTAAACAGCCTATAAGAGGGTAAAACTACTGAAAGTTGGTTTATTACACACGCTTATCCTACTCAAAACCTCAACAAATAATAATAATAAGGCAAACAAAATTAAACAAGCAATTGATCCATGGTATAGAAACGGGAAGTATTTCCTTCCCGGTGATGTGCATACTAATGTTTTAATTAGGATCCTGAAGAATCAATGCCAGGAAGAGAGATCCATACGCGAATATTAGATGGGGATTGAGCAAGAGGACCTACTATAGTGAAATCTATGTTATAGAAGATCATGAATGACACTAAAAGGCATGTGATTGGATTCCCTAGCACTACCCAATAAAAAGAGCATGTACTTTGGTGCTACAGAGATGTTACTCTAAAATCTTCACTGGCTGGACTTTAATTGATCATAGCCCCAAGAAATGTTTCAGGAATTGGCAATTATTAAAATTCTCTGCAAGGTGCATCACACTGGGCATGACTCTTTCATAACTAAGATCAGGTACTGTGATTATAGTTGTGCATGTAGTCAACCTAAATACTGAAGGCAAGCTTACCAATGAAGATCTTCATATGCACACTCGGAATCAGCGAGGCTTTCAGGCATTCTATTTGAAAATTCATGTCCTTCAATACCCATGCTTAACTTTTCTATGAAAATAAATATTTATTTTTTAATAGCAGGGAATAACTTTTGTGTACCCAGTGAGTGGTCAATCATACATTTAACTAACAACCTCAAGCAATCAATGCACATGTGATTACAAATATAAAAAGCACAAACATAGCAATTCAGAAATAGACTGATACAGTAGGCAGAGTATTATTGACAAAGTAGATTCACACAGATAAAACCCCAACCTCACTCAACCAAAAGAAGAGAAGCATGTATATGAGACCCATGGCAGAGACATCATTGAAAAAAAAGTCTTACTTGCTTACCGGGAGGAGCATGAGAAAACCAATCGGAACCGCTGATGCCAAATCAGTCAATGTTCTTCGGAGTGCCTGCTTTTCTTTTTCTGCTAATTCATCCCCTATTAGAGCCCGCCTAAGAAGGTCCATGGCAGCAGCAACATCAATGGCTAGAATCTGAGTGCCTTGCAGAACATCCTGTTGATGAACATCACACTTTTTTAGTTTCTGCATAGGAAAGAACATATTGTTGTACAAAATTTTATGGGTGTGTATCTTAAGAAGGTAGCAAGAAAAAACAACAAATGGCTTTGTAGTAGAAATGTCGATGCGAGATTTGGAATCTCCGTCCTTAAGACAATATTGCCCCGCTACGGTGCTAACGGTTCAAATGGCAATTTATCTCCTAAGATACAACGACTATGATTTGTAATAGGAGCACTCCAAATCACAAATCCTTTAAACCACAAAGGTTTAAAAGCACTCAATATTAAACAAGGATAAAAATCCACAAAATTACTCAAATTTTGATCTTCAATCTGATGTGAATTTCGAATATTCCATGTTTTAATTTGTTCAAGGGTTGTTTCTTATCTAGTATACCAAGTAGTGTCATCAAGAGACCATTTGGAAGCATCCAATCATGAAAAAACGCAGTCAGAACGTGAAAACATGCATCCTTGCGCAGGGCGCGATCAATAGCTACCCTTTTTTCAACTCACTGCCGCTCGCGATCGATCGAGGCATAAGTCTCAATCGATCGCGAGTCCATTATTAAATTAATGCATGTATACAATTGAGCGTTTTTAACGAACTATTATGGCATCTGGAGAGATAGCTTGCGGCTTTGAATCTTTCATAGTAGTATTCAATCGGATTTACTTGACTTAATAGTGAATTTATAGTCTTGAACTATTTAGTCGTTGGTGTAAACCAAAACAATTGAACCCACACCATAACAAATATAACCTTCGTATTGGTTTCTTAGTGTTGTGTCCATTACGGCCTTGGACCACTCTTGGTTTCATAAGTGCTTTCCATATTTGAAGCAGCCACTCTTGGTTTCATAAGTGCTTTCCATATTTGTAGCTAATCTCTCCTATAAGAGTATCCCGCTACACTCCAACATATTCTTATATGTCTTAGGAATCATTAAAGACTTTTTGCCTATCCTCGTACCCCTTTTGCAGGCTACACCCCTTATCATAGGAATAGGTTGAAGATTGATCTCCAAGGTGTTTATACAATCTCATAATTTAGTTGTCCCTTTTGAACTTAGATCTTGGGATCTCCAGTCAACAAGGTTGGGTATCCACTATGAGATTTTGATTATAAGGTTTTAACCTCATTCCCCTCGATAAACTTCCACATCATCTCTCAGTTAACCATTTCAAAAGCGGCTCTGTGATTTCACATAATCACTCATGATTATGCCACTAGAGATCATGCAACACATTTTAGTTGCATGCACAGGATTTTTCTCTAACAACTTATAAAGCCACCCGGCCGAAGAAACTTTATATGTTTTACATAGAGAATTTTCCACAACAGTATATCTTCAGCTTTGGTAATCACATAACCTCTTTTGCATCATTTTATCCTTTTATGATATTTCCATCATCGAATTTTAAGCGTTGTTAACGCGTTTATTTCTTACAAAATTCGAGATCAGAGGAAATACTCAACTTTAATTCACAATTAAATTTTTTAAGCGCATAGATTTTTAAAAATTACAAGTTCAAGATTCTGTTTCTTGCAAACTTGAAATTTAAGCGCAAAGCTTAAAATTTAAAACTCGAATTAATCCTTGAGTTTTTATTCTTTATTCCAAGTATTGTTCTTGATGCATACATTTCAAAAATGTCTCGTTAACATTTTTTCTTTGTTACTTGATGATTTCTAAATTGCTTCTCTAATGAGCATATCATCAATACACAAGCATACATATGCTTAGAAGTGTACACATTTATCACACTCGTTGATCTATTTGACAACATTATTTGTCAAACTCTTCATGTCACTTATTTGACGTATGTTATGACTTCACTTTAACCTTTATATTTCTAGTTTAGCAAAGCACCCCCACGTTTCAAATATTGTAGGAAACTCTATTTTCTTTCCATCGCACGGTTTTTCATCCTTCCCTAGATGTGGTACTTATTATGTGATTGACTCATAGAATTGCAGCCCCCAACAACTTCGGATAGTAACGAATGGCACTAGCTTTCAAACTTTCGTGTTTCAAGTTCTAAGCGTTATCGTCTTACAAATTCAAATTCAAGATTTTATTTCTTAAATTTTCGGATTTAAGCGTACTTGCTTACAAAAATTGAAATTTGGATAATATCCTCAAACTCGGTTCACACTTTGTAATTTAAGCGCACTAACTTAGAAAACTTGAATTCAAGATTTTAAATCTTGCAAATTAATGTTTAAGCGTACTAGCTTAGAAATTCAAAATGAACCAAATGAGATATTACCACGCCTAGTCAAAATTTGTGCTTCGGTTAATCACTTGTGTTTTAAGCGTACAAAACTTAGAAACTTGAATTCAAGATTAATGTCTTGCAAACTCAAGCTTAAGAGTCAAATTCTTAGACAACACAAGTATAATAGCAAACCTCATTTGCTAAATTTGATTGCAATCTCATACTTGAAGTGTTTAAACACCTCATTGGCCTCGTTTTTGCTTCATAACAAAGAAGTTTCTTTCACAACAATATCATCTGCAGATATTGATAAAGTAACAAATTACTTTTCTCACATCTCTAGTTTGCACAATCTTTCCATCACAAACATCATTGTGAGTTAATCTAGAGACGTTACAATTCTTCTAACAAATGAATGACGATTTTGTTAACTTAGTGCCCACACAAGCAATAAATTTAACATTACAATTTGTGCTGCGAACTATGGTTTAAATGATCCTAACAATCATGCCACAAACCATAAGATTCAATACAGAAGTAATAATATAAATTTTATTGCTTTCAAGATACAAAATCTAATTAAGCGGTAAGCGCTAGATCATCCAAATCATTTGAGAGACGATCTTCTTCGGTCACATTTATTTGATCCATAGCCTTCCCACGATCGTCTTTATTGCGACAATCTTTCGCCATGTGATTGGGATTTCCACATTTGTAGCACTTGCCTTTCAACTTCTTCGTCTTTCCAGATTTGGAGGCCATGCCGTCAAACTTGTGTTTTGTTCCGGCCTGTTTTTCCACTAAGTTCACTCGTGCTTCATGTTGGTGCCAATTTTCCTTCCTTTCAGAAATTCTGTTGTCCTCTTCGATTCTCAAGCGAACCTCAAGGTCTTCAAGATTCATTTGCTTGAGATAATTCTTGAAGTCCTTCCATGACGGGGGCAACTTCTCAATCATCACGGCCACTTGAAATGAATCACTTAGAACCATTCCATCCGCATCAATTTCGTGCATGATTACTTGCAAATCTTGCACTTATGCTATCACCGAACCATTTTGAAATCCAGGAATCGTCCAACAATGAATTTCTTCATTCTGGCATCCTCGGATCTGTACTTTTTCTCCAAGGATTGCCACGATTCATTGGCCGTCTTCACTAGACAATAGACATTGTATAATGTGTTGTCCAATCCGTTGAGAATATAATTCTTGCACAGGAAATCGCTTTGATTACACGCATCAACCGCAGCCCTCTTTTGGTTGTCGGTTTCACTCTCCATAATAGAAGGAGCATCCTCATTGAGGAATATTGGGTTGTCAAATAAAACAGCATCTTTTGTTGCCATCACTTGAAATCGTTCCAACTGACCTTTTCAGGCCTTTCACCATTATGAACTGGAGTCGTCGTTGCACTGGACGAAGCCATTTGTTGCTAATATTGTCTTAAGATTGTTGTACAAAATTTTATGGGTGTGTATCTTAGGAATGTAGCAATCAAAAACAACAAACGACTTTGTAGTAGAAATGTCGATGCGAGATTTGGAATCTCCGTCCTTAAGACAATATTGCCCCGCTACGGTGCTAACGGTTCAATTGGCAATTTGTCTCATAAGATACAACGACTATGATTTGTGATAGGAGCTCTCCAAATCACAAATCCTTTAAACCACGGAGGTTTAAAAGCACTCAATATTAAACAAGGATGAAGATCCACAAAATTACTCAAATTTTGATCTTCAATCTGATGTGAATTTCGAAAATTCCATGTTTTAATTTGTTCAAGGGTTGTTTCTTATATAGTATACCAGGTAGTGTCATCAAAAGACACCATTTGGAAGCATCCAATCATGAAAAAACGCAGTCAAACGTGAAAACACGCAACCCTGCGCAGGGCACGATCGATCGCGCAATAGGGCGCGATCGATCGCGCCCGTTTTTTCAACTCACTGCCGCTTGCCATCGATCGAGGCTTAAGTCTCGATCGATCGCGAGTCCATTATTTATTTCATAATTTCCAACACACGTCACTCAAGATACACATCCTAATGTGTTTTGTCAAACTTAACAGTGATGTACAATATTATGTTTCCTAATCTATGGAACAACACGTGTTGAGAAAAAATTATAATATATCATTTGGATTTGAAGCCAAGAAATACCATTTCAGCTCACAACCGTAACAAGCTAGGCAGATGAAGAGGGTACTTTTGTGGATTTCTTTTATAAGTGTTATAATTTGACTTGGCTAATTAACATATGCACTTTTACTCTTTTACCCTTTTGTATTTTGTGTTTGTTTGTGGTTTTCTTCTTAATGTGCAGGTTAATCTCAACCTTGAAAGGATAAGGAAATTAAGGGCTGAGATTATTTCCTCCTAGTGCATTTAAATCTTAGAGGGACGAACAGAAACGACAGAGGGAAAAGAAAAAGAGTTCAGCGGCGGTTTCTTCTTTCTGAGGCAAGGAGAAGGCGATTCTTCTTGGGAAAAAGAGAGCGAGCACCGAGGGGAAGAAAAGGATGAGGAAATCAGATTGAGTGAAGGCTATACACTGTAAATTTTGTGAGCTTTTCTTTTGTATCAACCGAAATGGTTTAAGAGAGAAAAACAAGCGAAATTGAGTGTTGTAAATTCTGATACATTCTTTGTTGCTTTGGTGCTAATGGAATCGCTCCCCCTCCCGTGGATGTAGGCTGAAAAGATTACCGAACCACGTAAACCGATGTCATATTTTCTTTCCTTGCTATTTTTTTTCGTAATTGTTGATTTCTTTTAACTGCTGGTGAGTAAGTATTGATTCCAGAATGCATTGGTTTTGTCCTACTGTTGGTTATCAAATTTTGTTCTGATAAAGAATTATGTTCTGCGGGCGTGGGTTCTAAGTGCGTGAGTTGGTGAATTCACGAGAACATAGATGCATGAACTTGAGAAATAATTGATGTTGATTTAAGTGAATTAGTCTTGGATTAAAGAAAGTAATCTTGGCTTTACATTTTTGCATTTGTTGAGTGACATGCACAAGAAGGCTAAATCCTAACAGATTTATTTCAAGGAAATCGTTTCTGCATAGTGCAAATAAAATTTGTAGACAAGAACATAGTTGGTATATCGAATAGAATTGGTGCGATCGGATCAGTCGAGTTCCATAACAATAAGAAAAAAAGGAAAAAAAAAAAGAAAGGGAACCTGTTATAAGAAAATCAGCAAACCAAATGCATGGTTAAGTTTATCAGTCAAATATACAAGAAGAAGATATCAATACCGTGCTTGTTTCTTTCAGCTTATCCAGTGATTTATTAATAATGCTGTCTTTCTTCTGAACATGGTCCAATCGAGCACCTCTAGAATCATTATTGTATCTGAATGTGCCATCTTTCACCAGTGTTTCCTCCTGCACAAAAACAATTGATCAATCTCATCAACTAAATCAGGAAACTAAAAGCCTTGTTGATGAGAAAACAACATCTACAAAATGTAAGAGAGATAAATGATAAAGTTTACAGCGGACCATATTATATCAGATGCTTGGTAAAGGGCCTTCAGGCCACTCATTCAAAACTGAAAGATATAGATCATTAGAATAGAGTTCACCATCAAAGATTTATAATCTGCCACCATCACTAATGTTCTCTCTTTGTCTCACTATTTCGAAATATTCACCTCATTTAAAACCATAGGAAAGCACCCACTGCACGATGCATTAAGAAAACACGGTTTCTGAAAATGGTTCTTTTTTTCTGTTTTTTGAATGCGTGTGTCCCTTCATTAGGGAGAAATCTGAGTGATTTTTCATTTAAAATGTAGGAACTTAAAAGTAGATACGGTGAACCATTCAAAAAACATATCTAAGGACTTTTGGTTTGGGCAAAGATGACATGCTTTCCATCAAGTAGCACTAGGTAATAAAAAAGATCAGCCTACCTAGTATTTGACAAGTTCAAAAGGCTGTTCAGCCTGCTTCAAGCTGAATTCTGTCAAGACCATAGTGCATACGCCACGTCTCACACAACCAAATATTTTCTTCTTGTTTTTTTCTTTTTCTTTTTTAATTTCTATGTTAAGTAGGCACCAAAGTAGCACATCTCACGCCACCCTGATCAACCAGTCAGGAGGTGAAACCACAGCCTCTATAACAAATAAAATAAGTGAACTGTAAGGTATCAAAATGTAAAACACCCTCTATTATTTTTAAGTAAGCAAAACCTAACTAATCATTTTAATACCAACTAAACCCAAAACTTCAACTCTCAGTATCGATTGCCCCAAAAGTTGGAGATAACACACACTAAAGTTATAAAAGATAGATCATGTAGCATCAAGACTTACACGAAGGAAGCATTGTAGGCAGAACATAGATTATAACCATTAAAAATAGCCTATCATGCGCAAAATTATCCTGGCAAGTGGCAAGAAAGTCAACGTGTATTTCCTCATATTCACATTGATCGGTACTTTCTTGAACTCGTTCCTCATGTTCCATCAATTCACTTTTTAATAATTCAAAGCGCTGAATTTCTGCGGATTCCGAGTCCACTATTTCATGTCAAATACAATGGATTTTGACTCGATGTCTCTCAATTGAGATTCTTGTTCTTTATATATACAAAGTGTCATAATACATTACACCAATTATGCCTTATGTTATGTCGCTAAATTATAGACCTAGCATTACATACACCCCTAAACTATGGCTAGCTAAATATGTTAAGCACAATATACATGACTGGCATTTTATCGCCTGCAGTATCTTGTTCAAAGTACTCATCGATCTACAAAGCGACCAAAAAAGAAACTTGGGACATCACTATAAACCAGTTTTTTTTCAGAGACGTGATTACTCTTAGGTCAAACTACGCCATGGCCGGTCCAGTTTCGGGCAAATGAGAAGGGTATATATGGATCAGGAAGATTCATATCGCCGACCCCACTTAGTGATGATATAAAGGCTTGATTGATGATGATGATTAATCTTAAGCCAGAGCAGTATGGTCATTTAATATTTTCAATCTCTATAAACCAAAGGTACGTTGACCAAACTTTAGTTTATACTTCTTAAAGGAACAGTAACCACTTTGCAACCCCTGATTTGACACAATAAGATTCTTTTAAAATATAAGAAGTGCGTTTTGGGTGTGTTCTTATGCCCAGCACATGCAAGGTGGGAAAGAGTGACATCAAATCTATGTTGCACGGATACTGACATTGCGACACTGACACGACACGGACACGGCGACAAGGATTTTCAAAAAAATTTAAGATACGGCACGACTGGGACACATCTGAATATATATTAAAAATACTAAAATTCACATTTTACCATGTAAAATCAACAAAAAATATTCTTATCAAATTCAAGAAACATAAATAAATGCATGTCACTAGGATCATAATAATATCATGCATACTGACACCAAGTACATATTACTTTAATTATTATAAAATTTAACAAACACGTCCAAATAAAATATAATACCAAAAATATTCTTACCAAATTCAAAAATAAGATATATAAATGTATGTCACTGAAATCATCATTGTATCACTCATACTAACAACAAATGTATACTTTAATTAAATTAAAGTTTCACTAACACGTCTAAATTTTATTTTAGCCAAAAACTTTTTAAATTGTACAATTAACACCCAAAAATGTCCTTTCTGCGTCGAACACCCCCGTCGGCCACGTTCGACATGGGTGTCCGATTTTGATGGAAGCGTCCGATACGGGTGTCCGATTTTATTTTTTTAATAAAATTTCGGACACGCCACGTGGCGTGTCCGACACGTATCCGAGTAGTGTCCGAGAAGTGTCAGTGTTCGAGAAGTGTTCGACACTGCGCCGAATGATATTTAGGAGTGTCCGTGCATCATAGCGTCAAATGAAAAAATAAGCAATTTTCACACAAAGATACCAAGGTTAAACCTAGTCCTGGAACATAAAATGATGGACATAGTGTCTGTAAAATGAAAGCATATGTCCTTCGGGCATTAAGATATTAACCCAGCTCAGGCTTCATGAAAGATCATGAAAAATATAGAGCTATAGAAATCTAATCTATGCACCACCGACAAAATCTATAGTTAACCGGTGAACAGAAGCACCCAGCCGGGAAATAACAATCATAAAAAGTTCCAAGTCATCGACATTTAAAAAGATCTGGCAGCCATAGAAAATCAAATGCATAATATATACATATAAATGATTAGTTGCAAATCGAAGTCAGACATACACTTTCATCAGCAGATGAGGAGTTCAGATCAGAGGATCTGGCTGCACGTCGGACAAAGAAACTCCACAATCCATAGGACCTGCCAAGGCAAAAAGAAGAAAGATACTAACATAAAATCCAGAAAATTTACATAAATACAAAACGAAAATGAAAGAGGGGATAAAATAAGAGACAGGTTATCTTAGAAGTCTCACACCTTCTGATCCTATCAAATTCTACATTAGAACTATTTTCTTTTCCTCTGGAATACTGCCTCTTCTCATCAGTTGGAGTAGCAGAGGTACTGACATCATCACTCTGGTAGATTGAAACAGAAAGATGAAAATTTACAAATCAAATTGAAAGACTGGTCCAAACATGATAAGGACAATAAAGTACATGAACTGAAAGACTAGATACTTTGAGATGGCTCATAAACAAAGAAGATCCGATTAATTGATTAATATAGGAATCAGTTCAATCTACTAGGTATTGTATATTTTCTTGGCTCTTCTATATTGATAAGATAGCTGTGAAGACCGGAATCTGCAGCTAAAATCAGCTCAACAGATCGGGTCAGCAGGTCCAAATCAGCTCTACATATGCATCACTCAACCTATGGAAATCCATTAGTTTTATTTATCCATCAGCTCAACCTATGGAAATCCATCAGCTCTACTTATCAAATCAGCTCTACTAAAGACTTGGTCAAACTCATTACTCTTCATTAGTTTCAGAATCGTAAAAAACGTGAGCATTATGGAGGTTAATGGCAAATTAATGGCTGGAGTTGTAGAGGTTGTAACTCCCAAATTCGCACCCCATAAATAACAGATCCATCATCATGAAGAAACTACAGAAACTTTGCTGCAAAATCTCGAAATACAAACACACATTCTGTTATTCCAGCAACGAGGAAGAATACCATTTTGAAGACTCTCTGCACCCAAACCAATTCACACAAACTTCTGAAAATTACTGTAAGTGGGTTTTTACTAATAATTATTCATTTCTTATTGAAAAACATATGTATGTGTTAACTCAATCAAACTTGTACAATATTTTGAAATTACGAGATTCTAAGAAATTATGATAAAAGTATGTTTTGAAGCACTGTAATTTCGAAATCCAATCGGTATGGATTCCGAAATTCTGACCCTGCAGCAGTGGGGTTAACCATTTTTTTCTGACGTGATACAGTGGTTAACCGTTGTTCTGGTGCGCCAAACATTTTATATGTTCTGACCTCATCTCTAAGAGAGTTAATTCTAGAAAACTGATATCAATACCAAGAGGAAAGTAGATAATTTATTGTGCTTATAAAATATGAAATCTGTTATGTTATGAAAAGTATACCGATTTGGTATAGGTACTGATCAGGCTCTAGGTGAGATTATCAGTTCTGGCTCTAGGTGACAATCTTTTAGGCTCTGATGAGCATTATAATAATCTGTTTTGTTGATTTTAAATATCAGTTATGTATCAGTTTTAGACCTATTTTGCATAAAAACTGTTGTGAATATATATATATATATATATATATATATATATATATATATATATATATATTCTGTTTGATTGACCCCCATTTACTGGGTGTTTATCCAAACACTCACCCCTTACATCTCTCCCCGGATAAAAGCCTTTATTCAGGGGGTGAACCGATGTTCTGACCTCATCTCTAAGAGGGTTACTTCTAGAAAACTGATATCAATACCAAGAGGAAAGTAGATAATTTACTGTGCTTATAAGATATCAAATCTGTTATGCTATGAAAAGTATTCCGATTTGGTATCGGTACTGATCAAGCTTTATGTGAGATGATCAGTTTTGGCTCTAGGTGACAATCTTTTTAGCCTCTGATTAGCATTATAATAATCTGTTTTGTTGATTTTAAATATCAGTTATGTATCAGTTTTAGACCTGTTTTGCATAAAAACTGTTGTGAATATATATATATATATATATGTTCTGTTTGATTGACCCCCATTTACTGGGTGTTTATCCAAACACTCACCCCTCACATCTCTCCCCATCTCCCCAGATAAAAGCCGGGGGTCTGAGATAGAAGAAGATGAACAACACCAATTTTGGGAATGGTGATCTGCTACGGCCAAAGAGTCAACCGTTTGTTGTTATTAGTTTTATTGATTTTATTCCGCTGCCATTTTAAATTTAAGTCGAGTTATAACCGGTCCTTTAATATTTCAGTTTGAATTGTAAAGAACAAATTTCTACTTTAGGGAATGAAAGACTGGTTTATTTGAGATCTGTATTCGAGGCTTGTTTTCGAATTTTCAATTTGGAAGCAACGCCGGTATTATCGGTTCCGGGCTAAGGGCATGACAATAGCTCACAAACAAAGAAGATATCCTGATTAATTGACTAATATGAAAATCAGTTCAATACACCAGGTACTGCATATTTTCTTGGCTATTTTATATTGATCCATTTATGATACTAAAATTACATTTGCCATTCTTAACACCTTAATATGAATGAACTATCACATCGACCATCATTCATAGACCAGCCATTTAACCAAAAGAAGGAATATCCCAACTTTACGCTTTGCCTCTGTCCAAAAACTTTCGTTCCAAAACCAAAATCCTTGAAATAAGTAAAAAAAAATTAATACCGTCTGAATCAAATTGTGGGATCCATTTTTGGGGCAAAAAAACATATGGCACGGAGGAAGCATTTATAACCGTATTTCAGAAAAGTTTTGGCGGGTAGCACCCTTAGAGGATTTCAGCATATACCTGCTGAAGAGAAGCTGCCTTGGCTCTAAAAGATGCCTCGAGAAATTCAGCCTCTTTCTTCAGTCTCCGAATCCTTTCAAGGTCTGAACACACAACTTTCAAATGCTCCTTTCCAGAACTAGAGCTTGATACACGCAACTCCTGGAGTAGTTCTTCAAGCCGTAAAAGAGCTCCTTCAATGGTCTCCAATGCACAGAAGAAAATCCAAAACATCAGTTAATCGCAATTACTTTTTTATAGTTCAAGTCCAAAATAAGTAGAAATGATATGGCTCAATTCACAAATCAATAAACTACACAAATCAGTTAATCAAATAACTACAAAAACATAATACTGTCAGAAGCAGCAGTCAAAGTTCCAACATGTCACAGTTCTTCTGATTCAAATGAATGCCAATTTTTAGAAAACAAAAAATTGTATAGAGGACTCGGAAAAACTCAAGTCATGCAGCAAGCAACTAAGTGTCAAGTACAATGGATTTTGACTGAATACCTCGCAATTGAGAGTCTCGTTCTATATATAATAACATTTACAATTCTAACTGTAGAATAACAGAATATTGGAGTATGAAGCTCGTACTTCTTAATAATAATAAAGAGATACAATGCATCTCCTAATACCTAGAATCAAGGAAACAATCTAATCTAATCAAGGAAATAATCTTTTTTTTTTTTGATCAGACAAAATATATATAATATGAAAGCGGTGAGAAATCACCGAAAAAGTTACTACAAGATGTAGAATCAAGGAAATAATCTAATCTAAAAATAAAAAGTAAACGAGATAAAATCAAATCCTATAAATATTAAATATTAAAATACTAATATTTTATTTAGAGGTCTTGATAAGTCAAACACATGTCATCTTATCTATTATTCAATATACTAAGGAAAGTAATTTATACAACCCTAAATCATTCTACTGCCTAATCTATTCAGCATGTTGACTGGCTGATTGATTGAGTGCTTGTTTGGGGGAATCTGTCAATAAATCTAAATCTCAATACCAAACCCAATACTCTTTCAATAGAGTACTTATTCAATTATATAGTATAAGATTACATGTCTAAGAATCAATCTATATCCCTAAGATTCTGCCAAATCTGCTAATTATCATCTATATTACAAATCAAATAATATCATATCAAATATTACTATATCTATCTATATAATATTTATGTAATATCCTTGATATCCCCCCTCAAATTGATGCTGGCCGATCAAAAATCATCAATTTGTCGATCCAAATAATTCGCCGCAGAAGAATCAACACCATAGTCGGGCAAATCCGTCGCAAACACTTGCTCAAAATATGTCTCGCACCGCGACAAAAGTATAAACGCACAACACACATGCAAGGCTCAAACTCAAAACAACCGTGCAAGGCTCAAACGCACAACTACCGTGCAAGGCTAAAACACACAACTACCGTGCAAGGCTCAAACGCACAACAAACGTGTCAGGCTAAAACGCACAACTACCGTGCAAGGACACCGCAAACGCCGCGGCAAAAGTACTGATCACTACACATCAGAAGTGTTGTGATCACTCAGGTCCCCAAATCGAGCAGCAGCCACAAACAAAGATTCCACCCCCGGAATAAATGATGAAGAAGATATCCAGCGTGCACTAACAACAAATCGCGAAAGCCAGATCGTAAAGCAACGAGCTTTGATTCTAAAGAAAGTGTCTCTGGAACAGGTACATGGGAACAATAATCAATATTAAAGTTGCTGAGTTAAAGATCCTAGGCGATCGATGCCAAAAAATTTCCAAAAGCCCTAAACCAACCCAAAAAATTACCGATGGAATATTGGATCGAGACGAACAAAACCACTGCAGGGAAGAATTAAAAATTCCAGAGATCAGTGGAACGAAGAACAGACGCACAAAACCGAAGACGCAGACACCTCTGTGCACCAAAAACAAATCGTGGAACGTGCACACCCAAGAAAGTTTTGCCAAAAGGGTCAAACGGATCGACCGAGAGCAAATCCAATTGATTTGCGAGCACCCACAGAAAATTATTCCGAACAAAAAGATCCAACCACTCTGAGAACAAACAGAGGGATTATGACCAAATTCCAGGAACCCACACAATGCCTTGGTGATTTCACGAAGAAGTATCCCGATGAAAGTCACGATCACTCCAAAATCAAAGAAAGGAGATTGCGCTGAGCAGTACACGATGAACAGTAAAAACGCGATGAACAGTACGGGATGAATAGTATGCGATTAACAGTGCGCGATGAACAGTAATCGCAAACCCAAGACATCGTACAAGATTCGGCCATTGAAAATCTCACGGGAAAAAAACAGATTGTCGCGCAAACAGTACGCGAAAGGAAAAAATAAACAAAGAAGCAGCGACTACTGCCTGCCCCCAGCGCTGCCGCCGGAAAGGCGATTAAGCCTGGGGGCAGAAGCCCAGCGCAACCTGTAAACCCTAACTCCCTTTTTGTTTTAAGCTGACTTTGATACCATGTCAATAAATCTGAATCTCAATATCAAACTCAAAGCTTTTTCAATAGAGCACTTATTCAATTATATAGTATAAGATTGCATGTCTAAGAATCAACCTAAGAATCCCTAAGATTCTGCCAAATCTGCTAATTAACATCTATATTACAAATCAAATAATATCATATCAAATATTACTATATCTATCTATATAATATGTATGTATATCCTTGACAGAATGCGTGTGCTTGATTCAAGGAGTTGATAGGTTGACTTCACTGATTTGATGCTGGTCGTGCGGAAAGCATCAATTTGCCAATCGAAAAAACAACGCCCCAATCGGGCAAAGCCGTCGCAAACACTTGTGCAAAATACTTCTTGCACTGCGACAACAGTAAAACGCACTTCTACCGTACAAGGCTCAAACGCACTACCATTGTGCAATAACGAAACACACAACCGTGCGAGCCTAAAACACACAGCAACAGTGCAAGGCTCAAACGCACAACAACCGTGCAAGGACGCTGCAAACTCTGCGGCAAAAGTACCGATCACCACACACAAATCGGAAGAGGTGTGATGATCTAAGAACCAGAAAGGAAACTGGCTGAACTCGACGGAAACGAACAGAAACCTAGCAGCCGCAAAACCCGAGCACCGCCGCCGCAACTTGACAAAATTAAGGATTGCCCATGAATTTATGGAGATTCTTGGAGTTGTTGGCATAGAAATACAGTAGCACTCAGAACAACGACGTATACAGCAAATTTCGCTATCTCCAAGATTCCCTTCGAAGTAGCCAAAGGCGACATTTGAATTAATTTCTTTATCAAAATTTGTAGTGAATCAGAGAGATCTCACAATGTAGCAGTGTGCAGGACTCACTGGAAGGAAGAAATGTATGAGAACTGATGGAGATACGCAGGTACAGAGGAGGACTATGGTCTGCTGGGTTTTGGGCAGTAGAAATAGGTTGGCCCATGTAGTTTAGTCCAATATTGCTAGGCTTTGAGCAAATATTGGACCAAATTGTGATATGTGCATCATAAGTCATTAGGCACCCGCCAAACAGCTCCGCCACCTCGATGCGCGAAACCCCAGCCACCGTGAAACCCTAGGTGCAAAGACCCAAATCGCGAAAAAACCTGAAGCTAGAAACCCTAGGTTGCGAAAACTCCCCAAATTGTGAAAGCCATAGTACATAAACCCAAGAACTCGCGCAGCCAAGGAAAATAGCGAAACCCTAGTTCTCGCAGCCCAGAAAAAGTCGCGAACCCCTAGCTCACGCAACCCAGAAGAAGAAATTGCAAAACCAAACAAGATGGGGACAAAATTGCGAAACCAGATCGAAGTCATAAAAAAATCGCGAACCTAGATCTGCAAAACTCCAGATCGCGCGGAAAAATCGCGAAGCCCAAGTCCGTCGCAAAATAGCCGTGCAAAGCCAGACGGAAAATTGCCGCAAACGCTAGCAGCAGAACCGGAGGCGACAGAAGAACACCACCAAATATGAGACGAAGGCTGGAACAACAGCATAACCAAAGTCGTAACAAAATCGAAAAACCCATGACTAGGACAAACACTTAGCCGTCGTCGTTGTTGAAGGATAAATCCGTCTGGCCCCAGCGCCGCTGCTGCCACCTTCGAAGAAGACGACGAAAGCTGGGCGCAGGAGATTGATCACAGCTTGAAAACCCTACAAAATTTTATTTTGATATGGCTCTGATACCATGTCAAGTACAATGGATGTTGACTGAATACCTCTCAACTGAGAGTCTCGTTCTATATACAATAACATTTACAATTCTAGCTAAGGAAAATACATTTATACAACCCTAAATCATTCTACTGCCTATTCTATTCAGCATGTTGACTGGCTGATTGATTGAGTGCTTGTTTGGGGAATCCGTGTGCTTGATTCAAGGAGTTGACAGGTTGACTTCATTGATATTAAGAACCGAAAGAAGTTAAAACCCACTCCAATGGTAAGACTCCTTCACTGACATCACTCGTTAGTGCAAATGGATATTGAGAGGTTTCCTCTAGAACATATTAAATTTCTATTGTCGATAATTCATTTCAAACCACAAGAAAACAAAACAGTTTGATCACCGTTTATATCAAAGTAAAATAAAAATTTAAAGATCATAATCAGCACAATTGCAAAATACCTTATCAAACGATTCAGACTCCTTATCAACCGGTGAACGATCCAGTTCAACAAATCTGCGCATAAATTCCAATAATTTAATAAAATAATATGTTTCCCTTCAAACTACTGCTTCATTAAGCATGCTTGCTTTTGGAGTAAAAAAACAAGTTAACCATGACTTGGAGCCAGTTTAATCCACAACTGAATAAATTTAATTCTCGAATTCCATCATAACAACTATTTGAATAAGGATAAAATAATTCAAGATATTGAAGTTAAAAGTTTCTGACCTAAATTCGTAATAACAACAAATAGACAAATCGATCAAAACTTTCTGTGGGGTTGCTGACTATTATATGTAAGAGAATAACAAAAAATTTTAAATCAAAAGGGCCATAACACACACAACTTCTATGTATGACTTATGAAAGTATAAATTTAATTAAGCCAAAAGGGTCAATATGATTTATTTGTCCTTCAAAGAAGAATGCAATCATGCCAATCGACTCATTGCTCCAGCTATAGATGTCGTCAGGGACCTTGCATAAGCGTGGCCATTTACGATGTCTTTCCAAAGAGTTATCTTTCTTCATATGTTTAGCAGTTTTGTGAGAGCAACCTCTCGAACATATCATCTTACTTAAAGAGCAATAAGAACACTGTTGTTCTTCCAAAATCCATTCAATGTAGACATGTTTTTGCCACCATATAGCAAAGTTTCAAGAATGTATTTGCAGAGTCAGCAAGAAAATTAAAGCATCGGAACTTCTTCTATTTCAAGTGCGCAAACACTTAGAGAGAGAGAGGATAGAATGATTTCTTTCCCTCCTTTAACTTACTTATGTATTTCCAGCTCTTTCATGCATGCTTCTAACTTCTTGTGCCTGAGATAACGAACAAAGATGACATTATTTGTTTAAAGCTTGATTGGAAATTCCGAACGACGACTTTGACAGGTAATAAAATTGGATACCCTTTGGAAAGAAATCTCGCTGCCCTAACATTAGAAGGATTCTCTGACCATTCACTGTACTTAATAAAGCTCTGGATCCAGTGAGAGCATACATCTAACACTACAGGAATAGCTATGGTATTTGGTGGACCATCTTTATGTTTGTTTCCGAAGGTAGGCTTGTTGGTACTACTGCTCCCAGGATAAAATGGAAGCCAGTCCAGCTCCTCGCACACAACCTGTCACATAAAGACTCTGTTAAGTTGTATGAATCATGCAACTTATCATCCCGCTGATTTATTCAGCATGCTAACCTCCACATACAGTTGATAAGAACTTATTGCTGACAGCTGAGGATAGTATAAAACACTGCCACCGATGAGATATCTGTTTTGAGAAGGGGGTAAGGTGGGAAACGTGAAATCATTAATCAACAATTTAATTGAAAATGAGTGCTGCAGCACACCGTATTAATCCTTCAAAAGGTTCATCCATGGTTTCAAAACCATTAGCAAATAGAAACGACTGTGTGCTTCTTCCTAATGCAATGAAGAATCCAAATAAGGCCAAATCACTTTCCAAAACCTGCAATACAATGGAAAAAAGGTTCACAATACCAGGATGGAACAATGAAATATATTTTTCACATTAACATAAAACTAAAAAGGAGTTCAAAATAACCCTTAAAACTTTTCTAAGAACAGGCACAAGGCTACTCACTAACTTGTGAATGCGATTATGAGACCTAACATTGTCAGTCATTCCACAGCCTCATAATTTTGTTGTCATGCATTATAAAAGATGCACAAGGCTACTCACTAAAAAGTGAAAGTGATTGTGAGATTCAATCATCTGTCTTAATCTCCAGAGTGTCGTTAAATTACTGGATGCTTTATCACAGAAATCATATTTCAATTGAGAACTGGCAGGGTAACCAACATTTTATATAAGCCTTATTGAATTCTCAACCATATGTGATGCTTTGGGAACTAGTCACAGACTAATTATACAAAATATCTGGAAGCAGAAAGCCAAAAAATTGCCAGCAACTAAAAAAAAATTCAAAATTGCATTAGCACTTTACAAGCAGGCGGTCAAAATAATTCCCCAGATAGTTCTTAAAACCTTGGATATGTGACATGATCATAAAAACTTTGTTCAAGCGTGGCATCAAACTCTCTTAAAAAAACTTCAGCCAATTTAAAAATTATCGAATACAAGGATTATCAAATCAGCAAACCTCTCTTTCACAGGTAGTGACTCTGTTCCAAATTCTCTCCCGATCTAAAGCTTGCTGCAGCTGCTTTTGTACTAGACCCACCCAAAATATGATCTCTTCAGCATCAGATTCATTTTTCATTCTACGAGATGCAGCTCGAGGGCCAAAATGAACAAGAAATTCTCTATGCAGGCCAATTTCCTTGATTGAATAGTAAGCTTGGCAAAGAGGGACGAATTCAACCAGCATGTCCATCAATCTACCACTTATGTCAGAAATAACGGAAAAGAATTGAAGACAGGAAACTTTTGTTGGTCCAAGTTTTGCAATTGCTGCCATGCAACTAAGTGCAAGTATGAGAAGGGATATGTCACTTGAATTGCCTGAATTTGAAGATAAGCCTTTGCTGTACCTGAAAAAAGGGGTTAAAACTTACAGAACCCTTCCACTGTTCTCATATAGATACATGTGGGTATTCAATGGACATAAATGCACTTACACTGCAGTAGCAGTTTCAAAACGCTTATCCTTCTCAAAATAACCAATAAAACTAGTCACCACAGTCGGTACTTGCTCCAACCAAAACCAGTCAAAAATTTCAGCTTGTTTGGCTAACAACTTCTCTCTAATTACGTTCTCCAAGGGAGCTGATTGATGAGATAAGCTACATTATAACCATAATATATGCATAAGAATATCTTTACAAAAACATAAAAATCACGGGCAACTGAAACTCACTGGCTAACATCATGCCCAGAAGAAATTCAAAATCGGGTGAATTGCAGCAAAAAGAAAAACGGGGGAAAAAAAACTTCAGAACTAACGAGATAAAGCCAAAAAAATCAATTTTATCATCAAGCAACAAAAATTCCATTAATATCATGCAACACACAAGGTCGACTACAAATGCAAGGGGGCATTGGTTTGTCAAAAGAAGAAAAATTATGCAAAAGAGCAAATGTATAAGAACCTGAACTATAGAATAAAAAATAGGAGAAATTCACCCCCTCCTAGTTTTTTCATTATTTAATTGACTGATGATCTAGATAGATCAAAGGCTGCATGGTAGTAAACAGAACGGAACCTTATTGACTGCATCAACACCACTAGCGTTACTTGAAATATACCACCAGTATTTAAAAGTAAATCAATCCACAACCTTAAAGTTATGAAAAATTTATCCTGAAGTTGTAGAAAGGCCAAGAGAAGAGATGTACGGCTAAAGTAATCTAACATTAATCTAGAAGTCTATGGATTCTTTTGCACTTGCGTAGGCACAAGCTAAGATAATGATCGTGTCTTTACTTTTTCTGGCACAAATCCATACAAATGTAGGAGTCGAATTAGAAAGTTGAGCAGGCAGTAGAAAATGCTTACAGTGCACGTAGAGGCATTACAAAAGAATGAGTGAAATAATTTTTTAAAGACATGTGGGCATTCTCACATATTGCACACTGGCTTTCATCAACAATTTTCTACCAATCAACATTATATAACAACTCGTCTCGCAACATATGATTTTTGAGACACTTCCTATCATACCATTTTTTTGAGAAAGTAATCCTATTTATTGCATTTTAGAGCCAGTGAAATCCAATTGCCTTATGGTTCTTGATTAAATATGGGGATCTCTCAAGAGGAGATGCTACAGAAGTCAAAGAAATGGAATCTTGTGTTCCTTGACATCCACTGTTGTCAATAGCTTCAAGTAAAGAAGTACCATTTTGCAAACTCCACATCCACATCCACATCCAGTAATATGATCGAGGACTGTACTCCAGCTTTGGTGTTTTAACCGCTATTTAAATGCAGGTTCAATGAGCAACATGAAAGATTAATTATCTTTTAAATCAAGTAAAAGACTATCCCTTAACTTCATTCCTTTCTTGCTTTCCATCCTCTTCATCTCCTCCATGACTCTTTAGCAAACTTAACAACACACAGAATGTTAAGACACTACAAATGTAACTTAAATCAATAGACAAATATATTAAAAAAAGAAATAAGTAGAACATTTTCCCATGTGAGACAAAAAAAAAATTTGTAAGTTCAAATAGCATATGCTTGGCTGTGAACATGGGTGGACGCAAGTGGACGCAAGTGTCCTCCCTCAAAATAATAATTTTTTTGTATTACCCCTAAATTGCATTTTGCCCCCCTCAACCTAAATTCTAAATCCGTCCCCGGTTGTCAATGCACATCGATGGACAAAATAATAGTTTCTTCCAAGCAACAATTCCACAAGCCAAAAACCCAGCAAAAGAATATATATATATATGAGAACAAGAAAAGTGGTCAAAGTGAATCAACTCATAATTTTTTCTTCTTTTTTACCTCAGTAGAAGAGATAATTAAATATGCCAGTTTTTTCCTAAATCGGTGGTTCTTTCTTCCCTGCTCTAAGTCAAATTGTTTCCATAAGATTGACATAGAAACATATCTTCAAAAAAAAAAAAGATCATTTTCAGTCACGAACTATTCAAAATTTTATTTGTCTGCAATGTCGAGACTGAAAATAGATGTATAATCGCTAAGAAAGAAGTCCTAAAATCAGTGTTACGATGACTAATGCAGCCAGACACAAATACAGCATGTATAGGAAATTTAAGGATAATGGACAGGGGACCTAGTTAAGATCCGATAAAATTCTAGCTTGTCTAGTTTAATTTTTCAGTTTACTACTTTTCAAGTAAGGATATCTATCATTATCCCATATGCATAAGCATGAGATAAGTTATAGGTTAGAGAGTCTGTATGATCAAATCAGTTCAAAACTCGTATATATACGGAATGGATTTTTGGAATAATAAAAAACTAGGATTTTCTTCTAAAAAATTGTTCAAAAAGATCAAAACAGGTCTGGAATCGTCTAAGAGATACTCCAGCGAGCCTCAAGTTCATAAAGTCGAAGTGACGCAGATCACTGAAGGCAGGAAACATTCTGAGATCAACGATTTTCCAATAAACGTCCCCTCACACGATCCAGAATGCGGGAACATAAAAATAAGCTACCAGTTCTTGAATGAGTATTTAAAAGGCTCATAAAGTAGCCACATGTCTTTAAAAAATCGTCTTTGGTTAAAGCACTGCCAATGGTCTCTGTGGTAAAATGAACCCACACCTTCTTTGGACAAAAACATTGATATCTCTGTCTCTACCATCTCCTCTAGATGAAACCTCAATAGCTGCACGTAGAAGTGAATACACAGATGCCTGATGAAAGTTATAAATCTTTAGCCAACCTAAACAAAAAAAGAACGCCAAAAAAATAACAAACTGAATTCTGACAAACTTTCAAAGCCAGTTATAGCCCCTTAACAGATATTGTCCTTGTTCATACTAATGGCACATTTGTCACACAGAAAACTCAATTAAAAAGTATGGAAACTGGATGAAAGTTTTTCAAAATAAATAACACATACCATCCACAAAATTCCAAAGCACGAATGCAAGGTCCATTTCTCATACTTTTTTTGGATAACTAGCTAGATAACACGTGATAAACACTATATGGATGCCATATATGTAACCGTAGAATGCTAGAAATAATCCAAATGCAATATGTCGAAATATTAGGGTTCTTTGTAAATAGGGATTAGTTAGGGTTTATTTCTTTATAATATTTGTTTCTATGATTAGAGGATTTGATATTATTGTACATATCTCCTAGGATTGGGTAGTTGCCTTTTACAGGGATTTCTTTCCTAAGTTCAAGGAACCATATTCGGATCCTTCCTGTATATATAGGGCTTTTATGCTCTATTCTGAAATAAGAAGAAAATAATTCATATTTCCACATGGTATCAGAGCAATCAATCCTAGCCATCAAAACATAACCTTTGTGCCACCTTCTAACATCGTCGTCGCCACTCATAAACCCTACGGCTGCTCCATCTCCCTCACTCTGCATCGCCGTCCAACTATCAATTGTTTTTCCCAAACGGCTACCCTCCACCACCTCTGAAACCCTAATCTGCCTCTCCTCTCACTCCTAAAGTCCAGCATGGCCACAGATACTCACTCCCAATCTTCGGTCACCTCAAGTCCGAATCAATCTTTCCCTACCCACCATGGAAACTCTGAGAGTTTTCATCCTATCACAGGTCATAAGTTAAATGGCCACAATTTTCTCCAATGGTCACAATCCGTTATGCTGTTCATATGTGGGTGTGGCAAAGATGATCACCTCACAGGGGCTACTACTGCTCCCACGCCTGATGATCCCAGCTTCAAAGCTTGGAAGGCCGAAAACAGCATGGTGATGTCATGGCTGATCAATTCCATGACAATAGAAATTGGAGAAAATTTTCTTCTCTACACATCTGCACAAGAAATTTGGGATGCTGCCCGGGACACGTACTCTAGCAACGACAACACTTCAGAATTATTCGCCATCGAGAGTACTCTCCATGATCTACGACAAGGGGAGTTGTCTGTCACTGCCTACTACAATCTGTTGACTCGATATTGGCAGCAGTTGGACCTTTACGAAGTTCATAAGTGGAAATGTCCTGAAGACCAGGCCACTGTTCAGAGAATGGTAGAAACAAAAAGAATATTCAAGTTTTTTATGGGACTCAACAAGGACCTTGATGAAGTCAGGGGTTGAATACTAGGAATCAAACCACTGCCACAAATCAGGGAAGTTTTCTCTGAGGTCCGAAGGGAAGAAAGCCGAAAGAAAGTTATGATGGGGATATCACCTTCAAACCCACAAGGTGACCGATCAGCCCTCGTTGCTCGGGGACCTTCTTATCACAGCACAAACTCACGGCAAGGAGGAAACCACTTAGCAGGTCATGAAAACAGACCCAAGAGTGGACGACTCTGGTGTGATCACTGCAGCAAGCCTGGCCATACCCGGGATACTTGTTGGAAGTTACACGGGAAGCCCGCCGATTGGAAACCAAAACGGATGACTAATGACTATGAAAGCCGTGGACACTTGGTCTCCACAACTGATCCTTCTCAGGCCGAGACATTCACCAAAGAACAGATGGAGATGCTACAGAAGATGTTTAACTCCACACAACATTTCTCTTCCCTAATTCCTTCCACCACGAGTACAGGAAATATAGCTCAAACAGGTATTCCACCCGCTGCCTTTACAGTTTTAAATGAATCTTCACAGTCCTGGATAGTAGATTCCGGCGCCTCAGATCACATGACAGGAGATGCACAATTGTTTGATGATATAAAACCGTGCCCCTCAAATTTATGTGTCCGTATAGCCGATGGGAGCAGCTCCAAAGTGACAGGCCTTGGCACCATCACAGTATCACCAAATATCACCCTCAAATCTGTCCTTTTTGTCCCTAATCTCACTTGCAATTTATTATCTGTTAGTAAACTCACTCAGGATAGCAAATGCACTACTAATTTTCGTGCCAACTCTTGTGTCTTTCAGGATTTGGACTCGGGGAAGACGATTGGCAATGCTGAGATTTGTGCAGGCCTATATCACCTTAGAATGCAACCAGACTCAAAACACCCCTCCAACCATTCTCAACTTGAGTCAACCTGTCTTTCCTCATCAAGTCAAGGCCAAAAGTCTATTTATTTCAGTTCAAATAAGGATAGTGAGATTATGAACTTACACTATCGTCTAGGCCATCCCAATTTTATTTATCTATCTCGGTTGTATCCCTCATTATTCAGAAATAAAAATCCGCAATTTTTTCAATGTGATATTTGTCAATTCTCCAAGCATACTCGTGCATTCTATTCACCTCAATCTCACAAGCAATCTCACCCTTTTTCCTTGATACACAGTGACATTTGGGGAAAAACACGGGTGAGTAATGTAACAGGGGCTAGGTGGTTCTTACTATTTGTGGATGATCATACTCGTCTCTCATGGGTGTTTCTGATGAAGGAAAAATCAGAAACCAAACATCTCTTCATAAAATTTCATACAATGATAAAAAACCAATTCCAGACAAATATCCAAGTCCTTAAAACCGATAATGCCCCTGACTATTTCAATAGCACTCTTGGTGACTATCTCTCTGACCACGGAATTTTACATCAAAGTTCTTGTGTCGACACTCCTCAGCAAAATGGGGTTGCCGAGCGGAAAAATAGGCATTTACTTGAAACTGCTCGAGCACTCCTCTTCACTTCTAATGTTCCCAAACACTTCTGGGGAGATGCCATTCTTACTGCCACCTATCTCATTAACCGGATGCCATCCCGTGTATTAAAGTTCAAATCCCCCTGTCAAGTTCTTCTAGAGTCTTTTCCTCATACCCACCTAATCTCAGATATACCTCCAAAAATTTTTGGTTGTACTGTCTTTGTACACATCCATCCTCATCTCCGGAGCAAACTTGACCCAAAAGCCTCCAAGTGCATCTTTCTCGGCTATTCACCGTCTCAAAAGGGTTATAAATGTTATGACCCTTCAACCCGGAAATTGTTCACCTCCATGGATGTAACTTTCTTTGAAAACAAACCATTCTACACGGCTGTTCAAGGGGGGAATGTGACAGAACACCCTCTCATGATGGAAGGTATTCACAAGGAGACAACCTCATCTCAAGTACTTTCTTCAATACCTACCGAGCCTACCCAGATTACTCCTAGTCTATCCCCACATGTGTATGAACCTGTCCAAACAGAGTCTACTGCACCCTTAGCCGACCAAACTTCACCAACAAAACCGGGGAACACATATCTGAGCCCACAAAATGAAATCCTTGTCTATTCCCGAAGAAGGAAGCAAGATAAGGAGGTACAACCGGTACAATCTCAACAGTGCCATGAGTCTCAACCGAATCCCACTCTTGACGAATCTCAAGGTATGCTTCCTAGTGAATCTACTAATATTGATATTTCTGATCTTCCTATTGCTCTAAGGAAGGGGGTTCGGACTTGCACTTCACATCCAATAGAAAATTTCGTATCGTACAAGGAATTATCACCCAATTTCCGTGTGTTTTTGTCTAGACTTGATGAGATTCAGGTTCCAACTTCAGTTCATGAGGCTCTAGAAATCCCAGCCTGGAAAGCTGCCACCTTTGAAGAAGTCAAGGCTTTAGAGAAGAACCGGACATGGGAGATTACAATTCTTCCTCCAGGAAAACGAACAGTAGGCTGCAAATGGATTTTTTCGGTTAAATATAAAGCTGATGGAACAGTTGAGCGATACAAGGCGCGTTTGGTGGCTAAAGGATTCACTCAATCATACGGGATAGACTACCAAGAAACTTTTGCTCCGGTTGCCAAGTTAAACACCATCAGAGTTTTGTTATCTATTGCTGCGAACCTTGATTGGCCGTTGCATCAACTTGATGTCAAAAACGCCTTCCTCAATGGTGACCTCGAGGAAGAAGTTTTTATGGACATTCCACCAGGTTTTAACACAAAGGAAAATCAAGGCAAAGTCTGCAAACTCAGAAAGTCTCTGTACGGCCTCAAACAGTCCCCTCGTGCTTGGTTCGATAGGTTCTCGAAACTTCTCAAAGGGACCGGATACACTCAATGCCAAGCGGATCACACTCTCTTTGTCAAACACACATCGAATCAGAAGGTAACAATTCTCATTGTCTATGTTGATGATATAGTCCTTACCGGTAATGATTACATAGAAGCTATCCGTCTTAAAAGTCTCTTGTCAAGGGAATTTGAGATTAAAGATCTCGGAAATTTAAAATATTTCCTGGGAATGGAAGTTGCTAGATCAAGGAAAGGCATCTTTATCTCCCAAAGGAAGTATGCCATTGACCTTCTAAAGGAGACAGGAATGTTAGGGAGTAAACCATCCGACACACCAATGGATCCATACAACAAAGTAGGATCCAAACAGGGCTGTACACCGGTAGACAAAGGGCGGTATCAAAGGTTAGTAGGAAGACTAATCTACCTTTCTCATACAAGACCAGACATCGGGTTCTCAGTGAGTGTGGTAAGTCAGTTTATGAATAGCCCCACAGAAGAGCACATGGAGGCAGCATATCGAATCCTAAGATATCTCAAAAGTACACCGGGTAAAGGACTAGCATTTACCAAGGTTCCTGATAGAGGTATCAAGGTGTTTACTGATGCGGATTGGGCTGGATCTCTATGTGATAGAAGGTCCACCTCAGGCTACTGTACATTTGTGTGGGGTAATCTCGTTACTTGGAGAAGTAAGAAACAGTCAGTTGTTGCAAGAAGTAGTGCAGAAGCCGAGTATCGTGCAATGGCACACGGAATATGTGAAGGTATGTGGCTTAAAAGATTACTCAGCGACTCAAAGTGGAGAACTCAGAGTCAGTTACGCTCCTGTGTGACAACCAAGCAGCTATAAGCATTGCACGAAATCCTGTCCATCATGATCGAACAAAACATGTTGAGGTTGACCGGCATTTCATAAGCGAGAAGATTGAAGCTAAAGTCATCAACCTAGGATACACTCCATCACAACAGCAAACCGCTGATATCCTAACTAAAGCTCTCCAAAGGCCTATATTTGAAGATCTATGCTCCAAGCTAGGAATGATCAACATATACTCCCTAGCTTGAGGGGGGGGTGTCGAAATATTAGGGTTCTTTGTAAATAGGGATTAATTAGGGTTTATTTCTTTATAATATTTGTTTCTATGATTAGAGGATTTGATATTATTGTACATATCTCCTAGGATTGGGTAGTTGCTTTTTAGAGGGATTTCTTTCCTAAGTTCAAGGAACCACATTCGGATCCTTCCTGTATATATAGGGCTTTTATGCTCTATTCTGAAATAAGAAGAAAATAATTCATATTTCCACACAATATATATACAGTGTATGTCATAATGAAACCATAAAACAGTACCACTGAGCAAAAAATATAAATATTCCACTCTACTTTAACATAAATGTATTTACCCTCTCAGAATAATCTAATGAATAACTAGCCACAAGGCCACCATACCAGTGTGCTTCATTTAGCCGAGTCAACTAGCCACAAGGCCGCCATACCATTAGTAAAATAACTTCATTTTGAACAGTATTCTGATATACAGTGTCCAACTTCAATGAATATGCTAGTTGTTATAAACCAAAGTTTAATGGGCAAATAGGGCCCATGAAAAAGAAGAAGACACGTGTTATGATAGGGGGGTGGGGGGGGTAAAAGTGGTGAATAAAAGGGGAAGGGGAAGAGCATTCCAGATTTTATATGTTAGCAAGTGCTTGGGGAGAGGAGATTCTTTCCTTGAGTGTTGCGAGTTTTAGCAGCAATATAATATAATTTCCTTCGGAATCCTTGGGCTTCTTGTTTTGCTACAGTTTGTTCCATTATTTCTGCTAGTCTCTTGGTTTGTTTTTAGTTCCTAACAATTGATTCAACCTATCAGACGATGACTCAACTAAGATGATACAACATATTGTGGGACTTACTGAAATTTATGGGCGTTGATATCGCGAGATGGCTTCGGACAGCGGAGCACTACTTTCAAATCAACTCAACACCATTGGCTGAGGAAGCTAGACAAGGAGTGGAGCTATTGAGGGCAGCGGGAGAGGAAAGTAATCTTGCACTAATGAAGGAACATGCTGCTGTTGATTCTGAAATGGAAATTCTTCCAGGTTAAGGCGGGAGGTAGAGGAACAGTTGCAAATCCTTATGTATGATAGGATGGAGGTTCCATATGAAAAAGAAAGACTAAGCAAACTTCGAAGAGATGCAGAAACTGAAAACCAGGAGATAGCCCAGCTGCAATACGAGCTGGGAGTTGAGCGGAAAGTCTTGTCCATGGACAGAGCATGGGCAGAAGATGAGACAAAGAGGGCAAGTTGTTACTTCAAATTGATTGTGGGTTTTGGGGATTAAATAGTTGTATTATTTTCTGTGTAGAGGACTTGGAAAAGAATTGTATCGATCAATACTTTGCTTAAGTAGTTACTACGGATGAAAGAGAAGCTCGTGTCGCTGGTATGGGGATTGGAGTAGATTTCTGGGGCAGACGTCAGGGTATTGCTGGCGATAAGTTGAGAATTCATTGGGATAAATGTTTTTTTGCTGCAATCCAGATCTACATTTTCAGTTGGCACGATAGATTCTTTCACTTGGGGTTTGTGGTAGTTGTATTCGAAGTTGAGTCGCCAGTGGTGGGCCGAGGGGCTAGACAGAAACTGGAGAAGCCTAGTACCAAAGGATTAATGATGCTTGGTTTTCAGCTGACTATGTTTTATGTTGGGTGGAGAAATGCGAATTTCATCGAAAATCAAGCTTCAAGTCTCAACCTTGTGGACAACGCTGATTATTTACGATGGTGGTATTGTTATGGACCAAAGTTTCATGGGTCAAACAATAGGGCCCATGAAAAAGAAGAAGTGTGCGGTGTTGTGAGTATTCTTGTTTGTATTGTAGTTACCTCTATCCTTTCAGCAGCAATATAATATAATTTCCTTTGGAATCCTTTAGCTTCTTGTTTTGCTACAGTTTGTTCCACTGTTTCTGCTAGTCTCTTGGTTTTGTATTTTTGGTTCCTAACACTTGTAAAGTATAACTTCCAATGAAGAAAATATTAAGGAGTTTCCAAATCAGTCAAAGACTTTACATTTAGTATTCAGAATTCCACGCTCCACATAACTACGTTATACACGAAAAGGAGGCTTCACAAAAGAAATTAATAAGTTTCAATTAAATTTCGCACCGACCTGATAAGACAGAACCTTAGCCCAAGCATTTTTCTCTACACCAAGCCAAGTTGCTGAGAACCAATATATCTTTGATAAAGAGCTTCGTTCTTTGATAGCAAGTTTAAATATCCTTGCAGAATCATGTAATAACTGAACAAGGCCAGTGCTGTAGTCTTCATCCTGCAAGGACTGATTTAACTTATATCTCATTTCCTCAACATTATAGCCAGTTCTCGCTTGGGAACTTCCATTCACAGTCACACCATCATCAGTAGAAGCAAAAGGCAGAAGACAGCCAATCCTTCTTAATTTATAAAAGCTAATAGAATGTTTTCTAAAATCTCGTAACCTGCAGCTAGGACTGATTTTGCTACTTTCTACATGTAAATTCCTTTTGCAATGTTTCTTCCTCAAATGACAACGACGAATTATAAGGTCATCCAATCTGGGGAGTTTTCCATTGAAGTAATAAGCTCTAACGGGTTTGACTGGAGTCCATGAATTTGAACAGCTGCAAATGCGAAATAAAAAGATTGAGCCACAAGCACAAAAGGATAAAAAACTTCATCTGGAACTTCTATGATTAATAAATCAAGTAATTGTTAATAATTAATATTGAATGTTAATATATTATTAAGATAATATCAAGAATCGTTGTCCAGGAGATTATGCACTATCCGGATAGCCACTCACTATCTGTGAGTGATGGTAATTATGTCAAACTCTAAGTCTTTGATTTCAAGGGTCATTAACTCAAACAATTCACTTCAGAAATACATCTATTGGATTTGCATAAGGTTTAGAATCGTCCTTTAACGATTATCAATTATTCAGATCTGTCTGGCTCAATGACTGGAGGTTTTTGGTCCTGAACTTTTATAGCATATGTTTAGGTACATTGAAAATCGATTTAATATGCATGCTATATTTCTAATATTTGGTATCATAACGATTTTCTATCTCCGCATTGATACATAAAATTCTAAAAATCATATTCATACAATTTTAATTCTTGTATCATGAATTTTAATATCTAAAAATTAATTGGAATTCAAAATTCCAAATGAATCAACATCAATTTTGAATGATCCTAGGTTTGAAATTGGAATTCAAAATTCCAAATGAATCAACATCAATTTTGAATGATCCTAGGTTTGAAATTATCAAAATTAGCCGCTGTATGTGTTCATGACCGGACGACCACGGACGCTGCTGAGGGAATCATTCATCGGACGCCGCTGGACGGAATCATTTATCAGAAAATCGCCTGGAACAGATCATGATTTCGGCTCGCGCGATTTGTCTCCTTTTTTATCCATTTCCGACCTTTGATCTGCGGCTCTGGACTTAATCGTCAATTAAGGGTGACCCATCACGTGGGTAGTGGTGGTCGATGGCTGGAACAACGAAATTGTGGCCGGGATTTTCTGTCAAAAGTGCCTGGTACAGCTTGAGCGACAGTGGTGAAATCGCGGTCGATTGAGGGCCGGATATGGCACGGCGGTGGTCGCCGATTTATGGCTGCGTCCGTCGGCGATAATTTCAACGGAGGCAGCGGCGGCTGCTTAGTGGAGTTTTCAATTGGGGTTTCAATTTGGATGACTATGAAATTAGAATTAGTGCTTTTTTAATTTGGGGATTTTGTTCAAATTGGGGATTTTTAATTTAAGGGCATGTTAGGTTCTGATGAAACCTGAAAATTCGATATTTGACCTTTGATCTAATTTTGACTTGAAAAGTTGGGGATTTTTAATTAAGGTTTTCGAGTTCTAGTTTACTTTTCTCAATTTGGGAATTTTGAAAATTGGAAATTGAATTAATCTCTCAAAATTGGGAATTTCGGCATGACAATTGGAAATTTTTGAATTTTCAATAATTTACATGAAACATAATTTAATTTTAGAATTATTCATTATCTTGTTATTTTGTTTATTTCGATAACATATTTGTGATGAAAAACTGTGAGGCATAAATATTTTATGCATAAGGAATTTAAATGTCTAAATGATTCGTATAATTTAGTTTATTAAAGTATAGTCACAATAACTTTAATTGATTAAATCATATATTAACTATACAAATCACATAAAGAATAATAGATATCATTTTAAATGAATAAAAATGGCATAAAATATATTCATGCATTCAGATTAAATGTCTAAGTTTTTCGTATAGTTTAGTTGATTAAATTATAACCACAACAGCTTTAAATGATTATATTATACATTAATTACGTGAATCATATAAAGTATAATAGACATTATTTTAAAGGAACTAAGATGTCATTTTTTGGTCATTCGAATTAAATTTCTAAGTGATTTGTATAGCTTATTTAATTAAAATGTAGCCACGCTAACTGACTGATTAAATTATACATTAATTATGTTAATTATATAAAATAAAATAAGCATTATTTGTAAATAGTTATATTATATATGATTAATTAGGATAAGATATGAATTATTATATTAATTTGCCCATATATATTAAGAATGTAAGATAATTCAATAGTTTTATCATAAATTTGTATGAATCTATTTAAATTATAAATTTAGCATACATTTAATTTTTATGTCAGTGATTCAAACATAACATTTGGTAATTTGCCAATTTGTGACATAAGCATGTATTTTGGAGTTTATTGCCGATATTCAATATATTAATTTATCTGATATGAAATGTAAAGTTCTTGAACTCAAATGTGATGACTATAAGATGTGGGATGAGATGATTTGCCTCCATTTTGGGCTGAAATAGATATTGATTATGCTATAGAAAAACGAGTCACTTCCTATTACTTAAATCAACACTTTCAGAAAACATTGATCTTTAAGATAAATGAGAATGATCTAATTCTCTATGTTATGTTCATAAAGACCAACATTTGCTGGGATCATGGGTTCTCTCGATCAGCATAATAATGTATGTGATTTGCTGAAGACTATTGATGCTCAATTTGAGTCTTTGGATAAGGCATTAGCAAGCACTTTAATTTGAAGTTTCATCAATAAAGCTTACCCGTATTGGAGTAGTGCATGAGCACATCATGCACATGATGCATGGCAGCTCAGCTTAAAACACTTGAGGTTAGGATGTTTGATACTTTCTTAGTGCACTATATTTTGAACACTTTCTCTCATTAATACATTAAATTTAAGATGTCACACATGAGGATAAATGGTCAATAAATGAATTATTGACCATGTGTATTCAGGAATATGGTCGATTGGTGATGGAGCAGATTGAAGTGTGCGTGTAGTTAATTACATAAGGAAGAAAGTTCATTACAAGCATAAGGGAAAAGGCAAAATGTCTATTTAGTTGGACATTAAGAAGGAAATCAAGTTTTCTTTTGTAAGCAAAAGGATAACATTAAGAAAGATTATACTACATTCCAACAATGGCTTGAAAGGAAATATACTCATTTTTCACTATGATTGAAGTTAATCATAACACGTGGTCGATTGGTTCTCTTCTACAATCCATGACTGGCATTAAGAGATGTGTTGTGAATGAGAATTCCTCTATATTGTGGCACCGGAGATTGGTTCATATCTCTACTGATAGAATTAAGTAATTGGTAAATGATGAAGTGCTTAGTGCTTTAGATTTTACTGATTTGAACCTTGTGTGGACTGCATTAAGGTAAGCATTTCAAGACAATGTGCTAAGAGGAATTCTAATATATTGGAGATATACATATGAATATTTGTAGTCCTGATATGGATTCGTATGGTCAGAAATATGTCATCACCTTCAGTGATGATTATTCACGATATATGCATCTCTACTTGCTTCACAATAAATATGAAGCATTGGATGCTCTTAAAGAATATACGGTTGAAGTGGAGAAACAATGTGGTAAGCAAATTAAGACCGTGAGATCATATAGAGGTAAGGATTACTATGGTAGCTACACTAATAGTGTACAAGCACCTGGTTCGTTTGCTAAGTTTCTTCAGGAGCATGAGATTGTTGCACAATACACTATGTCTGGTTCTTCGAATCCAAATGGTATGGCAGAAAGAAGAAACTAGACGTCGGTAGACATGGTGTGTAGTATGCTTAATAGTTCTAAACTTCCTAAGTCATTGTGGACTGAAACTCTTAAACAACAGGTATATATTAAACTGAGTTCCAACCAAGACTGTCTCTAAGACACCATTTGAGTTATGGAAAGGTTGGAAACCAATGCCACAACATATATGCATTTGGGGATGTCCGGTTGAGATAAGAGTTTATATCCACAAGAAGACAAGTTGTACCCGGGGACCATTAGTGGGTATTTCGTTGGATATGATGAACTGTCTAAGAGATACATATTCTCTTGTCCATCTTACATCACTGAATTTGTGGATCAAGGAATGCGAAGTTTCTTGAAAATGACTTGATCAGTGGGAACGATAGATTTCAGCATACTAGTTCTGAAAAGATCATTATGATGCGCATTCATCCACTGCAAGTGATAGACTAAATGATATTTACAACTGCCCTCAAATTCATATGCATGTTGATTAATCAGTCTTACAGATTCCACAAATTGTTGATCATGATCTAGTAGTTCTTAGTGATCGACAGATTCCAGTTACTTTCTATACCTCGTTGAACAACATGATCTTGTCTTACAAGAAAAAGTTAATGCAACATTGAGAAGATCTCTAAAATGGGGAGATCAACAATTCTAGAGATTACATTTTTATATACAATAATTTGATTATAATGTTGGAGTTGAGAATGATCGTGAGATGTTTTCACAAGCTACTGAGAGTAATGAATCCAAGTGTGGCTCGATGCCATGAATGATGATGTTGACTGGCACATAATGGAGTCTGAGAGTTGGTTCAATTGTCTGATGGTGTAAAAGACATTGGATGTAGATGAGTTTTTTAAGACAAAGAAAGACTCGCCGAGAAACATTGAACGATATAAGGTTAGACTCATTGCCAAAAGATTCACTAAGAAAGATCAGAATTGATTATACAAAGACATTTTCCCATGTATCTAAGAAATATTCTCTCCGTGTGGTTAAGGCATTAATAGCCCATTTTGATATGGTTTTGCATCTTGCATCAACTGGATGTGAAAACAACATTCCTTAATGGTGATCTAGAGGATAATGTTTATTTGAAATAACCTTAAATATTCTCCTCTAGTGATGGTGGGCATTTGGTGTGTAAGCATAAGACAACTATATATAGATTGAAGTGAGCCTCCCGTAAGTGGATTGATTATCTCTTTATTCGGTTTTGTTGAGAACGTGAGGATCAATGTATATACCAGAAGGGTGGTGGGAGTAAAATTTGTTTCTTGGTTTTGTATGCATATGATATATTGCTTGCAACCAATGATAAGGGGTTTCTATATGAGGTGAGATAATTTCTCTCTAAGAACTTTGATATGAAGGATATGGGTGAGGCATCTTATGTTATTGACATTAAGATCCATATGGATAACTCTATATATGTTTTGGATTTATCGCAGAAACCTGTATTAACAAAGTTTTGGATAGGTTTCGGATGAGTGATTGTTTACCAATTGTAGCGCCCATTGTGATTATTGTGGGAATGTTGAGAAAATATCAGAATAACATGGGTATTGATCTTTGGAAATAACATGGGTATTGATCTTTGGAAAGGTGCAAAGAATGTTATAACGTATCTTGATGGTCCTAAGAATTGCATGGTTATGTCTAGACGGACTTATAATTTGGAGGTGATTGTCAACTTCGATTCAAACTTTGATGGTTGTGTTGATTCATGTGAAGCAAAATTTGGATACATATTTATATTCGTCACCGAAGCTATATCTTGGAGAAGTGTGAATGATACTTTGACTGTCACTTCCACTATGGATGTCGAGTTCGTTGTTAGTTATGAAGCATCTTCACATAATGTGTGTTTGAAGAGTTTCATATCTAGGCTTAGAATTGTGGATTCTATATCTAGGCCATTGAGGTTATATTGTAACAATTCAGCTGCAGTTTTTATGCCTAAAAATAATAACAGCCGAAGTCGAAGTAAACTCGTCGTTATTAAGTATTTGGCCATTCGGGAGCTTGGTAAAGACAATAAATTGGTTATTGAACACATGAGTCTGAATTAAAGATTGCCAATTTTTTTGATAAAAGACATGCCACATAAGGGTTTTAAGGATCATTTGGTTAGAGTGTGACTTGGTACATGATTTCATTTCACGTACATTTATTATATAGTAATTGAAGCTTTACAGTTATGATATTTCTCATATTCAGTTGTGTAATTCAGTTATTTTGATAAATAACACTTAAGTTGAACCTAGAATAAACTTTGGTTTATTCATTTAGTAAGCTTATCACATTGGGAATTTAAGAGGCATAATACATCGTGATACATTGAAGATACTATTCAATATAAGAGGACACATTGCCATAATTCGTGTATTAGTTTCTTAATTGTGATAGTGAGTGGAAGAATGTTAATAATTAATATTGATGGTTGATGTATTATTAAGATAATATCGAGAATCATTATCTAGGAGATTACAAACTATCTGAATAAACACTCACTATATGTAAGTGGTAGTAATTGTGTCAAACTTCAAGTCTTCGATATCAAAACTTATAAAAGGACACTGCGGATGGTCTCTAAGCCAAGTAATTCACTTTATAAAATACACAATCTATGAGAATTGCATAAGATTTAGAAGCACATTTTTGCTACTATCACTTATACATATATGTGTAAATCAAACTCCGTACAACTGCTGTAGGTAATACTGAGCATTAATATATTTCAGCATATATTTAGGTACATTAAAAATCGATTCAATATTTTTGTTAACCGTAGTTTGATAAGAACCAAAAACACTGCATCCTGAATTCCGAGCACTAAACAGTTTATTTCCATTACCATACAATTTAATCCTCATATAATCGACACAGAACTACAGAAGACGCCTCCACAGTAAGGAAACAACTAAGGGAAACCAACTAACAGAAACCACAACGTAATCCAAACTGTATAAAACCTTACCAGAATGGAAAATTTGTACAGATTAATCCTAAGCAAAAATGCAAACAAAAATTAAGATATGACCTGGAAAAGACGAGATTCTGGTGGTGCGCCTTGAGTGACATAGAACGTACTAGAATTCAACTTCAGGTCGGAATATAGAATTTGGAGTGGCTAGACTAAAATAGAAATGGTGGGAAAATCTCGGTAATGGTGAGAAATTGATATTGAGGATGATGACGCAGCGGGAGCCGTATCTATCATGATATACGTGGGAAGCCAATCGATCACATGATATGTTGGGCCTGGTCTGTGGTGGAATCAGTTTCGGGCCCAGACCAAAATAAGGCACACTATATAGGCTAACATAAGCCCATCTTAAGCCGTGATTGTACAAATGGAAGACTGAATCTCGATGTGTGGCCTTAGATTTTTATTTTTTCAATAAATATTTTGAGAGATTTGATGATATTAAAAAAAAAGTACGTTTAAAAAAAAGTTTATTCCGAGAGCAAGGTTGTAGATAAGATAGAGGAAGGGCCAGATAATATTGAATTATATATCATAATATCTTGATAAGATATAATAATTATATATCATAATATCTTGATAAAATATAATATTGAATTATATTATGATAATCTTTTAGATATATAAATATAACCAAAATCCGAAGATAAAGTATAATCTAAAGATATGTTTTGGAAGATACTATAGAAGATTAATATTGAAGCTCGCAATTGATTTCATTCATTAACACAAAGTATATAGATGTACAAAGTAGTGGAGATAATTATGAATCTCCCTTAATTAAGCTATCTAGAATATTATCTAAGATATGATACAATCTTGGATGATAGTATACAAAGGATTAGATAAGGAAATAAAGATCACGAAGGATCTTCGTTAATACGCCTCCGCAAAATCTACGTGCCAGCAGCCACAGAGATTTTGGAACGAAGATCAGAGAAACAAGACTTGTGGAGTGGCTTGGTTATGACGTATGCTAGTTGATCTTCAGTACGAACAAAGGAGACTATTAGGAGTCCTTTTGCAGAGAGATCTCAGACAAAATGAACATAAACTGCAATATGCTTCATTGTGGCATGCATAACTGGATGAAGAACTAGCCGAGTGGCGCCATGTTGTCACATAGGATGCGGGGAACTGAGGCAGCTGAATACCGAGATCAGTGAACATGTTACGAATTCAACAGATTTCTGCTGCAGCAGAGGCAAGAAACCGATATTCGGACTCGGTGGATGAGCGATCAACTGCCCTTTGTTTTTTAGAGCGCCACGAGATGGGATTGCGACCTAGAAAAATGATTTAGGCAGAAGTGGATTTCAGTTGTAATGGATCTCCAGCCCAATCAGCATCAGAGTATGCAGTGAGAGACGAATCAGTAGACTTTTGTAAAAGCAAACCATGATTGAGAATACCCTTAAGATAGCGGAATAGGCTTTTACAGCAGCCCATTGATCAGCCGTTGGGCTGGCCATGGATTGGGCTAATCGATTTACCGTGAAAGAAATATCAGGCCGAGTGAAAGCCTGATATTGAAGTCCACCAATAGCGCGACGATATTCAGTCTCATCAATAGAGCATGGAATAACAGTGGAGACACTGGTTGCCATCGGAGTGGTTACGGGTTTTGCACCATCCATTTTGTGACGTCGTAAAAGATCGACAGTGTATTTGTGCTGGGAGAGAAATAAACCTTCTTGACATGAAGCGACCTCGGCACCTCAAGAAGTATGATAAAGTACCTAGATCTTTGACATGAAATAAGAGCCCAAGATGAGTAATGAGAGCCTGAATTTTGGTGGAGTCAGAGCCAGTGATGACAAGATCATCAATATAAACTAAGCAGAAAGGGCGTAGAGAACCACGATGAAGGGTGAAAAGTGAAGTATCAGAACGCGACTGCGTGAACCCAAATGTGATTAGGCCGGAGCTTAGAGCAGAGTACCAAGCCCGAGGAGCCTGACGGAGACCATATAAGGATTTATGTAGATGACACACATGATGTGGGAAGATTAATATTGAAGCTCTCAATTGATTTCATTCATTAACACAAAACATATAGATGTACAAAGTAGTGGAGATAATTATGAATCTCCCTTAATTAAGCTATCTAGAATATTATCTAAGATATGATACAATCTTGTATCATAATATACAAAGGATGAGATAAGGAAAGAAAGATCGTGAAGGATTTTCCTTAATAGATATGATTGAATTTCAGAAGTCGTAGGAATCGAGATTCTCAAAATTCAAGCTCTATAAATGTAAGACTCTTCTACATAATAAACGACTAGAAAATCTCTCACAATTCACACAATTTTCGAAACACACACTAGCGCACACTAAAAGGTGTGAAATTTTCAACAATGAAAGGATAGGAAATTCATCGCTTTTTTGCTACCCAAATCCATTGACACGCAAGATTCGTTTCTGATATTTGTAAGTGGACTTTTGTTATATATTCGTTTTGTTTTTTAAAAATCATAAGTATGTTTTGAAAACTTCAATCGATTATGTGAATTATGTTGAAACTATGAAATTCTGATGTTTTGATAAAAATTATATTTTTGAAGCACTTTAAATTTCGAAATCCAATTGGTGGGAATTTCGAATTCTATATCTGACCCTGAGGCGGTGGGATTATAACCGACATTCTGACTTGATACGGTGGTTAACCGTTGTTCTGGGAAGTCCAGACCCTTTATTCATGGGTGATCCGATGTTTCTGACCTTATCTCTATGAGGGTTAAGTCTAGAGAACTGAAATCAGTACAAGGAGGAAATTAGAGGATTTACTGTGCTTTACGCATATGAAAAATATTTCTAATATGGCATGTTCTGTTCTAGCTTTGATCAGAGCAATTTCGTTAAGTTTATGTTTCAGTATTCGTATCAATTTATGCTCCGATTATGATATATGTTTGGAAAATTATGAAAAAGTATTATATTATCACATCGATTGGCCCCCACTTGCTGAGTGTTTTCCAAAATACTCACCCCTTACATCCATTCCCCAGATATAAGATCAAAATTTGAGAGGTGGATCAAAAATCAGTTTTGGAGATGGCAATTAGATGTTATTGTTCAAGATGTCAGTGCTATTAATTTATGAAGCTTCCGCTGATATTTGTAAGAATTATTTGTTTTTATGGAATAATAGACTGATTTTTCATTGATTACGGTTTTACGAGGCATGTTGATTTCAAATTGTTATTGAGAATCAATGCCGGTGTTATAAACCCCGATTTTGGGGCGTGACATTTAAGTGGTATCAGAGTGAACCAAGTTCCATAATCCAACTCAGAAAAGAATTATAGTTGATAAAATTATCATATTATAATTCCAGTCCAACTAAAGAAAATAAAAATCAGTTGGGAAAAGGCGATCCTCGCTAATTACGTTAATCAGAAGAGTACCAATCTGATTAATCAAGTGAGTAACGATTATACTATTTTTATTTTTTAAAAAAAAAAAATTTTGAAAATAGCATACCTCGACCTTTGCCCATCCGCCGCCCCCACCTGCCCCCACTATAACGTTCGGCCAACATACCATCGGAAGCTGCACTCCAAGACGAAGATGCTGCCAAAATTTCAGATCGATCGGACTATGTTTGGATGATCAATTTCTTGTTCGAAACTCAAAAACCTTCACGTCGTCGGCCTGCCCGATTTCACCACCTCCAAACTCCGATCGACCAATACAGGTGTTGAGCCTTAAACGCATGGTTGCGTTTAATGAGTTAAATTATCCCCAGTCAATCTTTGAGTTTTGATGATCAACAAAACTTGTGTTTGTTATACTAATGCATCTACTTAGTGTGCAGATTAAGTGATGAATAGTGGTTTGGTATGAAGAAAATCGAGTGTGCATATTCTGGCCTGGATCGCCCCAGGCGATGGTGATCATCGCCCCAGGCGATGGGTGTCAGGCGAGGCATCGCCACACACATCGACAGAGGCGATGGCTAGGCGAGCATGCGAGGAAGATCGCTCCAGGCGATGATGACCAATGCCTGAGGCGATGGCAACAATTTGATACTTCGCCCCGCACATCGACTGAAGCGACGCCGAGGATGTGCGGGCATGCGCGCAGGGGGAGTTCGCCCGAGGCGATGGCATGATCGCCTGAGGCGATGCGCTGAACGCCTGAGGCGATCTGGACTTCGCCTGAGGCGATGCAAGGATTTAAGCTGCTGAGGCTACGGCATTGAATTTGTGGCTGGATCGCCTGAGGCGATCGGGACATCGCCTGAGGCGATCACAATAATGTAAGGACCCTAGTTCCTTAAGTACAGATTAAAGGCATAATTAGAGCTAACATAAATTATCAGAGTAAAATGATCGTGTTGAGACTATGAGCTTTAAGAATTACATGCCAAAAATAAGGACTATCAATGGACTAATTACATTCCCAAATCTAATGAATGTTATCAACTATAGTTTTACGCTACTCCTAGAGTAGACACTATAGAAAGCAATCCCGTCCTTCAATTCCCAAAAGTATTCTTGACAAGCTCACTGCCTCAACCCGCCTTAGCCCCTTCTTATCATGCCAAAAGTGTACCTACAAGGACAACCCCCAAACATGAGCAATAATATCATTCATATTCAACGCAATATGAATATAAGGCGTAAATGCATAAATCACGATAAAACACTTCCTGTTTTTCCCATGCATTTTAAACGCTTCCAGTTTGGTTGTCCCTGTACCATAACTCATGAGTATAATCAATAGATTATTTAATGGTCTATACATGTCATGACATAATACCATCTCATCAACACCAAATACCAATCACCAATCCCTAGTCTGTCCATCACAATGTATTTTAATGCCTCTCGCTTATTTACATATAGGCGGCATAGAATAACCTCGCTTCAATGGACATGCGGCGCTCCCACCCCTCGCTTCACATTGAGCGGCAAATATTCTTTCCTCGCCCTATATGATAACCACGCTCAAATGTGACATGCGGCGCTCCCACCCCTCGCTTCACATTTAGCGGCAACAAATCAAATAGCGGCAAGCATTAAAATCATCAAGGGATGACCACGACTCATGGGATGTGCACCAATAACCATCATATGCATATACAATCATCATGCATAATTCAACATGTATTTGCATCCACAATGCATAATTCCACATATACTCGCATCCACAATGCATAAACAATGAGTATATTAGATACATGTACCGTTGGGTGCCCGTACGTCCTCTACGTACCTTTCCAAAAGTGGAATTGATATGGCTTCACTTCCTTGGTTGCGTTGCTACCTGTGATGGTTCTACACAATCACACAACCCCATATTAGAAGCCAAATAATAGTCAAATACCAAAAATTCGTCAAAAGAAATCAGTTGCCAAAATTTCACTGCTGGCGAACGATCGCTTCGCTGAGGCGATCGATCGCCTCAATTTTTGCTTCGCGGCGATCGATCGCGCCAAACATGGCGATCGATCCCCTACCTCATATTTAGCCACTGCCCCTCGGCGATCGGTCGCCTCATTTCAGGCGATCGACCGCCTACTCTGTGATTTTGGTACTGCCCATCGGCGATCGGTCGCCTCTTTTCAGGCGGTCGATCGCCTCGCACAGACTCGCGATTTTTCCACCATTAATGCACCCAAAACCATCCCAAACCATACTAAAACTTAAACCATCAAACCCACAACAAAATAACATCATAATCCTCCAAAATACACCTCAAAACAAACATAAATCCAACCCTCAACCAAAACAACACCAACCCACAACAAACCCATTACACAAACTCAAATAACAAACTCAAATCAAAACAAATCTTTGCAAAAACAACAAGGAGGGGCATATACCCTTCCTAGACCTTAAATCTTACCAAGAATCACTCCACAAGAGTTTGAGCAAAGATTTCTCTTCCTCCTTGGGGTCAAAAACGAAAATAAGGGAAGAGGTTAGGGTTGGGGGAATGTTGGGGAATTAAAGAGTAAAATGGTAAAGTGGGTGATAAAGTGGGGTGTTTAAAATGAAATGCATTCCACAATACTATGGTGTATAAAACACCCCAACATGATATTTTTAAAAGCATTAATCCAAAATGCACTAAAATACCAATTAAACTCATGATTTCCAATTAATTGCTAACCATGGCAAATAAATCATGCTAATAACAATTTTCCCAACATGCACAACATGCACCCTGAAATGCTCTCTCAGGTCACTCTATCATGTGACTAAGCATTTCAATATGATAATTAATTCCAGCCCATAATTAATTACCACCATAATTAATCATACAAACACAATTAATGCCCAAATTGCAATCAATTATTTCGGGGATATCACATGAGGCTACGGCATTGAATTTGTGGCTGGATCGCCTGAGGCGATCGGGACATCGCCTGAGGCGATCCGTGATTTATGCTGACCGTTGGAGCGCGGCGATGGAGATCGCCTGAGGCGATGGCTGATGCGATCGAGGAGTGATTTCAGCCTTTTGTGTAGCAACGGCTAGTAAGAGCCTAGGGGGCCTTCTACACTATAAATATGGATGCTTTGGAGCATTTTGAAGCTAAGGAACAAGCCTACAAACTTCTACAAAGTCTTGATCATTTATATTTGAATTAAGCTTTGCAATCTCCATACATTGTTATTGTATTGGAGCTTGTAATTCTTTTATTGTGTGTGAGTCTTGTTCTCTTCGTGTTGGTACACCGTGAAGGTGTGTGTTGAGTTATTGTAAAGGTCCTCCAACACCAAAGCAAGTTGGAAAATTGTAAAGTCATCAACAAGTCTAGTTGGTGCAAGTGTGTGGCTATCCTTGGAGCCCTTAAGGCCAAGAAGACTCGTGAAGAGTGTTGGTAGCTCGTGAAGAGCGTTGTGTACTCGGGAAGAGTAGTGTGCTCGGGAAGAGCGTTGTAAACTCGGGAAGAGTTGTTGTGTGGCTAACTTGGAGCCCTCAAGGCCAAGATCTATTGTTCTAGTGGAACCTCGGTTGGAGGTTATCTAACCGGGAAGAGGAGACGTAGGCGATTCATCGCCGAACTTCTATAACAAATCCTTGTCTCATTTTATTGCTTTATTTCCATTAAGCATTTATTTATTTTGTTTTTTCTATTTATCGATTGACTAAAGGCTTCCGCAAGCGCAAAATTATTTTATTTTTACAAACTCATTTTAAAACGCTAAAGTAGCCAAGGAATCTCATTCACCCCCCCCCCCCCCCCCCTCTTCGATTCCAACAAGTGGTATCAGAGCCATTTGATTTTTGTTTTTAAATCAAATCTTTTTTATGGCTAATCTAGCAAATCAGTTTGCTCAAGGTCAATCGACAAATAGACATCCGCTCTTTACGGGTGATAACTACGGGTATTGGAAAAATAGAATTTCTCTATATATCCAATCCGTAGATTATGACCTTTGGAAGATCATAGTGAAAGGTCCACATATTCCTTTAAAGGAAGTTGGGGGAATAAGTACTCCCAAAGAAATGGACGATTTCACTAGAGCGGATATGATTTTAATTTCTCAAAATGCTAAAGCTATTAATATTTTACATTGTGCTTTAGATATGAAGGAGTACAACCGGATCTCGATGTGCTCAACGGCAAAGGAGATATGTGACAAATTACAAGTTTGTCATGAAGGAACAAATCAAGTGAAGGAGACCAAGATTGATCTTCTACAACTCAAATGTGAGACATTTGAGATGGAGTCCGAGAAGAGGTGGATTCTATGTTTAGGAGGCTCACCCTAATTATCAACGAGCTTGCTCAACTTGGAGAGAAGTACCCTCTAAAGCAAATATGGAGGAGAGCACTAAGAGCCTTGCCTAAAGAATGGGACGCAAAGAGGACGGCCATCATCGAGTCCAACAAATGAGAATGCCTCATATGACCTTGATGAGCTCCATGGCACATTGGTGACTCATGAACTTGAAGTTGCAACAAGGAGAGAAGTAAAGGAGGAGGATAGATCCAAAAGATATGGGATCGCCTTGGTTGGAAGGAAAGACCATTCCGATGATGAAGAAGATGATGATGATGAAGAGATGATGTTGTTCACAAAGAAGTTCAAGAAGCTCTTCACCAAACATAGCAAGTCAAAGACCTCCAATGCTACCAAACAAGAATCCAAACATGAGGTAACTTGTTATAACTGTCAAGAAAAAGGCCATTATGCTAACAAATGTCATAGGAAGAAGAATTAGGACAAAGGCAAGAAGAAGGCGTTTATAGCCACATGGAGTGATAGTGACTCCGATGAAGAAGAAGCAATTAATCTATGTCTAATGGCTCTTGGAGATGAAGGAGATGAAAGCGACGATGAGGTACCTTCATTTGATGAACTTTTAGAATCCTATAATGAACTTATTGATGCTCTTGGCAAAATCAAGATGAGTAACAAATTGCTCAAACTTGAGATTGCTAAGAAAGATGAAGAAAATAATTCATTGAAAAATGAATTAAATTCTTTAAAGATATCTTTTTGCAAATTTAGTGAAAGTAGTAAAAAGATGAATGAATTGCTTGGCTTGCAACGTTGTAGCTTTGACAAAGTCGGGTTAGGCTACTCAAGCAAATCAAAAACTTTTTCTAGCTTGTTGGCCAAAGCAAAGCATGATTCTCCTACTTGTAACTATTGTTGCAAAAATGGTCACACTAAGAATAAGTGTAGGTATGCAAGAATCCAATACCAACCTAATAAGAGGTGAAAATGGACTCCAAAGGTTCCTAAGGAAGCTAACCCTCTAGGACCCAAAAATCAAATGGGTACCAAAGTTCCTCATATTGTAAATTTATCTTGTAGGAACAAAAATGGAATGGAGGATGAAGGGCCAAGCAACTCAAAGGAGGAGTTTGTATTATTCACAACTATAGAAGAGGCTCGAGGCATTGGACCAATGACAAGAACGAACTCTTATCATCGAGGGTAAATTTATTTTATAAATGTTAAAAGAGCAATTTCAAAATTAATTGTCACAAATTAATTGTGACCAATAAATATTGAAGCTCAATATTCATTGGAGTAAAATACATAACCCCTTAGCATAATTGTTGAAATGCATGATGTATGCTTATCTTTTTATAGTAAGTAACTTGATATGCCTTGCATTCAAATTTGAATATGTTATGTGAAAATGTGCAATTAAATGATTTGTTATAATGCTTTAATAATTGGGCATGAATGCATGAACATATGCACACATTGCAACATTTAGAATTTATTGTTGAATGCCTTAAACACATGGTTGTGATTCATCTCTATGATTTAATCTTAGGCTTGTTATGCCTATTATATGCTTGATGAAGACATGTGAAAATTGTTATATTATGCTATGTTTATTTGAATTCTATGCTTTTTGATTATCACAAAAAGTGGGAGAATTTTGTGATAAACTTGAACCTTAATACATGCATAGTTTAAGGGGGAGAGCTTATGTATGCATGGTTTGAGGGGGAGAGTTATTTGTTTATTGTTTTACTTGATAACTTGTAGTGTATGCAATTGTTAAGGGGGAGTCATTTTTACTCACATTTCATGCATATTACTTATTCAAGTTTATCAAGTTTTGTGATCATCAAAAAGGGGGAGATTGTTGAGCCTTAAACGCATGGTTGCGTTTAATGCGTTAAATTATCCCCAGTCAATCTTTGAGTTTTGATGATCAACAAAACTTGTGTTTGTTATACTAATGCATCTACTTAGTGTGCAGATTAAGTGATGAAAAGTGGTTTGGTATGAAGAAAATCGAGTGTGCATATTCTGGCCTGGATCGCCCCAGGCGATGGTGATCATCGCCCCAGGCGATGGGTGTCAGGCGAGGCATCGCCACGCACATCGACAGAGGCGATGGCTAGGCGAGCATGCGAGGAAGATCGCTCCAGGCGATGATGACCGACGCCTGAGGCGATGGCAACCATTTGACACTTCGCCCCGCACATCGACTGAAGCGACGCCGAGGATGCGCGGGCATGCGCGCAGGGGGAGATCGCCCGAGGCGATGGCATGATCGCCTGAGGCGATGCGCTGAACGCCTGAGGCGATCGGGACTTCGCCTGAGGCAATGCAAGGATTTAAGCTGCTGAGGCTACGGCATTGAATTTGTGGCTGGATCGCCTGAGGCGATCCGTGATTTATGCTGACCGTTGGAAAGCGGCGATGGAGATCGCCTGAGGCGATGGCTGAGGCGATCGAGGAGTGATTTCAGCCTTTTGTGTAGCAACGGCTAGTAAGAGCCTAGGGGGCCTTCTACACTATAAATATGGATGCTTTGGAGCATTTTGAAGCTAAGGAACAAGCCTACAAACTTCTACAAAGTCTTGATCATTTATATTTGAATTAAGCTTTGCAATCTCCATACATTGTTATTGTATTGGAGCTTGTAATTCTTTTATTGTGTGTGAGTCTTGTTCTCTTCGTGTTGGTACACCGTGAAGGTGTGTGTTGAGTTATTGTAAAGGTCCTCCAACACCAAAGCAAGTTGGAAAATTGTAAAGTCATCAACAAGTCTAGTTGGTGCAAGTGTGTGGCTATCCTTAGAGCCCTTAAGGCCAAGAAGACTCGTGAAGAGTGTTGGTAGCTCGTGAAGAGCGTTGTGTACTCGGGAAGAGTAGTGTGCTCGGGAAGAGCGTTGTAAACTCGGGAAGAGTTGTTGTGTGGCTAACTTGGAGCCCTCAAGGCCAAGATCTATTGTTCTAGTGGAACCTCGGTTGGAGGTTATCTAACCGGGAAGAGGAGACGTAGGCGATTCATCGCCGAACTTCTATAACAAATTCTTGTCTCATTTTATTGCTTTATTTCCATTAAACATTTATTTATTTTGTTCTTTCTATTTATCGATTGACTAAAGGCTTCCGCAAGCGCAAAATTATTTTTTTTTTACAAACTCATTTTAAAACGCTAAAGTAGCCAAGGAATCTCATTCACCCCCCTCTTCGATTCCAACAACAGGGTACTATTATGACGAACATCACCGCTGAAGTAAAAGCCCTCAATCAATATAAACTTGCAGTCAACAAATTCGAAAACATTTCCGATCGTGTTTCATGCAACTAAGTGAAAGTAATCCATCATGCATACAACGTAGCGGAATTTAAAATTGGATTACTATAACCGCGGATCTATACAAAATGGTCATATCGGAATAGGGGTTAAGAGTCTCACCCTTGTAGCGTATTTGAGCAGAATCCACGAAGCACCACGTCCAACGAATTCCGAGTCACGAGCAACACCTCCAAGGTCTTGCCTCCACGGTATCCACACGATCAAATCGAACAAGGGATAGTTTAAGAACAAAGTGCTAGATTTGTTCTTAAACCGATACAAGAATCACACTCGATTCACAATCAAGAAAGATGGCCGGAATTCACAAAACCCACGTCGACTATTATGAAGCCGAGAGTTGAAAAGGAATCGGCGGCCGTGTCTACTTGTGATGGCTAGGTTGGAATGAATAAATTCACAATTAATCATAACCTTGTTATTAAAAGGTTTAATTAAGGTTCAAGACTTTCTCAAAGTCTCATGGGCCCAAACCCATTATTTAATTAAGTCTTTTTAATCATTTAATTAAGACTCTTCTTAATTAATTAATTCATCTAATGAATTTAATTTCCCTTCTCGATTTAATCTTTTGTGCGACCCGATAGGATCTTGCAATGTTGGCAGTGACATAAAATCTCATTTTATGTCGCAAGCAATGAACGGTATCTAGCAACACATCAATGCTACCCAAATTACAAGAATGTCATTGACTCGACATAACCTAGGAACCGTGATAATATTAACCATGTAACTTAATCCCTTTGTCCTTGTGTTTAGATTGAACACGAGTCATGAAATAGTCACACTCGTATATTCAATCTCTATTTCTTGATCCCCAAATAGAACTAGAATAAACGAATAAGCTCGATATCACATATCGACTCATTCGAGCACGGCCATGCATTTTAGTCTTACTTGATCAAGGGCCCAAACACATCTCCTGTTATATAGGAGGGACAAATCATATCTTGATCAATCAACATCCCTCTACATAATTCATAGTGTATCCAATGGTTGCCTTTATAGTTTACCCTGTTACAGGTAACGTTTGACAATATCAAGATACATAACTCCTTATGTTGGGATCTCTGATGATCTCAAGTCGTAAGGATTACATACATTATTATCACTATGAGAATTGCTTATGACACTCATATAACTATCCATGTAGCATTCTCATGGTGGGTTTGTCGAGTACATTGTTCTCTAACATGTACCCATGTGTTGATTTGATATCTCATATCCATGAACAATTCATCAATCAAAACATACTAGTCTCAATGTATTATCATCATCCTTATTTATGATAATACTTGACTAGGGACAATCTTTAAGAATAATACAATATTGTTCTAAGGACATTAACTTATATATCAATTCATATTGCACAGATATTCGAATAATATATAATAATGATTTGTCATTTATAAAATCATAATACATTGTATGTCATAAACAATCATCTAATGACTTGTCTTAGGGCATATCCCAACACTAAGAACCCTAAAATCCACGAAATTCCATTCTCCGATTTCCCGACCATCTCTTCACCATTTTGGAATTAAACTTCATATACCGATGCTTTGAACATGTCGAGCAAAGGTCCCTTATCAATCATGACTCACTGTTGCCGGAAGATCACCAATTTTGCGATTTTCTCTTGCCAATCACATGAACCCAAAAATCCCATCCCAGATTTTTCCGTTATCGTTATGTATTTTTCCATCTAAATCGGGATGATGAATCTTCTCAAAGTATACGTTAAAAGTCCTATGCTAATTTTAAATTTCAGTCGGCGATTTTGGACGAATTTCAAAACCATAATTCATGCCTCATGAACCCTAAAAAAAAAATCATTTTCCGATTTCTTTGTCACAGGCGCACCCAAAATTCAATTACTTTTTCATCCTGGCCAATACGTCCAATGGGCAACCCAATTCTTCAGTCAATTTCTGAAAATTATTTTCGGATCTCTCGATTGATTCTTAGCCCTATTGGATTCAAACCGAATAAAATTCCCGAAATACATTTCGCATATAATATTTTTTATACCTTAAACTTTTAAAAATATTAATTATTTAGTAATTTGGACATGTCTGCTAAAATCTCATCTATTTAGGCGTAGGTGATAATGATGTGTAGTTAATAGATAGAGAAATAATATTTTAATTTGAAATAAATATATATATATAAATAAATTATTTAGAATTTTAATAAGAATAATAAGAAATATTCCTTTGGTATTCTAGTAATAACTTTATTTGTTTAAGATTTTGTTATGAACCTCTCAACTTAATTAATAAACTTTTTACTCTCCGAACATATCTCGAATTGTGTTATCCCTCGATTATGCCCCTATGCAAACCCTTGCTTCTAAATATCTTAAAAGTTATATCCCTCTTTGCATGTCATGGCTAATTCGAATGAGAATCTGAAATACGAGGATATTTCCATCCGGGATCGTGGATTCAAAGGACCAAGTATTGAGGCAAATGACAATTCCATAAGTCTAAGTTCAATGGTCAAATAATACGGAGAGAGAAGCTACATGGGATGTAGAAGAAAAGATGCGAAAGAAATACCACTATCTTTTCCAAGGTCAACTGAGTCAAGTTTCAAGGACGAAACTTCCAATAATGAGGAAATAATGTGAAAACTCGATTTTTTCAACCAAGCCAACAACTAGAATTTTGGTAAAACCACAATTAAAATCCTTAAGTTAACCCAACTACTTGATGTTATTTGGTCAAACCAAATACTAAGTATGAATAATATTGAAAAGTAATAGATAATATTGAATGATATATCATAATATCTTGACAAGATATAATATTGAATTATATTATGATAATATTTTAGATATATAGATATAACTAAAATCTGAAAATAAAGCATAATCTAAAGATAAGTTTTGGAAGATACGATTGAATTTCAGAAGTCGTGGGAACCGAGATTCTCAAATTTCAAGCTCTATAAATATAAGACTCTTCTACATAATAAACGACTCGAAAATCTCTCACAATTCACACAATTTTCGAAACATACTTTAGCACACACTAAAAGGTGTGAAATTTTTAGCAAGGAAAGGATAGGAAATTCATCGCGTTTTTGCCACCCAAATCCATTGACACGCAAGAATCATTTTCGATCTCTGTAAGTGGGCTTTTGTTATATATTCATTTCGTTTTTTTTTAAAACCATAAGTATGTTTTGAAACTTCAATCGATTATGTGAATTATGTTGAAAATATGAAATTATGATGTTTTGATGAAAATTATATTTTGAAGCACTTTAAATTTCGAAATCCATTTGGTGGGAATTCTGAATTCTGTTTCTGACCCTGGGGCGGTGGGTTCATAACCAACATTCTGACCTGATACGGTGGTTAACCGTTGTTCTGGGAAGTACAGACCCTTTATTCATGGATCCGATGTTTCTGACATTCTCTATGAGTGTTAAGTCTAGAGAACTGATATCAGTATCAGTAGGAAATTAGAGGATTTACTATGCTTTACGTATATGAAAATTATTTCTGATATGACATCTTCTGTGCTGGCTCTGATTAAAGCAATTATGTTAAGTTTATGTTTCAGTATTCATATCAGTTTATGCTCCGATTATGAGTATTATATTATCTCATCGATTGACCCCCACTTGCTTAGTATTTTCTAAAACACGCATCCCTTACATCCATTCCCCAGATATAAGATCAAAATTTGAGAGGTAGATCAAAACCAGTTTTGGAGATGGTGAATTAGATGCTATTGTTCAAGATGCCAGTGCCATTAAATTAAGAAGTTTCCGCTGATATTTGTAAGAATTATTTATTTTTATGGAATAATAGACTGATTTTTTGTTGAATACGGTATTACGAGGCTTATTGATTTCAAGTTGTTATTGTGAATCCAATGCCGGTGTTATTAACCCCGATTTCGGGGCGTGACAATCATCAACAATACTGTCAACCACCGATCGAATTCTCTAAGGTTGTATTTGGATTGGATGATTTGAAAATAGTGAATTTCAAATTTCTCACTCAAATCCATCATTTATGTTTGGATAAAAAATTGAAGTGGATATTTCAAATTCTTCATACTTCTTGCAATACATTTTCCTTCTTTTTGGAGGATTTGAAATGGAAATCAACTACACGTCATTTCAAATCCATGAATTTCAAATGATTATATTTCTAAGTTTTATTATTCAAATCAAATATTTCAATCCAAATGACACCTAAGTTAGCATGTCATTTCTTTATGATTCCCGGAATCATTTCCGCGATGCCTTTCATTAATTTTTTATTTTATTTTATTTGAGGTGTTTTCATTAGTTTTTAGTTCCAATCTTAGTTGTAAAAGATATATATTCCAATTTTTAGCGGCCTATATATATTATTATCATATTAAAAACAAAGTGATTAATATTTTAATTAAAATTGAGTTCCCAGTGCATGTACTGCAATGTTACACGTATCGACTCGCACATATAATTGGTATTGCAAAATTCTTAAAGCTTTGCCTTCAGAACTTGATTTTAGGTATGTTTGATGCGTTGTCTGGGATTTCCTCTGTCAATTTATGGAAAAAAAAAATGATGAATATCTTAAGTTAAGGCAAGTGTATAACACTTTGTCTTTAAGAGAAATTTACCCCGCACAAGGTGGTTTGGTTTGTGGCAATCCTCTCCCAAGATACTACGACTCCTCTTGTGATTGTAGCACAACAAATCACAAGAGCATCAACCACAAAGGTTGCAAACTCTCTCCATCAAGAACAAAATGAAGATGATGAGATGATTATGATATTGCTTTCTCTCTCAAATTGTGATCTTAATTTCGAAAATCTGATATTATGATTCATATTGAATGTTGTATATATAGTTAGCCATCCATTTCCATCAAATGACACCAATTGGAGGCAATCAATCATGAAAAAATGCATCCGGGCGCGAATGGGCACACCCGTTCACGGAAATAACATCCACAAACTTTTCCTGGCAGAATCTCGGTCGTTTGAGCACGCGGATGCGGTGCTCGAGAGCCCAGCTTGCTGCCGAAAAAATTGGGCAGCATTCGGCCGCTGCCCGGGCGCACTCAGGAGAGTTCGCACGAAAAATTATTGCATCGGAGAGGTAGCTTGTGGTTTTGAACCTTCCTTAGTAGAATGCTATCGGATTTACTTGGCCACGAAGTGAGAATGATGTCTTGAACTTCTTGGTGGTTCGTGTAAACCCAGACATTAGCACCTACATAATAACTTCTCAACCTTTGCTTTGGTTTTCTCGGTTGTGTCCGTTTTGACCATGGAACACCTCTTGGATTGATAAGTGTTTCATTGAGGCGGCTCGTCCTCACACTTACACAGGTGACCTCCTATTGAGAGTATCCTACCATACTTCATTTTTTCACGTATATGAATTATTAAAAGTATCAAACTTAACATCACTACTTTGGTAGGTCCAGAGCACTCTTCATCCTAGGAATGGGTTGAGAAATTTCCCGAGTGCTAACTCAAATTTTCATAATTTAGTTGTCACATTGAACCAAGATCTTGGGATCTCCCGTCAACAAGGTTGAGTTACCATTATGAAAATTTGTTTTGTAGATTTCAACCGCATTCCTCTTGATAATTCAAACATTTGATCTCTATTTAATACTTTTGTAAGCGGATCCGCCAAGTTATCCTTTGATTTCACATAATCAATTGTGATAACTCCATTAGAGATCAATTGTCGTACAGTATTATGTCTACGACGAATATGTCGAGATTTTCCCATTATACATACTGTTTTGTGTCATAGCAATTGTGAATTGACTATAACAACGAATCATTATTGCTGGCACCGGTTTTGACCAACATGGAATATCTTCCAAGAAATTACAAAGCCATTCCGCATCTTCCGCGGCTTTGTCTAGAGCTATGAACTCTGATTCCATCATGGATCTTGCAATGCAAGTTTGTTTGGTGGATTTCAATGACACGGCCCCACCACCAATGCTAAATACATAGCCACTCATGGATTTGGAGTCATTAGTGTCGGATATCCAGTTTGCATCATTATATCCCTCTAATACTTCCGGATATTTCGTAAAATGTAACTCATATTCTAAGGTGTATCTTAAGTATTTAAGTACCCTTATCAATGACGTACAATGGACGTTACTTGGATTACTCGTGAATCGACTTAGTTTATTCACAGCACAAGCGATATCCGGACGAGTACAATTCATAATATACATGAGGCTTCCAATAATTCTTGAATATTCCAATTGAGACACCGGTTCACCATGATTTTTACTTAAATGCACGCTTAAGTCCATCAGTGTCTTTACATGAGAAGTGTCATACGCATTGAATTTCCTTAACACAGTCTCAATGTAATGTGATTGAGATAGAACGATTGTCTCAAGTGTCCTAGAGATTTTAATCCCTAATATAACATTAGCAACGCCCATATCTTTCATATCAAAATGTCCAACATTTTCTTCATTTCAACAATCACTTCATGACTACTTCTCGTTATTAACATGTCATCAACATATAGACATATTGTGACTAACATTTCTCGTGTGCCTTTGATCATTTGATGTACACACAATTGTCACACTCGTTAATTCTAAAACCATTTGAATACATAACTTTGTTAAATTTTACATGCCATTGTTTCGGTACTTGTTTAAGCCCATATAATGACTTAACGAGTTTGCATACTTTCTTTTTCTTGTCGAGGAATTATAAAGCCCTCCGGTTGTTATCACTTACTTTAGTACCCCACACTTTTAAGTATTTGTATGAAGACCTTCGTCCTTTCCACAAGGATTTTCGTCATCGCCGAAGTGTGACTCTTAGAATGTCGGTGACCAATAAGATTGCTTCCCCCCCACAATTCACAATTATAGGGTAATCTCGAACTTATCAAGATCATAGTGATGTTCAAATTTTCATAATTCAAATTCTAAGCGTTATTAACTTAGAAATCAAAATTCAAGAGTTTATCTCTTCCAATTTTTTTATTTAAGCGCACTTCCTTACAAAATTTGAAACTTGAAGTAAAATATCGTATTTGATTCACAATTTACATTTTAAGCGTACAAACTTAGAAGACTTGAAATCAAGAGTTAATTCTCTTGCAAATTCAAACATTAAGCGTAAAATGCTTAAACAATTCAAATAAAATCAAATAAGAACACATCATAGTCAGAACAATTGTGTTAGTTGATTCATCATTTTAATTTTAAGCATACAAACTTCGAAAACATGAATTCAAGATTTAATTCTCTTGCAAATTCATACCTTAAGCGTAGAATGCTTAGAAAATTCAAATAGAATCAATTCACAGTTTTTCCATTGCAAATTCAATTGCATAATTGGTCTTCAATCTCATTCTTCTAGTGTTTAAACACTTCTATGGTCTCGTATTTGCTTCGTAGCAAATAGTCATAACAATATATTGTGTACTCGTCGATGAAGTAACGAATTACTTTTTCAACACCTCTAGTTTGCACAAACTTTGATTCACAAACATCAATGTGAATTAATTCTAGAGGTGTGTTTTCCAACAAATGAATGACGGTTTAGTTAACTTAGTCTGCACATAAGTCTCAACTTATGTTTTTAAGTTAACATTCACAAAAAACAATAAGTTTAACATTACATATTTACGTTGCGAATTATAATTACATGACTCAAAGGCTCATATAATTATTCATAAAACAAAACAAATAAGTATAATGATAAACTTTATTACTTTCAATCGACGAGTACCGTCATTACATTTATCTTGAACAACTCCCTTAATGGAGAGTACAACTATGTCGAATACCAGATTTCAAGCGGTAAGCATTAGATCAGAAAAATCTTCTGACATCTTTTCATATTCAGTTACGTTGATTTGATCATTAGCTTTCTTCTTATTGTATATCTTGTCTAAACAATTTGCTTTGTGGTTCGGTTTCCCACATATAAAGCAATTTTCCTTGAAGCTTTTAATGTTCCTTTGTTGTTGGCCATCATGGTTATTTCTCTTATTTCCATGATTGCTCGATTCCACAACATTGACTCTCGCACTCATTTTGTTTATGTTGATTTCCGACTTTCGATTATCCTCTTCAATCCTTAGTCGAACAATCAAGGCCTAGAGTCTCATTTCCTTCATCTTGTGTTTTAGATAGTTTTTGAAATCTTTCCACAACAGAGAAAGTTTCTCAATCAAAGGTGCAACTTGGAATGACTCACTTAGACTCATCAGTCATCACTTCCGCATGAATCTCATGTAAGGGTACTTGTATCTCTTGCACTTGACTCACTACGGATTTCGAGTCTACCATTTTGAAATCCAAGAAGCGTCCAACAATGAACTTTTTAAGACCGGCATCTTCCGCCTTATACTTTGTTTCAAGCATATTCCACAATTCCTTTGTGGTTCGGACTTGACAATACACATTATATAATGCATCATCAATGTCTTTCAAGATGTAGTTCTTGCATAGGAAGTCGCTTTGCTTCCATGCATCTACAACGGCCCTCTTGCTAATATTTGTCTCGTCATCGCTCACGGTAGGCGGTTCATCTTGCAAAAACCTTGCCAAATGCAAAGTAGTAAGATAGAAAAACATTTTCTACTGCCATCTCTTGAAGTCTATGCCAGTGACTTTTGTTGTCTTTCTCCTTGCGTCAAGAACATTGGTTGATGTGGATGACATTTCTCTTCCAGAAATAACGCTTAAAACCCCTCTTAAGATTGTTTGATGCATTGTATGGGATTTCCTCTGCGAATTTATGGAAAAGAAATAACGAATGTCTTAAGTCGAGGCAAGTGTATAACGCTTTGTCCTTAAGAGGAATTTACCCCGCACAATGTGCTTTCGGTTTGTGGCAATCATATCCCAAGATACAACGACTTCTCTTGTGATTGTAGCACAACAAATCACAAGAACATCAACCACAAAGTTTGCAAACTCTCTCCTTCAAGAACAAAATGAATATGATGATGAGATGACTTTGATTTTTCTCTCTCAAATTGTGATGTTAATTTCGAAAATCTGATATTATGCTTCATATGGGATGTTGTATATGTAGTTAGCCATCCATTTCCATCAAATGACACCAATTGGAGGCAACCAATCATGAAAACACTCGTTCACGGAAAAAACCTCCACAAACTTTTCCTGGCAGAATCTCGATCGCTTGAGCACCCTGATGCTGTGCTCGAGCGCCCAGCTTGCTGCCCAAAAAATTGGGCAGCATTCGGCCGCTGCCTGGGCGCGCTCGGGAGCCGCCTGGGCTGCCTGGATTTTCTCCTGGCAATATTTTTCCGCCCGTTTTTGCTCGTTTTGTCATTTATCAAGTATTCGACTATTTGTCATTTATCAAGTATTCGACTATTTTCTCGTGTCCAACTTGCTTAATTTCAATCCATTAAGCACATTTTTCCAACAATGTATAACAAACAAAAAAGTTAAGAAAATTGCGTTCATGGCATCTCATTCAAATGAAGAGTGGTTTTGGAATAGGTTGCTATTTGTTGAAACGTTTTTCCATGCACAACATATGGGTATAAAGGTAACTCTTCGCTTGGTCCAAAAACATATTTTGGATTTCAGCACTACTTAACTCAAGTATTGCATTCAATACTCCATCATTGTCATAAAACAAATGGTGTTTTAATTTCAAGTTAATAGCTCTATAGCTCCTACCTCGTAACTCTGCTAGATATGTAAGGCTGCTACTCTATTGTTTTCTCCAGTTTCTTGGTCGGAAACAGGCATCAATTGCCACCCACGTTCTGCAAGCGCCTTAATCACTTCATCGGCTGCATTTTCAGTATCACGCAGTGGTGGATACTCCCATTTCTCAGAAATCTGGACACAACAAAAAACAAAAAAACAAAAACAAATGAGTAGACATGTAAACCCCGTGTTGGACGTGAATCAGAAAAAGGATTCCAGGTTTGAGAAAGCTTCTGTACATCATGTAGATCAGTTTAGGATTCTCTCAAAGCATAACAGCCCTGTACAACTAAGTTAAGAGTAGCAAATGGTTTCCTAGAACCTAAGTCCACCGAAGTCAATTCTATACGGAACAAAGTTCTCACTTCTTAGCTGTAATAGTGCGGCATCCCACCCGCCCCTATGGAATCTCGAAAACAGTGGTAACATGCTCGCCTGAAATGTCTATATTGTTACTTAGGAACACTGATACCAATGATATGGCACACATGATTGTCATGTCCCCTTGCCAAAAGCTTGCACTCTTCAAGTTTGCCTCTACTGTTTCCTCATCAATATGCTTCTATCATTTGTTAGGTTGTATTCACCAATTAGGTTGTCTCTACAGGTCATCATGTCTCTACCGTTTATTTGATTTTTTTAACAGCTAAGCCACTTGTTTTGCGCCATTTGATTCCTCTGTTTAAGTTGTTGCTACCACTGACTTAGTTTGTTTTGGTTAGCTTTGTGCCAAGACTCCAGCCTTTTCATAAGAAACAAGAAACTATAGAGATTCAACTCAGTTTCGGGACTACTGAGTCATGATTCTGGTTGTTTTCTCATTAAACATTCTCGAACAAGCAAGTTGGTCTATTTCTTTTAGGGAATGTTTGGATTAACGTATTTGAAATCGAATTTCGAATATATTTTACTTGTTTGGACAATTTTAGCTTAAATAAAATTTCAAGTTCAAACTCTCACATTAAGCTATAGGTTTCAAATACACCCAATATTGGCGTCATTTGAAATCCGTATCAAAGATCATGCCCCGGAATAAAATCTTTTCACTGAAATGCAACATTAAAAAAAAGGAACATTTTTTTTAACACCTGAAATCAAAAGCAAAGAAGACAGTGATGTAGAAATTACTCACATTTTCTAGACCAGTGAATGGTCGAACAGCTCCTCTACACTGCAGAGACTTGTGAAAATCTGCAAATTTCCAAGTGCACCTCTCGGATCCAATGACATACACAGGCTTCCTGCAGATTAAACCATTTAGACGTAAAAACAACTTTGAATTTGTTAACAAAGGTAAAGTATTTTTTTCATGATACATATGATATTGCGTACCCAGTGCTGCAAGCCTCACTCAACATACTCACTGAATCAGCTGTGATGACAAAAGCATTGGCCCAAGCCAGATGTCCCATGTGTGGATTTGGATCTGAACATTGTCATAAAGATTCAATCATGTGAATAATAGAATGGGAACAATGCTAATGCTTAGAGTTCTCATTATATGTACAATTAAGAAATCATTCATGGTTATTTAATTTGTCCCCTAAAATAATGCTTTGAGGTTAATGTTGTCCGAATTATCGCTGAGAAGGAAAATTTGTTGGGTGACCTTTATAATTAAAAACTTGAGACTATCTGAACAGTAATCCTACTCTTGTGCAGAAAATATATCATACACAACACACAAAATCGACAGGAGGAAAGTGAGATGAAGACTAGGAAATTAATAGTAATATGAAAGGGGAATAGGAGAGGAAAGACTAAACAAAGAAAGAGAGCAGAAGAAGCGTTTCCACGGTTTGCTTTATTCCCAATGAAACCAATTTCCGTAAATAAACTCTTCTTAGATTAGGAAATTTACATACAAGTCATATGTCTCTTCTGGCTACATTATAGAAACTTTGTATGTAAGGCAGTTACATATGAGAAATCAGCAGAACTTTAACATCATTTTGAATTGATGGTGTACATAAATTAGTAGGTAGAATCAATCATTACCTTCACCATTCCAAATGTAAACTTTAGGATGGTTCTCAAATTCAGTCATAAGCATGTCAGATACCTATTTGACACAGCACAAATAAGTATCCAAATTAGAATGATATTCAATTAACTTGTGAGAAGTGTACTAACTGTCTTGGGTGTCCGGCGAGAAAATGATATTTTAAGGCTCCCACAAGTTGGGAGGACGATATTCAGTGAGGCTATTAGTTGCTTTGCAAGGTCTGCACCGTATCTGCAACGACCTATAACAGAAAGTGGAAAAAAACACAAACTGCGGGGTGATTTCTAAAAGCCCAGTTGGAAGATGCATAGGTAGCGACTAGTAACCATCTTACCTAAAACAAGAAACAGTCAATTTGATGGATTAAAGATAAGATACAGTATACAAGTATCTTGTTAAATCAATAAAAATCATATGATGAGTGTTTACAGTGATGGACCAACAGAAGAAATACGGCAAACTGATTATTCAAAAGTAACATGGTGTAAAATTGCAAGAGAGAATTAAAAACTATTATGTTTCTGAGATTTACACGTTAACTTTATCCCTCCAGATAATTGTTATCTTCCAACACTTCTATTGAAAAAAGTAATTTATCCACAGAGCACGACTTAAGTGTACATTGTGTGGGTTTTAAGGACTAATATTCTATTATACATAAGCAGTTCACTTACATTAGAAATAATTTATCCACAGAGCACGACGTAAGTGTACATTGTGTGGGTTTTAAGGACTAATATTCTATTATACAGAAGCAGTTCACTTACATTAGAAACCAATGTAAAAACTTTTCCAAACTTCTATTGATTATTATATTCAAAACCATACTGCAAGACTCAATACCCCAAACCATCAAAGATAAGGAAGTATTTATGGATTCCCAGTCAAGTTTGAGCTTCCCAACACAAATAAATCTACTGTAAGTACGTAATATTAGTTTCCCAGAAGTTCAAAGTTCAACACAAAGACAAAAAAAAAGATATACTTGTAGGGCCCTCCAATGGATACAACAAGTAACGGCTTAGGCAACAGTTCCATATCATCATGCCAAGCTGAAGCTGCACTTCTCAACACTAAAGAATTGACCCGATGAAGAGCACCCACAGTGAGGACCTGGAGGACATCACACCCGGCAAATCCGGTTACTTATTCAAACTCAAATATGATAATCAACACAAATTCTTCAAATAGATAGTTTCAACAGGGAAGCAATTCCTAAATGACCATACCACACGTTTATCCGGAGGTTTACGAGGTGTTACCCACATTCTTAGAAACCAAGGTATCTGCTTCTGTGCCTCAGATGTTAAGGGATAATAATCGTGCCGAGGTGTAATCACGAGATCAAATCGGTGCAGACGAGACCTTGGATGTTGTATCTGAAAGCATAAAGTAAATGTTATGCATATTTGATCAAGCATTTGTGGATTTAACTCCATATAATGACTCAATCTATTACTCAATAAACATGCTTGTATATATCAAACTTCACATCAACAGATGAGAGATCACAGATTTTACACCCCCTTTCCTTCCTCCATTTTCCAAATTAGAAGAATCGCTTGTTGAAATAGAGTTATTTATGGTAAAAGGAAAAACAACTAAAACATGGAAAAAGATTTAGACGAAGGAAACAAAAAAGAGTAACTTGCAGGACGAGGATTCAAGATTTATCTTTTTTCATGCATCTTTGCGTGGAACATGTGAAATCTTTACAAAACTAGTGAAACATGTGCACACATATTTCAGCAGTTGTCAACCGATGACTTTAACCCAAAATTATAGGATCAAATACCTAGCATCTCATCATACCTGAATGAGAAATACATTTTCAGGAACTAATAGTTTAATGGAACTTGCAACCGCAATGGTATCACGACCTGATGCGACCACCAAGATTGGGCCATCCCTAAAGATTTACAAAGTAAAGCCGAAAACTTGCAGAGAAAGTTATACATTATTTCATAAATATGTATGACTATATGCTTAACATAACAAGTCAAAAATCATATCAAGTAAGTATCTTCTCCGGAATATGGATGGTATAAGATCAAGTTCAGCCGACCCATCACAGGTAAAACTTAAATGAAGGGGAAAAAGAGGAATGGTCATATTGGATGATGATAAAGCCTTAGATGCACCAATAATTTGCTTACATCAAGCATCCAAAATAGAGTCATCAAATATACCAGGATATGAGAAACATGAAATAGCAAAAACTTCGTTAAGAGCGTGGTATCAATTTCAAGCACAATGGAATCTCACAAATGAAACAAATCAAGTCAATGTTTTAAAAACATTATTACAAGAGTATGTGAAGCCGCTTACAAAAATATATATAATTTATCAGGTAAAACTAAATGCATTACACTAAAGTCAATTTCTCATCTCTGGGACTTTTGCAATAACCAAAGTCAACAAGTACAATACTAAATTAAGATAACAAAAAAATCCAAAAAGAAATGCTCAGTGGTAAAAATAAATAAAAATCATGGACGGCAACATGTACCTTCTGAATGTTTCCTGAATCACTTTAGCAATGTGCTTCGCATCTGCTTCCAGGACATCTGATCACAAAGCAGTTAAAAATCCAGAAGGATAAGAAGTTTATAGAGATATCCATCTTGAGAAAATTTCAGGACATTTATCAGGATGAAGAATGCAAACATATAGTAGGATAGTGAGTGCAGTAAGCCAGACTACCTTTCCCTTCTCCTGTAAAAGGCATCACTTTCTTCCCTTGCAAACGTGAGAAAGCACTGATACAATTAAACTTGTTCTCTAAGTGTTTGTGCACAGAAACTGGCAACCAGTGAAGTCTGTCATTTATCCCCCCTCTCGGCCTAGTAACTCGCTGCATTCGTGCAGAAAGAGTAAAAACGTTAAATTAACTATAACAACAACGCAACTATTTTCCATACGCAAAATATCGGATAGTTGTCATGAAAATGAAAAGGTAGAAAAATATTTACAGCATTTTTTCTGAAAAAGGTAAATTCCATAATCACAAGAATTGTCTCAAGCATTAGCAGTGATACAAGCATCATATACATCAATCTAAATTGAGAAATTTTGTTGCACCGTTTCAAGTCAGAATCATTAAATTCAAGAATGTGCTTACGTATAAAGTGTATCTATTGGAGAGACCCAGAGCTTGAACCAATCCAATGCACTGATTTTCTGCCCCAGCAAAGCCGTTTCCGATCACAATCGCGCTCCTGATTGTTTGCATGAATATGCGGGTTGAAGGGGAATGAACAAAAAGTAATGAAATTCATGTTCGAGGGTTTTCAGGTTCCTCTTTATACCTTGGGGTTTGGAGCTCGAGCTCAAGGTAACAAACCAGTGCGGACGATTAACTTGTGGGTCAATTTACATATCCAAAATTAAAATAAAAAAACTCTTTTATTTTTCCCACAAAACTGTTATAAATATGTTCATAAATACATGTGTTAATGCATGTATTAATTAAAGTGTTGTGAAACATAATGTTTGTTTTGAAATGTATATTGGATGTCTATTTACCTTCCACATTGCACCCCCATGTAACTATAATCTTAAGCCTCTAAATAGAGGCTTAAAGTGAAATGAAATCGATATATGAAAAGCTCTCTAAATTTTTCTCTCTAAATTATTCTCTTTATAATACAATACTATTATTTTATAACACGTTATCAGCACGATTCTCTAGTCAACTTTGTGTAAGTGTGGTAAGTTTTATTTGTTTTCTTGATTTTAATTACAGTATGACTAATCTTGAAAAACTTAAGTTTGTTGCTCTTGATATCACTGAAAAGAATTATTTATCATGGGTACTAGATACTGAAATTCATCTAGCGGCAAATGATCTTGGAGAAACCATCAAAGAAGAAAGTATAGCCACAAATCAAGAAACTGCTAAATCAATGATCTTCCTCCGCCACCACCTTGATGAAGGGTTAAAAACAGAATATTTGACGGTAAATGATCCATTTGCCTTGTGGACTAGTTTGAAGGAAAGGTATGAACACCAAAAAATGGTTATTCTTCCAAAAGCTCGTTATGAGTGGACGCACTTACGCTTGCAAGATTTTAAAACTATAAGTGAGTATAATTCAGCAATTTTCCGAATAAGTTCAAAGTTGAAATTATGTGGGGAAAATGTAATTGATGAGGATTTATTGGAGAAAACATTCTCCACTTTTCACGCATCGAATGTGCTCCTGCAACAGTAATATCGTGAAAAGGGTTTCAAAAAATATTCTGAATTGATTTCTTGTCTTCTTGTTGCTGAACAAAATAATGAGCTTTTTGTTGAAAAACCACGAGGCTCGTCCAACTGGTGTTGCTCCATTTCCTGAAGCAAATGCGGCAGCTATGCGATATAATAATGAACAAAACCGAGGCCGAGGTCGTGGTCGTGGTCGAAATCGTTACAATAATAATCGTGGTGGCCATATCAAAAGTATTAAGCATCACCAGAAGTGGGAAAGTAACAATAACTGTTACAACAATAATCGTGGTGGTCATATCAAAAACATTACACACCACCAGAAGTGGGAGCATAATTGTGAGAAAGATGTAAACCAAAATAAAAGGGAGGAGAATAAGTGTTATCGTTGTGGCATGAAAGACCACTAGACTCGTATTTGTCGTACGCCAAAGCATTTTGTTGATCTCTATCAAGAATCATTGAAGAAAAAAGAGAAAATGATAAAGACAAATTTCAATAGCAGAGATGTTAATCTTGACCATAATTTTGTTGACAATGACTTTAATGATTTTACTTCTTTTGATGTTGCTGATTTCTTTGTCAATCATCCTGAAGGTGATACTAGTCATGGAAATGACTAAGAATTTTTACTTTATATTTGCAAATAAATATTTATAATAAATGTTTATTGTCAATATTTTTTTTATTATACAAATATTTTATTTATCATAAAAATAAAGAAAAGAAAATTCTCATTTTGAAAATTTATCTTTTTTGAAGAAAATGGACGTTTCAATGATCATTGACAAATAATTATGTTTGGCAGACAGTGCAACAACACACTCTATACTTAAGGATAAGAAGTATTTTTCATATCTAATAATGAAAGAAGCTCATGTTAGTACAATATCTGGTAATGCAAAATTAATTGAAGGCTCCGAAAGAGCAACTATAATTTTGCCTGGAGGAACAAAATTTTGCATTGATAATGCTTTATTTTGCTCAAAGTCTCAAAGAAACTTATTGAGCTTTAAAGATATTCGTAAAAATGGATATCATATTGAGACTAAAAGTGAAGATAATAATGAATACTTGTATATTACAAGTATTAACTTTGGAAAGAAAGTTGATTTGGAAAAATTACCTTCTTATTCCTCTGGATTATACTACACATATATAACTACAATTGAAATACAACGGTAAACCAGAAGTTCATAATGATTTTATCATTTGGCATGATCGGTTGGGTCATCCCGGTTCTATAATGATGAGAAGAATTTTAGAGAGTTCACGTGGTCATTCTTTGAAGAGCCAGCAGATTCTTCAATCCAATGAATTCTCACGTGCAGCTTGTTCTCAAGGCAAGTTAATCATGAGGACGTCACCGATGAAAATTAAAAATGAATCTCCCGCATTTTTAGAACGCACACATGGAGATATTTGTGGGCCTATTCACCTACCTTGTGGACCATTTCGATATTTTATGATTTTAATTGATGCATCAACGAGATGGTCACATGTATGCCTATTGTCAATTCGCAACTTGGCATTTGCAAAATTACTTGCGAGTTAATTCGGTTACGAGCACATTTTCCAGATTATACTATCAAGAAAATTCGTCTTGATAATGCTAGTGAATTTACATCACAATCTTTTAATGATTATTGTATGTCTGTTGGAATAATTGTTGAACATCATGTCGCTTATGTTCATATACAAAACGGTCTTGCAGAATCGTTTATTAAGAGTCATAAATTGATTGCACGACCATTGCTCATGAGAGCTAAATTCCCAATATCTGAGTGGGGACATGCTATTTTGCATGCAGCTGCGTTAATTCGCATAAGGCCAACGAATTATCATGAATATTTTTCCCAACAATTGGTTTTTGGTCAGGAACCAAACATTTCCCATCTTAGAATTTTTGGATGTGCAGTTTATGTTCCAATTGCTCTACCACAATGCACAAAGATGGGACCTCAAAGGAGAGTGGGCATATATGTTGGGTATGAATCACCTTCTATAATAAAATATCTTGTGCCAAAAACTGGAGATTTATTTACGGCTCGTTTTTTCTGATTGTCATTTTGATGAATCATTTGTCCCAACATTAGGGGAGAAAATAAAGTTGGTTGATAAAATTATGTGGAATGAATTGTCATTATCTCATCTTGAATAGTTTCCAGACATGACAAATAATAAACTTCCAGAAGAAGTTCAGGTACCTGAAAATTTTAATAATAATGAGATCTCAATAAATTATGTCATGACTGGGAAAAGATGGAACCGATATACAACTAATGTTGATGATAAATTTGCATATACTACAACAATTACTATTATGAATGAGAACGAGGATCGTGAACCAAAATCTGTGGATGGATGCAGACTTAAAAATGATTGGCAAAGATGGAAATATGAAATTCAAACAAAGTTGGATTCAATGGCAAAACGTAAAGTTTTCGGACCAGTAATACACATAGACCTGACCAAGGGTCATCATCGACCCTGAACCGACCCAGAACCGGACCGTGGTCAACGGGCCGGTTAACCAGGTTTGAAGGGTCGGACCCGTAACCGTCCCGTCTATAGAAGGGCCGGTTAAGGGTCATAATTTTTCTAAACCGTGAACCGTCGGTTAACCGGCGGTTCAAGGGTTATTTTAATTTTTTTTACATTTTAACTTTAAAATATATGTTATGGTCTAGATTTGAACTCATGACCTCCAAATTGAATAATTAGCTTCAACCACTAAGCTATAAGAGCCTTGTTAATCTAAATATAGTGTTATAATTTAAATATATTAATCAAACAAATATATCTTACATCTTGTAATTATCTGAGCTTGAATTTATTTCACGTTATTTTCTATTTAATCCATGGATGAAAACACATTCAAACACATTTTACATTTATTTCAAAATTTAATACTATTTTTAATTTGTTTAAAAAGTAAGGGTCAAACCGTAACCGTAATCAGAATCGTAACCGGCGGTTCATGAATCGTAACTGGAACCGTCAAGGAAGGTTAAGGTTAAGGGTCGATGCTTTTTGAACCGTCGAACCGGCGGTTCTGAACCGTCTAACCGACAGTTCTAAACTGTGGTCCCGTCTAAATACACACACCTGAAGATGTGCAACTAGTTGGCTATAAATGGGTCTTTGTGCGAAAACGAAATGAGAAAAATGAAATTGTGCGGTATAATGCACGACTTGTTGCACAAGGTTTTTCCCAAAGACCTGATATTGATTATGAGGAGACGTATTCTTCTGTTGTGGATGCAACAACTTTTCGTTATTTGCTTAATCTGGCAGCAAATGAACGACTTGAAATGCGTCTTATGGATGTTATTACTGCCTATTTGTATGGCTCACTATTGTATAAATCGCTATATGGCTTGAAACAAGCTGGACGCATGTGGTATAATCGTCTTGGTGAATACTTGATGAAACAAGGCTATATGAATGATCCTATTTGTCTATGGGTTTTTATTAAGAGGTCTGGAACTGAGTTTGCAATCATTGCAATATATGTTGATGATTTAAATATTATTGGGACTCATGAGGAACTCAAGAAAGCTACGGATTATTTGAAGCGGGAATTTGAAATGAATGATCTTGGAAAAACAACATTTTGCCTAGGCTTGCAAATTGAGCACTTAGAAAATGACATCTTGTTACATCCATATGCTTATACAGCAAAAATGCTTAAACGATTCTATATGGATAAAACACATCCACTAAGCACATCTATGGTTGTAAGATCACTTGATGTGCACAAAGATCATTTTCGACCTCATGAAAATAATGAAGAACTACTAGGCCCAGAAGTGTCATATCTTAGTGCTATTGGAGCACTAATGTATCTTGCTAGTCATACACGCCCTGATATATCATTTGCTGTGATCTGCTAGCAAGATATAGTTCTTCACCTACACGAAGACATTGGAATGGTGTTAAACATATATTTCGCTATCTTCAAGGAACGATGAATATGGGCCTTTATTATCTTAAGGCACCCAAATTTGATCTCATAGGTTATGCAGATGCTGGATATTTATCTAATCGTCATAATGCTGGGTCACAAACGGGTTATGTGTTCACATGTGGTGGTACAGCTATTTCTTGGCGTTCTATGAAACAAACCATAACTGTCACTTCTTCTAATCATGCTGAATTATTGGCGATCCATGAAGCAATTCGGGAATGTGTTTGGTTACGATCTGTAATCCATCATATTCGAGGAACACGTGGTTTGCTTTTGGACAAAAACGTTTCTACAACTTTGTTCGAAGATAATGCTGCATGCATCGCTCAATTGAAGGAAGGATATATCAAAGGTGATAGAACGAAACACATTTCACCAAAATTCTTTTTCACTCATGCTCTTCAAAAAAATGGTGAAATCAATGTTCAACAAATTCGTTCAAATGACAATCTGGCAGATTTATTTACAAAGTCTCTACCGACTTCATCATTTGAAAAGTTGGTTCACAAAATTGGAATAAGACTACTAAAAGACGTCAAATGATGAGCTCAAGAAGTTGAATTATTTTACACTGTACTCTTTTTTCCTTAACCATGTTTTTTCCCAATTGGTTTTTCCTGGTAAGGTTTTTAACGAGGCAGTGTATGGACATCCAAGGGGGAGTGTTATAAATATGTTCATAAATACATGTGTTAATGCATGTATTAATTGAAGTGTTGTGAAACGTAATATTTGTTATGAAATGTATATTGGATGTCCACTTACCTTCCACCCTCATGTAACTATAATCTTAAGCCTATAAATAGAGGCTTAAAGTGAAATGAAATCGATATATAAAAAGCTCTCTAAATTCCTTTCTCTAAATTGTTCTCTTTATAATACAATACTATTGTTATATAACAAAAATAAATTTTCTGTAATTTATAATAATTAAATTATTTTTGTAAAATGACAAAGGCACAATATAAAATACAAGAAAAGTTAGAGGGCCAATTTGTAAAAATCAAAATCTTCTCCGTAACCCATACTCCCAGGGTGACCCGCCACCACACTCCACAGACGTACACTTCGTGACGTAACTCACTAGACTCTCCAGCTAAACTATAAGGTCCATTTCCATTATTTGGCCGGAGAAGTAATCTTAAGCTGCGCATAGCCGGCGTACTTTAGCGTCCGTATTGAAATTTTTTCCCCGCAGACAACCATGCTCACTACGGTAAATTGCAAATGTGCTGCCGTTTTTCCCGTGTGAAATTGGGTAAATGTGCAGCAGAGAAGTGTATCAGGTTCGACGTCGCCTATCCCCAGATCCCCATCAGGTCTGTATTTGACTGTATCGGTCTCCGATCCAGCTAAAATGGGGAGTGGAGTTCAGGCTTACATCTCCTACAAAGTTATTACCAAGGTAGTAATTATGATTTCTGCACGAGTGGATTTGGTATGGTTTCGCTTGCGCGTGCGTATAATCAACCAACTTTGATTTGGTTGGTAGATTGGGGCTTGATTTTAGGCGCGCTTTCCAACTTGTTGAGCTGTGATACTAGTCTGTATTGATGATATTTTTCGTTGCTCTAGATAGAAAGGATATTTAGTGTTCTTATTCTCCGTAGGTGTCTGTAATTAATTATCCGATAAACAATGAATGATAAAGGGTGGCTGTTTTTTTAAAACCGGAAAGAGGAATGACACCAATCACCGCAAATTTGACCACGCTTAGCTAGGTTGAACCCCAACATAAGGAGTTTTGTTTTGATAATGAAGACCTTAGTTTGTAATTTTGGGGAGTTAGTTTTCGGTTGGAATATTTTAGATCCACTCACAAGTTCTCCGATATTTATTTCATTAGCTTAATAGCTTCCCTTTTATAAAGCACGAAGATTCTTTGGCAATTCACAAAGTTTAGTAGTTTACTGATTCCGTCCTTCGCAAACACTAATAATAGTTCTCAGCTGCTACAAAATTACAATCACTTAGAATGGACTTAGTTGGGCTTAAATATGAGTACAAGAGGATGATACTTGCATTCTGGAAAAAATACAGAAGATAGGATGATGCTGAAAGGAGGAAGTTGTAATTGAAACTGAATGTTAGGGTTAAATGTAAACATGTGACACAAGCCATGATCTTTATAAGTTGCAACTTGCAAGCTTTAGTTTTATTTGCTGCCAAAGTGTAGGACATAAATCATTGTGGAAGTTGAAAAAGAGTGTGATTTTTGCTTAAGAAAATATGTGAACCTATAAAGTAACTGCAGTTGTAGTTTCTAAAATATACCATTTCTGTTGTGTATTTTATATATTATGTTTGGGTTTCTGATTCTTAACAAGATCGGATAACTCAGTTATGAAATATTCCATGTATTTCATATTATAGACTTTTTTAGTAGGATTCAATTTATTGAATCTTCAAAGTTTAAATGCTGAAAAATCCTAAATTAATATCTTTGATGCAAAGGCATTTTAGATCTTGTGTAATACTCAATTGAATAACAAATCAAGTGTCTAATGATTAATACGAATTATAAAAATAAATCAGGGTAAATAACTCAAGTACCTTGTTATTATCCGAATAGAGTGGAATCAGTAGGAGATAAAACTTTCCAGATGATTATAATAAAGTTACTTTTGGGAAATAAATGTCGTGTTTTAATTTTTGAAGTTATACTGTTGTCACTACAGAGTTACTTTTAAAACTGAATATTGTTGTATTGCGGAGGTTTTCATATTGTTGTCCTTTGTGTTTTGGTGAAACAGTTGTGTATTTGTAGCAATGACAGACTTTTGTATTTTGTTTTCCATCTCCAACTTCACACCAACTCATTTGGCAATACCTTGTTTGAAGTTAGATATTTGCTTCGGTAATAAACGAACATTGCTGCAACTTGATTTGCAGACAAATTTTCCTGAATATGAAGGACCTGAGAAAATTGTTATTCGACGATATAATGATTTTGTTTGGTTAAAAGATCGTCTCTTTGAAAAGTACAAGGGTGTCTTTATCCCTCCTCTTCCGGAGAAGAGCACTGTAGGTAACACATTTACGCATTTTCATTCGTCACTACTTGTGACACCTTCTTTCTTCACAATACGAGATTTTACTTGTTAAACAAGCTAAAAAGTTTTATTTTGGAAATTGTTTGGTTCATGCCTATGAATCTGTTATTTTGATTTACCTGGTCATACTAAAAGTTCTGGTCAGAATTGTCCATAATCTAGCAATTATAAATGCAACATATTATTTTGTTAAGCAGAATCAGTATATATCTATTTTATATATAATTCAGTTCTCTCTATTATGATAGCCAATAAATTGGTGATAACTTTGCATGCTTTTTTACGTTTTCCAGCGTTGTGAAACTTAGTTTTATATTATATGTTTCTTGCATGCAGAGAAGTTCAGATTTAGTGCAGATTTTATCGAAATGCGGCGTCAAGAACTGGACGTGTTTGTCAATCGGATAGCAGCACATCGCGAGCTTCAGCAGAGTGAGGATTTAAGAATCTTTTTGCAGGCAGATGAACAGGTGATTCGGTTTAATGGAACTTTCTTTTAAAATGAACTGATATCAAATTGGAAATCCGAATTAATGGTTGCTACATCTGAGAGAATTAAATTCTTGAAAGATATGGTCATGTACTGGGAAAATCCGAGGTTGTCTTTTTTGGCTGATAATGCATTACAACATATATCTTTTGTTTTCTAGGTTTGCCATTTTTGCTCCATAATCTTGTTCTTCATCTGATTGTGTGGTAGTACTTTCCTTTATCTGCAGACTATGGAAAGAGCAAGATCCCATGAAACCGGTGTTTTTAAGAAGAAGCCAGCAGATTTTATGCAAATTTTCAAGGTCCTTATTTCAAACAATAAAACTTGAATTTAAACATAGTTGGGGCAACTAGACAGAAATGGATGCCATCCGAGTTATGTAAAGTAAAATCTCAAGATGCTTGTTTATCTGTCTTTTATTTCAGTTTTCCTCTTTTGGAGAAGAACTATTTTTTTTTTGTTGCCATGTGCTTTACCTTCTGGAGGGGCCTTTTAGTTGATAGCAATATGATGTTTCTATAAGGTTTTATGCTGTTATTGTTGTCATTAGGACAAAAGTGGTTTTGCTTGGCAGTGGTCACCTTTTTCAATTTTGATAGGATGTACAGTCTAAAGTGAGTGATGTCGTACTTGGAAAGGAGAAACCAGTTGAAGAATCTAATCCAGAGTACGAAAAACTGAAGAATTACATATTTCAGCTTGAAGACCAATTAGCTGAAGCCCAAAAGCATGGATACCGTCTAGTGAAAAGACATAGAGCTATTAATGTTTGTTAGACCAGACTTTGAATGCTCGGTTATTTAGTCCATGTGATGAAAAGCTTGTGTATTAGTGCAGAGTTAGGACAGTCATTGTCTGATTTTGGCAAGGCATTTTCAAGCTACTTGGAGACTGCCAAGGAAATGGGCTTGGTAAAGCATTTTCTGAACTTGGGTCAAAATCAGAAATGTTATCGATTAAGCTGCAGACAGAGGTTTGGTTTTATTTGTTGTCATTTCTTGTATTTAGAAGATACTATAAATGATGGATTTCACAATGACATACTTATTTGGTTCTGTTATTAGGCTCAATATCTCTCGATGAACCTTTAAAAGATTATGTTCGAGCAGTGCAGTCTATAAAGGTGACTTCTTGGCCTTCTCAATTTTCAACATCATTGCATTTATTTTGGATATATAGCAGTGAAATGCATTGTTTTTTTTATCGTTATGGATGATGGAATGTATGTGCTGTATATTTTAAGCTTTTTAAAAAACTTTATTATAATCTTTAATAATAAAATTCCTTGGAAATGAGATGTTGATGGAATAAAGAGGTGTTGACTATGGTTCGAAGGCAAAAAGAAACATTATTATTGATGGCATTTGCATTGTGCATTAAGTACTTTTCATCTCTCTTTGAAGTAAATAAAAACATATTATACATCACATGCCATTGGTATGATTACTTTTATTTTTTGTTTTGTCATTGAAATTGGTTCTCTTATTCCTGGGACAGGCAACTATGACAGAGAGAGCAACCGGTTTCCAGCACCATTGTGAACTAGCTGAGGCAATTAAGTTTAAGGAAATAGATATGTATGGTCCCTGAATATATGCTTTACCTTTTTCCTTTCTGTGATGAACCCTTGGATTCCAGTGAGCCCTTTTTCATGTATCAGTAGAAAATATTTGCTTCGACATTTCCAAAAAATTTAATTTTGAAGAGTTGATTGATTTCAAATATAACTGAATTTTATTTGTTAACTTGGACATTTTTTACGACTTCGGTTTTAACATTGGAAAATTACCACGTAATCTAGGTGAAGACCTTTGTTTTATGTCATGAGTAACAAGAGGAATCGAATTCTTGTCCAAACCATTTTATTTTCTCCAAATTCAGCATGGTGGAACCATTTAATATTCTCCAAATTAAGCATGGTCAAACGCTTTCGCTCAAATTCTCGGTGCAACATTATTTTACCGTTATTGGACTATTATTGAAGCGCATTTGAGTTATAGAGTTTTATTGAATTTTATTCATTTTTCCATGTAGAAGTGGGTATTGTTCTTTTTCGTTCATTTTGTATTAACGACCTTTAGTTGTAATCAATCTGTGTCTATTGTGTATGTGTATATTTGTGTGCAGGAACAAGCTCAGACTAACAAGATCAGAGAAATTGATGGAAGCAGAGCATGAATACCAGCAGGTTAGTGCTATTTCTTTGTAATTTTCTTGTTTCTTTCTAGATTGTATGCTGTATAACTTATATTTAACTCTGTGACACAGCTGAAAGCTGACGGTGCAGAGGCAACTAGAAAATTCGAGACAATTGTGAGGATAATGAACGAAGAAATTGTTCGGTTTCAAGAACAAAAAACCTTAGATATGGGTCTGGCGTTTCATGAATTCTCCGAGGGTCAGGCACGCCTGGCTAATGGTATCGCCGATGGCTGGCGAAGTCTTCTGCCCAAGCTCGAATCTCTATCGTCCTCCTGATGCTAAATCCTGGATCATAATAGAAAATTGTTTACTTCAAAGAGGAGCTCGAGACTGGCTTATATCAGTGGCTGTATGATTTTTCGGCTGGTCTACTGCCAGCATGTGTAGGTTTTCAGGTTGATACCGTACAGACCCAAAGCTAAATGAAAATCTGACTTGTATCTTAAAGATCAAATTAGTAGATTAAACATTTTTGTTGCTATTTATTTTTGGGGAAAAATTGTGCCGGAGAAAACCGAATATTTAGGCATGGATTTCTGATTGAATCCTATATCAGGCAAAAAAAGAAACACTGTTTCTTCGTCGGGAAAATAATATTGAATTGGCCTGATTATTTATTTAAAAATGAGAAAAAAATAAAAAATCACCAGCATGGATGCTGCCCACTTGTGACATTTCATTGGCGTATAATGAGTTTTTAGCTAGATAGAGATTAGTCTGAATGGAAAAAAAAATCTTTTATAATGATAAAAACCTACGCAAATGAGATTTTAAAATTTTGGTGTATTGTATCAAACCTTGCGTCGAATTATCTTTTGATACAAAAATGTTATAAACGTGACATATACGTCTTATACCAAATTTTACAAAACACCGTTTATTACAATGGTTGAGATGAGATAAGTGAGATATTAGTAGTTATAATTATGATGTATTCTACTTTTATCAATATATCAAATGGTATCATATCTTAGTAATATCTCCGAAATTCTTCTATTGATTATCATTACCACCACTTTCATCAAATTACTTCTCTCACTGACACATTTTTTTTCTAGATACAGTTTGAACTCTTATTTCATTTGTAATTTCCTACTTGTACCAAATTATACCATGTCAAGCAATACTAATCGTCTCAGTGCTAAATATTAAACATTGTTCATTTTTTTAGGGAAAGTTTAGGCCGATACCTTATACTGAAACTTTTTTCATCCTAGCCCAGAGAAAAAATTTGCAATTATTTAAGTCCACTTTATGTTAAAATGACAAAAGTGCCCTTAATCAGAAAAGACGGCAATCTCAGAAATTTTAAATCTCTTCCTTTCAGCACTTCGTTCGAGCTCTCCCCTTCACCACAGCAATTCAAATCTCCTAGTAAATCTCTCTTGCAAGTTACGATTTCTTACAGTTGGTTTTTCTCTTCATCTCTTCGATTTTCCGTTCCATCAATTCGTTCCAGATTTCTTTTTCAATTCTGGTATGTGTGTGTGTGGGTGTGTTTTTGTGTGTAAGTGTGTATATATTGATGTGATCCGTTATTTTTACGTATTTGGTAGAATCGAGTGTTTATGAAAAATTAAGGGAAGACACCAAGATTTTTACGTGGAAAACCCTCGAATTGAAGGAAAAAAACCACGGGACCTAGTCCAGTATAATTTGTACTATCACAATCTCGATTTATTACAGGACTTTTGACACAATATATGACCACAGAATTATTACACAAGAATATCTAAAAAATAGCATAGATGACCGAACAGAATAAGTATGCTCTCTTCGGAGTCTTTTATGCATAAAAAGTCCAACCCTTCAAATGAGACTCTCAGCAGGTATTTATAGGCTCGATTCATGTGTTTACTTGGCGGGAAAGTTTAGGAACCCGTCTCCTTAGATTGTGGCGGTAATGTGGCGTGTATGTCCGAAAAATCCGCACCCCACTAATGCACATTTATCCCCGCCGATGAATTTGTTGGTTATCACCGGGTCTTCTGCTAATCTTTGACTAGAATCCCGAAGGAGGATTTAACAGTTGTTCGGCTATCATGTGCTCGGTATTCATCCTGTTCGGTGCCAGTCTGTTCGGTACATGACGGTTCGGTTCTTGAGGGGATTTTACCCGAGAAGGCCAATATGCCATATGACATCACCTCACCCCCTGAAGTAAAGCAAGACGAGATCATTGAAGTCTTGTTTTATTGTCTTCGGGTAAAATCCTAATCTTGAACTGCTCGGGAATTGTTGCTGCTCTTTTTTCCCGCTCGGCCATCACCTCAGGCGATCCGAGCCACGCGTGCCAACGCCGCGCACCATCGACCCAGGCGATGGCACGCTGCGTGCCTGGCGATCCAGATCGTCCCAGGCGATGGCATGGTCGCCCCAGACGATCCAGAAGCTTACCTAAGGCAAATTCTCAAAGGGCGATCACCCTAGGCGATGCAAGGAACGCCTGAGGCGATCTGAGCTAGATTTGACCGTTAGAACGTGGCGATGGTGATCGACCGAGGCGATCTTGGAGTAATTCAAGCCTTATGTGTAGCAACGGCTAGTAGGAGCCTTGAGGGCCTTCTACACTATAAATATGGATGTTTTGGAGCATTTTGAAGACAAGAAACAAGAGGGTACACTACAAGAAAGCTTTGCTCAATCAAAATCATTCTAGCATTGCAAACTTCTTACATTTGTGTTGTATTGGAGTTTGTAATTTATTTCTTGTGTGAGAGCTTTTGATTCTTCATGTTGGTACACCGTGAAGGTGCTATTTGATTTATTGTAAGGTCATCCAACACCGACGCAAGTTGGAAAATTGTATAAGACATCAACAAGTGGAGTTGGTGCAAGGTTGTGGCTATCCTTGGAGCCCTTAAGGCCAAGAAAACTCGTGAAGAGTGTGTTACTCGGGAAGAGTGTGGTGTGGCTAACTTGGAGCCCTTAAGGCCAAGATCAAAGTTTTTCTAGAGGAACCTCGGTTGGAAGTTTTCTAACTGGGAAGAGGAGACGTAGGCGATTCATCGCCGAACTTTTATAACAAATATTTGTGTCGTTTATCGCTTTATTTACTTTACACATTTATTTATTACTTCTTATTATTTATTGTTCGATTGACATCAAGTCTTCCGCAGCGCAAATTCGACTATTTTGCAAACTCATTTTAAAACTCTAAAGTAGCCAAGGAACCTCATTCACCCCCTCTTCTGTTCCAACAATTCTCATTTGTTTGTATATTCAACTTGCTATGATTGATCCTTGGCAATGGGTAACAATCTTTGGTACATGCTTTTTCAGTCCGAAGGGCATTACCACGTAGCAGAAATTTCCTCCTGCCGTGACAAAGCTGACCTTTGATTGATTTTCTCGCGCCAAAGAGATTTGATGATATCCCTGATAAGCATCCAGAAGACACAGCAACTCGTGTCCTGCAGTATTGATCTATCCTCGACAATGGGTAACAATCTTTGGGACATGCTTTATTCACATCCCGGAAATCTACACACATCCTCCACTTATCTCCTGTCTTGGGTACTAAGACCACGTTCGAGAGCCATGTAGGGAAACCAATCTCCCGTACGTGGCTCGTTTTCAACAGTTCTTCCAATTGTTTAGCAACGATTGCATCTTTCTCGGGCCCGAAATGTCTCCTCATCTTCTTAATTGCCTGAACACTGGGGTCAACATTAAGATGATGTTCGCCAATCTCAGGCTTTACCCCGACTAAATCAGAGGTACTCCAAGCAAACACGTCCACATTCTGAGTTTAGCAATCAATCACCTTTCTTCGTAACTCTGGATCTAGCTGGGATCCTACTCTGGTTGTTCTAGTAGGATGAACCAGCTCGATATTAAGAAATTATTCTTTGGGAACTACTCGCTCCTCAGCCTCCAGCTTTTCACACTTCCTCTTACTATTGTCTCATCGCTCGTCTCCTTCTCTTTTCTTTTCCTTCTCCTGCCTCAAATATTGTACATAACACTTTCTCGACGAGCTTTGACTCCCTCCTACTTGCCCAACTTCCCCCACTACTGGAAATTTTATTTTTAAGTGGTAAGTACAAGCAACTGCCTCAAAAACAGCTAATGCCGGCCGACCCAATATTATATTATAAGAGGAAGGTGCATCTATTATGAGGAAATTAATCATCTTTGATTTTATCCTCGGTTCCTCACCCAGCGTAACTGGTAAAGACACTTGTCCTATTTGTCTTATGACCTCCCCAGCAAATCCATGTAAAGAGGTATTCACCTTCTGTACGGCTATGTCTCCCAATTCCATCTGGGTCAAAGTATTAAGGAAAAGTACATCAGCTGAGCTCCCTGTATCCACGAATATTCTTTGTACATTTTAATTGGTTACCGTGGCAGAGATAACCAGTGCATCATCATGGGGGAAGTGGATCCCCCGCAGATCTGCGGGTCCGAAAGCTATGGAAGGACCATCGTGTGTGTAATTTGGATCGATGGCTAATATTTGGAGCTTTCGAGCATGATTTTTTCTTGCTCGGTTTGAATCTCCACATGATATTCCTCCATAAATCATATGCATAGTTCCTCGGTTAGAAACATTGCCGGTTACCCTCCTCTGATCTTTCTCCCCGAACTGTCCACGGGACTGGCTGAGGCGTCCCTCTTCCAGGATTAGCGTTATTCTGAGGAAGGGGATTGTTGCCCCTTAATCCATCGTTGGGTCCTTACCTTCCATCACACCTATCAACTCTTCCTCCTCGGAATGGCCCTCCTCTATAAGGTCCTCCCTGACCCCTCTTCAGCATAATCTGATTCATGGCTACTGGTCAAAGTTCCTTTTGGGCTGTTCAACTTGCTTATCCTTCATATTGATTTCACCACCGGTTTTTGCTTCTTTTCTCTGCTTCATCTTCTGGGCTTCTTCCAAATTGATGTATTTAGAAGCTCTCCCCAGCAACTCGTCGTAATCCGAAGGTGGCTTCTTCGCCAAAGATCTGAATAGATCTCCTCTCTTAGTCCCTGAGTGATGCGCTGACCAGTATTTCGAAGGTAACATGAGGGACATCAAGGCATGCTTGATTGAATATCTTCAAAAAATCTCGAAGGGATTTTTCTCTATCTGCTTGAGTCCGAACAGACTCAAGGTTGCTCTTTTGCAATTCCTACTGCTCGCAAATTGATGAATGAACAAGGAGCTAAATTTAGGGAAAGAATCTATGATCCCTGACGGTAATTGGTTAAACCAGGATTGAGCAGCTCCAGCAAGTGTAGTCAAGAAGACTCTGCATTTTACTCCATCTATGAGTTGGTGAATGAGTGAAGCGTTCTCGAATCGGGATAGATACTCCTCCGGATATGTGCTACCATCATAATTCCCCGCATTTAAAGTTCTGAAATTGGGGGGCAGAGGATCATCAATAACCTGGAGAGCAAATGGGGTGCTCCTCCGTGCTGGGTAAAAATACGCCCTTCCATCTTGTTGCGCATCTGTTGCAGCTCGTCCTTTAAATCCTCCATTTGGTGATGTAAAGTTTTGTCAGCTTCATCATCCAAATGACTGGGAAGATCTTTCGCATCTTTAATTTCTTCTTCTGGCTCTTTTGTGGAGGCCGAATCTTCTTATTCCTCTATGGTCTTTTCTCGCTGGGGATGAGTCATAAATTGCCTCATGACTTCCCTACGGTCCTGGAAATTACCTCCGTTAATTGTTCCATGGGTATTCCTCCAGTAGGAAATGCCCGAGAAACATTCTGAGATGATCCTGCACCTTCTGCTCATTCTTCTGGCTCCTGGCACGAATATTGGGGGGGGGGGGGGGGGGGGGGGGGGGGGTATTTGGTATATTCCTCCTCGAAGCTTTGCCCCTGACCCTTACTTCTAGCCATCTCGTCTTGGATTCTTACCAAAATCTTCTTACTTCAACGTCTTTGCTCTGAGATTTTCCACAGACGGCACAAATGATGTGATCCGTTATTTTTACGCTTTTGGTAGAATCAAGTGTTTATGAAAAACAAATGGAAGGCACCAAGATTTTTACGTGGAAAACCCTCGAATTGAAGGAAAAACCACGGGACCTAGTCCAGTATAATTTGTACTATCATAATCTCGATTTATTACAGGACTTTGACACAATATATGACCACAGAATTATTACACAAGAATATCTGAAAAAATAACAGAGATGACCGAGCAGAATAAGTATGCTCTCTGCGGAGTCTTTTATGCATCGAAATTACAACCCTTCAAATGAGACTCTCAGCGGGTATTTATAGGCTCGATTCCTGTGTTAATTTGTTGGTTATCACCAGGTCTTATGCTAATCTTTGACTAGAATCCCGAGGAGGGTTTAACAGCTGTTCGGCTACATGTGCTCGGTATTCATCCTGTTCGGTGTCAGTCTGTTCGGTACATGACGGTTAGATTCTTGAGGGAATTTTACCCGAGAAGGCCAATATTTCATATGACATCATATATATATATTGTTTGTTGCATTTTGAGGTTTTTTAGTTATGATTCATTGAGGTTTCTTAGACTTTGGGGTCTTACACGAATAAGATAAAATATTGAAGTACTGAATATATATATATATATAAACAACTATAAATTAATGTACTTGCGTTAGCGAAATCCTATTACTTTAGTGAATATTAAATAATCAATAAATTAATAAATATTAATTTATAGATTAATTAATCACAAAGTTGAATTATCATAATAGATAATAGATTAATTAATCACAAAATTGAATTATCATAATAGAATGAATATCGAATATCTTTTGAACTACTCTGAAAAAAGAACACAACTACAGAATATCGACTGACGAGCAGATAATTGAGAACGTCATGAGAATTGATAAATGTGACGAAATTGAAGATAATAGTCCTATTATAGAGCACCATATTTCGAAAGGAAGTCGTAAAGCTACGTCCAGGGACTATACATAAGGTGGGGGCTAGGCTGGGCTTCAGCCCAGTCCAGCCCACCCTATGTAGTATAATAAGTTGTGTTTTTATTTTTTTAAGCATACAAAATTAAAGTTTAGGCCCAACAAGATAGTCCATAATAGATTTTTTTTATATATAAAAAGAATAGTCACAATATTTACTCCCAGATCCAGTCCAACAAGATAACCAAATAGGGCCAGCAATATAAACACAGTGCCAATCATCAATGTCGGATCATTTTTTAAAATAAAATAAACAACAAAATTCTTTAACCTTATTCAATTTAATTAATAAATAAATCTCTTTAAAAACACCAACTTCAGAAGTCATTGCCATGAAATTGTTCACACAACACATGCTCAATTTGTACCACAACAATTCTTTCGAGACATTCTTCAATCTTATTTCAAAAATTAGACATAAAAGTAGGGTTCTAATTTTTCATCGTACAAACCCATTGGATGTAATTAGTTAAAGTTTATTTATTAAAATATTATAAACTATCTATTAGAATATCAATTGATATTTTATTGATTCAATAGATTTTGAATTCAGAACTGATGAATGTACTAAAAAATCTCGGTAGAATAAAATATAGCATCTCTGAAATTGTCTGATTATATTTATATCATCTTATATTTTTTTGTTTTTTTTATCTTATTCATTTATGAATTCGTTTGAAATATTATCTATTATTGTATGCTTGACTTATTATGCATGTTAAAATATACTGTATTTAGTTTAGTCGATAATTTATATTAGATTATTAATACATTAATCTTTTAATAAGAATTTTTTATATTGTAATTAGTTTAGCCCACCTAACTCTAAAATCCTGGTTTCATCCCTGGCTATGTCGTCGATGACATTGAATAATTTTGTTGAGTTATGAGAAAATAACACCAGAAATTCTTAATATGTTAAGAAAAATTAGAGATGAGATTCAAGGTTACATCGATTTCAATAAGAACAAATGATAAAATAGTTTTTTTTTATGTAAAGTCTTGATAGATTAATCATAAATGTGCTATATAATAAGAATTTATTAATTTATATAGCGCATGAGTGAAATTTTTATATGCATTATCTTATAAATTTAGCGAGAATTATAATCTAACATGTTCTTAAGTCAGAATCCGACCAAAATATTATATAACTGAGATTATTAATTAATCGATAATGTAAATAGCGATATGAAGGAGGGGGCTATTTGATTTAAGATTCTGCAAACGATTTGATTACGAAACAGACAAGATACCCAACTTAGGCCAAACTAAGTCCCCAATCCATATTCTTCTTCTCTGGGCGCGAGCTCACGCCCACACTCCGAGCTGGATGAACAGATCAAGGTAGGGGAGAAATGGCTTCCTTCTATTTGTCTTCTCCCATTTCATTCCTCCATACCTCGGACTCCTCGAAGCCTCTCATATCCTTTGGAAGCACTGCGAACCCAAATCGATTATGTTTCTTGAGAAACATTTCAAATCCCAACAGAAAGCTGATTCGTTGTTTATCTTCTGCGAATGATGCTGACGATTCGGAAATCCGTTCTGGAGACAGCAGTGCTAGGTTGGTTCTTGAAAATTCCGCACCTTTTCTGTTGATAATGTCATGAATTTATCTATTAAGATAATTTATATATATTCATGTATGTATATGTATGACAGCTGGAGTTGGTTGTAATTTGTTTAGTTAGTTCACGGTAATTACTTCATTGTATGTATATAAACACTTCGATCTGTACTGATCAACTAAAATAATGCAAATTCATATTCTCCGTAATATGGTATCAGTAGAAATTCACCTTCCATGCTTCTTCAAATTTTCCTCGATCAATTGAGGAATTATTGCATTTCGGATCGCTTTGATGTGCGATTTCCTGAATCACGATTTCCTTTGATTTGTGCTTTCCGCACGTCAATTTTATGGCAGCTCCAGAATCCGGTGTTTCCTCCTCATCGTCTGGCAAAGCTGCCATTGATAGTCCACTTAGCCCTTATTTTCTCCATCACTCAGATTCTCAAGGTATCTCACCGGTGATAATTACGCTTCTTGGAGTCGTGCGATGCTTATCGCACTGCCTGTGAAGTATAAGCCAGGCTTTGTTGATGGTTCGATCACGAAACCTGCCGATACAGATATTTTTCTACTCTCCTCTTGGATTCGGAATAATAATGAGGTTCTTTTCATGGATCCTTAATTCAGTATCAAAGTACATCTCTGCTAGTATTTTGTTTTCTGACTTTGCTTATGAATTTGGAACGATCTTTGTGATACTTTTCAACAAAGTAATGGCCCTAGTCGAAATTCGATCACACACAATCAAGGACAGAGTTCCACTGCTTTGTACTTCACAAAATTGAAAACTCTTTGGGATGAGTTATGAGATTTTCGTCCTTCTTGCACATGTGGTTGTGAAAGAGGGAAGGCTCTTGATTCCTTTCATCAGCAAGAATATGCCGTGTCCTTCCTCTTAGGGTTGAATGATTCATTTACTCAAATTCAGGGACAGCTGTTACTGATGGATCTGTTGCCTTAGTTTACTAAGGTGTTGTCTCTGGTGGCTCAGGAGGAGCGCCAGCGTTCACTAACTGCTGCATTTTTTTTCCGCCCATGAACAATGCTTCTTCCATGGCTTTTTGCAGCCAAAACATTCAATGCTCGTTCTAATTAATTTATCTATGTACTTCTTAATCTGTCCTATAATCTTTCACTGACTAAGACTTGTCATATCTAAGGAAACCACATGTAAATATTATGTATTGTCATTAAGGTCCATGAGGTGCGAATACATCCTATCTAATTCCTGATTGAAGATTGAATGTCATTCCCAAGGTTCATTAGTTAACGTGTTTGAAGTAGACGGAAATAAAATTGAATCGGAAGCCTGCATTTGCATTCGGTCTCATTAATGTTGTATCAATTACTTGTTTGCAGCAATTTCTGCATTATTGAAGGACCAGAGACTGTTCAAGACTTTGTGCAGATGCAGCTGCAGGAAATTGAAGACAACATTCGAAGCAGACGCAATAAAATTTTCCTCCTTATGGAAGAGGTGAGCTTATTTTTAAATTTTTGATGTCAGGACATGGGAAAGAAGACTTTATGTTGAACTTTTGTACAGCAATACCAAATGCATTAGTCGTTTTCGGAAGAATTCTCAATAAACATTTTTCATATTAAACAAAAAAGCCAAACATAGGTCATATTCTCCAATCTCCAATATACTCTCCAAAAATATTTTTCCTAGTATTTTCATATTATCTGCACAATCATTGCTCGTAATTGAATTTTATATCATTTATCCAAAACAGTCCGTCGTCTATTATCAAATGATGATGTAGTATAATTGAATTTATTATATTTCGAAATTTTAAAATATGTATGTCATGCGATATCAGTTACATGATATCTATGGTTAATAATGTCTACTTCTAAAAAAAAGCAATATCCATCACATTCATCGATATAATATCCAGAAACACATTTTTTGAAGGTGAGGAGGCTAAGAGTACAGCAACGTATCAAGAGCATGAAAGTTGTCTATGAGAGTCATGTAGATGAAAATGAGATGCCAGAGATTCCATCATCTATTCCCTTTCTTCCTCATGTGGTAATTTCTTAACCCTCCATTCGTCTTGTAGATTACTTTCATTACTAAATAAAACGTTGAGTAACTAGTGTTGATTCTCATGCTTTCATTTACTTGTTCACTATACGATTTCCAATTGGAACATGTTACATTTTAAAAAGGGAAAACTCGGTGCATGAAGCTCCCGCTATGTGTGGGGTGCGGGAGAGGTTAGGCCCATGTTTTGATTGTTTTGAAAAAAATGCCAATTCTGCCTTTGTAGACTACCATCTTTATTTTTCTTGACTTTTAAAATTATTCGTCGTGGCTTCTCTGAGCTAGATGAAACTTTTGCTGATGAATAACAATTTGGATGTGCCTTTTTTTCTAATTCATCGGCTTTTTCATTATTAATGATCTTTCTTGAAATGTGAGTAATCTTTTCATTGTTTTCTTCGGGAAATTAACTGACGCATGCTTCACTCTCTAAACAGACTCCAAAGACCCTGAAGCAACTATATTTGACAAGCTTCTCATTTATATCTGGAATTCTTGTTTTTGGCGGCCTCATTGCACCAATTGTAAGCTACTAATCTTGTGAACTATTGTTAGTTCTAATCAATTTTCAGCTCAATATGTGATGATACTTGACACCAGTTATGCAATTTCAATTTTTGTAATGTGAGATTAATTAGATCATTGATCCATTTTCGTGTGACAGCTTGAGTTAAAGTTGGGCTTAGGAGGTACCTCATATGAAGATTTCATTCGGAACATGCACTTGCCTATGCAGTTAAGGTATACATGAACACAATTTTAGATCACTAGTCATTTTCTGATGACGACTATAATTTACCAGTATTTTATTATTGTTTAGCATGACTTGATTATGCAATGGAAACATTTACTTAATAATTGTGTTCAGTCAGGTGGATCCTATCGTAGCCTCTTTTTCAGGAGGGGCAGTGGGAGTTATTTCAGCATTGATGCTCTTAGAAATTAACAACGTTGAGCGACAAGAGAAGCAAAGATGCAAGTACTGCCATGGAACTGGTAAATTTGTGTTTAGAATTTCAAAACCAATATGCATATAGGTGCTTGTTAGATTTGTATCAACTTATTCAATCAATTAAGTCACATGCTTGAAGAGATGAAATATCAACTCCTTCGTCCAGTAGCTACTTAGCAGTTGGAGGCAGTTTCTTGACAACTTGGTGACTGGCTTGTATGAGAGTTGTTAACCTGCTGGGCAGGTAATAAAATTACACCTGTATATAAGGACATAATGAGGCACGGTAGAGGTTGAGGGGTGGCACAGAAAAAAGAGGAAAAGAGTGTGAGACACACAAAAGAGTGATCGCGAGGCAGTGAGATTCAGAGAGTTTTTTTAAGGCAAGACCATGTATGATTGAATTCATATGCTAGTCCTTTGTTTAAGAGAAGTGAATCCATGTACTTGGTGCCTTGTAGACTCCGTTGATTATCAAAGAAAACCCCTCCCTTGGAAATAGATCGTTGCGATCGAACCACATAAACTCTTGTGTCGTGTTCTTTGTTTTTCTTGTTATTTCATTGATGATTTCTTGATGTGTATGATGCCTTGTGATTAATCACTGTGTGTGCTCGATCATTGATGATTTGTGTGCTCTGTTGTTGGATATATGCAAGTTCATGCCGTCAATTGTTCGAAGTTCGAATTCGTAATGCTTCTGTTGGTTTAAAGTTGCATCGATGATTCCTGGATTTGAATTGGCCCAGCATATATGTTCTTGATCGGGAAATGAATTGGATCAATTCATAACAATTGGCGCCACCCGTGGGAACGACCACGACAATGAAAAGCGATCAAGAAAATCAAGAAGGTGGCCAAAAGATTGAAAGGGGTCGAAGTCTGCTAGCTGGAGGTTTCTGTCCAAGAAGAAGGGGCACGCGAATTTCTTGAAGAAAGAAGAAATCGAGGGAGGTTTATGTGGAATTCAAGATAAATGGCAAGAACCATTTTGCAGATTCTTGGAAGCACATGAGAATTAACGGCTTCAGGGAATTCTTGATCTTGGAGATTGCGGCGAGCGTGCGGTTTTCCTCAAGAACAGATTGAAGGAGTTCTATATGTGGGAAAAGAAGGAGGAAAGATAGCACACGCATGAACTGATGTATATGAAGGATAGGCTCAACTGGTGAACTAATGTATCATAAAAGGACCAGTTCAACTTCTTCAGTCAAGAACTGAAGGCCAGGAACCGATCACTCAAGATGATGGCCGAAAGTTTTTCAACGCATGAAGTGATGATTCAAGAAAGAACATGGGGATAATTATCCATTCTTGGAAGGACTCAACAGGGGATGAAAGAGTTGTGTATTTCTTGGGGAGTTCTTGGCATCATTGGATGTTGGTAAAGAGTTCCAAGAAGAAATGATGCTTTAAAATCTGTTGGAGTTGAGAAGGGGATACGTGGATCTAGGTGGAGCTTCGAGGGTGAGATTAAAGCCAGGAGGAGCAGCGGATTCATGAAAAAACGAGCAGTGGGCTTCAATTTTGGATGCGCCTCAAGCTAACTTGCTGTTCCAGAGTGTAATCATCGAATGGTCGGTTGAATGAACATTGAGCAGGTTCAATATATGAGGAGGATATGGTATGGATGGTTGAATGAGTTGATAAGGTGGAGATTGTTAGATTTGTATCAACTATTCAATCAATTAAGTCACATGCTTGGAGAGATGAAATATCAACTCCTTCGTCCAGTAGCTACCTAGCAGTTGGAGGCAGTTTCTTGACAACTTGGTGACTGGCTTGTGTGAGAGTTGCTAACCTCCTGGGCAGGTGATAAAATTGCACCTCTATATAAGGACATAAGGGGGCACGACAGAGGTTGAGGAGCGGCACAGAAAAAAGAGGAAAAGAATGTGAGAGACACAAAAGAGTGATCGTGAGGCAGTGAGAGTCAGAGAGTTTTTTGATGGCAAGGTCGTGTATGATTGAATTCATATGCTAGTCCTTTGTTTAGGAGAAGTGAATTCATGTACTTGATGCCTTGTATACTCTGTTGATTATCAATGAAAACCCCTCTCATGGACGTAGATCGTTAGTGATCGAACCAAGTAAACTCTTGTGTCATGTTCTTTGTTTTCCTTGTTATTTCATTGATGATTTCTTGCTGTGTATGATGCCTTGTGATTAAGCATTGTGTGCTCGATCACTGATGATTTGTGTGCTCTATTGCTGGTTATATGCAAGTTCATGCCGTCAATTGTTCGAAGTTCGAATCGTAATGTTTCTGTTGGTTTAAAGTTGCATCGATGATTCCTGGATTTGAATTGGCCCAGCATATATGTTCTTGATCGGGAAATGAATTGGATCAATTCATAATAGTTCTGATATAAGATAGGCGAAAAATTTGAAAGATAAACAATAAAAACCCATGTTTTACATGGAAAACCATTACGCAGGCTATATTCGAGGTAGCCAACCTCCAATTAAAGAAGACAAGAATAAGGAAATGAAGAAGAAGAAGAACTTGAGAGTAGAGAAAACTTTTACTCCAGAATTCAATTACAGAATACATGAATGAATGTTACTTTGTTGCTAGCTAACTGATATAACATTTCCCCTCTGTTGGGTTTTGAAAACCAGAATAATCTTTGTTTTGATGTTAACAAAACTTATTATTGTGTTGCTAACATATTTCATTAAGTGTGCAGTGAATAGATGATATTATACAGCTTGATGATGTGCTAAGAAATGACTTTGAGTTTGGTTGCTGAAATGAGAATTCAGCATCCAGTAGTCATCGAGCGCTGCTGACTAAACTGATCATATCTCATAGGTCGGGTATCGAAATGATTTGCTTCCAAAGGGGTTGGATAGCCAACTCAATTCTCTACAAGTCGTATTTCAGGCCAGCAGACCAAATTCGAAGGTTTACACGACGAAAACATGTCTGCAAGAGCTTGCTGGTGCAAAGCTGAAAGGTCTACCGCGTCTACCGGATCATCTACCGGACTACCAGTAGACACTACGAGTAGACACTACCATGTAGACACTACAAGTAGACACTACCCAGTAGACACTACAAGTAGAGGCCAGCGGACTTTGAACCAGTAGAGGCCAGCGGACTCGACCAACGGACTTCGGCAGCGGTCTCGAGCAACAGACTCGACTAGCAGACTTCCAAAAATAGCCCAGAAAGCATAATATGATCGCTGCAATGTTTGAAAGCTTACCAAAACTCTTCCAACGGCTATATTTTTGTATATAACGTATATATCATTACTTGGGGCTATATATACATGATTTGGAAGCTCAATAACAGCTGATTGAAAATCAATCCAAGCCTTCCAAGGCAAACCCACTTGGGATTCAATCGGGGAACTTCAAAGAACAAATCTGCTATGAAGAGCAACTCCCCAAACCCTTTGGCACCTCTGTCAAGCTTATATCACATCTGTTAGGAGATTATTTGTGCCTTTGTATTTACTCTATTCATTGTATTTGTGAGCTAAAATAGAAGAGTGAATACCATTGTACCAGTTGGTGATTCATCACAACTGGGTGAGGTCTTTCCATGTGAGACGTTAACGAACATGAGCTTTGTGATTCTGTATGGACTAGGAGTTTAGGCAAATCTGTGTGGGTGCATAGGCTGATTGTATACTGAAAATTGTAAACCAAATATTTTAGTGTATCCTTCCATGAGATGGAAGAAGGTGAGACGTAGAAACATTTGTGCTTCGAACTTCCAGAAACAAATGCTTGTGTTATTTACTTTACTGCATTTATTTACCTTACTGTTTTTACATATTTTCTTGCATACCTTTAAAATGTCTTCCAAATAGTTAATCGGTTATAAATCGGGTTATGTCGAGTGTCTTCCGCTCGGTTTTGTAACTATTTCAAGATCACGAACTATTGAAGCTCAAGTTGGTTGAACTCGGGTGTGGATTGACAACCCACCCCCGGAATCCATCCTAAAACCCTCCATGTAAATAACTTGCAGTTATGCTAACTAGCTAACTACACTTTACACACTAACTGTCAAATGCTAACTTCGTAGTCTTCCAATCTTCTCAGCCTTCTTCCAACTCTCTTGTTCTGTTCTTCTTGTAACTGAACGTCATGCACCTGCTCTGCTTCACTCTCTTGTATGCGGTTGTGTTAACCATCGTACCAACCACCTTCCCAAACTGAAGGGAAATCACCTGCCATCAGAAAAATTGTTTTATTATTATTATTATTGTTTTTTTTTTTTGCAAGTTCTCGGACAGTACAAGAGAGACTATGTGTGCGTTGTGTGCAGTGTGGTGCCCGCCTTACACTCCATTTTTTTTTCGACTCCAAGAAATCTGTTAATACTTAAATCAATGCAGTGAGACTCTGAGAGCCTCACATACTACTCCAATTGGTTATGTTCTATCATCTATGAGCTGTGATCTTTTTCTTGACTAATTTCTTGCAACCTGTTTGTTTGGTTCTTTATGTGGACAGGATACTTGGCATGTGCCCGTTGTTCTGCAAGCGGTTTATGTTTGTCCACCGAACCTATAATAACAAGTGCTGCTAACGGGCCCTTGCGTGCACCAACTACTACCAGGTGTCCAAATTGTTCTGGGTCAGGAAAGGTATGTTATTTTGTTGTAAAAACCATTCAATCTAGAAATAGCTTCAGGTGCTAATATATCAACGGTTGAGGTGTTCGTTTAAATTCAAAGAACCCTTTTTCGATCTTCTCTCATCGTTCCACTCATTCGTTTTCTTGAAAATGCTGAATAACACATCGTCCCGTGCTTTGCTAATTACCAACTTCCGCTTATATTCAATATGGATTATCTCCATATTAGATTTACTGATTTGTTTCACCTCTGTTAGGTGATGTGTCCAACATGCCTTTGCACCGGGATGATGATGGCGAGCGAGCATGACCCCCGAATAGAACCATTTGACTAGAATGAAGTACGCTTTGCCCTTTTTAAGGTTGCAATCTTATGCCGGGAACACATTGAACTTGACCTTGGCTGTGGTTTCTTGTAATTGCCCTTTCAATAAATGATATAAAGTGTAAAAACTGGAAGATTTCATAGTATAATGGTGACTTGCATTTCACGACAAGTAAATTAGTTTGTTAAGACTATGTATGGTTTGGATCTGAAATTGCAACAAAAGGGTACACTTTCACGTTTTATATTTCCAGTCACATGAAAGTGTGGTCTGGTACGAAGTGGCGTGGGTTCAAATCCCCCAGCTGTCATATTTTTTTCTAATATACCTAAGAATTAATAAATATGAAAAATTATATAAAATTTCATTTTTTGTGAATTATTAACAATTTAAATTTATCTAAGAATCAAATATGTTCTTTTTATTGACAAAAAAATCAAAATTATGTTGACCATGACACATGTGATGGGTTTATTCGCCCCTCTCTTGTATTCGATTAATTATTGGAATAAATGGGTTGGGATCTGCCTAAATCCCACCATAACACTGCCGTTATTTTTCTTTTAGAAAAAGATTGACGCAGGGATCATCTAAATCTAGTTAAGTACATAACTAATGATTTATAGATAAATTAATATTTTGTTAAGTAATAATAGATTGAGTTACATAAAGTGAATTCAAGATATAATAAAGCACGTGTTCAATTAACTATGAACTCATATATATTTTATTATACAATTAACTGAACTCATATGTTTCTTAGTTACTATTACGCTAAAAATAGTAGAAAATATATTAATATTTTTATTATATATAAAACAACATTTTCGTGTTTGTAAACTTTAAAGTCGAGGTGATTTCATGTATAGACAAATAAAAACATGTGCACCACAAAAATTTATGGGCGGAAATGCTTTTTAAATGGAATTCATCTTGAATATATCATAAATTATTAATTCAAAATTATAATTATAGAAAAAATAATGTAAATTTCATCTATGTTATATCATGTGAATATGATTAATTTATCGTCATCCTCGAAGCCAAAATTTTTACTTTTTATATATATAAATAAATATACCGATTTATGATTAAATTGTTTTGACTTATACGTATTCAGATTGTACAGGAAACTTCATGCACTAGTAAATTAGCACAATAAAGGTGAAGTATATAGAGATGAGTGAATCCAACATGTTTTCTGTGTATATCAATGCCAAATTTTTAATATTTGGCATTTGAAAGTATTTCGTAGAATGGAAAAAGACTTCTAAAATTTGGGTTCTTTTTTTTTAATATATAGTACAACTTAGGATGATGATTTTCCTACCGCTATCACCTGGGTTAAGGATGAATCTATAACTTTTGTTTAGGGGGACAAAAAATAATAACATAAAAATGAAGGACAAACAAATTTTACGGGGCCAAATATAATGTTAGGGGGTGAAAACATAGATTTATCCCTGCCTGTGATCGACAGAGTGGGAAATGTGTAAGCCACTTAAACAAAGGGACGATGGCAAAACTGGTTTCTTCATAAGATGGTGATGGCTCGTAATAATATAGTAATATTTGTAGTGGGATCGCCCTTAATAGAAATAATATATGTGGTGGGGCATTAAAGTTTGAGGGTCAACTCTTCAAAAAAGAAAAAAAAGAAAAAAAGGTGGGCACTTGCATATTTTTGGGAATGTCACGCTTATTATGTGCTAAAGTTCTTTGATGTCTGTAAATCTAATAATATACATTGGGATAAAAATTAATTCATTATGAATGTCATGTGAAATTAAATAATATCCTAAAGTTATTTTTCTAAATCATGAAATAATATTTCGAATTTAATATCAGGACTTTCAATAATAAAATATTTGAGGCCTCGAAAGTTGGGAGTTTTATATATCTGTGCAGAAAAGCGCGGAGCCACCCTTTTGCACGGTTTGTTTGATGATTCTCTTAAGGGCAGTGCCCTTAGGGGCATCATCACCGTTCATTTGGAATCTTTTTTTTAAAAGAAAAAAAAGATTCTATATGGATGGTGGATGATGCCCATAAGGGCAGTGCCCTACAGGGCAGCAACAAACAAACCCTTTTGCACGGGGTAGGTGTCCCCTGTTGGTTCTGTTTCTTAGAAAAACAAATAGACAAAGCATAAGAAGATCACAAATACTCTGTTATAATAAAATACTCGAAACAGTAAAAACTTACAACAAACAGTTTAAATAAACTGGGCAGAAACTTTGTTGTTGGACGAGGCCACAGTAAACCGTGTGCCCGTAAACTCTAAATTGCCCGCCTACAACTTCTGGCCTCCTGGACAAGAGAGTTCCAAGGTACAACGTCCCAAACACCTCTGTATGGGTTGAAGCAGAAACCCAGACAGACTCACTCGAACACTAAGAAGTGTGTAGTACTCTCAAGAAGATGATATGATATGCAAATGCAAATTCGGGATTAGATAAAGAATGAGGCTGGAGCAGCTTATATAGCTGCAACAGCAGGCCTACCAAAGGCCACAACTTAAATGACAATGCATAGTGGGTTAGATGAAAAGTCTCAACACTTAACATCATATTCATTTCGGATTTAAGTCTCACACTTAAATCTGACATCAATTCTGCAGGTAGGTAAAAAGTCTCAAACTTAATACTCAGCAGAATATGAAAAGTCAGGCATATGAAAAGTCATTTCAGGCATATGAAAAGTCATTTCAGAAATCCGTGTAGTAAAAAGATAGGACTGCCTTCGCGGCAGCGACACGCGCGACGCGACTCGGCGAGGCGAGTCGAGGCGAGGCGAGTCGAGTCGAGTCGAGTCGAGTCGAGACGTGCTGTGTCGAGCCGAGCGGAGCGGACGGACGGACGGCGCGCGAGGGGCACCCATCTTTACTACTTAACTACACTCTAATGATTTGTATCTCAATATAAACAAACCATAAGTGCCTCAATTACTCAATGTGGGATTTCTTTAGCCTAATTGCCTTTCATAATTAACTTACCATAATTTTGTTCTCATTAACAAAATTAATAATAATATTGGGCTTTTAATGTTTAAAACCCATTAATTCTAACAATCCCCCACATGAATGCAATATGGCGAAAAAATTACACAATGCACCTAGATGAAGATTTGAGAGTACTTTGAGAATCCACTGCATCAGGATAGGTGGTGATTAACCTTGAACCTTCCTTAGTAAAGTATCATCGGATATACTTGTCAACCAGTGGACGCGATGCCTTGAACTGTTCGACGTTTTATGTATAACAAGACAACAATACTCACACAGCTTCATCTCCACACTATTATTGATTCTTTCGTTGTTGTCCATTTTGGCCCTGGACTGCCTTGGATGTTTCATCGAATGCTCTAGAGATTTAGCCATCAGGTCATCTCATAGAAGCGGCCCCTTCACATTCGACATAGGTGATTTCTCCTAAAGAGTATCCTGTAATACCCCACTTTATCATCTCGAGATAGAAGAATCATTAAGAGCATGAGCTCAGCCTTCCCAAAGTACAGGTCTATCACTCTTTCATCACAGGAATAGGTAAGGAACTCAATTTCCCGAGTGCTTTGTTCGATCCCCCCCACAATTCGGTTTTCCCATTGAACCTGCAAATTGGATTTTACAATTCAGGTTGGGTTGCCATCATGGTTGGAAATCAATTTCATGGGCTTCAACCCCATTCCCCTCGATGAAACCTCTACTCGGTCTCTCGTCAGACCTTTCGTAAATGGGTCTGCAATGTTTTCTTTAGACTTCACATAATCTAAAGAAATGACACCGGTTTTTAGTAAATTTCTCACAGATTTATGTCTCCGACGAATGTGTCTTGATTTCCCATTATACACATTGTTATGTGCTCTTCCCATAGCTGACTGACTATCACAGTGCAAACTAATGGGTGGCATTGGTTTTGACCACATTGGAATATCCTCCAAGAAACTCCGAAGCCAATCAGCTTCTTCTGCCGCAAGATCTAAAGCTATGAACTCAGATTCCATAGTTGATCTAGCAATGCATGTCTGTTTGCATGATTTTCATGAAATAGCAGCACCGCCAATTATAAATATATATCCACTCGTAGATTTTATATTTTTGGAGTCCGATATCCAATTCGCATCTGAATACCCTTCAATTACTGCTGGGTATCTCGTATAATGTAGTCCGTAGTTAGAAGTATATCTTAGATATCTAAGAACTCGAACTACTGCCTTCCAGTGCTCATAACTGGGATTACTCGTATATCTGCTCAATGTATTGACAGAATTAGCTATATCAGGTTTAGTGCAATCCATGAGGTACATGAGACTGCCTATGACTCTAGAGTACTCAAGTTGTTGCACACCTTCTCCGCGATTCTTGCAAAGATTTGACACCACTTCCATAGGTGTTCTAGCGATGGTATTATTTCCCTTGTCAAACTTGTCAAGTATCTTCTCGACATAATGACACTGGGAGAGAAAATATCCATCTGCATGTTTGGTGATCTTCATTCCAAGAATCACATCTGCAAGACCTAGGTCTTTCATCTCAAAATTTCGTGACAACATTTTCTTGGTAATTTTGATGTTATCGTTATTACCAACAATTATCATGTCATCTACGTATAGACATACTATTACATAGTTTGTATTGTCTCCTTTCACGTAGACACACTTATCGCATTGGTTTGTTTTAAACCCATTTGAAAGCATGACGCTATCAAATTTTTCGTGCCATTGTTTAGGTGCTTGTTTTAATCCATACAAGGATTTCACAAGTTTACACACCTTCGTTTCTTTACCTGGAACTACAAACCCTTCAGGTTGTTCCATGTAAACCTCCTCTTCTAACTCTCCATTTAGAAAAGCCGTTTTAACATCCATTTGATGGATCTCTAGGTTATATAATGCAGCAAATGCAATTATCAACCTTATAGATGTTTTCCGGGATACAGGAGCGTATGTGTCGAAATAATCAACACCTTCAGTTTGTCTGTAGCCTTTTACTACAAGTCTAGCCTTGTACTTATCTACAGTACCATCAGCTTTCATCTTCCTCTTGAAGATCCACTTGTGGCCTAGTGGTTTACAACCTGCAGGAAGATCCACTAGTTCCCAAGTATGATTATGTAAGATAGATTCTATCTCACTGTTCACCGCTTCTTTCCAAAGATCAGAGTCTTGTGAAGACATTGCTTCTTTGAAAGTAGTCGGATCTTTTTCCAACAGATATGTTAGAAAATCCGAGCCAAAAGATTTCTCTTTTCTCGCTCTTTTGCTTCGTCTAGGCGATTCTACATTCTCTTGAGATTCTCTATCCCCCACATTTCTCTCAACATTGGTTTCAGGCATTGTCGGAGTTTTGTGGGGAAAGATTTCCTCAAAGAACGAAGCATCCCTAGCCTCAATGATAGTATTTACATGCATTTCTGCATTATCTGATTTATGCACTAGAAAACGATAGGCACTACTATCTTGTGCATATCCGATAAATACACAATCTATTGTCTTAGGTCCTATCCTAGTCCGTTTAGGAGGAGGAATTGGTACCTTTGCTAGACAGCCCCAAACCCTTAAAAACTTGTAGCTAGGTGAGCGACCTTTCCACAATTCATAAGGCGTTTTATCCAACTTCTTATGTTGTACTCTGTTTAGCACATAGTTGGCGGAAAGCAGAGCTTCTCCCCATAAATTCCTAGGTAAGTCGGAACTTATAAGCATTGCATTCATCATTTCCTTAAGCGTTCTATTCTTCCTTTTAGCAATACCATTTTGCTCGGGAGAATAAGACGCAGTGGTTTGATGAATAATGCCACTCTCAGCACATATTTGTGCAAATGGTGACTCATATTCACCGCCTCGATCACTTCGAAGAATTTTAATCTTTTTATCAAGTTGATTCTCAACTTCATTCTTATAGTGAATGAACATATCAATTGCTTCGTCTTTACTTCTCATTAAGTAGACATAACAATATCTTGTACAATCATCGATAAATGTTATGAAATAATTTTTACCGCCTCTAGATTGTACATACTTTAGATCGCATACATCCGTATGAATCAAGTTTAACGGTTCGGTGCTTCGCTCAATTGAGTGGAATGATGACTTGGCTAATTTGGCCTCTACACAAGTCTCACACTTGTGTTTATGATTGATGTTAAATTTAAGCAATAGATTAAGAGACATTAGCCTTTGTAAGGACTTATAATTCACATGTCCTAATCTACCATGCCACAAATGTAAAGACTCGCAAGAGTAATCAAACTTTAAAGTTTTATTAGCCACATTGGCAACAGTCATTACATTATTTTTGCTTGTGCTAGCCTCATTTGCTGCATTAACATCAACCTCAACATCTACACTAGACTTAGCCTTAGGAGCTAAAGTCATTACATTTATCTTGAAGAGGTTATTGGCCAAGTAGCCTTTGCCCACAAACATACCACCCTTGGACAGAATGACTTTGTCGGACTCAAACACAAGCCGAAAGCCTTTCTTGTTCAGCACTGCTCCGGAGATGAGATTCTTTCGGATCTCTGGCACGTGGAGCACCTCGGTAAGAGTCAACTCTTTTTCGGAAGTCATTTTTAGCACAACCGTCCCTTTGCCTTCAACTTTTGAGACTGCTGAATTTCCCATGTAGCAGTTCTCATCATTCACCGGTTGATAGGTCTTAAACATCCATTTGTTGGCGCAAATGTGGCGAGTAGCCCCAGTGTCGACCCACCATTCCTTGGAGTTCCCTCCAACAAGATTCACCTCCGATACCACAGCACTCAGATGCATGTCATCCATGTCAGAGCTCAGATTGTCCTCAGCAATGTGGGCATGTGCAGGCCTCTTGCCTTTGCCTTTGTAAGGGACTATCTTTCTCTTACCGTCATTGTTTTGACGTTGAGTGCAGTTGTTTTGACGTTGAGTGCAGTCCTTGGCCTTATGGTTAGGCTTACCACACACATAACAGTCACCGGTGAACCTCATTGTCTGAGTATCTCCCTTGGGTTCAAAAGTACGTTTGCGCTTAATCCCATGGGAGTTGTCCCCAACTTCAACCACGTTGGCCTTGGAAATCATTCCAAATGATTTCTTGTCAACTTTTCGGTTGTCTTGCTCGATGCGCAGCCTCCTGATAAGATCCTCTAGACTCATCATCTTTCGCTTGTGCTTTAGGTAGCTCTTGAAGTCCTTCCAAGATGGCGGTAATTTTTCAATCATCATTGCCACTTGGAGAGCATCATTTAGCCCCATACCTTCGGCAGCAAGCTCATGATATATCAGCTGCAGCTCTTCGCATTGCTCAACAACGCTCTTGCCATCTACCATTCGATAGTCATGGAATCGCCCGGCTACAAATTTCTTTGCGCCTGCGTCGTCAACTTTGTACTTTATCTCTAACGATTCCCAAAGATTCTTAGCAGTCTCCTTGGGGGAATACACATTAAAAAGTGCATCGTCAAGAGAATTCAATATGTAGTTACGACAAAGGTAGTCGGCACTCATCCAGGACTCAACTATCACAGCAGATTGAGGATCCTCTTTGTCCTCCACCGGTTTCTCCTCCTTCAGAAACCTGGTCAAGTTCAAGGTGGTAAGGAAGAACATCATCTTCTGTTGCCAACGTTTAAAGTTGGAACCCTTGAACTTTTCCGGTTTCTCAGATTGAGAAAACGGCATTGGACTTCTCAGAATTGGCATTGCGGGCTCAGTACCGCTAGCTTTGATCACCGGAATCTCATTATTCACAGCAGGTGGTTGGGTAAACTGGTCAGCCATTAGCTAAAACAGAACACAAATAGGAGAGCACAAATAATATCAAAGCAGTTTTTTAAACAGTAAGTTTAAACATTTGAAAAATTCATGAACAATATCTTAAGTAAATGTGAAAGCTGAGTTTTGATAAAACAGAACAAAACAAACAAAGAAATTTAGAGTTTACGATTGTTGGTTCTGTTTCTTAGAAAAACAAATAGACAAAGCATAAGAAGATCACAAATACTCTGTTATAATAAAATACTCGAAACAGTAAAAACTTACAACAAACAGTTTAAATAAACTGGGCAGAAACTTTGTTGTTGGACGAGGCCACAGTAAACCGTGTGCCCGTAAACTCTAAATTGCCCGCCTACAACTTCTGGCCTCCTGGACAAGAGAGTTCCAAGGTACAACGTCCCAAACACCTCTGTATGGGTTGAAGCAGAAACCCAGACAGACTCACTCGAACACTAAGAAGTGTGTAGTACTCTCAAGAAGATGATATGATATGCAAATGCAAATTCGGGATTAGATAAAGAATGAGGCTGGAGCAGCTTATATAGCTGCAACAGCAGGCCTACCAAAGGCCACAACTTAAATGACAATGCATAGTGGGTTAGATGAAAAGTCTCAACACTTAACATCATATTCATTTCGGATTTAAGTCTCACACTTAAATCTGACATCAATTCTGCAGGTAGGTAAAAAGTTTCAAACTTAATACTCAGCAGAATATGAAAAGTCATTTCAGGCATATGAAAAGTCATTTCAGAAATCCGTGTAGTAAAAAGATAGGACTGCCTTCGCGGCAGCGGCGCGGCGCGGCGAGTCGAGTCGAGTCGAGTCGAGTCGAGTCGAGTCGAGACGTGCCGTGCCGAGCGGAGCGGACGGACGGACGGCGCGCGAGGGGCACCCATCTTTACTACTTAACTACACTCTAATGATTTGTATCTCAATATAAACAAAGCATAAGTGCCTCAATTACTCAATGTGGGATTTCTTTAGCCTAATTGCCTTTCATAATTAACTTACCATAATTTTGTTCTCATTAACAAAATTAATAATAATATTGGGCTTTTAATGTTTAAAACTCATTAATTCTAACATCCCCTGCACACCAAAAAAAAAAAACTTAAAAAAATTTGTTTTTTGTTTTTAAAATTATAGTTGGCATCTCAAAATTTACATTTTATCCCCAGAAATTATATTGTGTCCCATAAAAAAATTGTTTGCCCTCCAATTTTTTATTTTAATATTTTTTACTCATTGTCAGATTTCACGCGTTCGCCACGTGTCTTAGCCCAGTTAATATCAATTTATCATTTTCTAGATTGGAATATTTAATTAAAACAATAGTAAATTGAAAATTACGTATACATCGTGATTAATTTGAATTGTCCAGAGTAAATATACCCACAATCACATTACAAAGATTATTCAAATTGAGATTTAACTGACCATCTTCTATACAATCACTTAAAAAGCCAAAGTTGATATGTTGGCTAAAGATTAAAAATAAATTAATTAATCATCACGTTTTCTATTCTAAAATCACATATATTTTCTTAAATTCCATACTTTTAGGTAATTTACGTCACTGAGCTTTACTTATACATTAATTTAGTATTAGAATAGAAGATTATTTAAAAAAAAATACATAACTAACATCAACCATTTCAAACAGATCATATTTAGTTAGATTCATAACTGGATCAAACCGAGTTCATACGATTCATGGCTTTCTATTTTAATGGATTATCAAAATGTTTGCCGTCTAGAAAATTGAATGTTCTTTATTCGTATTTTAAACCACTATTGACAAATTAATTTACAAAGTAACTTTATTTTCATGCAAGTTTCATAATTCATAAATGTTATGTTATTATTTCTCAAAAGCAACCATACATATTTAAAACGATTTATGTAACTTTATATTTTGTTGAGCTTTGTAACATTGAATATATATTAATAACTAATATTTTTTTAAAAAAAAACCTCAATTTTTTTTATTACGTGGGAACCCACAGCCGCTACCTTTAGGATGTGGACTTGGTTAACCCCCGGACTGACTCAATAGCCTGCAAAGCACGCCAGTCAGATGAACCGCACTAGGCAAACTCGATGCGACATGCTCAAACTGAGAGTGACAGAGACAGAAATTGACTTGTGACATTTTGGCACAAACATACTGTACTTACCCATCTCAGCTACCCCCGAGGGGGGTAAAAAAACCCTCAATTATTATTAATTTTTGGTACGTCTATAAAAATATTTGTTACAATTGTTGACATCTTACTTTGAACAATAACGGGTAAACCCATTGTAGAATAACTACATTAAAATATTACCTCTCTAACTTGTAATAGATATAAAAAAAAATACAACTGTATCATTATAATTTGACATAAAAATATGTTACAAAGAGATATACATTATTGTTTAAACCAGAGGAGGGGTCATCCTTAACGAGTATGTTTAAACAATTGTTGAATAACTGCATTAAAATATCATCCTTATAATATGTAATAGATATAAAAAAAATTATAATTATATCCCTATAATTTGATATAAAATACATAAAAAGAAAATAGATATCATTATTCAAACTAGATAAGTAAAATTTATTATTGTTCAAACAAAAGGATATCAATAAATAATTTATACTAAAAAAAGTAATTATAAAACACTTTTTGCAAATAAATAAATAAAGTTTGGAAAGGTAACTGGACGGTTAATCCAATATAAGTTAAATCCACACTTGACTTTTCTCTCACAATATTTAATCAATCTCATCCAATCAGATTTTCTTGCCTATAAATACGCACCCCTTCTCTTCCTCCATCATCAACACCTCCGCAACAAATTTTTTTATTATCCTTTTTTCCTCCAATTAATAACAATTTATTTATTCAGTAACTTGATCTCTTCTGTTTCTGCCAAATCCAATGGAGTTCTCAAGCAATAAAATTTCGTGGGCTCTACCAATCTTTGTACTCTGTTCTTTAACATTATTCAACAATGGCGTCGAAGCGTCGCATAAAGTTTACAGTCAGTTACAATCTCTTTCTGCTCTTAATGTGAGGGAAGTTCACAGAACCGGATACCATTTTCAACCCAGGAAGCATTGGATCAACGGTAAATTCTATGGATTTTTTATCTTTTGAAAATCTGTATATTATATTATTCTTTATCCCATGATTTGTATCACAATGAAGAACGGATAAAAAGATTATCTGGGCAGTCCAGGAAAAGAAAAAAAGTAATAAAATTTAAAAAAGCTAGTTTTTTGTAAAGTTGTCTTTTACGAGAAAAAATTGGTTTGCCCTTTAAAAAAAAAATTTATTATAAAAATATATCAAGATTTCGTCATATATTATTTCTACATTGGCGATCCAAGTTGGTTATTAATTTATTATTCGGATATTCTTGATTACTGTGAGGGTTGGATGAGACATTATGTGCTGTTTGAAGGTGTGAAATATAATAATAGATCAATATTCAGATGTTTGTTGTTGCTTGCACATAAATAGTTGTCACAGAATTGAATCACTGTTATAATATAGGATCAGGGGCGGAGCCAGTTAAGATCTTCCAAAAATAGCAGTTTCTTCCTCAAAATAAATTTTTTTGCCATTCATTCTTTATATCAATATTTTTTTTGCCCCGTAAACAAAAATTATGTGTCCGCTATTTGGATAATCATATGCAATATATTGTCTTCAATGTACTAAAAATAACTTTCATATAATATAATACATAGAATATTTTTTGTTTGGATAATCATATGCAATATATTGTCTTCAATGTGTAATAAAAATAATTTTCATATAATATGAACATAGGATATATCAATTTTATATAATAAATGTATATATTTTAATGAGTGTAATTAGTGAGATAATAACTAAAGATAACAATGAATCTAAATAAATAAAAAATTTATGCATTACAGTTAGATCCACATTTGGTCATAAATTTAACATGAAAATTGATTAGATAATAACATTAATTGCTCTGTCAATAGCATATACTTTTTTTAAATTCTTTTGCCCTAATTAAGATAGATATCTGGTATTGTTATAAAGAAAGAGAGAGAGAGGAGAATTTTTATAAAATACTGGGAAAAAAACTTAATTAATTTAGTGACTGAAGAAATGTAGAAAAAAGAATATCTGATTCTTTCTTTAATTTAATATACCTTAACGGTTTATTGGGAAAATGATTCTTGAAAATAAGTATTATATTTTCTATTGTCTGTTGTGTACTTTGGACCACGTCGATGTCATGTTTTTTTGGCTTTAATATTCATAGAATTGTCAAAGTCAACTTTCGTCGATTTTGTCAGCCACGTGTATTCTTTTATATGGAAGCAGACGGCCTCTGTGGCGGTGGAAATATCGTGTAATATTTCTTCGGCTTACACAAGCATTATATTGACATAATTATTATAAAATCCAAATTTAGATAATTAACTATATGAAACTTAAATAAATGGTTAGAAGATAATCAGGTGAAATTTAAATAAGATTTGATTCTTTGAATGATAATTAATTCTATACTTTTATTATTAGAGTTGTCAAAATGAGTTGAGCCCGTCAATAGTTTAATTGATGATAAAAGTGGTTGCTTTATTAAAATATGATCTATTAATAATTTTGATCATTAAAATTAATAAAATTATATTTTTTGGTTGGTTGTCCCGCCTAACATGCAACCCACCGTGGGTTGGATGTTTTTCAACCCGTCTCGATGCGGGCCTAAACAGGCTAACCCTTTTGGATTGGTGAGTTGGACGGATCAACCCGTTTAGGTATGGTTGACCCGTTCTGACACCCCAGCTTTTATATATACCAAAGTGTGTGTAAATACTAAATACCAAATATAGAGAACATGATCTTGTGATACAAATTTGAGAGAGAATCGGGGGTGAGTATCAACCTACGACTTATTTGGTTAGTTTGATGATGTCCCTGGATAGACCTACATGACACTGTCTATGCGATAGCATCAAAAAATCCTATCCAACTCATTCGATAATAGCATAAAGATATTATTCATCTGCCAGCATCAATGATTATTTTTTATTTCTAAGTTTTCGTATGAAATTTGAACCCTTCTCTGTTAATTGCTGGAAACCAAGATCACAGAGTAATATTTATATGCATTCTATATTAGAAGAAAATATTTGAATGTTAGGATTTTCGACTTTTTTCGAACATATATAAAAGGGTAAAGCTCGGTGCACGAACAGGGTTTGAGAAGGGTAATGTACGCAGCGTGTTATATGAAAATCTTGATATATTTTAGTTCGTTTTTACTAATGATTCATATATTTATTTGTCCATGTGGCCTCTGTGGATGACGCAATTAACCAACAACAGATCCAAATGGTGAGTACTCTTTGTTTTTCCTTACGATTACACCATAATTTTATTCCAACTCGTCAATTTTTCAATGCTAACACTAGACATTATTTGTTATGATGTAATATTAATAGGACCAATGTACTATAATGGGATATATCACCTCTTTTATCAGTACAATCCCAAAGGTGCTGTTTGGGGCAATATTATCTGGGCTCATTCAGTCTCAGAGGACTTGATCAACTGGAAAAAAGTAGAGCCTGCAATCTACCCATCAAAGCCGTTCGACCAATACGGTTGTTGGTCTGGATCGGCCACGATCCTACCCGGAAACAAACCTATTATTCTATACACCGGAATCATAGACAAGAACAACACACAAGTCCAAAACTATGCAATTCCAGCCAATTTATCCGACCCGTATCTACGTGAATGGGTCAAACCAAATAACAATCCGTTGGTGGTGGCAGACGAGTCTGTTAACAAGTCATCATTTCGTGACCCAACAACGGCTTGGATGGGCCAAGACGGGCGCTGGAGGATATCTCTAGGCGGCAGGAGGAAGCATAGAGGGATAGCATTTTTGTATAGGAGTAGGGACTTTATGCATTGGGTTAAGGCAAAGCATGCATTGCATACTTCTGCTGGAAGTGGGAATTGGGAATGCCCAGATTTTTATCCGGTTTCGGTTTCGGGTCAAAACGGGTTGGATGCTTCTTCTCTGGGGCCAGATGTTAAGCATGTGTTGAAGGTGAGCCTTGATCTTACTAGATACGAGTATTATACAATTGGTACATATGACAGTAAGAGGGATAGGTATATTCCGGATGAAGATATGATCGATGGATGGAACGGTTTGAGGTATGATTATGGCAACTTTTACGCCTCGAAATCATTTTTTGACCCAAGCAAGAATAGACGAATCTTGTGGGGTTGGGCTAATGAGTCGGATACTACTGAAAATGATGTGAAGAAAGGTTGGGCAGGAATCCAGGTATTGTTATACCTTTATCAAAGCAATAGCGTATGTCTCTTGCTTTTCATAAATAATCAAATGAACCTCATCCTTTTCTACTGTGATTTTAGCTTATCCCTCGTACGATAGTGATGGATCCCAACGCGAAGCAATTACTTCAATGGCCTGTTGAAGAACTTGAAACTCTGAGAATAAACAAGGTGAATCTGAGCAACAAGGAACTGGTGAAAGGGCAGATGGTTGAAATCAAAGGAGTAACAGCCGCACAGGTACTCTTTTTCCCATATATGACGAAGAAAATAACAAAACCAGAAACAGAAACAAAACTAGAACAGAAATAAAAATCATGTTTTTATCACATTTATCCAATAACAGTTTAACTTACTCTAAATTATAGGATAAAAGGAGAAAAAAAAACTTTCGTCCAACGACAATCTAGACTAATTTTGCATGCTTCAATGAAAATGACAGGCCGATGTTGAAGTGAGCTTCTCATTCGATAACTTGGAGAAGGCTGAGCCATTCGATCCAAGCTGGGATAGATATGATGCACAAAAACTTTGTGGTCAAAAGGATTCCACTGTTCAAGGTGGATTAGGACCATTCGGGCTCGTCACTTTAGCTTCTGAAAACTTAGCAGAGTACACACCCGTTTTCTTCCGAGTTTTCAAGGCTCAAGACAAGCATCTAGTTCTCTTGTGCTCTGATGCATCAAGGTTACTCTCTCGTGCTTAGAATCTTGTGTGCACCCACCAAGTTTTTAACTACCATCTAACTAACTTTTTTTCCTTTCATTATCTTTTTGCATAGGTCTACCTTGGCGGATGGTATTTCGAACTCGACGACCGGGCTCAATGCATACCGACCCTCGTTTGCTGGATTTGTAGATGTGGACCTGACAGAAAAGAAGATTTCCCTCAGGAGTTTGGTATGAAATTTTTTATACGTTGGTTGGTGCACTTAACCATTTTTTTCAGGAATATATTGATCTTCTTTTTTTTTCTCTTTAGATTGATAATTCTGTCGTTGAGAGCTTCGGGGCTGGAGGGAAGACTTGCATTACATCAAGGGTTTATCCAACTCTAGCAATAAACAACAATGCCCACTTGTTTGTATTCAACAATGGCACCGAAACTGTCAAAATCGACAGTCTGAATGCCTGGAGCATGAGCATGCCTCTCGATATGAACCAATGAGAGATGAACCAAATTATTTTATAGAGCTTACTAGTTTGATTTTTTATCTTCTCTCTTCTTCTTTGTTTCTTCTTTCTGGTGTTTAGCTTTCTTATAAATTTCGGATCTCTTGTCCAGAATGGTGAATAAGTGAGAACGAAATTTAATTTATTTCATGTCATTATGGTTTTCCATCTTGGATTTGTATCTCTTGTGGTCTTAATCAAACCTTTGAGCACTTTTGCATTTTCAGAGAACTGAATATCAGATTCATAGAGCAGGGAGTCAGTGGCAAAGTGGCAAATTATGCTTGTAGTGTTTTGCATCTATTGACTATTTTCAAACAAATTCACTGCCTTGTGTCACTCCCACACTTAGCACACGCAGTCATCACAATCCAATTGACCAAATCCATCGTTTGCATTTCGTCAAGAAGCTGAGTTGAACTGAAACAACAGATGGATATGAACTGAACCCAAACTTATACACCGCACCGTGCATCAAACTACACATCTGAAAGCCCGCATCTCTTCCAACTTTTTCGACAAAGGGAAAGGCATAGTTATCGGGTCGATCCACGGGTCGAACGGACTACCTATTAATCTCAAATCGATTCTTGTCTCACCATCTTTAGCAACCCGAACCGTGTCTGATGAAGAGGCATTGTAAAAACATCGTCAAGTTAATCAAGATTATTGACATAAGAGACAGGGAAAAGACCGTTGTTGGACAAGTTGGCTCACAACTACTGCCTATTTTGTTTTAACCAATAAAAATAAAAAAAACAGACAGGCTCACAACTACTGCTTATTTTGTTTTAACTATTAATGGCAACGGGTCGGGTATGGGACGAGTTTGGCCAATCCCATGACCCGCCCCACAACACATAAAACCCGGACCCGCCCGCCCCGCTTAGACCCGCGAACCCGGCATCAAACTACATATCTAAAAGCCCGTATGTTCTTAACAGGTCGGGTATAGGACGAGTTTGGCCAATCCCAGGACCCGCCCCACAACACATAAAACCCGGACCCGCCCGCCCCGCTTAGACCCGCGAACCCGGCATCAAACTACATATCTAAAAGCCCGTATGTTCTTATTTCCTTCAAAATGTGCAAAGAACAATCATTTGATGCTTTTTTTTATTATTATTTTAAAAAAAATGTAAACAAATAAATATTGGGTGGAACAGGTGATTTAACAAGTATTGAAATCTTTATCACATTTTAAGTAGCCCAAATTGAATATTGTTATGGTTAAATACACAATTCCTTCATTTCATTCCCCAAAAGAACGTTTGTTCATTTCATTCACCGTCATGTCGATCCAATAGAATGTTCCCTCGACTAGGAAAGGCGAAGGTCTGTTGTGGAATTTTAGGTGTTGTGAAATCTCTCTATAGGTGCGATTTGTATCTCGATTTTCGATTATTTATGCATGTTGAATTTACGTATAAAAATTCCTCTTTGTAAATCATTTATCATGGAGTTACGAGGGATTTATTTGTGTGTTGAACCAAATGATGGCTAATGTTTGTTAGATTGTAAATGGGAATTGTTGTATTGTTTTGTCGACTCCTTTAGCTGTAAAGTAAGGTTAATGGGTAATTAATCGATAAGATTTACTTTACTTGATTTCAAAGTTTGTTGAATGAACGTGGAGTTTTAATTAACTCCACATTTGAGCTAATAAGGAGCTTCAGAAGGAAACAACGACTTTAGGTGTTAGTGTTCTTGACAGATTTATGACTAAAGGAATATGAGGAATCTTCAGAACCGGCATGCATGCTTGCCTCACCCTAACCACCAGGATTGAAGAAAACACTGAATATATATGTTGATTTGTGTCAAATATGAAACTTGATAGTATGCACAGAACTTGCTTGATATTATGCTCTAAGCAGGTGCAACCTTAGAGCAGAAGTGTACTAATAGATCTTCTCAGGGCTGTAGCATTTTGATGATTAGTTATTTGAAAAGTGTTTGCTTAATCTATACTCTAGATGAAAAGAGAGAGTTCAAGTCTCTGTTTTAAATGCTTTTTCGTGCCTTCCTAGTTCATCCGACTCTACAATCTTTTCTTTGTAGAAACTGACAAATGGCCTGATACCTTCGACATAGTTTTGAAGCTGATCTGTAACATTTTCTCCATTTCATTTTCACTTTGTTTGCTACCGATGAGCACCGCATCTAATAGCTATTTGTTTAAATGTAGTTCGAGTTTGAGGATTTTCTTTTTGGGTTCGAATTGTTTGACTGTCAATTGCAGAATATTGAGAAGATTAAGCAAGTTGTTAGAGATGGCAATAACTATGGCGCTCAACAGATGTATAAAACTTTCAGCGCGAGGTATCTTAATATCAAGTTGATACTTGACATAGCAGTTGTAACATAGACCCTAACAAGTTGCATTTACAATAAACACAATATTAAAACAGTATGAAAACACATCCTGTAAACATTAACATATAAAAATCAAACAAAACTTTGATCATTGTGCGTGTAAAGACCTATATTAAAATGTAAATTTTTAATCGGATTTCATCTCGAGTGCATTACGATCATTAGCAAGCTTCTGTTGTTCTTCAAATTGGGAGTTGCGGGTGAAGAATTTGTTGTCCAGCCACTTGATAATGTCGGAGAAGACAATGTCAAGATTTTCCGGCAATTCGCCGTAGGACAGAGAATGCCACATGCCCGGATACAATTTGAATGTCTTGTCTGAAGATTGAGCCGATTCATATAAGAGTTTGCTCACCGATGGATCCGTCACTTTGTCTTCTTCTCCGTGTAGAACAATGAATGGCAAAGTAACCTGTTTAAGTCATATAAAAAGATTTATATATAACTTGTTAAAAAGAAATAAAGTACAAGGAAGGGCTACCCTTCAAAAAAAATTGTATCCCCTAAAATTACATTTGTCCACGCAAAATTGCAAATATCCTCTTAAAATTGTATTTTTCCCTAAATAATCCTGATTTTTAATGTTTTTTGTCCACTCAATCTAAATTCTAATTACTCCACTGGTTTGATATATGCTATCTCTACGTGCGGAAATTAAATCAAAAGAGGCAAAAATAAGGAAAAAATCAAATAATTGAAAAGATTGTTACAACACAAAATTAAAGTAAGAAGAAACCCACCTCCGCAAGTCTTTTCTCCAAATCAGTACTGACTGTAAATAATTGGTAGCTAGTTTGTAGACGTGGTCGGCCTTTGTATGTGTATGGGTTGGATCTCACCTGTTCAAACATTTTAATCAGTACGACTCAATCAAAATTGCGGGAATTTGGGTGCCATTCTCTGGGTTTTCACCCTCACGGTTTTTAAAATCGCGTGGGTGGAGCAAGGGGGAAATGATGTATTACATCGGTGTATCAAACATCAACTCATATATCAATCTATACATACATAAATATATATGTTGGTGTTTTGATGCACCGAGTTCACATAAGTATTTTCTGATCAAGGGATAAAAATGACGAATCATTTTGGACATTGGGTATTTTGCCTTGTAACATCGAAATTCCCCAAAATACCCACCCTTCACAGATATATTTAAATCATTTTGCGAAAAATTCGTGACTGCAAAAATAATATATATATATTACCTCTTTTATAACTTGGGGGTCCCTGAAGGCAGCTTCGACAATGTCTGGAGTTGGGGTGATTTTCCAAGTTGGGATTATTCTGGCCAACGAAGACAATACTTTGATGACGAATGGGCTTGGTCTAATTTCATCCGCAATCTGCGCCAATCATCAAATTTTAAACATTTATTTATGATTTGCATAACCTGTGGATTATTTGATAGAGTCCAGTGATTATTTTAATAAGTTAGTAATGTGCATATTTCAAGAATCATATCCAAAAAGCTAGGCCAATCAAATAAAAATATAAGAATATTTTAAAAAAAATGGTCCCCCTCAAAATTGTTTTTACAAATATGATATTTAGGAAAAACATCATCTCTCGAATTAAAGTGGTGGGTCTTGACGCAACAGTAAAGTTGTTGCCATGTGATCTGGAGGTCATGGGTTCGAGTCTTGGAAACAACCTTTTATATTACAGTGGAAGACTGTGTATATTAGGCTCAATGGTCCCGACCCCTTCCAGACCCCGGGCATCGAGGGAGCTTCATGCATGGAGTTTGCCATTTTTTTTATCATATGACATTTATGTCCTTATTTTCTAAATTTTTCTTTTTGGCATGGTACAAGATAATTGGTAATATGTAAAATGAAATGGTGACACACCTTACACATTGGTGCAATGAGGACTCCACCGTCCCAATAATCAGGCTTCTTCCTGTGTAAACGTAGAGCCATGACCCCTCCCATTGATTCTCCCATCAGTATTCTAATCTTTTTCCTATTCTCTTTCCTTTCTGCAATTCAAACCCAATAAAATAATGAAAATTAAAAATAAAACAAACCAATTAATTATTAGTCAAATAAGCATATCCTAATCATCTGCCGGCCCCCACATATTAAGGGATACGTTAAATCTTTGAATATTTTTTTGTTTCTTATAATCATATAATTATTATGAAATCGTGTTCCAAAGAAATAACGACATGCCAATAATGACAATTAAGTTTATTAAACAACTCAACTAGAACGTGATAGTTTCCCAAGATTATTGGCAATGATTCCATGTGTTTTGCAAATACACGGATTACATTAATATAGCTTGAAATATGCAGTTTATTCAATATAGTTTGTGAATAGATGCAAAACATCTATCCGTATATGCTATATTTTGCAAACCACTAGGGATAAAGTACTTACGTACAAATCACAGGGATTAAAGTGTTTATAGGGATACTACTGTGAGTAAAATGTCTATGTACGAACCATATATGTAAATGTCTATTATCGATTGTCATTAGCTCTAGTTTCCATCATATAATTATTGTTAATCGAGTCCCCATCTCGAAACCGACCATGCTCGCCTTGAAAAATAAACTTAAATATAAATCGAATAATATTTGAAAAGCTATTTATATCTCCTATAAAAAAAAGTCAATTAGATCAAAATTTATGACTTAGTATTACTTTTATATAGATATAAATATATATATATATAAGAAGGGACATTGAATAAATAAATAAAAATTTCATTTATTTACCAGAAATATTTGTGAAGTGTTCGGAGAGATCGTCAACAAGATCATCAAAATTGGAGATTAATCCCAGTAAACCAGATGACTTGCCATGGCCTTCGCAATCGATACCATGAACCTCGTAACCTGCTTTCACTAGTCGAGTGGCGCATCCTGTTCGAATTAACCAAAATCCATCGATCAAGATATTTTTTACTTCATTTTCAAACAAAATCGAATATATAGTTTCGAAATAATATCTCACCTCTCATTGAGATACTGCACTCCATGGCGTATCCGTGGCACAAGAAAATCAAAGCTTTTGGTTCTTCGTCTGCAGGTAACCATCTGCACGTGAAAAGCTTCACTCCTCGTGAATTCACGATAAATTCCTATCGAATATAAACAAAATCCCGAGTGAGGCTATACATATATACAGCGTATTTGCGTAAGAAAACCATAAAAAAAACATGAATAATAGGTTTCACCTCTTCATATTTGAAACTGCCCATTTGATTCTCCTGCAAGAAACAAACAACCTTAATCAAAACGAGATGTTTTAACCCATAAAATAGGTTAAGATTTTGGAAAAAAAAAATGAAGGGTTTTTGATTGATAGGTTAGATTAATATTCATACCATTGGATTAAAATAGATTATTGGGAAAAAAAGTTAAAAAGATGATCAAAGAGTATGACCGAGAAACCTGTATAATATTTCAAGAAAGTGTGTATGGAGACTTTTATTTATAGAACTGTAATGGGATAGAATATGTGGGGATAAGGGATTGGATTGAGAATTGGTCATATTAATTGTATTGGCCACGAACAAAGGGGGACTCGTCCTTTTTGAATTTGGTGGGGTTAGTTCTTCAAATACTCGGACTTTTCTTTGTTCTTGACTCTGTGTTAAATGCTATAAAATAATAAGTTTGTATGATTATCTTAAATGTGCTAGTTACTTTGACTTGGATGGCTGTAATTTTTATATACAGTAAACCCCAATAAATTAATATACGATAAATTAATAACCAAATAACATTTTTCGTTGTCCCAACTTGGGTCAGTTTAAAAAAATTAGTAATTTCGATAAATTAATAAGATAATAATTTTTTGAAAGGCCCTCGTATAAATCTATAATCTCGTTAATATCATAAATTAATGATTCTCTGAAATTATAAGTACTAGCAGCCGACGCATACGTGTTGCGTGTGTAATAAAATTTTAAATTATAAATATTGTGTAAGTATATTACATTTTTATATTTGAAATATCTGATTTCAATATGATATTTTATGGGGTAGAGAAAAACTGCCGCATATATTTTCGGAAGGAAAAAAATTAGTGAAAAATTGATAACTAAGTTGGGAAGTTAATAGATGATCTTCCAATATTATCCATTTATCTCATGGCTATTACTAAAGCAAATAGATGGTATTTTTTGGAATTTCACAATGATCATACCAAAGTGGTTACTCTAAGGTGCTCACACAAAATATATATATATATATATATATATATATATATATATATATATATATATATATATATATATATATATATAGTATAGATAAGTAGGATAATTTAGTAAAATATGAATCCATTGTTGATTTTTTTTTTCTCGAAGTTTAAATCTAGGTATATTAAGTTCTAACTTTCTCATTGTATTCAAAACATCTGGTGCCACATACTCAAACTATAAAAATTATGAAGAGCTATTGCCGCTATGAGTGTTTTCTTTCGCGTGATTGATACTGAATTATCCTCAATTTCATCATCAACATGATTTTTAATGACACTATCCACAATTTCTTGTAAGTTTTTGGATCTCTAAACATTCAACATTTTCATCCGGATAATACAACATGTGATTGACATTTATTTTATTGCGGTAACAAAGATTGTTGAACATATTCTCAAGCTTATAAATATCTTCTTCAAAAGTTTATTCATTCAAGTTCTTTGCGACTGTTTTATTCTTTAAATCGATAAATTATTAATTTATCGATTAATTAATATATCTTTGAAATAATTAAATTATATGGTCTCAATATTATTAATTTATATATATTTTAATGTATATTGGAAAAATGGTCAGGAAAATAATGGTCAGTGTCGCTTGATTTATAAAGCCAAAATTTTGCATTTTCCTCGAGTCAACTTGTATGTGCTCGCCAAGATATGTGTGTGCGTGTATATATATATATATATATATATATTCTTTAATTTATTGAAAAAAACTTTGGGTACTTACTTTAAGTGTTTAGTACATTTTAATAGATTATTTTTTATTAAGTGGTGATAGTAACTTATCATATTTATTATAAACTAGTATTAAGTCAGCAGCCACAATAATTCATGTTCCACGTGGCGGTCAAAAAGCATCTGACTTTCTTTGGTCCAAATTAGCACAACATCTAATTCTTAGTGAATTGAAACTTATGTTGTACATACCCAGTTATGACCTCACTTATGTTGTAAAAATTCTTAGTGAATTGAAACTAAGTATCTGTAAAATCGAGTGTATCAAAAATATATGGCCACCAAGATTCTGTCAGGCACGATCGATCGTCTCTCTAGGCGCGATAGATTGTTGAAAATAGAGGACGTGATCGATCGCGATCTATTCCACGATCCACCGTGCTTAGTGCAGACTTGCAGAATGGATGTGTCCCTTCGTGTGTTGCTGTGGTTTTTCATGAAATGATGCTTCAAAATGGCGTCCTTTATGATATATCTTGGTTTAATATAAATGTAACAATCATCTCTTGAATTAAACACACGAAATTCAAGATTAACATCAGATTAAAGAACAAAAATATGTGCATCTTGTTCATTCTCCTCACTTTTCAAAGTTTGAGTAACTTTAAAGCTTTGTGGTTGTGGATTCGTGATTTGAAGTGCTTCTATCATGAATCATATTCGTTGTATCTTGGGAAACGAATACCATTAGCACTGTAGCAGAGCAGTATCGTTTTAAGGACGGATGTTACAAATCTCGTCTCGACAATCAAAGTAATTTGTTATCTTGCTTGTTATACCCAAAGATAAATCTCGAAATACTTATCCACAACTTATATCAACTCAATATTAAAATATTACACATTTTAAATAAAAATATATAAAAACTAACATACAAACCATTTTATACCAATTATATTGAGTTGATCCATAAGTGGAGTATAAACAGTGTCCATACAAGTCTTTTCCACAATTCAGTTGGAGAGGACATTGATTGTATGGGCGCTCGTGTATTGACGAAATTGGGTACTTATATGATAGTAACTTTTGTTTGTATCCTTTGATTGTAGCGTTGTTTCTCCGATGTATCATCAGGCTTGGAAAAATGACAATAGCAAGCTTAGGCACATGTCTAACACTTTGTTTTTAAGAAGATTTTACCCCGCAGTATAACTTCAACTTGTGATTATTGTACTACAAATCACAAGTTCTACAACCATAAATGTTGCAAACTCTATTCTTCAAGAACAAGATACAAATGTGATGCAAAATGATCTTAATTTGCATTCACTCGCAATATATTGTGTTTATTTCTTGCACAAAGTATGTTTCAAATGAATGGGGATGCATTGTATATATACTTGTCCAAAAGACATCACCAAAAGACACCATTTGTGAATGGTTTTTTTGAGAAAAGTCGTACCTACTTGTCAAGGGTCGCATAGTTGGTGTGAAAAGGTGTGTTTTACTAATAATTTGTTATATTATACCATAAAAAAATTTCCCGAATAAAAATATTATATTTTATCTATTAAAAATACTATTTAATTTTTTGTCCACCTGACTCTAATCAAAATCTGCAATCACAAGTTTTCAGATTGATTCAAATGATTCCATCTCTTTGAATCTCATATGGTAGTTCTCGATAATCTAGTCTAACGAAAATATATGAAATATAGTGAATTAGTGGGAATAAAAAGCTTGATTTCAAAGCACGTGGAACTATTTTGGATAACTACTAATCCCATTATTTTATTTGACGTACTTATGTACAATTTGAGTATGACATATAACCTATATCCCTTGACCTAATTAATTGGGGTGTTCCCCTTGGAACCAAGTGTATAATTTGCCAATTTGAGTATGACATGTAACCTGTATTCCTTGACCTAATTAATGGGGGTGTTCCCCTTGGAACGAAGTATATAATTTGCCAATTTGGGGTCGTGTCCACATTGGGAGTAAGCAAGGATGTTATCGGGCTCATTCTGAATCGGATTAAACTAGTTTCGGACCAGTTCCGGATTGTAGGGTAATTGGAATCGAACCATATCGGATTGGTGGTACAACTCAATCTGAGACTGGAACTGAATCGAATAGGATTGAAACCAAATTGATCTATTTTTCCCCCCCAACAATTATGTATCTAAAAAGTTATATCAAACAAAGCACTAAAAAATTAAACATATTATTGAATTGGTTTCGATACTGGATTCAACCGCACCATATGAAAAATATGAAAATATTATTCTGAAAAGGCATGCTAAAAGCCCAAATACAAATAGTTTCTAATGGGCTTTGAAATCAGTGTTTAAATGTGAGTGGCAGAGTAGCCCAATTAACAATTTTCATGTTTGAAAGATGTACGAAATGCTCATTCTGCATGTGATGCTTACAATTATTAGATTCTACTCAGTTATATGTCACAATATTCCGATACATATCTTATCTTCTTTAGAATTTCAATTTTTTTGGTAGAAAAACATTTTTCCTTCTTCTTAAGAGCACACAAAATTATTAGATTCTACTCAGTTACTAAACCTTTTGGTTGTGCTTGTTTTGTCCTCTTACAACCTCATCAGCACACAAAATTAGAACCTCGTGCTCGTCTATAGTGTCCTTGGTTATGGTATTGAACACAAAGGATATTGATGTTGGGATCATGTTTCCAATAGATTACGCATCTCTCATATTGGATGGAGAAGCCAACTTTTCAAAAACTATGTTAGAAAATCATCGTTTGGTTGGCCTTTACCTTTGAAGGAATTAAAAAGGGAAATGCATCTTTTAAACATCTGTTTCAATTTTCTTTTAAAATAATAAATAGTTCTTTTTCACTACTACAGTGTGTTTGGATATAGTCATATAGAAGATCTCGAAAAAACATCTTTTTTTTTTTTTCTTTCAAAAATTTGTTTTTACTAAAGAAAAGGGTATTTGTCTCGTTTCTTTCTTTTTTCCCCCTCCTTTTTTAAATTCACCTAAAAAATTCAGAAGCCAGAAGCTAGATGGAGGAAAATATTACTTTTAGTCTTCTTCATCCAAACGGTCTGTAAAATGCTTTTTGAAGTTAACTGATTATGTTTCCAAACCCCCCATAGTAGTTGTTAAGAAAGGTGAGTAGCCCTTTTGAACAGCTGGTTATGATTGAAAAATCTGTCGGCAATAATTGTGCAAGTTGGCACATTTAGGGTGGTAGGTGGTGGTTGAGCAGCGGGCATTGGGAGTTGTGCATTTAATGCACACTTTCAACCCTATAAATAAAGCTCTTCTGATTTCATTTCATTCATTCCATTTCAGAGTGTTATCTCATATCTCTATATTTGAGTGTGTATTCTATAATATTTGTGATGTAGTTTTCTCATATATTGAGAGTGTTGTTCTCTTTGAAAGATAGAGAGAGGTTGTAACCCACAAAATATTATAGTGGAATCTTTTCATCTTGCCCGTGGTTTTTACCCTAATAATGTTTAGGGGTTTTCCACGTAAATACTGGTGTCCATCTTTATTCTTCATTTTCAGTATTTTCTATCTCATGTTGCCGCACCTGGGGCCAACAAGTGGTATCAGAGCCTCGTCGTAAAAATCTTAAAAAATTCTAAGTATGCTCTGTGGTTGCAGCCTTGACTGATCTTCCACATCAGAAAAGTTTTTTGAGATATTTTTTTGATTGAGGCAATTTTATTGTTGTCGGAATGGCGGCACGATTCGAGATTGAAAAATTCAACGGAAGTAATTTCATGTTGTGGAAAATGAAGATGCAAGCAGTTCTACGAAAAGATCGTTGCTTGGCGGCTATTGGAGATAGGCCGAAGGAGGGCATGGACGATGAAAAGTGGAATGAGATGAACGGTAATGCTATTGCCAATTTGCATCTTGCTCTAGCAGATGGGGTATTGTCAAGTATCGCTGAAATAACAAATGCAAAAGATATTTGGGATATTTTGACAAATCTGTACGAGGCCAAGTCACTACACAACAAGCTTTTCTTAAAAAGAAGGCTTTATAATCTTCGGATGTCGGAATCCTCATCGGTGACCGACCATATCAATACTTTGAATACTCTATTTGCCCAGCTCACTTCTTTGGGGCATAAAATAGAGGAAGTTGAACGTGCGGAGCTTCTACTTCAAAGTCTACCGGATTCATACGATCAACTCATCATCAATCTGACCAACAATATCACTAATGATATGTTAGTCTTCAATAATGTTGCAGCCGCGGTTCTTGAAGAAGAAAGTAGGCACAAGAATAAGGAAGACAGGTTGGCAAGTTCGAAAAATGCAGAGGCTTTGCCGATGATGAGAGGAAGATCGACGGAGCGTGACTCCAGTGGGAGCCACAAGTATGGTAGATCCAAATCCAGAAGTAAGAAGAAGAATTTTTACTGCTATAAATGTGGTGGTAAAGGGCACTTCAAGAAAGATTGTACAAGTAAGAAGAGTGTCGAGAAAGATTCTCAAGGAAATGTTGCAAGTACCTCAGACGGTGGAGAAATACTATTTAGCGAAGCAACAACTGTTGCGGAAGGCAGACAAATATTTTATGACACATGGATAATGGATTCAGGAGCGACGTGGCACATGACGTCTCGGAGAGAATGGTTCGACAAGTATGAACCAGTCTCAGGAGGATTTGTATTCATGGGAAATGATCATGCCTTGGAAATCGCTGGGGTAGGAACCATCAAACTTAAAATGTTTGATGGTACTATTCACACCATACAGGAGGTACGACATGTAAAGGGTCTGACAAAGAATCTTTTATCTTTGGGATAATTGGATGATATCGGGTGCAAGACCCGTATCGAAAATGGGATCATGAAGATTGTGAAAGGCGCGCTTGTGGTACTGAAGGCAGAAAAGGCTTACAAGAATATGTATGTACTTCTGGGAAAAACACACAAAGATGCAGAACTAGCTGTTGCATCGACTAGTTCGGGAGAAAAATTAACAGTGTTATGGCATAGGAAGCTCGGGCATATGTCAGAACGAGGGTTGAAGGTTCTCTCGGAACGGAAGCTGCTGCCGGGGCTTACAAAAGTGTCTCTACCCTTTTGTGAGCATTGTGTTACCAGTAAACAACATAGACTAAAGTTTGGCACATCTAGTGCCAAAAGCAGCGGTATATTGGAGCTGATTCATTCTGATGTTGACAAGCACCGGTTGTATCTCAAGGAGGAGCGAGATATTTTGTCTCGTTCATTGATGATTTCTCTAGAAGATGCTGGGTGTATCCTATCAAGAAGAAATCAGATGTTTTTTCAGTCTTCAAAGTGTTCAAAGCGCGGGTTGGACTTGACTCTGAAAAGAAGATCAAGTGTTTGAGGACTGACAATGGAGGAGAATATACAAGTGAGGAATTTGATGCATTCTGTCAACAAGAGGGCATCAAAAGACAATTCACAACGGCTTACACGCCTCAACAGAATGGAGTGGCGGAGCGGATGAATAGAACCCTGTTGGATAGAACAAGGTCTATGCTGAAGACTACGGGTCTAGCCAAGTCATTTTGGGCAGAAGCAGTCAAGACTGCCAGTTATATTATCAATCGATCTCCATCAGTGGCGATTGATCTGAAGACTCCGATGGAGGTGTGGACAGGCAAGCCAGCGGATTATTCTCGGTTACATACATTTGGAAGTCCGGTGTATGTTCTATACAACGAACAAGAAAGATCGAAGTTGGATTCTAAATCCAGAAAGTGTATCTTCTTGGGCTATGCTGATGGTGTCAAGGGGTATCGCTTGTGGGATCCCACTGCCCACAAACTTATTATCAGCAGGGATGTTATCTTCGAGGAAGATAAAGTGAAGGGAGACAAAGGCACACTGAATTCAGATACTGCTACAATTCAGGTGGAAAATATGGAAAATAAGACAGAAGAATATCAAGTTTCTTCTGAGGTATTACCAGAGCACGATGAACAAGAACCAGATGAGTCAGAGGTTCTCAAAGTTCGGCAGTCTACTCGCGAGAGGAGACCACCAGTTTGGCTTTCAGATTATGATACTGAAAGCAATATTGCATATTGCTTGCTGACAGAGGATGGTGAGCCATCGAGTTTCCAGGAGGCTACTCAAAGTTCGGATATATCCCTGTGGATGCAAGCTATGCAGGAAGAATTGGAGGCCTTGGACCGGAATAAAACTTGGGATCTTGTTACACTACCACGAGGACGGAAAGCCATCGCTAATAGATGGGTCTATAAGATCAAACGTGATGGTAACAACCAAGTGGAAAGATATCGTGCAAGATTGGTAGTAAAAGGATATGCTCAGAAGGAAGGTATTGACTTCAATGAGATATTTTCTCCTGTGGTCCGACTTACAACAGTCAGAGTAGTATTGGCATTATGTGCGGTGTTTGACCTACATCTAGAACAGCTAGATGTGAAAACGGCTTTTCTTCATGGAGATCTTGAAGAAGAAATCTATATGCTCCAGCCAGAAGGTTTTGCTGAAATAGGCAAAGAGAACTTGGTTTGCAGGTTGAACAAATCTCCGTGCGGTCTCAAACAGGCGCCGATGTGTTGGTACAAGAGATTTGATTTCTATATCACGAGCCTTGGGTACAACAGACTTAATGCAGATCCTTGTGCATATTACAGGAGATCTGGGAATGATGATTATATCATTTTGTTGTTGTACGTGGACGACATGTTGGTCGCAGGTCCCAACAAAGATCGAGTCCAAGAATTGAAGGCACAGTTGGCTAGGGAATTTGATATGAAAGACTTGGGACCAGCAAACAAGATTTTAGGGATGCAAGTTCACCGAGATAGAATTAACAGAAAGATTTGGCTTTCCCAGAAAAACTATTTGAAGAAAATCTTGCAACGCTTCAACATGCAAGATTGTAAGCCAATTTCTACCCCTCTTCCCGTTAACTTCAAGTTATCCTCCGAGATGAGTCCTAGCAGTGAAGCAGAGAGGATTGAGATGTCTCGAGTACCGTATGCATCAACAATGGGAAGTCTCATGTTCGCTATGATCTGTACAAGACCAGACATTGCACAAGCAGTGGGAGCAGTCAGTCGGTACATGGCGAATCCTGGAAGAGAGCATTGGAGTATGGTTAAGAGGATCCTTAGATACATTAAGGGTACCTCGAATGCTGCATTATGTTATGGAGGATCGGATTTTACACTCAGGGGCTATGTGGATTCAGATTATGCAGGTGATCCAGATAAAAGAAAATCTACTACTGGATATGTGTTTACACTTGCAGGAGGAGTACTAAGCTGAGTTTCAAAATTGCAAACAGTTGTGGCGTTATCTACCACGGAGGCAGAATATATGGCAGCTACTCAGGCTTGTAAGGAGACGATATGGATTCAAAGGTTACTGGAGGAGATTGGGCACAAACAAGAGAAAGTTCCTCTGTTTTGTGATAGTCAGAGTGCCTTGCACATTGCAAAAAATCCAGCCTTTCATTCCAGGACTAAACACATTGGTGTTCAATTTCACTTTGTTCGTGAAGTAGTGGAGGACGGAAGTGTGGATATGCAGAAAATACATACGAAGGATAACCTAGCTGATATTCTGACAAAGCCAGTTAATACTGAAAAGTTCGAGTGGTGTAGATCCTCTATTGGCCTAGCAGAAACGTGAACAGCAGGAGTTGGCAAGATTGAAAGGATGTGTGGAGATGTGTTTGATCATCACAAATCTCCAAGTGGGAGAAATGTCGGCAATAATTGTGCAAGTTGGCACATTTAGGGTGGTAGGTGGTGGTTGAGCAGCGGGCGTTGGGAGTTGTGCATTTAATGCACACTTTCGACCCTATAAATAAAGCTCTTCTGATTTCATTTCATTCATTCAATTTCAGAGTGTTCTCTCATATCTCTATATTTGAGTGTGTATTCTATAATATTTTTGAGGTAGTTTTCTCCTATATTGAGAGTGTTGTTCTCTTTGAAAGATAGAGAGAGGTTGTAACCCACAAAATATTATAGTGGAATCTTTTCATCTTGCCCGTGGTTTTTACCCTAATAATATTTAGGGGTTTTCCACGTAAATACTGGTGTCCATCTTTATTCTTCATTTTCAGTATTTTCTATCTCATGTTGCCGCACCTAGGGCCAACAAAATCTTATATATTGAAACGAACTCTTCAAACATCACAAGATCCATCTTTGTTCCCAGCTTAAAGAACTGGGTGTGATCCATATTATTTTAACTCTAATTCCATTTTACTTGAAATTTGATCACCAGAAAATAGTTGAAATATGTTTGAAATATTAGTTTTAACATGACAGATTCAAATTCCTAAGTTTCTTGCCTTCCCTGCAATCTAGGTTCGTTGACCTCTCCCTCGCTAGTCCTTAACACATGACTGATCTTGCTATCTTGATCCATCGTTAGCATAGTAGCATGCGCCGTTGTACCTTGAATCCACCATCACAATTGACCTATGTTAAACTTCGGGAGAGTTTGTGGCTAAAATTTTGTTGTTCACTAATTTTTAAAAAACTGAGTGTGAAGGTATTTTTGATTTTTGTTATGCAGGATGTGGTCATGCTTCCCAAAACCTAATATATGATAGGGGAAACATTGAATTTCTTGGGATTCATTCAAGTTACCACACTTGCAAAGGAGCCCTTAGGTTTTTTGGGCATTTGATTCTCACCGATGTTTGCGTTACTCAATTACTTTGTTATCAATCGAAGCTAAAAGTTAATCTCAAGCTCAATAAGTTGCTTGACATAGCCTCTTCACACCACTTCACGCTATTACGACTGCTAAGATCACGTGCTAAAGTGGAAGTAGGAATTTATGCATCATTAAGAATATTTGGTCCAGATAGCCAAGCCAAGATGGAGATAAAACAAAAGATCATAGGGACTAACAAGGTGTGATTTTTAGCTATATTACTCCAACCTTTCTTAATTTCAGGAATTGCTTTTTGTTACGATTTATTTACCATCTTGATGACTGATAATCAATACCTATTGCTAGATAGGGGTTGATTCACATAGGATGTCAGTGTGTCTTCACAAATAGTCCACATCTTAGCACATTAACAGTCAACCCTCAGATGGTCGATGCTGAAAGTTTGTGGTCCATGTTGACATTAGATTAGTTTAGGGGTACATTAATTTTCACTATCACTCTCAATATCTTCAATTAAGTTGAAATTCAGAAAAAAACAACGCAGGTAACTTGTAAGGCTTTTTTGGTCCCCCACCCTCAATTAAGGTTATGTTTAGATGGATGAATTTCATTTGAATGGAGTGATTTGATTTGAGAATAGTTCAAATCCATCACAATTATCATTGCATTTACATAAATTAGTAAAGAAGAAGAAGCATTTTTGCGTACATGGCTGACCTCTGACAACATCAGGATCCCTCAAAACTGCGGTTTTATCCATCTTCGAGTAGCTCATTGCAAACTGGATAAGACAATTAGATTAAAAGACCTCATTGGTTGTGGCTCAGTTCATGGTGTCGTCCGGCACTAACCCAAAAAAATAATTTTGGGTTCATCGGGATTTTTTTAAAAAAAAACATGTGTCGGTTACTAAACTAAGAACTATCCCATCAAATTTCCCAATTGGGGTGGTTGGGCTAAAATAACTAATATTGGTCGAATGTTGGACAACAATTGCAAGACAAAATTAATTGTTCTAATATTATCTTTTAGGTTACATGATATGATCACATCCTATTTCCATCTAATAAATGTACATTTCTAAGAAACAATGGATCGATCACGTAAATCTCATTCCATCGTACCGCTATCAGGGGCAGATCCAACGGGTTGACGCTTTCAAAAATTTATTTTGAAATTTTGGGTGTACTTTTTTTTAAAAATATTCAAACTTTCACTCCAATTTAGTTCCCATCTATGTTTTGTGTTCCTAGATGAACTCCTCTATCAATTCTCCGAAATCGAACCTCCCATTGCAGCATCCCACAACACTCATCACTTCTTGGAATGCAGCAACACTGCATGGTACCACTAGGCCGCTTCTCTTGTCGAACCCGAACTCATTGTAGGCCTTCTCTAACAACATTTTGAACAAAGGGTGGTTGAGATAGCGTATTGGCACCATGAATCTTTGCCTATCTTCGCCTACATACACTGCAAAAGTTCCGATGGTGGGTCTCGTGGTGGCGGTAGGGGATGATCCTTCTTCATTATACCTCAGAAGGCACTCCAAGTGTGATGTTTCCGGTTCGCCATTGCGGAAGGATTTAACTTTCTTGGCTAGTTTCTTCACTGAACCCAGTCTTTTGCCCAACATTTTTGTGAGAATGAGAGAATTCCTGGAGCTCTAGATGGGAGGATAATGGAGAAGATGGAAATGGATTCTTGACTGTTGCATTGAGGGAAAAGGTGGTTAGATGTAGTTTTATAGTGAGGCGGCAAGAGGGACAGCTTTTGACTTTTGAAATAGGTTGTGGCCTTGTGGGAGCTAATTAGCTGTTGGAATCAAAATTTCATGTAGCCTTAAATTGAATTCTAGTGTTTTTTCTTTGGGTGAATTAAATGTACACATTATCTAGTTATCAAAATTGACGCTTTAGTCGTTCTAGTTTAAAAATAATGTATTCTCCCTTAAAGTGTATTATTATGTCAAATCATATAAGATATAATTCTAATTTTTCTTATTTCTTTTACAAATTATAGGGGGTGATATTGTAGCCCAATCATTATACAATGGGTTCATCTATTACTGTTCAAACTAGATGGAGAATTTGTAATACAGTTATTCCATAAAGGATGAAGATGTAATTAAATTTTTTTTTTAAAGAAAACCATTCCATGATTGAACAAAAACCTTAATTTAATATTCAGCTTGCTTATCAACCAAAGGTTAGCAAAATTAATTCTTAATTTACTTTCCCAATAATTTGGAATAAAACACCCATCAACCACCTTGGTTGAGGGAAGCACATCTCTAATTACGTAGATTAGACGGCTGGATTTTATATTATTTGTCTCATAAATTAAAATCAAGAATTTGGTGAAAGTTCCTATAAAAGTATATATCTTATTATTTCCATTTTTAATGCACAATTAATTTGCATGATTGAACCATTTATTTTTTTGATTAACTTATAAATTTGTTATTTCTTTAGAATTTTATATATAAAATAAAGTATTTCCGCTTGATATATACATATATAATATGAATAAAATATTTATCAAATAAATTTACCTCCTGCCAAGCACCAACCTCAAGTTTTAGGCATCATAGTGGTGAAAAGATATGGGTTTATTTGATGTCGTCTTTAAAAACTGTGCTTTTGGGATGATATCAAATGACACGTGCTTTTTAATAATTATTTTTTAAAAAAAAAAAACGGGCATATGTCGCTTGATGTCGTCTCGAAAAGTATCATATTTTGAAGGCTACATAAAAAAAAAACCCTCAAACGAAGGCAATTCAAAGGAGATTGATTGAATTGGACTACTTCTAGAATGAAAAGCTATTTTATATCGAGGTTATATATTTTCAGCATATATAATATACACAAATTTATAAAAGTAAAAAAATTTATGTTCCTTCGTATATATAAAAGGTCGTATATTATCTGTATAAATGGTGGGAATTGAAGTAAACAAAGACGGCAAATGCTGGCCTCGTGGTTCAATGAAAATGACCTTATAGGACTTGGCAATTGTTGACAAAAAAAAAAACTCAACTGGGTTGGTGGTCCAATCCAAGAAAAATCAACAAGATAAATAAGATTGATTTTAAGGTCATTGTTAGATTTTTCTTAGTGGAAGACCATTTGCTTTCTTGAAATAAAAAATTTGAAATCTTATAATTAAATTTTCCCAAAAATTCAGATTTATTCTCAACAATAATTGAGTTGTCTCATATAAATCAAATTTCTGAGTCTACCCTTGTGATTTAAAGTGAATCGAATATCAAAATCGCTTATTAAATGTTACATATATGTAGTTGCTTTACTAATTACTATCTTAAAAGTTAAATACATTAAACCTTCTCCCTTATGGTGTGACTATTGATAGTTGCTGCGACGGTAGGGGTGAATTTGTCTTTTCAATACGATTTCTTTAAATTTCTTTGTTTTTTTCGCTTGTGTTGAGGGTATCTACACCACTTATTTGTATAAAATAATGTATAGATGTTTCATTTGGTATGTGTTTTATACATACATGCTACATATAATGTATAGATATTCTCAAGGGTACCGTTATTAAGGATGACATTAGACCATTTTTTTCCCATATAAGAATTTCTTTTGCTCCATGGTACAACATGAACTTGCTTGTACGTTTTTTACGCTTTACAGGAACGGTCGACTTCATGGAACTCCATTAACTAACCATCAAGAATTAACGGCGTTCAAGTCGTGCAGAAACAAATCACAAGACCATATGTGGAAGACTGGACAATATTTTTTCAAATTAATATTTTTCAAATTAATATACTTTGACTATATATTTAAATTCAACTTGAAATACGGCATGTAAAAAATAGGCCGACAATAATATTTTACAATCTTCATTTATATAATTTAAAAAAAACATTTAAGTTAATGATAAGTAATATATAGTTTGAATGGTGTATATCAAGAAAATTAATTAATCAAAGGCACTCGGTGCTTAATATATAAGCATATACATAGCAAATTCTTGGTACAAAGAAGTAATGTTTTGCACGTCCATGTACATTTAAGTTTCATAAAAAATTATAATTTTATATAAAATAATTTTTTACATAAAAGAGTTACTTTGTTGGTGCAATTCTTGTCCTTTTTTTTTTTAAGTTTTTATTGTACTTTTAATGATATAGATATATACAATGGCTATACAAATATTATTATATTAATTTTAATTATAAACTTAATTAAATGAAACTCGAAGCTTAGAAAGTTGAAGAAAACAACTGTTACATCTGAAATGGACTAAGGCATAACGACTGAACTAGAATGTGCTTGAGAGACCTCGGGATAGACTGAGGTACGCTCAAGGGACCTCATGATCCCTTGTACTAATATACTTATAAACAGACCGATATTCCCAATGGACTTAACTTAAGAAGGAAGGAAGTATGACTATTTGTAGAAAAGACATAATAAGTATGATATCAGAAATACACTAGGAAATAGTCAATTACGTGTAATTAAAACCCAATATTACACGCAAAAACAGACGACTAAGAATAATAGACATATCATGAGATGTTTCATAATGAATGGATGATGACATATAAACTTACAACTATACTATTTTTAGAAATGATATTCAATGTGGTGTCAGATGTGCAACATGAGGTGTTCAAAGATGAATGGCCGAACACATGTGGCTTAAACCATCATGAGACGAAATAACAAGTGAATCTGATTACTATTACTAGAAATACTACAAGGAAAAAGACTGATTTGATGCATGGTGGTGGAAGCGGTCGAATGATCACTGAATTTCTTGAGCTATGCTCTAATCCCGACCTAACGAACACAGAAAATTCTAGTTATATATATATATATATAAATCCTTATATTAAGATTTTAAATTTAGAAAATAAAACTCAAATTATTAAAGACATTGAAAATGGGAATATTTTTAGTACCTTACAATGAATGTACTTGAATTACGCATATTCTTGATGGAAGAAACTTCCAAAATGTACGTTGGAAGAATCTCGTACAATATTTTAAAACACCATTCATTATTGGATTTCTTTAGTAAAATCCCATTATTTAATTTTCAATATTTCCATTTGTTGACAGTGGATTGTATGGTTGACTGACTTGGTTATTCTAATCTTATTTTTTAAGAATTTTATTCTAATTCTAATTTTGTTTTTTCGAAAAACTAATCGGATAGGATCGTTTGTGGATCAACAATTATTTGTCCAATTCTATGCCGATACACATTTTCAAAACGCCAATCACCGAGTCCAGGTAAAAAACTTCGAACCTATTAAGTACATTTTCTGGTAAAAATACCAAATTAAGACATAGAATTCACGTCTTCTACCTTGCACCGATTATATTCCACTGTTGAAGTCGATCTTCCTCGCAAAAATAATTTGTTGCACCATCGTCTTCGTCTTCCTCTTCCTTTCATCTGTGTCCAAAAGTCCACTATTTCACAGCTTCAAGAATATGAAGGAATGAGATTTCCTGAGAGAGAATAAATAATGTAGATTGTTGTATAGTTGTTGTAAGTCATCTTCTTCTATTTCTGAATCGTGTTGATTTGGTTTATATATCTTATGAATTTCAATTTGTATAATGACATTGTTTGAAGATTTTGAATTTGGACCCAAACTACAGTGCATTTGAGATGTTTGTTGAATTGTTTGAATGTAAATTTTAAAGTTTTAAATTTTAACAAGGTGATGGTGCACGTGAGAAAATAAATGTAAAGACAAAACAAAGAAAGCCTATTTCGCAACATTCATTCTAATTGAGTTATTGCATAATAGGATTTAATAATTTCAAGTAATCTCATAGAGATATCAAACTTCTTTGAATTTTTTAAAAAGCTTCAGAACTCGAATTTGTTTTAGGATATCATTCAACATACAAATCTTGATTGATGCTCAACAAAACATGATTCGATATTCAGAATAGATTTGTTAAATCAAACTTCTTTGAATTTTATAGGTAGCTTTTAAAAAAATCAAGATTTTCCCTTATATCTAATTCAATCATTTTTTTCACAACTTGTACGAGCTCCATTATATCAGCAAACGCCGAAGCCAGCCATCAATAAGGTTCAAATGTGCTTCAAGATGTAGTTTATTTATCATGTTCCTGTAAAATATCGTTTCTCGGCTTCATCATTTTGTGGTACATTATGCAATGAAATCTTGCCCCAAGAAAAGTGTTCCAAATTTTAAGGAATTGCTCGAAGAAGATAACTTTTACCTGACAATCTAGGTTGTTACTTAATAGCAGCTTTGATTTCCGTCTTTTTTTTTTACCCTAGTTGGTTCTTGTGTACATTGGAACAAAAGACTTACATATTTTGTATGTAGATGTTACTCTATTTTGAGGAATACATGGACTTCTTGATTTTTGCGGCGTGTTTAGAATATGTGCACCGCTAATGTCACATGCTTAGAGTGAGGGGGCCAAAAAATATTAATAACATAAAAATTGAGGAACATTTTTTTTTAGGGAGGAAAAAAGATAATTTTAAGGGATAAAACATAATGTTAGGGCATTTAACTGTTTTTTAACGGTTAATTCCCGTGGGTTTCATTCCCAAATCAATTTTGCCATCATCGACATATTTTCCATCTGCAAGCAAATTTCAACTACGTAAATCACTTCTCTAATCTTGCTTTCTCCATACCAGTAATTTGTTCGATTGGTCTCCAGTTAAGTATTTCAACATCATATGCTTCAAGTTTCATGATTTCCTTTTTCTTCCAGTGCAGAGTTTCGATTATTTCCTTGATGTGATGTTCCTCCTGTTTCATATCATCACATGACCTGATTTTAATCTGCATAATCAATATTTCTTTGTCATATGATAAAGATAGTTGTATGGATAAATGAGCTTTGATTTTTTTTTTTTTTGTAGTCATCTTGTTTGCTTTTTTATTTGTTTGAAATGTGCAATTACTTTATTTGTCGATTCATCTTTAGTATTCATTCCAATTTAGAAGGATCGGTGATGTTTTAGTTAATAATAATTGATCTGCTTACAGTTTTTGTTCTTATCCAGGAATTGAGCATCAATTGTTTGCTGAAAGGCTTGAACAAAATGTGGATATAATATTTGCACTTGGTTAATACATGGTATGTACTATGTACTCATATTTTGTATTTTGTGGTTTATTTCCTTATTTGCAAAAATATATGCTAAATTTTCATGAAAATTTCTCAATCTCAAAGATGTTGTGGCAAAGGTCAGACTCATTCGCATAATGTAGTCTGCAATGAGTGCCCTTAATCGGAATGCAAGTGTTTATTAGTGGGATTAATTGATTTGTCATTTGCTGTGTGTTTTGCTTTCAGTTGGAGTATGCTCGCCAATTATTGTGACACGAATTTATGGATTATGCTAGTATTATCTGATCTTTAGTTGTATAGAATTATTTCATTAGCTAATGAGCTTAAAATGTTAATTGTCATGTACATTGCCATCTCATAAAATAAATAATTGAATAGGATGGTTACGGTTATTAAGCAATTTTAAATTTCAAGAGAAAAATTAGTTTTACATATTTTTGAAAAGTAATAGTGATTTGCCTATGGCTTGTAGTATATCTGACAGCGGTCACAACTATCACCGGGAGTTCTCGTGGTCGAGTCTCCATTCGCTGGCAGTTGTAATAGTTACTCAAAAATAAAGGTAAAAGTGATTTAAAAATGTTAGCACTTTTATTCAATCTACAATAATGGATATTGTATTTGCTGAAAGACGAAGGACATTCAATTGATGACAATGCATATTTTACATAGGTACACATGCAACGCGGTCGGCCAAAACTACTGTGCCGTCCACCCAAAGGATTAAAAAAACAGAAAAATAGGGGAGAGAAACAATCCCAATCAAACCTGAAGTCTTCCATTTCGGCTAAAAAATTATTTCGATTTTATAATTTTGCAGATTATTTTGAGATGGACTGCTTTTAGTTCTTATCAAACGATTTCGGATTGCGTCTCCGTTCTTTGACTTTGTTTTTCTGAATCATTCATTAGTTTAGCCGTTCATGTTAATCTCATTTAGCCCTCGGTCTTGTTTATTGATTAACCCATTTCTGCGGTTTAATTATTTAATTCACATTTCTTGTAAAATTACATGCAGTTCCCTGTTTGCTATTCTTCTCATGCGAAGAAGGATTTCTGGAATGAATTTACATTGCTTCGAACGAAAATTCTTTCACTCTTCTCCTTTGAGTCCAATTCAGCTCCCATCTCCGATGTAATTCCCTGTTTATTTGGTTTCTTTATGTTCTTTACAAAAAAACATTATCAGTAAAAGTTGACTTTATTTGCTTGTTGTTGGCCTTACTTGGTTGATTAGGGAGACTCATTTGTGGTATGTGAAACCTTCTGAAGTAAGGTGTGAATCATTGTTGAGTCAGTATTGGGATATTCTATCGCCATGTGAAAAGGAGACTGTATTGCGAATGAGAGGAGATGAGCTGAGGAAGAGTGCTCTGGTATCCCGCGCCTTGGTTCGGACAACTATAGCCAGATGTATGCTTTAATTTTTCATCACACTGTTGAAAATCTTGTTTTAGCTTCAATGTTCAAGTATCTCCTTCCTTCTTTTTATGCAAAATGTGGTTTTCTGATGGAAGAGTTTTGCCCTCCCTCTCCCCAAATCCTGGGTCGGCCCCTCGGTCCCTGTGTATAAAAGACCATTTTTTTGCTGGAAGAATCTTTTTCTTTTATTTGACATGAAATATGTTCCTGATTAGATTGCCATTTTTGTAGATCAGATGAATTCACAAGTTAGTCCCCAGTCATTGAAATTCCGAAAAAATTCTTATGGAAAGCCCCAGGTTAGACTATATGCTTTATATATCACCACTTTTCTAGTATCATCATGCTGTAAACCTTTCCTTGCAACCACTTGGGCGGTATATTTGCAGGTAGATTGGGGTTTTAGCGATGACTGCCAGCCATCTCCGTTGCATTTCAATATCTCACACACGTCTTCTTTGGTAGCTTGTGGCGTGACCACCAATTCTCAAGTAGGTTATTTTATCATTCTTGTTGTCGAGATCCATGTGCCGATAATTTATATTATTCATCACAGCGTGTTTTATTTTTCTGATATGCTGCTAAGTCAGCTGAAACACATTTGTGGTTTGATTTTCAAGTATAGATTGGTATTGATGTGGAAGAAAAGCACCGGAGCATCAAACATAGTATTTTGTCTTTTGCTAAGCGATATTTCTCGGAACATGAAGTTCAATTTTTGGCTGATATTACTGACCCGAAAGTCCAGCGCCAGGAGTTCATCAAATTGTGGACACTCAAGGTCTTACTGACCATTAGATTGAGCCTCATATCATCTAACTAAGTATATGTTTCTAGTCCTTATGAAATCAAACCAGAAAATTTATGTAAAAAGCATATTCTCCAGCTGGTGATATTTCATTGAAACTTATTGATTTCAGGAGGCATATGTCAAAGCATTAGGAAGGGGTTTTTCTGGTGCACCTTTCAAAACATTCACCATCCGCATTAATGGCGTAACTGGTGAAAGCGTTTGTACGCTGAAGGATTTGGAATATGCGGTATCTCAGGAAATTTCTTACTGGTTACCAAAAAAACAATTTATTTTGTGTAATCTCCTTACTGTTGGATGTCAATGGATCTTATTTTTTGACAGGATATTTCATCTAGCGGATAAAATCTCTTTGTGAGAGTAGCACATAATTTATTAACATGCTTTTTCGCTAGAAGCACCTTTCTGGAACTGTTATTTTCATGTTGAAATCCTCCAAATCCCAACTTAGCATTAGTCATTACATACCAGGAAGGGTTCAAATCTTCACTAGTCCTATAATTCGTATTTTCAATTTGTACATGCTTAGAAATTCATAAATTTTATCTTTAAAGTGAATTGATCAATAATATGTGACGGTCGCTTGAGATTTAGGAATGCTTGGTCTTCGTTTTGACTTGTGTTCTACATTTTATATTGTTTGCAAACACATTCAATCGATAGGTACCCTTTCTTAATTCTTTGGTTTTTAAGGGAAACATAAGATGGAAGAAAAATAGGGAAAGCAAATTAAGAGGAGTAGGAATGGGAAAAGGAACGATGGTCAACTTTGTTGAATAAGTTTGAAAACATTCTCCGATTGCTATTGATGTGTTTTTATTGCCACGGGCCCACGAGTCTTAATTATTCAAAGTTTCGATGTAGATTCTTCCAATGAGATACTTCTAACATCTCACAATTTCTCTCAGGCTTCTGAAATAGCTGTGGATTCCTCTGATGACTCCTCCAACCTTACAAGCCTTTGGCAATTTTTGCTCTTGGAGTTGGCTGGTTCTCATTATGCAGCGATATGCACTGAGAAGCATTGTGCGACTGAAGGTACTGCTCAAATGTGACGACTATAAAAAATATAAGGAAGATAATTGATGCAAGTAATTTCTTGTAGGAAAAAGAAACACTCCTGTAAAGTTGACAGTGTGGAAGACAATTCCATTTTTAGAAGATGAACAGGTTTCTGGAACAGATAATGTTAAAACCATACATGGCTTGGAATAGGTGGTCGACGCAGTTACCTGATTTGCATATTGTCACATTGAAGTATTCTTAGAGCTCTCAATAATGTATTTTTTTTGTACAAAATTGGGTATTCACTACCTTTCTGATAAAGAGCTTTAAAGTGATTTTAGTCTAGGTCTAAGAAACAAGATAAAAAATTGGATACAGTCGAGATTTGATAAAGTTTTGATGTTCATTTGGAGTTTATAGTGTCAGAATTTGCAGGCCACCTCATACCAACTTATTGAAGGTTTATTTGATTATGTGTGTAAGACACTATCTTATGGACGACATCACAAACATTGAAATTGCATAATTCAAATGGAATATGTCATTTCAATGCTACATATAAAATCGTTGTCTCAAAAAATTGAGCTCACAAAAGATGACATGATTCGATATTTTTATATTTGAGACAATTCAAAACAAGTGAACTTAGTACTATAATTGAAAATAAAATGCAATTGATTATCATTGTCTTTCTAAAAAAAAAAAAGAAGGAAACAAAGGCATATCTACCATTGAAAGCCAATTCTTTCTTCTATGATTCTTCCGTACCTTAATAATAGCTTAATGCAAATTTCGTTGCCCGGGTAACATGGTGTGACATGGCTTTAGCTTCGCATGAAATATTTTTGAGATTCATTTGTGTTGGTATTACATGCAGTACCACACAGTTGTAGGGTTGGTTTGTTAGACCAATCTATTGTTAGTCAGGCCAACAATTTTCTCGGGCAGTTGAAAACCAAAGAGCTAGAAATTAGTTCAGATCCTCCTTAAGGGAAGCCTTTTTCTCGGATGTATCGACATATGTAACTTTTAAACATCCAATCCAAACATTATTTGTTGTCCTCCTACAAAATTGCATTAACAAAACATAACTCAAAATTTAAAACGGAAAACTTTCAGATTTTGTCCAATTACCAACAAATCATGGCAAACTTGGAGGGATTTCCGGCTGCTGATGTCCAGAAAGAGTTGAATCCAGGCCTAGATAAGGATTTTCAAGTTGATCCCATTTCATCAGATGTCGCTGCCTCTAAAAAAATCCAGGTATATGCGATTAATTTATATTTTTTGACAAATTTATACATAAATTCCAATTTTTTTTTTTATTTTTTTATTTTAAGCTTGAAAAATTTAGTGGAAGAGAATCAGAAAGAAATCATAAATATTTTATTTGTCCAATCTTGGATGAGAAAAAAAGATAAAATCATAAAATCTTGTTCTATGGTGGATCCGACATGGAGCCTGCTCCTACGGCATTAACTTGTTCACCCTCATTAGGTCTAATCCAAAATATCACGACTCTTGGACAATTGATAAGTGAGATGAGCCATAATTTTTAATTATTCATCACTCACTATTTACATCACATCATTTGTATCAAATGGACTGTGATAGATCTTAGAATATTAAGTAAACATAGTCTCTCCAGATTTTATGAAAACACTCATGAAGACGGAGTGTGACATATAACAGAATTCGTATATGTAGCAATTCAAATTATTTAGACTGGAGAGATGATGCATATATGTTTTTAACGAGCATTATACACAAATGTTTAGTTGTTCATATTTGAGAGGGACAATTGCTCTTGTTACCGTCAATCCCGTCATGACATGTTCTTTTTTCTTGAACTTGCATATAATTATAGTACCATACGTGTATGTAGGAACAAATTGAATCGACGAAAAAGGCGAGAGAACAAGAACATAAGGATGCAATGCAAAGTTTTAAAACTGCCATTATCGTTTCAGGCATCGTTGTGGCTGTGGCGGGTGCTGTGTTTGTCATTGCCAAGAAACTCAAAGAGAAATGATCATCTTTAGCGATTTTTAATAAAATTATATGCAAATTGAAGTTTTTCTTATATAGTGATATAATCGGCTTATTGTGTGTATTTTGAGATGTCTTGGATTTCTTATAATGGTATAATTGGTTTATCTTGTGTATTTTGAGATGCATTTTCCAAGAAGAGAAGATTAAATAACATTCTTTGCCAATTTGTCTATATCTCAACAGTATATTAATAATATATATAATCTAAGATTTACAATCTGGAGGTTGGCTGAGGAGTAATCATTATATATTTCCCTATTAATTTTACATAATCTTTTTCATAAATCTTTTGGCTATTCATGTAGATCAATATTTAAATATTTAAGTTCGAGTTATAATTCTAAAAAAACGAACTTTACTTTTGTGGTTTTCAATTTAAAGGAAGACAAGATCTCGGACTTGACAATGCTGTATTTGTAGACAATCTAATCTAATTCTAGCTTTGACATTGTAATAAGGGTGTGTTTACACGATGACATCCACCTCATGTATTTTTGTATCAAATCACAGATGATATAATTATAATTTTTTCTATATCTATTACAAACTAGAATATGTGATTTTATAATACAGTTGTTTTACATATGTCCATCCATTATTATTCAAACTAGACGTCGAAAAGTTATAATAAATATTTTATATCGGAGATGCAGCTATAATTATTTATTTTAACAATCAAGATACTTTCAAATGTTTATGACATTAGCTAGTAAGTAATTCGATAAGGTTTTAAACATAAAATGATAATTTAAATAGTAATAAATAAAACAATATAAAAAAAATTAGTAATTGATGAATTTAAAATCAACCGAACATTGCCATCATTTCAAATTCTTACTTTAAATAATTTTTCAGATCAAATTATTTCTTTCAAACGAAATCCGTTCAACTATCTATAAGATTTTGCTTACCCCTTAATCATCATACCTCATTTTGTCATGATATATCATTTCCCAAACACATTATAATGGTTCACAATTTTGGTGTGATAATAATTTAATAAGACAAAAGCAATATATTATATTCAACCTGATACAAAATAATTCTAAATTTTTAAGTAATAATAAAAAAAATTAAGAATCTGAATTTATATAAAATATATTATCACTGGCATATAATAAATATTTATATTTTTTTAAAAAAAAATTGAATAATAATTATAATCTCTAAGTAATTTTTTATACAAAAGTTTAAAAAATATATTCACAAATATCGAAAGTATAAATACAGGGTTTTTTAACTTTTTAATCGAAAAAATAAATTTATTTAACAAAATAATCATTTTTTTTTCTATTATTAAAGTAACCCAAGTCGCCATGTCAGATGGCGACTTCATTTGAAGTCGTCATCTGACATGGCGACTTCTACAAAAATTATTAAAAAAAACTATTATTTTTCCGATGTCGCCATGTCAGATGGAGACTTAAAGTGAAGTCGTCATCTGACATGGCGACTTCCATAAAAATAAAAAAAAAAGTGCCAGATAATGTACCAGACACAACCACAACAAATACTCATGTCCTTTATCCAACAATTCCATTCTTCTCAATGACACAGCCACCTGTATATATTCAAATAAAAGATTAAATGCATTAACACATAAAATCAATTATAAAACAATGCATATTCGTATTACCTTACACCATATGGAGCAGAAGGTAACACATTGTTTGGGCCGACAATTATTGGTCCAATATCAGATCTATCGCTACCCAATTGCGGAGTCAAACTTGGGATTCGTGACCATGCCCAAATCTCATTTATTGTAGTGACATCAATAACACAAGTTAGATTGACCAGAAACATATTTTAATTATTAAAAAAAACAAGCATATTATTTACCTGTAAGAGTTGCAATGCACCACCTATAACTTTCTTCCCTTTCTCTGATGACGTGCACAACTCACGGTATAAGTATGCCAATACAGCACTGCCCCAACTATATGTACTGGCAGAGTCTATATCCTCCAACTTCTGTAAATATAATAACCTAACAAAATTGCCTGAGGAATCAAGGCACATAATCCCCCCTAACATCAATAACGCACAAACCCTTGTGAACTTAGCAACATCATCTGGCGTACTATGTACCCCCAAGGGATTTTGCAGCAAATGATTTTTCAAAACAACTAACCTCACCCTCGCAACTTTAAAATCCTTGATATCTGGTATGAATCATAAATATATATGGCAATATTCTTGCCATTCAGGTAGAGTCCTATCATAATCTATTCCAGACACTACGATGCCATCTACTGGCAACGCCCATATTACTGCAATGTCTTGCAGTGTGATGGACGCTTCTCCTGATCTAAAATGAAACGTGTGTGTTTCACGGCGCCATCTCCCAACTAAAGCCGTGATCAGGTGCATGTCAAGTTCAATCTTACCACACCTATAGATACCATAAAATCCAATAACGTGCAACAAATTAACAACACGTATATCTAATGGATACATATCCCAAAAATAGTTATCTGGGTTTCTCACACGAAGTATACTATCCATATCACCTACCCATACATCCTCAGATCGATGTGAAGACTGTAACGACAAAAGATTTGTGTCAACCGGGCCTGGTTGTCTCATTTGATCCATCCTGAAATATAATACAAAAATTAACAACATTAATCTCAACATTACAAAAACAACCCGTCCGCCGCCCACCGCCGCCGCCCACCACCTGCCACGGCCGCCGCCGGCCGACGCCGCCCCGGCCACCGCCGCCCTCCGCAGTCAATTTGACTTTTAATTTATTCATATCATCAAAATATACACCAACAAATAATATACTCCTATTAAATATATCTAAATCATAATTTTGTCTACGATACACAAATAACAAAATTAAAAAGCTTACCTTAAATATTTTGGAAATAGCTTGATTTTTGCAGAAATGTTAGGAAGAAAATTTGAGAACGAGCGGACGAAAGAATTGAGAATTTGCAGAAGAAGAAGAAATGAGAATGAAGTGCGGCGGCGTGTTGTTGAAAAGGGTTTAGGTTAAAAATTCATTGGTGTCGCCATCTCAGATGGCGACACCAATAAATTTTATTGATGTCGCCAACATGGATACACCAATAAATTATATTGATGTCGCCAACTCAGATGGCGACATCATAAAAAATAAATTTTTTTATTAAAGTCGCCATGTCAGATGGCGACTTCAAATGAAGTCGCCATGTCAGTCGCCATCTGACATGGCGACTTAGGTTAGTTTGATAATAAAAAAAAAATCGGTTAAATTGTTAAATTATTTTCGAAAATCGAATATTTCATTAAAAAACCCATAAATACACGTACACAAAAATTCATCCAACAAGAAAAAAATTATTTATATTGCGGTCAGAGCAAGTTTTATATTAAATTCGTGTAATTATTTTGACAAAAGATAAAATATATGACAATAATTTTTTTCGAATAAAAAATTGTCGAAAATTTCAGTTTGATAGGTCGGGTTTTTTCCTGGTTTTTTATTCAAATATTCAAAAAAATTATTAATTTAACAAAATAATCAATATTTCATTTTTTTGTAAACTAACATAAAACGCCACATCAGGTGGCGACTTCAGCTGAAATCGCCACCTGAAGTGGCGACTTCAGTTCTGGGGAAAAAAAATATTGAAGGCGCTATCTTAGATATTTTAAAAAAAATATTATTGAAGGTGTCATATGAGATGTCACTTTCAATAATGTGTTTTTTTTACGTCGGCCCTTTTTTTCTTTTTTCCTTCATTTCTTCTTCTTCTTCTTCTTCTTCTTCCTTTCTTCTTTATTTTCTCTCCTCTTCCAGACGAAAATTTTCGAATCCTTCCACTTTTTTTTTGCCAAATTTCCAAAATTGTCGTGGTTTGCAATTTGTGGAGCTTAGTTATTTATCATTCTTGAAGCTGAGGTAAATTTTTTTTCTGCAAGTGGCTCGTGAACGACGAGACAATAACTTCCCACCTTACGAGGAAGTTCATGGGCATGATGAAGAACCAGTACAGCCGGTTCATGCACGCAACAAGAGGATATTGCAGGTCCATCTTTGTATACACCTATATCGACAAATGCGGCAGGTCCATCTATGTATACACCTATACCGACAGATGGGGCAGGTGGATCTACATCTTTTGGCACGAACATATATACTGGTTATTATGTCCCCGAGCCACCGACGTATGGTCATTTACCATTCACTCCATATGCTCCGATCTACACACAACAGGATACATATGTCGGGATTGAATTTGCACAATCATATACGACATCTACGAGTCTCAGTTTTGACATATCACCTGTTGTATTTCCACAATTCACACCATATCATCACATAATGATGTACCTGTGATACAACAGATGAATGAGCAAGTGGATAATAGAGAAAGAGTTCGAAGAGAAATTATTACTCCTCGTTGTGGTACTTGAGGACCTTTATAGATGATGCTTCTTGGTCGTTGATATAATTTGTTGCATTCCTCTTGTAAATATTTTGATAGTTATAAAAATGTTTGAAAAATGTTTGTTTTGTGAGCAATTATATATATACAAAACTCGTGTTATAAACGAACAATCAACGTACAATAATTTTCACAATAACGTACAATCATTTACACAATAAACATACAATCAATTACACATAAATTTTTTTATTGATTTCGAGAAGTTGGAGCCATTTGTCGTCTTGCACGGGCTTCTGGCCAGTCAATCTCATTCTGAATGCGCGTTGTTCGATCTCGAACTATGAGCACATATCTTCCGAACACATAATCTGATCATTCTTGATTATAGGGGTGTTCACCGGTTCGATTAACCAACCTAACCAGGCCAAACCAAACGAAAAATTTCGTTTCGATTTTCGGTTTGTAAAAAAAAAATTTGGTTTTCGGTTTCAGGGTCCGGTTAACTGAACCGAACCGAATACAGAAATTTTGTAAAAAAAAATAAAAAAAAAATTTGAATTTTTTTTATGGTTAAATATTTTTTTAATGGTTTCGCTCTTGATTGTATTAATAAGAATTCGTAAATTAACAATGTGTTTCAAGTATAATATAATTTATTTTGTTGTCCCATTTAAACTCGATTTTTGTATTAAATAACTTCAAAATAATATTAGAAGTTTAAAATTAAAAGATCAAATGTTTAGAATTCATTTGAATCCAATGAATGATGTATTAGTGTTTGTATTTACGTTAAATTATTATCAATTAATCATACAATTTTCAAAAAAGAAATTTGAAAAAGTAAAAAAAAAAATGGAATTTTTTTTTAAAAAAACTACGGTTAAAACCGAACCGAACCGAACAATTTCGGTTCAGTTTTCGGTTTTGAAATTTCAAAACGAAATTTTGGTTAACCGAAATTTTGGTTCGGTTCGGTTCGAACCGAACCGAATGAATACCCCTACTTGATTATTTTGAATCATTGACTCGTCGGGTTGGGTCAGCTTGACCGGCCCAGCTAATTTATATAGATCTAACCTAATCCTAAAAGTTAAAGCTTTATAAATAATTGTTAGAAAATATAAAAATCGACTAAGTAAGAAAACCACCAAACATAAGAAACAAAATAAATAATATATTCTAACAGCATTATAAAACATATATCATCCCTTAAACATGTTAGTGAACAAAATCAAGTCAAAAACATGGATTATTGTATTCCATTGATGGAACAGCCCGAAAGAAAATAAAAACAAATCCAAAGGATTATAGCTAAATAAGAAGGAAACTGTAGTCTGTAGTCGCTATAAATATATGTGGAAAAGTATGGTGTTTGTTGACCTTCTCATCCCGTTTTCTTTAAAATTTGTTGCGTAACTTCTAAATAAAAAATAAAAATTTGAAGGCTTCATGCAGAATGGCGTCTTCAGAAAAAAAAAATTTCATCGAAGACGCCATTTGGAACGGTGTTTTAGGTCATTTTGATGAAAATTTGAAAAGGGGTTATTTTGATAAATGATTTTATTTTTTGGGTTAAAAAAATAAACAAGCCTGTTTTTGCCCTTTGGTGCTCATATGTCATATCCATGAGACTTCGAGCGGAATTGTCCAGATTACCCGCAGCAAGGCAATCAGATCTTACTCCTTTTTTCATGGATACCAGGGACGCATATGTCATATCGCCATAATTGGGGAAAAATATATTTATCAGAAGGAAAATCCCAGATCCTCAAAACCTCGATCGAGCCATTAAATCTAGGGTTTCTATCTATCTAAGAAAGGCATCAGGGAAAGGATTTACGCAGTGGAAGAAACTTATTGACGTGGCTTGAAAGAGAGGGAGATTGAGATACTGATTCATCCGCTACCGGTAATTTTATGATTTCGCCTGGTGCACACACATTTGCGTTGTCGTTCTTATTTAAGTATCTATTTCACATTCCTGTTTAGCTTTTTTCTATTTTCATAGGAAATATATGTTTTCTTGATGGAATTTTTAACATTGGTAGTTTCTGCCGATTTTATTTAAGTAGTGCTCTTTGTTTTGAGTATACATTGGATTATTGATCTGGACGCTACTTATGTCCTACCCGAAGTTTCTGTTTGCTTGAAACTGTCATTTGTATATATTGGAAATAGATGGCAACCTAAATCTGAAATAAATTTTAGGGGTCCTGGTTCCGAATGTTCTGCAGTTTATGCGTGTGTTTAGGTTTGTGTTTATGTGGGGTTCGCTTAGGTACTTAGTTCACATAGACGAACCTTCAGAGTTCAAATTGTATGTTAAGTGTCTGTCTAGAAATCTCAAGGGTAGTAGTGGTGTGAGCTTTATATTGGATTGAATTTGCTTGAACAGTTGTGTGGCTGGCTTGATATGGTCTGTGCAACAGTTGGCCAGGATTAGGAAGACAGGCCGATGTATGGGTAGGAGGTGATTGCCTTCAATGTGGAGAGCACTGCTTTTTATTTAAACTTTGTTTTGAACTTCTCGAACCGACTGGTTAGTCAAATCCCCGCTAAGTAACTCAAACTCATCAAGGTCATACATAGACAAAATTGTTTGTGTACTTTTCCTCAAATCTTTAGGGTTTCCTTTGCTGCAACTTCTTCTTCTTTTTTAAATGCTGTAGCTTCAGCTGGAAAGAGAAGGGCTGAGTCATCATATGTTTGAGTGAGGACTCGGTGAGCCTCCTTTAATTCTCTTCTTTTGTTGTCTTGTCAATGTTGAAGTTGATACTTTCCCGTTGATATTGCCATCCAATGTATTCTATGATTGTGGCGTTCAGTGGAGGGATTCCTGAATAAAGAATCAAAAGCAATTGCATTCAATCAAAGTTAACAATAGATTTTTACTTAAATTTCAAGAAAAGGAATACATTTATGATGAAAAGGGGGTTTCTGTTGGCTTTTATAGGTTTTGATGTAATTTTTTTTTCTGCAACCACTATTCATAACAACTCTGGATCTACTGATTGTGGATTTATGGTTTGTGTATTGAATTAACTTTATAGAAAGAAAAAAGGTTGTGAGCTGATCTGATTTTGGACGATAGTTTTATTAAATGTGTTTGAGGTTGCCTCATCAGTCATTCACAGTTCCTGTGCATTAACTGGCTGCAGGAAAGTTATGGACTGGAAATGTATCCGGGAAGTGGAACTAATCTTTTTAAAGAACTGGTCGTCCTAATAACAAACCCATCTTTTTGTTTAGTGGGGATGTTATCTTTTTTGTATCATTCTTTATTGTGTGCCCTATTGCATAATAATTATCTATCGTGATTTTCATTTCCACATTTTCTGTTCTCATTTCTTATGCTTGCTCCTCCTTCCTCTTTTGGTTGCTAATGCATTGGTCCTAGAAAGTTTTGCAGACTAAAGTACTAAACTCTAGCCTTTTCCATTTTCCTCGCATCCATCATTGTCTTTAATTCAAGTAATTCACCACTTCATTTATTTTGCACCTGTTGAACATCTTGGGCCACATTATGACAATTCAGATTTCTGTCGTTTATGCTATGTTTGTCAACCCTTGTATTAAGTTGTTCGAAATTGAAGCTCCTTGGAGCCACACCTCATGTGACCTATTCGATCAAGATCATTACTCTGGAACTCCTTATGGCCATTCTTTTTATTTCAGCCTATCCACATATTTCTTCTTTCTTTTGCAAATGCTTCCGGGTTTTGCATTTTCCCAGAACTGCAATAGAAGCTCATTTTGTTAGAGGTCTAAGATGCCAAGGACAATAGCCACTGCTGGAGCTACTAAATCTACCGAATTTGAGAAGCCATTTGAGACTGAAGAGCAGGTTGAACTTGGTGCTGACAATGACATGGAGGATACCCTGGAAGAAGAGGTTGAGTATGAGGAAGTAGAGGAGGAAGTGGAAGAAGAGGAAGAAGTGGAAGAGGAGGTTGAGGAAGAGGATGACGATGACGATGACAATGACGATGACAATGACGAAGGCATGGAAAATGATGAAGGTGACAATGATACGGAGAAAGAGCATGCTGACCTTCTTGCACTTCCTTCACATGGTTCAGAGGTGTATATTGGTGGAATTTCTCAAGATACATCTGAAAATGACCTGAAGCGCTTTTGTGGATCTATAGGAGAAGTTACAGAGGTAAAATATTTTTAGTTGTCACGTCGCGTGGTTACTTTGACCGACGCTGTACTTGCCTTGTACATATCATTGACAGGTGAGGATAATGAAGGCGAAGGACTCAAATGAAAACAAGGGATATGCTTTTGTAACTTTCAGGACCAAGGAATTAGCTTCCAAGGCTATTAAGGAGCTTAACAGTACTGAATTGAAGGTTAGACAAGTGCTATCTTACTTCCACTCACAAATTCGCACACAATCACACTCATACTTGCACCTGCTATTTTTTAATATTTGTAACACACAACATCTTAGTTGATTCTCTTTGTTGTGGGTTTCCTGTGATTGATTGATTAAATCAGTATTATTGTATTATTTATTTGTGGTGTGGAAACTTGCAGGGAAAAAAATTGAAATGCTCTTCATCTCAAGCAAAACATAAGCTGTTCATTGGTAATGTACCCAGAAACTGGGGAGAGGAAGATATGAAGAAGATTGTGAAAAAAGTAGGGCCTGGGATTGTCTCCATTGAACTTTTAAAGGTGAGGGTTTATTTCCTTCTGTGCAGCTTTTTATCGTACTGATAACTTTCTGGTAATGTGTGACAGATAGTCCTTTTTTACTTGACTGCCAAAATGTTGAGGTCATACATTTATCTGTTTTGTAGGATCCACAAAAGTCAAGTCGGAATCGTGGATTTGCATTCATTGAGTATTATAATCATGCTTGTGCTGATTATTCTAGACAGAAGATGTCAAATCCTGATTTTAAGCTTGATGACAATGCTCCAACTGTGAGTTGGGCTGATCCCAAAAGTGCAGAAATATCTTCTTCCCAGGTCTTTGTTTTAGGCCTATTTTTCACCATTCTATGGTTAAATTATGTTGAACATATAATCATTGGGAACTAGTTCAAAATGCGAAAGGTATGCACGATTGTTTGATTAATCCATGTAAATCATAATCATCAATGTACGTATTTCATTTATCCAGTTTTACTTCCTTTCCCATGGGAGCTAGTAGCATTAAGTAGAATGAAGCCTGTGGCAAAAATAGTTGTTGAAGATAAAAAGTATCTAGTTTTACTCTTTTATTTATTTATAATTTTTTTTCGCGAGATTTTGGCGTTTGACTCCCTTACAATTTATTTCCTTTCCCGTAGGGCCTAGTTGTATTAAGGAGTATGAAGCCTTTATTAACGAGGTTGCGAAATTAGTAGTTGAAGATGTCAATGCGCTTGTTTGCTGTTTTAGAGAGTTAGAAAGTAACATACTTATAGAGTTGTTTGGATTTACTGTCCTAGAGAATGTGTTAGATTGTTACAATTACACAACCATTTCATGAAATCTCATATGAACGCCCTCTTTGTTAATTGTTTTGTGACTGAAACTCATAAGATTATACCTAACACATTTGGTAGGTATTGCTGTTACTTCTGTTCTTCATGACTTGTTGACACCTTTGTTACTTATTTCTAAGGGCAGGATTTCTTTTTAGGGCGGCTAAATTTCACGTGGACAAAAAAAATAAGGCACTCTAAAAAGATTCGTATCAAAATACACAAAAAGCAGCACGGAAAATTGTATTGCACTACTCCCACCACATAACAACCGCAATAATAAAGACTGGGAAAGTTAACAATCCACTGACTGATTCAAATTTATCTCTTTTCATAGTGAAACTGTTCGATCAAATCATAAAATAAAAAAAATATTTTGTTTGTCTTAGAAATCGGGGAAAGATTCTTGAACCTGAAAGAAAGTTCCAATTTCCAAAAATAAATATATATTATATATTAACAAATGAAAATGATCCTATATGTATTAGGCATGAAATGGGCTTTAGCCCATTATATAGGTCCACCCTGATTATTGCAAATTATTGTGCTACTAAAAGATACCTGCTACCCTTTATTGTACAGGTCAAAGCAGTATATGTGAAGAACTTGCCCAAAAATGTTACTCAAGATCAGCTTAAGGAGTTGTTTGAACGTCATGGAAAAATTTCAAAAATAGTTCTTCCTCCTGCAAAACCAGGACAAGAGAAAAGCAGATATGGTTTTGTTCATTTCGTGGAAAGATCAAGTGCCATGAAAGCTCTGAAGAACACAGAGAAATATGAGATTAATGGTATAACCCTTATCCCTGGTATTTTGGTTCTGGATTATAAGATTCTAAACGTGATGCTACTGCTTGTCCGAATTCCTTCTTTTGTTTTGTTAGGTCAAGTTGTAGAATGCTCACTGGCAAAGCCACAGGCGGATCAGAAAAATGCTGGGGTATCAAATTCACAAAAGGCAGCTATACTTCCAACCTACCCACCTCATGTTGGATATGGTTTGATTGGATCCCCCTATGGCGCTCTAGGTACTGGATATGCTGGTGGAAACTTTGCTCAAGTAAGATGTACTATATTTTCTTTTTCCTTTTTTGTGAGCGGATTTTTCTATTTTTGGTTTGTTTACTTGTATTTGTGTTTTAAAACTTACATTCTGGAGATAGCAGCCACATTTCTCCCTCCCTATGTACACTCTGTTTGTATCTTCCACACTTGTCCTTTGAGGTTTGGTGTGTATAAGTATATTTTTCTTTTAAAAGTTTGTCCGATAGATATTATATGTGCTACCAGTCTTAACTTGCATGTATCTTCTATAATTGGACATATGACCTACTATTTGTCACACCTGTTTTTAAGCTTGGGTGTATGAACTGCTGAATGGACCTGTTCTAATCTGTTGAGGTTCAACTCTGTTTCAATAGGTGGGGTTTGATGCATTAGCAATTTTCAAGATTCTTTATCTTTTGCATAAAGTTCAAATGGGTAGATAGGAAGTTTTTCCAAGATGCTATAACTCCCATTAAAAGTTGCGATATTAAAACAAAGATTTTGTCTCGTATTTGTAAATTTGCTACATCAGCTTAAATATCCTTTACAAATTTATACTCATGGAAGCACCTAAACACATAGTGGTGCCACACTCACAACTACCACCATGTTTCACGCATAAACAGACCCATTGGTTTTACTGCCATCCTGCATCCAACATCTCATCATAACTTCCATAAACATGCCACCTTATGTAATACCAGGCACTGTCGAGACGAGTAAATCTCTATTATTAGTTATGGATATCAGAACTTCATGGAATTATATGAATATTTGATAAAAAAATAATTCTATCTAGGTTATACCTTTTTTTAACCTTGGTACATAGATGTGGCTTGGAGTAGAGGCGAGCATCGTGAGACAAGTTCGATGCAGTTGGCATGTCCATAAAAGGAGTCGATAGATATGAGGTAGAAATGAGAGAAAAATGAGATTATACAATACGATCTCTGTACAAGTGTCATGGACTTAAATTACCATTATGCATGCTATATTTCCAAATGCTGCATTTAATATTACTGAAATTTTAGCATAGGTAAAAATATTACAGTTTGAGTAATCTATATTGAAACGATTTCCTAGATTTCATTCTTGTCTTTGTCGTTGTTCTTATTAAAGGTGATACATGCCTTTGCAATGTGCTATCTTTCATTTCAATAACGTCTTAAGTACATATTTTGATACCAAACCAACCCATTCTGATATGTGAGTACCCATCATGTTTGACTACTGGCTGTGAATTCTGCCTTGGCAGCCCTTAATCTACGGAAGGGGAGCTGCTCCTGGCATGGCTATGATGCCTATGCTTTTACCTGATGGAAGGATTGGATATGTTCTGTAAGTGAAATATTTCTACAGTTTCTATTTAATAAAGCTAAGTACGAATAGAGATAGCAGAGGCTTTGAATACCATACCGTTTACGCAAGTAATAAGAGGTTGCATGTTATTAACCCAATCCGTGTTTAGAAAATATATTCTTTCATTAATCATCGCGAAAGATATTGGACGTATATTCCCTATTGCAACTTCCTGAGAGGTCCCTGGATTTACAGGACTGGAATAGAGAGATTCGTGTTAAAAATCTCATTTCCTTCTAAAACCTTGGCATGAAAATTTTATGCATCCTGATATATGATCTGTGATCGGAGAGGCAATTAGATTTATTTATGATTCTAGCTACAAAAGATACTAGATATTGAATAAATAGTTTATCTGGCACAAAAATTACATCTTAATGGCAATATCAGTATGTTACGCATATGAATCATAAATGTCCTGTGATGATATGTAAGAAGTTAAGACATATTCATTGCAATAACATAGAAACTATTTAAAACGAAATGAATAGATGATTATTTATTGGACAAGAATTTACACAATATCATCAGTAGATTAATGTTTTAGTTTTCCAGTGCAGTTCTTTCATGAAACTATGCTGTTATATGTAGGCAACAACCAGGAGTACAGCCACTCACCCCACTGCCACAGCAAAGAGGCAGCAGAAGCAGCAGTGGAGGTGGAAGTTCGAGTGGCGGTCGACGTGGTGACGAGAGTGGCCGTGGGCGCACTCGGTACAATCCCTATTAATTCTGCATGTAATTGAGCAATTTGCATCAAAGTACTCTTATTTTTATTCATCGTGAGATTGTATTTTGGTAGTCTATTTTGTAACACCAGAGCTTTTAAATATTATCAAACTATGGATCAATAATTTACCTAATTAAGATGGTAGTTTTTACATGTTCACAAATGTGCATTGCACTGAACAGTCACTATTTATCATAAAAATTTAATGTGAAAAAGTCAGGTAAAATGTCAAAGAGTGAATGAATTAATATTGAAGCTTTAGATTCTACGATTGGTTTTTTTTTTTCACATCCACGTAAGTTAATAATCACAAAAAAAAAAAAAACTGGACTTTTATAATTATTTTAGGAATAATAATAAATGGAACGTGTTATAGGCTGTGGGATATGATAAAGTTCCCTGATTTTGACTACGGCCTACGTCAAGCAACAATTATTATGTTAACATGTCATGCATGCCCGTGTGTGTGTATTCACGTTAAAATTAGGTTCCGGATGTAACAATCAGAAGATAGTTCAGCACACAAAGATCAAGATGCAAAAAACAGAATAAAATCGGGGGAAGGGGTGGATTTAAAATTTAGGTTGGCGAAAAAAAATATTAATTATTTTACGAGGACAAATATAATTATAAGGGGGTAATTTGTAACTGTGAGAGGGGAAAAAATGTAATTAGAGGCAATACAAAAGAATTTTTTTCCCTCGAGGGAGGCACTTGCCCCAGGTGAAATTATAAGTCATGCTGTAATAGTGACAAATTGAAAATATCTGGGGTACCAATGAGTATAAACGTGTTTTTCAAATATTCCCAGAGTTTTAAAGATGACGCATTTTCTCGGTTAAAGAATGCTAGGTTGGGAGATCTTAATTACAGATGCAAAGCTTTTATATTTGTTTACATCCATGCGGCATCTGCAATGGTAGTAATTCTGATGTATTATTTTATGGGCATAATTCGAGCAATTGCCTTGTTCAACAGATAAAAGGGGGCAAACCCGGTGCACGAAGCTCCCGCGCTTCGCGGGGTCTGGGAGGGGTCGGACACATTGTGCCTAATGTATGTAGTCTTCTCCTGCAATGCAATAAGCTGTTTCTGCGATTCGAATCCGTGACCTCCAGGTCACATGACAACAATTTTATCGTTGCGCCAAGCCTCACCATCTGCCTTGCTCAATGGATATTGTACTGAAAAATATTTACTTATCTATTGTTGAAATAATCGTTGATATAAAACCATATAAATGAAACGTTTTTTAACACAATAAAATTTCTCAATTCTAATCAAGCATATAAATCATTCAAGATAAACTTTTAAGTTATAAATCCTTTAACTTCACAAGGTTAACAACATAATGGACATAGTATCAACCCATTCTCGTTACACTCTTTACACTTCAAACTCTTCTTCCCATCTTCACCCAAAATCTTACTACTCCCATTGCAATCTTTACACATCATAAACCGGATCCCGGCACAACCCCGACACCGGATGGCCTCCTTTGGGATCCCATGCAGTAAAATGTCCAATTTACCCTCCTCATCCAACTTGATCATTTCATCAACCCCACCTATCAATCTCCCCTTCACAAAAACTAATGGCAATTTCACCTCCTTGGTGCCCATTAGCACTCTTAGTTCTTCCTTAAATGGTGAATGCAAAGAAATGTCGCGTTCAAATATCTGAACATGGTGAGATTCGATGATTGATCGGGCGGCGTTGCAATCTTCAAACGTCTTCCTAATACCCCTCAATGTGGTTGTGTATAATATAACAGCATTTTCTCCACCTGGTGGGCATTTTTCGTAGTATGCATCAAAAAGGGTATCCGAATCTCGGGAGTAATTTCTTGGCATTTGTGAAGTCGGGGTAGATGAAGTTGAAATGATCTTCTTGATATGCTCTTGTTCCTCTTCAGACACATCTTTCTCAACAGATGCAACAACTTTCGGACAAAAAACTTGGCCTAAACTCCTCTTTGCCAAAATTGCCTCTCCAGAACCATCAAATCTGTTACCATTTGGAGGCGGCCCTATAAAATTATCCTTCAATTTATTGCATTCTTTTAAGACCATTTTTGGGCTATTTTCCAAGAACCCTACTCCGCCATTAACTCTTCCCTTATTCTCCTTTCCACCAGACCTTTTTAACTTTCTTGGAGACCCCATTTGATTCAAAAACTTCAGAGGACTTCTTGGATCAATATCCAAAAAACCTCGGAAAAGAAGACTAGGTTTTGGGCTGCTCTTGGTTTGAACACAAACCGGCACTTCTTCTTCAAGACCCACCATAAGCTCCCACGTATTAATAATCTCTAAAGGCTCTTCGCGAGGTGGCGATGTCTTCGCATCCTTCCTACATTTCTGAACGATCTGCTGCTGACATTCTTGCTTCTGGTGTTGACTTTCATTGTCAAGATTCAAGACACCGTAAGTGCTTGAAGTGAGAGACACCAAATGTTTGGTGTCATCTTTTTTTCTATGAAGATTTTGTTCTTCTACTTCTTTCTTGATTTGTTTTGATGAAACACAACCCATTCGATGATTTTGGAAATATTGAGGTTTTGGGGAGATTTTGAAAATTTATCTTCAAGAAATTGGGACAAGAAACGTTGCCTTGTAATGTGGAAATAACGGTCAGAAAATTCGAATGAAACTTGTCAGAAATTTTGTTAGTACCCATCTTGTCTTCACTTCTTAGTAAAACTACCAACAACGTTTTTATTCTAAAAAGATTCCATAACTTTTATTTTTGTAATATAACAGTTCTTTAACTTTTCATAGGTAAAATAAATATTTTATATTACTTTTTTAAAAAAAAAAATTTTGTTGACTCAATATATTAAATCTTAAACAAGCTTTGCCTCTGAATGACCGGCACATTCTTAAATATATTTTGCAATTAGATATCATAACACTTATTATACTTAAAAAATTGAACACTTATTTTTTTTATGACGAGGGAACCGCAACCTCTACCCTTAGGGTGCACACTAGGTAAACTCCGGGCTGACGCAGTAGCATGCAAATCACGTCAATTAGGTAAATCGTACTAGGCAAGCCCGATGCGATAAGCTCAGACCGAGAAAGTAATGACGGGGGAATCGAACTCATGACCTTAAGGTCCTGAGCTCACTTGTTCCACTAACTTGGATACCCCCTTCAGATGGTAGTGTCAAGGTAAATTGATTAAGTTTAATCATTTGTTTTGGTTAATTCAATTAATATTATCAAAAAAAAAAGTTTTGTTTTCTGAAGATAGAACTAATATAAAAATTCAATTTATGTGGAAAAACACTTCCCTTTTTATGTTTTAGTTTAGTCAATAAGTTCTTCTTTGTGTCAAAATTTCACCGTTAGTTTGGGTGAAAAATTAAATTAGTTCAATTAATTCATTTTTGATAGTCATATTTAATTAATTCTTTTGATTTGAGCAAATAAGAGAGACCAGAGAGAGTTTAAATATAAAATAAATAAGGTGGTTGAGTGTTTTTCCTCGAGATAGATTCACTAGAAAATACTTGTATCGATTTGGTTTGAACCCTATTTATGAACTAACATAATATGATTGATCTGAATTTTAATATTGAATTGATGTATACGTATGTCTCAAACCAAATATATACAGGTATTTCCCCAATGATCACCATTAATATGTATAGATTATTGATTGGTGGTGAGTTTTCCAAGCATTCAACTTAACTATATTGGACAATGGTCACGACTATTTATGCATGTGTATATTTTTGTATTTAACAAAATAAATAACTCCATGGATCAAGATTTTATCTTACCAATGCTCTTGTGCATGTTAATTTTTATTTTATTTTTTTAAAATTACACTTTTCGGTACATAACGATGTAATTATTTGAGCTTTATATCTATATAATCTGATCATTTTTAAAGAATTGTTAACACATTGTTTAAAAGCAAAAGATAGAACAGATTAATCAAGAAACTCAGTTACTTTTTACGACATATTAATTAATTTTGTATGAAAACATGAATATTTTTTATCCAAACATTTTAACAGCTCATTTTCGAAAAAAAAAAAAAAAAATCAATGATTTAAAAGAATATTGATACTCCCAAAAAGAGTGATGATCTCTAAGTACCAATGAGAGGTTAAATTACCTCTCTTTATGTTCTTCAATGGACCAAATAATAAGGGACAGATCATGAATGACCTGCTAAGATCTGAAACAAAAGTTTAGAAGGGTGTCGGAAGATTTTTCCGGCGGGTCCCTTCCGACGCATAAGTCAGGTGACAGGAGATATGGGAAAAATCTGTAAGGGAATAGCTGTTGTATATAGGAAAAAAATGCATACCTGAAATTCTGAATTAGCTTGTTATTTATATGTGTTGTTTCGGGATGTGCAATTTTGACCAGTAAGGCCATGATCTACACGACCCTGAAATATCGGAACACATCGGCTGATCAGTAAGGCCACGATCCACATCATTCCCTGAAGTCCCGGAGAGGTGGGTGTAATCGTGGATCATATTAATACATATGGCCGATAACTTGACCTTATTGGCTTGGACTTAGTCAATATCTTCCCAAAGATCGGGAATTCTGAAGATGATCTTATCTCTGTTGTCGATTTATGTCTCTAGACTAGAACTCGGCAAGCTCGGGAGATCGGCCATATACGGATGCTTTGGCTACGTGAGCTCGGGAGGTCAGTCATATACATGACGCTGAGGCAGATGTCTTGATCAGGTGAGCTCGGAAGGTCGGCCATACACTTAGCATTGAGGCGGATTTCTTGACCACGTGAGCTCGGGAGGTCGGTCGTATACATAACGCTGAGGCGGATGTTTTGATCACGTGAGCTCGGGAGGTCGGCCATATACATAGCGCTGAGGCGGATGCTTTGATCACGTGAGCTCGGGAGGTCTGCCATATACATAGCGCTGATGCGGATGCTTTGACCACGTGAGCTTGGGAGGTCGGCCATATACATAGCACTGAGGCGGATGCTTTGACCACGTGAGCTCGGGAGCTCGGTCGACCCTACGGTGCTAAGACAGATGCTTTTTGTGTTCCAAGTTGGGTGATTTCTCGAGCGAAGCTAAGCATAAGCTCTGAGGGTATATCTTTCTCCCGCAGGGTATCACAACCCCCCTCCTAAGTCGAGCTGACCTCTTTGAGCGGAAGCTCGTAAGTTTAATTTGATTTTTAGGCTTAGCTGAGCAAGGAAACTATAAGGCGGGAAATATGGTATTCAAAATTCATATGTATGATACCTGTTAACTATCGACGCTCCATCAACCGAGGCATATCGAACGAGCAGACGGAGCTCGGACGCTCGTTTATTAAGTATAAAGGAGCTCAGACACTTGCTTTCACTGGATCTTGGATGCTCGCTTTACCACTTTCTTAATATCATCTAATCCTTTTGTGGGTTGGAGGTCGTAAAGCTCGGACCTTGGACATAGCTCGTAAATATATGATGAGACTTGTATAACCTTTTCGTATGAGGAGATCGAGCGAACTTGTGAAGCTGGGACCTTGGACATAGCTCGTAAACCTATGCTAAGACTCGTAAGTCTTTTTGTATTAGGACGTTGAACGAACTTATGAAGCTAGAACCTTAGACATAGCTCGTAAAGCTATACTGAGATTCGTAAAGCCTTTTTGTATGAGGAGGTCATACGAACTCGTGAAGCTCGGACCCTGGACATAGCTTGTAAAGCCATGCTGAGGCTCGTAAAGTCTTTTTGTATGAGGAGGTCAAACGAACTCGTGAAGCTCGGACCTGGGACATAGCTCGTAAAGCTATGATGAGACTCGTAAAGTCTTTTTGTATGAGGAGGTTGAACGAATTCGTGAAGCTAGGACCTTAGACATAGCTCGTAAAGCTATGCTGAGACTCGTAAAGCATTTTTGTATGAGGAGGTCAGACGAACTTGTGAAGCTCGGACCTGGGACATAGCTCGTAAAGCTATGATGAGACTCGTAAAGTCTTTTTGTATGAGGAGGTTGAACGAACTCGTGAAGCTAGGACCTTAGACATAGCTCGCAAAGCTATGCTGAGACTCATAAAGCATTTTTGTATGAGGAGGTCAGACGAACTTGTGAAGCTCGGATCCTGGACATAGCTCGTAAAGCTATGCTGAGACTCGTAAAGTCTTTTTGTATGAGGAGGTCAGACGAACTCGTGAAGCTCGGACCTGGGACATAGCTCGTAAAGCTACGATAAGACTCGTAAAGTCTCTTTGTATTAGGAGGTCGAACGAACTCGTGAAGCTCGGACCTTGGACATAGCTCGTAAAGCTATGCTGAGACTCGTAAAGCCTTTTTGTATGAGGAGGTCAGACAAACTCGTGAAGCTCGAACCTGGGACATATCTCGTAAAGCTATGCTGAGACTCGTAAAATCTTTTTGTCTGTGGAGGTCGGATGAGCTCCTGAAACTCGGGCCCTGGGCATAGCTTGTAAAGCTATGCTGAGACTCGTAAAGTCTTTTATATGAGGAGGTTAGACGAACTCTGAAGCTCGGACCTGGGACATAGCTCGTAAATCTATGCTGAGACTCGTAAAGTTTTTCTGTATGAGGCTCGTGAAGCTCGGACCTGGGAGATAGCTCGTAAAGCTATGATAAGACTCATAAAGTCTTTTTTTATGAGGAGGTCAGACGACTTGTGAAGCTCGGACCTTGGACATAGCTCGTAAAGCTATGATGAGACTCGTAAAGTATTTTATATGAGGAGGTCAGACGAACTCGTGAAGCTCGGACCTGGGACATAGCTCGTAAAGCGATGCTGAGACTCGTAAAGTCATTTTGTATGAGGAGGTCAGACGAACTTGTGAAGCTCGGACCCTGGACATAGCTCGTAAAGCTATGATGAGACTCGTAAAGTCTTTTAATTGATGTAGGTCTATCTTGAGCTGGTGAAGCTTGGAGACTTGGGCCCTAGGTCCGCCATAACCCATAAGGTTATGTAAAGACTCATAAAGTCTTTTAATCGACGTAGATCTTGGGGCCCTAGGTCGGCCATAATCCGTAAGGTTATGTAAAGACTCATAAAGTCTTTTAATAGACGTAGGTCGGTCTTGAGCTGGTGAAGCTTGGAGATTTTGTTTGGCTCTACCTGGTATCTTTTGAGTCATCTTCATTCATTAAATTCTTCTCTGGAAGTATGTCAATATGGTGTTCTCATGACGTTAGGGCTGACCCCACCGACATCCCGAGTTGACCATGTAAATACGGTCTCTTTACTTTTCTGGCATGCAATTAATTCAGCACATAACACATGCTCTAATTCCTTAGTTATCTCCACTATCATCTGAGGAGATGCAAGCTCTACCGATTCAGACTCTTTATCTACAATTCAAAGCTTTTTCTCCCAGTGTTTGTTTCAATGGTTTACCTCCCGCAATAATGTTGACCTGATGCCAAGTTCTTTTTCCTTCCTTGTGCATAGATGTCTTCTTTTCTCCCAAGGTTGGAACTGGTACAACACGATCTGAGAAGATCTGTAAAATCCCTAAAATCTTGTGGCTTGTTGACACGGTCGGAGAAGATCTTTGACCCAGTCAAGCCATTCCCATAGTGGGTAGAGTTATGTTGAATTCACATCATTTCATGAGAATGGGAATCGGGAAGTCCAAAACTAATATCCTGGTGATCAATAGTTAGATCGTCCTGGTCAACCTAAGAATAAGAGCTTGGTAAGCTCTATTGAGTGGTCTTGCTAATTAACCCAAACTGACAACAATGCTTGTATGAGATCGGGAGGATTATCATCCACACTGCGCTAAAGTCGATGCTTTCATGAGGTCGGGAGGTCGGTCATCCATACAGCTAAAGTCGATGATTTTTTGTGTGTGAGGTCGGGAGATCGGTCAACAAAGCTTAAAGGACTCTGGTTCGATGGGCGATTAGCATATAGTTATGTTCCTTGGTATATAATGTACTGATGATTTCAGGTTGTCCAGGATTATTTCTCCCCTTCGATGTTCTTCTTCCTCATTGTCATCTTTTTCCATTCATATCCACGCCTTAGTTCGAACGTTTCCCACAGACGGCGCCAATTGCTACTCCAAAAAAGAGTGATGATCTCTAAGTACCAATAAGAGGTTAAATTACCTCTCTTTATGTTCTTCAATGGACCAAATAACAAGGGACAAATCATGAATGACCTGCTAAGATCTGAAACAAAATTTTAGAAGGGTGCCGGAAGATTTTTCCGACGGGTCCCCTTCGACGCTCAAGTCAGGTGACGGGAGATATGAGAAAAATCTGTAAGGGAATTGCTGTTGTATATAAGTGTGTATAGGAAAAAAATGCATACCTGAAATCCTAAATTAGCTTGTTATTTATAGGTGTTGTTTCGGGATGTGCAATTTTGACCAGTAAGGCCATGATCTACACGACCCTGAAATATCGGAACACATCGGTTGATCAGTAAGGCCACGATCCACATCATTCCCTGAAGTCCCGGAGAGGTGGGTGTAATCGTGGATCATATTAATACATATGGCCGATAACTTGACCTTATTGGCTTGGACTTAGTCAATATCTTCCCAAAGATCGGGAATTCTGAAGATGATCTTATCTCTGTTGTCGAAATATGTCTCTAGACTAGAACTCGACAAGCTCGGGAGATCGGCCATATACGGATGCTTTGGCTACGTGAGCTCGGGAGGTCAGTCATATACATGACGCTGAGGCAGATGTCTTGATCAGGTGAGCTCGGAAGGTCGGCCATACACTTAGCATTGAGGCGGATTTCTTGACCACGTGAGCTCGGGAGGTCGGTCGTATACATAGCGCTGAGGCGGATGCTTTGACCACGTGAGCTTGGGAGGTCGGCCATATACATAGCACTGAGGTGGATGCTTTGACCACGTGAGCTCGGGAGCTCGGTCGACCCTACGGTGCTAAGACAAATGCTTTTTGTGTTCCAAGTTGGGTGATTTCTCGAGCGAAGCTAAGCATAAGCTCTGAGGGTAGATCTTTCTCCCGCAGGATATCAAATATGGACCCATATATCAAAATAAAATTTGAATCCTTGAATGTTAAGATAATACCATCACGCTAGATCTCGTCTTTATGCTATTAGAGATAAGTTATCTCCACGAATTACTTTTTGTTTTAATAAATTTACATGAAATAAAGTCGCATGCTTTTTTATGGGTAAAAAGTCATAATTATAAAAAGCAATCCGAACACGACATGGATAAAATAATAATTATTATAAATATATGTACATGATTAGAACAAAAAAAATATAAAAACGGAAACTATTTGATCAATATCAAGCTGGCTAAATGGGTCGAGAGCTTCGAATTCCTAGTTTGATTTGCTATGATCTCAGTCAACCCTTGTCCTCAGGCATAATAGCCGGAAGGAGCTCTGAACGCCATTACGCTCGGTTCATAGCTCTCTCGTTCACTTTCGTTCACTTCGTTCTCTCTCGCTTGCAAGAGAGCCCACCCACCGCTAACCCCTCTCCTCTTCAGATTACATCTGAATAGGGGATCCCAGGGTGTCGCTCATCATTCCATCTTCCTGGTGTTCCTCCATGCGCGTGTATACATGCATACGTACCAGCATCAATTGCTAGTCAAAGAATGTCGAATGTGGATCGTTTGTATGCTTAACGTACAACCATTCTTTTACATTAAAGCTCAAAAAAGGTACTAGCGATTGATTTTCTTTACATGGTAGGCTTGAAATGCTCAAACGCATCAAAGATTGCCTATACCACTTTCATGTTCGCAAGGAGTCTAGACATATACTTCAAGGAGCATGTAGTTAAGTTCTAGCACGTATCAGAAACTTCTTAAGATTATCACAAAATTGAACATTAATTAAATATCTTTTATTAATTTTTTTTTGAGTGGATTTTTTTATTATATTTTGATATCCCACCAAAGAAAATATTCTTCATACTATCATTGGGTGTGTAAGTCCAATTAGTACTCTTTCAACTCTTTTATGTAACAACGCATAACATGACTTTTGAATGACACAACCTTTATAATCAGCATCTAAAATGCCATATTTTATGGAGAGAAAACGGAGGAGTTCTTGGCCTATGATGAAAGTGTAGTACAAAATTTTATGGGTGTGTATCTTAGGAAATTAGCAAGCAAAAACAACAAATGGCTTTGTATTAGAAATGTCGAGGCGAGATTTGGAATCTCTGTCCTTAAGACAATATTGCCTTGCTACGGTGCTAACGGTTTATTTTGGCAATTTGTCACCCAAGATACAACTATGATTTGTGATAAGAGCACTCCAAATCACAAATCCTTTAAACCACAAAGGTCTAAAAACGTTCAACCATAACAATGATGAAGACTCACAAAATTACTCAAATTTTGATCTTTAAATATGATGTGAATTTCCAAAAATTCCATGTCTAATTCATTCAAGGGTTGTTTCTTATATTATATACCAAGTTGTGTCATCAAGAGACACCAATTGGAAGCATCCAATCATGAAAAATTACACCCCAACATGAATGGACACACCATTTAATTTGGAAGCATCCAATTATGAAAAAAATACACTTCAACATGAATGGACACACCATTTAATTCAATTCAAATTTCCAACAGAAAGAGCAGTATTGGCTAGCCACTGAGGATTACTCGTCAATACATGGGCATGATAAGTCATGTGAACATAGACTTACAGACTCAGAGGATGAAGACGAGACGAGGCACCAGCCACAGCTTACTTCGACGTTTCCAATTTCCCATAGAATCTCCGGAGCTTTCCTAGCCACTATCGTTTTCTGCACCACCCATGGCCACCAAGACATATAATTTATAAACTAGGACTCTGAAGAAAATCATTTTAGCCATTTCTTTTTTTATTTCTCATCAACTTTATTATATTGAAATTTTAATTTCTAGTTGGTAGCTTGTAGTGCTTTTTTTATGTACACATACTTGGGTTTTATAGGATCTAGAAGGTTTTGACATAATCACCTTTCCATACACTCTTTTAATCACATCAATTTATCAAAAAATACATGACATCATCCCACTTTAATTTTTTTTAAAAATGAAAATGACTAGACATCACAACTAATTTGATGTAAAATTATTTAATCACCTTTCCATACACCTTAATTTCAGACAAATAATTATTCAATAGCATTAATTTATATGCAAGCAATCGATTAGTTATACTGAACCTGGGATCAATAATCATTATTGATATAAAATATTTCATCAATTGGAAATCGACTATGGATACTACTTCAGATATTGTCTGCCACTCGTGGGGATATCATCAATTTTTTTACCAAGCAATAAGTAGAAACTTTGTTACAACATCAATTATTAGATACTTGTCCTACTAACACATAAAAAAAACTAGTTGCTTTGCCTACCAAACACACCCCCTATAATCTAACCAACAAACTTGAAGAAAAAATACATCACACACACACACACACATATATATATATATATATATATATATATATTATTTCTACTCGACTAATTAATTCAGACGGTTGTGATTCGCGTGAATCATAGGCTCCTCTTCAAACGGATAGCTCCACATGTCTTCCATTTAATGGCTGAAAAGGTCTGGCATTGTTCTTGCATTGCATATCTAATGGTGCCTTGATTGCTTGTACTTGGTCTCTCGAAATTGATCTCACCTACATTCACAAGTTAAAACAAAAAAAAAAAAAATGCATCCATTTAAACAAAAATTCTAAATTCGTCCTGATCCAACATATTCTTTAATGCATGCAAATTTTATGAAATAAATTTTAAATTATGAAAATAGACAAAAGTTTAAAATAAAATGAAAACAATTGTGAGGGTTTACAATATTGAGTGATTTAAGCTAATATATAAAAACTTTCATATAAATTGAAAATTAATTCATATCATGAGAGCGATTATGAATTTATGCTTACCTTTCCAACGATGATGTAGATGACATTTTCGGTGCAGGGAGGAGCACTAAAAGAGCCAATGTATTTGTAATACTTGCGAGGATTTTCTTTCAACACAGCCGGGTGAAAAGGTACGAGCTTAATCTGGGCTGATTCATCGTACGCCAATTCATTCAATTTGTTATGTATCTGCATGAAATTTTTTTGTAAATAAACATTTTATCGTATGTGGTTTGTAAAAAAAAGCATACCACCCCCGCTCAAACGTCATATACTGAGGGCAGGAGCGTCTCTAGAACTTTTGTTTGGGCGCAAAAAACAATAACATAAAAAATAGAGGGTAATTATAAAGTGACAAAATATAATTTTACGAGGATAAAATACAATTAATTTTTTTAAGATAATAAACAAATTTATTTGAGGGGCATCTGCTCGACTGCCCCTATCTAACACATAATTTGTCCCTGACGGAGGGGTGTTTTGTATCTATTAACAAAACACATGAAAAATTGTCTATTTTGAAAACCACATGAGCAAAATGTCTATTTTCAAACCACAAGTAAATAAGTTGAAAACTAAATAATTCTCCGAATTTTTGTTTACATGTATATTACCTGCCCAAGAATGGGATCGGGATGTCCATATTTGAAAAGGAATCCGAGCGCTGCAACTCTTCCGTCTTCGGAAACATGCACCATATGAAGCTCCGCCGCGAATCTGTATTTTATTTTTATTCATAGATAAATGAGCTCACATCAAAGCACCAGATAGAAACACGAGATTTGAATAGCTTCGAAAGAGCTATTAGCGACATAAAACAGCAATTTTCGAGGCAAGAATGACAGCAAGAGAAAATAAACACATGATTTAACGAGGTTCAGGTTCGACTATCTGCTCAGGTGGAAATTTTTGCATGGACTGAATGTGTTTCCGGTCAATGCACCAGCACATATACAAGATTTTAGGTGTGTTGGTGCATGGACCGAGCACACCCAATTCATTCGAGAATTTCCCATGCTCATCTGGTATGATCAGGCAAAATCAATATAATACCGCTTTCCATTGATTCTATGCTCAGAAGGAGAGTGCCAATGCATCTGTTTCAAGACAAACTTCTTGCCATCTACAATCATCCATCCTGAATTCTCTGGGTACTCTATCTGCATCAACAGTAATTTTAATTTCTCCCATCCAAAATATGAATAAATTGCAAATGAATTGAATTCATACATATATGTACAGAAAGAAAATACATGTCAAATTAGATTACTGACCGCAACAGTGAATCTAACATCAATCAGAGTACCATTTACTGGATGGTATGCTCTGAGCAATGGCTTCAAGTTCTTGTTCACAACGACTGCGTCTTCGGCAATATTGATTGGTGATTGGGATTTTCCAGTTGCACATAACGAGAAATTTGGATTAAGGCTTGCCCATTTGTCAGGGCCTGTGGCTCCCGAGTATGTGAACTGAAGGGGCTGGTCAGCAGCCTCTGATAGTGGGCAAGTTAAAATGATAAGTAAATTTTTATACTGAACCCATTATGATCAAGTTGAGTCGAGCTCGGACTTGATTTAGCTAACTATTAGAACTTGAATTCAATCTTGAACAATAGACTCGACTTCTGCCAAATCGGATCAATAACTATTCATCATATAGTTTATGACTCACTATATACTTGTGATTCAAATATTTCAACAATATTCTAACACTTCACTTGGCGGACACAGCAAAACTCGGAAGCAAAATGTAATTTTTGCGGGGTAAATTCACACTTTTTTAAAAAAATATTTAAGGTACAAAATTTTGTTTTTGTCTGGCAAGGCATGGGACACTTGCCCCCTTCACTATACGTGGATCCGCCCTGCACCTAGCTCAAAGATTTTGAGTTCAACTCAAACTCCATCAAAATTGAGCTCGAGTTAAGAATATGATATAGCCGCCCGCAAGCGGCTCAACTCCTTTACACCATGAATAACCCATGTAATAATAAATATGATTTGAGCTTAAGTACTTGAATCTATCTTATTTGAAACGAATAAACTAATTTTGACTAGAATAACAGCTCAAATATCACGAACTTCCATATAAATGGAGCCCGACTCGAGCTATAACCGAGCCACTTGCAAGCGGCTTAGTGGTGGGGAAAAGAAAGAGATGAAACGCATACGCAGTGTGTAAGTGGCAAATGAGTCGACAGTGAGCAGAGTGAGTGTAAGGATGAGCAAAGCCACACGAGCTGCCATTAACTAACTACTTCTTCCTCCCAAGTAAGAGCAAAGATATGTGTGGAACTGATTATAATGGAACACAGTCCATTTTGAATTACTGAATAAATTGTTTTATAGCCTTACAAAGGGCATATAATCCAAACAGGTAAGCATAAGACTCGAGCTCACTTTAACCCATAAAATGGCTCCGAAGATGTTCCCACTATTCCACTGCTTTCAACTCCAATCATTGCTTTAACCGGTTTTAAAATCGACGGTCTAGGATTAACATATATCTAGAAAAGATGTATATTTGAAGTTAAAAGTTCTAAATAGAAACCAATATTTTTCTTCTTTCTTCTTCTTCTTGGTAGGGGGACAAACTCATGAGCAAATATCTCTATACACACCTACTCTACCAACTCAGACACTCTTCAAATGGCTAGAAACCAGTATTTTTGTTGATTGCCATGGGTCAACACGGAAAATTCTTCTGTGCACTCGGTCCTACCATGAACCAACACACATGATTATATATCTATATGCATGCATATGTTTGTATATGTGTTGGTGTTTGTAGGACCCGATCCATTAAAGAATAACAAGGTCAGCACGTGAATTTGTCGACAAGTGTATGTATTTGAATAATTTACAGGTTAGTGCGTGTTTGCCAAACAGCAACTTGCTGATTGATTTTTCGTAGATGGGGTACTCTGCTAAACCAATCTCAACTTTATCTATTTGTTTTTATTTGGGAAACCCAGTATTTTATATTTTAAATGATCTTAAATAATTTAAATAATGACAATATTTTAGTGGTAGTAGTTACAATGTTCATTCTCAATCTGAATGCATCGATCGACACAATCCTGATATGCCAAATATTAAAATTAGAGAAAGAGACCCGTAAATTAATGAAATATAATATGCTGTAAGTAATGAAGCAAATGTTTTGTGGGATGGACCTGAATGCGACACCACATTAATGTATTTACTCTTTATCCATTTTAGTCAAATGACAGGCTATGATTATGTCAGCATTGTAAAAGATGCTGTAGATATTCGTCAACTATGCTTAGCCTTGAAAACAAGGGTAATAAAAAACGATAAGGATAAATGAATTCAATAATAATTTGAGAGTATTGATGTTGTTAAGGAATATGTGGGGTTTCAACTCAAAATCAATTGGCAATGAGGAGAGTAAGACATGTATCTTATAAAACACTAATATATCTTCTAGTTTCCATATGTGAGACAACTCTAAACACGCTCATCACGTACGAGACATTATATAAAGCGGGTGACGTTGAGTCTGCTCTGATTTCATGTTAATAATACAGGGTTCCAACTCAAAATAAAATGATAATGAGTGGAGTAACGCATATATTTTATAAAGAGCTAACATAGCTTCTAGTTTTTCAATGTAGGGTAACTCTCAACAGATGTCATTTTGATTGTTTTGAATAACATTATATGATTTTAAAATAAGACGATATCATCTTAGATACCGTATGAAGTTAGGGACAAAATATAAGAGTGAAATTAGAGAAGATGATATATAATTTAGTGTGATAATTATATGATGTTTAATATGATTTTAGAATGATTGATTAATTTTATTGTTTGTTATAAAGACTAAAATATCATCACTACCATTATTTAATTCAAGCAAATTTTTGAATTAAATTTTTTATTAGGTTCAATAATGTATTTCCCCTATCACGTATTTATTAATAATTATTTTTTAAATAATTATTAATAGATAATAAAATATTTATAAATTTTTTTAGTAAATCAGTTACTTTAAGTATACTAAATTAATAAATTTAAACATATTATATTAATAATTAAGAATAAAAAATTCTAAAAAATAATTTTATATTTGTATATGTATTATATTGTTTATTTAATTTACATATTATGTTATACATAATTATCCGTTGTAAGTAGAATTTAAATTATTTTTGATTAAAGTAAAATATAATTCATTTATGTAGAGAGGTTAGTGGAGGGAATTTCAAATTTTTGGAATTAAGTTATAGAAGTAAGTTTAATTTTTTGAATTTTTCAAATTTTGCACAGTAAAAACGGTGGAAAATGCCATATATGTAATTTTGCTACAACGTTTGAATGAAATGAGATAAATATGATGGAACAATTTCTTGACAAAAAACAAACCAAACATTGGATTAAAATAATTTCTAAAAAAGTCTATCATAATTTCAAACATACCCTTATGATGTACTTGATTTGAATGATGAGATTATTGAATGGTTATATAATAGAGTGATAAATCTATTAACTATGAAATAGATTATACGTGGTAACAAAATAATGTGACATTTGGTATGAATTTAATAAGTAGGATAAAATAGGGATTATTTGTGAAACCCATAAATGACCCTCATTTACCATGACGGTTACTGCAAGCTCCACGTTTTAAAACCAAAAACATATGCAACCTCTTCTTCAATACAACTCTTTTTATCTTCCCAAAAACATTTTATCCATCCTACCAAAACCTCACGCAACCAACGGGGGGAAACACTTTCTGCTCCAATTTTTTTTCCTTCTTCTTCTGAAATACCCTTCATAGATTTCTTCGGGTTTTGCTCAGAAAGTGATGAAGCGCGGACAGTTCGTCCGTTTTGGGTCCGATTTCTTCAAAATTTATACATGTAGTCCTCCCTTGTTCTGTGATCGTTCTTACCTGCAATTATATTGAGTTTGATTGGATTTTGTCGATGCATTTAAGGAATGACCGATCGAATTCCAAGGATTTTAGAGTGAATGTTCTTAATTCCCAGTTAGTCGATTATTAATTCGTTTAAATCATGTTTTTGATATATACTCAAAATGCTTAATAAGTAGTTGCAAAACTGGGAGAAATCATACCTTGTATTGAAACAAAAGTTGTTATATATATAGCCTTACAAGAACTGATAACAACAAATGAATAACCAACTCCTACAAATGTGGAAGACTAATTTAAACTGAAAAAACTGATGTTGACTACTTCTTTTATTCCTAACAATTCCTCCCTTAAACTGAATGATGCATACTGTCAATTTATATCACAAACTCCTAGCAGCCTTCGTAGCTTCAAGAAAACATCCAGCTTTAATGGTTTGGTCATGATTTCTGCAAGTTGTTCTTGTGTGACGCAGTGCACCAATTCTACAGTGCCTGCTTTCGTGTGATCTCTAAGAAAATGAAACTGTATATCTATATGCTTACTGCGGCCATGCATCACTGGATTCTTCGAAAGTTTGATGGTAGAGCTGCTGTCACAACGAATAACAGTTTTCTTGCTTTGATCTTGATTTAGCTTTCCTAACACTCTCTTCAACCATATAGCCTGGCATGCACACGAAACCGCAGCAATAAACTCTGCCTCTGTGGTAGATAAACTTACCACTGGCTGTTTCTTCGATGACCAAGACACTGCTCCTGCACTTAACAAGAAAACATGCCCTGAAGTACTTTTTCTATCATCCAAATCTCCTGCATAATCGCTATCAGTGTATGAAACAAGTTCATCATTTCCTCCCTTCTTGTAGAAAATCCTAAATCCACTTGTTCCCTTCAAGTATCGCAGTGCTCTTTTTGCAACTTGGAAATGAAGTTGAGTGGGATTCTCCATATACCGGCTGATAAGACTTACCACAAACATCATATCTGGTCGAGTAGCTGTTAGATACATGAGACTACCCACAATTTGTTTATAGTAAGTCTTGTCTACCTTAACTCCATCTTCATCCTTCACAAGTTTAGTACCAGGGACAATTGGATTGTGAACCGAGTTACTTTTATCCATTCCAAACCTTTCCAATACATCTAATGCATACTTCTTTTGATGAATAAAAATGCCTTCAAACTGCTGTAGTACTTCAAGACCAAGAAAGTACCTCATTTTACCGAGACCAGTCATGTCAAATTCATGTTTCATGGAGTCTTTGAATCTTGCAAACATGATCTCGTCGTTGCCGGTATAAATGAGATCATCTACATACAAACTTATGATTAATACTTTACCTCCATCTTCTGTCTTGATGAACAAAGTGTGCTCATAGTTGCATTTCTCAAAACCATCCTTAATGAAATATGCTTCTATGCGGCTGTACCAAGCACGTGGTGCTTGCTTGAGCCCATAAAGTGCCTTCTTTAATTTGTAAACCTTATGCTCATTACCTTTCTGTACATAACCACAAGGCTGCTCCACATACACAGATTCATTTAGCTCACCATGTAGAAACGCAGATTTCACATATAGTTGATAGATAGACCATTCCTTTTGAGCTGCAAGTGCTACGACCAAACGAATTGTCTCCATGCGTGCCACAGCTGCAAATACTTCTGTATAATCTACCCCATGTTGTTGAGCATAACCCTTTACTACCAGCCTAGCCTTATATTTATCCACTTCACTGTTCTCATTAAACTTAGTTTTATACACCCATTTTACTCCAACTTTCTTACTTCCTTGTGGTAAGTCTGTCAATTCCCATGTATCATTTTTCCTTATGGCCTCCATTTCTGCCTCCATGGTGTTCCTCCATTTCTTGCTCTTAACAGCTTCATCATAGTGAAAAGGATCAGCAGCTGCAAACATGGCTAGTTGAGCTTCAATATCTTCTTCAGAGAGTCCTTCTCGAGTTTCATAATCTCTCATCCAATTTGGTTGTCTCCTATTCCTCATCGAATTTGAAGTGGAAATATTTTCTTCAGGCAAAGAATCTGAAGAAGTGTCCTCTTCTTCCCCTATATCACTAGCATGGTCAGATTCATTTCTAAATTCATTGTCATCATTTGCATTTTCTTCATAATTGTCAGCCCACTCTAGCTCACAAACAATGGCTTCGTGATACTGCTTATCCCAATCCCAACTTTTGTCCTCTTCGAATACCACATCTCTACTAATGGCGATCTTTTGTAAAACTGGGTTATAAAGTCTATAAGCTTTTGATACCTCACTAACTCCCAAGAAAACACAACTCAAACTCTTATCATCAAGCTTAGTACTTTGACTATCCGGTATATGAACATGAGAAATGCATCCGAAGACTTTAAAATACTCAACTGAAGGTTTCACCCCATTCCAAGCTTCTTCTGGTGTCTTATTTTTCACTTCCAAAGTTGGACTTCGATTCAGGATATGCACACTCCAATTGACTGCTTCAGGCCATAAAATTTTGGGTACCTTCTTTTCTGAAAGCATGCTGCGCACCATATTCATAATTGTTCTATTCTTTCGTTCTGCAACACCGTTTTGTTGCGGTGTGTATGCTGCTGTTAATTGCCTACGTATTCCACTTACATCACAAAAGTTTGTGAAGTCTTGAGAGGTAAACTCTCCACCACGATCAGTACGCAAACCTCTAATAAATGAATTTGTTTCTTTCTCAACATGAATCTTAAAACTCTTAAAAACAGCAAAGGCCTCAGATTTTTCCATCAAGAAATAAACCAATGTTTTCCTACTAAAGTCATCAATAAAGGTAATTAAGTACCTTTTCTTGCTGTTAGAGATCGGTTTGATCGGGCCACGGATGTCAGCATGAATGAGTTGAAGAATATGTGAAGCTCGCCAGGTACTTTTCTTTGGAAATGAGTCCCTGTGTTGCTTCCCTACCAGGCAATCCTTGCACGGCCTTGAAGGTAATTTTAAATCTGGTAAACCATGCACCATATCCTTTTGTTGAAGTGTTTTTAATCCCTTAAAGCTCAAGTGCCCATACCGACAGTGCCAAAGATGCATTATATTTTCTGTGACGGTATTGAAGCAAGTAGATGCTATAGGTTGAGATATAGCATGCATCATGAACATCCGATTAGAAGACATTTTTGTATCCATAATCAGGCCCTTCACAAGATGAAATACTTTGCATTTTCCACGTTCAAACAAAATAGAAAGGCCTTTCTCTTGCAACTGTCCGATGCTCATCAGATTATTCTTTAATTCCGGTACATAAAAGACTCCTGTGATGATTTTTGTTATGCCACTCACTTGCAATCATATGTTTCCTTTTCCGGTTATAGCCATACTAGAATTGTTCCCCAACTTGACAGAATCTTTGTAAGTTCCATCCAAGTCAGAGAAGTATTCTTTCTTCCCACACATGTGATTGCTACATCCTGAGTCAAGAAACCACACATCGTCGCTATTCGCCTGATCCACATTCACGTAAGCCATCAACAACATTTCTTCTTGTGTCTCTCCATAGTTGGCTTCATTCTCATGGTTTGGGCATTCCCATTGAAAATGTCCAAGCTTGTGACAATTATAACACTCAACTGTGGCTTTGTCAAAGCTTTGTCGTCCACTTCCTCTTCCTCTTCCTTTCCCTCTCCCTCTTCCACGGTTGCCAAAACTTCCTCTGCCTCGACCCCTTCCTCCAGATTGATCTTCATGAGTAATCTTCAAAGCATGTTCTTCTTCAACATGAGAAGTCATGCGCAGCTCATGCACAAGCAGACTGCTTTGCGACTCATCAATTGATAAGTTTTCTATATCTTTAGATTCTTCTATAGAACACACGATATAATCAAATTTTGAGGTCATGGATCTCAAGATTTTCTCAACCACAGCAACATCTCCCTTGTCCTCACCATTGGCCTTCATCTTGTTGGCTATGGTAAGTGTTCGAGCAAAATATTCATTCACTGATTCTCCTTCTCTCATATGGAGAATCTCAAATTCCTTTCGAAGAGCTTGCAGCAGTGCACGCTTGACTCGTGATGTGCCTTGATATTTTTGTTTCAACGAATCCCATATGCTCTTCACAGTGTCTTTATTGAGGATCGTCTCCAGGATTGAACGATCTAATGCTTGAAAAAAGATAGTTCTTTGCCTTCAAGTCTTTCAACTTATGATCGTCAATGTTTTTCCGTTGTGCATCTGTTAGAACAATGCCTTCCTCTGCTGTGGGAATTCCATTCTCCACTAAGCCCCAATACTCCTTTGAACGAAGGAAATTTTCCATGAGCATCGACCAATGATCATAGTGGCCATCAAATTTCGGAATCGCTGGCTGCACAAATGAACTATCGGAAGACATACCTTGTAGAAGAAGACTGCTGCTTCTGGTTCAATTCAGACCCTATGCAAGGCTCTGATACCAAATGTTATATACTCAAAATGCTTAATAAGTAGTTGCGAAACTGGGAGAAATCATATCTTTTATTGAAACAAAAGTTGCTATATATATAGCCTTACAAGAACTGATAACAACAAATGTATAACCAACTCCTACAAATGTGGAAGACTAATTCAAACTGAAAAAACTGATGTTGACTACTTCTTTTATTCCTAACAGTTTTAGCTTGATGAATCATGTATGAGAGAAATTTATGAAATTTCAATTTAAGTTTATGTTTGGATCGATCAGTATTGACTCCCTGGGAAGTTCTGATCGTGCATGGATGGTTTTATGTGTGAGTTAGCTAACAACTGTGATTAGTTTGTGCTACTATGATGGGGTCTTGTTCGACTCTGTATTTTATTGTAAGTTTTTGTATATGTTAATGGGGATATTAGTTGTAGTAGTTTCATTTCTTGCTGTAATAATGTAATATGGACAATTACAATTGAAATGTAGGAATGTTGATGCCATATCCATGCTCCAGTGTCAAATTTTAACGAAACTAGGCAGCTGCAACTTTCTCATAACTTGGGTTGTTTGACTTAGTGCAACGGCATGTCCTACCTTGTTTAAACTAATGTTAATGTGTTATTATTAGCAAAATACATTATCTTGACCATAATTAGACAATCTCCTACGTTAATCATGAGATAAAATATAAAATATGAAATATGAAATATAATGTTAAGTGGTGATGAAAGATTTACATGATCGAAAACCAATATAGTTGCAGTGGAATTGGGTTAATTGTGCTTTCATTAGTAAATCAAACAGTAATGAGCGGAGAATTGTGGACCAATATGACCTAGTTCAAGTTGATTATTAAATATCATCTAATGATTTTACGTATTTGATTGAAAACTATAGTCATGAGAAATTTGAGGTTTGGACATGGAAAAATATAAGTTGAATTATGTTAACATTCATAGGATGAGTAGGTGGTTGGAGATAACTAACTTGGTCAGTACATCTTAAATACATGTGCCGCTTCACCTCGAACAAATCGTTGTACTACAAAAGTTAGGTATGTTGCGATCGGTAATATACGACAGGTATCAATATTATTTGATACATGATTTGTTGAAATTATGTGAATAATGTGATATTACTTGGCTTTGTCATTTTAGTTGAATTATTGAGCATTCATAGCATTTATAATTGGCATATCGATGTACGAAAATAGTTTTGTTAACACATATCATTTTGATAAATGTACATCGATACATGACATACATATTGGGCATGTCATATTGATCTTATCGCTCCTTTGATACCCTTTTGATTATGATGAGATCTATAGTGTCATGGGGATGCTGGGCACGACAATGGCTGTCAGTTTAGGTAGTAACTGTAGTCACGCACGTTGTCGTCGGACCTAGACACGAGGGATGCTGGGCACATCACAGGCACGATGAGAGATGTCGTAGCGTAGTGTGTGTGTCGCCAACCTCTGCTCGAGCTTAATATTGTTGATGACTATTTTATTGCATTCCGGATGTTAGAAATCCCGAGATGATTTGTACCTTACATGCATGACATTACATTGTATTGCATTACATTACATCATATATCACATTTTATAGATACATGTTGTAATTACTTGATAATTCCATATTGGGCTTTGGCTTACCCCCAAGGGGCTATTGTTGTCTTTGCGTGTGGACAATGATAGGTAGTATAGGTAACCAGGATCCCAAAGAGTGAATGCTCGATGGAAGCCATCCTGAGGTTGTTTCTCTGTCTATCCCAGTCGTAGGATAGTTAATTTATGCCATGGTGCGTCCTGGATCGTATAATTATGTAAATTAAGTTTATTTTAGTTCAACCTTGAATATTTGTTGATATCCAGTGTTTATTTACCTATGATGGTATTATGTAAATAGTTTGAGTATGTGACGTGTGTTGGATGCTTATTGTGCATGCTATGATATGATATAAATATTTTAGTATGGATTATGTGCTGGATGGCTAGTTTTCATGATATGGTATTATGTATTTACTTTCAGCACTGGGGATACTGTTATATGTGTTTTTTTTGTATGTCACTCGTGCGGGGAGGTCATGTAGAAATTTTTAGGGCCACGTGTTGGTAAAACTTAAATAATCTTCCGTTGTTTACAATAAAATAATCATTGTGTAATAATTAAACACTTGATTAGAAACGAGCTCTCACATGAACTATCTATTGCTAACTGATGCATGTGAGCCTAAATGCTACGAGGAAGCATGTCAGACCAAAGATGCCAACAAATGAGAGCTTGCCATGAAAGACGATATGAAGTCTTTGATGCCCAATCAGACATGGGAACTTCTTGAGTTACCTATGGACAAGAAGGCACTTCACAACTAATGGATATATCGGGTGAAGGAGGAGCATAATTGTTCCAAGAGATACAAAGCCCGACTTGTCGTCAAATGATTCCAGCAAAAAGAATAAATTGACTACACAGAAATTTTTGCTCCAGTTGTGAAGCTCAATACTATTAGGACTGTATTGAGTATCGTTGCCAGTGAAAACCTCCATCGCAGAGAAGGGATGGAGAAAAAGGTGTGCAAATTTAAAAAAGAGCTTATACGGCCTGAAATAAGCTCCAAGGCAGTGGTACTTGAAGTTTGACGGCTTTATGCACAAGGAAGGTTTCCAGAAATGCAACGCCGTCCATTGTTGCTACTTCAAGAAATATAAGTCCAGTTATATCATTTTGCTACTTTATGTCGATGATATGTTAGTAATAGGTTCTGATATGGACGAGATCAGAAACCTGAAACAACTGTTGTCAAAAGAATTTGACATGAAGGACTTGTGTCCATCAAAAAAGATACTTGGAATGCAAATCACAAAAGACAAGCAAAAAAGAAATTTTGCAGTTATCTCGGGTGGAGTACGTCAATCGTGTTTTGCAGAGATTCAACATGGATGATGCCAAGTCAGTTAGCAGTTAGCACACCTTTGGCTAGTCATTTTCGCCTATCCAAGGACCAGTATCCTCAGACGGGGGAAGAAAAAGAATTCATGGCAAAATTCCTTACGCTTCAGCCATTGGGAGTTTGATGTATGCGATGTTCTGTACAAGGCCATACATTGGCCATGCAGTGGGAGTTGTCAGCAGGTTTATGTCAAATCCATGAAAGGCTCATTGGAAAACAGTTAAGTGGATTTGAGGTATCTACAAGGCACTGCAAAGAAGTGTTTGTAATTTGGAAATGAGAACTAAAAGTACAAGGTTATGTAGATGCAGACTATGGAGGTGATGTCGATCACAGAAGAAGCACCACATGTTATATATTCACTGTTGGAACTACAGTTGTTAGTTGGATGTCGCAGATACAAAAGATTGTAGCTTTATCCACTATAGAGACTGAGTATGTTGCATTAACAGAAGCCAGTAAAGAGTTGATATGACTTCGAGGTTTGTTAACAGAGCTGTGATTCAACTAGAAGAAGAATGTTTTGTATAGTGATAGTCATAGTGTGATACATCTGGCAGATATGTTAACTTGCTAGATTAACAGACCAGAAAAGTCTGTTGCATTGATCGAGATGTGAAGACAGATTAAGATCAGTCTTCAAGTAGGAGATTGTTAGTCAAAATTTAAAGTTGGCCGGCCATGTTGTTTTTTGAAAAGGAAAAAAAAGAAGCAAAAAGCTGATAATACACCTGAATGCTTTGAACATCGAAGAAAATTTGAGCACAACACGTAAGAAAATTTTGGTCAATTACACGTGAAGAACCTCTATAAATAGAGGTGTAATTCATTCAGCAATATACACCAAAAATTGTAGAGAGTGAGTTGAGAGAAAAAATACAACGCAGAGTGCAATCAGAGTAAAAATACTAGTGAGAGAAAATTCATACATAATTTTCTGAGTGTTTTTTAATTTGGGTGTTGTTAGTGTTTGTAAACACTTGACAGCTTATTTTTACCGAACAACGTGAATCTTGTGTGTTTTTATTCCGCATTTATTTTGCTCCCGTGTATCTGAAAAAAGAAATTGTGGCGTTATTTTCCCAACAATCCATTCAAACATAGTAAGGAATTTGAACTCATCTGCACCATGAATAAGTGTAATTTATGTCATTAGTAGATTATCGTAGTATATTTAATTTTTCGAATCAATGTTATCTGAATGAAAAATTACTGTTTAAAGAATAATTTAAAATGTTTAACATCAATTGTTCAAACTAAAAGATGGTTATTAAAAGTCCATAGGCGCCACTCCGAAACTTGCTGGAGCTCATTGAAGGTTGATTGGAGGATCAACGGAGTTTACTAGAGCTCATCGGAGGGTCGCTAAACATTTGTCAATGCTCCAACTACTACTGCGCGGAGGCCATCGAGAGTTTCACCGGAGCTCTAGTTGTTTAGCAGCCAGCGACGATGGATGGTGATTATTGGACGCTTAAATAATGTTACCCCTCCTTTTGGTTCGCGTTGGTAACAAATGAATTTATGTATGGGAAAGTATGTGTTGTTTTGCGGAGTCGCAATTGGGGCCGGAATCCGGAGGATCCTCTCGTTTTTCTTCCTGGATCTCCGATGATTGGATCCTTTCTTAGAGGAAGGCTCTCTCCCTTTTATAGGGGGGGGGGGATGCCAAGGGTTCTGGTCTGCCGGGGATTCTGGAGACAATATCTGAAACCGAGGGGGGACCACAGATGGGGGACCACAGATGGGGGACCATCTGCATCTGTTGCCTACTTCGTACGATCCTTTTGCTCTGGTGATTCTCTGTGTCCGAGAATATGCTTTTCGTATCTGCAGTGCTTGGCCACCCTTTGATTGGTTAGCAGGTCCAGCTTTTGCTTTAATAGGTGTCCGATTCCTGCAACCCTAGTCCCGGTACACAGGACCACCCTAGGTGGTCCCAGCTCGCCTATCATGTCCAATGACTGCCCGTCCCGACCTATTGAGGAAACCGCGCCTCAGCCCGGCTGCCTTGCTAAAGATAGGCCGTCCTGCTTTGATGAGGGGCCGCGCCTCAGCTTGGGCGGCATGCTCCATGGCGGACCTCCCCGGCCTCTTGGTGTACTTCCTCGCCACCCCGGCTCGGAAACGATAGTGGGCCGGGTCGGATAGCTCGACAAGGATAACCCGGGATGGGCAGTGAATTTTCTTTGTTGACTAAATGGGCCCCCCACTGATGGCCCAAATAAAGTTCGGACCCTCAAGACCTACTGGGCCTCCAGAACCAGGGATATCATCAGTATCCCCATCTAGTCGAGCTAGTGCAGCGCTGCCTCGACTAATGGGCTTGTGGCGAACTTTATTGGTTCTTGACCCCCGGTCCTTTGACTAGACAACTTCTGGCCTCGGGGTGACAGCTATCCCGTACCAAACCCTATTAAGCCGTCAGGCCACGTGCCCGTATCTGGTGCTCCGACCGTTCATCTCCCTTCATCTGCATCGTTGGTTTGGGCCAGGCTTTCCTCGGCCCACGAGCCACATCTTCTATAAATTGAGGCTCTCGAGTCATTTTCCCCCATTTGCGCTCTAGGTCGGATCAATTGCCTCTCCCAAAAACCCTGTAAGTCAGCTCTGCCTTCCTTTGTGTTAATGTCGCACTCTACTTCTTCCACTTCCGGTGCCCTCTTTCGAGGGGGGGACGAGGAGGCCGAGGGGTCTGATCTACCCAGTCCCTCGGGTCGGAGGTCAGATGCTCCTGAGGGAGACATTCCCGAGGTGGTGCCCCTCCGACAAGTCCCTCCTAGGGTATTTGACCCTAGTCTCCCCACCTTCGAGGTTCTCGACCCGAGGAGCCTAGCCCAGGCCGGACTTCCTTGGTACGAGATCCTCGACTCGTGTGTTTCCCCTGAGGCCGAGCACCTTCTCCGCACGTGGTTTATCCCCCCAGATCACGACGTACGGGTCCCTAGGGCTGGTGAGCGTCCGCACCTCCCCCCGCCCGAGTATTTTCCCTTCTTCCTCGAGCAGCTTAAAAGCGGACTCCGCTTTCCTATCCCCCTTCCCTTCCAGGAGTTCTCCCACTATCACTGCGTTTCTCTGAGCCAGCTCACCCCCAATTCCTACCAGAGCCTAGTATCTGTAATTGCCCTCTTCCGATCCTTGGGTCTGCCTTTCTCCCCTACCCTTCTTAATTATTTTTTCCAAGTTAAGAAAACCCCCTCTCCCGGGGCGTTTTACTTTGGTGCCCGGACCTTTTACAAATTTCTAAACAACATCCCGAGCTCCCGTAAGGGATGGAAACAGAGCTTCTTTTTTGTCAAACCACCACGACGCTGGGCTTGTCCAATGGCCTGGCGAGATACCCTACCTACCCCTCGACCTCTGCCCAAAAAATATAAAGATGACGTGTTCTTTCAAACGGTTATCTCAACCCTTGGGGGTCGGCGTTTTGATTCAGCTGCCCTAATCAGGGAGGACGTACTCAGGCGTTTTGGGCTGAGCTCCTATCCAGACGTCCCTGGTGGTACGTTCTTCCTCCCCGGCCCCGCTTATGATATTTAAATATATACATTTATAGTTATTATTTTTTATTTTTGTCTGAGCTGAATCTTTTGTCTTGTAGATAACATGTCTCTCCAGCAGCTACTGTCCACCATGGCGTCTCAGAAAAAGGCGGGGAAAGGTGCGGCCGGGGCGGGCCCTTCGAGCCAACCCCCCAGTGCGCCCGATGCTCCCCCAAACCACCCGTTTCCAGTGGCCAGCCCTCCTCGCGCCGAGGAGGTTGGGTTGGAGACAGGCCTGAGGAAAAGAAAAAGGGACGGAGGTGCAGCTAGGGTCCGGACGCGGGAAGAGGTGGCTACCTCCCCGGTTATTCATGAGATCGACACCCCACCTGCTTCCCCCCCCAGTCATCTATCAGTCGCTCCTGCCGACCCGGGTTCACCAGGGGTACCAGTGGGCTATACCCGAGATGTCAGCCTTATCAACTCTGCCCCTTCAGGTCTGTCCGCCCGGATCGTCGAGTGTCTGACCTCCTCCGCTGATCAGCAAGTCTTGTCCGAGCTGAGGTGGAAACCCCTAGCAGAGGAAGGTGTATCCCGGGCCCTATCAGTAAGTTTTTTTTTTTTTTTTTCTTTTTTTTTTTTTTTTTTTTTTTTTTTGTTTGCTGAGTCCCTCTCCCCCTTTTCTCTGCAGGGCCTAGTGATGATGTGCGAGAGCCTTCGTCGGGGTGCAAACTACGGCCAATCAGCAAGAGACGCGAAGAAAACAGCTCGGGAGGCAAAGTCAGAAGCTGAGAATGCTAGAGCTAAATCCGAGGCGGACGCTGCCCAACTGGAGTCTTATAGGGCCTCGATGACCCGACTTCGAGCGGAGGCAGAACAGCTCCGTGTTGCTCTGGTCGGGAAGGAGCGAGAACTTTCCCATGTCGGGGCTGAGCTTGAAAAGGTTAGGTCCGAGTTGGAGTCCTATGTAGCAGGTGAATCAGACCGACGCGAAGCCTTTATTAAGTCGGAGGAATTTACGAGCATGCTGGCCTCCAAGGCTTTTAAGTTTCTGGACCTCGGCTTCGAGGGGTGCAAGGGCCAGTTCAAAGCCCAGGGCTTCCCGCCCAGTGACCAGGACCCTGACGACTTCCTGGACCTTAATGCCATCATTGCCAGCATCCCCCCCGACTTCATCAAGTAGTCTGAACTGCTTTTGACTTAACCGTTGTATCTCTCTTTTTTTTTTTTTTTTTTTTTTTTTTTTTTAATGTGCCTCGGAGGCACCACTTTGTACTGAAGTCATTTTGAATTTTGATTGCCTTGACTTGTTAGGAATTGGTTTCTCGCAATTTTACGAGCGTCCCGACCCGTTATATCAGCCGAGCCAACCCGTGATTTCACATTGGGATTGATCCAAACAATACAACTTAAACATAATTCCCCGGGCAGAACTGGATGCCGCATAGCGCCTTCGTGTAACCGCGACTAACATAATTCTAACAAAATTAAATCTTAAAACAGTGCTAACCTGTTAATCCACATACTCCAAGATGCACAAAGGATCAATCCGACCCGATCTCAGGGAATAATTATTTCCAAGCAGATGATGTCCTCATGACCCGCGCTCCTACACCCGAGCTTTATGAGGCAAAGAGGACCTGCACTTTAAATTGGTGCCAGGGCCTCATACACCTGGGCTTTAGCATGCAGGGCGGACCTGTGCTTTTAATTGGTGCCAGGGCCTCATACACCTGGGCTTTAGCATGCAGGGCGGACCTGTGCTTTTAATTGGTGCCAGGGCCTCATACACCTGGGCTTTAGTGACAGGGATGACCTGCACTTTTAATTTGTGCCAGGGCCTCATACACCTGGGCTTTAGCATGCAGGGCGGACCTGTGCTTTTAATTGGTGCCAGGGCCTCATACACCTGGGCTTTAGTGACAGGGATGACCTGCACTTTTAATTTGTGCCAGGGCCTCATACACCTGGGCTTTAGCATGCAGGGCGGACCTGTGCTTTTAATTGGTGCCAGGGCCTCATACACCTGGGCTTTAGTGACAGGGATGACCTGCACTTTTAATTTGTGCCAGGGCCTCATACACCTGGGCTTTAGCATGCAGGGCGGACCTGTGCTTTTAATTGGTGCCAGGGCCTCATACACCTGGGCTTTAGTGACAGGGATGACCTGCACTTTTAATTTGTGCCAGGGCCTCATACACCTGGGCTTTAGTGACAGGGATGACCTGCACTTTTAATTTGTGCCAGGGCCTCATACACCTGGGCTTTAGCATGCAGGGCGGACCTGTGCTTTTAATTGGTGCCAGGGCCTCATACACCTGGGCTTTAGTGACAGGGATGACCTGCACTTTTAATTGTTGCCAGGGCCTCATACACCTGGGCTTTAGTGACAGGGATGACCTGCACTTTTAATTGTTGCCAGGGCCTCATACACCTGGGCTTTAGCATGCAGGGCGGACCTGTGCTTTTAATTTGTGCCAGGGCCTCATACACCTGGGCTTTAGCATGCAGGGCGGACCTGTGCTTTTAATTGGTGCCAGGGCCTCATACACCTGGGCTTTAGTGACAGGGATGACCTGCACTTTTAATTGTTGCCAGGGCCTCATACACCTGGGCTTTAGTGACAGGGATGACCTGCACTTTTAATTGTTGCCAGGGCCTCATACACCTGGGCTTTAGCATGCAGGGCGGACCTGCATTTTTAATTTCGGACAAGAGGTTTAAAGGAAAAATTCATTAAATAACAGCGTTCGTACATTGAATTGAAATAACAACAATGCCTAGGAATAATATTTTCTGAGGTGATATGCATTCCAAGGTCTCTTTAGGCGTCGGCCTCCGTCCTCCTCCAAGTAGTACGACCCGGAACTCAGCTTCTGGACTACTTTGTATGGTCCCTCCCATCGGGGGTCAAGCTTTCTTACCTCCCCTGCTGGGTTGACCTTTTTGAGGACGAGGTCCCCTACCTGAAAATTTCGGGGTACCACCCTTTTGTTGTAGGCCCTGATTATCTTGCTGCGGTAAGTCTCCATCCTTATAGCCGCCCTTTCCTGTTTCTCATAGATCAGATCCAGGTCCAGAGCCCGGCTTTCCTCATTGTCGCCATCATATGCCTGGACCCTGGCAGAGGTCTTTCCAACCTCAGCTGGTAGCACGGCCTCCGTTCCATATACCATGCTGAAAGGCGTTTCTCCAGTTGGGACGCGAGCTGTCGTTCTGTAAGCCCACAACACACTTGGTAACTCGTCCACCCAGTCTTTGCCAACCCCGTACAGTCTGGCCTTCAAAGCTTGAACAATTGATCGGTTGGTGACCTCTGTCTGCCCGTTGCTCTGCGGATAACCTACTGATGTAAAGGCTTGTTCGATCTTCATTTCCTTGCACCAAGCCATTAACCTCTGCCCCTGGAACTGCCTCCCATTGTCTGATATTAATTTCCTGGGTACTCCAAAACGGCAAACTATATTCTTCCACAGAAAGTCCAGCACATTCTCCTCGGCGATCTTGGCTAAAGGCTCGGCCTCGACCCATTTCGAGAAATAATCTACAGCCACCAACAGAAATTTCTTTTGCTTCGGGGCCACCGGGAAAGGTCCCACGATATCCAAGCCCCATTTATCGAAAGGGCAGGCCGATGTTACTGCTTTCATGAGACTTGCTGGCCTTGACTGGAACTTACTGTTCCTCTGACAACCCTCACAAGTGACTACAGTCCTGATCGCGTCATTCCTCAGGGTAGGCCAGAAATATCCAGCAAGGAGAGTCTTTCTGGCCAGGGCCAACCCCCCGAGATGATCTCCACAGCATCCCTCGTGAATTTCTCTCAGCACATATTCTGCCTCTTCCGAGTTGAGACATCGGAGGAGGGGCCCGGCAAATGATCTCTTATATAACACATCCTCTATCAGAACAAAACGGAATGCATGCCTCTTCACCCGTCGGGCTTGGTTCTTATCAGCGGGTACTTCCAGCTTTCTTAAGTAGTTCAAAATCGGAGCCATCCAACCCAACACCTCGGGGGCCTCGGTGACGGGCCGAGCTGCCGGAATCAACTCTGTCTGAAATATGTACTCCCTCTGTGACAAAGGAACCAGGGATGTTGACCACTTGGAGAGCTCATCGGCCTCCTGATTATCCTCCCTAGAGATCTGCACTATGCTCCATTCCACGAAACTTTCTGACATCTCCTGTATAGCCTTCAAGTATTCTATCATCTTCTCGCTTTTGGCTTCGTAATTCCCTTTCACCTGCTGAGTGGCCAGCTGGGAGTCCGAGTGAAGGATCACTCGGCTGGCACCGACCTCTTTTGCCAACCTCAGCCCGATCAGTATAGCCTCGTACTCTGCTTCATTATTAGAAGCCCGGAAGTCTAATCTGATAATGACCTTCATTTTCTCACCCGCGGGGGATATCAGAACAATCCCCACTCCACTGCCTTCACTGTTAGCTGCTCCATCCACGTACACCTTCCAGGGCTCCTCAGCTTCAACCTCTATCATTTCCGCGATGAAATCTGATAAAGCCTGGGCTTTGATGGATGACCGAGGTTGGTAGGTTACGTCGTACTCGCCGAGCTCGATTGTCCATTTCACCAATCTACCCGATACATCAGGCTGGGTCATTATCCTCCCCATGGGGCTGTTGGTTAGCACTGAGATGGGGTGTGACAAAAAGTAGGGTCTCAGCCTCCTTGCGGTTAGGACCAAAGCTAATGCCAATTTTTCGACCTCTGGGTATCTGAGTTCCGCCCCTTTCAGTGCATGGCTGACATAGTACACCGGCCTCTGGTCCGTACCGTCTTGTTTTATCAGTACCGAGCTAACAGCGCTTTCTGTAGCAGACAAGTAGATCCATAACCTCTCGCCGGGCTCCGGCTTTACCAGGACTGGTAGCTCAGCTAAGTGCTTCTTCAGGTCAGAGAAAGCTTCCTCGCACTCGTCGTCCCAAGCGAACTTTTTCGCCTTTCTTAGCACTCGGAAGAAAGGGTAACTCCTATGAGCTGACCTGGAAATAAAACGAGCTAAGGACGCAATCCTCCCTGTCAGTTTTTGCACCTCTTTTATGCTGCGAGGTGAGGTCATTTCTTGAATTGCTCTAACTTTTTCCGGGTTGACCTCGATTCCCCTCTCTGTTACCATGAAACCCAAGAATTTACCGCTCTTCACACCAAATACGCACTTAGCTGGATTTAATTTCAGACCAAACCTGCTTAGTGTGGCAAAAGTTTCCTCTAAGTCGGGCAGTAGGTCTGCCTGGCCTTTAGATTTTACCAAGATGTCATCCACATAAACCTCAATGTTCCTTCCCGCCTGGTTTTCGAACACTTTGTCCATCAACCTCTGGTATGTGGCCCCGGCGTTCTTGAGGCCAAAGGGCATGACCACATAGCAGAATGTTCCATCCGACGTGATAAAACTGACCTTATCTTGGTCCTCTTTCGCCAAGGGTATTTGGTGATATCCTTGGTACGCGTCCATGAAACTTAACAGCTCATACCCCGAGGTGGAGTCCACCAGCTGATCGATCCGAGGTAGGGGATAACAGTCCTTGGGACAGGCTTTGTTCAAATTACGAAAGTCGATGCACATCCTCCATTTTCCCACCGACTTGGGAACCAAAACCACGTTTGACAACCAAGTGGGGAATTGTACCTCCCTTATCTGTCCGGCCCTCAGCAAGGTCTGAACCTCGGCTCGGATAATTCTGTCTTTATCTGGTCCAAAATGCCTCTTCTTTTGCCGGGTCACTTTTACTTCTGGATTGACATTTAACCTGTGCTGGGCTACAGAGGGCAACACCCCTGTTAACTCGGTCGGGGACCAGGCGAATATTCCGGCATGCTTGGACAGGCATTTCGATAAGTCGTGCTTCAGGACGCTGTCTAGGTCAGCCGCTACTCTCGTGGTTTTATCGGGCTGTCCTGGGACTAATATGATTTCCTCTTCCCCGTCCCGCATCGCCTGCACTTCCTGCACCATCTGCACCCCCCTATCCTCCCGTCCTTCATCACCGCCCCTTCGGGATCTTTTGACCTCTAACTTCACAGTTTCCGCGTAGCATTTCTTTGATGAGGGCTGGTCTCCCCTAACTTCCCCCACTCTTTTTCCTACAGGGAACTTTATCTTTTGGTGGAAGGTTGAGGCCACCGCCCTGAACTCGTTCATAGCTGGTCTCCCCAGAATGATGTTGTATGAAGACGAGGCCGCCACAATGGTGAATGTGACCAGCCTTGTTTTCCGGTCTTCGTTACCTCCCAGGGAAAGGGGCAGGGAAATCTGACCGAGGGGGTACACGGTATGCCCAGCGAAGCCAAATAGTGGGGTGTTGATTGGTTCGAGGTGATACCCTCCTAAGTCCATCTGCCGAAAAGCTTCATCAAACAACACGTTCACGGAACTACCTGTGTCTACAAACACCCTCCCAACCTCATAATTGGCAACAGTGGCCCGTATGACCAGGGCATCGTTATGGGGTGTGCAAATGTTCTCCAGATCTTGCGGCCCAAAACTGACAACCACCTCCTCCTCGGCACCACAAACCCCTCCTACACTCAGGGTCTCCCTCCTGCTGACAGCCTTCCTAGCCCTGTTGGAATCCCCATCCGTTGTCCCGCCCGAGATCATGTTTATGACTCCCCGCTTTGGGGAGTCAGCGCGGGTAGGGTTGACGTCATTTAAGCTCCTTGGGGGTCCTCGAGCACGTCCTCTACCACGGAACGGAGGACGGAAGTTGGTCCGTCCCCCTCTCCCTCTCGTCCATGACGGTCCTCGACCCCTTCCCCGAGGAAGATTATCCCCTGGTGGGACGGGTCGGGACAACAACTGCTTGAACTGGGAACTGTTCTGTATTGCCTTCTCGAGCTCCTCATCCAAACGATGGCAATCTTGTGTGGTGTGCTCAGTCGCTTGGTGGAAGATGCAGTATTTCTCCGGGGCCTCCTTGCTCGGCTCCACACTAGCTGGTGCCGGCTTTTGCAACACCTGTTTGTCTTCACATATGCGGACGGCCTCCTCCTTGGAGACCTTCAGCGGCGTATAATGGGAAAATCGACCGAGCTGTGCCCCTTCCACTGGCCTCTTCTCGCCCTGGTTGATCCGTTTTTCCCCAGTCCTCCGCACTTCCTTCCTCCTCAGTTGCTGGGCCTCCTCCACGTTGATGTACTTCTCCGCTCGGGTGAGCAGATCATCATAGGTAACAGGAGGCTTCTTTACCAATGATCGGAAGAAGTCTCCTCCTCTCAGGCCTTGGGTGAAGGCGCTGATCAGGATTTCCGCCGGGCAGGCCGGTATTTCGAGTATCACAGTATTGAAGTTTTTGATATACTCCCGCAACGACTCATCCTCGGCCTGCCTCATCTCGAACAAGCTCAGAGAGGTCTTCTTATACCGCTTGCTGCTGGCATACTGATGCAAGAACGCGGAGCTAAATCCGGCGAAGGAAGTAATGGAGCCCGGCTCCAACTGATTGAACCACTTCTGGGCCGACCTCACCAAAGTGGTTAGGAACACCTTGCACTTAAGGCGATCCGAGTAACAATGTAGCATGGCAGCATTTTCGAACCTGCCCAGGTGTTCCTCTGGGTCCGTGCTCCCGTCATATTCCCCAGCATTGGGGGGTCGGAAGTTATTTGGGAGTTCCTCGTTGACTATTTCACCCGAGAAAGGGGTTCCCCTCCTGACAGAGGTACCCCCCATCCCTCTCTTCATCCTCTGGACCTCGTCCTTCAGCTCTTCCACCTGGCCCTCCAGATCCGGAACAGCAGTCACTTTAGGCCGGGAAGTTGCTCCTTGTTCGGGATCCTTCATCTGCTGGGAGCTTTCCCCGTGCACGCCCTCGGACGGACCTTCCTTTTTCCTCATGGTTTGCTCCACCGTAACTGCAATCAGTCTTGTGAGCTGCTCCAGTGTCAAAGCTCCCACTGTCATGTTTACCCCGGGCAGTGGCTGCTCCTCGCCATTGGTGGAGGCGTGGTGCTCTCGATTTTCCTCTGCTTCCGTTCTCCTTGTTCTTACCATCGCATCAACGTCTCTTGCTCAAATTTTCCCACAGACGGCGCCAATTTGTTACCCCTCCTTTTGGTTCGCGTTGGTAACAAATGAATTTATGTATGGGAAAGTATGTGTTGTTTTGCGGAGTCGCAATTGGGGCCGGAATCCGGAGGATCCTCTCGTTTTTCTTCCTGGATCTCCGATGATTGGATCCTTTCTTAGAGGAAGGCTCTCTCCCTTTTATAGGGGGGGGGATGCCAAGGGTTCTGGTCTGCCGGGGATTCTGGAGACAATATCTGAAACCGAGGGGGGACCACAGATGGGGGACCACAGATGGGGGACCATCTGCATCTGTTGCCTACTTCGTACGATCCTTTTGCTCTGGTGATTCTCTGTGTCCGAGAATATGCTTTTCGTATCTGCAGTGCTTGGCCACCCTTTGATTGGTTAGCAGGTCCAGCTTTTGCTTTAATAGGTGTCCGATTCCTGCAACCCTAGTCCCGGTACACAGGACCACCCTAGGTGGTCCCAGCTCGCCTATCATGTCCAATGACTGCCCGTCCCGACCTATTGAGGAAACCGCGCCTCAGCCCGGCTGCCTTGCTAAAGATAGGCCGTCCTGCTTTGATGAGGGGCCGCGCCTCAGCTTGGGCGGCATGCTCCATGGCGGACCTCCCCGGCCTCTTGGTGTACTTCCTCGCCACCCCGGCTCGGAAACGATAGTGGCTGCTGGACAGAGGTGATCGCGCCGCAATAAGCTTGGTAGGGCCGGGTCGGGCGGATAGCTCGACAAGGATAACCCGGGATGGGCAGTGAATTTTCTTTGTTGACTAAATGGGCCCCCCACTGATGGCCCAAATAAAGTTCGGACCCTCAAGACCTACTGGGCCTCCAGAACCAGGGATATCAAATAATAAATTACCATAATTACACCGTCCTCCAATTAGAATGGGACACATGACATGTTCCATTAACGAGGGAGAAATTCGATGTCGGTTTGAGGGTATTATCCTACTCCAATATCAACAATCCCAATTCATTCGGGGCCTTTGAATCTGGCTGAGCTCCAAATTTCCGGTACGGAAGGATAATGCACCTATCCAGCAAAATACACATGGAGACCTTCAACCACACGGCATCCAAGTGGTGACTCTATTTATCGGAAGTTTCGCATATTTTCAACCGTTATATAATCGAACTCTTAACAATTTGTTTTGTATGTCCATCATTCCCAATCCTTCTATTTTCTCTTTAATTTCACTTCTATCTTAAATTTCTAAGAAATAAGCTAGGGGTGCTGATGTGGTGGGGAATTATACCACATCGGGTAAAATCATTGCCGATAAAGAAAGTGCCTGAAGAGGAAAATGCCCGAAGAGGATGATATTCTGTTCATCCCACGTGGTCAAACAGCGGCATAAGACCCGGTCATATCGGTTAATCAACCCGGATTTCACGGACATGATTAGTGGGAGATAAGAGCAATTAAGGGAGAATTATGCTAAGAGGGAGGGGTTGATGGCCGAGAGTTAGAGGGTTAGTGGCATAATTAGTGGGCTGAAATCGTGGCTTGATGGGAGGAGTTAGTGGGGCTAATGGATGAATTAAGGGCTATTGGCTAGCCATTAAAGAGGGAGGCTCTCGGCTATAAAGAAGGGAAGCATTTTACACATTTAAAAGGACAAACACCATAAAAATTATGGTTTACAGTGGAGATTTATACTGGACTAGGTCCCGTGGTTTTTCTCTTCGTTTTGGGGGGTTTTCCACGTAAAAAATCATGATGTCCTATTTATTTTTTCTATTGCAATTTCTCTACACGAATAGCGAAAATACGGGATCACATCATTGACGCCGTCTGTGGGAAAATGGAGTTAAGACGTAGATGAAGAATAAAAGAGAAAAGGAACGCTTCGGTACAGGGATTATGGTTTCAGAATTGTCGAGAAGTAAGTCCGAAGAGAAATAGAAAAAAGATGAAGCCCTAAAAATTCAGATTCGAATATCATTGATCTCAAGTCAATTTAGCAAAGATTAAAACTTTCCCTCGATCCATTGGTGAAGGGTATCGGAATTCCTTTTACGCAAAGATCATGGATAAATGAATCGAAATTGACACACACTACCGCTTCGAAGTTCGGAATGGAAGGCAGAAAAATAGAAAGGGAGACCATACGTAACATGTAAACCCGTTCCATGAATTCCGCAAGCGAGAAATCTCATCCGATGATTCAGTCTCATCATGTCCCCACGCCCTGTTGCTTGACTCCTACGCCTCCTCTGCCGCTGCACCAATGTCTCGGTAGGAGCATCGCCGCAAACCTTCCACGATTATCCTCCTCCTGATATTGAGGATGTTGGGGATTGCGTTACTTATGGTGATGGCAATGGGATATGGAAATGAACCTAATGAGGTGGCTTTAAAGTAATCGGATTATGGTGGCACTGGACGATCTGAGAAGATAAGGTCGGTGGTACATGGGGTAGGAGCTTTTGGCCATTGTTGCTGTGCCAGCAGACAAAGGAAGTGCTATCTTGATCGATTGCTTCGGTATTGGTTGAGGTTCTAGCCGTGTGATATGCTCTTGGTCGCGCGATTACTTTCGCGCAAGAGTTACGGGTTTGGTCTATATATCCATTTTTACCGATCAGATTATGATTTTTTTTTTCTCATGGAGTATCATATCTTTGAGTTTTTGTTCACAATCTTCTGCACTTTGAAATTTAAATTTGTAGATCTGTTCTGAAAGAAAGAATTCATGCTTCCTTATTGATTTGGATTGGATTAAATGGTAAGAGTGGCCATAAAATTGCTAATTTTTGTCGATAAATTTTGGAAAAGGCTTCAATTGAATTTTTCCAAATTTCCTTGATCCAACTTCAGTGGATCGATCTTAGAGAAACATAATTATATTCATATGTTGGCAACTCCTTTCCAATAATCTTTGGTAGCCTTTGGGTTTTTATCATATGGATTTCTATACTTTTTAGTATTATTCGAGGATGAGGATAATATGCTCTTCTTGCATCATTCTCAATATTTCTAGCAGTTCTAAGGAATCACAGTATTACTATATGCAAAGCAGCCAACTCTACGGCTTCAAAATTCTTATTCTTCCTTTAGATTAATATCATGGCTTTGCTTGAAATATGCATATTTCATCCTTTTTAATTTCACTGGATGTCAGTTTTTTGAATTTCCGATTTCATAAGATGGGTGAATTATGCCAAAAAACCTGGAATTCAGTCCACTTTTGGGGCTTTCGGTTTGCATTTGAGATTATCCTCTACAACTTACGCATATTTAAGAGAAAGGGTGCTCTTTATTCATGTTTTTTGTTCGATTTTTGTACAATTTTGATTGCTCATTGTTGTATATATTGGGTGAGGAGATGGTTTTCTATTTGATGAGTCAATAGAAAAATTTTGTCACCCTGAAACACCACATTCTTCGGCTCTAAGTCTTGGAAAAAGGGTTTATGATTTGTTTAAACTAGAGTCTCTCTATTCCAACATCCGTATTTCAACTTCTTTGATTGACATGTACGTGAAACGAGGGATTAACGAGGAGGCTAGAAGATTATTGGATACATGGGAGATAAAACCAATGACTCTTTGGCAGAGGAATACTGCTTACCTCTACATATCTATTGCATCTGCTCAAGTGTTGAAAGCAACTATACCAGTAGCTGCAACATAATAAATACTTAAGAAACAGAGCTGTTGCGAGAGATAAAGGAGTTGGGAAATACCGTATTCTTACAGTTCGTTACACAAAGCTCAGGATCCGCTGTCGGAATCTCATTCCTATTCCGGACTTGGGTACTTAGCCTCTAGCTTATGGCTACCGAGTTCAGGACGTATTCAACCTAGCAATTGGCATCGACTTTGGAACTCAGTCTACATGCCCAGTTTACGGTTATTTCTTCCCAACTATTAATTTAAATGCCTATATATGCATTTTGTGTTGCACTATTTCAGGTTGACCTCAATAAGGCCATATTACATCGAGCTCGGGCCTGCAATCTAGCAGTAAGGCCCTATTACATCGAGCTCGGGCGTGCAATCTAGCAGTAAGGCCCTATTACATCGAGCTCGGGCCTGCAATCTGGCAGTAAGGCACTATTACATCGAGCTCGGGCGTGCAATCTGGCAGTAAGGCCCTATTATATCGAGCTCGGGCCTGCAATCTGGCAGTAAGGCCCTATTACATCGAGCTCGGGCGTGCAATCTGGCAGTAAGGCCCTATTACATCGAGTTTGGGCATGCAGTCTAGCAGTAAGGCCATTTTATTGGTGCTCAGGATGTTCGAGTACGTTCTATTATTGCTCGGGGTAGCGAGCTTGTTCGGTTTACTCGTGGGATCGGGATGTTTGGTCCACGTTTAAACATCAATTTACCATCGTTTACTCGTGGGATCGGGATGTTTGGTCCACGTTTAAACTTAAAATTAGCAATGTTTTTATGCTCGGGGTAGCGAGCTTGTTTTACTTATTGGCCGTTGTTGGCGGGTTAAATACAGGATCGGGATGTTTGGTCTGTATTTGAACCTAAAACGTGACTGTGTGATTATTGCTCGGTGTAGCGAGCTTGTTTTACTTATTGTCCGTTGTTGGCGGGTTAAATACAGGATCGGGATGTTTGGTCTGTATTTGAACCTAAAACGTGACTGTGTGATTATTGCTCGGGGTAGCGAGCTTGTTTTACTTATTGTCCGTTGTTGACGGGTTAAATACAGGATTGGGATGTTTGGTCTGTATTTGAACCTAAAACGTGACTGTGTGATTGTGCTCGGGGTAGCGAGCTTGTTTTACTTATTGTCCATTGTTGGCGGGTTAAATACAGGATCGGGATGTTTGGTCTGTATATGAACCTAAAATGGGAAGTGATAATGCTCGGGGTAGCGAGCTTGTTTTACTTATTGTCCATTGTTGGCGGGTTAAATACAGGATCGGGATGTTTGGTCTGTATTTGAACCTAAAATGGGACTAAGTGATAATGCTCGGGGTAGCGAGCAATGTTCGGTTTACTCGTTGGATCGGGATGTTTGGTCAACGTTTAAACTTAAAAATACCATCGGTTTACTCGTTGGATCGGGATGTTTGGTCAACGTTTAAACATAAAAATACAATCGTTTACTCGTGGGATCGGGATGTTTGGTCTACGTTTAAACTTAAAATTATCAATGTTATTGTGCTCGGGGTAGCGAGCTTGTTCGAAATATTTTTCGATAAAACATCATATTTTATCTGCTCAGGATGTCTTTTCCCTGAGCTCGGTTATATTCATTATTTCGGGATATTTCTTATTTCAGCCGAGCTTTATTTGCTCGTGATAACTATTAGCTCTGGAGATTGATTGAGCTTTATTTGCTCGGATTAATGAATATTATTGACACTTTATTATTTTGGGAAATTGATGCTTTGGATGAGTATTATTTGCTTAGATGCTTATTATTTCTGGAATTCGGACGAGCTCTACTCGCTCAAGATATTTGTTATTCCAGACGAGCTTTATTTGCTCTGAATGTTTCTTATATTGGAGTTCGGACTTATTTTATCTGCTCGTGATGTTTTTCCTCGAGTCCGATCTTATCTATCTGCTCGGGATGATTTCCCTCGAGCCCGATCATATCTATCTGCTCGGGATGTTTTCCCTCGAGCTCGGTTATAGTCGTTATTTCGGGATATTTCTTATTTCAACCTGAGCTTTATTTGCTTTTGATAACTATTATATCTCGAAAATTATTCGAGCTTTATTTGCTCTGAATGTTTCTTATATTAGAGTTCGGACTTATTTTATCTGCTCGGGATGTTTTTCCTCGAGCCCGATCTTATCTATCTGCTCGGGATGATTTCCCTCGAGCCCGATCATATCTATCTGCTCGGGATGTTTTCCCTCGAGCTCGGTTATAGTCGTTATTTCGGGATATTTCTTATTTCAACCTGAGCTTTATTTGCTTTTGATAACTATTATATCTCGAAAATTATTTGAGCTTTATTTGCTCTGAATATTTCTTAAACTGGAGTTCGGAAGTATTTTATCTGCTCGGAATGCTTATCTATTATCTCTGGAGCTCGGTTATATCTTCTGAGCTTTATGTGCTCAGTTTTTGGTTTCTCAAGATATTTCTTGTTTCAACCCGAGCTTTATTTGCTCGTGATAACTATTATATCTCAAAAATTAGTTGAGCTTTATTTGCTTGGAGTGTGTTTCATTGGATAGATTTAACCCTCAAAATTCACAAGTTCCGAAAATACATCAAAACGACAGCTGTGATTTTCCCCGATGTATATAAACCAAGATCTCGACTTTGCTCATCTTGCTTTACTTCAGGGGGGTGATGTGATGTGGTGGGGAATTATACCACATCGGGTAAAATCATTGCCGATAAATAAAGTGCCCGAAGAGGAAAATGCCCGAAGAGGATGATATTTTGTTCATCCCACGTGGTCAAACAGCGGCATAAGACCCGGTCATATCTGTTAATCAACCCGGATTTCACGGACATGATTAGTGGGAGATAAGAGCAATTAAGGGAGAATTATGCTAAGAGGGAGGGGTTGATGGCCGAGAGTTAGAGGGTTAGTGGCATAATTAGTGGGCTGAAATCGTGGCTTGATGGGAGGAGTTAGTGGGGCTAATGGATGAATTAAGGGCTATTGGCTAGCCATTAAAGAGGGAGGCTCTCGGCTATAAAGAAGGGAAGCATTTTACACATTTAAAAGGACAAACACTGTAAAAATTATGGTTTATAGTGGAGATTTATACTGGACTAGGTCTCGTGGTTTTTCCTTTCGTTTTGGGGGGTTTTCCACGTAAAAAAATCATGATGTCCCATTTATTTTTTATATTGCAATTTCTCTACCGAATAGCGAAAATACGGGATCACATCAGGTGCGTAATTGGCCGAGTCAATCCAGATCCGGCCCGAAATCGGACTGGTTAGCCCGGTTGGGAATCGAAACCGGGCTAACCGGTCCCGAACCGATCCGGAACCGGTAAGATACCGGTCCGGATCGGTTCTACCATTCCGGAATCGGTATCTTACCGGTTCCGGACTAAACGGATTGAACCGGAGCCGGATCCAAATTTTTTTAATTTTTTTTTATATTTAAGGTAATATAAGTTAGATTTAAAAAAAAAAAATTCAAACAAACCGGTTCAGGGTTGGAACCGGTCCAACCCGGAACCGGATCCGGTCCGGTTCTTTACTAGATCGGACCGGTTCCAGACTTAGCGGAACCGGCCGGTTCCGGATCGGGTCGGACCGGATTGGACAATAAGCTCCCCGAAATTAAGCTATTGGATTCAAATTTCCGAGACATACAATCTCAAATATGAATTCTTAAGATTACGAACACTTGAACAAAAAAAATAAATCAAAATATTTTTAGACTAAATAAACCGATATATTATGTAACCTTAAATATTTTGTTATTCACAACTTTCAAAATTTAGAAGGCAATTTGCAAGAATCATAAGAATATTAGTCTCATAATATTATCTTAAAGACAAAATGATTATAATTCTTGTGTAGGATCAAATAAATTTAAATTTCTTTGCTAACCTCGAGCTAGTAGCAATTTATCATCATATGGTATCGCTCATAAATGTGTTACCCCTATGTGGTTTGTAAATACACACTATACCATATGTGGCTTTTAAAATATAGCTTACCGCCTATCCATAATTTGTCGAAATTTTTGCTTTGTCACGATGAAATACCATTGTTTAAAGTAAAGGGGGCATGCTGCCTATTTTCAAATCATATAGAGGTAAATTGCATCTAATAAAAAATACAAGGGTGAGTTACATTTGACCCAAACCAGGGGGTAAATTGCCACAAGATAAAACTCTGTCAAATTGATTTTCTAATTTTAAGTGTATATTACTCTCTATGTTATTCTTTATGTGCAAATTACACATATGTTATTCTTTGGGTACATATTCCCCCCCTATATTTTTAAATGCTACAATTGATACTTTAACATGTAATTTCAAAGCCCGGATGATAAGAAGACGTGTGTCACGCAAATTATATGTCGAGGGGGTGTTTTTTGCACTTATTTACAAATCACATGGGATAATTTGCCTACTTTCAAACCAAACAATGATAAACTACATATTTAAAAAAACAATGAGTTCCGTGTCAAAATCCCGCTAACCTCTGAAGTTAAATATCCTATTTACCCAACAGTGTTGCATTATTGTCATCAAAATTCCCATTTTCTTCATGATCTTTTAAATTTCTATTAGTTTGAACATCATTTAAATTTTAAAATACATGAAACTGTTAGGTTGAATTTGATATTTGCCTAATTTAATCACTAACTATTTTTCACAAATTCTTTGTACAGCAAATCTTCAGCATCGCTAGTTTAATTGACTGGTTACTCAACATTGACTCTTTTGACATAAATTTACAAATAATAGTGGATAACGTTACTATTAGCAGGGTAAAATGGCACTAGCTCCTTTAAAAACTACCTCAAACATTCGAGTCAAGGTGGTCGGTCGGCAGACGGTGGTCCCTAAATTTGGTCCAAAAGCGCAAACACAGTTCCATTATAGAACCCACAAAGTTAAAAAAGAACTTACACGCCTTCACTTTCTTTGAGCATGGGGTGGCAAAAGTTGATATTGACCAAGGGTTACTAAATCACTAAGGCATATTGTCTGGTATTTTCTATTCTTTTACATTTATTACTAATTGTAACTTTGGGCTTAGAAAGACTCCAATTTGGTAACCATTACTTGAAGATTTGAAATTGTTCATTTTTTTTTAAAAAAAAATTGGATAAAATTTTTTTTATATAAGGAGAACTAGAAATGCTTCAGGAAGTGAAATAGTTAGAGTTTGACATAAATAAGCCTGAACCAGGCTACCTTATCAAGAAAAACCCAAACAAGGTAAATGACGGTAAATTGATCGACGCTTGCGTTTCTAGATGTTAGCCAAGTCCAGAGTTTAAATTTGATTTTGTCTATAGTGTTGTTGTCCTCCACACCCACTTCCTTAAAAACCGACGAGTTCAGTAGATTCCAAATAGTCCAAACCCAAACATTTTTTTCATTTTATTAATATTTTTAGAAACGATGAATAACATGATTTGGAAATTTATTTCTCTTGATGTTTGAAAAATTCCCCTTGAAAAAAGCATGTCAAGTGATCCTCATCATTCATAAGATATTTCTGGTGTCTTTAATCCTCATGAGGGGAACCATGTTCCAATGTGATCTTCAGAAAGTATCAACAGAACATATTATAATATCAATTATGTTATAAAATGAATTGGTGTAAATTTATATCTAGGTGGGTTCATGAATATTTAATTGTTTTATCCCCATGCATTTTGTAATTAAAGAAGTATTTATTTTAAGTATAAGAGCAAGAAATATATGCTCATATATTGATATATGCATTGCCTGAACAACGCTTTCTCGTTCAACTTTGTAAGGTGTACGTTCCGCTTTTAATCCCGATTGATACCTGCAATCAAGAAACAAAGCACTCAAAGTATACAATTCAATATAAATCAATAACTGAAATGCAAACAAGAGTTAAAGGATTAGGGCTCAGGTCGAGCTGGGTATCCAAACAACGTCGTCACCGGGGAACCAAGGTATCGTAACCAACAGATGGAGACACACACTGCCCGAGAGCACTGCCCGAAAGCCACTGCCCGAAGGCTGCCCAGAACACACAGCCAAGCACAGCCGTGCACATAGCACCAAAGCACCAAGCTTTCTCACGGCAAGCAACGGCGACCACCCAAGGACCGGAGCACAAAGCCACGGCCAGCCACCACTGGAACAGGAACACGAGGGAAGGGGTAGACAAAAATACACAGAGTATTTTCTGGTTTCAGTAGTGTTAAACCTCATCACTAACCATGCCATACATAAAGGCACCGAGGGAGACGAAAAGATGAGGGTGCAATTTCCGAAGAGATGAACCAGCTGAAGAGGCACGCGGATGAAGCTTCTGGAGAAAGTGGGAAGCTGAAGAGAACGGCTGTGAAAGAAAAAAGGGGGGGGGGCACAATTTAGGGCATGGAAGAGGGCCAAAAGAAGGGCCCAACAAGGGATAAGTGGTAATGGGCCAAAACCCAACAAATCTCCACCTTGGCACAATACCGGCTCCACCTCGACGTAAGGATAACCCAATAGATGACTCATCATCGCCCAAAGGGTCCCCACAATACACAAAGCATTGTGTGGACCAAGTTCTTGTCATAGCACACAGCACAGACAAAGAACACAGACAATAACCAACACAAAGAGGTTAAAGTCAATAACCGGGGTAACAATCATATAACACGCACACAACAGTTATACAAATCAAAATAGTTAACACCTAGTAATCAATCACCTGTATCAAAATTCAAAATTTTAAGACATGATTGTAGTTTAGAAATAGGTAAACACTTAGTTCCCATATCAGCAGGATTATATTCAGAAGGTATCTTTTCAAGATTAACTAATCCTTTAGCCACTACATCCCTAATGTAATGAAATCTAACATCAATATGCTTAGTGCGGTCATGAAAAACAGGATTCTTACACAATTGAATACCAGACTGAGAATCAGAAAATACCTCTACCTTACCTTCAAGCAAGCTAAGTTCAGAGATCAAACCTTTCAGCCAGACAGCTTCCTTCAAAGCTTCTGTAACAGCAACATATTCTGACTCCGTTGTCGACAAGGCAACGATATGCTGCAGCTGCGATTTCCAACTTATACATGCTCCACACAAAGTAAAAACATAAGAAGTAGTAGATTTTCTATTGTCCTTATCATTTGCATAATTAGAATCCACATAACCATTCAACTTAACACCACCAGCATATTTAGAAAAACACAAGCCATAATGCATAGAGTTTTTCAAATATCGCAACAACCACTTAACAGCATTCCAATGTACCACACCAGGGTTAGACATATATCTACTTAAGCAGCTAACAGCATAAGCAATGTCAGGTCTAGTGCTAACCATCAAATACATTATAGACCCAATAGCATTTGAATACGGTACATTTTTCATGACATCAAAGTCAGCATCAGTATTGGGACTTTGATCTTTACTTAGCACAAAATGAGCAGCTAAGGGCACGTTAACAGGTTTTGCATCAAACATGGAAAATTTCTTCAAAATTTTCTCTACATAAGAAGTTTGCTTTAACCAGAGAGTAGATTCCTTCCTATCTCTAACAATGTCCATGCCTAGGATTCTACTAGCATCTCCTAAGAACTTCATATCAAATTTATCACTTAGACAGTTCTTAATATGCTCAATGGATTTCAGACAAGGACTAGCAATCAACATGTCATCCACATAAATCAACAAGAAAACAGGCACTGGCATTTTATCCTTAAAATACAAGCAATGATCAAAAGAGCTTCTTTTAAATTCTAAGGTAAGCATGCATTCATCGAACTTCTTATTCCATTGCCTAGGTGACTGCTTTAGGCCATACAAAGATTTATTAAGCAAACAAACATGATTAGGGTTCTTTGAGTCAACAAAACCATCAGGTTGTTTCATGAAAATCTTTTCATCTAAGTCACCATGCAAAAAAGCGGTTTTAACATCCATCTGTTTAAGTTCCCAATTAAAGTGAGCAACAAGTGATAATAAAATCCTCACAGTAGTAAACTTAACAACAGGAGCAAAGATTTCAGTATAGTCAATACCCTCTCTTTGAGTAAAACCTTTTGCAACTAGCCTAGCTTTATATCTAACAGAATCAACTTCATTCTTTACCTTAAATAACCATTTGCAATCTACCAAAGAGCAATTAACAGGTTTAGGTACAAGATTCCATGTATGATTCACAACTAAAGAATGCATTTCATCTTTCATGGCACTAAGCCAATGCACATCATTTTTAGATTTCAAAGCTTCATTATAGGTCTTAGGCTCACAATTATCAATAGACTCAAACATATTGAAAACATGCGATGTGAGGTGAAAATCATTAAACCTAGCAGGTTGTTTCACATTTCGCTTAACTCTATCCCTAGTCAACATATAATCATGCAGATCTTCATGTTCATCAGCAACCAATTCATTATGCACATGTTCGTCAACATTTTCATGCAAATCAGGTTCATTAACAGGCAAGTTCTCATGATTCATATTAGGGAGCTCATCGTTTTCAATAACAGGGGTAACAATAGGCAAAGACTCCACCTTGCTCGGTGTAGACTCAGACACACAGTCATATTCAGGCAAAGATGGAAGCAAGCAAGGCATTTCAGATTCATTAAAAATGACATCCCTACTTATAATAGTTTTAAAACCAGGTTCACATCTTAACCACAGCCTATATCCTTTTACACCCTCAGGATAACCAAGAAAGACGCACTTAACTGACCTAGGTTCAAGTTTGTCTCCTTTCCTATGCACAAATGCAGAACAACCAAACACTTTAAGATTTGAAAAATCTAATTGCTTACCAGAAAAAAATACTTTCAGGACACTTACCATTCAAAGGCACGGAAGGGGATCTATTTATCAAATAAGAAGCTGTAACGACAGCTTCGCCCCAGAACTTCTTTGAGAGTCCAGAAGATGCAAGCATACTTCTAACTCTCTCGAGTAAAGTTCTATTCATTCTCTCAGCAACACCATTTTGCTGGGGAGTATAGGGCACAATCTTGTGTCTCAGAATCCCAGATTCACAGCACAAGTCATCAAGCAAGATATTGCAGAATTCCATTCCATTATCTGTCCTAAGTCGTTTAATTTTTTTTCCAGTTTGGTTTTCAATTAAAATCTTCCAGTTTTAAAACTTATCAAAAACATCAGATTTATTTTTCAATAGAAAAATCCACACTTTTCTAGAGTAGTCATCAATGATAGACAAAAAATACCTATTACCACCTTGAGTTGGGACAGGTGAAGGTCCCCAAACATCAGCATGCAGGTATTCAAGTATATCAGAACACTTAGTCACATTGGGGGAAGGGGAGATAGGGAATTTAACTCTTTGTTGTTTGCCTAACACACATGAATCACAAAAAGTCATGCAAGACAATTTATCCTTACCAAAACAACCATCCTTGTGTAAAATCTCTAATCCTTTAGCACTCATGTGACCTAACCTTTTATGCCATAAATCAGTTAAATCATCTGACACAGAATTAGCACAGATTTTATCACAGACTGTTTTGCAAACATACAAATTCCTCCTATTCTCAGCTTTAAAAACTACCAAAGACCCCCACATAATCTTCATGCAACCATTTCCCCATTTACCCTCATAACCATCAGACTCAAAAGCAGCACAAGACATCAAGTTATTGCACAAAGCAGGAACATGTCTAACATCTTTCAAAGTCACAGAATAACCAGATTCAAATTTCAGACAAACATCACCAATACCAGAAACTTTACACAATTTCTCATTGGCCATAGAAACAGAAGCATGCTCAATTTCTCTGTAGCTAGAAAACAAATTTTTAAGTGGTGTCATGTGATAAGTGCAACCTGAATCAACAAGCCATTCATTTTCACACACAGGTAATGAAAGCACAGAGTTCACAGAATCACATAATTCAGTCACCATAAAAATATCCCCCATGTTTTCCCCAGAGGTAGAAGCATTGTTTGCTTGTTCACTAGTCTGATTTCCAATTTTATTCTGGTTCTTCTTTTTAGGGCAATCTTTTATGAAATGATTAGGATCCCCACAATTGTAACATTTTCTCTTACTAGACCTAGATTTCGATCTAGCCTTACTCTTTCCTCTTTTATCACCCTTTTGATATTGGTTATTGTTATTATGCCTATGTTGTGATCTACCACGAACATGCATAACTTCACCAGAGGATTGCCTATTACCTTTGTTAACTTTTAAATCTAATTCCTTGCTTTTCAAGCCGTTCATTACAGTATCCAATGTAATAGAATCTCTACCGTACTTAATGGCGGATTTTACATCACTATAATTTTCAGGAATAGCATTTAGAAGGACAGTAGGTGAATAGTCGTCTATGTTCTTATCTCCTGTCAATTTAATATCTTGAATTAACTTAGTAAACACATCTAAATTCTCATCTACGTTTTTGTTCAAGTCTAGCTTGAATCTGAAAAATTTTTCCAACAAGAAAAGTTTACTAGGCAAAGATTTCTCAGTAAACATTTCCTCTAATTTTTCCCAAAGTTCTTTAGCAGATGATAGTTTACCACACTTCCTGAGCACAGAGTCAGACAAGTTCAAGATAATAGAAGAATAAGCATATTCGTCATCTTCAAGTTCTTAGCAGTAGTAATGTTCTCAGCCCAATTACCATCAATAGCTTTAAATACCTTTTGTTGTATTAAAATTCCTTTCATCTTTTGTTGCCATATAGAAAAATCAGATTTTCCATTAAACGGTTCAAGGTTATATCCAGAAATTGAAGCCATCACAATTAAGCAGAGAGGCACACACAATTTCTATAACCAAACAGCAGAAGCAAGGACCACAAGGCACAAAACACAATGAAAGAATTAACCAAGCTAAGGGAAGGAAAAAACACTATCACCCACAAGATCACAATACACTCAACGGTGTACGAGCATGGGGCTTCAGATAGGGTTTTTCCTACGGGTAAGGGACACAATTACACCTAGAAACACGATAGTAAAGTGATTAAGGGTTGAAAAATCTCTTACAACCCAGAGACAAAGCTCTGGGGTGACGAAAACCACACTGCCCGAAGCACCGAAGCGCCTGCCCGGAATCTGCCCGAGATTCCAGTAGCTGCCCGAGCTCACCAGCCGCTGCCCGAAGCCTTCTGCCCGCTGCCCGAGGTCCACTGCCGCTGCCCGAGGTCTGCCCGAAGCCTACTGCCCCTGCCCGAAGTCCTCTGCCGCTGCCCGAAGTCCCCTGCCGCTGCCCGAAGTCTGCCCGAACACTGCCCGAGTCCAAAAGAGCACTGCCCGAGGTCAACCGAGCACTCCACCAGGCACGGAACGCTCTGATACCACTGTAAGATGTACGTTCCGCTTTTAATCCCGATTGATACCTGCAATCAAGAAACAAAGCACTCAAAGTATACAATTCAATATAAATCAATAACTGAAATGCAAACAAGAGTTAAAGGATTAGGGCTCAGGTCGAGCTGGGTATCCAAACAACGTCGTCACCGGGGAACCAAGGTATCGTATCCAACAGATGGAGACACACACTGCCCGAGAGCACTGCCCGAAAGCCACTGCCCGAAGGCTGCCCAGAACACACAGCCAAGCACAGCCGTGCACACAGCACCAAAGCACCAAGCTTTCTCACGGCAAGCAACGGCGACCACCCAAGGACCGGAGCACAAAGCCACGGCCAGCCACCACTGGAACAGGAACACGAGGGAAGGGGTAGACAAAAATACACAGAGTATTTTCTGGTTTCAGTAGTGTTAAACCTCATCATTAACCATGCCATACATAAAGGCACCGAGGGAGACGAAAAGATGAGGGTGCAATTTCCGAAGAGATGAACCAGCTGAAGAGGCACGCGGATGAAGCTTCTGGAGAAAGTGGGAAGCTGAAGAGAACGGCTGTGAAAGAAAAAAGGGGGGGCACGATTTAGGGCATGGAAGAGGGCCAAAAGAAGGGCCCAACAAGGGATAAGTGGTAATGGGCCAAAACCCAACATTATTAAACATTGCGCATAGTGGAGCTTCGTACATCGGGTTTACCCATTTATATTGTTCATATTAAGCTTTGAAAGAATATATACACAAAAAATTTAAATAGATTATCCTTCGACAAAAACAATAGCACATCTTAATTCATCTTTCAAGATTGCTCATATGTCTGTTGGTATAAGATATTACCGATTTTATTAACAAGTTAACCCTTAATATTTATACCTTCCACGTCCCATTTATTAATAAATATGCTTTGATACTCAACCTTAATTAGGTTGACAGTAGGATTTTTTTATTGAGATGATCAATATAAATATAAATATATATATATTTGTTTTGAGAGGGTAACTGTACTCTCTCATCCAAGTAAATTCGCCCCCTCCTGTCACATTATCTTATTCTCATTTTTGTTTTCAAAAAGTAGAAAATTGTGCATTATTTTGATAAATATACAGTATGAAGTCTTACCACTCAGCTGGACCACCAAATGCCCAACAAAAATACATAAACCAAATAAAGCGTGATTTTAAACCATAGAAAAGAATAATCAAATTATGATTCATATGATATATGTAAAAAATAAAGGTAAAATGAAAAAAAAAATGTTGAAATTTAGATTATATGCATTGTATCTTTTTATAGTATGAGCAGTTGTCACAAATGGTTCAATGACTGTAAATTCTTTTGAATGTATCATGTTATAACCGATTTGTTTAGAAGAAAATTATGTTCAAAACTATCACAAACTATTCTTGAGGAGGTTTTTGTTAAGAATGCATGGGATTTCAACTCAAAACCAATTGGTAATGAGTAAAGTAACCATTGTATCTTATAAAGAGCTAATATTGCTTGTAAATTTTCAATGTGAGACATCTCTTAATACGCCCCCTCAAGTGTGACATTATATAAGTCAAACATGTGGATTGATAATGCCAACAGTGAGTATGCCAGCGGAATAACCAATCATATGAAAATCTGTTCTGATACCATATTAAGAATATATATATGGTTCCAACTCAAAACCACTTTGTAATGAGTGAAGTAACTCATGTTTCTAATATAGCTTGTAAATTCTCAGACAACTCTGGACTGTTTTGAGTGACGAAGATGGTATTGCATAGTTTCCAATTCAGCGAATGTGTTGATTTTTTTCTTCTTTGGAACATAAATGTGTTGGTTTAGGTTAACGGCAAAGTTTGTACTAATTATATATATATTATTAAATTTGATTTGTTATGACATATAATAAATACAAAATTTCATTTTTCAAATTTTAATCGTGCATAGAGATTGTGGGAGGATAAAAAGCAATACGCATAATTAGGTCAAGCCGACCAAATTGTGGAGAATTACTAGAATCAATTTAAAAAACTGTTCACCTAAAAGATGAAAACAGTATCAATGTTGCAAACTGTAGCAACAGAACTTCCAGTCCCTGACTGTATAATTTTTAAATAAAAAAATTTGGATTCTAATTATAATATTTCAAGTATATATGATATAAAAAAATATAGTAATCATCGGTTCATTAAAATTTCAGATCTGTTCCACCATGAATCTTTTGATTAAAACACATGGATGCTTGGTAATTTTCTCAATTATCACGTTTTCTTGTGGACTGGAATTCCAAAAAACTGGAGAAACAATTTAACAAGAAGATACACTGGGCAAACCTCGGTGCATGAAGCTCTCACCATGCACGGGGTTTGAGAAGTGGCCGGGTCACTTTAGGCCTGATATACACTGTCTTCCATTATAATGTAATAGGTTGTTTCCGCGAACAACAATACACAAGTACTTTGTTATTACAAAATTATGTTTTTTTGAAGAGGTTCTGGTCATTTTTCATTTTCGCCCGTAATTATAGTACAGCTTATAAGCTAAATAAGCAACACTACTCTAGTAGCCAGTTAGTTTCATTTGCAATGCCTATGCTTCAAATGCAGGATTACCAATAAAATCACTAAGTGGGACCAAAAGTGCATGCTGGTTTTCATGTAAATTTCCTAAAGTAGAAGGGGAAACATCATACTTTTGCCCATTTAAATACACATATTTACTTCCCAAAAAAATTTAAAAGTTTTCGTCAAAGTTGCCAACTTTGCTAGTGTCTTAACAGAACTATGGGAAATCTCTTAGTTCTCCAAGAAAAGGTCGTCAAAGTGATGAAAGTAGATGGGAAAATCCTTGAATACAAACCCCCAATTAAAGTTCATCAAGTGCTATCGGAATTCACCCACCATGCAATTTCCGATCAACTTCCTGTACTAAAACACATGCATCCCAATGCAGAAATGATTCGAGGTCACTTGTACCATCTTCTTCCTCTACCCGTATCACCCGTCACCGGTTAAGAAGAAGAATAAGAAGAAGACAGTTCGATTTTCTGATAATTTGGAAAATGAAATAGGGCAATCGAATCGGGTTGCGAGAATTAAGCTCGTGATCAGAAAACAAGAGCTGCAGGCTATGCTAAGAGAAGGTTCAGTTTCTGTTGATGAGATTTCTCAGGTGCAAAAAGAAACAAAAACAACGAAAGTTGTAAGTATGGAGGGAGAGAATAGTGGCTTAACTTCGAAAGGATGGCTTCCAGACCTGGAAAGTAATTCTGAAGTGAACTAGGTTTTAGATTCTTATCACTCTAGAGAGAAAAAATCATTAGATACAATCTTGTGCAACTTTACACTCGTATTTCTGTGTACTTATCTCTATCAGATCAAATCATGTAGTTGAGCAGCGATAAGAACACAGGAATATGTGTGTGTAGTAACATATAGATAGAATCAAGAGGTCAATAGATGATAGATTTCGTCCTTTTCATCACAATGTACACGAGATATCTCAATTGTAATTTAAATATCTGCATGATGATGTGTAGTGTGAACTAAAGGTGTATAAATGAAGATATGATACTTGTGTGCCCGTAAGTTACTCACTGAAACACCTGATACAGTACTCTACAAGGTAAAGTCTATCTCCTGATTCTCATATCTGTTTTTTTGGGAATCAAGGAATGGACACTTTTTTAACACAAAAGACAAATACTTACAATTTTTGGTAATCATCCGATAAAAATGAAAATTGTTTCTTCCCAAATGATAAGTAGTAATCCGATGAATAAAGTTTTGTCAAACTTGGAATTTCAAACTGTCAATGCCTCTTGCTGAGAATGCCAAGTAACTACATCCTTGTAAGCCAAATTACCACCAAAAATATCCAAAGCACTACCAACAGTAACATCAACATGTCCCATTCCTGCTAATTTGATCCTCTCTAAATCAGAAATGCAAGTAACTCCACCAGCATAGGTCACCGGAATCTAGCAAACACACATCAAAAGCAATTTAAAAATTAATTTTGGCGTAAAGTATGTTCAATCTTTATGTACAAAATTTCTTCTATGGCATGTAGTCGTCAAATCTATGTTGCATGGACACGTGTACAAGGACACAAATACAATACGGATACACATACGAGAAATTTTTAAAAAAATTGCGAAAGTATATGGGAAAGAAATGACTGTTTCAGATATGTGCATGCGCACACATATTATTATGTAACTATATTAAACATTATAGAGATTTACAATCTATAATATATAAATCACATTATTAGTGCATTTAAATGTAATATTCAAATATTATTTATGAAATTTCATTTTTTTATATAATTTATAGTTAGTGTTTAAACAAATAAGCCAATAAATATTTAAAAATTTAAAAATATTTCTCAAATAGTTCAATACTTTAAAAAGTACAACCATTGAACATATTATATATTGTCATAATGATTGTTAACCATGTCGGATATGACAAATATAGAAATCTCCAATGTATATCCCTCATGTATCCATTAAACATTTTTATCCAGAACCATACGAAACATATACATTATCATTTTAAGAGTATCCGAACATCATATAATCAAAGCATATGGGATTGGAAGCATGCCAATTGCTAATGCTTAATGAAATATCTTACGTTTGTATCAAAAACAGATCAATGATGACGCTTGAAGCATTGTGATTGAAGAATCAGTGACTTATGCACTATATTCTAGGGAACACGCCGGATTTTAATAGAAAATAATGAATGTTTGACAACTTATAAGCTTTAATTTCTACATTAAAATTAAACTCTTAAAGCATTTGGATAAATAAAGAAATAAAAAAATCGAAAGAGATGATAAACAAATCAAATGAGCGGACGACAGAAGAAAATGGTGAGAGGAAATGAATTTTAAAGTAATTTTGAATATAAAGGTGAACATAAAGGTTATGATCTTAAAAAATAAATTGGTTTTATCTTAATTTTTGAAACAGATCTGAAAAGCTCTCAATAGCTTATTATTACAATTTATACGATCTTTCAAAATTTTTATCAAACACTCAGAGATCTCTCATAAGTTCCTAAGTATCTTATAAGATGTTTTAAACAACTTAGAAGCTAAACCTTAGTTCAAGACAAGGAAGAACGTAATTGAAATAGCTAGAGTAGAAAATAATTAACCATAGCTTAATCAAAAACCTCACCGGTGAGTACTTGCCAAGCAAAGCCACAAGCTCTTCATCAATTCCAAGTCTGAAATTTATGTAGCAGATAAATTGAAGTACCGTTGGAGCAATATATTATTAACTTTATTAGCTTCTCTAGTTTAAGGAGATTGGAACTCCATGATACACAAGTGCAAACTAATGCTAAGATTCAAACCATGATAACTGAAATACGTACTAAATTTCACAAGCAAATGTAAGGAAACATGTAAGTTTAAATACATACTTTTTGCCCTCAACATCAACTCCATGGACCAGAAACTCATCGGCATAATTGGCCAGAATATCCAACACTTTTTTATCAAGATATACGTCGCTGAACTTCTGCCATCTATCTGTGACAATTGCATATCTATCCTTCTGGACAAAACCTTTTCAAGTCACTAATCTATATACACTGATAGTGATACAAATTATTTAAACAATAGAGTTACCTCCAAAACCTATATACACATATGTTGTAGAATTGTACAGCGTTCCGTCACATAAATCATTCCATCACTTTCTAAAAAGAATATTGCTAAGTCATGATTATACCGGAGGGACATATGAGTCAATTTGGGAGACTTTGGCCCCTTCCAAGGTGGAGGCATTTACTTGGAGGGTAATTCGAGACCGATTACCGACAAGATCAAACCTCCGTCAAAGGAACATACTTACGGGAGAAGAAGCTGGGAAATGCGCGAACTGCCTCTTAACGGAGGAGACATCTCAGCACTTGTTTTTTGGCTGCACAGAGTCATATGACTTATGGATGAGATGCTATCGCTGGCTGGGCTTCGTTACGGTATTGCCTGCGGAGTCCGTGACCCATTATCTGCAGCACCAGGGATTATGGACAAGAAAAAAGGGGAGGAAAGCTTGGAGGACGATCTGGAGCACATTACTTTGGACGATATGGCTTCATCGAAACAATGTGTTTCCAAGGCGGAGAGAGGAAGGAGGAAGATTTATTGGAACTCGTTATTTACAGATCTTGGTTTTGGATCACAAATAGAGGAAAGGATAAATTTTTGTACTCATTTGTTGATTGAAGACGGGAACCGTTAGTCTGTTTGTTAGCAGTTTAGTTTCCTAGAATACCACTAGAGTGTCACTATTTTACATTTCGCTAAATCTTGTAGTAACTTTATTGTGCTTCTCGCACAACCTTTTATATTATATTTTATTTGTCTGATAAAAAAAAATGATTATACCGGGGGGGGGATGGTTATGCTAGTATACAGAACTTTATTCAAAGCCATGGCCCCATTAAAGATAAAATGAGTAAGGAAGAATGCCATGAGGGTTTAGTAGAATCACAAAGTTGTCTTCATAGGGAAAGATGAACCTTCTTTCTGCAACTAAGATCCAACACAAGTCTCTGTTTTTGCACAACATCGGCAAGTTCCTTTAGCCTTTCAAAGTCTATTTCTCCATTACGAAATACGTACTGCAACAAAACTGATAATTATTAAATCAACAGCTTCCATAGAGAATTTTGGTTATCATGCTTTACATTAAGAGATTTTTACAAGGAAAAATAGAAGCACAGAAAAGTAGAAGTTTTGAGATCTTTCTTCAAAATAACCAGACTTCCAGACAGTTCAGGTAACAATTCTGTCACGCTGAAATTGATGTTTTAACATTTTTCATGAAGTCTCAGTCTAATGTATGTTAATTTTTAACTTATTATTGATTAGTATTGCCAATCTATCAAATCCAACAATTTTGTTTGTCGATTAAAGCATTTACTGCCACGAAAAAGTAGAAGTCATTCTCTATCCAAAAAGCAAAGAAGAATAAAGAGGAGCGACTCTGGAAGCGTGTGTATTAGCTTCTCTATATGTTCATTGAGACTCAGTCATCAGGCAGTGGACTTCATGTAATTCAAGTATGCCCAGGTCACTTGTTTAATTGAACGTTTGTTCTCAGTAAACGGCCCCTCTGGGGTCCTAACATGCAGAGCATGAATCAGGCACACACAACTATTTAATCAGTGTTCTCATGGCATCCTTGAGGCTTGTTTCGATGAAGCATCATTTATGAAAAACTGATTTTAACAGATGTGGCAATCTGTTGGATTAAAAGATAAGCTCACTCAACATAAACTCTTTTTTAGAAAACAGTAAAAAATTAAAAAAGACAATAAGTACGTACAGATGTAACAATAACATGGCTTGCTCCTTCATCTATATAACTCAAAGCGTTACTTGAATTGATACCACCTCCAACTTGCAAACCACCTATATGTTTTCCAATTAGCAATGGGTAGTGTGGAAACCACGTCTTAGTGCAATACTTCACATAAACTAAAGATGTAACTTGCACATTCTAATGTCTGAAGAGCAATTCTTTCAACATCTTAAAACAATTTTCTAAAATCATGGCTTAGTAATGGGGTCGGTACGCATGGTAACAAGGAAATGCCATCAGTTATTCTACTTCACTTTATCAAGATAGCGACAGATTTATTTACTCAGCAGTGATCAAAACTGAACCAAGATACAATCTGAGATGTGAGCTTCACAAATGAGCAACATAAAAAATAACTTAACTGTTATTTTATTTTGCCTTCCATCGACATGCTGTTTTGTGTATAGGCTATATATAACAGGAAACATGCCATGCCAATTAAACAAATGATGCATCATAACATAACAAATTGATGTTTCAAAACCATTCTACCAGGATAAGCATGTAATGCTTCAATGGCTGCTGATATGCTCAACGGATCAGCTCCAAGCATGATCACATGGCCACCAGTAAACCCATCATCCTTGTACATTTTAGCATATTCTGCTGCTGACTTGTCAGAGACAAAATTAGTGATAAGATTTGGATCTTCTTCTTTAGAATCTTGAAGAGTAGATCCAACAATCTGTTTCACTTTTCCCTGAAAAATAAATGTATTTTAATGTAGGCCTAAGGTAATTTAAGCTTATTACATATCCAATCAGACTGAACAAATTTATTTCCTCAAGCATCATCCCAATGAAGTAAAGAGAATCATGATTACTGCCTCGTTTGAGCTGAACAGAGCATCTAGGCCACTCAACAAACAAAAGTTGTCTCATTAACTCATATTAGTATGAAATGGATCAATTATAAAGTTTAGCATGAAGTCAAACACCAACGTGCGTCAATGGTTATCGCTTTTACAACTAGGGTCATATGACCAATCTCTCTTTCACAAATACACAAGCATGCACGCACACACAAACACAAAGAAAAATTGAACGAATGAATTCTGTGCATTTTCCACAAGAAAAAAAGGAAGACAGAAGAACACAAGATATGGTATCCAACCTTGTGTATATCAATGCAAGGGCGAAACCGAACCCCACATTTAATTGTTAGTTTGGGAGTTCCTGAAAATAGCATAAACTATTCAACCACTTGCAAAATCAAACTCGATTAGTCCTACTGAAAATGCAATAAAATTAAGGAATACTGGAGAGCGGCCAGGGTGCAGCATGGATCAATTTCTGCTTCCCATGAGGAGTACACAGGGCGGTGGGTTCAGTGTTCCATATTGAACTTGCTTGAAGCTTTTGGACACTCATAGCAAAAGAATTCACTTAACGGGACACCTGTAAATCAGCATGAATGAAGAGACATTTGATCAAACACGTACCAGGCATGGCTTCAATTGCTAAAAAAGGATGAGCAGGATGAGCTTTAAACTAAAGTACCGTACATCCACCGTTGACTAATGAAATTGAACTGTAGTTGAAACGCCAGTAGGACAGTAAAATCCTTAGGTCGAGAAGGAACGACAATACCGCAATAAAATGCACTAAAGAAATGTACCTTGAGCTACGGCGTAGGATACCTGATACCACCGTTCTTCGCCCGGAAAAATACTAGATTAATTATTTATTACAAAAGTAATTATTTTAAATATTACTATATGTGATTTAAGTGAATTTTTTTTTTTTGAACTTACTTATGAGCTACTAGCAATGTGGTATCGACGTGCGGTTTGCAAATATATATTTTACCCGTATCACTACATTTTTTTATCGTGTAGTTTATAAATATATAGTTTATCTTGTGTGATTTTCAAATAGGTATTTTATCTAATGAGGTTGACAAAACATAGCATTTACGCACTGTGTGTTTTGTATATGTTCATAAATTATAGAGGATAAATTGTCTTTTTTTGACAAGCTAGAACTACCTATTTTTCGAATCAAAAGAGGGTAAACTATCAATTTTTTTATCAAGTTTTTAACCAAATTATTGTGATATACATGTTTAGAAAATAGTTGCAAGTAATCACTTAATTATTCAGCATTTTATCATGATATTTTCTGCAGGGTAATATTGTAAATTGACCTGCGTCATCCTCCCGCTTTCATTTCCCCTCTCTTCAGATTTCAGATATAGCGTCTTCCCCACCAAGCAAAATGGTTGACATTTCAAACGATATAAAGACGGGAACTTTTAGACTATAATTACCCTAAAATCGTTCGAATCCATGGCCTAGAACCCTAATTGAAGCATATACCAAGGTCTCAAAATCTGCGGAAACAAACCAATATATGGCATCCATATCCATCTGCTACTTTACTGTTTCTCCAAAGTCCCACTTCTTGGCCTTTACACACAAACAACCACTTAAACCCTCCCAGTTTCACTATTTTGCGCCTCTGAAATCACGGGTTTTTCCTAAAGGCAGAAGGCTCCGGGGTGGAAATGCCTCTTTTTCTTTGATTACGGCTAGTAGCAGCGGCGGCAGTGGGAGTAGTAATGCTGATGTCGTGACTACGGCCGCTGTTAAACCCGGTGGCAGAGTTGAGAGCGATAAACTGCCTAAGGATGTTAGGGAGCGAGCTATGGCTGCCATTGACTCGAGCGGGAGGAGAGTTACAATTGGTGATGTGGCAAGCAAGGCGGGGCTTAAGTTGAGTGAAGCTCAAAAGGCTCTTCAGGCTCTCGCTGCTGATACAAATGGCTTCTTGGAGGTCATTTTTTGGGCTTTATGTGTTTGTATTGTTGTTTTGAAGCTCATCTGTTTCGTAATATCAAACTGGGATGTTTACATTGTGGAAATTATCCTACATATGTTATTGATGATCTTTCTTTAACAGGTATCGGATGAAGGTGATGTTTTGTATGTGTTTCCTAAGGATTATCGATCCAACCTTGCGGCCAAGTCATTTAGGATCAAAATTGAACCTTTATTGGAGAAGGGAAAGGTATGGAATCATTTACTAAATTGTGGTCTTTTATAAGTTTTATCGTTTGATTGGAATGAGGTTTCTGGTGTCAGATGGCGGCAGAGTATTTAGTGAGGGTTTCCTTTGGGACCGCACTGATTGCATCCATTGTTCTTGTGTATACCACGATAATAGCAATTGTTTCGAGCAGTCGGTACAGTTTTCATCTTTGCTTGCCTGGATTGGAAAGAATTATCATTGATATGATGATTTGTGTCTTGATTTTCGATTTTTTGTTCTTTTCCCATTTCTTGGTCTTCAACAGAGAAGAGGACAATCGTGGACGAAGAGGAAGATCCTATGACTCGGGTTTCAATTTTTATATAAGTCCGACTAATTTGTTCTGGTACTCTCCAACTCATGTTCTATGTGGAACTAATAGTAAAATAATTAAAAAAGAAGAGACTCTATAAACTTCTAAGTAGCCGATCTTCATTGTTGGACTTTCTGTTTGTTGACATTGTTATTTACCTAAAAGTTGTTGCGCTGCTGTCCACCGAAGGAAATTTTTTAAAAAATACTTTTGAAATCTTTTATGAATCTAATTATCCATTTTGTCTGTTAGCAAATGATAAGAGCCAATTATTTTCATTACATTGACATATTAACCTCAACGGAAACCTGGTGCTTGTTAATGTTGGGTATATAATAGCACATTCATTCGATTCCTACTATGATACCAGCAATAAGAGACATGATGAAAATAAGACCTCAAGAGTTTTCTGAGTCCAAAATTTTAAGTACTAAGTGCTGAGGATTGAGGAAAGTCGCTTGCTATGTCATAAATATGGACAAGCACAGTAACTAGTTAGATTCTCTTTTGCTGGTCTAATACTTGTGCTTTTTTCAATCTGAAATTAGCATGATCTGATTTGGTTGAAGCAAGGTATCACATACGTACGATTTCATTTTCTATATAAGCCTGGGACTGAGTTTTGTATTCATCTCACCTGTCAATCATTTATCCAGGTATTGGGATCCGTATTATTACAGGAGGAGACGGGTAAGAGAAGGTGGCAATGGGATGAATTTTATTGAATCGGTGAGCAAAAGTTCCAACTGAAGTTTATAAACTTTTGGTTGTTTTTTTACTGATTAAAAGATGAATACTTGGTATTTTTAATTTGTTCAGGTCTTCTCCTTTGTATTTGGTGATGGAGATCCCAATCAAGGTATTGAAGAAGAGAGGTGGAAGTTGGTAATACTTGAGCACTGGTTTCAGTGGTCGGTCACTTTAATGTTTTCATCCCTAAATATTAATTACATGATCACCCTACACCCATATTTTCTTCCCATCGTTTCTGAGTATTTTCAGAATCTTTGTTCATACCCTACTGATATAGTTCTCTCTATTTTGTTTGTATCTTAACTGCATGAGATCTGATTCTCATGCTACTTGTTTTGAAATTTTTTATCCAATATGGTTCAAACTGATTGTTAAGCTACTTGAAGGCTCAAATTAACTTATTCAGACGAGCAGCAGATGAACCTGCTAATGTCTAGTGAACCATAAACAACATAGAGTTGAACTTATTCCTTAACGTATAGTTTTGATAGAAAAAGGTTTATCATCACGGTAAGCTTCATTGCCTTTGAGGAATAGCAGACCCTATGTGGAATATGATAGAGAAACTAAAGAAATAATTACAACATAGTACAGGACTTCTGCATTAATGTATTTAAATAATCCTGGAAAAGGACCTGATGTTGTATCCCAAAGAATGACCAAAACACAATTAGATCCCATATTTATTGAAGAGGTGACACGTTATCGAACATCTTGGTAGTCTCACCCTGATGACCATCATCCCGATCCCAAGTAGGACTTGCATTGATACTTCTCACTTTGATGTATATGTACAAAGCTCATATATGGAGTTCAACACTGGACCACTCACATGCAATAGATGATGAGTATCCGACCTTAAAAAAGAGTCAAATTTCTTACCAGGGAGAAGTTTCCTATCCAGACATAAGAGGCAGGTGAAAGGAGGAATCCAGCTGAAATGGATACGACTTAAAAGGAGGATTTACAGATGAATACTATTCATAAAAATTTTAGAAAGCTACCATCTTGTCCGTATGGGACGGAAGTAGAGAATATAAATAGTATGAGAGTTTGGTTCTCTACGATGCTATGAGATGTGAGTTACTCATATTATTCATCAAGATACTCATACTTAATGTGCCGCCTATCCGTCAGATTTGTTAAAGGCATTAAAATATACTTCGGTTTTCAGTAAGAATGATTGGAGAAGGACTGTAAGACCTTAATTTGCATTGTTGCAGTACCGATTGATTCTCATTTTTGTGCTTAGGAGGCCATTTAATATGAATAGGACATGGTCCCTAATCATTTACAACTTGTATTTGACAAAAAATTGGGCTTTCAAAACTTCTTTTTCACTGGTGATCTACAGATTGGACAATATATAGCTTCAAATGGTGGTGTTGTCACTGCTGATGAATTAGCCCCATATCTCGATCTGGACACTGCTGATAATAAGGTATCTTCGATCTGATACTCATCAACAAAAGCCAGTTCTTAGTTGGCTATTGCATGTTTGAAGGATCATGAACTCTCTAGATGTTTAACTTTTTTCTCGGCGCTTTCACAAGGCATACCAAAATTTTTGGAGAACATTTTAAATTCGTCAGCATTATTACAAAGCCAAACCTCAGTTCCTAGCACGATTTGTCGTCTATTAATATATGTAGGTTGTGTTTGTTCAAACTCATACCAATTTTATGCCTGTATTTACCTAGTTTGTGTGTGTATCTCTGTCTGCTTGCTCTATTTGGACGTGTGGCCAGCTTTTTGTAATTGTATTCTGGAGAGACTTCAAGCCTAATTTACTCTATTGTCATTTTTTAATCATCTAGGATGATGATTCGTACATATTACCTGTGCTGCTACGATTTGACGGTCAGCCAGAAATAGATGACGAGGTTTGTCCACGTTGACTTGTTATGAATCATAATTATGTTCCCTTTCTGTGCATGCAAGCTTTATCAAATTTCTAGCATATTGATAGGAGTTTTGAACGTTTTGCTTGTACATCTAGCATAATCTTTTTCCACAGCATGCATACTCGATTGACCTGTCATAAACATGGTTAAAATGTTGAACCATTTGTTGGTTTTTGAAATATTAGTTTCTTTAAGTCTGCACAGGATAGTTAAGGTAGAGGACAGCTGTAAGGACCAAATAAAGATTCTATACCCATTTAACGTTTTATGATGTTAATTTTCTCCAGTGCTGCTCCTTTTGGCGTGTGCCAATTTGTAACTAGTTTCCCATTAATTTGTAATTGAACTATGTTGGAATTTTGGATTATTTGCATTTCTTGACTCGGTTGGAAGGCTGTTAAGCATAAGTTCCTTTTGAGATAAGAAGAGATTTTAGGATGCCCATATATGCAAGTTCTGTATACCTTTTGAGTTGTGTTAAGTAGACCCATGTTATCAATCAAGTTTCATTCCATGCCCGGTGCCACTTAATGATTTGCCCTTGCTTGATCAACTGCATATGTTAAATTCCGGCGACAAGTATGATATTTAGTCTCACTTGGAGCTGCTCACAAATGCAAGTTTGTGGACTAGTCATTCAGTTGTGGCTAGTTAAGGATTATATGATGCACATAAATGCAAGTTTTTGTAATATTCCCGAGTGTTGGTTAATCAAAACCATTCCCCTAATCAAGTTTCATGACATGCCCAGTGCTGCGCTGCTGATGTTTCCGTTGTTCAACTTCATATGTTAAATTAAAGCGGGTATGGTATTTCACTTGCAGCTGCTTGCAAATGCAAGTTTGGTGTATAATCCTGTGGTTGTCTAGTCAAAACCAGTTTCCTAATCAGCGACTTGCCATCTTGTGCAAACGTAATGCTTTGTCTAGCTTTCTTAACTGTTTGTTGAATGCAGGGGAACATTTTATACCGTTTTCCAACCCTACAACGCACTGCATCCCTCCAGAGGAGTGGGCGGAAGGAATATGTTGGAAAAAAGTGGGCTGATTGGGTTGGTGGAGTTGAAAAGTTTTTTAAAGAAAAGATATGGCAATTTAGGTATCCTTTTTTAGCCTTCATTTTTATCTGGTTAGTAACATGAAGTTCCGAGATTTAACATCAGAAACATTTCTGCAGCAAAACTAGTGCTTCTGAGAGGGCCATGGTGGTTGGTCTTGGTGGGCTCAATCTGTTCGGGGTTATAATTCTTGGTTCCATGTTGAAGTATGATTCAGTTTGCATTGGCTTTTAATATAGTTGATTTTCATCTACTTTCTGACCTTTTTACTGAACATGAAGGAATATGACAGTTGAGCCAAGTGGTTTCATATCATTTGTTTCCGACATATTTCCCTTACTTCAGGTATGAAACTGTTTATACCACCTACCTAGTTGGATTGTTTTATCTGAACCAAATTAAAGGCAAACTGTGATACTCAAATTTAATACTTCCGATATGGCATTTTGCATATAATGATACCTGGAATATTTTTAGTGTTCTCTGTTTATTTGGTATATGATGCAATCAATAGGCTCGTCATTCAATGATATGGGTTCAAGTTATTTGTTTGTATGACCTTTGATTGGTCGTGGATCTCTTTTGAGATGTTTGCACAGACTTGCATGTAATGGTGATGGTGAATTAACAAAAAAATCAAGACAATCTTTATCTTTCTCTTCATGCTGTCTTAGTAAGCAATGGTGCTGTTTAGCAAATCATAAGATTTTTGACATTTGCAAATTGCTTGGGATATGGGTCTTGTCTACACAACTTCAACTTGAAATTTTGTTTGGTTAGAATTTTTTTGATAAATACTACTTGGCCCTCTGGTTGGATTAGATGGAAACTAAATATCTCATCATTAATTGTTTTTTATGTCAACCTATCATTTTCAAGATTCATGAGTTTTTTATTTGAATTTCATTATTCTAGTCAGTAGAAGCAGTGAAGTAGATTTTGTTTATTTGTTATGCGGCTGCTCCTTATTTTGGTCCGGTATAAACAACATTGTCATCGCCTATTCACCTAGTTTTTTTAATTATCATCATTGGTCTTGAAAATCATTCCAGCTATTTTAAGTCCATGCTATGTTCTTTGATACTTTCCCTTGCTACAGCTGAATAAGTTTTATGTTACGTTACATCATCTTCATTTTCTTGCTCAACTCAGATATATGCTGGGTCTTTCTTTGCAATTCCATTGACACGGTGGTTTTTGGTTCAAAATACAAACTCCAAAATTCTTAAAAGGAATCAAGCTAGGGAACAGCGTGCTAAGGCGCTCGAATCACCGGATCTTTCCTTGAGGCGAAAGGTAAACACGAACTCTATGCTGCAACTTACAAACATTTCGAAGTCCTATTTTGATCATTCAAGTATCCCATTCCATTTCAATTTTCAGCTTCTGAGTGCTCGGGACATGGCTCAAAAGACGTTCATAGGACAGGATCGAATCGTTTACAGTACTGAGAGGGACTTTTTTGATCAAGATTACGAAACCCGTGATTGGGATCGAAGGTTCAAAGAGATTGAAAGGTCTGAGTAAACAAAACCGTCAGGGTTTGATTCATATTTATCCCCGACTATATGTTGTTCTACTGGCATAGTGGGACTTTATCCCTCGCTACCTTTTGTACATTATTTTATTATTTAAAAATACAGAATCCTAGGAACGAAATACTGAAAATAGGAGCGTATAAATAATTTATAGATTGATTGCTTTATTATTCATTTTAATTTTTCATAACTAAAATTTATCTTGCCAATTTAGCAATTTCCCTTCGGTTTAAATTTAAAAAAAATTAAAGTATCACATATGAAATTATAATTTATTACTATTTTATTCACATAATACAAAAATGTAGGTAATCTATACTATATGTGTGTGTAGATGTATATGTAATTTATATAAAGCAAGAAAAATTTAATGTTGCAATTTTCTTGGTTTTTTCTGAAATGGTTGCCACTGGTTTATAACTTTCAATGCTATTTTAAAGGAGAAAATATTTGTATTTACTTTTAGAATTATTTACTGTTTTAAATTTATTTTAATTCATTCACAATATGTATGTTTTTTGTTAATAATTTTCTTCACTTTAATTTAAGCTGTAAATATTACAACAACAATAATTAAGACTTTAATCTCAATAATTTGGGTATAGTACATGAACAATGGAGAGAATCAAGTTGGGTCGGACACATGCGCTAGTCTTTTCCAAACGTTTCTATCGATCAACATATCTTTTGTAATCCCCTTGCATTTCAAGTCTTTGATTATAACTTCGAGCCATGTCTTCTTCGATCGTTCTCTCGCTCTCGTGAACTGACGAAAATCTATGGACTTCACTCGACGCACAGGTGCACTGCTGGGTAATATATGAGAAAAAGTAAAAAAAATAAAAAATTTGAGGGGTAGTTAAATAAATATTGTGTTTGGGGGAAAAAGAAATTCAAAATAGACGTTGGCATGATGGCTTCGGACGCAACTTGTGTTCGAAGACTCAAACACTTCACCAGACCATCTATAGAAGCAACGAGCAGTGTGTATAAATGGCAGAAACATAGTCAACCCAAGTCATTTAGGTCAATGCATATAGGAAAATACTTCTATATACTCAATTTAGATTTATTTATGTCTGCATATGAGAAAATACTTCTATACTATGTTGCACGGATACGGATACGCGAATACGTGGATACGCAGATACGGGTACGACTGCACGAGATTTTTGAAATTTGTAGGATACGATACGTCCGGATACGGCAAATTTTATTAATTTATTTATATATATAAATATATAATTAATAATATTTGTAAGAAATCAAGTTGCAAGCATATAATCAACATTAAACACATTAGAAATCAGAATAAAGTTGCAAACTCGCCAACTTCACGACAAATCGTAAAATATTAATCCAGGACATCTAAAAATTTCAAACATATAATCGACACACACATTAAAGTGGTTAGGAAATAGAGATTTAGTTAAATACTTTAATTTTAATTACAATTTCAACCCTATTTTTTAAAAAAATTCCGAAAGTTCCCGTATCTAACCCGTGTCGGATACGGTCAACGGCGCATCTTAACCGTATCCGAAACATATCCGAAATAAAAACTTATTTTTTGTCCCCAGATACGCCACGTGGCGTATCCGATACGTATCGGTACCGTATCAGCGCGTATCCGTATCCCAGAAGTAAAGTATCGGTGCAACATAGCTTCTATATATCGATTTAGATTTATTTATGTGAATGATTTAAATTGATTCGAAATGTTAATGTTTATATTTTTTATTTAAAAAATATTTTAAATCCAATCCATGTCCGTCTGCATTTCAAACAAGAAACTGACATCTCCAAGCCTCCACTCCACTCCACTCTGCTTCCTGGCCGCTTCCTTGTTTTGAGATGTCCTTAGGTTAAATTCATTAGTTTTTTATATGGGATTCTCTCAGTTGTTTATGAAGTTTTGGAAGCTATGCCTTTTTTAGTTTATTTAGGGTTTTTTTTAATGTGGGTTTAATTTGGTGATATCTGAATTTCTTTGGATATTAACTTATGATGATATGCTGTGATTTCAACTTTATTTTGTGCAATTTCATTGAATATATGTGTATTTAGTGATATATTTTTCATTGGTGTATCATCAGTAACCTCTGGTTGGGAAAATTCAAATTTTGTGTTTATTAAAGTTTGCTGTTTTTTTAAAAGAGATTTACTGACAGGCTCTAAGACATTAAAAAAGGCCATCATTTTGGGTGTTGATACGGTTGTTATACGGTGAGAGTTGAATTAGAAAGGAGCTATTCAGTTTTGAATTTTGTTTTTAGAATGACTGCGTGCATATCCCCTTATTTCCCTCCCCAGATACTCGAAGATCAGTAGAGGCGTCCACTGTTCTTGGAGCAAGAGTTTCCCATTTAAAGATAGTGGAAGAAAAGAATGCAGTTTCACCTATGAGTCAAAAATGTTGCTTGAGTTTCGGTTCAAATGTTCAGCAAACTCTCACGGGGTCGATCAATTTCGAGTAAGGACCAGTTTCTGAATCTACACCCTGAGATCTCAAGGCTTAGAGGTGAGACAAACACTACAATTGGCCAGCCAAGACAGGATAGTTGGAGTGGAAGTGTAGCTGAGAGCTTGAAAGGTTCATTGACTTCGTACAATCATAAAGAGGCTAAAATCAAGGTTGTTGGTGTTGGAGGCGGTGGCTCTAACGCTGTTAATCGTATGATAGAGAGTCAAATGGAGGGTGACGAGTTTTGGATCATCAACACAGATATACAAGCCATGAGGGCTTCACCAGTCCTCTCTGAGCATCGGTTGCAGATTGGCCAAGAGCTGACCAGAGGACTTGGTGCTGGTGGAATCCAGATATTGGTATGAATGCTGCTAAAGAAAGCAAAGAAGTCATAGAGGATGCGGTTAATGGCGCGGACATGATCTTCGTGACCGTAAGTTCAGCATTTACTAGCCAAATATCCTTTGGCACTGAGCATGAAACTGTTTCATGCTATCATAACTGTTCATGCTAGCATAATTTGTTGTTCGGTGTTATCACTGGCATTAATATTCCTTTCATTGAAATTTGTAGCTGAAATATGGATGATAATCGGAAATCTCTAATGATGGGATTTGACTGTTCCCAAGTTCTCAAGTGATCCAGGAATATGGAGTCGTTGAAATGACAGTTAAATTTTTTGATTGTGCCCCGACGGTCAGCTGAAAACATTTTGTCATGTCAATCTTGCCCATATTTTATTTGGACGAAACAGCAAACTGTATAACAATTTTAGAATATCGGTGATTGATAATCATTCTTTTTATAGCTAGAATTCTTAATTCCTATTATGGCTATTTATCTACTCCATGGTCCACTGGAATAACCTTCTTATGTTCTTTCTCTATACCAGTCAAATGTTCAATTGTTTCAGAACATATTTTATGTTTTTTTTTTACTGTTGAGACCTGGATGATAGAATTGTTTGAAAAGGAGCATCCATTTCTCAAATGGTCAAGCCTGTCATGATTGGAGTGCATTAACGGTACTTACAAAATTTCGTTGTCGGTGTTTGCATTTACTTAGAAATAGACTAGTATCTGAGGATGTATAATTCCTCCGTCTTATCTCTTATCTTGAAAAAATCTGCAGTCTGGGATGGGTGGTGGAACATGGACTGGTGGAGCTCCTGTAATTGCGGGCAGTGCCAAGTCTATGGGTATTTTGACTGTTGGTACAGTCACCACACCCTTCTCTTTTGAGGGAAGACGAAGAACTGTCCAAGCCCAAGAAGGAATTGCAGCTTTAAGAGAAAATGTTGACACACTAATTGTCACCCCGAATGATAAACTACTGACTGCAGTTTCCCCATCTACGCCAGTAACAAAAGCATTTAATCTTGCTGATGACATTCTACGTCAAGGAGTTCGTGGTATGTCAGATATAATCACGGTGTGTCAGCTCACTTGAATATTCATTTTGTTTTCCAGTGGATCTTGTCCTGTCATTTTTATTTGGGATTCATCTGCATTTTTGTTTCCTCGGAGAGTTTCAGTTTCATTTTGAAAGATGTTATTGACTTTTGATGAATTTCTCTGTTTCTTTTCCTTTCTAAATATGCATGATACTTGAAGATCTAACTAGTTTACATGATTATTGATCTTTTGCATTCATATGCATATGTGTGCATTGTTTTGTAAAAGTCTATGATGCATCACACACGACACGGACACGGCGACACGGATTTTTCAAAATTTATATGGATATGACACAGCTGGGCCACGCATGTATATTATTATTATTATTTTTATAGATATTATACATGCACTATATTACAAAATATTAAAATTCACATTTTTTAAATTCTAAACCATGTAAAAACAATAAAAATATTCTTACCAAATTCAAGAAGCGTATAAATCAAATGCATGTCACTGGAATCATCATAATATCACACATACTAACATCAAATGCATATTACATTAATTAACATAAAGTTTAGCAAGCACGTCCAAATAAAATATAACACCAAATATATTCTTACCAAATTCAAGAAGTGCATAAATAAATGAAAGTCACTAAAATCATTATAGTATCACAGATACCAGCACCAAATGAATATTACTTCAATTACCATAAATTTTAACAAACACATCCAAATTTTATTTTAGTAAAAAACTTTTAAATTGTACAATTAACCCCAAAAAGTATCATTTCCTAGGTGGACACGTTCATCGGAAGTGTCTGGCACGCCTCTCGGAAGTGTCCGACACGGGTGTCCGAATTAATTTTTATTTTTAATCTAAGGGTACGTCACGTGGTGTGTCCGATACGTGTCCGAGGGTTGTTCGAGGAGTGTCGGTGTCCCAGAAGTATCTGATACTGCACCAAGTCATTTTCAGGAGCGTCCGTGAATCATAGGTGTAAGCATGCTATTTGTTCAATATTATTTAGAATATTTTTGTTGATTATTTATTTGATTGGCTTCCAAATCTTGAAGGGCGTCACTCATGGGATTGATTTTAGTGCGCATTATCTGCAGATTCCAGGGCTAGTAAATGTAGATTTTGCTGATGTGATGCCATCTCCAACCCTGCACCAAAAATGGCTTCAACGTCATTTTGGTGGGTTGGCTCTCCAATCCTACACCATTCCCAGCTCCATTTCAGGGGAACAGTGCTGCGCCATTTCTGGCGCAGAAGGTTTTGTTTTGTTTTTTAAATACTTATATTATTTATTATATTATTTGTATTGTTTTTAATTATTTTAATCGTTTTTATTATATAATTTTTGAAAATTTTAAAATTAATAATATTTATAGTATTTAAAACTTTATAATTAATATTTTTAAAAATTAAATTTATTTTTAATTATTATAAATGAAATTAAAACATGCTAAAAAATTACAAAATTTAATTATTTATGATGTTTAAACATACAATTAATTTAAATATATTTGTAATAGATAATTGTTGAAAAAAATAATTATTATAAACGAAAAGGAATATTATAAGGAATATTTTTTTGAAGTAAAGTTTGGAGTAGATGGATTGGAGATGCGTTTTGTGTTTGGTGCAGAAATTGCACTATTTTGGTGCAAAACCCGCGCTATAATGAATTATTGGGTTGGAGATGGACTGAGAGCTGTTATGGCTAACGCAGGTTCTTCATTGATGGGTGTAGGAACCGCAACATGTATTATCAAGAGTTATGTGTTACTCTGTTTCGTATTTCATGTTAATATCATTTCTTTGCTGTTTCTACGCATAACTGTTCCAATCAAAGTTTCACTTGTGTGTTCTGGTAGATATCGTTTTTAGATTTTTAGGTTTTGTAGAATACAATATTAATATACATTTTTTGAAGTAGTGAAATATTTGGGACATCTAAAATGTTGGTGTGCTGTAAATGATATGGGATTGAGGAAGTACTGTTATCCTGACGAATGAGCACAAAAAATTGCACAAGTCCCATATATGTAAGAGGATGCTGGTAGGTAGAGGTGAAATTTGTTGAAGATGACTATATATTCACTTTCTATGACAGGTTTACGAGGGTTGGAAACAGTAGAGAAGAATATGCATCATCATGGATTTTATCAAATGAAACAAAAAAATGTATATATATATATAAGAATTGCTGAGCATGACATTTGTTTTCCAAATATTCCTGATTAATCTTATCTATCTCTATTTTGGAATTGATGCGAGAGACAGAAATGCATGTACATTGATGACTATGATTTAACTCAATAAATAAATGATTACCATATTCATAGGAATTTTTATCATTCTGCCATTTTTTTGTTAAGCTGTACTGTCTACATGTTTGTAATATTGTCATATTACAAACATATAGGAAAGAGCAGGCGAGAGATGCTGCTTTAAATGCCTTTCAATCTTTACTGGATATTGGCATAAAGAGAGCTACTGGGATTGTTTGGAATATAACTGGTGGTACTGATTTAACATTGTTTGAGGTAGTTCCCTCACTCAACTACTTTTTTTTTGTTGAAGTATAAACAGCAAAGTCCGATCCAATTTATCGTAATCGATTAGTTAACATTGTTTCAATTTAAAGAGTAGGAATGGTGTAGATAGAAATTCAGTATTTTGGCGCAGTACAACGGAGGGTTGTATGCTGGTTTGGGAAGGATGAATCGCTCCCGAAAAGGAATCTATTGTAAACTCTCCTGGCGGATGGGTAATAGCCGGAAGGGGATTCAGATGATTAGAAATTTATTCTAACCTAAGATTCTTCCGAAATTTTCTATTTCAATCAAAGGAATCGGTCTAATAATCAAACATTCTGATTAGTTGTGAAAGATTCCTGTGTTCGAATGGTGTTTCCTTAGGCAACATTACCTTATACTTGAAAATGAATGAGTACTGTGAAAATTCTATTAATTTAGCCAAATCCTACAGCCTCTACGCTATTGCTTTCTTATGAATGCCAAATAATTTATTGTAATTTGTGATTTTATTTTAGTTAGTTAATCTCCTGTATATCAATATTCACATTCCTAGGGCTGCAAACAAACTTAATCGAGCCAAATACTAAATGAATTTTAATATTTGAGATTGAATCTGAAATCTAACTAGCTCGAAGTTCGATATATTATTTATTTTGGGCTTGATTCATTTGCATCACCATGGATTTGAACCACATGATCTTATGAAGCTTTCAAATAAACTCCCATTATGATAGACCTTGCATGGGTAAAATAGTGGCCAACTGGGTGAGGTTGATTGTTGAGGAATCAGATGCTGACCGCGAAAATTGTGTTTCATGTTCATTGTTGGATGGGTGCATTGTAGGTTTATCAATGAAGTTGTGATATGAAGATATAGAAGATGTCACATTTCCAATTTATATATAATTCTTTTAGCAACTTGTTTTCGATGTGGAACGACAGGTAAATACTGCGGCAGAGGTTATATATGATCTTGTGGATCCAAATGCCAACTTGATATTTGGTGCAGTGATAGATCCTTCAGTAAGTGGTCAAGTAAGTTCATTAACTTGAGACTACTATTCATAAACTTCATACCAATATCATCAATCAACACCCACCCATTATTCCATGTTCATATATGTTTGCGATTTCGAGAGTTCTTGATGAGAAAGTATCATCCGTAAAGAGATGAAGTTAACTTAGGCGCATATATCATATGGCCAGTTAACTTGGTAATTATTGTGTGATTATAATACATGTGTTGTGTAATATTACAAGTTTACATAACTTTGATCGCCACTGGTTTTAAAAGGGTGGAGGAAAGTGCTGGGAAATCTTTCCAGGTATTTGTGCCCAAACACTCCATTATCTTTTTATAGTTTAGCCACATGAGGTGTAATTACACGATGCAGGGAAATCGGGGAGATTCAAACAGGCCATTTGTTGATCTAGAGATCCCCGAGTTTTTGAGGAAGAAAGGACGCCCTCGTTATCCAACACCTTAAATACTTCTTGTTCACTCTGCCTCTGTACAGTGTTTTCATGTGAATCTTAGTTTTTAGCATAACACGTTTCTTGATAATTATGAACCCAGAGGAAATATTGGTTCAAGGCCGTTGGGTCATCTGTTTTTAATTTTTTTTCCTGTTTAAAAATTTAACACCGAGGTTTTGAGGATTCTAGGATGAGCTTTGGCGCAAGGGTTAAAATTGTTGTTATGTGACATTAGATGTCACGGGTTCGAGTCGCGAAAACATCATCTTGCATTTCAAGAAAAATGTGCGTACATTAGGTCTAAAGTGGTAAGACCCCTTATCGGATCCCGCTCATAGTGGGAGTTTCGTGCACTGGGTTTTGCCCTTTCCACAGAAGTTTTGAGGATTCCCTGAAATTTCACGAGGGAAAAAAATACAACTCACGATAGTACGTGTAATATTAGTAGTATGGGTACAAAATGTTTGCAAGTCATTGTTAAATGTAGACATCTTTAAAAATATCATCGTATCATTTTAGATTTGTATGTTATATCTTGAAAAATAAAAATAAAAAAAAGTCAGTTTTTTTGTGTATTCTCAAAATCTTTGTGAATTGAATCTATCAGAAAATATAAATCACACATATAATTAATAACTTATCTTCCATTTCGATAGTTTTCATTTATGATATTGGGATCACACTATAGCTTTTCAGCACTCCATGCTACTATATACCCTGCTTGTTATTCATTGTGGGTTTATAAATATATAGAGAAAATTGCAAAACAGTGTCATTTTCAAAAATATTTTTCAACTAAATTGGGCCAAAAATCATTTTTCATATAAATCCACATTTCCTTAAACTTACTAAAAAAAAAGGTCAATTTTTGAATCATTTATCTAACTAATTTATTATTCCTAAAATACCATAGTTTTCAAAAAATATAGGTTTTAACGAAGAGAAAGCAGCATTCAAACTGTAGAAACATTTTGTAGCTACGATCTTTTACTTGATACACGGAAATGAAGAAGTAAGTAACACAGAGATCTCGAATAGCTCAATAACTTCTGTTATTTCGATTTTTCTGTGTTGTTTTCATCGATCTTGATGAGATAGATTAGGGTTTCATGATTTTATTGAAATTTAGAGAGGAAACACAAGTTTTGAATGTCAACTGCAGTTTCTCATTCATTTATTCAATAGACATTGCATTTGGTAAGTGGTACGATTTTAATTTTGACGGAATCTCTTTTAAGTATTCTATCTCTCGGCACCCTATGAGTATGAAGATGATATGAGCAATATATTTCTCTTGTGTAAGATGATTGACGTCCATTTGTTGACAATTGTTAATTATAAAACTGCATTTTATGGAGCTTCTACGTGAAGTAAGAAGTTGCATACGCCGTCTGTTGGTGAAGGTGGCGGAAGTGCACAGCTTGAGTCTAACTGTATATGCGGTTTAAATATACCGCTAGACTCAAGTGTTGTACGGGAGTTAACTACACTGATAGAGTCTAGCGGTGCACACGAGCTAAGTGTACCGCTAGACTCTATCGGTGCACACACTTGCAGATGTTTTCTCGGAGTTTGAGCTTTTTAAGCTCTGTCACTACTGCTTGCAGGTTCCCAGTAAGGTGTTTGTTTGTTCTATTTTTTTGTTATTTCTTCAGAATATGGTGATGGGGGAGTTGGATCTTAGACCAAAAAATTAAAAAGTATGAAAAATTTAAACATGTGTACTTAAACTTTGCAAAGATAACATGAAATTAATTTCATCAACGAAAAAGCATATTAAATCGGTGCACGTAGGAGAGATACGTGCACTTCAAGCTGCATGCGGGATAGATATGTGCACCAGTAGACTCGCGTGGTCTGTGTGAGATTACTGTACCTAAGTCGCAAATATGTGAAAGCGGGATAAGTGCATCAACTGAGTCTAGCGGTGCACGATATACGTGCATCGCTGGACTCAATTGGTGTACGTGATATACGTGCATCACTAGATTGAACTGGTGGACGAGGGGAAAATGCAATCATCATCAGCAAAAAATCAAGTTTTTTTTGTCAAAATCAACACACCAATCACATGTATGTATTCGTATTCGTATGCACCTCTTACACAGCCAGTCTCAATCGGTGCACATGGGCGAGATACGTGCACTTCAAAACTCTGGTGGTGCATGCAAGATAGATATATGCACGGTAGCAATCGGGATTACTGGACCTAAGTCACAAAATATATGAACGTGGGATAAGTGCACCAACTGATTCTAGCGGTATACGAGATATACATATAGTGTTAGACTGAATTGGTGCACACGAGTTACGTGCACCTCTAGACTCATTTGGTGCATGCGGGATAAATATAATATTAGATTACCATCAGCACAAATATTAAGTTTTTGTCAAAAACATGAATATTATACTCATATGCACATCTTGCAAAAGAACATAGAATTTGCACCAGAAAACGTAATTATCTGAACTAGAAACCCCAACTATGCAAGACTTCGCTTCAAAGATGGATCAACAACTAATAAGCAAACCCCAATCGAACCATCCAAACCCTGTGTAATGCTTACCAGATTTTATACTATGTTTCTTCTGTCTCGTATAACCGGTTTGCATATTCTTCTTCGCTTTTGGAGCCATGTTACTTTTTGGTTATAGTATTCGGAGTTCAGAAGTTCGAAAGGAAGTATTTCTCTTGTGAGATGGTGGAATATGGATGTGTAAACAGGAAATTTGGACAAATTGGAAGAAATGATTTTTGCAGACGAAGAACACATTGATTTGTAATTACCTTTTGCTGTTCTTTGTTTATTTTGGCCATTTCCCCACAATGGACTTAAACGATTGGAAGTTATTTTTGTGGATCGGGTTCTTCAATTGATACCAGCATGAAATTCTCCCAATTAGATATCGGTTCTGTCCAAATTTAACAAAAGTTTTGTGTACTTTAGATTCTATAATGACTGAACTAATATACTTATTTGTGGTTAGAAATGAAATAAAAAGTCATTATAACATCAAAAGTTTTGTTAAATTTGTGCATTATAATATACTTATTTGTGGTTAGAAATGAAATAAAAAGTCATTATAACATCAAAAGTTTTGTTAAATTTGTGCATTATATATATAGATATGTATATGAAAATATATTGTTGATATGAATTCACAATGATCCAGCAATGTTTGTGGGCAAGAATGGTAGATAACGAGTCCTTTGGAACCAAATATCTCCATCAACATCCAATGCCAGCCAAGTCCATTTCTTATTAAATGACTGAGATGCAAATGGCATTATTCTCCATCTATCAATTTGTATTGGCCTACGATTTTACGAAAATGCTTTCATCTGACTCATATATCATATCCACAAAACCAGAAAGCCAAAAAAAGAGAGACCCTCAATTTTTTGTTGATTACTTCTTTTTTAATAGTGACATGTTTGATTAATATATATCTCCACCACATTTTAAAAAACATATTTAAAATTTACTGCTAACGATTGATATACTTTATTTTAATAATCTTATGAAAGGTTTACAAATAATAAAGTCCAAATGTATTTTTCCATATTCAACAAAATATACACCCAATGAATAAAAAGAAATTGAATAGCTTATGCAGAATGCACGGTATTTGTTTGTGATAATCAAAACTAAGTTTTTTATTTATTTTACCCTCCTCTATAGGGAATCTAGGAATTGAATGTTATTGAGTGAGTGACAAAAGTTAATAACATAAAATTAAGTCAAAAATTCAGGAAAAACATCTGAGTTTAGAGATTGTACGTAGAAAACTTTAGAAATAAATACAACGCGATTATTTTAAGAAATACATTTGCTTGATTTCAAGAAATAATACGCTTACCAAGTTTAATTCCAATAATACAGTTGTTACAATGCTCGGTTCATTTGATATTCAAGGAAAGAACTTACTAGATTTCAAGAAAGAAGAGAGTATGATCTTCACATATTTAAGAGACTCATTGTTTTCCATTTGAAAATCATTATGCAGTTGCGTTAAAACAATTGTCAAATTTGTTAAGTTGAGCTTTTGTTTCATAATTATACGAGTAAAAGTCAAAACATGAATAAATGATAGGAATATTTATAAATATATTTCAAGAGTAAACAAGTGTCGAGTAAAAAATTAAAAATTATATTAAAAAAATTCTATATAGATAGAATCCAAATCATATGCACAAATGAATTTTTAAAAAAGAACATCATAAATTTAGTATTTTTTTAAAAATATATATGAACATAATTGAATTTTATTAAATAATATGTATTATTTATAATTTTAAAAAGATATTGGTTACAGTCGATGACAAATGGAGTGATCGAAAAAAATATCCCAAAAAAAAATATTTTAAAAAGCCAACAGAAAGGCAGCACATTAATTTATATTTTTGAGGTGCAGAAAATAAGAACACAAAGATTGGAATCTGAATCTTACAGCATACCAGCAGTTGTCCATTGCCCATATAAAGCAAGCAAGCAAGCAGACGCCTCCCCTCATTCCCATTCAGGCCCAAACTAAATCCCATTCCCAATCATGACCCATCAAAATAAAAAAAATGAAATCCAATGCCATGCTTCCACAAAAACAATTACGAAATCGAAGAAGATTAAGTCTGAAACTGCAACGAATAATACAGAAAGAACAGTAGAGGATAGAGGAAGCGGTAGGGAGAAGCTGAAGAGGCATCGGGTGGAGGTGGCCGGTAGGGTTTGGATACCCGAGATATGGGGACAGGAGGATTTGCTCAAGGATTGGATCGATTGCGCGGTGTTTGATTCTTCGGTGATTGGTAGCAGCGTTGTGTCGGCGAGAGCTTCTTTGATAGAAGATGTGAGGAACGCAAATTCGGCGAATGGTCTTTAAATTCATGACATATAGTGATTTTTAATTGTTGAATAAATTCCATTTTTCCCTATTAGTGGGTTTATTATTAAGTGGGTGATCACTGATGAATCATAATTTGCATTTTGTGAGAGGAGCTCAATTATCTAATATATTATTGATGATATTGATCTAAAATGATCGGTATGTTTAATTTTTATATTTTTATATAAAAATTATTATTTTAATATTAAGTTTATGTATAAATAATCAAATCATTTTTATTACTTATATGTCGGAATTCCTTGGAATTTAAATAGTCTGATCGCGGATATTGGGCATAACATTAACCATGGCATGAATATTTATTAACATAAATCATTGAAAATATCAAATGCATCTGCTGCATATGGTGACCAAGAAGACAAATAGATGGGAGTAATGACGCTGAAGGTAAATGTCAAAATGTCACGTCTCGGGCTTAGGCCCATGTTAGCGTGACTGCACAAAATGTTCTTATAGCAATTACTTCGTATCCATTCTCGCTCTACGAAAGTGGTTAATCCAAGTTGCTATAATAGTTCATTGTAAGCTTTTATAAACCATTTTAAATTTTCATCCACAACCAATGTGGGACAGGGTATTACAATCACCCATCCTTTAAAACGTGTCGTCCTCGTAGCGACCTAACTTATCAATCCACCGGCACCGGGAATCTAGAGGTGGCTCCTATTAGGCCATCAAAGGATTGTGCCACAAATCAAGATTCTTCCAGAAGATCTTCAACATCTTGTATTTAAATTATCTTCCTAGTTTAATTAGATCATATCTTTGATAAGCTAAAAAGATTTGATTCAAGATTTAGCATATCTAGATTACCAAATATAAAGATTGTATTTACTGTATAAAGTGGCAATTTGGCCTTGTGAATAATCGATCAATTCATTGAAACTTTATTTCTCTTATATGGTATCAGAGCCCTAACTCTCACGAGAACCGATCCAAATTTTTTTTTACCCCACATCCATGGCTTCTGCAAATTCTTCCAACACAGAATCTCCTCCTTCGGCTGCTTCGCCTCTACTTGGGTTGATGGGCACCTCTCTCATTCCCATCAATGCTCATCAACATTTGCCACTGCAACTCAATACATCTAATTTCGCTTCGTGGCGCGCTCAAGTTCGTCACTTGTTTTTTGGCTATGGACTACTTGGTTTTCTCGATGGCACATCGCCTTGTCCAGCACCTGGAACGACTCCCGTCTCTCTCAGTGCACATCTCTATTGGTAGCGACAGGATGCTCTCACCCTCTCTGCTCTTTTTGGTTCCGTTTCTGCGGATATTGTTCCGCTTATCTCCAATGCCACGACAGCAGCCGACACCTGGGACACTCTTTCTCGTCTTTATGCAAATCGCTCCAGGACTCGAGTGATGCAATTAAAAGATGATTTATCTCATGCCACCCTTGGCTCTCAATCCGTTTCAGTGTTCCTCCAGTCCCTTAAAGCCAAGGCAGATGAATTAGCTGTCATTGATAGCCCTCTTAAAGATGATGATCTTACTCTATATATTCTCAATGGTCTCGGTGCTCAGTTTCGTGACATCGCTGCACCTATTCGCGCAAGGGAGACGTCCCTTCGTTTTGAAGAATTGCATGATTTACTTGTTGCTCATGAGGCATATCTCAAACGCATTGAGTCTACCTCGGCCTCTTTGGTTGCCACAGCCAACAACGCTCAGTTTACCCGCTCCAACGGCCGCAACTTCTCCCATCAGTCTCCTGGTGGTCGCGGGTCCTCTCAAAATCAACAACACTCGCGTGGCAATTATCGTTATGGCCAACGTAGTGGCCAGCATCGTGGTCGTGGTGCTCCACGAGCCAATCAAAATTCACGCAAGTATCATCCACCAGGAGGTTCCACTCATCAATCAAGTGGTTACACTTTTGCCCCGCTTATCTGTCAGTTCTGCGGGTTTCCGGGACACACGGCTCGTCAATGTCGTCAATTGCCTCCAGTTGCCAACTCTGCCGTCTCTCCCTCATCTCATGAGCCTTCATCTCAGTGGTTAGTAGACTCTGGTGCATCACACAACCTATCATCTGATCTTGCCAATCTTACCGTGCACTCTGAATATGATGGACCTGATGAGGTTCACATTGCTAATGGTCAAGGTTTGCGCATCTCTCATATAGGTTCTTCTAATATCAGTACTCATGCTCGCAATTTTCGGCTATCTAATATTTTATGTGTTCCCTCGGCTAATCGTAATCTGTTGTCTGTTCATCAATTTGCCAAGGATAACAAGGTCTTTTTTGAATTTCATCCTTTTTACTTTGTGGTGAAGGATCAGCTTACGGGGGCGAGCCTTATTCACGGCCAATGCAATAATGGTATTTATCATTTGAAGTTTACTCCTCCCACCAGTGCTCAACCTGTGGCTTTATTGGGCGAACGTACCAGTTTAGAGTGTTGGCATCGTCGGCTTGGACATCCGTCTCCTCGGATTAGTTCTTTTATTCTTACGAAATTTAATTTACCTAGCTTCAAACACTTGTCAGTTGATTTGAATAATTGTAGTTCTTGCACTTTGAATAAAAGTACTCAGTTGCCTTTTACTCATTCTTCCTTTGTTTCTACGCATCCACTACATTTTCTTTATGCTGATGTTTGGAGGCCTACTACGTCCTCCTCTATATCTGGAAATCGATATTACTTGCTGATTGTGGATCATTTTACAAAATACTGCTAGCTTTACCCTATGCAGTTGAAATCACAGGTTGCTCTCATATTTAAACAATTCCGATCATTGGTTGAAAAACAGTTTAACAATGTTATTCAAAACCTGTATTCTGACAATAGGGGGTGATTTTCTGGCTCTTCGGCAATATCTTGTTGATAGTGGCATCAGTTGGCTTACCACAGCGCCACATACACCGCAACAGAATGGGATCACCGAACGCCGACATCGTCAAATTGTTACTATGAGGCGTTCATTACTACATCAGGCCTCCTTACCGCCGACCTTCTGGGATTTTGCCTTTCTCACCGCTGTATATTTAATTAACAGACTCCCTACGCCTATTCTTCATGGCTCCTCTCCCTTTGCGTCCTTATTTCATCGCCCCCCAAATTATTTGAAGTTACGCACTTTTGGTTGTCTGTGTTATCCGTGGTTAAAGCCTTATATCTCTGGCAAGCTTGATACTCCCTCTCGTCAATGTCTATTTCTCGGGTATTCCACCACTCAAAGTGCCTACAAGTGCTATGAACTTACTTCTGGTCGGCTATATCTCTCCAGACATGTCAAGTTTTGTGAAGCTGTCTTTCCTTATAGTACTTTTTCTTCACTGGATCCCTCTACCCATCCCTAAGTTTGTCGTCTCTCTTTGTTGACACAAACACCTTCACCACCCCCTTCTGGTCTGACCCATGATATTCCTCTTATATCCCCGGTATCTGTCATGCCACCATCCAGTCGGCCTGCAGACCTGCCACCAACACCATCCCCTTCGCCCACAATCGACTCTTATTCTCCCGGATGCAGTACTGATTCCCCTACTTCGTTGCCTACTCGTACTCATACTATGCGGACTCGATCTATGAATAACATCTTTAAGCCGAAAGCCCTACATCTTGCCACTAAACATCCTGTTGCTGGTCCCTTTGAACCTACTTGTGTTTCACAGGCCCTTAAAGATTCGGATTGGCGTCTTGCTATGTCTGAAGAATACACTACTCTTGCTCGGCATGGTACTTGGGATCTTGTTCCTCCACCAACTCATGGCAATATTATTGGCTCCAAATGGGTCTTCCGCCTCAAACGCAACCCCGATGGCACTATAGACAAGTACAAGGCTCGCCTAGTTGCTAAAGGTTTTCATCAGCGTCCTGGCATTGATTACAAGGAAACATTTAGCCCCGTTGTCAAACCAGTGACTATTAGGACTGTCTTGTCCCTAGCAGTTATGTATCACTGGTCCATTCGTCAACTTGACGTCAGTAATGTCTTCTTACATGGCTCTCTCTCTGAGGATGTCTATATGCAACAACCTGCTGGTTTTGTTGATGATACTCGGCCATCATATGTGTGCAAGCTCCGGAAATCTATCTATGGTCTCAAACAGGCTCCGCGTGCTTGGTTTACTGCTTTGAGTTCGGCTCTCTTGTCCTTGGGATTTCGACAAACCAAATCTGACATGTCCCTCTTCGTTTTTCACAAGCAGGCCACTCTGTTATATATTCTGGTTTATGTGGACGATATTATTGTCACTGGCACTGACCCTGGATTTGCAAATACAATCATCCAGCAGCTCAGCCACAAATTTGCTGTTAAAGATCTTGGTGAGCTCACTTATTTTCTTGGAGTTGAAGTATTGCGTTGCCGCGAGGGTCTCTTTCTGTCTCAACATAAATATATCATGGATGTATTGCGTCGCCACCATATGGATGGTGCAAAGCCGCTCACTACACCCATGACCACTTCAGCCACTTTGGCTGCCTCCAGCTCTTCTTCCGTTGATGTCACTGAATTTAGACAAATTGTTGGTGCCCTACAATATTTGACTATTACACGGCCTGACATTGCCTTTGCTGTCAATCGTATGGCCCAAAGTATGAGTAATCCTTCTCCTCACGTGTGAACTGGTGTCAAGCGTATTTTGCGCTATCTCAAAGGGACTCTCAATCATGGTTTGCTTCTTCGCCACGGTTCCTCACTGACCTTAATTGCCTACTCTGACTCCGATTTTGCCGGGTATCCTAGTGACAATGTCTCTACCTGTGCTTATGTTGTCTTTCTCGGCTCAAATCCGATTTCATGGAGCTCCAAAAGACAACGTGTTGTTTCACGATCATCCACGGAGGCTGAATATCGAGCACTAGCCAATGCTGCGGCTGAAGTTCGCTGGGTTCAACACTTATTTTCAGAACTTGACTTGCCTCTCACTTCAGTGCCTCGTATCTTATGTGACAATATTGGTGCCACTCGTCTTTCCCTACATCCAGTTATGCACTCTCGCGTGAAACACATATCTGTTGATCTTCATTTTGTTCGTGATCTTGCCAACAAAGGGTTTCTCACGGTTTCTCATGTGTCCACTCATGATCAATTGGCGGATGTTCTCACCAAACCTTTGCCTCGCACACGTTTTCAATCCTTGCGCTCCAAAATCTCTGTTGCTGACGGAACCTCAATTTTGCGGGGGCGTATTAGGCCATCAAAGGATTTTGCCACAAATCAAGATTCTTCCAGAAGATCGTCAACATCTTGTATTTAAATTATCTTCCTAGTTTAATTAGATCATATCTTTGATAAGCTAAAAAGATTTGATTCAAGATTTAGCATATCTAGATTACCAAATATAAAGATTGTATTTACTGTATAAAGTGGCAATTTGGCCTTGTGAATAATCGATCAATTCATTGAAACTTTATTTCTCTTATAGCTCCTACAGGTTCAAGAGGTGGCTACTGTCATGTAGCACTTTGCCTCGCAGGTTCAAGAGGTGACTCCCACGCACGTGGCACTTTGCCCCGCAGGTTCAAGAGGTGACCCCGTCGTGTAGCACTTTGTCCCTTTAGGCTCAAGAGGTGGCTCCCAAGCACGTAGCACTTTGCCCCGCATAGCACTTAGCTCCTGGTGTTTTCTATGGTGACCGGCTCTGATACCATTCTGTCACGTCCCGGGCCCAGGTCCGCGCTAGCGCGACTGCACAATAGGCTCTTATAGCAACTACTTCGTATCCGTCATCGCTCTACGAAAATTGTTAACCCAAGTTGCTATAATAGTTCATTGTAAGCCTTTATAAATCACTTTAAATTTTTATACGCAACCAATGTGGAACAGTAATAGAATTGTATTACACAAAATACAGAGAATCAATCAAATGAATGGATGCATTTACTAATTCATACAGAATGATCCTCATCCTCAACAAATAAACATATAGCACCATCAGCTGCCCCACTGCAAATTATTCCCTCACTGCAACATTTACCACTCAAAATGAGAGGGCAAACCGTAAATTTGTTTTTTTTTAAAAAAAAAAAAGTTGCTTAAACGTAGAAGAAAAGTAAATAAAAATTTTGCTACCTGGACCAATGGAGGGAAACAATTGTTTGGTCGTGAAAACGACGAGAGTACATAGATTTGCCCTGATAAAAATGTAAAATATATGCATATTAGGTTGTTTATTCATTATTAATTCAGTACATTAGGGGCCGCAATATGCCAGATTTGTTATGTCATAGACGGAGCACTTTGTCTACGAGCGCAAAAAGGATATGTCATATAATTCTCAGCATCCATCATTATATGCCAAGAAGAAAAAAGATAAGACTTGAAATCAAACTTTATCATGTGGAGGAGAGTTTTTTGTTACTTACAATAATTTTTTTTACTTACAAGACCCAAACTTGAGACAGTCTTACTTTAGGAATGATAACAACTATTAGACTAATCTATAACTGAATCAAATACTTATGGGCACGTATTGCTTACCAAGGGGCATATCCTCCTGTATCCATCATCATATCCATGTCAACTCCCCATATTGTAATAGTGAGATCATTACTGCAATCCAATTTGACTGCATTAATATTTCTATGGTAATAGAAAAATATGTTGCTTCTGGCATTACCCTTTAGACACATATATTTCACTTGTATGTGTCATCTCAAATGAGAAAAATCATATATACTGATATCACCAAAAAATGTGATATTCAATAAATATCGAACGTTAATTCAACAAGAGTTTACCTTCAATTAAACCGAATTGAATCACTCCAAAAATATGTCTGTGTATCAAAGAAAAGGGGTGAGATGACTCCACCCGTAGGCGAAGCCACTCCGACGTTCAAGTCAGTATATGCTTCAATAGAAAAAGTATTGAAATTGTAGGCTTTTGCATAAGTAATTGCATAAGTAATCACGTAAGTATTGTGTACCTCAATGAGGGTTAGTAGCCCTCTATTTATAGATGTAGATGTAGAGTCTCAATCAATATAGGAGAAGAGTTCTAATCAATATAGGAGAAGGGTTCTAATCAATATGAAATTGTATTGTATATGGCAACTAGATCCCCGTTTATCCCGAGAATATTGAGAGATATCTTCCAAAACCCTACAACTCCTTTTTGTTTAATAAAATGGGCCCTTGCAAATGGGCCTCAGTCAATGGACCAGACTATATGATTTTTATTTGAATAAACAGGGTAAATGTGCTATAGCTTGCTTAATCAGATTGGGTAGATTAAAACCCATTAGGTAGATCGATCCCCCATCGATGGGTATCACAAGTCCCCTCTCATAGTCAAACTGCGAAGACCAGAAGTTTGTTAAATGTTTAACCGACCTGTTACTAGTGCCCCTGCTTCCTAGTTTACTTCCGCTGAGCCAAACAACAAAGGTGATAAGGACCCGAACTTATACAGTTGACCGAGCTGACCGATGAAGTAAATAAACATGCGGTGCAAATAACACTGGCTTTATGAATATTAAGCGTTCTGAGCTCCATAACTAATAGATATCTCAAGCTCCAGTGATGATAAATATACGATGCGAACGCACCTTGTTTGATTTTCAGAATCAATAGAATCTTGAGCTGAGAAGATAAACCCAATCGGGCACCAGAGGTAATACGAAGCAAATAAAGCTCATCTATATTGGATAAATATGTGTAAATGACGCTTGAATAAACTAAGCTCCACATGTAATAGGTATGCGGAGCAAATGATGTTCGCCTGATCCGAACTGAGCTTCAAATATAATAAATAAGGGCGAAGTGTGCTCGCCTGATCTGAACCGAGCTCCAGAGATAATAAATAGGGACGAAGTGTGCTCGTCTGATCTGAACTGAGCTCCAGAGATAACAAATAGGAGCGAAGAATGCTCGCCTGAAACGAGCTCCAAAGATAATAAATAGGGACGAAGTGTGCTCGTCTAATCTGAACTGAGCTCCAGAGATAACAAATAAGAGCGAAGAATGCTCGCCTGAACCAAGCTCCAGAGATAATAAATAGGGGCGAAGTGTGCTCACTGATCTGAACTAAGCTCCAGAGATAACAAATAGGAGCGAAGAATGCTCGCCTGAACCGAGCTCCAAAGATAATAAATGAGACAATAATACGCCTCTGATATGGACCATGTAGATTAGCAAATAATGGTCGCCGACCTCCAGAACCAAAAGATGAGTAAATAATGTCAATCTAATCAAAAATTTTGAGCTAATAAATATGAGTGAATAAAATTCGACCGATCATCTACTGAGCGTAACCTTAGCATGCTGGATGGAAATCCCTGACTCGGAGATGTCTAGCGTAAACAAGGCAAAGAGCTCGGCGTAATTGTATCCCATCTGATCATATGTTGAGCCTAATCTTAGCTTTTGGTGAAAACCCCTGACGGCACTTGGCGTAGCCAAGGCAAAGAGATCGGCGTAACCAAGGGGAGGTGAGCCGTCGTACACGTGCTCTTGAGGTCGGGTGAAAACCTTTGAAGCCTGGCGTAACCGAGGTGAGGTGAGCCGTCGTAAATGTGCTCCTGAGGTCGGGTGAAAACCCTTCCTTAAACCCTGGCATAACCGAGGTGAGGTGAGCCGTCGTAAACGTGCTCCTGATATGCCAAGGGCTTATTGACAATGCCTTGGACTTCTGAATAGGGCCTTACTGCTAGGTTGTATACCGAGTTGACGTGATGGTGCCTTACTGTAAGATTGCATGTCCGAGCTGATAAATAGGGCCTCGCTGCAATATTGCACGCCCGAACTGTCATAATATGGTATTACTGCTAGATTGCATGCCCGATATCGATGTAATATGGCCTTACTGCTAGATTGCATGCCCGATATCGATGTAATAGGGTCTTACTGCTAGATTGCATGCCCGAACTGTCGAATTGGGCCTTATTGCAAGATGTTACGCCCTAGATAAATAGGGCCTTACTGCAAGATTGCAAGCCCGAGCTACTGAGTTGATAAATAGGGCCTTACTGCAAGATGGCATGCCGCTACTGAGTTGATAAATAGGGTCTTACAGCAAGATGACACGCTGATACTGAGATGGGCCTTATTGCGAGATTGCACGCCCGAGCTGATAAATAGGGGCTTACTGCGAGATTGCACGTCCGAACTGTCATAATATGGCCTTACTGTTAGATTGCATGATCGAGCTGTCGAATTGGGCCTTACTTTAAGATGGCACGCCCGAGCTACTAAGTTGAGCCTTACTGTGAGATTGCAAGCCCGAGCTACTGAGTTGGGCCTTACTGCGAGATCGCAAGCCCGAGCTACTGACTTGGGCCTTACTGCTAGATTGCATGCCCGAGCTACTGAGTTGGGCCTTATTGCGAGATTGCACGCCCGAGCTATTTAGATCGGCCTAAAAGTACTGCAATAATACACAAAAGACGAGACAGAAACGATCCAAAATAATAATATCTTGCAATTGATGTACCATAAGGAATTTAAAACATTCAAATTCCAATAATTTTTAAGTCTTGAGCATGTAAAGCTTGTATTAATATATATATATATATATATATATATATATATATATATATATATATATATATATATATATATATATATATATTTGAAAAATCTCCCAATATTTGATGTATGAGCCTACGAGAGGTGCCATGTGACGGGCCTTAGGGGCGCGATGCCTGATGTGCTGTATAGTAGGCTTATGGGGCATGCTGTATGGCGGGCCTCATAGATGTGATGCCTGAAGTGCCACATTGTAGCGAGCATACAAACCGCGTGGTGGGCTGATGATCAGAGATGCCGCGTGATGGGCTGATGATCAGAGATGCCGCGTAATGAACTTTAGGAACACGATGCCCTAGAGGCCTCACAACGAGCTTACGGTGTGCCACATAGCAAACTTAAGGAATGCGATGCCCAAGGTAAAAAACGTTATTTTTTATCTCGATCTCGTAGATGAGAACTGTTGATTATGAAAAATTTCTTTTGATCAAAGAAAAATTATGGGGTACGTCATAGAACCCAAAGAATTGATTTTAAAATGTAGGAAGTTTTGTAGAAAAATCATTTCAAAAGAACTTTAATCTTGTTAACAATTGAAAATTCTAGTGCTTCATGCCAAAAGAAGTGTAAACAATGGGACTTATCTTTGACTTTGTATTGGCGGTGGAGATGCATCGGTGCGTGCTATTGCAACGACAACCAGATTCAAGAGAAGAACATGGTAGATGGATCTGGCCATGATCAAGGCTACTCCTCCCTGGATTTTCCTGACAATAAGGCAAGAGCTGATATGCCCAATAGGATGCCGTAGAGCCCAAAAATCTGCATGGGATGAATCCAGGTAGAAGGGGCAGCACCCCTGTTCTGCGTAGGAATCGTCCCAAGCAGAAAGGGCTGAGCTGAGGCGCCCAGAAAGTTTAGAATCTAATCATCACAAGTATAAATCGTTGTATCTTGGGAGAAGGTTGTCGTATTATGTATACACTATAAGCGTGACATAATCTTTTTAAGTAGATAATGCTGAATCTAGCCTCGACTTGAAAGTTTATGTCGTTTTCTGATTTTTCTTCTCACTACAAACAACGACCCCAAAAAATTCATCGTGGAGTTAAAAACAAACGAGGCACCTAACAAAAATAAAATTAAATTCATATAGCTAATGTAATTACACCACAATTGTAAACATCAATCTCTAATATCTAATTTATATAAAATGAGCAATAATGGCAAAATTCCCGATTTATAAGAATCAATATATAAAAAAAATAAAAAATAAAAACATAATAGTAGAAAAAAGAAACGTGGGTCTATAACTATATATGTCATAATAATTTATTTCTTCCAAATTTTCAATTAATATCTATTTTGATTCCTGTCAACTAAAACATGTTAATTGCCCGTCGAGAGCGATCAAAACATAGTATTTAGGTTGATATAACGTTTAAAAAAATTGAAGCTCCATCATTATCACTAACTATATCATTTGATAAATCGATAAATGTATGATACTATATTCATTTAATTTGAATTTAAAAATATTACAATATCACCGACAAAGCCACGCGTCCGCTATTATTTAATATATATATATACATGAAATCAAAACAAATGAAATATTAATTTTGAAATAGAAAATAAAATTACTCAAACATCTTTGACATTCAATTACCTTTCAATTTTGTTATATTCCATTATTTGTTAATTATATTTCATGTTCTTTGTTGATAAGTACCTTGTGAGCGAATCTAAAAATTTATCTAGGAAAAACAATAGTTAATGACATAAAAATTAAACAAAAAGATCATGATAAGCATCTGAGTTTAAATACCATATGTAAACATAACTAGCTAAATAATTACAATGCAATTACATTATTCTCGACAAGAGCTCATATCGTTGCATAATAGCTTAATTGCCGATCTTATCAAAAACTTCTTTTCAATATATGTAATCAAACAACATTAAGTCAGTCATATATCATTTGACTAAGTAATCAATTTTGAACAATGTTCATCGCAGAAAATACTCTATTTATGCTCGCAGTAACAACGAACAAGGTTAATGCCAAAATAACAATCATATAAATATCTGGATAGATCGTGTGCCTTATTGTTTCTACCATTTTCTTAACAAGATCTACAATTTCATCCACTGCTAATATAGATAAAAATGATATAAGTCTCGAGTTGGTTGTCAAGTAACAAGAGATAATACACGGAAAATTTCTTGCGATATAAGCAAGCAAAAGTAATGAGATTTTCATTATTGAAAGTAGAAAATGAGTCCCTATGATTATAACAACGCACTCAACGAAATAGTTTAGCATTACCTCAAAAACCGATTATTTAGATCCATAAGTTGCTTATCCAAAACAACAAACTCAATACGAAAATAAACCAAGTTGGTCATTTTAGGTTAGGTGATATGTTATTTTATTTCCAAAAATATATATTATGTGCTTTTAATAATATTATAATGATTCAATTTTAAATTTTTTGAATAACAAATTATACATATAATCAATATAAATTATAATAAAGATTCACATCACTTGTATAGTGCTTTACTGACATTTTTTTTAATCAATTATTATAATTATAATTGGGGAAGAGAGAATTGTTTTTACATGGGTTCGAACACATATCTCTCCTTAAATAAAAGAGGTTTATACCAATAAACTAAGTGATCTTGTGCGCTTTATTGTCATTTCAATCCAACAAAATCACATGTGTCACGATAGCATAGAGAAAATTAGATGTGGAGCTATCAGCAAACAAATCTCTCACATTCAAATGAGAACTCGTACTAATTATTAGTCATTGTGGTCCAATATCTACGCATTGTGGTCCAATTATAATTCATGAAGCAACCTCCTTCATATAATGTAAATTAGCACGTGAATCTCATTCAACTTTAAATGACTATAAACATTTCTCATCCATATATTATTATATTTTTTTCTTCAAAAACTCGTATAAAAATAATAATCTCTACACTTTTTTTATTTCAATATCATTTCCATCAGCTCTACTTACGTATTTTCATCAGTTCTACTTACCTAAATCAGTCCTAAAATCATGTCAAATCCACTTCCCCTCTTCAGTTACAAATCATAAGCTCTGCAAATCGTGGGTAATAATGGTGAGATAATGGAAGAGTTAATGGGAACAAGGGAATGTTGTAACTCCCAGATTACGACCCATACAAATATCCAAGCATTCCCAAAGCAAAAATTACACAAACTTTGCATAAAATCTCGAAACACACATATTCTGTTATTCCAGCAAGGAGGAAGAAGACTTATTTTCAAAGCTTTCTACACCAAACTTCTGAAATTTACGGTAAATGGGCTTTTGTATACTATAGTTCATTTCGTATTAAAATCTTATGTATGCTTTAAACTTCAATATAACATATGCCATATTTGGAATTCTGAGAAAATATGTGATAAAAATATGTTTTGAAGCAATATTAAATTTCGAAATCCAAATGATAGAAATTCCAAATTCTGACCCTAATTCGGTGGGGTTATAACCGTTATTCTGACTTTACGATGATTAATCATTGTTTTGGAGCGCCAGACTCTTCATCTGTGGGTAATCCGATGTTCTGACATTATTTTTAGGAGGGTTAAGTATAGAGAACTGATATAAGTAAAAGAAGGAAATTAGACTTATCGTGCTTAAATGTTATAAAATCTGTTCAGTTGTCAAATCAATGCCAATGTTGTTTCGATTCTATTGTGGCTATAGGTGAGCCAATCTGTTCAGACTCTAGGTGATTGAGAGCAAAATAAATACTCGTTCATTTGCTGAGTGTTTATCCAAACACTTACCAACTTACGTCGCTCCCCAGATAAGAACGAATCCGAGGTAGAAGATGATGAATAATACCAATTCTGGGGATGGTGAACCAATGTTGTTGTAGAGTCAAACTTCTGCCTTTTTATCAGCTTTAGTTTTCATTATTTAATTCAGATGATGCATTTTACGTTTGAAATAGTCTTGTAATAATTCAATTTGAGTTGTAAAGAACAATTTCTATTTTATGGAATAAAAAGAGTGTCATATTTAAAACCAGTATCCGAGTTGTTGTTTTTTGAATTTTAATTTGGAAGCAAAACCAATATTGTCAGGATCGATTCCGGGGGTGGGTTGACATTCCACACCCGAGTTCAACCAACTTGAGCTTCAATAGCTCGTGTTCTTGAAATAATTGCACCGAGAGATTATATCGAGTTCGGTTACAAACCGAGCGGAAGACACTCGACATAACCCGCTCTAAACCGATTACTCATTTGAAAGACTTTTTAAAGATATGCAATTAAAGTAAATAAACAAGCATTTGTTTATGGAAGTTCGAAGGTGGTGTAATCCTTCTACGTCTCCCCTTCTTCCACCTCATGGAAGGATTCCACTAGAAGACTTTGATTTATACAATCCCGTTGTACAAACTCGATCCAGTTGGGAATGCCCCATCCAACTAGAACTCCTAGCAACTCAACTATGTATGTTCTTTAATGTCTCACATACAAAGACCTCTCATCGGTTGTGATAAATCATCAACCGTTACAATGATATTCACTCTTCAATTTTAGCTCACAAATACAATGAATAGAGTGAATACAAAGGCACAAATGATTCCATAATGAATCTGATATAGCAAGGTAAGAGGTGCCAAAGGTTTGAGGAGTGCTCTTCATTTAGCAACTTTTGTCTTTGAAGTTCCCCAATTGAATCCCAAGTGGGTTTGCTTTGGAAGGCTTGGATTGATCTTCAATCAGCTGTTATTGAGCTCCCAAATCATATATATATAGCCCCAAGTAATGATATATACGTTAGACACAAGAATATGCCCGTTGGAAAAGGTTCTGCACTATTCCCGAGCTTGCAACGATCATATTCTGGTTTCTGGGCTCTTTGTATTTCGGACCGGATTGGCCGGATCAGCTTGGGCAGATCAGTCTGGCCAGATCAGCATGGTAGATCAGTCTGGCAGATCAGCACGGGCAGATCAGTCTGGTCCAGATCAGCAAGGGCAGATCAGTCTGGTCCGGATCAGTCTGGACAATCAGCTTGATACAAAAACAGATTGATAAACTTGCTCTTCGATCTATTGCTTGTAACTCTTGATTATTTGATTTATGGGCAAAGTGATCCACATGAAAGTTGTGGCCATTTCTCTTAGCTTTCCACGGAATTAAGAATCGTTTGATTTCAAGTTCGTATGAGAGCGTTATTCTCAAAATACGAGGCGATGCTCCTGCTGTCTGTTTGCTGGATGCAGCAGCACATGGCGTTACTTGCAGAAGCTGTTTGGCCATCTTAACGTCCGATTCAGTCTTTCTCTTCCAAATATGACTTGTAGATCTTTGTCTTAGCTTTCCAACCCATACTGAATCGTTCCGTTCCAATAAGGGAGCTAAGAGTTATGCCTACCAGACTGACAGGGACTTTGCTGTAACAGCTCGATCTTACAGGCGTCACATGGCGTGACTTGCAGAAGCTTTTTGGCCATCTTAACGTCCGATTCAGTCTTTCACTTCCAAAAATGACTTGTAGATATTTGTCTTAGCTTTCCAACCCATACTGAATCGTTCCATTCCGATAAGCGAGCTGAGAGTTATGGCCACCAGACTGACAGTTGCTTGCTGAAACAGCTTGCTGTTTCTTCGCGGTTCAGCTCGATCTTGCAGGCGTCTTTTCTCCTTGATAACATTTGAACTAGCCGATCTTTTGTGAAATATGACTTTTAGTATTTTAAGTTGGCTGTTCAATCTCTTTGAAAGCACGCCATTTCGATATCCGAGCTATTAGATATGATCGAAACAATCCGCTCTGCCAGGATTTCAGTCTTGGTCCAGCTTGATATTTTCAAGCTACTTCTTTGTAATTCATCAAGCTTCTAAGTTATGATCTATGAACTGCACACTTGATGAAATATGTTAGCAACACAACAACAAATTTTGTTAACATCAAAACCAAGATTATTCGGGTTTCCAAAACCCAACAAATATCATCAGTCCATGATGCAGGTATACATATGACACCCGATTTATATGGTCTCAATGACTTGAAATTGCAATTTGTTAAAAAAAGAGTTTTATTTTCTTACTTGGATTAACATATTATACTTAGCCGTAATGATTTATACTAAAGTTGAATTTAATAATCTGTGTAGTAAAAGAAATTTGTTTCCTCATCATTTAAGTCGTTTTATATTTTGAAAATATTTACAGATGAATTGTCATTACAGTTACATTACGTTTCAAAAAATGATTCATTTTAGGAGATGCTAGTCAGACATCAATTTTCTTATTTTAATGTTTTAGAAACATCAAATCTAGAGATGTCAAACGAAATGGACGGTACGAGACACGATATGAGTACGGCACGACATATTTTGCTACAGTGCCGTGCCAGGCACGACACTGTAGCATGGGCTGTGCCGGGCCATAGGGTATCGGCCCGTGGGCCGACACGACACGGCATGAAATAGTAAATTTCTTTTTTTTTTAGTGTAGCGATCGATCACCATTTAGGTGTTGATCGATCGCTAAGCCAAAAAAATAAAAAAATTTGAAATGGGAGCCGTGCCTATGGGCCATGTCGGGCCCTGCCTCTTGTGGAAATGGACCGACATGGCACGACCAATTTCCAAATCGTGTCGGCACGACACGGCATGCATAGTACCGCGTCGGCACGATTAAACGGGCCGTTTGACACCACTAATCAAATCCAAAATTTATAATTTCATAAGTTTCAGCATATGACCAAGAACCAGGAATAGAAGCAGATACATCTTAGCTACACAAATGTATGCTTATTGGCTAAATTATGAGTATAATATTATTTCTTATGCACATTTTGATCAAGTTTACTACCCTCCAAGGGTCCCCACAATTCTTCACATGCGAAGCGGGCTACGTCATTCCTTATCAATTCTTCACATGCCAAGCGGGCTACGTCATTCCTTATCAGCAATAGAATTATTGAGGGAGATTTGTGATCTATAAATTCTACTACACAATTGATATCCAAAAAACATAAAAGAAAATGAATGATTCCATTAAAACTGAAGGTCTCATGTCAAGAACAAGGTAAACTATCAATCCTCCATTAATCACATCTCAAATGAAATTTTGTCCTAAATCTTTTAATTCCATGTGCAGATTAGAAGGCAAAGTTGCCATTATCACCGGCGGCGCAAGCGGCTTCGGCGAGAGCACAGCCAGACTTTTCGCCCTCCACGGTGCCAAAGTCATCATCGCCGACGTACAAGACGACCGTGGCCAATCCATTTGCGAAGAACTCAATCTCCCGGAACAAATATCATACGTCCATTGCGACGTCACAAGCGACGATGACGTCAGGAACGCCGTCGATCGCAGTCTCCAAGTACGGTAAGCTCGACATCATGTTCAACAACGCTGGCATCTCGGGGAACTTGGATTTCACCATAGCTAACGCCGATAATGATAATTTCAAGAGGGTCTTCGAAGTGAACGTCTACGGTGGGTTTCTGGGATCCAAACACGCCGCTAGAGTGATGATTCCGGCGAGAAAGGGGGTGATTCTGTTCACTTCGAGCATTGCTTCGGTTGTGTGCTGCGAGCTTCCGCACTCTTACACCATGTCCAAGCATGCGGTGGTGGGGATGATGAAGAACCTGTGCGTGGAGCTGGGGCAGTATGGGATCAGAGTGAACAGCATATCGCCTTGCGCAGTCGCGACGCCGCTGCTCACGAGGAAAACCGGACTGGATAGAGCGGTCGTGGAGGGTATTATATGCGCCTCCTCCAACTTGAAAGGTCTGGTTCCGACGGAGCAGGACGTGGCGGAGGCGGCGCTGTACTTAAGCAGCGACGAGTCTAAGTTTGTAAGCGGGGTAAATCTTTTGGTGGACGGAGGTTATAGCACCATTAACCAGGGTTACGGCAGAGACATGAAAAACTTGTTTTTTCCAGACTCGCGATAATAGGCCTGAAGCTATGACACTACTTATCTCATCATATCCATTGTATCAAAATTATGATTAAGTTTAAATCTTTTATGGTTAATATTTTGAGCTTTTTTTTAGCAAATTACAAAAAATAAAATTGGATATAACATTTATGTTATGTTATCTTTTGTCAAGAAAATTGTATGAGCAACAGATTGAAGTTGCCGATTATTAGATTTTAATGTTATTTTTCTTGCACCAAAAATTTTATATATGCTTGAGATTTTGAGTAGATGCTCTGAAACAAATTGACTTCTAAAAAATTTCAAACTCATATGTCGAATTTTGAGTGATTAGATTTGCAATTAATCATATTTAAGATCGTCTATAAATAATGCGTACATTATATATTACATTATAACAAGAAGATTCAATCGAGTTTTAAAGGATAAAGATGGATATATACAAAAATAATTTTAATGATTTTTAAATAATGTATTTAATTTGTATTTGTATGTAATATGTATTTCATATTATACATTAATAAATAGCGCAAATCTAGAACTTTTGTTTAGGATGTGAAAATTAATAAAATAAAAATGGAGGGAAAAAATAATTTTAAGGGGGTCAAAATATAATTTTAGAGGGATAAAATGTAATTTTTCGAGAGAAAAATATAATATTTAATATAATTTTCTTTTTGAGGGGTGCAGCTACCCCAATTCATACATAGGTCCGCCCGTGGTAATAAAACTCCTCAAAAACTTTAAAAAGTTCAAATTCGATAACCGTCGAGCTAGGTTTAATGGCTTAGGAGTCGGCTCAACATAGATAATATGTTGCAATTGTCGGGTAAAATGGATGACGTATCTTTGAAGAATTTGAAGGTAAAAAGAAACAAAATTGCTTGATTGTCGAGACAAGTTTAATTCAATGCCCTTACAACGATATTATTCCGCTAACTGTGCTTACGGTTTTAATGGCATAATTATTATAATTCGTGATAAAAGCTCTACAAATCACGAATTCAAACCATAAATTGAACACTCATCTTTTCTACAGATAAAAAAATGAATATACGCTTTTGAATCTGATTTTTCTCTTAATATGCGATGTAGGGAGTTGTTTGTATTGTATTCCAATATAAGATGCTCGAAAAACGAGAAAATACAAAATGAAAAATCCCAAATATGTTTCTTGAATCCTCGTCCCACAAGTTATTCTTAATCCATTATCATCTTAAAAGATTGTTTGATTAAGATTTCAAATATAATATTTTTAGTTTCTGATTTTTATTTGATCTTTGTTTTTTTAAATATTTGGAGGTCATTTTTTCAAACTTTTTAAAGCAATATCATAAATAATTTTTTTTGACCAATATCGTTTTTCAAACTATCATACTGCATCATCACTTAATCCAATAAATATATTTGATGTATTTCTAATTACCTAAATTAATCGAATTATTATTATTATAGTTACTAAGCATCTTGTTATCTATTTTTGTTTAATATTGAAATTCAAGATATATAGAAATAACATCACTTTGCTTCACTAATATCATTTTTGATCAATTTAACCACTAAAACCGTTGTTGATGATTCATCCAGAAATTTGATACCTATGTTTGTTTTTAATTAAAAATATTTTTTACTCCCAAAATAAATATCTATTTATAATTTCCCAATAAATTGAATAAATAATAAAAACAAAAACAACAACACTATTGTTCAGAAAGATATCAGTATATAGTTATTTTACAAACTCTGTGCTTTATTGTATACTAGTAGACGACGCACACGCGTTGCGTGTGTAACGTAATATATAATGCATATGAATTGATTCGTGTAATGAATAAATGAGACATATACATTGGTTAATATTACAATTCAAAAGATGCAACAAAAAATCACAACAAATCATTGGAGGGGGTAGTTTGGTAAATTCAAATTTGTCATACCAAGATAGTTATTATAAGAGGCTTGTGCATTATAATATAGTAAGATAATGTTCAATAATTTCCCACGTCTAGCAATTCTCAGAGCATAGAAATGCAAATTTAATATTAAAATGCATCGTGTAGAGAAATCGCATTATGTTTTATTGTTAAAGTCGTGTTACTTTGGCAAAGTAATTAGTTAGGAAGGAAAATCTGTAAATACTGGTTGCTTGTTTTGTATTGTATTCGAGATCTTTTGCAATATGAGGAAGATTCCCCAATTGCTTTGCTACTTTAGTCATGGTATCACATCCTCGTGTTGAATCGATCGTCATAAATTGATCGCCTCAATTACAATTTTTTTTGCGCATCGATTGTTTCGATCTGTTTCTCTGACTGAATTCCATATTTTTCGTATCATTGAAGAATGTTGGTTCCTGCTCCTTCAACAACAGAGGTCACAATTGGCGTGCATGATCCTCTGTATCTGAGTTCTTCGGACGTTCCAGGAGTCAATTTGATTACTGAACAACTTCTAGGATCTGAAAATTATAGTGTCCGGAGCCGAGCCATGGTCATTGTTCTTCGTGCGAAGAACAAGTATGCTTTCGTTGATGGAAGTTGTCCAAAAACCGGATGCTGCTTCTAATACACTGCATATTTGGGAGAGGTGTAATGCAGTCGTCCTTTCATGGATTGTGAATAGTGCATCAAAGGAAATTTTCAGCGGAATCGTATATTCGGATGATGCTGCCACCTTATGGAAGGACTTAAAGGAAAGGTCAATGGATCTCGAATTTTTTCACTTCATCGAGGATCGGTCAGTTGACACAGGGTACTAGCACTATCTCATCCTATTTCTCTAGACTGAAGTAGTTGTGGGATGAATTTGCAAGTTTTCTGCCTTTGCCTTTATGTACTTGCGATTGTTCGGAAATATATTGATCATGAGTAGCAGCATAATGTCACGTGACGTGATGAGAGCTTTCACCCAAACTTTTCTCGAATCCGTGCGACACTTGACTAGTAACTCCGCGTTGCTAGCAAGTCAGTCTTCCTCCCGAGTTGGTTGCTAAAGTGCTAGAAAGAGAGAACACAAAGAGATTGAGAGAATGCTTTGTATTGCTTTAATACTTGATTGAAAACTTGATGGTTACAAATGAACTCCTACCCCCCTATATATACAAGTCCACCTCCTCAATGGATAGTTGTGATCGATTTGATCTAACGGTGGATAATGGCATACTAGGATCTTCTACACTTCTACATGTTTATATAAGGCTCCATGGATATCTCCTACAAGATTCTAGAAAACTCTATATTACAAAAGAATATACAAGTGAGACCTAGAATCTTCCGGGGTGCTCTAAAGTGTTCTTCAAACTTCTGGGAGCTTCCGGGATGTCCCAAAGCCTCTTAATATGCCGGAATCCGCTAGAAAGTTCCGGAGTGTGACAATAAGCTTCTCCAATTTTTGATGGTCTTAAATGAGAGTTATGCTAATATTCGCAGCCAAATACTGATGATGACGCATTTACCTTCTGTTAGTCACGCATTTGCGAACATTTCACAGGAAGAGAGTCATCGTTCTATATTACCTCTGCCTTCATATACCGTGGAAACTCCATCAGAAAGGATGATGACAGGAAAAAGTCTTTGCTTAAATGCGAATATTGTAACGGTCATACCAAATCCAACTATTATCGATTGGTTGGATATCAACCTGGTCATAGACTATACAAAGGGAAGTCTAAAGGTGGAAATCAGAAGCAAAGCATTTTTAAGGGACATAAAGAGGCACACCAGAGCAGTATTGAATCATCCCGTAGTAGATCAGAATGAATCGGGTGCATTGGCTGGATCGCTATTTACTCCAGCACAATACCAGGAAATCTTGAAGCTCTTCCATAAGGCTACTGCTCCTACCACACTAGATGGTCTTGTGGTTAATATGGCAGGTACCGATTCTTCCTCACACTCGAATTTAAATTCGCATTGAATTATTGAAAGTTGAGCTAATGGCTATATGGCTGGGCAATACATTAAGCTCCATAATTCTTCCTCATGTCCTAGTGAAAGTAGTAAGGGCGTATTCCTTTATTTTGCTTCTTCATATTCAAACTTGTTCAGGCGAAATTAATACAAAATGGAATGCATGTTGGGTGGATTCTTAAAAAAATTATGTTTCTAGCAAATATGTGCCTACTGTTTTGAATTCTGTCTTCTAATTGTAACATTTGGCCCGAAGGCTTGGTCATAGCTTTGTTTCTCGAATGCGGATGTTACATTTATTGCCTAAATCTTTTGATTTAACACACTGTGATGCTTGTCCTAAATCTAAACAAACTAGATTATCATTTCCCTCTAAAAGCACTTCCGTTTCCTCTAGTCCTTTTGAGTTAGTGCATATGGATATTTGGGGACCATTTCATACTCCCACATATAATCGTGAATGGTATTTCTTACCATTGTTGATGATTATACTTGAATTACTTGGGTATATCGCATGCATTCAAAACTTGATATTGTTCAAATGATAAAAAATTTCATTTTGCTCACTCAAAATAAGTTTTGCACCAAGCTCAAAGCGATTCATATTGATAATACTCTCGACTTCTTCAAAACAGAGTGTACCAATCTGTTTTCCTCCTCAGGTGTGCTACATCAAAGTTCGTGTGCTTATACTCCACAACAAATGGAGTTGTGGAGCGCAAGCACCGACATATCCTTAATATAACACGTTATCTTTTTTTTTTCAAAACACATTTTCCGCCTCAATTTTGGGAAGATAGTGTTCTTACAGCAGCCTACTTGATTAATCGTATTCCTACTCCTTTGCTCTCCCATCAGACACCTTTCCAAATGCTCTTTGGCAAAATTCCTTCTTATACACATCTACGGGTGTTGGGTTGCCTTTGTTATGCTTCTATACTACCTATAAGTCATAAATTTGCTCCTCGAGCTACGGATTGTGCCTTCATTGGTTACTCTGTTACACAGAAATGATAAAGCTTGTTGATTTAGTTACTAAAAGAGTTTTTGTATGTCGTGATGTTCATTTCTTTGAACATATTTTTCCATTTGCCAAACATGCTTCTCCACCTCCTTTTTCAGCTCTTGATCATGTTCCCATGTTAGATCCTTTGTCCAATGAATTCTTATCTTCTAATTCATTCTCGTCGACTGATTCTCCTTCTGATACATCCTTGCCTTCTGACCCTGTCATTCAACCCACCAGAAAGTCATCCAGAATTTCAGTTCACCAACATAAATATGTCTTGGATTTATTGACAGAGGCTGGGTTGTGGTAATGAAGCCTTGTGATAACCTAATGGAACAAAATCTGAGGTTGAACACCAATGAATATGATGATTTGTTTTGTAAAGAAGGTCCAGGTGATGAACTGATGGCTGATCCAGGAGTTTATAAGCGGTTGGTTGGGAGACTTATATATCTCACGATTACAAGACCGGATATATGTTATGCTATTAAGAACTTGAGCCAATGCATCAACAAAGGTTTAGCACATGGCAGCTGCAGAAAGAGTTCTGAAATATTTGAAGTCTTCGCCAGGGTTGGGATCTTAATGTCATCCAGTGGCTCGAAAGCCTTAAAAGGCTTTTTGTTATTAGGATTGAGGAACTTGTCCAATGAGCCGAAATTCGATTATTGATATTGCATAAAGTTTGGAGAATCTTTGATATCATGGAAAACAAAGTAACGAAACAATATTTCACGATCTTCAACGGAAGCCGAATATAGTGCGATGGCCACAACCACTTGTGAAATGACATAGATTGTTGGGATTTTAGAGAATTTAGGAGTAAAGCTCCAGCAGCCAAACAATGTTGTTCTGCGACAATAAGGCAACCATAGATATAGCGGATTGTCTCTTGTTGGAGAAAATATACAAAAAAAGTTCATGAAGACACAACACATTAGTTCCCAAGAGCAGCTGACCGATTTGTTCACAAAAGCTTTGGGAAGAACTCAACATAATAATTATTTATTATCCAAGCTTGGAGTTGTAAATCTATATCAAGCTTAGGAGTGTAGATAAATCGCATTTATGTTTTATTGTTAAAGTCGTGTACTTAGTCAAAGTAATTAGTTAGGAATGAAAACCTATAAATACTTGTTGCTTTGTTTTGTGTTGTATTCGAGATATGTTTGCAATATGAGGAAAATTCCCAAATTGCTTTACAACTTTTATCTCATCGATCGTGGTGTTTTGAATATTCTTTATTAGAAAGTGAGAAAAACTTCCATTGATAACTAGAAGCAAACTCGTAGAGAACTTATGGACCAATTTAATATGATTTATCAAAAATAATTGATATTTAATTAATGTATTTCTTATTTAAAATTTTTTTTTTAAATATTGAGTTGGTGTATAAATAATACACAAACCAAATCTATATAGATATTTCACCAAACAAATCGGTGGTGCGAGGACAAATTAGACTACTTCAATACCCTACTATCCGGCAAGAGATGAAAAGACAATATCACCCTTATCGGACAAATTAGACTATTTCAATATCCCTACTATCCGGCAGAGATGAAAAGACAAAGATCACCCTCATCGGCAACCAACTGTTACCTACAAACAACCTTAAATTGGGAAAAAGGAATCCCCGCAATCATCACATGACTTACGTGTAAAATAAAGGAGGAGGCGTCTGTGCCAAGAAACCCCTTCACTTGACTGACTACCTTCCTCTCTCCTTTAAGTTTGCCATCTTCACCATTTTTATTCAGTCTTTATCTTCACAAAATTCTTGCCGCTTGATTTCAAGTTAATTTCTGGGATTTTCTCTTTACACTTCATAAACAAGGTTTCTTCATCTAATCTACAGAGGTAATATTGATAATATTTTCTTGGTCACTTGAATCATATACAATGATCTTCTCGTAGTAAACTTCAATGATTGGTTTTTTAGGCAAATTCGTTGCATTTTTAAAAAATAATTTTTCAATAAGTTGTTTTCATTGACTTGGAACAATTTTTTGCTCCATATATTTTGTTCATCAATATTGAAATCGTGCCTAGCATATTATTGACTTTTTTTCTTCAATTGTTTCAGAAAAAATTTGTTTTGGAGTGTTGAAGATGATCGGGGAATTTGTCACCGCCAGTTTAATGTATGTAATTTCTGTAAATCCTTCGCTTCTTTTTTTTTTCCTGAGGTCAAATAGACGATCTGTTTCAAGCCTTCCTTTTGCTTTACTTGTCCTTTGTTAATTTCCTTTAATGGGTGAATTTTCTTGAAATTCATACTCATTTCTTTTAACTGGATTTGTTTATTAGATTGGTACTTGGATACGCTTATCCTGCCTTACAGTGCTTCAAATCCATGGAAAAAAATAGAGTTGAGATTCAAGAACTCCGATTTTGGTGTCAGTATTGGTAAGCATTTCCCACCCCCAAAAAAACAAAAAATAGATCAATTTTTTTATTGGTAATTTATTTAAAAATTTAAATGGCACTCTTTTATGTTAATTACTTGGTTCACTAAATTAATTTACACCGAATTTTTACATGCAATTTGTAGTTATTATCTTTTGACCATAATTAATGGCATGTTAAGAACTACATAATAATGTTTGGAAACGTTGAACCAATCCAATGATTTTCTGTGTAAAATGTTTTTTTTAAAGTATAGAAGTAATTTAGTGATTATTATATTATTATTATTATTATAGTATATTGTTTTGTTGCTTTTAGTTGAACGAACTTATTTGTTGGGTAACTTGGGACTATGACTAGCGCTTTAAACTATCTTACACGACAACTACTTCCATTTTTTAAATCATATAAATTAACTTTTATTCTTAAACAATGGTGGGACAAGAGTACATTATTTCTTTCATGTAAATTCTACGCAAAACAAAAAAAAAAGTAGGAAAAAAAAAGAAAATACATGGAGTGACCAAAACTAATTTTCTGAACAAATGATTGTTGATGATTATATGGCATCATTCTTGAAGTCTGTTTATGCACACTACTGCACATTAAACCTAATGATTGATCATTATATGTCATCATTCTTGAACTCAAAATGGGAAAGGGGTTGCCACAAGATCTTGGCTCAAGTGACATCAAGCTCTCAAGTGAGGGCCGAGACCTCCCACCCCCTATCTCAAAAAAAAAAAAAAAATTAAGAGGGCTTTTTTGCGTGGCATCATTCTTGACTCCACGTTATTATTCTTACATGTTGGTTATCATGTATTGTTTACAGGATAATTGTCGCAATATTGACAATTCTTGAGAAAGTTGGCGATGTTTTGGTTTCTTGGTATGCATTCTATTGTAATACAATTTTCCCTTTCCTCCAATTTCGAGTTCAAGATAGCATGTATCATAGTATCAGCCCATCTGACTCCGTCGCTATCTATTGTTTATGTTTTGTTCTAGTTTTAACATAAAATTTTTGAATAGTTTAAATTGGTTACTCTCTTTTCTTTGAGTCGGTTGTAATTCACCTTCTGTGGCCCTCCCATGGTTTGTAAATATGTATTTTACTCCATGTGGTATCGTTGATAGACAATTTACTCCTTATGGTTTGTAAATAGTTATTTTACCCTCTGTAGTTTGCAAATGTCACAAACGGAATGGATGTTTTGCATCTATTCACAAACCATATTCGTTGCCAAAAACCCGTTTTATTTTGTTGTTCGTTAAAATTTCTAATTTTGAATCGTTTATAGGATCCCAATATATGGTGAGATGAAATTGGCACTCTTCATCTTTTTATGGTATCCAAAAACCAAGGTAAAAACACCCAACTCTACACATGGATTTATAGTCTATTTTTTATTATTATTTTAGTTGGATTTGTTTAATTATTTAATAATGGGGTTTTTACAGGGATCTGGATTTATTTACGAAAGTATGTTGCGGCCTTATGTAAGGAAGCACGAGATAGATATTGAAAGAAGCTTATTGGAATTTAGAGAGAGGGCATGGAGTTTAGCTATTTACTTTTGGGATAATTGCACTGAATTGGGTTCCACTAAGATTCTTCAATTTTTCCAATATGCCACCACCACCTCCCACCAATCTACCAACATTACACCACCCATCGAGGTATATACACACATTTCTAATTAATTAATTAAATTTTGTCAAATAAGATTTAGATGGGTTCAAAAACGATGACTTTTTTAAAATATGCTAAATTTCGTAGTGTAGCACACACCAATTTAAGTCTCTTATGATCCAATTTATAAGCGTTGCCCTTTCAAACCACCGTCAAACTATCCATTTTATTTTTTTAAGAGGAAAAATTACAAAAAACATCATATAATTTGATCCAAATTTTACTTTACAGCTATTGTTCGGAAAATTACAGTTTACATTCCAACTTTTATAAATTGTAACATTTTGCAACCTCTTGACCCTGACTCGTTTTGGTAATTTTATCGTAGATTCATCGCCGCACTTCATCATCATATTATATCCTCAAACTTAGAGCTTCTTAAGCTAGAGATAGCAAAAAAAATTTAAAAATAAAAATATATTTTGGATATTAAAATTATGTAGTTGTTTGATTTCAGAATTTAAGTTGAAGGATGTATGATGATGATGATGGAATGCGATGATAGATCTTCGATAAAAATACCAAACCGAGTCGACGGGATGCTTTTAGATCAAATAATCAATTATTTTTTTTCAAGAATTCGAAGCATAGTTTGTATAGAAATAGTCGTTAAAGTTGAGGTCTTTCTTACGAATAATTACATTAAAAATATAATACGTTGAATCTCACATAATACGCAACTATGCATCATCTGATCTCAAATTTGCTTAATTGACAACTGAAATAGTGCTTGGAAATGGCGACAAATCATGTGCATTCATTCAAGCCACAAATTTAAGTTCTCACTTTCCTTCACAATTGCTCAACAAGCGCACAGTAATGTCCCCATCAATTCATTATGCTTTTCGAATTCTAACCAGGATTTAATCATTCAATCTCTATCAGATTGCCGTATATGAACAGCGCTCAGTGGCAGCTCCTCCGCAGACCCGGCCGAACAAGCTGTCCAGATTATTATTCAAGAGGAACAGCCCCGACAAGCGACGGGTGCCGGAACCATACACCCCCCCTTCTAAACTCCGAGATCATAAACATTTTATTCGACCCGAGGATGTCATTTATTATTGATTTCAGATGTTTTGATTCTGGATTTGTAGAAAAAATCAGGTTTGGATCATAGTTCACGAGCTGCGAGGTTGGTAATTAGCAAAAAAATCAGCCCCGACAAGCGACGGTGTGAATTGTGCCAAGAAATACAAAAACTAAATGTGCATTATTTGTTCCTTTTCTACATATATATCTGTATTTCTATTTTCTTTTCTAGTTTGAAGCTTATGGAATACATACAGACATTTCAATTTGCGATTACATAAGACAAAAATTGAAAAGAAATAGGAAAATTGTACATATTTGTGGTTTTGGGATTCGAATCAAGATCAATTAGCTCATACCCGTTGATGTTATCTAGAGCTACGTATCCCGAGAGCCCGGAGAGTCCAATCGAAGGCCATTCTAACGTTGCGGTAGATGAAATCGAATACAGCGGCGACGCGAGGCCACAAGCGGTTGAAGAAGCTACCGCCGGCGGGTCCGGGCGAGGTGTACATGGGCTGTAGGTAGGCCCACGCCGCCTGCTTCACGAGACGGTTCCGGATGCATATGTTGGATCCCGGTTGGGCTAAGTGTACCGCACTCGGCTTGGGGGAGTTGACCGCGACTGAGGGCACGAGTTCCTTCAGAGAAGTGTAGCTGTGTGATTTCGGTTTGATTGGTAACAGCTCCAGATCATCGGATGGAAAGGAGGATGTGGAGGAGGAAGATGAGGTGGTGGTTGTGGTGGTGACGGTGGAAGAGGAGCTATTGTGACCAAGGAATGTGAGCTTGGTCGGGACAATGTAATCTGAGGTGGAGGTTGAGTTCCTCCGTCGGATGAGAGGGAGTACTTCAGAGTGTGAGGGGTCGGATGCGAGGCTGTCCATGGCGGCGGTGGCGGGGGAGGGAGAGAAAGAGTGAAACACAGAGTTGAGGAGCGCAATTATTGGCATGGCGTGCGTTGCCTTTTATTTGGTCTTAAGGTTTCGGGCTAAATGAGAGTTGTTTTGGTCAATTTATGTATGTAACTGTTATAATAAATATTAAAAAAAAAATTAATAAAGACTATATTTGAAATCTTTGTATTACTAAATATATTTTTTAATTTAAAATAACATGTATAAAAAAAATAGTTTAGCATATTAAAAACTTTTCCAACTAAGACGAATTTACCTGAAATTGCATGCAATATTCCTTGAAATGTTAAGCCTTGACTGAGTTTTCAAACTATATTTGTATGTGAAAGTGTATATTTTTTATGAAATGGTCACCGATGACCTATATATATATATATATATATATATATATATGTGAAAGTGTATATTTTTTATGAAATGGTCACCGATGACCTATATATATATATATATATATATATATATATATATATATATATATATATATATATTACAATAGTTTCTATTTGAGGGGTAAATTGTTAATATGTATTTATGATACATAAAACAATATTAAGGTTCAATTTGGATAGAGAGATTTGATGGATTTGAATTACAAATTCTTAATACAAATTTATTCAAGTTGTTTGGCTAATGATTCGAATACACATTATTTAGAAAAAGTAAGCATCGAAAGACAAAATTGTTTCGAACACCGATAGGCACCCCTTCTTTCAAACAAAGAGAGGGGGCATGATTATTCAAATTTCATTTGATGTTCAGTGACAAATCCAAAGCTAAGCAATGGTCCAATCTAATTCCTAATTTAAAAAATATTAGCATGGAACGCAATTCTCGTTCTCGTCGGTCTACACGTAGAGACAAATAAATGAGAAGCTTCTCTGTATCTCTCTCCGATTATGACAAAAACTTCATTTTTTCTTGTCAGTGATTTTGTTATTATCCTTAACGAATTTATATTTAAAATATTGTTTGAAACTTGGACTAATGACTATAATTTAGGTGTTTAGAACCATTTTAAAAATCCATGTCAATCTAGATAATCTCAAGTAAATAAGGTTTTCTACTACTAATTTGTACATCAATTTTTCTCTCTCCAAAAACCTCCCAAAATTTAGCTATAATTTTTTTTTGGTCAGTAAATAAAATTATAGTATACCAACGAAGCTCAATACAAAATACAAATGCTTAAAGAGCTAAATAAAGCTATCGAAGCAAATAAAATCCTACTATATTCTATCCTGGGAATAAAATGTGCAAGCAGCGAAGGACATGTACCTGTACCTTCTGGAACATCGAATTTGTGTGACTACCTTCCCTTCAAATAGCTGTAGATTTCTAGATTGCCAGATCTGGTAGACTGTCGCACCCAGTCCCACTGTGCGAGCAGTTGCCCGACGATTGCGTCCCGCATATTGTTTCTTGAACCACTTGATAGCACTATGTATAGTGGTCATTTCTCGTTGCAACTGGAGCCAGTCTCGTACCCTGTTCCATAATGCCAAACTGTACTCACATCTGAAAATCAGGTGTTAATATGTATCGTTCTCATTAGAACAAAGTTTGCAAAACTTGTCCTCAACATAGCACAATCGATCAACTGTTTGTAGTTTCCCAAGGAGACCCAACCATAAAGTAAAAGCATGCTTGGGTAGGATGCCACGCTTCCAAACAATTGTGGCCCATATAACCTTAGATGATGGTGGTTTAAAGAAACTATAAGCACCATCCGTTTTTGTGCACCTATACCATTCGTCCAGTGTCTGTTGAACACTCTCTGGTTGCCCAAGTTCGGATAGAAGCTCATCCCGAAGCAATATGATGCGCTTAATCAATTGTGAGCCCGAGTGCTTAGGTACGCAATCCCACACTGTGATGTTATTCCTGGATAGGTAGATGTGGTGTATCCATCGTAGCCATATTGATTGTCTACTAGATTGGATATCCCATAATATTTTGGATAGAAATGCCTTGTTCCAACATCTCAAATCACGCAAGTCCGCACCCCCATCCCGTTTGGCAGTACACATTGACATCCAGTTGATAGGTGGGTGTTTAGAGTTCCAAATAAAGGAACGACATAGTGAGTAAGTATGATCAATAACCCCAAAGGGATAGGTAATGTAGAAAGCCAGAAGCATTCAACCCCTTGCAGAATCGATCTGATAAGTTCCAGCTTGCCAGCGTAGGACAGGGTACGCTTGGGCCATGAATGTAGCTTATTAGAAATAGCCATCATTGGGGTGCCATAGTCAGAGAAGCGAAGCTTTTCTACAGCCAAATGGATACCCAGGTAGTGAAAAGGTAGCACACCCTATGTGAACCCCGTAATCTGAAGCAACTGAGATTTCAACTGTTCGTTTATACCCGCTACATACATGGCAGACTTGAGATAATTGGCCTTTAGCCCATCACAAGAGCCAAAAGATGCGAGGCAGTTAGACATGATCTCAACAGAGCGGGTGTCCGCTTGCCCAAATAATAATAAATCATCGGCATAAGCAAGGTGAGTAATGCCCGAGGCAGCACATAATGGGTGAAAATTATAGTCAGAACCCAATGTGTCCTTACTGATCAGTCGAGATAAGTATTCCACACAGATAGCAAATAGGAATGGGGATAGAGGATCTCCTTGGCGGAGGCCTTTTTTCCTTTGAAATATCCAAAAATTACACCATTGATAGCCAATGAGAAGCTAGTGGTGGATACACTTTGCATAGTCCATTTAACAAACCAGGTTGGGAACCCAAGGCCAATAAAGACTGACTGTAAAAATTCTCAATTAACTATATCAAAAGCCTTTTGAAGATCAACTTTAAGAATACATCTTGGTGTTATCAGCAGTCGATCGGCCCTTAACAAAGGCACATTGTGCCAAGTTGATAACTGAGCTGAGCACCAAGGATATCCTAGAGGCCAGGATCTTAGAGATGATTTTATACACTGTGTTGCAGCAAGATATGAGACGATAATCATTGACATACGATGCATGCGTAGATTTTGATACAAGTGTGATAATTGTGTGGTTTAATTGCTTCAGTAGGCAGCCATTACGAAAGAACTCCATCACTGCTGCAGTGACTTGATATTGTGCAATGCTCCAAGATTTTTTGTAGAACTCAGAGTTATAGCCATCCGGCCCCGGTGCCTTTTCATCACCAATATCAAACAATGATGTACGGATCTCATCAATGGTCACATCGCAACAAGACTGGGACAAACATCATTTGTAAGTAATGGTCCAGGATGCAAGACATCAACATCAATCGGCTCACAGTGTGTTGATGTTCCCAATAAGTCCTTATAATAATCAATGAATTCCTTTGCAACTTCATCAATGCTTTCCGTAAAAAAATTATCATCATTACAAACTGAGGTGATGTTATTTCGCTTGCCATTACGCTTTGCAAGATCATGAAAGAATCTGGTGCATTTATCCCCATCTTTTAGGTATACACATTTTGCTTTTTGGGAGAAGAAAAGCCTCTCCGCATCCGCTAGTTGCCATGCTTGTTGTCGAAGTATCGTGCTTTGGGAATTATCCAAACTCGACCTCAGCAGCGGGTCACTCAAAAATTGAGATGATTGCATTTCCTCCAACGCTGATTTGGCATTACGGGCTCATGTGGAGATCTGTGAGAAGTGCAAATCATATAACTTCTATAATTCTTGCTTCAAAATTCTTTGTTTCCAACAAAGGATGTATTGGTGTGTACCATTCCTTTGCATATCCCAAACTGAAGAAACTGTATCCAGAAAAGATTCATGAGTAGCCCACATATTATAGAATTTGAACGACCTACTTACTCGGACACTTTTGTGGAGTAGTGATACAATACATGGTACGTGGTCGGATAGGCATCCCGGAGGAATAAATCTTGCCTCGGCGTTCCAATCCGTTAGCCACCAAGCTTCATTAACCATTTGCCCTATCAATTTTAGATAATATAGAGCTATTTGTCCAAGTGAAGTACCAACCACTAGACGACAGATCAGATAGGCCCGAGTCTAAGCAACACATGAGAGATCACGTGTTCAATAAGCTGTAATCGGCAACCCATTGAGGATTTCACCAGCTGTAAGTACACTAATGAAATCCCCCATAACTAACCACGGTCCTATAGTGTGGGAGCCCAGTAGACGAATGGCATCCAAAGCGGCCAACGATCACTATGGAGTGGAAGCCATACACAAAGATTGTGAGGAAGGAGATCCGTGTTACCAAACAAGAAACCAGATAGTGCAGGTGCTTAGCAGACGTTTCCAGAACCTCCACACAGACTGACTTAGGGTTCCAAAGTACCAAAATTTGACCCAAAGCATGAGATGAGTAGTTATTTGCTTGATGCCAAGTAGGAAACCGTATTCTCATCAATGATTCTAAGTTGTTATCTTGTAACTTAGTTTCAACCAGTCCAAAAATATCCAATCGTTGGGATTTGATAATATCCACAACACCTTTCTGCTTAAGGGGTTTGTGAGCAATTTTCATGGGTGAGGATGTGGCGAGTTGGCTCGCCCATCTTCAGATGTCATTTTGCCCTTTTTCTTCTTTTTAGTTTTACACACATCCTGCACATTCACATCATCAGCCCATGTGGGAGTTGAGTCTGAGTACCCAATAGCATGTCCAGAACCCTCGGTATGGGCACCATGACCCATATCAGTAGCTTGTATGCCCCCACACTCTTGTTCAGAACTATCGGTGCATGCTCTACCCGGCCTTGGTGGTGTAAGCACCCTAGTGGGAATCACCTTCTTCGGCCCCTTACCTGTGTATCCAGAAGCTGCAGGCTTACTAGCAACCCTGTCGGATGGCTCAATATCGCATGACTTACCAGTAGCGGTGGGCCCCAAAGTGCTTGCCTTAAAGTGACTCTAAGTGCCCGGTATGTTGGTGTTAATACAGTCCACAATATGGTCATTGTCTAAATCACCATTTGTGCAAGCTCTAGAGTGCCCGATGCCCTAAGATATTACAATCTGTGCAATAATCTGGAGCATTCTTAAATCTGATTTCCAGGTCCAATTCCAACCCTCCGGGGAAGGATGTGGGAACACACCGAACCAAATGGATAGACATGTCAACATCAACAAGTGCCCGGGCGTAATTAAGCCTTGCTTTTGTAGTAGTGAGTTCATCAGTGTATAGAGGAATGCCAACATAAGACAAGATGCGACTAAGTGCTTTGGCATTCCAGCATGTTGGGGGCAATCCCGGTAGTTTGACCCAAAGTGGAACCCGAGTCATCTCCTTGTCACTGAAGTCAAACAGGGTTGGCATTTTTTTCAAGATCAAACCACGCCCATAGACATGATATGGTCAGCGACTTGGGTGGGAGTGATAGTTTGACTCAAAGTGGAACCCGACTATTAAGAACTTTTTCCAAATCAGCATTAAAAGTGAACTTGAAAATAGGCCAGCCACTTGGGTGGGAGTGATAGCTGTGTTTGACTCCCCAAGTCATATAAATTTCTTTTAAGGCTTTAATACCTGGGAAATTACCTGCAAAGTACCCTACTAGGCAGTGCCCAACCACCGAGATGTCATCCACTTCAGATATGGGAACGCTGCACTTGTTATCTAGTATATCCGTCCGAGTAAGTGGGGTAAGATTAGGCCCACTCCTATTAGTTCTGAGTATGTACAAAGCTTTTCATGAATTGAAAAGCTTTGTACATACTCAGAAAAATCAATGGAAACTCCTTCCATGGAAATATGTATTATTGGCCGAACCACATAAACTCAGTGTCGTTTTTCTTGTGTTTTCATTATACATTTCATTGATGTCTTTGCTGTGATTGTTCTTGTGTGTATCTATCATTATTGTCTGTCTTGAAATCTGCTGTCAAAAGGAAAGTTCTTAGAGTTCTGTGAATGTTCTTTGATTTGTTCAAGTTTTGTAAGTGTTCTGGGGTGCAAGTGCTATCGGGTGATCACAATGACAGAATGGCGTGCATGTTAATTCTTTTTTTTTTTACAAAGTATCCAGGTTTGCGCCTTACTATTCCTTGGGTGAGACCCCGATCTCTCATGACCGCCACCAAGTAAATCGAGAGATGTGCACAGATGGCAGGTATCTGAGGGAGTGGACCAACATGATCCGAACACATGACAAACCCTCACAATATTTCAGTGGAGAATTTGTCCCACAATGGATTCGAACCTTCGACGTCGGGGGATTTCTCCCCACTTCACCTCAGCCTTACCAATCCGTCTATGCCCCTGGAGGCACATGCATGTTAATTCTTGATCAAGGAATTGAAAGATGCCCAATTCACAACAAGATGATTTTAAGTAGTGAGTTTCAAATTATTCTATCAAATATGAATTGGAAATCCATCATTACGAATTAAAAGAATTAAAAATGAAAGTCAGAGAAATTCAAATCCATTGAATAAAAAAAATGTAAATAAAATTTGGTAAAAATTGGAAATCCAAAATTAGCTAATCCTCTTGTCTAAACACTCCATTAGTGTTTTGTTTAGTCACATGTCCAACCTCAATAACTTAAAGGTACTTACCAATGCTCAAAATATAATGGCCGCATGTATGTTTAAGAGGGCCAAGTTTGTGACAAGGATTTGAGAAATACTAGGTACATCTGATTTAAATTTGTAGGAACAACAATAACTACTAATACTAAACTTTTAATCTCAATGAATTGGGGTAGAGTACATGAACAATGGAGAGAATCAAGTCAGCTCTAACACGTACGTCAGTCTTCTCCAATCGCTTCTATCAATCAGAATATGATCTTCAATCATCTTGAACACCAAATCTTTGCGTATAACTTCGAGCCATGCCTTCTTTGGTCGTCTTCTCGCTCTCTTGAAATGGCCGAAATCCATGGACTCCACTTGACGCAGAGGTGCATTGCTGGACCTACGTCGTACGTGACCAAACCAACATAAATGAGTTTTTTATATCTTCTCTTCTATACAAGCTACACATACTTCAGCTCGAATATCTTCGGCCTTATTGTAGGAAAAAGATTTTAAAAAAAAGAAAAAAAAAAGAGATTCCATATTAAGCCACATTAGATTAATTTGTAATCTACAATAATGATTCAAAAATTAACTTAAAATAATAGTAATAAAATATAAAATCCACTATAATGACTCGAAAAATAACTTAAAATAACAGTAAATAATTTAGAATCCACTACAAAATACAAAATAGATTTATCAAAAACAAACACAATGGATTTACTATCATGAATTTGAATCCTTAGTCTAATCCATCGATCTAAATGCAGCTTAAAATTACGAAGGGGAGAACATGGAACTAACAAAATAAAAGTATACCAAACAGTATTGTACTCCTACTAATGAAGGTAAAAGTATTTGTTTAATCACAACATTGGACGTAAATTTACGTAAATAAATTTTGCCTTAATCTAGTTTATTTCACTATTTATTATTGATGAATATAATAATCCTAATTCGTAGATAATTATTACACCTAAAAAAGTATATTATATAAATTTTATGCATTCTCTAAATGATCGATATTTATTTAACGTATTTTTTTATGATAATGATATTTCAATTCAATATTTAATTTTTTAAAATAAATAAAATTGTAAATATAATAATACTGATAAAATATTCTCAACAAAATCACTTTTCATATGGAGTGTCAATTTATCCCCATGTGATATCGATAGTATACATTTACTCAATTATGGTCTGTAAATATGTACTTATCCACTGTGATATTCCTAAAAAGTATTTTATCATATGTGGTTCGCAACTAGGCAGTTTATCCAATCCCATGTGGTATGCCTACTAGACACTTTACCCATTTATTGTTTGAAAATAGACATTTACCCACTATGATTTGTGAAAATAAGAAGTGTACCCTATGTAGTTTGTGAACTGCCTATTTTCACAAAGCCATTAGGTAAACTGCATATTTTCAAACCACAATTTGGTAAAGTGTCTATTAGGAATACCACATGAGGTAAAATGTATATTTTCAAACCACAACTGCGTAATATGTATATTTTGGAAAAACACAAGAGTTGGATGCCAATAACCCAACGGATAAAAGATTTTGAGGTTTAGACACGTTGTTCATGATTAAGCATATTGAGAGGCCCAACTCCAAATCTGAAACCCAAGCCCAAAAACCATATCTTTCTTACCCTTTCAAGTTTCAGGAGGATGGAGAGTCTGAAAGCCTCGGATTTCTAGCACGTTAAATGCAAGAATACTTGTCGTCATAACAACCATTATTTCTGTTATAAATCTTGCTCGATATCGAACTTCTTCAATAGAAAACGTAACTGGATATCCAAGATCATGCACAGCTTTAGCCTACTGTTCTAATTCTGATTCTTCTTCGTCTTACAACCCAAATTCCAGAATATGAAATGGAAACTGGAAATGACCAACTTGAATTCTATTCCTGGATGAATCATACAACAGATTCTTCTTTTGTTATTACCCAATTAAAATGATAACAGGGAACCCTCGACTTACTTTCTTGGATAATCCCAATACCGCAAGATTATATCGAATTTCAGCCTAATGTTGCATGCAAATAATAAGTCCAGTAAGAACTGATAATATGCATCATATGCCCAATCTTGTACAGAATGTAAATGGCAGAAAATAAAGATGAGCAAGAACTCAAGAGATTAAATGGTTCGGCCAAATACGCCTACGTCGTCCATGTGGAATGACATTTCACAGCAACGATTTGAGATACAATATGATTTACCACAGTACATGAATTCATCACAGATTCATTCCTCTCAATTACAATGAATCTTTCTTGCAAATTCCCTCATACTCATCATACGCTCCTATCTCCGTCACTTGGCTATCCGAAATTCCTTGCTTGCTCTGCTCTTTGAATTGGTCTGTGTATCTTTGTTTCTCCAGTCCTTTCACCCGAGCGTCTAGCGCTCCTCTTATAGAGTTAGACGAACTCCACATGCTCTACAAGTTTCAGGTTAAGTTGCAACCATTTATCCACCAAAAAAAACCACCCATGTCCAATTGCCCTTGCTTGACCAGAAGAAAACTTTCAGCCTATAAAAATGTTGCCCCATTGTATAAGAAGACAAATATTCAATAATTTCAAGGATGAATCCCTGCATTGATTAGGTGTTTTCTGCGACTATGAATACTCTGTTAAGCTTTGGCCTAAAAATTATAGAAAAAATTGTATAACACTCCGTCAAAATTTCCGACTAAAGGCCGGAGAATTTTTCGAGAAGCTTTCTACCCTGCATTCCAGCACTTTTGCGAAGTTGATAGCAAATTTTGGAGCAATTTTAAAGCATAAAATTATAAAATCTGAAATATGAAGTGCTTTCAAATACTAAATATTACAAAACCAAATGATAGATATATTCCGAAATCGGTTATGATAACTAGTGAAAATGCCCTTTCAAGGGGAACTGTTCTTCTGATTCATTCAGACTCAGGAGTGCCTAGCATGTATCAACCAAGTTCTTTGATGTGTCCCGTGGATTGCTTTCTGCATTAATTGATAGTGGCTCTCTTTGGTAATATTTCTTCATGATCATCATAAATGATTATATTGGGCCTCTAAAGTAGGCTAATGTAAAAGGTAGCAAATCAGATGTAGCAATTAGGGGTTGGTTATTTTTGGCTTTCTTTTTGGTGAACATATCCGTCCCTTTACTTATAGTGGCGAATGACATGGTTCGTAACATCGATCGCAGAATGACCTGAACGGCCATTTCTTAACGAGAACGGTAACCACTGTGGTGAAATTTAAGGACAAAATGTATGTGTAACTATAACGGTAATTTCACAGCTTTCTCATAACAGAATGACGAGTTGTGAACAGGGGCATAACTAGGAATGCCAAATTGGGGGGGAGGGGGCGCTGAGCATAAAAAAATAAACGTTATTTAATATGTTAATTTATATTAAAAGTGGTAAAATTGTACATGTTTTAGTATGAAAATAATATATTATGTTTCATAATTATTCATATAAGCATCTCATTCGCATCCTTGTTAGTTATTGTTTAATAGTATCTTTCTCCTCGTCCATAAGTTTTAATCGTCACTTCATTCACAATCTTTTGTAAACACTGATGGGCCGGGGTGGTGGGGGCTAGGGTGACTATAGTTCCGCCCCTGGTTGTGAAACCTTTTTATTATTATTATTTTTTTCAATATTTCTAATTTTTTTTATTAAAAATTGTCTAAATTATTTAATTATTTTATTTTTAATTTAGAAAACTTAGCAACAACAATCGTGACTGTTCCCCGAAATATCAATGAACTAGAACAGCAGTCTCCACGACTGTATCGGCTAATCATGGTACTCATATATTCTATTAGGACTATAATGTTTAATTTGAAGGAAATTTTTCCTAATATTAGTGATTCTTGCACTATTTGTGGCCACTAAGTCCTTGGTGTTTGTCTCTCTTACATTGACGGAGAGAAAAATTCATCGATCATTCAGAGGCCTTCTAGACCCTACTAACTAGGTTGTGTTGAGCAATCCTCGCTCCAAGCTGTGCCCAGTTCGGGTAAACAAGAGGCAAATTTCTCAGCTAGGTTGTCCCACATCGACACATCCGATATAATTGGACGATACAGAAAATATTAAAATAGCCAAAAATACTTATATGGATCGCGGGTTTATAAAGACCAAGATAAATAAATATATATGTCTATGTTTGTACGTGTGTTGGTGTTTGTAAGATTGAGTGTATAGAAATGAGACCGTAACATAACCTTGCACTGATGCACACAGATAAGATGCATAAATCAAGAAATCGTCATTAGCTCTATTATTTAGCTGAGTCAGGGAGTTGTGGAGGCTCGACGTCATCTACTATATATCTTTGTCAGATTGACTTGTATTCTTATTATATCTGTCTTTTGCAATATTTTTCTAGCTAATATGTGTTTTTTCTTCCTTGTTCAGAAAAAATTAAGTACTAGTTTTTATCTATTGGTGTTGTAATTTGTTTTAATTATTATTATGTCAAAATATGGTTTTCTTCTGATACCCGTACGGGTCAAACCCATTAAAAACTTACGGGTCGAGCCCAAACCATGGATCAAGGTCAGGGGACAAGGTACGGGAAGGGCGAAGCCAGCCTAGCATAAGGCGAGCCTCGCAGCTCGCCCGCTCTAAGGGTCGAGCTGCGCACCCACCCCGCAAGAGGCACTGTGCTCACCCCGCGAGAAAGGAGAGTACCGTCCCTACCTGCTCGCCCGCCAGACAGGGATGAGCTGCCTTGCATGCTCGCCCGCCAGACAGGGACGAGCTGCACACTCGCCCCACCAGACAGGGATGAGCTGCCTTGCATGCTCGCCCGCCAGACAGGGACGAGCTGCATGCTCGCCCGCCAAACGGGGACAAGCACCACAGCTCGCCCGCGTAAAGCCAGCTGTGGTGCTCGCCCGCGTGATGGGTGAGCCGCGTACTCACCCGGCGAGGCGGGTGAGCCTCGCAGCTCGCACACAGGGCATCGCAGCTCGCACACACGAGGCACAAGCTGCGATGTTCTCCCGTGCGAGGAAAAGTTCGATGCCACCCCTCGCAGATGCCTCATGCTTGCAAAGTATGGGGTCGAGGCTCACTCGTGTTGGGCGAGCTAAGCTTTGTAGCGCAGCCTCGTGAATTAGATTCAACGTATAACCCATATCTCCAAGTACAAATCGAATCATAAAAGCTGCAAGCATATCATACCATGAAAGCGACATTCTCTGGCACCCGGCATAAATCGGATCGCAAAAGCTGCAAGCCTATTATACGGAGAAAGTGACACCTACTCGTCTTCAGCCCTAAGACCCTGGTCCCCACCTTTAGCTTCAGAGGATGTTCCCTAGGCTCCTGACATACGGTTAAAGGTTGTCCCCTTTCCATCTCCTTATAAATATCAGGTTTGTCGACAGGAATAAGGTATTCACTCTTCTCACAACTTAAAGTTCATCCCGTTATTCTTTTCTTTTCCGATTTCTGACTTGAGCGTCGGAGGGGCTCCGCCGGGACATCCTTCCGGCACCCTTCTCACGCTTGTTCGTAATTTCAGGCATCACCGGCACTCGAAGCCATTATTGGAGTTGCTCCCAGCACCCTTCGTCCACCGGAAGGAAGACGTATCATTTTTAGTAAGCATCATTTGGCGCCGTCTGTGGGAAATTGAGCAAAGACGTTGATATGGCAGGAAGAAGAGGAAGTAGAAGAACAGTTACGGCGGAATCTCGCCCAGGAGGAAGGACTGAACAACCGCCTCCGGTGGAGAACGTGGGAAACATGACTATGGAACAACTAGCCCAGTTCATCACCACCGCCGTAGCCGAGGCTATAAAGCAAAACCAACCCCCACCTCCTGACGGACCATTGCCGAACCATGAGGACAATGCTGAAGTCCAGCAAAGTCACGCGGAGGAAGCCAATCCCACCCAAGGTGGCGGGGACTCGGAGATGCACCAGAGGATGGAAGACATGTGGAATGAGATCCAAGGGTTGAGACAACATGTCGGGGAAAAGGCCTACACCCACAAGAAAGAAAGTCCCTTCTCCCAAGCCATTTTGGAGGAGGAGCTACCATCTAACTTCCGACAGCCTAACATGGGAGAGTACGATGGGAGCACCGACCCCGAGGACCATTTGGGGAGATTTGATAATGCGGCCTTGTTGCATCGATACTCCGACGGAGTCAAGTGTCGGGTATTTCTGAATACATTAGTAAGGTCGGCTCAGCAATGGTTCAACATGTTGAAGCCTAGCTCAATAATGTCCTTCAACGATTTCAGCTCAGCTTTCTTGCATCAATTTGCAAGTAGCAAAAAATATCAAAAGACCTCACTCAGTTTGTTTGTCATGAAACAACAAGATCAAGAATCTTTGCGAGAGTTTACCCGACCTGTCGTGGTTACGCCCGACAGAGGATCAGTCGAGCTGCGGTTACGCCGAGCTCATTCGCCTTGGTTACGCCAAGTGCCGTTCAGGGGTGTTTACCCGACCTGTCGTGGTTACGCCCGACAGAGGATCAGTCGAGCTGCGGTTACGCCGAGCTCATTCGCCTTGGTTACGCCAAGTGCCGTTCAGGGGTGTTTACCCGACCTGTCGTGGTTACGCCCGACAGAGGATCAGTCGAGCTGCGGTTACGCCGAGCTCATTCGCCTTGGTTACGCCAAGTGCCGTTCAGGGGTGTTTACCCGACCTGTCGTGGTTACGCCCGACAGAGGATCAGTCGAGCTGCGGTTACGCCGAGCTCATTCGCCTTGGTTACGCCAAGTGCCGTTCAGGGGTGTATACCCGACCTGTCGTGGTTACGCCCGACAGAGGATCAGTCGAGCTGCGGTTACGCCGAGCTCATTCGCCTTGGTTACGCCAAGTGCCGTTCAGGGGTGTTTACCCGACCTGTCGTGGTTACGCCCGACAGAGGATCAGTCGAACTGCGGTTACGCCGAGCTCCTTCGTCTTGGTCCAGTCAGCGGAAGTCAGGAAGTTTGACCCTAAATAGGAAGGGCACTACATGTTGCTCAGAAGGTGAGCTCTCGGGCATACTACTCAGAGGATGCAGAGAAAAGGAGAAGCTGAAGTCCTAAACGCGTTTCAACTTGTTAAGTATTATTCGTAGACGTGTATTTCTGATATATGATCTCGTGACAACAAATTTTTAAATAAAAGTTAAGGTCCGCCCTGACCACGATGAAAGTTGCTCTCCCTAATTGCGATAAACGTAAAGATCTGCCCTGACGATAAATATTAAAAGTCCACGACTGATAATGAGTGCTGACTGAGCAGAGCTCAGATCATGCGAGTCATTTGCTCAGGATTATTGTCCTCACAGGTCAGTCTGTTTTATGTTTATAATTCTTGTAAAGTTATGAATTATGTCAGCCCTGTTCTCACTCTTACTAGGATAACAGTTTGGCAAAACAAGCTTTTCATTAAATAAACACTGATTACAAGATAGTCAGACATCCCGATCTATGAAATCAGAAGGGATGTTAGCCACGATTGCCTGAAGATCCAAGAAGTCATCCGGGTCTCGATCCTCGGGAGGGAAGCCTTGCGCCTTGAATTGATCTTTACAGCCCTCAAAGCCGAGATCGAGGAATCGGAACGCCTTCGCTGCAAGGAGCCTCTTGAACTCCTCCGACTTTAGGAAGGCCTCTTTTCGACCGATTTCTCCGGAGACATAGGTCTCCAGCTCTGAACGGGCGTGGCTCAGCTCCGCAATAGAGTTGGTCAAGGCCGTCTCTTTCTCCACCATGGCCGAACGGAGGCGACCGACCTCAGCACGATATTTGGCCAGCTCCGTCTCGACCGTCGTAAGTCTTGCATGGGCCTCTTTCAACTCAGCATCTGCAGCCTCAGCCCGGTGCGTAGCGTCTCGGGCTTTCTTCTTGGCGTTTGATGAGGCTTGGCCATAGTTGGACCCCCTCCGGACGCTTTCACGTAGCATTAGTAAGCCCTGGGTAAAGATGGTCAGGTAAGAGGGTAAAACATAAAGGAAGGTAAGGTAAGAGCATTTACCGATAAAGCGCGGGACAACCCTTCCTGGGCCAGAGGTCTCCACTTCATCCCTGCCATAACTTGTTGATCCGCACCCGTGGTAATGCACTCCAGGATCTCAGCCGGTAGTCCGGAGGTAGCACCGGTAATCAAGCTGGTGGACTGAGTATACTCCACGGGGAGGCCAGGGGAGCCTGGACCGGCAGTCCGAGCCGATTGCGGGCTTTGAAGGGATTCAAGCGACGTTTCAGCTCGCGGCCCTGGGGAGGTTGCCACCTCTTCTCGGGTTGAAGCTCCCGGGGTTTTTCCACCCCTTTTTCTTTTCAGCAACAAGCTGCGATCTCCCCCGCTCTCTTCCGACTGAAGAATGACTATTGGGGAGGCCCGGGGAGCGATTGGGGGCGAAGGGGCTCGCTCTTCAGCACGGGACTCAGGGACGGCTTTACCTTTCCCTTTCTTCTGAGAGACCATCGCAGAAAGCATCTGGTTGAACGACATGTTCCCTGCGCAGAAAAAAAAAAAATATATATATATGTAAAATAAAAAAAAAAAGACATAAATAAAGAGAGCAGGAAGAAAGTACTCAGTTTAGAAAGGACGCACCAGGGGGAGGACTAGCTGGGTAAGAGCTCAGCCTGTATCGCCTGAGTACGTCCTCTCGGATTAAGATAGTTGTATCATATTGTCGACCCCCAATGGCTGACATAACCTTCTGGTAGAAGATATCTTCTTTGTATCGATGCGGGAGAGAACGACCCGGGGGAAGAGAATCTCTCCAGGCCATAGGACAAGACCAAGGTTGGGGCGGCCTAACGAAGAAGAATGTTTCTTTCCATCCTTTGTGAGAACTTGGGATTTTCTCCAAGAACTTACACGAGGGCCTCGATCCAAAGTAGAACAGACCAGGAAAGGTGGTGTTTTTAACATGGAAAAAGTAATGTAGAAGAGGAGGAGAGAATGGGAGGTTCAAAGATTGGAACAGGGCGGCAGCAGCAGCCATGCTCTGGTAGGAATTGGGACTGAGTTGGCTAAGTGAAACACAGAAATAGCTGGAGAAGATCCTGATACAAAGCAGGAATGGGGAAGCGTAATCCACTCCTAATTTGTTCAACAAAAAAAGGAAAGAAGCCCAGGGGTGGCAGATGGGGACGATCCCCCGGCCTAGGTATTTGTACCTCGTGGTCGGGAGGAATGAAGTGAGAACGAAGAAGAACCTCCGCCTCAGCCGAGACACGTGAACTAAGGACCTCGTACCACGGTAGCCCAGCCCGCACCAGATCTCGAGGATCAACCTCGAAGTTCTCGGGGGAGGGGTTACGAGCGGGCAAAGGAGGAACCTGGAGAAGGGGAATGGCAGTGACAATTGCCTCTGCAGGGCCGCTCCGGGTAGGGGAGCTCAAAAGCCCAGACCACGTGGCATCTTCGGCCGAGCCCCTAAAGGCGGCCCCGGAAGTAGAGGATGTGGAAGTAGACATAAAAAGTAAAGTTAATTAAAGCAGAGGCGGAGAACTTACAGAAGGTTAGCGTGCGATTGAAGCGGAAGTGAACGAATAGCGAGAGAAAAGTGGTGAAAGTGAGGCGGAGGGGCAATTTATAGATGGCCAACGGATTGGGCCACTAGGGCCAGGCCCATTTCAATGGCCAGGATCGAGGGAGTTCAAACGTCGCAAGAGTGGATGATGACGCGTGGCAGCCACATCAATTGGGTGTACATCAACGGTCACATCTGGCTGACAACCTGTCTTGTCAGGGGTTAAGAATTTGAAATCTGACAGCTCGGTACGGGCCTCGAGCTCAAAAGGATAGCCAAGAACGTTACTCTAGCTAGACTAGAGGGGGATACTCATGATATCCGGGTAGGAGGTTAGTCCGGTCTCGGCCCTTATTCAGGCATAACCTCGCCCGCGAGTGCTCAGCTCGGTAAGCATGAGCGCCAGCCTCTTCGGCCCCTCCTAAATTTAGATCCGGGGTAACACTAACTATTGATCGAACTCAAGACCAATGGGTAAGAGGGAGTCTTAGGAAGCGAAGCTGCGGAAACCGAGGAGTTGACTGCTCGACTCGTCAAGACCATGCGCATCCACCAACATCATCATCTGGACAAGTTCAAGTCAATCATGCGAATACTTGAAAGATTTGGAAGAAGCTAAACTAAAAATAAGTGGTGTGGGGGAGTGGTTCGACGTCCACTCCAAAACCGTTCGAGTGACCCGTGGGATTGTCATCCGCATCCGAGCTTTCACCTTCGATTTAGCTCAGTATTTGATGGGGGAGTAGTGATACCCGTACGGGTCAAACCCATTAAAAACTTACGGGTCGAGCCCAAACCATGGATCAAGGTCAGGGGACAAGGTACGGGAAGGGCGAAGCCAGCCTAGCATAAGGCGAGCCTCGCAGCTCGCCCGCTCTAAGGGTCGAGCTGCGCACCCACCCCGCAAGAGGCACTGTGCTCACCCCGCGAGAAAGGAGAGTACCGTCCCTACCTGCTCGCCCGCCAGACAGGGATGAGCTGCCTTGCATGCTCGCCCGCCAGACAGGGACGAGCTGCACACTCGCCCCACCAGACAGGGATGAGCTGCCTTGCATGCTCGCCCGCCAGACAGGGACGAGCTGCATGCTCGCCCGCCAAACGGGGACAAGCACCACAGCTCGCCCGCGTAAAGCCAGCTGTGGTGCTCGCCCGCGTGATGGGTGAGCCGCGTACTCACCCGGCGAGGCGGGTGAGCCTCGCAGCTCGCACACAGGGCATCGCAGCTCGCACACACGAGGCACAAGCTGCGATGTTCTCCCGTGCGAGGAAAAGTTCGATGCCACCCCTCGCAGATGCCTCATGCTTGCAAAGTATGGGGTCGAGGCTCACTCGTGTTGGGCGAGCTAAGCTTTGTAGCGCAGCCTCGTGAATTAGATTCAACGTATAACCCATATCTCCAAGTACAAATCGAATCATAAAAGCTGCAAGCATATCATACCATGAAAGCGACATTCTCTGGCACCCGGCATAAATCGGATCGCAAAAGCTGCAAGCCTATTATACGGAGAAAGTGACACCTACTCGTCTTCAGCCCTAAGACCCTGGTCCCCACCTTTAGCTTCAGAGGATGTTCCCTAGGCTCCTGACATACGGTTAAAGGTTGTCCCCTTTCCATCTCCTTATAAATATCAGGTTTGTCGACAGGAATAAGGTATTCACTCTTCTCACAACTTAAAGTTCATCCCGTTATTCTTTTCTTTTCCGATTTCTGACTTGAGCGTCGGAGGGGCTCCGCCGGGACATCCTTCCGGCACCCTTCTCACGCTTGTTCGTAATTTCAGGCATCACCGGCACTCGAAGCCATTATTGGAGTTGCTCCCAGCACCCTTCGTCCACCGGAAGGAAGACGTATCATTTTTAGTAAGCATCATCTTCGATCACAGGATTTTGTTCATTTCCTCAATTGCCTTTACACAATCTTTTTTTTTTTTTTGCTAATACTAGTGTGATCATCATTCTATACATACATATATACAGTGGCAGACACAGAATATTTGTTTAGGGAGACAAAAATATAAACATAAAAATGCAGGGCAAAAAAAATTTAAGGGGTCAAAATAAAATTTTAGGAGGCCAAAATATAATTTTTAGATTGTAAAATGCTATTTTTAAAAAAATGCAGGTAATAAAAAAAATTCCATGGGGATAAATTTTGCATTATACTTTCTAAAATGTCTGGATAAGCACATGCAAGAAGTGAACTGAGAAAACAAATCTTACTTAAACAATATAATAGCGTTCTTAATTAATCCCGATAACCCCATTACTCTACACGACTCACATAAATCTTTTCCAAAAAAATTAAATAAAGGAAGGAAAAATAGCCGCCAGTACTTACACTTATAAAAATTTAATTTAATTTAATTCATTTTGGCTCTTTTATGCAGGTATCTGAAATATTATATGATCTAATTAATGACACTTGTAATAATATCAATATTCTTTAGATATAATATGATTTACAAAAAGGATTCCCCCACTAACTTTTTGTTGGTCCCCTATCACAAAAGATTCTGATATCATTATTGTGTTTAGGAGATTCTAATTATATGGTTTATAGCAAACATATTAACTAATTTTTTTTTATTTATCTATGAGATTTTGATTTCGAAAAGTCAATTTTTTTTATTTTAAAATTTTTTAGCAGTGCCATACCTCAACTATATCTCCGTATTACGAAGACTAATTCATTACAACAACTAGTAAGTCTTTAATCCCAAAAATTAGGGGAAGCTATATAAATCATATAAGAAATTACGGTTCATGATATGAGAAGTGACCGATTTTTTCATCTGGCTGTCACAGCTCTACCCTTCCCTCCTCATTTATCTTGGATTGAGAGAGACATCGATACATATCACGGGTGATCTATATTATTGGCAGAGTTTACGATGACTAATTCATTAACAAAGAAAAATTAATGTCCCACTGATCGATTAGTGGCTAACTCTTGTAATCCATAGAATCAAATGATATCTTCTTTTAAAGAAATTAAAGCAAACATGATAAACCTTTATTTTATAATTTACAATAAAGTAGGAAGTATAAAAATTTATATATACATTTCATGAAGTTATGAAAATTAAATTATGTCACGCACTTTCCATTCACGTCCAAAATATCGACTCATCTTCAATTAATGACAATATATGTGTGTGTTGCATTAGTCATGCTTCTTTTGCATTGTGGTTGAAGAAATTAATACGTTACCAATTTATATTTTGTTTTAGAGGAAAATGATATTATCATTTTATTAAAGGAGTGATTACAAAACCATTAAAAAAAGGCATATCTGAATCTAGGAGTGTCAACGAACCGAATCGAGCTAAATATGCAGAAAATTTTAAGGTTCGAATTATGCACGAAATGGTTATATTTGAGCTCGAGTTCGATTCGAAGTTCGAATAGTTTTAAAAATTTGGCTTGAGTTCGACTCGAATCAAAGTTCGCTTCGAAAATATTCGAACATGTTTACGAGCTATTCGAACTATTGCTCGAAAATAAATACCCGAAAGGCTCGCGAACTATCGAACAAACTAATTTGGGCTCAAAAAAAATTCGAACATGTTTGTGATGACCAGGGATTATAGATGTTAATCCCGGAGTGTTAATAACCCCTAAAGTTGTTTTACGTGGCGATTTGGAGTTAAATCGTAGTGTTGGGCCTTTCGGGCTCGTCTATTTGAGTAGTTGGGATCGTTGGATCCCGAGGTTGAGATTGTATTATCATTACGGTGTAAAACCTAAGAGTTGGGTTTTTGATGTGTCTCGGGATCTGGGGTGCTTTGTGTGGGCACCACTAAGGGGTTTTGGAGTTAGAGAGAGAATTTTTGAAAACAGATGATTTTTAATGAATCATAATGTATTTGTGAGGCTATTGATATTTTGGGGCTTTTTGGCTATATATACCAAGTCGACTCGATATTTCGTCATTACCTCTTCTCTCTCTCTCTCCCCGTTTAACCCCCAAACCCTTCCCTCTTTTTCCCCTTCAACCAAAGTGGCCGGAAGCTCGTGTTAGGAGCCGGTTTTCTTGGATATGATCAGGTATTCATCTTCTCCTCGCCTTTAGCTTCGTTTTGATTGTGATTTCGCGCTAAATGGTTGAGTTTTTGGTTTTGGGAGATTTTTGTAAAATCTTGAAATCTTTTAGATTTGTGTTTAAATGGATTATAACCCTTGTTAAGTGTACTAGGGTGTCAGTACGTGGTTATTTTCGAGTTTGGGGAAGTTTGGGTAGGTTTGGTGGAGGTTTTCAAGGTTTTAAAAATGGTGATTTTCGGGGTCGCACAGCGACCGATCGATCGGTGCAAGTGCGTAGCGATGGTCGGTTATTTCGATCTTTAGCGATCGATCGGTAGGAGCGACCGATCGATCGGTGGGTGGCTAGCGATCGATCGGTAGCTGGACCGATCGATCGGTGCAAAGCCGTAGCTTAAAATGTTTTTGTGAACAGTTACCGATCGATCGGTAATGATTACCGATCGATCGGTAGGGCGATTTGGAAAAAAATGATTTTTGGGGTCCTTCCTCGGGTTTTGGGGAGCGATTATCGACCATTTACTATTTAATCATCGTGTTGGGGTGATAGTGGTCGAATTTCATGCTTACGCATATGTATTTGGGATTGCTCATTGATTATGAGTTATTGGAATTGTGTTTAGCACATTTATTCATCGGACCTCGGGACTGAGGCAACGTTTGGTCTTGGACTACGAAGATTTAAGGTACGTGCGACGTACGAGCATTTCTTTATATGAGAGCATTTGTGAAATCCATAATGTATTTTGATTGCATTGATAGTTGTACGTATGATTATATATATGTGTTGATGTAGTTATGGAACGACCCAATCTTGACATCGCCGCCACAAGCGTGCGTGATACTAGAGTGGTATAACTTTACAAGATATATGGGGTACTGGGTTTATAAGACTATTGTAGGGCATTTGAGATGCCTGATAATGGCCGTAGAATCATGTAATCATCATAAGACATTTGAGATGTCTGAGTATAAAGGGGAATTGGTGAAATAAATGCGAGGCATTTGAGTTATCTGTGATTGATAGCGAAGTTGAGAAATCAGTATTGATAATGAGATATCTATATTTGCATGTTTAATGATTTGGAATCACTATTTGTTGATATTCGAGAATCAGGCAATCGGTGAGTTAATCAATGCGTTGATTTACTGATTTTTGAGATTTGATGAGTTTGATGATTGTGAGAACATGGACAGTACACGGAATCCCGGATGAGGACGTTGCCATCCAGGGAGTATCATTTAAATTCATTAGTATTTACTTTGTTGTGAATTATGAATTTCATTATTGTGATTATGGGATTTTGTGTATTGGTATGCTCACCCCGTTGGGGGCTGTCTCTGTTGGGGCAGGTGAACAGGTACATCGATGGCTGTGGAGCAGAGCTCGAGCTATTGATTGGATGTACTCCTAGGATCGTGTTACCAGGGCTTGATGGAGCACGGTATCGTATAGAGTACTTATATACACCCGAGGGTTATATATACATTATGATGCTCGCATGTGAGCACGGTTATACTTGTATATGGGTTGTATACAAAGGCATGAGCCTTTCTCTCTTTCATTCTATGTTGCATGCAATTAAGGGTAGAATTGCTAATGATATGAGAGTCATTGGTGTATTATGTGGGTGTTGAAACCCACTTATGTTGTCTTATGTGTGGTGTCTTCCCTGGCTGGGAATTTGCTTAGTGTTGCTATATTCTGCTGGGTATGTGTTTTCCCTGGCCGGGAACTATATTATGTGACGTGCTTTTACTTCGGGATGGCTCTATTTATGGGGAGACTCTGCCCAAATTTTCATAAAAGTCCACGATGTGAAAAGTGGTTTAATGGGGACGGAAATGGGCGAAATTTATGAGTCTATTTATTGGTGGAGATGATCTTATAACGTTGAATATTAAAGAAATTTTGTAATTGTCATTCAATGTTAAAGCATCATCTGAGTTTCCCGATTGATTTGTATAGAAGCATGTGCCACACATAGTGGTTAATACACTAATAAAGGGGTTAAGGGCTAGGGGTCCTTACAATGTTCGAGTTCGGCTCGAATTCGAACATTTTGAATACGAATCAAATATTTTTTGAGCCAGCTCGAAAAGTTCGTGACTATGTTCGATTCGTTTACACTCCTATCTGAATCACCTTCACAGTCTTGTATCACATCTCTAGCTAGTCTATGTGCAAGATCATTTCCAGTCATATAGATAAACATACTAGAAAAAAATTGAAATAAATGTTTAGAAGAATGAATTTTGTCAAATATGATGCCAGCTTTAGGTAACGGCTTGTCCTTACAATCGATGTCTTTCACCAGAGCTATTCAATCATCTTCCAGCATAATATTAGGCCAAGATCAAAAGAGAGGGAGAGCCAATTCTACCATAGACTTTGCAGCTAAAGCCTTCGCAACCTCTGGACTCAGTTGTCCCATCACTCGCCTACTCTTCCAAGCAGCCACCCTACCATCTTCATCCCTTGTCATTACTCCTAATCCAACATAGGATGCTTTATTTACAACATCATCATAACTGATTTTAATGATGCCATGTGGGGTTCTTCTTGTCTATTGCTCCATGCGAATAGGTATCCATAGTATCTAGTGGTGTCAAACGGGCCGTGCAGACAAGGCACGGCCCGTTTAATCGTGCCGGCACGATTCAAAAATGGGTCGTGCCGTGCCGGCCCATTTCCACAAGAGGCCGGGCCCGGCACGGCCCCAACGTGCCGTGCCATGGGCCGTGCCGTGCCGGCACGGCTCATTTCAAGTTTTTTTTTTATTTTTTTAAATTTTTTAGCTTAGCGATCGATCACTACAATTAAAAAATAATAATTACTATTTGTACCGTGCCGTGCCGTGCCGGCCCACGGGCCGACACCCTATAGCCCGGCACGGCCTATGCTACAGTGCCGTGCCTGGCAAGGCACGGCACGGCACGGGCCGGCACCCTATGGCCCGGCCCGGCCCATGCTACAGTGACAGGCACGGCACGGGCCGGCACCTTATGGCCCGGCACGGCCCATGCTACAGTGCCGTGCCGTGCCGTGCCGTGCCGCTCCGTGACGTGCCGTTCGTTCCGTTTGACGTCTCTAATAGTATCCTAAATCCTGCAATCCCACTATTGGTCAATACTTCCCTAAAGTTCTTCATTCTTAATTTCTTTTTAGTTAGTCTTAGGCACAACTTTTTGAACTGAAGAAGTAGACACTATGATAGATTTTCTATAATGACCCCATTAAATCCTCCAATATGACCACGGAATGGATTTTGTCTAAATCGAAGAAAGGAGAAATTTGATGTGATGTGTACAAATCGAAGATGGTAAATTTTAATGAATTATCGAACACGTACAATTTATATTTCTTGAAAAATCATAATATAGAGTTTTTTTTTAAAAATGGATCATTGACAGCTCGGTCAAACTACAAGAAAGGAAGTCGCAAAGAGCTGATTCTCTTCTAGCAAGGTGTGTTTATAATTACTTATTTAAAATATATTTGTAATTATTTATTCAAAGTATTTTTATATTGCTTATGTTTAAAGTTGAAAAAGTTGATTTTAAGCAAAAACATTGAGTGTTAAAATAAAAAAGCATCTTAATGAATTTCAAATTATTACAAAATTATCACTATATAAATAACAGTGGTGAAAATCGTCTCATTATCTACTTCTCTGCTTCTGCTTTTACCTGCATATTTTTAGATAAGCAATAACAGAAGTAATAAAATAAAACACTCAAAATCTATTTTTTTGTCTGAAAAGCTGATAAACAGTTTTGAAAAGCAATCGCAAACACCCCCTTAAAGCATTTCTAGGTTGATTCTGCTTAAAGTTGGAAAAAAAGTTGTTTATAAGCAAAAAAGATTGAATGTTTGCTATTAAAATTTTAAAAAAATCAGCTTAATGAATTTCAATTAAGTACAAAATTGTCAGCACATAAGTTAAAGTAGCCAAAGCAAGTCATGACTTGCTTATCTGATTCTGTTTTAACATGCTTTATTTTAGAGAAGCAATAGCAGAAGCAAGAAAATCAAACAACTGAAATCTATTTTTTTGGTTTGAAAGCAGATAAGTCCTTCTGAGAAGCATTTGCAAACACCATCTTACTCGAACTTTTAATAAGAAGTGTGTCTATACACACATATATATATATACATATATATATATATATATATAATTTGGTTATTCTTTAATGTCAAACCATTGCATATAATTTTTAATTATGTTATCAAAATATTCTTCTAAAATTCCCAAATAATATTTTCAGACTAAGAAAAATATGCCAAAATCCTTGATCTTTTTGGTTAGATATGATGGGTGATATTTGGTGCCACTAAAATGATCTTCCACCTTAATTTTTGTTTCCTTTTAGTGTGGTGGTCTCTACACGTGTGCATTTCAGCCTCAAAAATGGTGGATCGCCTTTTTTTGTTTTGGAAATGTTCAGACATGATAATTAGCAAATTAGAACGTGGGTAAAAAAGAGTTCGAAACTTTTAATTTTTTTTTTTTTTTTAAAAGTAAACTTTTGCACCACTACATTATCTGCTTTTAGAAGTGGAGATATTTGGCTCCCCCTACTCTCAATTCACTAACCATTACTTAGTTTTTAGCTTCGAAATATATATATTCATTCCTATTTTAAGTAATATTACGAAAAATAACATTTGTACAAAAAAAAGATGTTTGAAAATGATAAGTTCAAATTTATAATTTTTTTTTAAATAATTATAAGTACAATTACAAAAATCAATAAGTTGAAAGTTCAAGCCACGCAACTATACCTATCAAAATACAATAATTACAACATTCCTACACTAAATGTAGACCATGTAGACGAAACTCATATACATGGGACTTTAACCCAATCTCTCCTAAAAATTGGGGTCTTGGGGCCTAAATTTATAATTTAGTATTAAATTACAAGTCCTAAATCATATAATCACCCTACCCCTCTTCGTGCTCTGGAGCTTCGGTTAGGAACTGGCGTATTGAATGCTAATATGATGCTCTAAGACGTATTAAGTTTCACTAAGTTGCGCTGAGTTATATTTAGTCGCGCACTGACGATCCGGTCATGATCTGTCACATTGAGTTCACATGCAACGCTTTACAACTAAGTTTTATCAAGTCATGTATTAAGTTTTATTAAGTCGTGAACTTAAATGTTAGACATTCTTGATTTTTTAATATAAGTTATTTTTTATAAATTCATACTATTACAAAACATGTTGAAACACGTGTAATATCTGGCTTCATTTTTCGAATTCATTACCTCATGACCAAATATCAATATTTTATTTTTATTTTCACTCTCTAAAATATATTTTTCGGAGAACAATAAGTATCCCTATTAGGAAAGCGATCAAATAAAATATTTGTATTGCATTGCAAATAATATAAAAATGATATATGTTTTGTCAAATATGATGTATATTATATATATATATAATTTGAAAATTGACGTATTCACATATTTGCATTTGCTTCCGCACCCGTATAAGGTGACTTAGATTACAACTCATTCTGTACGATAATGCCTCTCTCTCTATATGTATATCTAAATGATAATCAATTAGGGACGCCCTTTGAGTTTGCGAGCAGTTAGTACTATCAAACATCGTCCCTTCGAGTTTGCGAGCAGTTAGTACTATCAACCATAATGTTTAAAACTTTCGGTGCCTTTTTGGGTTAAAAAAATATGAAACAGACTTCTTCTTCTTCTTTTTTAGCATATGAAACAGACATTTTTAATAACTATAATTTATATCACGTCTAAATTATCGTAATGTGTGAGGTTTTTCAAAAATGAGATTGAATTATTAAAAAATTTATATCCAAAATAAAAATATTTGTAAAATATATATATCGTGCTTCACTGTCACATTTGGAAATAGCAAGAAAGCATATATGGAATATATCGAGCGAAATAAATATCTTTAAACAAGAAATTGCACATCAGTTGTATTGTATGTTAGCCAATGGATTATTAGGTGCCCAATATTTTTATCCGGTAAATGTCTTTAACAAATAGGTAAAAATTACAGTTTTCTCATATATGAAAAAGATTTATTATAACGTTTGACCTCTAGTTTGAAGAATAACGGGTGAACCATGTAGAATAGTTGATTCATCTAGTTTGTAATAGATATAAGAATAATTACATTTGTCTCGCCTATGATTTGACATAAAAATATCTAGCATAAAATATAGACGTTATTGTTTAAACTAGATTGGTGTAATTCATTATTGTTCAAACTAGAGAGTGTCTATAGATAATTCGCCCTAACAAATATGATTTCAAATAAATTTTTAGTCATTCAGAATTTTTTTTTTTTTTTTTTTTTGTTGATGAAAGCCCCTCCTAAATTAATGATACCTCAAATTTTTCCGAGTATCCTTAAACCCGACAAACAAAAACGGCATGAAATTTGGTAAATATGACCCAGTCAACCATTACATCAAGTACAATGTATTTGAATCGAACTAATCAATTGCAGGCTTAAGTGTTTGGGTAGACCGTAGATGACATTTGGCTTAAAGATAATTTAGCATGCATTAACTAACAAATGCGATTAATTAAGCAAATTGAAAAAAATTAAGGTTTCTTGATGAATTAGTTGAATTTTAAGAATGGATTACGTGTGCTTTGTATTATAAAGTAAATCGTGAAATAAATTAATAAACAACCCAAAGTAACGAGGTTGGGTAGTTGTTAGGGACATCGCTCTATAGAGATAGTTACACTTAAATATGAATATTTCTCATCTAATAATTGATCTGCATCTAAGAGATCAATCAAACTAGGTAACGACTATTACAAAGTACATATATATGTGCATACAACATACTCATACATATTGATGTGATCCGTGATTTTCGAATATAAGGTAGAATAAGGTGTTAAAGGAAAATAACGATAAACACACCAAGATTTTTACGTGAAAAACCCTCAAATTGAGAGAAAAACCACGGGACCTAGTCCAGTATAAAACTTCACTATAAAATGTTGATGATTTACAAGACTCTCTGGACACAAATAATAATTGCTCAATGACTTACACAAATTTTTTATAGAAATAACAGAAAAGACCGAACAGACATAAATTTGCTCTCTTCGAAGTCTTTTTGCCCAGAAAAACCCAACCTCTACTATGATGACATCCGCGGGCATTTATAGGACTGTTCCCAGTGATTGGCTCGCGGGAGGTCCGGAACACGATGTCCTCTGATCGTGGCTTAACTGGAGCCCAACGCGTCCGAGAAATCCGCGCTCCATTATTGCACGTTCATTCACGCCGGTTAATTTGTTAGTTACTCCCGGGTTTACCGCTAATCTTTGACCAAAAAACCGAGGAGGGTTAGCAGCTGTTCGGTAAAAACCCTTCTCGGTGCTTTCCGTTCGGTGCCCTCTGTTCGGTATATGGCTTGTTCGCCCCTTGAGGGATTTTACCCGAGGAGGTCAATATATCATATGACATCACCTCACCCCCTAAAGTAAAGCAAGACGAGACTTTTGAAGTCTTGTTCTATTGTCTTTGGGTAAAATCTCAAACTTAACCTGCTCGGGACATTTTTTCCGCCCTTTTTTCCCGCCCAAATATTTCAAATGCCGCGCGGCGTTTCGTTTCCCGAGGCTCCTTTATAACCGTCCATTCCCTTATTTTTGGACGGTGAAGATTAAATGACTGTTCACATGGTCCCCGCTATAAATACCCCTCCTTTTTCTTCATTTGTCCTTACTTTGCTGCATTTTGCTTCCGAGCTAGCACCAGACGATCGAACAACTTTCCCCAGCAGTCCTTTTTTAATCACATAAGTATGGTTTCTTCCTCAGCCGATTCTTCATTGCAAGCGATAGATATGTTTAACGAATGAGACGCTCTTAGCCCCTCTCCTCAACCCTCTTCCTCTTTGATAGCGACAAAACCCTAAGCTCTTCTGCTGCGTCGGCTGCTCATAAACAAGAGCAGAAACGTGCTACAGAGCGAGATTTAGTTAAAGCCCGTGTTCCTTGGTTCGAGATCCTCGAGTCTGAGGTCAAATTGACTCAGCACCTCATCAATATCCGAACTAAATGGGGGATTTCTGAGGGGACTTCTATTATTGCTCCCCCTTCTGGATCTCGTCCCCACTTACCCCCTAAGGGGTATTTTCCTTTCTATATAGACCAGCTCCGAGGAGGCCTCCGTTTTCCAGTCCCTTCTTTCTTTATTGAAGTGGCCTCCTACTTCTGTGTTTCCCTTAGTCAATTATTTCCCAATAGCTATAGGTTATTAGCAGGCTTCTTCATAGTTCTTTCTTATCTGGGTTTTACCCCTACTCCCGAGCTTTTTCATTGTTTCTTTCAATTGAACAAGAAAGAGATCAGACTTTTTTACTTTTCCTCAAGGACAGGGGTTGGCTTCCTCAAAAAATACCCCTCGTCCATAAAAAATTGAAAAAACTCTTACTTCTTTGCTCGTCCCCTCCAGCCTTGGGATTGCCCTATGGAGTGGAGGGAAAGTCTCCCGAGGGGGAAATCAATCAAGGGTCACCTTGAGGAGGAACCGTATTTGTCGGTTCGTCGTGCACTTGGCGATCAGTGTTTTAATTTGATGGAGCTGATTGACGACGGACTGCTATACTTGTTCCAATTGAGCCCCAAGGGTGTATCCTTGAAAATGTCCCTCGGTGAGTGCTTTCCAAGTAATCTTCTTCGTTTTACTTTTAACTTATCATGTTCGGACTAATATTTCTCTGCTCTTTTCAGAAACAAAAATGATGAAGGCGAGGATAGCCGAGAAGCTAAGGGAGAAGAGCCAAAAAGGCCAAACTTCTAAGGCTGCTACTACTCCTGCACCTCCCCCGTCCATTGAGATTTTGACTCCTTCTGAGGAGAAGGCTTCACCTGAGAGGACTCAAGCTCTTCATCGCAAGAGAAAGGCTACTCCCGAAGGTCCAAGTTCTTCGCCCCAAGCACCTCCTACTAAGAAAACTTCTTCTTCCCTTATCCCTTCCGAACCTCGAGCCTCCTCTCAACCCGCTCTCGGTGTATCCCGGCCTACCTCGAGATACCATATCCCTTCGTGGACGTACTCCCCCACTGTTCCACTACTGAAAAAACCCGATCCCAAAGCCTCCCATTCCATTTTGTGCTATACCCCCAACCCAGCTGATCGAAAATACCTCGGGGAGCTGGCTTTCAGCAACTTGGTGAACGACTTATCCTCCTCCTTTACTCAGGTAAATGTTTATACCCATTAATTTGTTCCGTTTGGCTTTCCAATACCTTCATTTGTTATTTTAACTTTATATATGATCTGATGCAGGCCCACATGATGGCGGGTGAACTTCTCACTCGCTTTCATTCAGTTCAATTGGCTGATGGGTAAAACCAGAAGCGCATCCGGCAGTTAGAGGGTATGGGTGAGGAGTTGAAGAAAACAGTGAGTCTTTTGGAGGAGCGGCACTTGGCCCTGGTATCAGCTCGGGACAAGGTGGAGCAGGTCCTGGCAGAGGAGCGGACAAAGTTTGCTGATCTGGAAGGTGCTAACTCTACTTTGTCAGAGCAGTATAAATCCCTGGCTGAACAACATCAAGCTGTCTCCGAGCAGTTTGCTCAAGAGAAATCTTCCACTGCTGCTCGTGTGGAAGAACTTTGGCTCTCGAAGAAAGCTGAGTTTTTGAAGTCTCGAGAGTATAGCAACATGGTGGCTGACCGTGCTTACAAGTTCTTTGATCATGGTTTTGAAGCATGCGTCGGCCAATTTAGATCTCAAGGCTACCCTACCGAAGGGGCTTTAAAAGATTTCCTTGACGTCAATGCTGCTCTGGAGAGCCTCCCTGAGGAGTTATTCCAGCCGTAGGGTAGAGCTTTTACCTTTTATTGTATTTCTTTCTCTTTCATTAATGAAATCATTTACTTGTATTTCGGAACAAACTCGCTACCCCGAGCACAAACACTTGGGCAATTGTAGGTTTTAAAACGTGGACCAAACATCCCGATCCCACGAGTAAACAACTAAAATTCCGAACAAAGCTCGCTACCCCGAGCACAAACACATAGGCAATTTTAGGTTTAAAACGTGGACCAAACATCCCGATCCCACGAGTAAACAACTAAAATGCCGAACAAAGCTCGCTACCCCGAGCACAAACACCTAGGCAATTTTAGGTTTAAAACGTGGACCAAACATCCCGATCCCACGAGTAAACAACTAAAATTCCGAACAAAGCTCGCTACCCCGGGCACAAACACTTGGGCAATTTTAGGTTTAAAACGTGGACCAAACATCCCGATCCCACGAGTAAACAACTAAAATTCTGAACAAAGCTCGCTACCCCGAGCACAAACACTTAGGCAATTTTAGGTTTAAAACGTGGACCAAACATCCCGATCCCACGAGTAAACAACTAAAATTCCGAACAAAGCTCGCTACCCCGAGCACAAACACTTAGGCAATTTTAGGTTTAAAACGTGGACCAAATATCCCGATCCCACGAGTAAACAACTAAAATTCCGAACAAAGCTCGCTACCCCAAGCACAAACACTTAGGCAATTTTAGGTTTAAAACGTGGACTAAACATCCCGATCCCACGAGTAAACCGATTGATAATGTAATGTCTAAACGTGGACCAAACATCCCGATCCCACGAGTAAACCGATGATAATGTAATGTTTAAACGTGGACCAAACATCCCGATCCCACGAGTAAACCAATGATAATGTAATGTTTAAACGTGGACCAAACATCCCGATCCCACGAGTAAACCGATGATAATGTAATGTTTAAACGTGGACCAAACATCCCGATCCCACGAGTAAATCATTAGAATTCCGAAAAAACTCGATGAATCAAATACTTTCATTTTATTACTGCTGAATTCATAAAGTAAACAAAAGAGAAAGATTACACAAAATATTTCTTCAGGTTATGAATGTTCCAAGGTCTTACCAATTTCCGACCTTCATGATCCTCCAGCCTGTAGGCTCCTCTTCCGATTACTTCCTTGATTTTGTAAGGGCCTTCCCATTTGGGTGCCAAAATTTTCACCTCACCGGCAGGATTTGTTCTTCGTAACACTAAATCCCCAACTTGAAATGTTCTTGATCGAACCCTTCGGTTATAGGCGTTGGTAATCCTGACTTTATATAGATCTGTTCTTGCTGCAGCTTGTTCTCTTAGCTGATCAATCTCATCTAACTCTTGCATTCTCTTACCCTCGTTCTGCTCTGGATCATAACATTGTACGCGGAGAGATTCAATCCCAATTTCCGCTGGAATGAGGGCCTCCGAACCGTATACTAGACTATACGGAGTTTCCCCTGTAGATATGTCATGCCTCGATTTGACGTATACATATGTTAGATGATTATGGTATAATTATGATTAATTACAGTACGATGTGGACTCGGTTTCGGGTTGAACTGAGCACGATTAATGTTATGCATGAATGAAACCACATAGTTGACTTTTAATGTGTCTTGCCTTTAACATGAATTTGGAAAGCATGTGTAGTTGCATTTGGAGTGCATGTAGAGGTGATAAGATAGAATTCATTAGCAGCTTATAAACACATACCTCACCTCAAAGCACCTAGTAATCTCTACACATTTGCTCTCATTCTCTTGGACTTGTTGTGGGAGTTGGCTTGGCAAGAACATCAAGCAAAGATATACTTTGGTAAGGAAAGTAGAAGTTCATGCTTTGGTATCATAATTTATAGAGATATGTGTTTCATACATCAAACTTGAAGTATATGGATTTAGTGAAGGGAAAATGGATACATGTGATTTTTATGGTGTATGCTTTGAATTGATACTTGTTCTCATGCAAAGATTTTGAGTTGTATGAGGAGAGAAACATATAAAGCTTGCATAAAACATGTTGTAATGTTGAATTTCGAGTTGTAGGAGAAGAGCTTGGAAGATAAGCTCAAAATCGCCATGGTTTCAAAATTCTGTCTTCGACCGATCGATCCTTAGAAGCGTACCGATCGATCGGTAAAACAGGGGAAAAGTAAGGCGGTGTATGTACCGATCGATCGCTGAAAGCGACCGATCGATCGGTACAATGCCGTAGCATTTTTGAGAAATTCAAACATTTAAGCGATCGATCGCTGGCTTTTGACCGACCGATCGCTAGGGTTACTTGTTTGGACCGATCGATCGCTAGGGTGACCGATCGATCGGTAGACTTAAAATGTTTATATTTTTGAGAATTTGATTTTCATGCCTATGATAACATGATATATTATTGGCATTGTTGTAGCACCATCACAGGGGACAGGACAACGAGGCAATTAGCCAGGGACGACTGATTTATCTCGTTTGTGTCGCTTTCCAGGTACCTGTTGACGTACGGAGTATAGATATTGTGTGATGATGTTATGAGATTGACTATGAGATTGATATCATATGAATTGTGTTATGTTATTATCATATGATTGGTAGTATCATATGCCTGTACATTCATGGATATCATATGTATGTGAGATATACGCCTGGTTTGGGTATATGCTCGGTTATGTATTTGAGATATACACCTGGTATTGGGTATATGCTTGGTTATGTTACATAGAGATATACGCCTGGTTTGGGTATATGCTCGGGTATGTGACAGAGAGATATACGCCTGGTTTGGGTATATGCTCGGTTATGCTATATAGAGATATACGCCGGTTTTTGGTATATGCTCTGGCTATTATCATTTGAGGACGGTACTATGATATGTGCTGCTAATATGAAGATGTGAGGTGGTTCCACTGACATATTGAGCTGAATAGGCATATCATTTTAGTCTCGTGATAATAGGGTATTTGTTGAGACATGTCATGACATGGTGCATTTGTTGATGCATGATACGGAACATTCACATTTGATGATTGATTTGTGCTTTATCATTGATATTGATATTGTGGTTTGATATCGCACTGAAATATTTGTTCTCTATACTCACGTTGTGTGAATGTTTCTGTAGGGACTCATAGATGTGGGGAGCGTGAGTCATGATTTCCGCTGCAAGGGGAACCACTGCATAGGGGTTATCTTAGAATAGGTTGTTACTTGTACATTTGATGTATAGTTGGATAGGGTTTTGTAAACCTTGTAACAACTTAACTATTAAGAAACTCTTAATTAGTGATGTTATTACTTAATTCAGACTCACATATGTATGTTAACTTGATACATAATGGATTAAGTAACGAGGACCCCACAAGATACCCGAGGAGTTGTTCGATAAGCCCACAAGACTCCAGGTAGTTCATTTACCCATTCTCCTCGGGCCGGCCTGATTTTCATATCCTCGCACCATTCCTGTAGTTTCTTTCCCTGAAATTGCCTTCCATTATCCGAAATAATTCTCATCGGTATTCCGAACCGACATACTATGCTTCTCCATAAGAATTTGATGATTTCCTCCTCAGTTATTTTTGCTAGAGGCTCGGCTTCCACCCATTTAGTAAAGTACTCAACTGCTACTAGGAGGAATTTTCTTTGCCCCGTGGCAAGAGGAAAAGGTCTGACGATGTCCATCCCCCATTGATCGAAGGGACATGAAGTAATACTGCTATTTAAGACATCTGCGGGTATATGAGATAAATTTGCATGTTTCTGGCAATTGTTACATTTTTTAATAATTTCTTCGGCATTTTCTCTCATACTGGGCCAATAGTATCCTGCCCGAAGGGCTTTCTGATATAACATATTACTTCCCGAATGATTCCCACAATAGCCTTCGTGAATCTCCCTTAGCAAATGTTCTCCTTGTTGTATTGATGTGCATTGCAAGAAGGAAGCTGAAAATCCCCTTTTGAACAATTTACCTTCTGCTAACACAAAACGCCTCTCCATTCTCTTCACCCGAGCAGCTTCCTTTGGATCTAACGGCAACACCCTATTTTTCAAGAATTTAATGATATGCTCTCGCCAATCAGATATGATACAAGGCTCCAAACTCATTATATTGTTGATTGCTATGTGCGAGACCAAAAGATCTTGTACCAGCACTTTCCTGTTCTTCCACTCATGGATGGAGCTGGCCAACTTTGCAAGTGAATCTGCTCGGTTATTATCTTCTCGTGGTATTTGCTTCAATTGCACTTCCTGGAACTGAGTCATTAATACTTGAGCCTTCTCCACATATTTTTTCAACTTTTCTTCTTTCACCTTGTACACCCCATTTACCTGCTGCACGACCAGCACTGAATCCATGAACACTTTTACTTTCTGAGCTCCGGCATCTATTGCTACTCGTAAACCCGAGAGGAGAGCTTCGAATTCGGCTTCATTGTTTGAAGAATGAAAACCGAACTGAATAGCTATGGCAATTTCCTCTCCTTTTGGACAGATCAGTATAATTCCTGCACCGTTTCCTATTTGCGTAGATGATCCATCTACAAATAGGCTCCAATCTTTTTCTTCGCGAGTATGAGTTACTTCAACCAAGAAATCAGATAAGGCCTGAGCCTTGATGGTAGTCCGAGGCTGATAAGAAATATCGAACTCGCTCAATTCTGTGGCCCATTTCACCATCCTCCTTGAAATTTCAGCTTTTGACAAGAACCTTCCTAAGGGAGTGCTCGTTACCACCATGATAGGGTGAGATAAAAAATAAGGCCGAAGCCTTCTTGCAGTGATCACCAGAGCCAAAGCTAACTTTTCAATTTCAGGGTATCTTTGTTCGGCTCCTTGCAAAGCTCGGCTGACATAATATACCGGTTGCTGCTGCCCAAATTTCTCTTGAATTAACACCGAGCTGACAACTTCCTCGGTTACCGACAAGTAGACGAGAAGGGTCTCATTGTGCTCGGGTTTATTCATCAAAGGTAACTGAGCTAGATATTCTTTCAAGTCTTCGAAAGCCTTCTGACACTGATCATCCCACTCGAACTGCATTCCTCGCCTTAATGCTTTAAAGAAAGGCAAACTCCTATCAGCCGATCTAGATATGAATCGACTAAGCGCTGATATTCTTCCTGCTAACCTTTGTACTTCGTTTAAGGTCCGAGGAGGGTTCATTTCTTGGATTGATCGGATTTTCTCAGGGTTAGCTTCCACACCTCTCTCTGTCACCATGTACCCCAAGAATTTTTCACTATGAATTCCGAAGGTACATTTGGCTGGATTTAACTTCATGCCAAATCTTCTCAAAGTGGCAAAGACTTCCTCCATATCTTCTATCAGATTTTGGGCCTTCTTGCTTTTGATCAGGACGTCATCAACATAAACCTCCACGTTCCGTCCTATTTGATCTCTGAACATCTTATCCATCAGTCTCTGATAAGTAGCCCCAGCATTTTTCAATCCGAAGGGCATGACGACATAACAAAAAGTTCCTCCCGCTGTGACAAAGCTAACATTGGACTGATCCTCGCGGGCTAAGGGGATTTGATGATATCCCTGATAAGCATCCATAAGACATAACAGCTCATGTCCCGCAGTAGAATCCACTAATTGATCAATCCTTGGCAATGGATAACAATCTTTGGGACACGCTTTGTTCACGTCCCGAAAATCTACACACATCCTCCACTTGTCTCCTGTTTTAGGTACTAGAACCACATTTGAGAGCCATGTAGGGAAACTAATCTCCCGTATATGACCTGCCTTCAACAACTCCTCTACTTGTTTAGCTATGACGACATCCTTCTCGGGTCCGAAATACCTTCTCTTCTGTTTAATTGCCCGAGCACCCGGGTCAACATTTAGATGATGCTCAGCAATCTCTGGTTTTACCCCAATTAACTCAGAGGTATTCCAATCGAACACATCCACGTTATCTATTAAGCATTCAATCACCCTTTTCCTCAATTCGGGATCCAACTTGGACCCAATGCGAGTAGTTTTCGCCGGGTGACCTAACTCGATACTCATGAATTCCTCCTCGGGGATTATCCGCTCCTCCTCCTCAGGCTGTCCATGTTTCCTCTTATTACTTCCTCGCTCCCCATCTTCTCTATTTTTTTCTTTGTCTTGCTTCAACTATTGCACATAGCATTTTCTTGATGAACTCTGACTTCCCCTTACTTGTCCCACTTCCTCTCCTACCGGGAATTTTATCTTCAGGTGGTAAGTAGAAGCAACCGCTTCGAAGGCCGTTAATGCCGGCCGACCCAATATTATATTATAGGAGGAGGGTGCATCCACTATGAGGAAGGTGATCATCTTCGTCTTTGTCTTGGACTCCTCCCCTAATGTGACGGGTAAAGACACTTGTCATATAGGACTTATGGCTTCTCCAGTAAACCCATGCAAAGAAGTATTTACTTTTTGTACAGCTATACTTCCCAATTCCCTCTGCTTCAAAGTACTAAGGAAGAGCACATCTGCCGAGCTGCCTGTATCCACGAAGATTCTTTGCACATTGTAGTTGGCTACTGTGGCTGAAATTACCAGTGCATCCTCGTGGGGAAAATAAATCTCTTGTAAATCTGCAGGTCCGAAAGCTATAGAGGGACTCTCCTGAGTATGACTTGGATTAATGGATAACACTTCGAGTCTTCGAGCATAACTTTTTCTTGCTCGGTTAGAATCTCCACATGATGTTCCTCCCGAAATCATATGTATAGTCCATCGGTTAGGAACATTGCTCATGGTTCTTTCCCTAGTAACTTGATTTCCTCCCTCCGCTCTTTCCCCCCGTACTGCCCAAGGAACTGGCTGAAGTGCTCCTCTCCCTGGATTAACATTATTCCGAGGGAAAGGAGCACTATTCCTCAGGTCATCGTCAGCTCCTCGCCTTACATCCATTCTTCCTTCATGAACGCTCCCTCCTCGGGCACTTCCTCCTCGGAATACTCCTCTTCCATAAGGTCCCCCCGACCCCTCTTTGGCATAATTTGATTCATGGCTACCTCCCGATAAGGTCTCATCGGTAGGTACTGATTAAAGTTCCTCTTAGGCTGTTCCAATGGCCTCTCCTTCCTATTGACTTCACCACCATTTTTTATTTCCTTCTTCTGTTTCATCCTCTGCGCTTCCTCCAAATTAATATATTTAGAGGCACGCCCCAGTAATTCATCATAATCCGACGGTGGCTTCTTGGCCAACGATCTGAACAGATCCCCCTCTCTCAACCCTTGGGTGAAAGCGCTGGCTAGTATTTCGGATGTCACATGCGGAACATCAAGGCATGCTTGATTGAATCTTTTCAGAAAATCCCGCAGGGACTCCTTATCCATCTGCCTGAGACCGAACAAACTCAAGGCTGTTCTCTTGCAACTTCTACTGCTCGCGAATTGATGAAGGAACAACGAGCTGAATTTGGGAAAGGAATCCATTATTCCTGATGGTAATTGATTGAACCACGATTGAGCAGCGCCGACTAGAGTAGTCAAGAACACTCTACATTTCACCCCATCTGACAGCTGATGAAGGAGTGAGGCATTCTCAAATCGAGACAAATATTCTTCTGGATCCGTGCTACCATCATAATTCCCCACACTTAAAGTTCTGAAATTAAGAGGCAGAGGATCATCAATGACCTGAGGAGTGAATGGGGTGCTTCTTCTTGCCGAGTTAATACGGCCTTCCATTTTATTGCGCATTTTTTGTAACTCCTCCTTTAAATCCTCCATTTGATGGTGCAAAGCCCTATCTATTTCATCATTTGAACGATTAGGAAAATCTTTCGATTCTTCAGCCTCCTCCTCCGACTTCTTTATAGAGGTTGAGTCTTCCTCCTCTTCTTTATTTTCTTCCTGACAGGGGGGGGGGTCATGAATTGTTTCATAACTTCTCCAACAGTTTTGGCAATCATCTCAGTCAAATGTTCCATGGGTATTCCTCCAGTAGGTAATACTCGTGAAACATTCTGCGATGATCCAGCCTCCCCTGATCGTGGCTTAACTGGAGCCCAACGCGTCCGAGAAATCCGCGCCCCATTATTGCACGTTCATTCACGCCGGTTAATTTGTTAGTTACTCTCAGGTCTTCCGCTAATCTTTGACCAGAAAACCGAGGAGGGTTAGCAGTTGTTCGGTAAAAACCCTGCTCGATGCTTTCCGTTCGGTGCCCTCTGTTCGATATATGGCTTGTTCGGCGGATTTTACCCGAGGAGGTCAATATATCATATGACATCACATATGTATATATAATAAAGTATAAATACATACGCCTACACAGACAGATGTGGGGCCATACTTAGTTGGATCCATTGTGAACCAAAACCTGCCGTTTGGGTTGTTTGCTCGTATATGTGTTGGTCCTCATTGTAGTTCGTAGGGGTGAACATTCGGTTGATTCGGTTAACAATCGAACCGAATTAAGTGAAACCGAAAAAATCAATTTTTTTTATAAAACCGAACAAACCAAACCGATAAAATATCGGTTAATTCGATCGGTAACCGAATTAACCGATATATGTAAAAAAATTATAAAAAATAAATTAAAAACTAATTTTAAAAATATAAAAAATAAAAAATAATAAAAATCTGTTAGATCGGTTAACCGATATTTTTAAAATAAAAACCGATAACCAAACCGATTTAACCAATATTTTTAAAAAATAAAACCGAACTTCTGAATTGACCGAACCGATTTTCCAAATTTATTCGGTTCGATCGGTTATTTCGGTTAAATCAAAGTTTTGTTCACCCCTAATAACTCGTTTGATCTATTAATATAATATAAGTAAAAAAAAAGCTACCGTTTGTGTTGCTCCACATGTACTACAGCTGTTAACTCGTACAAGGAAACAGTTTTAGACAGTTACACAATTGATTGATACAACATACAACTCAACTCCAACTACTTCATTGTTTGCTACCAACTTGGTTCTACACAAAAAAAAAAAAAAAAGAGTAAATAATATCCGATACTCTTTCAAAAATAAAATTTAGTATTCCTAAATAATATCATCCCATATAATTTGTAATAGATATATAAAGAATTACAGCAAACTCCCATATGATTTGACATAAAAAAAATTGTATGAAAAAATATATGTTGTTGTTTAAATTAGATGAGCGTAATTCGTTATTGTTCAAAGTAGTGGTGGTCTATTGGTAATTAACTCTTTAATTTAAGGTACATTTTTTTATTTGTGAAATACCATTTTTATTTTTTTGGCAAAGTATAGATACTTTCATGAATGATACATGATGATTGATGCCCATGTGATAGAATTCTTCTAACTTTTTATTTATTAAAATTCATTAATTGTTATATAGATATTTTTCACGGGAATCAAAAGCCATATAATCTCTTGTTTCATTAATCATTCCCATTATGCTTATATGTAATTACTCTCACTAAATATATGAATTAATCATCCGTATTTATTAATTCACATAGTCATCGGTCGAGGGTTGTGATATATTTGATGTTTTCATTGTTACTATCTATTATAGATTTGTTTAAGATAACAATAATTTGACTTTTCTTTTGGAGACCATTGGTAGAAGATCAATGGCAAAGAGCACAAAACGTTCAAACTTTTTTCCAAACTACGGGGTTGGCAAATATAAGTGAATCAGGAGCGAGCCACATTATAATTTAGAGGGACGATTTTTTTTTTTAAAAAAAAAAATTTAAAGGCAAAACATAATATTTTAAAAAAAAAATCTATAGAAACACTAAAAAACTTGGGGGTGCAGCCACCGCCCCTCTCGCTCCCTCCCTCCACCCGTGTAAGTGATTTGATCTATGATGTACGGACATTCTTAAAAATCACTCGGTGGTATCAGGCACTTCTCGGACTCGTCGGACACACCACACGTCGTGCCCATTATTTTATTAATAAAATAAAATCGGGCACCATGTCGGACACTCCCCTCAAAAATCGGACATCCTTGTCGGACATGGTTGATGGGCGTGTCCAAGCCGTGTCCAACACAGAAAGGATACTTTTGGGTGATAATTGTAAAATTTAATTTTTTTTGGCTAAAATGAAATCTAGAGGTATTACTTAAACTCTATTTAATTGAAATAATATACATTTGTTGTTATTATGAGTGATACTATAACGATTTTAGTGACATGCATTTATATATATTATTTTTGAATTTGGTAAGAATATTTTTGGTGCTATATTTTATTTGGACGTATTTGTTAAACTTTATATTAATTAAAGTAATATGTATCTAATGTTAGTATGAGTGATATTATGATGATTCTAGTGACATTCATTTATTTATATTGAATTTGGTAAGAATGTTTTTGTTAATTTTACATGGTTTTAGATTTAAAAAATGTGAATTTCTAGTATGTAATATATATATATTTTTTGAAAATTTTGAAAATATGTGTCGTCGTGTTCGTGTCGTGTCGTCGTGTCAGTGTCCGTGAATCGTAGGATTTAACTAACAAAGTATATAATTAATTACCCAAAATATAAATAGAAGAATCAAGAAATTTAAATTAAAAAATCTGCAATTTGTCTAATGCATCAACCCACTTGATGTAAATTATCAAAGACCTTCCATTTTGTCGTCTTCTCCCCTTAATTCCTAACTTTTTTCTTCTTTAATGGAGCATATAATTGAGTATGAGTAGAAAACCAACAAATACTCACACAAAAATTAAATAAATAAAAAAAAAGCTTGCTGGAAAGAGAAATGATATTAAATAAATAGTAAACATATAAATAAAATTAAATAAAAAGATGCATGAGGGAATATATATGATTGGTCCTTCTTTTGTAGCTTCTTCATTATACATACCTCTAACTTCTCTCTCTCTCTCTGTCTCCCATGGCTGCTGTTTGAAATTGTACCGACAAATTTTTGTTTTTTTGTTTTTTTCACTCTGAAGAAGACCGCTGCCTTCCACCACTTTAGCTAAGGTACGTGCGTCTTTGTAATCTTTAGTTTCCCTTTTCGTCTGAGATCTTAATAATATCTTGAAAAAAATTATATTTCAAGAAAATGTAAATTTATGTTATTTAATTTTGTTGGTTACTTTCTCATCATTAAATATATAATTTCTATAAAATTTTCTGATAAAATTCTGGTTTTAAATTTGTTTTGGGAATAGCGAAGTTCTTGTGTTGCGGATTCTAGGTATTGATATTTAGAGTAATATTATCCAGAGTGAAAATTTGGCTTTAGTGGCATGTTTGCAGTTTGATGATTGGCTTGGCACACATAATTTTGGTCATAAAATTAGTAATATAATATGGAAATTGAATTTTAGGCAAAAAATATGAAGCAGCAGGATATAAATATATAATATAATATATATAATTAGAGTTACCTTCTAAATTTTACATTTTCTTTTTAAACTTAATTAGTGTGACACTATTCAACTTTGTTTCCATCTTCAATTACTGTTTTTAATCCTCCCTTTCTTTTTTTCTTTTTTCTTTTAATATTAAATATCCATATACGATCGACAAATTTCCATTTAAATATTGGTTTCTTACTGTGGATTAAAGTACTAATTCATATGTTAGTAACAAATCAGAGATGGTCAATCCACCCATCCGAGTCCATACAAGTGAGCTTCAATAACTCTGCTTCTTGGATTATTTGCACCGAGATATTAGTCAGATTAGTCGAGTTTGAAACCAAACGAAAGTCACTCAAACTAACATTTTATGTAACCCATTAAACATTTGCTAAAATCGCAGTAAAACCATTTGAAATAAACAGAAAATAAAGATGTACACATATTTGTTTTTTGAAGTTCAAATGTGATAAAATCCTTCTACTTCTCCAATCTTTCCACCAAATATGGAAGGATTTCACTAGAAGACTTTGATTTATACAAAATTGTTGTACAAACCCACTCCAGTCAAAGACACACTTACTACTAGATCACTTAACATCTCAACCATCATATTGTTTTAATGTTTGTATGCAAAGACCCTGTGTAGACAACATGTCTACACAGTTACAAAAAAACATTCTTAACAACTAAGCTCACTCATACAATGAATAGAGTGCATTGTGACACAATTGATCTCTTAATAGATCTGATATAACAAGGCAAATGGTGCATGTCTTGGGGCATGCTATCAACTAAGCTGATATTCTGATCAGCTCCTTATGGAGCTATCTCTCTGAATTATAATTCTGATGAATGTATGAGATCGTTCGTTCTTTCTTTTGAATCTTCAAATGTTTTTATATAGCCTTTGCCATGAATATGTTCGTTAGAACATTAAGATTCCTATTGACAAGTGTATGTACGAACTATGCTTCGTCTTGTATTTTCTCCCAACAGTCATATTGACTTTGTAGGATATCTGCAACTCAGTTGTTGATGACTCCGCTGGTCTGTTCATTTGAGTTGAACACTAAACTGGTCTAATCTGTTCAGCGAGGTTGACTAAGCTGGTCTTTGTCGGTATTAGTTGAGTTGAATACTCAACTAATTTCTTTTGTTCAGCATGCTAATTGCATCTGGATGAATCCTCATTTGGTTTGGTTGGTCTGATTAAATCAGTTTGGTAGGGTCGGTTCAGTTCCGCTTGTCAGTCGGTTGTCTTGGTCTTGGTTAAACTCTGCTGGTCATACAGCTGACCTGTTCCTGATCAGTTGTATCGTTTATCCAACTAGTTTATTCTATTGATTCTCTTGATTGTTTTGCTTAGTTGGTTGTTCACCCAGCTTGTGTTTCAGTTCAGTTCTGCTGCTAACTCAGCTGATCTATTTTATTGAGCGTAAAACCGACATCTCCAATGTATTTCTTCTTGATAGATATGACCAAACTACTAGATGAGGTTTGACTTCACTAGACAAAATCATTCTACTTTGCTAGTAGCTCTAAAGCGAATCAACATTGCTACACACTTAATTCAAAATAGGATTTCATAAAATCCCGACATCATCTCGAATATTTCGAGTCTATTTTAGTGTAACATTGTTTTATTTATTGGAAACTTTATTTATTGGTTTTTTTAAAAAATTATAACCTCATGCTGTTTGGGTTCGAAATATTTTTTTATTAGAAATATAGATAAATGTTTATTTGGGAAAAATAGCTGTCTTTTTTTTTTTTTTTGAAAAGGCAAGAGTTGGTGTTTCATTTTATTTCGCTCTTTTTAATATTTCATTTTTTTTGTATATTACCCTCTCAATTTAATAAAAATAACTAAAATAATCTTATTTATATTACTAATATCTAAATAGAACAAGCACCCCCATTAGAAGACGAGTTTGAAATATCATAGATATTGGCCCATGGATGAACAATATATTTTTGTTAGGGTTTTTACCAAAAGCAAGAATGATGAATTGCAGGAACTGAAGCTAAAAATGACCATGCACACAGAATTCCTCGAAGAACATGTTGGGATTCATGTCCCAAATCCCATCATTGGCGGCGGGGTATTATCATCTGCTCCTGGGTGGACTGGACTCGGATCCGACCCGCCGTATTTCGAATATTTGGTCCAATCAAAGATAATTTCATCGACCGATCTCGACCTCAATAATTTCACTGCTTCTAATAAATTGGTGCAGCCTGAAAATCAAATGGCAAAGGGGAATGCAACTAGCTTCACTATTTTCTCAGGTCATTAGATGTTATAAATTCCTCTAGTGGATGCATGCACTACGTACAATTCTTGATTTTCCCTATTCATCTCAAGCATTTTTAGCATGTTGAGTTTGGTGGAACGTGTGTGATCACAAGGTACTATCATTGATACATAAATTTTTATCTGAGAACTGCAAAATAAACAAAAAAAAGGGATCGGACGAAGTAAACGAAATTGGCTAGAACTCTGAACTGTGTTACACGCATGGATGAAGCTACCGTATGGGCTAGGGTAGGCTCTAAGCACATAATATTTAGTTAATTTTTTGAAATTTAATTTTTAGCCCAACCACTTCTAAATCGTGAGCCCATTTAGCCCTAAATAATTTTGAATCCCTGGTCTACCTCTAGATAAACGGCGGAGGACATACTAGTTTTGGCCAATGGATTCAAGTTAAATACTCGAGTTCGGGCACACTTAGATGGATTATTTGATGGCTCTAACGATCGACTGACTCTCCGAATCTGAAGTATGAGACACATTTTTTGCTTTGACTATTACATATATTGCAACACAAAAGGCTAGTTGTTGGATTCACTAAAGTTTAATCCAACTTACTGGGACGTCATTACTTCAAATCTTTACCAGATTTATTGGATTGTCAGGATTCTATATCATGTCAACTAGCTTAGACAGTTCTACTTTAGCCTTTCTGTATACTTTCAAATTGGTTTTCTATGAGTCGAAAACAAGCTTGAGTCTGAATAAAGAAGCATGAATAGTATTTATGGTTGTTTATAATAAGGAAGCTTAGTTTGATTTCAACCTGATATCATTGTTCTTGAAAACTCATTTCTTTCGCATGTTGAGCAGGGTATGATTTTGGTGACCGCAAAACCGTGGAAAACGGGGAAAATGATGGAACTAAAACCGAAAATCAAGGGTATTCGGAGCGCAGATTTGGGCAATCTCTGGTAAACCCGATGTATTTTTAATTTTTTATCAATAAAATGCAAACAATGGTGCTAGAATCAGGTGTGATCTGTTTCTTGAAACGAATTATTTAACAGGTATTTTCAAAACATCCTTCTGCTGAGCAATGCGTCGGAGTATACTCGCCTTATGGAACTCAAATCGTGGTTCGTCCATTGTTTCCTCTTAGGAATATGGACAACAAAATTTATATTTATAAAGTACGTTAAATATTTTTTTCTACTCTCGAAGCATTTCATTTACCTGGATTTAAGTATGTTCTTAGGGGCGGATCATGTTACCATTGAGCATGTCTATTGATGGAGGACCGATCTTTGTGAATGCAAAGCAATATAATGGAATCTTACGGCGTAGAAAGTCACGGGCAAGGGCAGAGATGGAGAATAAACTAACCAAACCCCGCAAGGTACCCACTGCTTTACATTTTTAATCTTCATATATCCATGAAGAATATTAAGGTAATTGAAATAGAAAATTAGGGTAAACTTAAAAAAACGGTGACATAGAATATGATTTTTTTCCAGTACTAATCCAAACTTTTAAAACTAATCAAGTTTAGTCTTACAGAAATTGTTTTTAATAAAAAATAGTTTCAAATAAATATTTTATACAAATTTAATCTCACAGAAACTAACTTTTAACAAAAATGTTACATTTATTGAACATGGGGCTTTGAGACCTAAAAACAAAAGTTTGGGACTAGTATTGATTAAAAACAAAAGTTAAGGATCTATTTTTTATTAACGAGTTTGTGACTAATATTGCAAAGACTTCTATTCTATGAGACTATTTTTTTTAACTTTATATTAGAAAATTTGTCACTCAATTTTAACAAGTTTGTTAAATGCTTATGTCTCTCTTTGGATGACTGGGGTTCGCGTCCTAGTGACCAAAATGTTTACAAGAATCTCCTTCCCCCATATAAAAAAAACATATGTATTTCAAATTTTGAAACTAAATACTATGTTGCATTCTAATATTATATCATATTCACAGAATAAACCAAACATACATTACAACAATTGAATTTCTGAAAATATATTATTTTGCAGATGTTTAGTTAAAAAACTTCGTAAGGCAGTTAGTATCCTAATTTAATTTTCTTGATGATTTCCAGCCATTTCTGCACTTATCCCGCCATCTTCATGCCGTGCGCCGTCCAAGGGGCAGCGGCGGCCGCTTCCTCAACACCAAGAACTCAAACGTTAGCACCAAAATCGCTGATGAAAAAGAAGAATGGCTAGCACAGCCTGCAGAATCCCAGGTTTCTATTGTGATGCAATCCAAGGGCAAACCGGTCCACTAGTCCAACCTCAGAAGCAACCAGTCACCTGTTCTCAAAGGGGAACGCTAGCACTTTTCTTCCCTTTCATATCGATCATCTCCACAGCACTTCCTTTCAGCCATTTCCAAATGTGGGATCGGAATCGGTATCTGGTTTCCAATCTAAAAGGCAACTCATTCTTGGCTAATTTTCTTTCTCCTGTAAGGAAAAAATCATTTAAAACATAAATTAAACATATATCTTCTGCCGGTCTATTGGGTTTCGCTTCTCTCTCGAGTCAAACCGTGTCGTGGACTTGGGTGGCTCGGACATGTTTCGTATATGTAAGATCATGATGTGGTCTGTGTGTGGGTAATGTTTAATGTTTATATTCCCATAATAATAAAACCTGGTTAAAACAGGTCTCAGGCGTCTGTAATATTGTTGTATCTCTAGAGATTCAGTGTTGGGTGGTGAAATTTCGAAAACGTGAACCTTAAACTGTCGATTGTGTGCTTACAAGTATCTGTTTTATAACAATCTTCTCGTGTAATAATATATCAATCTAAACTGTAATAGTATCCTAATGTTTGCCAATGACCTGTTATACTATTTTTGTTGTTATCGGGTTGATCCAATAGTTGTGCGCGTGCAATGTGTGTGCCTAACATAAAACCACTGTTTTTTATTTAAAAATACACTTCAAAGAAAGTGATGATTAATGATGTTATAGGCACATTGTGTCATCTCGGATAAATCCAGTTCGTCCCAATATTTGTGGGTTAATGAACACATCATGACTGAGGTGCGGAGTGCCACCTTAGCTCAGGCCACCTCGGTCCACTCGGTTACAGACCTAACCTAGTACTCAGTCAAAACGGAAGATATGACAAACATTAATGCACTGAGAAGATTGATGACATGCATTAGTGCTAGACGACAATCACGGAGAGCCACATACAGATCATGGGCAGATCAAGTTAATGTCAGACGACTATTGCGGAGAATTATGTGCAGAGCATGGGCAGACCGTGGGTGGATCATGGTCCAAAACTCATGAGTCATGACTTTGGAAAATGTTGAGAAAATATTCTTAATGAATTGAAATTAAGCATAAAAAAATCGAAAAATACGAATGGATGAAAAACGGTGAAAACGGACTAGAAAAACTGCCCGGGAAAAACATGGGCAGCTTGGGCAATAGGGCAAGCTCTAGGGCGCCTACTGGGCGGGGCCCTAACACCTCAGGTTCTGTCCTGATTTTGTCTATGCTGTTTTTTCCAAAGGATTGTGTACCTTTTCCGTATAGTTGCGATTTTTCATGAAAAAGCTTCCAAAAGGTGTCATTGGATGATGCCTTATGGTTTAGAATAAAATGAATAACCCATGATTGAATTAAAACCCCATTTAACAAGACAAAACACAAGATTGCGGTGTAAATTCTGTGCATATTGTTCATCTTCATTCCTTATTCAACTTGAGTGTCTTTAAACTTTTGTGGTTTAATGATTCGCTATTTGAAAGTACTTTATCACGGATCATAGTCGTTGTATCTTGGGAAACAGTTATCGCTAAACCGTGAGCACCATAACATGTCAATATCGTTCAAGGAAGAAGATTAGAAATCTCACATCGACATTCATCCTGCAAAGCTTCTTTGTTACTTTACCTAAAAGATACACATGAGATACATATAAGATTGCTACAGAAAATACCACTACAAATTCAAGCATGCAGCAATAGAGGACATATATTCATTTGCTCCCAAAAAACGCTCTGCATAAATATATCAGGTTCTTCGTACAATTATAATAAAATATATTGTGAATGATTCATCAATCCCTTTTTTATTATCATTTCACTTGTTTTCTGAGCACCGAGTTATCGTATAACGTCATCAATTAATAAATTATTTTTTAAATATAAATGTCTTTTTTTTAATTATCCGAACTCGCTACCACTCATCTATGTCTAGCTAGGCATCGATCCAAGAATCTATTCCATTAGGTAATTTAATGTATTTTGGGAGTGGTAAATTTTTTTTAACAACTTATTAGTTATTCCCTTCAATGGAGATGATTTTTAATTATTGTTATTTTTAAAATCAACTCCGTATAGAAGATGTCTCAGCACTCTCCAAAATTCAGTCACTATTACCACATTAACGATTGGAAATATTAACTTATCCCTCAAATGCCATATTCCCTTCAATGGAGATGATTTTTAATTATTGTTATTTTTGACTAATTAGTCGTACATTTGCTCTAATACGCGTTTGTACAAATTATGAGTTGCATTAGACATTTAATATGCTAAAACAAGTAGTAATTAAAACTAAAACTATTTTTTTCCAAAAGCTAGAGCTAATGGGAGGCTAGTTAATAAGAGTTTTATACTTTATTTAGCGCCTCATCTTATCTGCTAATCAAGTAGTAATTGCAAGTGTATGTTGATCGGACATTGGATATTAATAGAACCCTAGAAACATAAACAAATACCAATTCTAAATATGGGTTCTAAAATTTCGAACTCTTGAAAAATAAAATACTAGAAAACTAGTCAAGTTTTTTTTTAAAAATATGTGTAATAACTGGAAAACAAGGTATCTCTTCTATTTGGGAAAATGCTTGTATGATCTTGGCCCATTTATGGACCAAATCAATATGATTGGTTTAAAATAGTTGGTATGTTAGTTTATGTATTTTATTTAAAATATGTGTTTTAATATTGAGCTTTGTATTAGGGTTGCTTAACAGGCCTGGTCAATTCGAACCCGGCCCGGACCCTAACCTATTAGCCAGATCCGAGACCGGAACCTGGCTAACCGGTTCCGAACAGCTCCAGAACCGGTAGTCTACCGATCCGAATAGGTTCTTCGGTTCTGGAATCGGTAGACTACAATTCCGAGTTAACCAAACCCGGTTCCGATTTAAAAAATATATATTTTTGGTTTTATAAAAATATATTTGAGATCTGCTTATAAATGTAGAGGCCAATAAGATCGGTTAGTTAGAGCTTCTTGTTTGATCATGCGTGTACGAGACCTACTTGTACCCAAATTTTTGCATCAAAATAAAAAAAAAAATCAAATTAAAATCGGTTCCGGCTTGGAACCAGTCCAACCCGGAACGGATCTGATCATATTCCTTATCGGACGGACCGATTCAATTCGTTAAGATGCCCTAGTTTGTGTATAACTTGGGCTAAACCGGGTCATCGATTTCTCCTTATATTTGTATCCGTCTTTAGACCCTTTTAATATAACTCGTAAAGCATAGTTTTTTTTTATGTAAGGGAATGAACAAATGTTTTGTACAAGCCTCGAACTGACATTCACAAAATGGGAGGGTGAGCCTTTACTAGCCCGACTATGCCAGGATGATCATCTCGTAAAGCATAGTTACTCGTGAAGTTTGTAATGAAATAACATAGACATGCCAAATGGAACATTCTATGCAACTTGAGGTCTTACCTTGTTTATTTCCAAGAAAAAACAGACAGGCGCGTTCATTTGACAAGTCTCATCAAACCCATTCAACATGCCGAATTTTACCATATTTTTCAACATTTTGCGCCATTAACAACTAACATTCAATTCAATTTATATACCAATCTAATTCCCACGTAGACAGCTCAAATCATAAACTGAATGAAAAACAAATTAATAAAGAGAAATTATGAACGATTTATTATCAAGATCATTCTCTCGGGGAGAAAACCATTCCCCGCCTCCGAATTCCCACACCATAGAGATGAGCAGCTCCGCTGCAGCAGGTGGCGAAAACCTGGACAGGTTTTTCCAGGACGTGCAGGATAATTAAAGACCAACTCCAGGACCTAGAGACCCATTTACGGCCAGCTCCAGGTCCATGCACGAGCAAAGCAAGACCCTGCACAATGCTGGAGCCATAAAGAGCCTCCGATCACGGATGGATTCCGACGTTTCTGCTACTCTGAAAACCGCAAAACTCATTAAACTCGGCCTGGAAGAATTAGACCGCTCCAACACCGCCAACCGCAGCCTACCTGGCTGTGGCTCGGGAAGCTCATCAGACCGTACTCGAACTTCTGTCGTCAATGGCCTGAGGAAAAAGCTCCAGGGAACCATGAATAAGTTCAATGAACTGAGACAAAAAATGGGTTCCGAATATAGAGAGACAGTGCAGCGTAGATACTACACAGTTACGGGCTGAAAACCCAGATGAGAAAATCTTGGATAGATTAATAGAGACTGGGGAGAGCGAGAATTTTCTGCAGAAAGCGATCCAGCAACAGGGAAGAGTGCAGGTGTTGGATACTATAATGGAGATTCAAGAGAGACATGATGCGGTGAAGGAGATAGAGAGGAATTTGAGGGAATTGCACCAAGTATTCTTGGATATGGCTGTTTTGGTGCAGAGCCAGGGGGAGCAACTGGATGATATTGAGAGTCAAGTGAACAGGGCTAATTCTTATGTGAGGGGAGCAGCTAAGCAGCTTGAGGTAGCTAGGAAGCATCAAAGAAATACTAGGAAATGGGCTTGTTTTGGGATCTTGCTCTTGTTGATTATTATCCTGATCACAGTTCTCTCTATTCGGCCATGGAAGTGATCCTAGACTTCGTATAAACTCGGGATTGATCACCATTCAATTGATTCGTACACCCAACAGCAATTCATATGTTGTATATGGTTTATTGGTATGAAAATAGTATATCACTTTATATTTTCTTATGGGTTATTGATACTATTACGTTTGTTGGTAATAAGGTAAAAAGAAGGAGAAACTCTGAAGGGTAGGAAGAGTCTATGTTCTATTCAACGTACTTTTTTTTTAGGTTATTGACGAATTACCTGTGGTTTCATTCCACCAAACCAAATGTCCCGTTTTCGAATTTTATACAAACTCGTAAATAAAAAAAAAGTAATCGCATTCATGCGTATGAATAATTACTATAAGGCGAAAATTATGACATAGTAGACCCACAAAACAGTATACCTAATGTCTAGAGGGTAAAAAATGAAAAAGAATACTAGTTCAGCTGTAACCACGCGTTGATAGCATTGGTCAACCAATTCTTATCAGTTTTGTTCTTCTAAGTAAAAGCTATGTTGCTACAATAATACATGGAATCATCGTGATCTATAAGGTGCAAACAGAAAACCAGTAAAAATAATTCACATTTTGAAATTGGGAACTTACAGAAAATGTCATTCTTTTTGCAGCACCGTGAAGTATCCATTTGAAAGAAACAGGAATCTGGGAATACCTTCTCTTATGCTCATACAGTTATCCGAAACACTTGTTAAAGGTCGATGGCAAAATCCTTGAACCCCAAATTATTGCCAAACAATTTAGACTTAACAGCTCTACATGGAAGGCAACTTACTCTCTCTTAAGAATATAGTGTCAAAAACACCCTCATTATCATTAGATCATCTAGAAATCGACTCTGGAAAGATATTTCAGTTGTGAAAGATTTCCAAGAAGAAGTATCCTTTTGGAAGAAAAGGGAATCTGTAAAAAAACCTCTCAGAAAACATCAATTATATGGGGTTTAGACTTTATAATATAGTACAGATAAATAGTTTGATGGATGAGTGAAATGGGTTTTGCTTATTTTTATTTTTTTTTCAAATTTGAATTTCATGTCGGTTAAATTCGTGTTTGTTGAAGGTGTTTGCACTTGCTTCAGTAATAATTTTTTTTTAAATTAATCTTACCTTGATGTACATTTGCATGTTATACTATAAAAAACAAGTGAAGGTGGGGATTATGGGGTTTTTAGGCGGGGAAAGTGGTGGAACTGAAGGGATTGGGGAGATAGCGAGTATGTGTATGACTGAGGTATTGCTTAAAAATGGAATGAAGGGGGAAGTTCAAAGATTTCTACGGCTCAAAATTTGAGGAGTGGTGGATTTATTAGAGGTGGTTTTGGGAGAATCGAGAATAATCTGGATGAAGGTTGCAGGGGCAACCGGGCAAATACTATAGAATTAAACTCAAACAGTTGAAAGACAATGACTCTTTGGGAAAGAAGATGGAGGATGAAGTTCTTGAAATTGATAAGAAACGGAATGGTAGTCAGCGGAGACACAAAAGGGGCAATAGTGATAAGTTTATACAGAGTAGAACTAAATATATGAATTGAAACTTAATGAAGTCAGAGGATGAAGTTTTGGAGATTGGTGATAGAGACATTATGAAGGGCCCACACAGCAGCAAAGGGAGGAGTGATATTAAACAGAATAGTTTAATGGGGAGGCCATGACTGCAGACATGGTGGTACTTGGAATAATTCGACTGTGATGAGAATTTTGATATAGGCTTTGAATTTGAATTTGATGCTATTGATTCAACAAGTTTGGGATAAGACTTTTATGATAAATTTAATGGTATGTTAATTTATTTATTATGGTTTTTGCGTGTTTATTATCATATGTAGTATATGTTTTGAGATTGATGAATATATCTTTATTTTACTCCACAAATCAAAATAATCCTACAATCAGTGTTGTTGGTGTGATGACCCCAAAATTTGCCTAATCAAGTCTTTGTCAAATCATGAGAGTCATTCATTGTCTTGCCATAATCATAACATTAGTCATTCAAGGCCATTCAATTGTATGACCCAAATTTTTGTCACCATCCAATCTCACACAATCCAATTTATTAACATTTACTATCTTGCTCAAATTATGCCATTAGATGGCCAACATGTGATGACCCATTATTTTTGCCATTCATTTTTTCTATTGATGACTCAATCAATACCTTAACTCAATTATTCTCATTAGGATGCCAAAGTCATGGAATTTACTATCAATTCTTACATTACCCATTGATGACATTTATTACTTGCTCAAGCTATGATAATGTGATGACCCATTGAATTGTCAAATTCAAATGCCTTGCCCCAAATCATGTTAGCAATTCAATTGACTTACCAAACCTTATTATTAGTCATTCAATGACATTTAAGTGTCTAGCTCAAATCTTGACATACCATTCAATTGCCTCACTACTACATTCAATTACTTTGCCCAAAATGATGTCATTAAATGGCATAAATTTATGAATTCCAATTAATTATTCTTACACCTTAAAACACATCATTCTATGCTAAGAAAATATTATCATATCTTCAAACACCTTTTTCGAAAATACACACCATCTCACACACAAGAATTTCGAACACTTCAAGGCAAGGGAAGAGAGCTTTTGTACTATCTTTCAACCAAGGATCCATTATATCAAGCTTCGTAAATCCGACGGTAAGTGGGCTCTTGTTATATATTCATTTCGTTTTTGAAAAATCATAAGTATGTTTTGAAACCTCAATCGATTATGTGAATTATGTTGAAACTATGAAATTATGATGTTTTGATAAAAATTATATTTTTGAAGCACTTTAAATTTCGAAATCCAATTGGTGGGAATTCCAAGTTCTGTTTCTGTTTCTGACCCTGATGCGGTGGGATTATAACTGACATTCTAACCTGATACGGTGGTTAACCATTGTTCTGGAAAGTCCATACCTTTTATTCGTGGGTGATCCGATGTTTCCGACATTATCTCTATGAGGGTTAAGTCTAGAGAATTGATATCAGTGCTAGGAGGAAATTAGAGGATTTACTGTGCTTTACATATATGGAAAATATTTCTGATATGACACATTCCGTTCTTGCTCTGATTAGAGCAATTTTGTTAAGTTTATGTTTCAGTATTCATATCAGTTTATGCTCCGATTATGATATATGTTTTTGGAAAATTATGAAAAAAGTATTATATTATCACATCGATTGGCCCCCACTTGCTGAGTGTTTTCCAAAACACTCACCCCCTACATCCACTCCCCAGATGGAAGCGAATAAGAAATCGAAGACGAAGATCAAATCAGTTTTGGAGATAATGATTTAGTTGATGTCGTTCAAGATGCCACTGCCATTGAATTTTGAAGATTCCGGCTTTTCCGCTGATATTTGTAAGGATTACTTATTTTTAAGGAATAACAGACTGGTTTTCGTAGAATTCTGTATTTCGAGGCTTGTTGATTTTGAATTATATTTAGAATCAACGCCGATGTTATCGACCCGGTTTCAGGGCGTGACAGCTGGGTTTGATTCGAGTTTGCGGGCATTTTTATATGCCACCATTCAGGGCCCAAAAATTTAGTACCGACAAATTATGTTATTTTAGATTTCCTTAGTCAGTAATTTTTAAATATTGATACAAACTTTAATGGCTTCTGTATTTTGATCTTCTACAAATCAGGACAAATCTTATTAAGCCTTTATAGTCTCTTTAAATTCGGCGAAAAGGTTAGTATCCACACCATTTTCCAATATCATATTACCATTTGCAATTTTATTATCATTTGTAGTCTTCTTTTAATATTTGCTTGCTTTCTTGAATTCCACTAGAAGGTAAAAGTTATCTTCTCACTTTTTTTTTTCTCTCTATGAGTATTAATTTTGTTTAATTTATGGGTTTTGCTGTAGATGGATCCTGAAAAAGCATACGATTTGGCTTTCTTACAATTTGATTGCTGTTGAGCCTTAAACGCATGGTTGCGTTTAATGCGTTAAATTATCCCCGGTCAATCTTTGAGTTTTGATGATCAACAAAACTTGTGTTTGTTATACTAATGCATTTACTTAGTGTGCAGATTAAGTGATGTAAAGTGGTTTGGATTGAAGAAAATCAAGTGTGCATATTCTGGCCTGGATCGCCCCAGGCGATGGTGATCATCGCCCCATGCGATGGGTGTCAGGCCAGGCATCGCCACGCACATCGACAGAGGCGATGGCTAAACGAGCATGCGAGGAAGATCGCCTGAAGCGATGGTGAACAAAGCCTGAGGCGATGGCAACCTTCTGGCACTTCGCCCCTCACATCGACTGGAGCGACGCCGAGGCATGGCGCGGGCATGAGCTCAGGGAGATCGTCCGAGGCGATGGGCTGAACGCCCGAGGCGATGGCAGGAACACCTGAGGCGATCTGAAGTTCGTCTGAGGCGATGACAGAATTGGACATGCTGAGGCTACGGCCTTGATTTTTGCTGCTGATCGCCTGAGGCGATGCGTGATTTTTGGTGACCGTTGGGGCGCGGCAATGGTGATCGCCTGAGGCGATGTCCGAGGCGATCTTGGAGTGATTTCAGCCTTATGAGTAGCAACGGCTAGTAGGAGCCTTGGAGGCCTTCTACACTATAAATATGGATGCTTTGGAGCATTTTGAAGCTAAGGAACAAGCCTACAACTTATACAAAAATCTTGATAATTATTATTTGATTTAAGCTTTGCAATCTCCATACATTGTTATTGTATTGGAGCTTGTAATTCTTCTATTGTGTGTGAGTCTTGTTCACTTCGTGTTGGTACATCGTGAAGGTGTGTGTTGAGTTATTGTAAAGGTCCTCCAACACCAAAGCAAGTTGGAAAATTGTAAAGTCATCAACAAGTCTAGTTGGTGCAAGTGTGTGGCTATCCTTGGAGCCCTTAAGGCCAATAAGACTCGTGAAGAGTGTTGGTAGCTCGGGAAGAGCTTTGTATACTCGTGAAGGGTATTGTGCTCGGGAAGAGCGTTGTGTACTCGGGAAGAGTAGTGTGCTCGGGAAGAGCGTTGTAAACTCAGAAAGAGTTGTTGTGTGGCTAACTTGGAGCCCTCAAGGCCAAGATCTATTGTTCTAGTGGAACCTCGGTTGGAGGTTATCTAACCGGGAAGAGGAGACGTAGGCGATTCATCGCCGAACTTCTATAACAAATATCCTTGTCATTTACCGCATTATTCCTTTACGCATTTATTTACTTATTCGTTTTATTCATCGATTGACTAAAGGCTTCCGCAAGCGCAAACTATTTTGTTTTTGCAAACTCATTTTAAAAAGCTAAAGTAGCCAAGGAATCTCATTCACCCCCCCTCTTCGATTCCAACAAGTGGTATCAGAGCCATTTGATTTTTGTTTTAAATCAAAATCTTTTTATGGCTAATCTAGCAAATGAGTTTGCTCAAGGTCAATCGACGAATCGCCCTCCGCTTTTCACGGGTGATAACTATGGGTATTGGAAAAATAGAATTTCTCTATATATCCAATCCGTAGATTATGATCTATGGAAAATCATTGTGAAAGGTCCACATACTCCTTTAAAGGATGTTGGGGGAATTAGTGTTCCCAAAGAAATGGACGACTTCACAAAAGCGGATATGATGTTAATATCTCAAAATGCTAAAGCGATTAATATTTTGCATTGTGCTTTAGATATGAAGGAGTACAACCGGATTTCAATGTGCTCAACCGCTAAGGAGATATGGGACAAATTGAAAATTTGTCATGAAGGAACCAACCAAGTGAAGGAGACAAAGATAGACCTCCTTCAACTCAAATATGAGACATTTGAGATGGATTCCGGAGAAGATGTGGATTCCATGTTTAGGAGGCTCACCCAAATTATCAACGAGCTTGCTCAACTTGGAGAGAAGTATCCTCCAAAGCAAATATGGAGGAGAGCACTAAGAGCCTTACCTAAAGAATGGGATGCCAAGAGGACGGCCATCATCGAGTCCAACAAAGGGGAGAACGCATCTTATGATCTTGATGAGCTCCATGGCACATTGGTGACTCATGAGCTTGAAGTTGCCACAAGGAGAGAAGTAAAGGAGGAGGATAGATCCAAGAAAAATGGGATTGCCTTGGTTGGAAGGAAAGACCACTCCGATGATGTAGAAGATGATGATGATGAGGAGATGATCCTATTCACAAAGAAGTTCAAGAAGCTCTTCACCAAACATAGCAAGTCAAAGACCTCAAGTGCAACCAAAAATGAATCCAAAAATGAGGTAACTTGTTATAATTGTAATGATAAAGGTCATTATGCTAACAAATGCCCTAGGAAGAAGAATGAGGACAAAGGGAAGAAGAAGACGTTTATAGCCACATGGAGTGATAGCGACTCCGATGAAGAAGAAGCCACCAATCTATGTCTAATGGCTCTTGGAGATGAAGGAGATGAAAGTGACAATGAGGTACCTTCATTTGATGAACTTTTAGAATCTTATATGATCTTATTGATGCTCTTGGCAAAACCAAGATGAGTAACAAATTACTCAAACTTGAGATTGCTAAGAAAGATGAAGAAAATAATTCATTGAAAAATGAATTAAATTCTTTAAAGATATCATTTTGCAAATTTAGTGAAAGTAGTAAAAAGATGAATGAATTGCTTGGCTTGCAACGTTGTAGCTTTTACAAAGCCGGGTTAGGTTTTTCAAGCAAATCAAAAACTTTTTCTAGCTTGTTGGCCAATGCAAAGCATGATTCTCCTACTTGTAATTATTGTTGCAAAAATGGCCACACTAAAAACAAGTGTAGGTTTGCTAGAATCCAATACCAACCTAATAAAAGGTGGAAATGGAATTCCAAAAGTGCCATTGAAAGTTAACCCCGTAGGACCCAAAAATCAAATGGGTACCAAAGTTCCTCCAATTGTAAATTTGCCTTGTAGGGACAAGAATGGAATGAAGGATGAAGGGCCAAGCAACTCAAAGGAGGAGTTTGTATTATTCACAACTATAGAAGAGGTTCGAGGCGTTGGACCTATGACAAGAACGAACTCTTGTCATTGAGGGTAAAATTTATTCTTTACATGTTAAAAGAGCAATTTCAAAATTCATTGGCACAAATTAATTGTGATCAATAAATATTGAAGCTCAATATTCATTGGAGTAAAATACATAACCCCTTAGCATAATTGTTGAAATGCATGATGTATGCTTATCTTTTTATAGTAAGTAGCTTGATATGCCTTGCATTCAAATTTGAATATGCTATGTGAAAATGTGCAAGTATATGATTTGTTATAATGCCTTGATATTTTTACTATTTTGTTTTTGGCATGAATGCATGAACATATGCACACATTGCAACTTTTAGAATTAATTGTTGAGTGCCTTAAACACATGGTTGTGATTCACCTCTATATGATTTAATCTTGTTTGATGAGGAACATGTGTAATTTGAAGCTATATGTCAACATAAATTATGCCATGTTTATTTGAATTTTAGGCTTTTTGATTATCACAAAAAGGGGGAGAATTTTGTGATAAACTTGAACCTTAATACATGCATAGTTTAAGGGGGAGAGCTTATGTATGCATAGTTTAAGGGGGAGAGCTTATGTATGCATGGTTTGAGGGGGAGAGTAATTTGTTTAAAGATTTACTTGATAACTTGTATGTGTTATGCAATTGTTAAGGGGGAGTTATTTTTACTCACATTTCATGCATATTACTTATTCATGTTTATCAAGTTTTGTGATCATCAAAAAGGGGGAGATTGTTGAGCCTTAAACGCATGGTTGCGTTTAATGCGTTAAATTACCCCCGGTCAATCTTTGAGTTTTGATGATCAACAAAACTTGTGTTTGTTATACTAATGCATTTACTTAGTGTGCAGATTAAGTGATGTAAAGTGGTTTGGATTGAAGAAAATCAAGTGTGCATATTCTGGCCTGGATCGCCCCAGGCGATGGTGATCATCGCCTCAGGCGATGGGTGTCAGGCCAGGCATCGCCACGCACATCGACAGAGGCGATGGCTAAACGAGCATGCGAGGAAGATCGCCTGAAGCGATGGTGAACAACGCCTGAGGCGATGGCAACCTTCTGGCACTTCGCCCCGCACATCGACTGGAGCGACGCCGAGGCATGGCGCGGGCATGCGCGCAGGGAGATCGTCCGAGGCGATGGGCTGAACGCCCGAGGCGATGGCAGGAACGCCTGAGGCGATCTGAAGTTCGTCTGAGGCGATGACAGAATTGGACATGCTGAGGCTACGGCCTTGATTTTTGCTGCTGATCGCCTGAGGCGATCCAGCGATCGCCTGAGGCGATGCGTGATTTTTGGTGACCGCTGGGGCGCGGCGATGGTGATCGCCTGAGGCGATGTCCGAGGCGATCTTTGAGTGATTTCAGCCTTATGAGTAGCAACGGCTAGTAGGAGCCTTGGAGGCCTTCTACACTATAAATATGGATGCTTTGGAGCATTTTGAAGCTAAGGAACAAGCCTACAACTTATACAAAAGTCTTGATAATTATTATTTGATTTAAGCTTTGCAATCTCCATACATTGTTATTGTATTGGAGCTTGTAATTCTTCTATTGTGTGTGAGTCTTGTTCACTTCGTGTTGGTACACCGTGAAGGTGTGTGTTGAGTTATTGTAAAGGCCCTCCAACACCAAAGCAAGTTGGAAAATTGTAAACTCATCAACAAGTCTAGTTGGTGCAAGTGTGTGGCTATCCTTGGAGCTCTTAAGGCCAAGAAGACTCGTGAAGAGTGTTGGTAGCTCGGGAAGAGCTTTGTATACTCGTGAAGGGTATTGTGCTCGGGAAGAGCGTTGTGTACTCGGGAAGAGTAGTGTGCTCGGGAAGAGCGTTGTAAACTCGGGAAGAGTTGTTGTGTGGCTAACTTGGAGCCCTCAAGGCCAAGATCTATTGTTCTAGTGGAACCTCGGTTGGAGGTTATCTAACCGGGAAGAGGAGACGTAGGCGATTCATCGCCGAACTTCTATAACAAATATCCTTGTCATTTACCGCATTATTCCTTTACGCATTTATTTACTTATTCGTTTTATTCATCGATTGGCTAAAGGCTTCCGCAAGCGCAAACTATTTTGTTTTTGCAAACTCATTTTAAAAAGCTAAAGTAGCCAAGGAATCTCATTCACCCCCCCTCTTCGATTCCAACAAGTCGTATCAGAGCCATTTGATTTTTGTTTTAAATCAAAATCTTTTTATGGCTAATCTAGCAAATGAGTTTGCTCAAGGTCAATCGACGAATCGCCCTCCGCTTTTCAAGGGTGATAACTACGGGTATTGGAAAAATAGAATTTCTCTATATATCCAATCCGTAGATTATGATCTATGGAAAATCATTGTGAAAGGTCCACATACTCCTTTAAAGGATGTTGGGGGAATTAGTGTTCCCAAAGAAATGGACGACTTCACAAAAGCGGATATGATGTTAATATCTCAAAATGCTAAAGCGATTAATATTTTGCATTGTGCTTTAGATATGAAGGAGTACAACCGGATTTCAATGTGCTCAACCGCTAAGGAGATATGGGACAAATTGAAAATTTGTCATGAAGGAACCAACCAAGTGAAGGAGACAAAGATAGACCTCCTTCAACTCAAATATGAGACATTTGAGATGGATTCCGGAGAATATGTGGATTCCATGTTTAGGAGGCTCACCCAAATTATCAACGAGCTTGCTCAACTTGGAGAGAAGTATCCTCCAAAGCAAATATGGAGGAGAGCACTAAGAGCCTTACCTAAAGAATGGGATGCCAAGAGGACGGCCATCATCGAGTCCAACAAAGGGGAGAACGCATCTTATGATCTTGATGAGCTCCATGGCACATTGGTGACTCATGAGCTTGAAGTTGCCACAATGAGAGAAGTAAAGGAGGAGGATAGATCCAAGAAAAATGGGATTGCCTTGGTTGGAAGGAAAGACCACTCCGATGATGTAGAAGATGATGATGATGAGGAGATGATCCTATTCACAAAGAAGTTCAAGAAGCTCTTCACCAAACATAGCAAGTCAAAGACCTCAAGTGCAACCAAAAATGAATCCAAAAATGAGGTAACTTGTTATAATTGTAATGATAAAGGTCATTATGCTAACAAATGCCCTAGGAAGAAGAATGAGGACAAAGGGAAGAAGAAGACGTTTATAGCCACATGTAGTGATAGCGACTCCGATGAAGAAGAAGCCACCAATCTATGTCTAATGGCTCTTGGAGATGAAGGAGATGAAAGTGACAATGAGGTACCTTCATTTGATGAACTTTTAGAATCTTATATGATCTTATTGATGCTCTTGGCAAAACCAAGATGAGTAACAAATTACTCAAACTTGAGATTGCTAAGAAAGATGAAGAAAATAATTCATTGAAAAATGAATTAAATTCTTTAAAGATATCATTTTGCAAATTTAGTGAAAGTAGTAAAAAGATGAATGAATTGCTTGGCTTGCAACATTTGAGATGGATTCCGGAGAATATGTGGATTCCATGTTTAGGAGGCTCACCCAAATTATCAACGAGCTTGCTCAACTTGGAGAGAAGTATCCTCCAAAGCAAATATGGAGGAGAGCACTAAGAGCCTTACCTAAAGAATGGGATGCCAAGAGGACGGCCATCATCGAGTCCAACAAAGGGGAGAACGCATCTTATGATCTTGATGAGCTCCATGGCACATTGGTGACTCATGAGCTTGAAGTTGCCACAAGGAGAGAAGTAAAGGAGGAGGATAGATCCAAGAAAAATGGGATTGCCTTGGTTGGAAGGAAAGACCACTCCGATGATGAAGAAGATGATGATGATGAGGAGATGATCCTATTCACAAAGAAGTTCAAGAAGCTCTTCACCAAACATAGCAAGTCAAAGACCTCAAGTGCAACCAAAAATGAATACAAAAATGAGGTAACTTGTTATAATTGTAATGATAAAGGTCATTATGCTAACAAATGCCCTAGGAAGAAGAATGAGGACAAAGGGAAGAAGAAGACGTTTATAGCCACATGGAGTGATAGCGACTCCGATGAAGAAGAAGCCACCAATCTATGTCTAATGGCTCTTGGAGATGAAGGAGATGAAAGTGACAATGATGTACCTTCATTTGATGAACTTTTAGAATCTTATAATGATCTTATTGATGCTCTTGGCAAAACCAAGATGAGTAACAAATTACTCAAACTTGAGATTGCTAAGAAAGATGAAGAAAATAATTCATTGAAAAATGAATTAAATTCTTTAAAGATATCATTTTGCAAATTTAGTGAAAGTAGTAAAAAGATGAATGAATTGCTTGGCTTGCAACGTTGTAGCTTTGACAAAGCCGGGTTAGGTTTTTCAAGCAAATCAAAAACTTTTTCTAGCTTGTTGGCCAATGCAAATCATGATTCTCCTACTTGTAATTATTGTTGCAAAAATGGCCACACTAAAAACAAGTGTAGGTTTGATAGAATCCAATACCAACCTAATAAAAGGTGGAAATGGATTCCAAAAGTTCCATTGAAAGTTAACCCCCTAGGACCCAAAAATCAAATGGGTACCAAAGTTCCTCCAATTGTAAATTTGCCTTGTAGGGACAAGAATGGAATGAATGATGAAGGGCCAAGCAACTCAAAGGAGGAGTTTGTATTATTCACAACTATAGAAGAGGTTCGAGGCGTTGGACCTATGACAAGAACGAACTCTTGTCATTGAGGGTAAAATTTATTCTTTACATGTTAAAAGAGCAATTTCAAAATTCATTGGCACAAATTAATTGTGATCAATAAATATTGAAGCTCAATATTCATTGGAGTAAAATACATAACCCCTTAGCATAATTGTTGAAATGCATGATGTATACTTATCTTTTTATAGTAAGTAGCTTGATATGCCTTGCATTCAAATTTGAATATACTATGTGAAAATGTGCAAGTATATGATTTGTTATAATGCCTTGATAGTTTTACTATTTTGTTTTTGGCATGAATGCATGAACATATGCACACATTGCAACTTTTAGAATTAATTGTTGAGTGCCTTAAACACATGGTTGTGATTCACCTCTATATGATTTAATCTTGTTTGATGAGGAACATGTGTAATTTGAAGCTATATATCAACATAAATTATGCCATGTTTATTTGAATTTTAGGCTTTTTGATTATCACAAAAAGGGGGAGAATTTTGTGATAAATTTGAACCTTAATACATGCATAGTTTAAGGGGGAGAGCTTATGTATGCATAGTTTAAGGGGGAGAGCTTATGTATGCATGGTTTGAGGGGGAGAGTTATTTATTTAATGATTTACTTGATAACTTGTATGTGTTATGCAATTGTTAAGGGGGAGTTATTTTTACTCACATTTCATGCATATTACTTATTCATGTTTATCAAGTTTTGTGATCATCAAAAAGGGGGAGATTGTTGAGCCTTAAACGCATGGTTGCGTTTAATGCGTTAAATTATCCCCGGTCAATCTTTGAGTTTTGATGATCAACAAAACTTGTGTTTGTTATACTAATGCATTTACTTAGTGTGCAGATTAAGTGATGTAAAGTGGTTTGGATTGAAGAAAATCAAGTGTGCATATTCTGGCCTGGATCGCCCCAGGCGATGGTGATCATCGCCCCAGGCGATGGGTGTCAGGCCAGGCATCGCCACGCACATCGACAGAGGCGATGGCTAAACGAGCATGCGAGGAAGATCGCCTGAAGCGATGGTGAACAACGCCTGAGGCGATGGCAACCTTCTGGCACTTCGCCCCGCACATCGACTGGAGCGACGCCGAGGCATGGCGCGGGCATGCGCGCAGGGAGATCGTCCGAGGCGATGGGCTGAACGCCCGAGGCGATGGCAGGAACGCCTGAGGCGATCTGAAGTTCGTCTGAGGCGATGACAGAATTGGACATGCTGAGGCTACGGCCTTGATTTTTGCTGCTGATCGCCTGAGGCGATCCAGCGATCGCCTGAGGCGATGCGTGATTTTTGGTGACCGTTGGGGCGCGGCGATGGTGATCGCCTGAGGCGATGTCCGAGGCGATCTTGGAGTGATTTCAGCCTTATGAGTAGCAACGGCTAGTAGGAGCCTTGGAGGCCTTCTACACTATAAATATGGATGCTTTGGAGCATTTTGAAGCTAAGGAACAAGCCTACAACTTATACAAAAGTCTTGATAATTATTATTTGATTTAAGCTTTGCAATCTCCATACATTGTTATTGTATTGGAGCTTGTAATTCTTCTATTGTGTGTGAGTCTTGTTCACTTCGTGTTGGTACATCGTGAAGGTGTGTGTTGAATTATTGTAAAGGTCCTCCAACACCAAAGCAAGTTGGAAAATTGTAAAGTCATCAACAAGTCTAGTTGGTGCAAGTGTGTGACTATCCTTGGAGCCCTTAAGGCCAATAAGACTCGTGAAGAGTGTTGGTAGCTCGGGAAGAGCTTTGTATACTCGTGAAGGGTATTGTGCTCGGGAAGAGCGTTGTGTACTCGGGAAGAGTAGTGTGCTCGGGAAGAGAGTAGTGTGCTCGGGAAGAGTTGTTGTGTGGCTAACTTGGAGCCCTCAAGGCCAAGATCTATTGTTCTAGTGGAACCTCGGTTGGAGGTTATCTAACCGGGAAGAGGAGACGTAGGCGATTCATCGCCGAACTTCTATAACAAATATCCTTGTCATTTACCGCATTATTCATTTACGCATTTATTTACTTATTCGTTTTATTCATCGATTGACTAAAGGCTTCCGCAAGCGCAAACTATTTAGTTTTTTGCAAACTCATTTTAAAAAGCTAAAGTAGCCAAGGAATCTCATTCACCCCCCCTCTTCGATTCCAACAATTGCTCACTCTCTTGGCCATCACAGTTAAGTAATTTTTGGCTCTTTTTTGCCGAGAACACAATGGAAGCACTCCACGATTAGCTAAGAAGACTCCATCAGGGTGTATTTATAATTACTTTATTTATACCAAATAATGTTCACTCGCACGGTGCCAAAGGAACTAGTTTATAATAAGCTTTGTAAAACTATATCTAAGCAATCAAATCTTTATTAATTTTTGCTCACATTCTCTTCAAAATGTCCAACTTCTTTAATATGACCACATGAGTTTTGATATAAAATTAAATAATGACACTTTATTATTCAACCAAAGAAGTGAAAAGTATATTCAATATCAAAATTTTCAAAAAAATTAATAATTTATGTATAGCGGTGCACGTCTGGTGGGTTTGGTCAAACCCGGGACCCCCCCACTCCACTTCAAAACCCGATTGAAATGAGTCCAGACCCATCTCGGAGGGGTGGGTTCAGTACGAGTCCAGTTCTAGACCCGCTACATTGTCATCCCTAATCAAATACCTAGGTAATTCTATGAAAAATTGAGAAAAATTCTTTACGGATTTATCACTCAATGCACACTGAGTAGAAGAAAAAACAACCAACACACTGAGTAGAAGATCCCACAGACAGCAAGAAAGATAAACACAGATGAATACATCAAATTCTTGTTAGTATATATATGCACTACCACCTTAATATAAAAAAGTGTGTATACATGCACCGCTAGACACAAGCAATGTATATGTACCACCACCTTAATATTTGTAGTCTCTCATCCATTAACAGCATTGTTGGACAACCTCTCACTGACATATGATAACTTTTGAAAGCTAAGAGAAAAGTAAGGTTGAGAATCTATATTGGGTGTTGTAAACAACAAAACAGATGCATACATCAAATTTCCTGTTAGTATATAAGTGTGAGGTAATACCATCTTATCTTTCCAAATCAAAGTTGAGAAAACAACACATAGCGGTGCATGTAAATTACATGCACCTTCTGAGTTTATCGGTGCATGTAACGAACATGCATCGATAGACTCACGTACTGTCTTTAACAAAAAAAAATATAGTCTATCGGTTCATGTAGATTATATACACCCTATGAGAAAATTTTTATATCATAAGGTATCATTTACCTATAATAAATAGCTGTTAAATCTCCTATGTTCTCTTTCATTGAAACTTAATGGTGTGCTGCATCTGAGAGATGTAGCTTGATCTCTCTTCGAACTCTGGAAATTAATGGTTACAAAACATGAAGAGGTATTCTTGTCCACTAACCCATTCAAACAAGTGAATCAGAATTTTTATATACAGCATAAGCCATTAAATTTTACTGCTGATTCCGTTAAAGAATCATGCGCTGTAAATTGCAAATAAATACCAATCAACTTCCCATTGAATTCATTTTCATATAGCTATACTTCATCCTTGTTGCATTCTGTTGGGCCAAGAAGAAGATTTACAGAGGAATGAGGCAACGACCATGAGGGAAATGGGCGGCGGAGGTACGAGACATACAAAGTGAAGCATGTGTTGGCCTGGGACTTTACAAACCACGGAGGGAGCAGAGCGAGCTTAAGATGAGGTGGCCATTAGGTTTCCGAAGCCGTCGTAGGAGTTGCCTCACGGCAAGATCCAAATACCATGGTGTTTGAAGACGAGGAAGAAGACGACATCCAATTCCTTTTGATAGTAGTAAGGTTAATTTGGTCATCGCATCCAAAGTTTGACTTAGTTGAAAGAATTTTTTTCGGTTGATTGGGCCGAAAATGAATCTCCTACTGGTTCCGGCCCGAATTTTGCCATAATAATAATAGAAAAATACGTAGGAATTCTTTGTCAAACAGGCCCAACATTAATGGGTCAACAAACTATGGGCGAAAAGCCCAACGTTTTTGTAGGCTCAGTAAATATGTTGCGCCTAGTGGGCCATAGCAATTAATTAATGTCGCCCCTTCTTCTTTCCAACCCCCTCTTCCGTTGCTGTATTTTCTGCCACCTTCAGTTACGCAGCCCTCTCTCATTCGCCGTCTCGGCGCCAGTTGTTGGTTGCCGCAACTTGTTGGAAGGAAATATTACTCGGATCTCAACTTTAGCTGTCATGTCCTACCGTCCAAACTTCCAAGGAGGCCGTCGTGGCGGCAGTGGCGGCCGTTCTGGAGGGAGAGGTGGCGGAGGCGGCGGCAGAGGTTTGGGTCGCGGATGTGGTGGGGAACAGCGATGGTGGGACCCTGCCTGGCGAGCTGAGCGTCTCCGTCAGAAAGCGGCGGAGGTATTTTCGGTTTTTTATTTATGTGAACTAGTGAAGATGTGGCTTCGACACATAAGAGTATTTTTTATTGAGCTGAAAAAGAGAAGTTTTGGGTCTCAACTCCCAATATCCTCTGAATACTTTATGTGCAGAGAAAAAAAAAACTACTCTATTTTGGATCATCTGGACGAGACATAGAATTTGCAGGATGAACGTAGGCTGATTACATAGAATAGTTAAATAATTTTAAGCTGGAAATTAATCCGAGAATCTGGTAAATAGATCTAGAAGTAAAGAACAGCTGATTTTATTTTGCTGCAGAAAGTTGTTAGTTTTGACGTGTGAATTGCAATTCCATCATTCCTTTTTAAAGAAGCTTTATCTCTGAGACCAAAAAATGAAATTCCTTTACCTGTTCTGTTAAAATATCTAGTATGCCATCGGAATTTATTCTATTCTCAATTGGCGGAAGTTAAGATGCTGCTCGTGTTTACATGCCTCTAGATGGAGGTGATGGACCAGAATGAATGGTGGGGAAAGTTGGAACAGATGAAGAGAGGAGGAGATCAGGAGATGGTAATTAGGCGGAACTTTAGTAGAGATGATCAGCAAATCCTGGGCGATATGGCTTATCAATTGGGCTTTTACTTGTAAGTTGTTTAGTCAAAGAAAAGTGGATTCATAAATGTTTTGATTATCCATGTACTTTCATGGTTATGTGCTTCAGAAAGATCCCTTTTCAAAATTTTGATTATCCAGTCGACTTGAGTTGGAGAAAATTACAAGTTATCCCCTTTGAAATACGTGGAAATTTATGCGTGCATGTAAACATATTTAAATTTAGAGTTGATATATTAATGTTATTTTTAAAATTAGTTCTACGATCTTCATAGAACTTCAGGTTATAACACGCTGTCTCAAAGAGGTGACAAATATCATCTTTTTTTTTTTTGATCGGTAAATAAATTTATAAATTACGTATCAAGGTTTAAAACAAATTAAACCAGAAGCAGAAAAAACTAATAGCAGCAATAACCAAGAAAATAAAGCCCAAGCATAATCCCTATACAATCTAATCCGGGAATATGTAGTTCAAACATCGAAGAACGTGCAGCTGTATCTTTCTGAACAAGTCATTTGTGGTAGCCACCTTTCCTTCGAAAAACCTCAGGTTCCTAGCATTCCAAATGTAGTAGACAGTTGCCCCCAGCGCAATTGTTCTAGCCGTAGCGCGCCGAGAGGCTCCACCATATTGTTTTTTGAACCATTGAACATCACTCCGGATTGTAGACATTTGGTGCCGTAAACCAAGCCAGTTGCGGATCATCCCCCACAACTCCCTACTGAACTCACAGGTGAAGAACAGATGCTCATGTGTGTCAAGACCATTTGGGCATAACTTGCATGCTTTGTCATCCACAAAGCAAAGGCGGTCAGTTGTTTGTAATTTCCCAAGGCTCCAAGCCAAAGGGTGAAGGCATGTTTCGGCGTGATTCCCCGTCTCCAAACCAGCTTGTCCCATATAACCTTTTCCGCAGGAGGCCTGAAGAAGTAATAGGAGGCACTAGGCTTCGTGTACATATACCAACAAGTAAGTGTCTGGATCACACACTCAGTGGAGCCAACTCCTGCGATTAGCTCATCCTTTATCTGTAGGATTCGCTTAATCAATGGTGAGTCCGTTGGCTTTGGACTCCACTCCCAAACAGTCACTCTATTGAGATATCTATGATGGATCCATCGCAGCCATAATGATTCTCGGCCGGAATGGATATCCCACAGTACTTTCGAGAGTAATGCTTTGTTCCAACACCTCATATCCCGCAGACCTGCTCCTCCATCCTGTTTCTCAGTGCACATCGACGCCCAAGAGATTGGCGGGTGTTTGGTGTTCCAAATAAAGGACCGACACAGTGAATAGATCCGGTCAATGACCCCAAAAGGGATAGGTAGTATGGACAGCCAGAAACATTCCACCCCTTGAAGGACCGATCTAATAAGTTCCAGTTTCCCGGCGTATGATAAAGTACGCTTCGGCCAGGAATTGAGTTTGGCCGAGATAGCATGCATGAGTGACCCATAATCAGCAAAACGAAGCTTCTCAGCAGCAATGGGGATACCGAGGTACCTGAACGGAAGGCAGCCCTGGGAGAAACCTGTAATGCCGAGTAACTGAGATCTCAAGTGTTCATCAATGCCCGCACAGTACAGAGATGACTTTAGGTGGTTGGCCAACAACCCCGCACAAGAGCCAAATGATGCAAGACAATTTGACAGTATTTCCACAGATCGAATGTCCGCACTGCCCAAACAGAAGTAGATCATCAGCATAGGCAAGATGGGTGATGCCCGCAGCATTGTACATTGGATGATAATTATAATCTGATCCTGTGGTCTCCCTTCGTATCAATCGAGAAAGATATTCCACACAGATAACAAACAGGAAGGGGGAAAGTGGGTCCCCTTGCCTAAGGCCCTTTCGGCCTTTAAAGTAACCAAAGATGCCCCCATTAATTGCCACTGAGTAGCTTGTGGTGGAGACACACTCCATAATCCAACGAACAAACATATGTGGGAACCCCAGACCAAGCATGACTGATCTAAGGAAATCCCAGTTCACCGTGTCAAAAGCCTTTTGTAGGTCCACCTTGAGAATACATCTTGGAGATATTCGTTTCATGTTGTAATTACGAAGTAGTTCTTGTGCCAGGTGTATGTTGTCAGCAATCAACCGATCCTTAATAAAAGCCCCCTGCGCTAGGTCAATAACCGTGTGCAGCACCGAAGACATTCTCGAGGCCAAGATCTTCGATATAATCTTGTAGGTGGTGTTGCAACAGGAGATCGGACGGTAATCATTGACCCTAGAAGCATGAGTTGATTTTGGCACCAAAGTAATCAACGCATGATTCATTTGCTTTAACAGACATCCGCTACTAAAAAATTCATTAACTGCTGCCATAAGTTGATCTTTAACAATGTTCCATGATTTTTTGAAAAACTTGGAGTTTGTAGCCATCAGGCCCCGGGGCTTTATCATCACCAATGTCGAATAGTGCAATATGGATATCATCCATAGTGACTGTAGCAGTAAGACTAGCACATCAGATGGGCTAAGTATCGGCCCATTGCTTAGGATGCCAGCATCAATAGGCACACACTCTGTCGAAGTGCCTAACAGGTTCTTGTAGAAGCCAAGGAACTCATTAGCAACCTCATCCAGGCTATCTGTGTAGTTACCATCATCCTTACAGATAGTAGTAATCATATTACGCTTACCATTCCTTTTAGCTAGGTCATGGAAAAAACGTGTGCACCTGTCACCATCCTTTAGATATAAGCATTTAGCCTTCTGTGTGTAGAAAAGCCTCTCAGCATCCGAGAGTTTCCAGGCACGCTGCCTCAGTGCCATTAGCTGTGATGAGTCCACACTCGAAGCAATGGTTGGGTCATTAGATAGGAAGCCCGACTGCAGCTCCTCCAGTTCGGCCTTGGCATTACGGGCTCGCATTGATATGTGCGAGTAATGTAGATCATTCAAGCGCCGTAGCTCATTCTTCAAGAGTTTGAGCTTTTGGCAGAGTGTGTATTGTGAGTACCAGCCATTGGAACATCCCAGGTTGATTGTACTGTTTCCGCAAAAGATTCATGCAAAACCCACATATTGTAGAATTTGAATGGCCTGGTAATCTGTTCAGCAAGCTGGAATAGGGTTACAATGCAAATGGAGTGATCGGAAAGGTGCCCTGGGGGCAAGAATCTAGCCAACGCCCGCCAGTCAGTAAGCCACCAAGCCTCATTAACCATTGCTCTATCAATCTTGGAGAGGACATAATTATTTGTCCAAGTAAAGAAACAACCCGTGGATGGAAGATCCGTCAGGCCGGTATCCAAAGAGCATATCGACAAGTCCTTAGTTTCATAAGAGGTAACTGGACGGCAATTAATTTTCTCATCAGCAGTTAGCACACTGTTAAAATCACCCATAACAATCCAAGGTCCAGAGGTTAGTGATCCCAAACCTCTGAGTGCATCCCAAAGAGGTCTACGGGTTGTGATAGAGTGAAAACCGTAGACAAAAGTAGCATAAAAGGAGTTCCTTGTGACAAGACAGGTTACCCAGCAGTGAATGTGTTGTGCCGATGTGTCAATGACTTCAACTGTGACAGTACCCGGGTTCCATAGAACCAAAATACGGCCGAGAGGGTGCATCGCAAAATTATTCAGTTGACTCCAAGTAGGGAATCTGATCCTCATCAAAGAATCTAGGTCATTTTCATTTAACTTAGTTTCAATCAAGCCCAAAATATCCAGGTGGTGCGACTTTATCATATCTACAACACCCTTCTGTTTAAGGGGCTTGTGAAAGCCCCTTATGTTCCAAGAGCCAATAATCATGGTTGAGGGTGGGGCGAAGAGCCCCGACCATCTTCCGATGTTGACTTAGCTTTTTTCTTCTTGCCCTTTGTGCGCGTATTTGTAACTGTTTCCCCAACAACCCCCTTTCCTTTCGGATCATTTGTGGGTGGGTCAATGCCGTCAATTGCTCCCCCTTTTCCTTTCGGATCATTTGTTGGTATGCCATCAATTGCTCGGCCATTGAAGACCCCAATGCCATCATTAGCATGTTGGCCCTGTGGTATACCCGGGTACTCAATGCATTTGGTGCCAAGGGCCACACCCGCCGAAGATCCAGCAGCAGCTTGGTTGGGCACGGTCACAGTTGGAGATTGGACCATTGGTGCGGGGTCCGAGTAGGTAGCTGTTTGAATATTTATGCTGTCAACAATGTGATCATGGTCCAGCACTGCATCAGTAGATTGCACTTTTGGTCCGCGTCTCCTGCTTTTTGGCTCAGCAGGTGCACCCCTATTGTTGCGGGGTGGAGCCATCGCAGTCCTCTTAGAATCCGGGTTCTTTACACAGTTGGCAGTGGCATGTCCCACACATTTGCAAATGTTGCAAAACACTGGTTCATTTTCAAAATTGATCTCCAAATCCAATTCTAGACCCCAGGGAAAGACGTTGGAACACAACGTACCAGCGGCACCGATACATCCACTTCCACAAGGGCACGGGCATAGGATAATCTTTCTTTGGTTGTGGTGAGCTCATCGGTGTATATCGGCTTACCAACAAAACATAAGATGCGGCTCATAGCTTTCGCATTCCAGCATATGGGTGGCAATTTTGGGATGGTCACCCAAAGGGGGATTCTGGTCATTTCTTTGTCGCTGAAATCAAAAAGTGTAGGCATTTTTTTCAAGATCAGGGTGCTGCCGTAAACATTATATGGGCCACCATGAAGTACTTTCTCAAGATCTGCATTAGATGTAAATTTGAAGATAAGCCATCGGCTAGTATGTGGATGGTAACTGTGCTTCACATCCCAGGCCACACAAAGTTCTTTCAATGCTTTGATACCCGGAAACCGCCCAGCAAAGTATCCAACTAAGCAATTACCCACAACAGAGATGTCATCAACTTCTGACATGGGAACCCTGCATTTGGCATCTAAAACATCATGCTGTTCAAGTTGAGTGAGCTTTGGTCCACATCGGTTGGTTTTGAAGTCCAGTCGCTTAGTCCAAGGTTGGATGGGGGTTTGCTTGTCCAAAGCCAATGTAGCGGCCTTAGTAGGGGCCAAGTGGACCGAGGCAGCCGCAGGTAAATGAGTTAACTGTGCAACTGAACAAGTAGCACCAGCAGCTTGTAGGTGGACATGTGGTGGGGAATTATCAGAGGGATTGTCCGAATCATCGAGCCCAAGAAAGGCAAGCACATCAGCCGATGCTCTACCGGTGTTTTTACCCAAGTTTGGTGAGTCACAATCCGAGCCACTATCCGGGAAAAACACATGCTGACCACCCCCGGTAGAGCCATGAGGGCGAAGGTTAATTGAGTGTGCAGATAATTGTGATTGCCCTTTGCTTCCCATGAGAAATGAGCTCAGAGAGACAAATGAACAAACACCTGGTGTGCACTGATTGCCCAAGAAGATTCGAACTAGCTGGGGAAGGCAACCCAGCCAGAGACAACACCACCCCGTACACAGAAAATTGATAACAAGCACCGCCGCACCACGCACAACAGATAAAATTCACAGACCAGCAAGAAGTCAGGTGCGAAAATAAATCAGCAGTGAGGGGGAGAAGCGCAGATGTTCGAGGTTGAAAATACAGTGAAGAAGCCAAAGCGGGTGTTCCACAATAACTAAAACAAAACAAATAAAGTTTAGTGAAGATACCACGAAACCAGCGAAGGCCAGCGAAGAGCCCTAGAGCTGCAAACCCAAAGTCTGATGTTGCTCAAATGCTAGCGGCGAAGCGGAGCTGCTGAATGATGGACTAAGGCCGAAACACCACCAAGAAAACCAGTATCAAATCCCGATGGTGACAGGCAGTGACGATGGAAAGGAGATTTCAGATTAACCAAGGCGCCTACTCTTGTTTACATCATGATGAGTTCATGCAAATGTTCTCTTACTAGAAAATCATAAACAGTATTAAATAGTGGTTGATTGTTTGTGGACATACATTATTAGACTATGTTACACTTGAAATTTGTCCCTCAATCATGTACTTTGTTATTTGAGGATTTTTTTCATTTCATGTTGTAGAGAAAGTAGTGTTGTTAATTAACTCTACATAACACTATGGTCTTATTTTGTGGAAAGAAAGTCATGTGTATGGTAAAGGGAAGGCACTTGTTGTGAGCAAAGTCCCATTGCCAAATTATCGTGCAGATCTTGATGAACGGCATGGCTCCAACAAGAAAGAGGTATGTGTTGCCATTCAAGGAAACAATTTCAGCATGTAGTTTGATTGTGTTACTTATGGAATCTATCGAAAATATTTCAGATTAATATGTCCATGGAGACTGAGACAAGAGTTGGACAGTTATTGAATACTTCCAATGGGACAACATCTGCGGGGATTGATTCTTCTACATCTGTGGGGATTGATTGTTCTCCGTGTGCTGATACTGCCACTGTACTATCCAAAACTGTTGAAATTGGGAGACATACACCAATGTTGGAGATTGAGACTGACTTGAATGAACTTAATATAGAACTAAAACAGAAACAGGAAAATACGAGGGTATATGCATGGTGCATTGAATTTTATAGGTCTGTCTTCTTAATATAATTTGTAAATCCTGATTAATTGATTTTCAGGAAAGTGATAGTGTGAAGGCAATGTTATCATTTAGAGAAAAGCTACCAGCATTCGAAATGAAATCAGAATTCTTGAAAGCTGTTGCGGCAGAACAGGTACATTTTTTTGCCATTATTCTTCACATATTTTTAGCGTAGTATTTGTCAGGATTCATTCGTGGGAAGTGGGGTGAGGAATTATATATAAGTGAAATCATGCAGTCATCTCCCCTCCATCATGTACCCAAAGGTTACAAGGAGTGTATTATGATGGCGGTGGTGTTTTCGAAAAAAGATTGCTGGTTGAAGAGGTGGTTCTGCACTTAGCCGCATGAGATTGTAGTATTGGTAAATTCTCTGTGATTGTTATTTCTAGGGTCGATTGGTGTGAAAATTTACAACTTGCTTGTTTTAACAGTTTTTAAAAATTGCTTGGACGAGGCTTGGATAGGTGGGGAGAGGGGAGTTTTTCTGGATGAATTATGCAAATAGTAGCCTGGATAGATTGGAGATGGAGTTTTTTCCTGGATGATTTTTTTGCAAATAGTAGTAGTAGTAGTAGTAGTAGTAGTAGTAATCAATATATCTAATGTTGGTGAGACTTGAAATTCAAAATTGTTCCAAGAGGGATTGAGCAATGCAAATAATAGTAGCAGAACTGAATATATCAAATGTTCGCGAAACTTGGAAGTCAAAAATTGTTCAAGAGGGATTGGTGAATCTCATTTTTAGGGGTCACAAATGTCACTTCAAATCTATGGATTTAGAATGATTTGGGTAGTGACAGAAAATTAGTGGCGAAATATCAATCCTACATTACAAGGTGTTATGGACCAAAGTTGTCCAACTTGAACCAAGATGAATGGACCAGTAGCCAAGGCCCATAAAGAGAGGCCCATATCATAACAGGGAGAGGGGGGCAAAACACGTGAAAGAGTGGGGAAGAATTAGTCAGGCTAGTGGGAATAAAAAGGGTAGGAGAGTTTGAGAAAGGCAGTCTAGATTTTTACCTTGAGAATTGTATAGAAGCTTATGTTTGGGGTAAGGAGAAGTTCCTCCTTGAGTGTGCGTGCATAGTGTTGCGTCTTGTAATTCTGTTTGTTTCATTCCAGTAATACAATCCTTATTCTAGCAACTCCAGTGCGTGTGTAATTTGTTTGCATTTTGTTTGAGTGTGGTTTGAACCTAACAATTGGTCCGAGAGAACCGATCGACTCTAAGGATGGCTACAACGTCCTACGGATGGGATGTCCTGAATTCCAGGCAGTGGCTTCTACGAGCAGAGGAATATTTTGAGGCCAACGGTACATTTTTCGAGGACCGACTCTAGCTCACTTTCATGAGCATGGGGGTGAGGCTGATTTTTGGTTCTATGAGCTCACTCTATGCATTCCCGATCTCACATGGGATGGTTTCACCAAGGCATTAATGCTGAAATTTGGTGACCGAGCGATGTTGAAGGACAGGTATTGCTCGAGGGAACAAAAAGCTGTTGAAGAACCTATCACTACGAATTTAGAGAGCTTCATATTGGTCGATGAAGGAGACGAACATATTGGAAGTGAATTGAAGTTTCAAGGCGTTTCAACAGCACTTGTGGCAGGGAGCATCACCGGAGAACTTCTGATCACCGATGGAGAGAACATTTTGACACCTAGGAAATTTGGCGTGAGAATGAAATGGAACAGCCGAGATTTCCAAGCTGTAAGTGGGATTGCGAGACGTGGGGAGGGGCGGCAAATTTCCCAGCGAATGAGGTGGTGGCAATCGAGCCAGCTGAAACAATGGAGAAATAAAATGTTGATTTAGTTGCAGTTGTTTGTAAGGTTCCTACGCTCTTTTGGAACCAGAAAAATGAAGAAGAAATTCCACACAGAACTGGGCACGTGATGGCTGAGGAATTAATTAGGAGATATGATAGACCTAAGGTAGTTAAGTGCTACGGCGAGTATATTGTGCCGTTGATTCGAGCAGGGCGACGTGATGGGCTTCACGAGTCGAAGGGGAGGAGTTTAGATGATGGGGTGGTGGACGTTGATGTTTGCGCACAGAGATGCATTGAGAAAGGGGATGACCTATGGGCCAGTGTCTTTTAATAAGGGCATACAATTAGGCTTTTTATTCAAGGATGTAATCAGCGCAGTCCAAGATGTGAATGGGCTAGCAACAAAGGCCAAAGAACATAATACAAAGTGTATATCGCACTTGGCGATAAAACCAACAAACGGGGGAGGGGCCGAAGACTTTCCGGAATGCTGGAGTGCTGGATTCGTTCGCCGGTAGACAGTCAGTGGGCCGACTATCGACAGTGGGACCGGAGGATGGCTGGCGGGTGGCAGTGAGCAGGAACAATATCCGAAGTCAGAAATTACAGAAGACTTACAAATTCAAAGGAGTTTCAGAATCGATGTAATAAAGCGCCAATTTGGTTGGGTCGAGTGGAAATTCACAGGGTGGGCTTCTTTGGGTTTCCCCTGATATAGATAGGTAACGGGGATGCGATAAATGATATGGTTGTTCGTGGTGCCCCAGCCATTGCAATAGCTGTTTGTCTCTTGTTGGCAGTGGAAATTTCTAATGCAGTGTGCGGCGGTGTGGGAGTGGACATGCCGGCGTGCGACGGTGAGGGAGGCAACCTGCTGGTGGGAGATGGAGAGTTTGTGTAGCTCATGATGTCAATTACAGTAGCCTTGCATTATGATTTAAAATGAATGCAATTGCGGATTGGGATGAAAAAGGGGCAAAATTGTCGGACCAATTGAGGTTTTTTGTATTGGGTCCAACAAACAGTTCGATTATTGCTGTGGTGACAATGGACGCGACTGTATTAGAGATGCAAGAATCAAAGTGGTGGAAGAAAGAACGAAGCGTAGGTGAAGGTGGTGATAATTGGGTTACAAAATAGATCACTGTGAGGATAGATCCAATAGCAAATTTATTTACAAGCCCATGAGAAATATTAAAGCCCAAAACTAAACAAATTGGGGGCATGTGAGAGTGAAGGCCCAACCAACAAAATAACCACATCGAACTGGCAGTGAAGACAACGGGTTTGAATGAAATGCACAGACACAGAAGCTTGGTTCATATCCTTGGCTGCCACTGATACTCGATTTCAGGGAATTAGGGTTTTACTTTCAGTCCTTATTTGATCGGTTTATTATTGTTCTTGTAGAAAATAAATAATCCGAGAGTTGAAAATACTCTTTATTAATTGAATAATAAAAGAGTTACAATGACTATCTATTTATAGGTGAATATAAAGATTAATAGAAGTAAACTACCTGATTTATCTCTATCTAAATCAAATCAAATCTCTAGATAATATTATCCTACCAAACTTATAATATTATCCTACCAAGTTTAAACACAAAGATTTAAATACTAAATCTTTATCTAATTATTCAACACTCCCCCTCAAGCTGAGTCATATATGTTTATCATGCTCAGCTTGGAACTCAGGTCTTCAAATTTAGGATAGTGAAGTGCCTTTGTCAAGATGTTATCAAATTTTGTTTGAGACCTCCTCCTCTTTCTCAGAGTCATGCTCCTTTTCTTGGAGTCTGCGTCTGCTCCTAGTTTGTGAGTCTGCGTCTGCTCCTCTTTTGTGAGTCTGCGTCTGCTCCTCTTTTGTGAGTCTGCGTCTGCTAGTCTACGTCTCCTCTTCTTTTGGGAGTTTGCGTTTGCTAGTCTACGTCTCCTCCTTTATTTTGGGAGTCTGCGTCAGCTCCTCTTTTGTGAGTCTGCGTCTGCTAGTCTACGTCTCCTCTTCTTTTGGGAGTTTGCGTTTGCTAGTCTACGTCTCCTCCTTTATTTTGGAAGTCTGCGTCTGTTCCTCTTTTGAGAGACTGAGTCTTCAACAATAGATTTGATATTATCTACTCCCCCTCAAGCTTGGCTATAGATGTTTATGAGACCAAGCTTGCAGATGAGATGTAGGCACATGAGAATCCTCACAATTGCCCTAAAACAGATGATGAAAAAACACCCGACCATGCTGCGAAAACAAGGGGGAAAAAATCGCGAAGTACTGTAGCAAAATCGCGAAGTACTCAAAAATCCTCAGCAAGAATCACAAAGGCGGTAAATCTGTTACCAGTTCAATTCTGCAACTGATTATTCTGCGCTTCCTTCAGGCGTAACTTCAAGTATCAGACGCAATATACTTTGGTAAGATGCTCTCAAGGCTTCCGAGCCAGTGATAAACCAAATCTTGGATTTTTATCCAAAGACTTTGTGACAAATTCACTGGATACAGTCACCAATGATTTTGGAATGAACTCGTGCTGCAAAACAGTCCCTACAGTGCCATGGTTGTTAAACTTGATTTTCACGAGTGTCAGGCTGTCAATGGCATAGAATCCTCCAATTGCAAATGTGTTCTCATTCATCGAGAATCTTCTGGTAATCTCTCCCACAGCAGCACTCTTCATCAACTGATCCATGTAGTGTAGGTACGAAGCCTTTATTGTCTCCTTTGTCACTCAGAAGTATTGAAGCACATGAATCTGGTTTTGTCAGAGAGATGCCCACTGTGTATTTTGTTAATTTACCAGAAGTGGTGTCATAACCAGCCTCAGCGCCCAAAGCAACTGTGGGGGTACCGAGGGTCAATGAAACATCAATTGGAGGGGTTTGATTCATACCAACAGCTGCAGTGAGGGATGCATGAGGGTGGAAGTACTGTAACGAAGTTACTGTAGCAAAGTCGCGAAGTTACTGTAGCGTAAGTCGCGAAGTTAACAGTGTATGCGATTGGTTGCTGCTAGGATTTGCTTTACGGCTACTATTTGAAGGCCTAGCCGCCAGCGGTTGAGTTGAGATAACAACAACTCGCCGGCGGCTAGGGTTTGATAAACTTTTAACCTTAGCTTTTTTCTAACCTGGCTCTGATACCATGTAGAAAATAAATAATCCGAGAGTTGAAAATACTCTTTATTAATTGAATAATAAAAGAGTTACAATGACTATCTATTTATAGGTGAATATAAAGATTAATAGAAGTAAACTACCTGATTTATCTCTATCTAAATCAAATCAAATCTCTAGATAATATTATCCTACCAAACTTATAATATTATCCTACCAAGTTTAAACACAAAGATTTAAATACTAAATCTTTATCTAATTATTCAACAGTTCTATATTTTGGTAATGTGTTTTTTGATCTTGGTTTTGAGATAATTGTATTTGATGTTGGTTGGAAGTGGATGAGAGTTTATGAGGTGGGTGTTGTTGACAAAATGAGTCGTGACAATTGAGAGCCTATGAGAGGGGATTGCTGGACTACAGCAAACATGGGGAGGTCAAGAAGGGTTTTAGGGTGTGGGAGTTGATGCCTAACTGGAAGATAGTTATTCTGCTACAATCTGGATCTACATTTTTTGGTTTGGCATGATCGGTTCTCTGACCTGGGGTTTGTGATAGTTGTATTTGATGTTAGGTGGACGGATGACGCTTTTAGGGGTGACCGAGGTTCAATATCAGCCTTGAGGACAAGATTGTTTTTGACGGAGAGGTATTGTTACGGAAAGTTGTCCAACTTGAACCAAGATATGAATGGACCAGTAGCCAAGGCCCATAAAGGGGCACAGATTATCATAACTGGGAGAGAGGGGCAGAACACGTGAAAGAGTGGGGAAGAGTTAGTTAGGCTAGTGGGGAATAAAAAGGGTAGGGAGAGTGAAAGGCCGTCTAGATTTTTACCTTGAGAATATACAAGCTTATGCTTGGGGCAAGGAGAAGTTCCCCCTTGAGCGTGCGTGCATAGTGTTGAGTCTTGTAATTCCGTGCGGTTCATTCCAGTAATACAATACTTATTCCAGCAACTCCATTGTGTGTGTGTAATTTGTTTGCATTTGTTTGAGTGTGGTTTTGAACCTAACATAAGGCCTATGGGATCGCAATGCCAAGAGCTATCTTGTAGATAACATATTGATATGGATGCTTGGTATCCTGGTGTGAGGCTAAATTCTAAAAGTTAAGTTTTCTCTGCCAATAAGAACTTCCTATAAGAGTGCCGCACGAGAAAACTTCTATGTTCAACTCTAGGATTGAACTTATTGAAAGACTTTATTGGGAGCAGTTTGAATCCACATCTAAGCGGGCGATATTGTCCAAAGGACACGTAACCAGGAGCAAGCCTGCCTGAGTGGAATTCTCTACTCCTCTTCTTCTAGAAATGTTTTTTTGCTTTTCTGGATTACTCAAGCAAACTATATTTTTTTATGGTGATTAAAATACCTTAAATTTGGCTTTTAGATGTTGATGGATGACTTCCGATCTTGACCTACCTTATCAACATCCAAATGGCTTTTTAATTGTTTATATCTTTGTGGCAATTTTCATTAGTAAACTCTGGTGGTTCAAATATAATAAATTATGCAACAAATGCCCAACTTTTCATTCGTTTTATTTTGTATGTAGGTGCTGGTAGTTTCAGGAGAGACTGGTTGTGGGAAAACCACCCAGCTTCCTCAGTTTATCCTGGAAGAGGAAATATCATCTCTACGCGGTGGTAATTGTCACATAATATGCACTCAACCTCGTAGAATATCTGCAATATCAGTTGCAGCTCGAGTATCATCTGAAAGGGGAGAAAAGCTTGGTGAAACTGTAGGTTATCAGATTCGTCTTGAATCAAAGCGTTCTGCTGAAACAAGATTGCTATTTTGCACAACTGGAGTATTACTTCGGCAGCTGGTATTGTGATCTTCATTGGTGTTTCTTGTTGATACTTGTAGTTTGTGTACTAAAATCTTGGAAATAATCATTCAAACACCGGGTTTGCTTTTAACAATAAATTTCATATTTTGGCCTCTCAGTAGATGAAATCTCAGTTGAATTCTAATACCAACATGACTAATTTTCAGAATCGTGTTTTTAAGTAATCTTAATCAAGATTAGAACCGTCTTCTGCAAGCTACCCCGGCTATTTTATTTTTCTCTAGAAAATCAGGAATATGATTTCTTCTTCTGGATGACAGGTCCAGGACCCTAATTTAACAGGAATTACTCATTTGCTGGTGGATGAAATTCATGAAAGAGGCATGAACGAGGACTTTTTGTTAATAATATTGCGAGATGTTCTTCCTCGTCGTCCTGACCTTCGTGTTATCCTGATGAGTGCCACTATCAATGCTGACTTATTTTCCCGATACTTTGGAAATACTCCCACCATGCATATCCCTGTATGGTGTAAAATCTAATTCCTCTTGGCACTTACCTTCAATGTTTTATCGAGGATGTTTTGTCTCTCATACAGTTTCCTGGAATGATTCTTTTGAAGGGATTGACCTTTCCTGTGAAAGAATTTTATTTAGAAGATGTGTTGGAGAAAACATGCTACAGTATTAAAGCAGAGCTCGACAATTTTCAAGGAAATTCAAGAAGAAATCGGCAATTGCAAGGCTCTAAAAAGGATCCTTTGACAGAATTCTTTGAGGTTTGCTTTATTATGCTTAGTCTTGTTTAATTATTTTCCTGATGCCTTTGTCGTGTGCCTACTCTCATACTGTCTTGTTTGATTTCTACTATTCTTGGCCAAGCCTTGAGAAATCACCTTCACCCATCTGCTGATCCTTTGAATTTTCATCCTTCATATCTGCAAGCTAAAGCTATAAGAGTAAAGGATGAATTTGTGGAATAATGTGAAGAGTATTTTTGCGTGTGTTACTGATATGCTGCACTTTTAATTCTTGTTTCATTTATTGATTTATCTAGCATATCCTTAGATTTAGTAAAAATATAATCGGTTGCCCCGACATCCTAGAGGTCTTATATAATTTGTTTTTTTTACAAAATGATTTTGGTTGGTCTATCCGGGTACTTCTTTTTACACTTTCCCATTATGTAACTCGGAAATACACTTGTCCAATGCTGAAAATGTGTACGCCAGCATCACAACCAATCCCCTGTAGCACTGCATGTGACTGTATAGCCATCCATGAATGCGTCGCATTTCATGATGCAACATGCAATTTGTATCCTACCTCATACTTGTTCTCTTCTCTCTCTCCAGGATGTGGACATCGATTCCCACTACAAAGGATATAGCGCAAGCACCAGACAATCTCTTGAAGTTTGGTCTGGTTCTCAGCTGGATTTAGATCTCGTATGTATCCTTTCAGTTTATGGTTAAATATTACCGGACAGCACTAGAATAGATTTGATTCATGCTGTATGTATTTTAATATTATTTTTTTAAAACTATTTTGCACTTTGTTTCAGTTAATAAAATAATGCAGCGGAATTGCTCTGCATCACGGTTCCAGACAATATTTCAGGATCCAAGAAAAAGAATTTCATAAATTATGAAACCTCCTTAATATCCCTACTTGCAGGTTTTCACATAATTCTGGTTTTGACATAATTCTAGTTTTGAAATAAGTATCTATATTCCCTTCTTGTTCAACAATACATCACTCCCCAAGAAAAGTATCTTTCAAAATTATGGACAAAAAACCCGAAAAAACATCACCACGTGTTTGTTTTGACGTAGGTATAGAATGCAAGGTACCCCCCAGATTACTGGTTTTCTTTGAATTATACTGGCAAGCGGAGTTTAATTTCATGGCCTGGTTAAAAATTTTCAATGCTATAGCTTGTGTGTCTTTTTTATATTCATTTAGGTTCATGTATGCATTCACATTCACTATTGAATTTGGCCTCCATATATTAATTCATTTAACCATATGTGACTCATAATGCTTTTGCTGGATTGATTCTGAATTTATTGTCATATTACTGTCTGCTTTGTGATGTGTGACCTGGTTTCTGTAGTAATTCCATTTTTCTCTCTCTCTCTTCTTTTGGATTATTGATGTCTGGTGTATAATGTATCAATTTGGTCTTTTTCTGCTGAATTTGGTGGGGAGCTGGTAGTATCCTGGAAAACATCGTTTGGTTAAAAGTTTTTTAGATTCACATTCGTGTCTAATAGGCTCTCAGAAAACTTATTTTATCTAAATTTTTAGGTGAAAGCAACTATCGAGCACATCTGTCGCAGTGAAGGTAATGGAGCAATTCTTGTTTTCCTTAGTGGTTGGGATGAAATTTCAAATCTCTTTGATAAAGTCAGAGCAAGCAACTTTCTTGGAGATCCAAATAAGTTTTTGGTACTTCCTCTTCATGGTTCAATGCCTACTATCAATCAGCAGGAAATTTTTGATAATCCCCCGCCTGATGTTAGGTAAGAAAATGTGCATTTTGTATGTTCCTTATGCTCTTCTTTTCTGTTTACTTTTAAGAAAGATGTGTAAGTGGAAAATTCAATTCTCCATTTCCTACTGCATGGTTAACAAAAATAAGTTGTATCTGATTTATTTTCTGCTTAATTATAAGGCTCGTTGTCATCTGTATGCGGTGCTCCATCTTGTTTTTTTTATTTATTTCAGGTGGAGACATATTTACGTGGCTGGCAAAAGTGATGTGAATATTCTCTGTCAATGTTTCAAATTTTCGATCCTCCCTTTTTTCTTGTCATCATTAGTATGCCTTATAACAATTGATTACTTGGTAAACATGTCCCCCTCTTTTTTTATTGATTTTTGGTTTTCATAATGGTCAATATGATATTACTTTATCCCAGCAAGTAACATTTCTGAATAGTCGAATCCATGTCTGAATCCATGTCTGTACTTGTAGCTCGACCTTGCGGCTTTAGCTAGCTAGCATGATTCTTCTGTTTGAATCCATGTCTATACTTTTAGCTCACCTATACATCCATACCTACCATTTTTTAACTTCTAAGTCACATCCATCCTTAAAATGCAACCTATTGATTCGAATTCCTTTGCTTATATTTTACAGAAAGATCATTCTATCTACCAACATTGCTGAGAGTAGTATCACCATCGATGATGTTGTGTACGTTGTTGACTGTGGAAAGGCAAAAGAGACTAGCTACGATGCTCTTAATAAGCTGGCTTGTCTTTTTCCTTCATGGATATCCAAGGCGTCAGCGCACCAGGTAAATGAATCTATATATGGACTATTTAATTAACTTGTGCATCTCTATGTGTCCGGGTAACTAGTCTTTATTACAAGAATTGTGGTTGGTTACCTGATTATGTATTTGGTTTTAAGTCTGATTCTGGGTAAGTGCAGAGGCGTGGCCGTGCAGGTCGTGTGCAACCTGGAGTTTGCTATAGGTTATATCCTAAAATGATCCACGATGCTATGCCCCAGTATCAATTGCCTGAAATGCTTCGAACACCTCTGCAAGAGTTATGCCTACATATCAAAACGTTGCAGCTTGGAGCAATTAGTACTTTTTTGGCCAAGGCACTTCAGCCGCCTGATGCTCTCTCTGTGGAAAATGCCATTGAACTTCTCACAACAATTGGCGCCCTAAATGATAGAGAAGAGCTTACACCGCTCGGTGAGTGATGGTTCAGTGCCTATTTTGTCCTTGAGAATGTTGATTTAGTATTTCTAAGAAGTTAGTAAATACAATTATCACTTAACAGGACTGCATCTCAGCACTTTGCCTCTGGACCCAAATATTGGAAAGATGCTTCTTATGGGATCCATCTTTCAATGCCTCAATCCCGCGTTAACAATAGCTGCTGCTCTTTCGGATCGCAACCCATTTGTATTTCCAATAAATAGGAAAGAGGAAGCAACTGATGCAAAGAGATACTTTGCTGGCGATTCTTGTAGGTCAGGCCAATAGAATTCACAATCTACTTTCATTTTATGGCATGCCAAAAACTTTGTTCTTCGTACCTACTTTGAAGAAATGCATTCACATTATTGATCATAATCCTCCACTTGCGTGGAAATGTTCTTGTCTTTTAACAGTGATCACATTGCACTTCTTAAGGCATTTAAAGGATGGAAAGACGCTAAATGCAACAGAATGGAAAAATCGTTCTGTTGGGATAATTTTTTATCACCTAGAACCATGCAAATGATAGAGGATATGAGAAATCAGTTTCTGGATTTACTCTCTGACATTGGTTTCGTAGATAAATCCCGAGGCGCCAATGTAAGTATGTTTACTTTAAAATGTTTCCATTCACACTTGGAAATTCAGGCAATCGAACCAAACTGTGGATGATATGAACAAAAATGTTCTTGAAATATTCCTTCGGAGATTTATATTTTCCACTTATTTCTTTGTGTGATTCTTGAGTTTCTTATATGGTTCTGCAGGCATATAACCAATACAGTGACGACATGGAGTTGGTATGTGCGGTGCTCTGCGCTGGACTCTACCCAAATGTGGTGCAGTGCAAAAGAAGAGGAAAGCGAACAGCATTGCACACAAAAGAAGTCGGCAGAGTGGACATTCATCCAGGTTCAGTCAATGCTGGCGTTCACCTTTTCCCTCTTCAATACATGGTTTACAGTGAAAAGGTTAAAACCAGCAGCATATACATTAGAGACTCCACTAACATATCCGATTATGCTCTGCTGATGTTTGGTGGGAACCTCATTCCAAGCAAAAGTGGAGATGGCATTGAAATGCTTGGCGGATACCTTCACTTTTCTGCATCAAAGACTGTATTAGACTTGATACAGGTACATCTTATTGCAGGCTAGCCCTCTCTGTGTTTGTTCCACGTTTCATGCAACTAAATCCAAACTTCTAGAATTGCTTTGTAAATGAAATTTATGGGACGAAAATGCTGATAAATTGTTGACATGGTTTTGAAATTGCAGAAACTGCGTGGGGAGCTTGACAAACTTCTAAGAAGGAAAATCGAGGAGCCTGGCCTTGACATTGTAGTCGAGGGGAAGGGTGTAGTTGTGGCTGTAATCGAGTTGTTACATAGTCAAAATATTCGGTATAGGTGAATTAGTTTTATGTAGTCCTAGTATAGGATGATTACAATTCGAATGGGTATAGATATGCAACTTCAAGTGATATGAGATCCCGTACACTTAAATTAGACAATAGTACAAGTAGTTTGACATGGGTATTTCTTCCTTCCATTGCACGTCCAATTTAAGGATGCATATTTTTATCCTTGTTTGTCCTGTTTTGGTGTAATTGGGTCAAGTTGAGCTGGATTAGCCTCTTGCTTGACTTTCGTTACGATTGAACTCGAATTTGAGACCAATTTGAGTAGTGAATTTCAAGGTCGAGCTCGACTCAAATGCATATTGAATTACATGAACTTGACAATTTCGAACTTTGTAAGATCAGCAAGAGTTCTTCAATGGACACCGCACTCACTTGACTATATTCTGTAGTGTTTACAATTTAGTAGTTAAAACATGTCATTTCTTATCAGACTTAAGAATGAATATTATTTTAAGTAATAATATTCAAATATTATAACGTAAACATCACAAGTCACAACTCTAATTCTAGGAGTTTGATTAGTTATGGTTGCTCCATTAAAAAGGTTTTCTTCTGCTTTATCACCCTTGATCCCAACACATGGGGCTGCCCCTCCCGTAAAACATATAGGAACTCCCCCAGGAATATAAAACAGGGAGGGCTGAGCATAAAAAAATAAACATTATTTAATATATATAGTTTATATTAAAACTGGTCAAATTTTACACTGTTTTTGTGTGAAAATAATATATTATTTTTCATAATTATTTTGTATAACCACATCATTCGAATACTCGTCATTTCATTCACAATCTTTTTTGAATGTTTCATAATCCATTTGATATAAATTTCAAATTATTATATATGTAAGGGAGCTGAAATTTTAGATAGAAATTTTTTACAAGGAAAAATATTTGTAAAAGAAATAATTTTTTTATTAAAAATAATATATATCTATATTGTTAAAAAATACATTTAAAAATATGAGAATTTGGATAAATAAATTTGAAACTACTATCACTTTTATAATTTTAAAAAAACAAATAATTTTTGGGTATATAAGTAATCAAAAATAATTTAAAGCACACTCCTCCATTAGCCAACTAAGCTGCACCACCATCGATATACATATTCTAAACAAATTATATATATAATAATTCTAAGATGGCCCCAAACCCCTACTGTAGCTACGCTCCTGGATTCAAGGATAATGAGATCATGGAGTTTTACGGGTTGTTCAACCCTAGTCTTTGGACAATGCCCTAAGGGTAAATCTAGCGAACCCAAATCATTTGGAGCCGTTGGATTATAGTTAGGGTAAAACACAGGGTCAACAACCCAAAGCAGATCACATCATCAATTCCAAACAGAAAAACATGACGTATTTTGTTTACCTATAAAGAGTTTTAGAACATTAAACTTATGGTATTTTATTTCAATGAAAAATAATTATTAGATATATAATAAGATAATAATTTGTAAAAAAAAAAAAGAAGAGAAATCAAAATTGATTATCTAAGAAATATTCTAAAAAGGCCAACTTGAAGAAATAATATTCACTGGCTCAAAGCTTCCCCATTTTCCAAGCCACTCTTATTCTGATCCTCCTCAGTTTGGACTCTTCTTGTATGAAATATTTAGCTTATTGGGTCGGAGGTTCTATATAGACAAAGTACTTAATTGGGCCACCTCTTTACACACCGGGGCTCACTAATATCCATTATCCCACTGCTAATTTCTTCTCTCCTTTTTGACAACCATCAGAAATGTGAAGCTTCGTGACCTGACAATGGCAATCAGAAGAAATTCTCCTGCTGAAATTGAAAACTGGAGTTGTTTCCATATTTAATAGTGATCCTTGTTTTCTCTTGTTCAGGTACACTTGTTGAATCAGTTGCTTAAATGCTTTTCACTGCTGAAAAAGGTGCTGAAACTTTAATTTTTTTGCTTTATCGATAAAGGCATTATCAGTACTTGTTTATCTTGGCTCAGCTGTTTTATTGTCATTTTCTTTTTCGGTTCAGTGCCTTAATTTATGATTTCCTGTTCATGTATGTATGGACTTTTAACTCTTTAAGCGTGTCTGATTTGGAAAGAGATCTTTCAGAAAATGGAAGATATGGGCGTTCAGAATCTGGGTTTCTCTTTCACCAGTTCCTTTCGGATCAATTGGTTACGTTTTAGTGTATTTTGGTTCATTGTTATTATTTCTTCACTTAACTTCTCGCAAGCAAGGTCAAGAGACTCGTTTTATCTTTCTTACTAAGCTTGGGCTCATGTTTTTGGGTGGAATATGCTGCTACAAAAATGATATTTCCCCCAGTCATGAACTTTTTCAACCATTCTCAACAGTATTTACACTTCTTTTTTTCTTTTGTGCATGCTAGTTCAGCATTTCGAGTAGTATTGTATCACGGATTGTGCGATGTAACATAGACTACATGTAGCATAAAGTTCATTTGAAATTTTTAAATACCTCAAATACCATAACAAAATTATATATCTATCATGAGACATCAGTAACTTAACAAGCCTCATTTAGAAAATTAAGTCAAAATATATGTCAAATTATCTGATATATTTCTCAAAAATATTTTATAGATAACGCCGAAAACAAAACCAAACATATCCTTGGTTTTTCAACCACTTCTTCATGTTGTGGCTGTTGGGTGTATGTTAGATTATATTTTTTGTATGCCGTTTAACATTAATGAGACAGTAGATCTTGTGGAGGTGGTACTCTGAAAGAAGAGGAGAAAGAATATATCTCTGAATCTGAGCCGACCGTTGTCAGTCAATCCTTGAACTGGACTGATATCTGTTTTTCTTTCTTTTAGCATGATTTTAGTTGGTGCCAACCATTCAGAACCATGATGCATTCTTTTGGTGCAATTTCCTGTTTTGTTGAACTGAAAGATAGTTATGACTTCTATTTTTATGTAAATTTGCCGGATTTAGAACCTTAGGATCCTGCATTTAAGTTACACGATGCAATTACACCTATGCACCTAATTGGTGATATTTTTATGTGCTGATTCTTTCTCCTGTTTCTTCAGGTGCTACGATACTAAAACCTATTGCAGCGAGCGCTATACAAGTGGTTAATGGAACTCTCAGTGAGTTTTCTTACTTTTTTTACCACGAACAATTATGGTTTGTTTACATAACTGAAAAATATGAGCTGTCATTGATGAAAATAACTTCATTTAGTTGGTAAAGCAATAGGGTTTCTATGGTTATTTTAGCTTGCCTAGGCTTTTTATCAGTATACATTCTACTCGTGGACTTCTTCTATGTCCTCCGCCTGTCCTAACATCCATACACTGGGAAATCCTTGACACTATTTCTATGGTATTTTTTGTATCATCTTAGGATAATGAATCAAAAACTCCAAGTAAGATTGGTGACAGATCCACTAGTGATGTTGTCGTTAGGATAAAAACACCAGATGGCCGAGATGATTGGATTTACTCTCATTCACATGTTCTCATTAGCAAAAGCAAGTATTTTGCTGATCGGCTGTCTGATAATTGGCCAACATGCCAGATTCTTGACTCGCGTAATTGTGTCGAGGTTCATTGTGCAGAATGCGACTTTGATTATCACATTACCGTACTCCGACTCTTCTATTTCACTTCAGATGTGTTGGTGACAGATTTATGTGGGGTAAAAAATGCACTTGGCATACTTCGTGTGGCTGTCGAGCTTGGTTGCTCGCAAATTGTTTCAACCTGTGTGGGCTATTTGGAAGCTGTCCCGTGGGAGGAATCTGAGGAAGAAGAAATTCTTAAAATCATACCAGGCATGGGGTCACAAGCAGAACCAATGCTTGCTCGTCTCCAGCCAGTCGATCCTTTCGGCTGTGGCGAAGATTTTTCTGTCAGCAATTCGGTTTGCCACGTCATCTCCCCCACCTTTGATGAATGATCTGAAAACTTCAGCTCAGGAGCAGCTTGAGTACATGCTAACTGAGGATGATGATGCACCTTTATTAACAGCTGACGATGAGATTAAATTGGAAGCTAGCCAGTGTGTCAACAGACTTCTATCAAGATTTGTAGATCTTGTCAAGTCTTTGGTATGTGATATCCAAGAGTTAGTTCCCGAACCAAGAAAAATTCGACTTATTCCAGTCATATTTGACCGATTTATCGTGGGCATCTCAAATAGCTGCAAAATTGGAAATTTCAAGAGAATTTATTCACATTTGGGTGGATACATCGGTAAATATAGTGAAAATTTCAGAACAATCATGTCCCAACAAGCGAATTAAATGGAACAAAGGTGAAAGCCCTTGAGGTGACTACTAAAGTCTTGGAAGCAATAGCGTATGGAACCGTAGTTTTGCCTCCCCTAAAACGCCTTCAAATGGTTGAAATATGGCTTCCTTACATAAGGCTGATGAAGCCTTTGACTGATTCTCTTTCTTCTGATGAAGACAATAATTTACTGGTGAAATTTGATTGCGAGCTTTGGCAATCTTTGGAGTCATCATTGGTGTCAATAATATTAACGTTGCCCTCTGGTGACCAAGCTGAAATTTTGAGAGAATGGTTAGACAGTAAGGAAATTCGGTATCCAGACTTGACCGAGGCGTTTGAACTGTGGTGTTACCGGTCGAAAGTTTCAAAGAAAAAACTAGATTTGTTAGATGGAAGCCATCAAAGTACCAGCCGAGTATGATTTCTTCACTTTCGTTTATCTTTTTTCGGTCAGATTTCCGTGTCTAACTTACGGTTAGACTGTGGATTACCAGTGTACAATACATGATTTGAGCATTAATCTATTGGTAGTTTGAAATTCTAGGTAGATATGTAATTTTGTGTAATTATTTGATTGTCCCAACAACATATCTCTGATACTGAGGATTTTGTGAGGTATGAATCTTTTTTACTTGTCCATTTTATTCAATTTATAATATTGATTTTATTTTTTTACTTGTGGGGTTTCATATAACAATATTGATCTATGTGTATAGTCATGAAAAAATAATGCAAAGGAAAAAAAAATATGAAATTTAAGGTCAATGAATTAGTTGTAGAATACGGGACTGAAGCAGATTTTTTAACTCTCAAAATATGTAGAAGACATAGAATTTATATAGCAAAAAAGTGAACTCATGAATGCTAGTATAGTAGTACATGTAAACTCTTCTAGTATATCAGTACATTAACATAAGTATTAGAGTTATTAAACTTATGAGATGATGATAAATAATATAGTGTGATGAGTTATATGACTAGCGGATGTAAATTTCAAATTTTTGGATTTAAGTTAGAAAGTAAGTATAAATTTTTGGAGAGAATTTTAAATTTTGCAACAGCAAAAATGTGGTAAGAAGTTGGAATAAACGTTTTGGATAATATGATAATTTTGTGATAAACAACCAACTAAACATCATCTTACAATTATCCCTAACTTCAAACACATCCTTAATTGTTCAAGAAATACATAGGACAGAGTCCTTGTCGCTTGCTATCAAGTTAATATAGCTTGTAGTTAGCATATTGTTAAGTTAGTTTTCTGGTAGTTACTCAAGTCTGTATATAAACCATTTCCATTTGTACTGTTCATTATTATCATGTAATATTTTCCCAACAAATTCAAGGATAAGGGTCTTAATTAACCCACCCTCGGATGTGACATCCAACTGATGATCAACTTTACTAATGTTTTCGTTTTGTTATATTTTAATTGTTAGTAACATCAAGTGTTATAGCTTATGTAGTTTGGACAGGGGTGTAGAGTGGATTTTTTTGAGAGCTTGAACTCGACAAGATTGACTTCGAATTCAAGCTCGCGTTGAGTCTATATCGACGAACTATGCTCTTATTAAGTTAGTATTTTAGTGAAAAATGATGATCGATTTTGAATACTCTAACCTACTACACCACCACTAGAAGTAGGCTTCGTGCTCGTTTCGATTTCGAGCTCGAGTCAAATTTTAACTAAATCTCTCATTAGTAATTCTCTTTGCTAGTATATCTAATTGCAAATGGTAATGAAAATGATTGAGATAGTCATACCCCTCGAATGCATCGATGTGTAAACAGTAACTAAAACTCGTTAGGCATGCATATTGATTTATTGAGGGATGATTTGAATCTTGGTAGCCAAAGAATCAAATTTGCCATCTTAAGTTAAACTGAATTAGTTCGAAAATTCAGTTAATTCTTTTTTCGATTTCAGTTTTTATTTTGGAAAAAAATATCCCCTAACTGATTAATGGATTTTTTAAATATTTTTTTGATTTTTTAAAAAAAGTTAAAAATTTAAAATATTTTTTTTAACTTTTTTTTTAAATCAATTTATCTCATTATTTTATTTATTTTTATTTTTATTTTTAAAATCAAATATTCACATTTTTTAATTTTCTATATATATATTTATAAACAACATCAGTTAATTTGGTTACGGATCGAATTAACCGATAATTTATTCTGTTCGGCTAATTTGGTCTTCATAAAAAATTCGGTCAGTTCGATTATTACAAAAAAAAATTGGTTGATTTGATTTTTGGAAATTCGATTTAGTCGGTAATCGACCGACCAAATTTTCACCCCTACTCTTAATTAGAAAGTTGGTATTTGATGACAAAGCTTCAAAGTACATGAATCAGTCATCATCTTTATATCATAATTATATATATTCTACATATCAACTTCCATTTAATATATTGAAATTGTTAGTTGATCAAGTAGTCAATTTTCAAGAAGATTTGAGCTATGATATTTTGTTATATGCTCGTGGACTATGTTTCATTAGCAATACTTTTTCCCGCATCCAACTCGGAGAAGACCATGAAAAAGATGGTCCTTTGATGATATGATGCTTATCTTTGAATTGTAGGGATTCCACTTTTAATTAAATTATTAAGGCCCTTTCTCCCTAGATTTTTGTTGAGTTAGACATGATAATAATGCGACAATTCATATGTGGGTCAAGTCATAAGTTGGCACTATTTTTTTCTTTCTTTCTTATAACGGGGAGCCTCGGTCGTTACCATTTGGATGTGCATTATATTAATCTCGGGCTGACGAGATAGCCTACAAACTATTCCCGATGTGATAGGCTCGACCAAGAAAGTGTTGGCAGAGGAATCGAACTCTTGACCAAATGCGTCCACACTCATCTACTCCACTTCTGGCATGTTGAAATTGAAAAAGGTCTCAGTTGTATAAGTGAATTAGCCTGACTCTGCTTCTGGCACGAGCAAAACAATGGGAATTTCAAATAAAAAATAAAAAAAGTCCGGAAAGATTGATGATCAAGATTTATTCTTGTAAACCACCCAATATCACTAGCTTGTTTTATCCATATTGGTTATCACAATCATCTATATATCGGTAGCAACAAAAGTAATATACAAACCCCAATTATATATCTTCTAAAATCCTAAGCTGTCCACAAGAACTCAAATGGTTCTACTAAAAAATGTCTGTATTCATATAAATTATATATACTTATACTAAGCATGTAATGTATTTTCTACACTATCATGCCACCGAAACCGTTTGAGTCGCCCCCGCCTCTTTCGAGTTGTATGCTTTGATCTGGCATAAAGTTTTGGTGTGGAAGACCAAGTGTTAGAGATACACCATTGCCGGAATAGGGTGCTTGAAACTGCTCGCCTCCAAATCTTCCAAGTTCCCCTATCGGATAAGAACCAAACCCTCCAATGAAATTCGTTGGCGCGCCGATTAATATGACCTCATCTCTACTCTGCCTCTCGTTACCAAATTTCATCGGCATAATATGATCGTTGGTTGGAATTGTGGGCATCGCGTTCATGTCAGTAGATGGAATTCGTGATTTTTTAGGATTTTTTTGAGTAAAGTTTGCTAGTTCTGATGATCCAATGAGGTGGAAATCAGAGTTGTTTTTTACTCCATTAGAGGACGAGAAAACCTTGGAAGTTGACACGGATGAAGGTTCGTTTCTGCTGCTGTTCTGATTTTCAAACGCTGGATTCTTGACTTGTGGAGCTGAGTTTTTTGAGGCCGAATCTTCATTTTGAGATTTGTCCTCTAATCCATTTTTTTCCTGTTCTTTAATCTCTTCCAGGTACATTTCTTCTACCATCGGCTTCCATAATCGAACCCGAGCATTGATGAACCAATTCGACACCTGATTTCAAAGCAAACCAACTCAAAAATTTGGCAAAAATCAAGCAGAACATCGATCAAGAATTCAAGAAGCCTAGCTCAACTACCTGGCCCCTGGTAAGCCCTGTCTGTTTAGCAAGCGTAAGCTTATCCGAATCCTTCGGATATCTGCTCATTTTGAATAAAAAAACATAAAACTCGTAAGCATCGAAAATTAATTTGAAATCCAACCTAAAAAGCTTGCACCATGTTCACAAAATCAACAAACAACTCACGGGTGGAGGAAGTGCTCGAAAAGCCAGGCACGAAGAACAGAAACAGATCGTTCGGGTAAACCTCGCTGGGGTCTCCAAGCATTCTGCTGGATCATTCCCAATTGCTGTAAGGCTCGTTGCTGTCGGATCTGATTATCAACGTATTTGAGTTTAGAGCCTTCGTTTTTCCCTCCGAAACTGTCTTCTTCGCCTAAGCTTTTCGTTGCTGCTCTGATTTGGCCCAAGATCGCATCTTTAAGGCACCGAAATTGCTTCGAAATTGTTTGTAAAGCCAGGGCAGTATAAGTTTTAGCAGAACCAATTCCTGCTGCTTGTTCAAACCAAGAGATTACTATCTGCATCTGGTGGTGGTATTGCCTGTACCTTTGCTCCACCTTCGAATCAAGAAATTGATAAATAGATTTTCAAGAAACTTTGAAAATGACTAAATAGAGAAAACCCATTAATTCTTTTCTCTCATTCGTTTTAAATCATAAATATTACCTGCCGTTTATTCGTTCTTTTCCCGTTTTACAATCTTTATGAAACCGAAATTTGGGGGAAAAAAATTATGACTTTTTACTTTGATTTTGAAAAGTTTCCAGCAATAAATTAAAGTCATGTTCTATAGGGTGACTGTTATAGCATCAATACCTCATCTGATCAAATGTGTCATCTAAACAACTTACCTCATCGAGCATGTTAACAAGCTTTGATTTCTTCATCTGAATTTCTTGTCTCTCTGCTGTAGTGAGCTCAGCACCACCTATTTTACTTTCTTCTCCTCCTCCTCCTCCGCTTGAGGCGCCGCCGCATGAGGGCTCTCCTGTTTTCTGGGCCCCCTTTGCTAATTCAGCTACAATCTTTGCACCTTTCTCTACCTTAACAACTTCCTCAAGAAGATCCTGTGCGGCCTTCAGATATTTAGAATTAAACAGCACACTCTGTACTCCATTAATGCCGTTGGAAACTCCGGGATTCGATGAAGGGGATCCACCCAAAACCCTAGCGTCATCCTCACGTGGCTTAGCCACAGCCATTATTGGTTGAGTAGGCATCTCCCTTTCAATCTTGAAAGAGCTGTAGCTGGCAGGCTGCTGCGATGAAAGGCTCAAGGAAAGTCCTTGATGAGAGCGTGTGACCTCACGCGCAGCCGCTATGTCTATCTGCTGGTTGTAAAGATTGCGTGGTAGGAAACCATGGAGGGCCGACACGTCATGCTGATCGTAGGGGTCTTGCGACGAGGCAGCTGAGGTGGAGCTTGTCCCTTGGAGAGGTATGCCGACAAAATGTTGGATTTGGGATGGCGGCGGAGCATGGGGGAGGTTGATATTGTTGCTGGAGTTGAAGAACACGAAGTTGTTGCTGGCGCGGGGCTGTGGCGCAGGTTGATTCTCGGAGAATCCAACGTAAGTAGGGTTCATGAGAACCAGGGTTTGTAATCCATCGCCACTTCCTTGGATTTCTGAGTTACCATGAAAGTACGTAGCCATATCTATATTGGAAGATGCAGCGCCCACTCAAACTATCATAGATACCTGTAAATCAAATTCGAATTTCGAAAATGTTAATAATTATTCACTTTTCAGATGAAAAACTCTAAGAACATGAAACACTAACGAATAAATGAACATCACCAGGAAATTCAAAAACCCTGGAACAACAAAACATAAGAATTCTCTCATCTGTACGTGTTAATTTCCTTGAAAACTAGGGATTTACGGAAGAGGAAAGTTTTTGATAATCGGGCATAAACAAATATACATATACAGTATTTAGTACCTGGCGTAGCCTGGTATGATGAAAATCTGATTATACACGTGCTCCGTCATCACCATCTGCGAAGAGTAATCATAAAAAATCAAGCTCATAAAACCCATTATTGCACAGGTAGCGTATATACCGTGGGTGACTTTATAGAAGAAGATTGATGCAAAAACCCATGAAGATGGCTAGCTAGAGATCTATAAATCTGATTAGCTACACATACATATGATCAGAAATCCGATCCCTTCAGTTGAATTATGTATCAGTCCTCTAGGCACCTCTCTCAGCTCCACTGTACTTCGTATAGCAAGAAAGATGGAGAGAGAAGGGGCTTAAAAGGCTGGGAAAAAGATACCATTCACATATAAATGTCCACAAATATATGATATATCACTAAAAATACATAAATATGTATTTTGTGAGAATTGATCTGTTTTTCTACATGTTCTTGATGATTTATACAGATGTATACCTGCGAATGGATTGAACAAAGGGAGAAAGTTCAGACTTTCAGTGATTTGTCCAGATCGTTTTCAAATGATCATTAGATACGAAGAAAGAAATCTTAAGTTTGCTGAGTGAAAAAGGAAGGGCTGGTATCTGGGTAGATTCACTCTGATTCATCGACTATTTCATATGTGATGGCGAAAGGGCAATGTCGTTATTAAAGTGTATTTGTTCGATATTCATTTATACACTAATTCAATATTAAAATTCAACATATTTAAATAAATAATACATAAACTAGCATACCAAAAATCTAGACTAATCATATTAAATTGATCTGAACACAAACCAGTCCATACAAATATTTTCGGAAAATGAAAATATGTCATTATTAAAGTGTCAGAAAAGATAGATACACGTATACATACGCAGCACCAAACAACTGAAGAACGAGGTAACGTCCCCGTCCTACTAAAAAACATAAATATATTTTATCCCCAAGTAAAAATAAATTAGGAAGAGTCGAAGATATATTCATTTTTCAAAGATATTCGCTTTTCAAATATCAATATCAAGCTATATATTGTATGTATAACATTATACTATGCATATATTTTAAAATTGAATGCTCGAAATTATATACACGTCATGATTTGATGTGTTAAGCTAATTGGGTTAATTACTATTTTCTGATAAAATTGAATTTTACGTTATATATTGTTTTAAAAATATTACATTTAAATGGTTTTTCGGGGTTGTGGGTAGGAATGGCAACGGGTAGGGTATGGGGCGGGTTTAGCCAATCCCACGACCCGTCCCGCTACACATAAAACCCGGACCCGCCCCGCTTAAACCCGCGAACCCGGCGGGTTTACCAGCCCCGCCCCGGTTCCAGTTTTTTTTTTTTTTAAAAAAATTTAGCTAGAAATCAAATTTGAAACACAAAAGTTGAGTTATGTGATTAAATTTCATGTTTTCTCTAGTAAATATTTATAATAAACATTGTAAAACTATATTTAAACTACTAAATATTTATTAATTTGCTCTTATTTCCTTCAAAATGTCCAATTTTTTAAACGTGAACACATGAATTTTGATATAAAATTAAATAATGACACTTTATTGTTCAATCAAAGAAGTAAAATGTATAATCAATATCATATTTTTTTTTATAAAAAAATTAAAAATGTATTGCGGGGCTGGTCCGGGGCGGGTTCAGCCAATCCCAGGACCCGCCCCTCCCCGCCTCCAAACCCGGTTGAAGCGGGTCCAGACCGCCTCTGCAGGGTGGGTTCAATACGGGTCCGGGTTTAGACCGGTCCCATTATCATCCCTAGTGGTTGGGGGTGGGGTGGGGGAGGGGTCCCCATCTTCATTATTGAATCCTCTTTTGTCTTCTTTTTAAACGTTTTATTATTATTATTATTAATTATTTTTCGTTATGTTTTGGTATATTTTGTGGTGGATGGAATAGTTTGAAGATAAAGCAATTTAAATGGCAAGGAAGGCGGGACCAACTACCATTACACCTTCCTAATGCATAAAAAATTATTGTTACATACATTGTCTGCTTATGCAGTCGTTTATTATGTAAATTATTGTACACTTATCCTTTAAAAAAATATTATTGTATACTTATATAGTTGTTTATTGTGTAGATTGTTGCGTGCTTGTAAAAAAAAAACATTGGAGTGTAGTCGTTTTCTTTAATTAGTTTGTGATAATTTTTTTGTAAAACAGGGTTATATTGTAATTAGTATAGTTTTATAATTTGTATAAAAATATTCATAATAATTAATATTAACATGTAAAAACTCAACATAAGCCAGATTGTATACTTATATAGTTGTTTATTGTGTAGATTGTTGAGTTGATAATCATTAATATTCATTAACAAATCATGCATTGAACAAAGAAAATATAAAAAAACTAAACACAGAACAATTATTTGTTATCATTGTTTGTTGCAATAAAAAATAACAACTCAAAAATTCGAATGCTTCCAGGTAGGAATGTAAAATAGTAAGATAATTTTTTTTATATTGTAATATAATAATACATTAGATTTTGAAGTTTTAAGAACACTTGAACTTTAGGTTATACAAAAACATAGGTTAAAATTGTAGTAGTGATGAAAAATTAAACCAAATTAAAAACATAGTTTTGATTAATATCACTATATTTAATTATTTATTAATATTATAATTTAAATCAAAATTTTCTAGTATGAAATAACTCAGCGTATCTTTAACAATTGGGTCATTGGTTTCAACAAACCCACCTGTTTATTAGAGTTGTTTACGTGTCAACTAACAACCAGTTAATAACAAATACAGACCAATTTTTTATCCGATTCACGAGTTCTCTAGTTCAAGCACCGGTCCGGTCCCATTTTTAAAACTATGATAATCAGCAATATTACTCGGGTGATGGTCATTTAGCATTTGGGGGCATTGTGGTCATTTTGTTAATCGTATTTTTGTTAATTAGTTTTTTTTTTTTGTAGAACAAAGTGATATTGATATTATCGGAGGTAATATGGTCATTTATGCATATTGAGGGCATATGGTTATTTATCATGGCAAACAATTTATATGACTTTACCTCCATATCTTTTATAAATTAAATTAAATGCCACGTGTCAAGCTCATGGAATATGCTTCCTAGAAAAAAAATATATTTTTTTCATTTAATTTTGTAGAAAATAAAGTTTTCATCCTCCAGAAATATATTAAATCGCTCTCATCGTCAAATTTCACCACCCGTCTCCCCCAAATCGTTCTTTTTCAAGTCCTTTAGCTTTGTAAAAATTATCCATCCACGTTAGATATGTATACAATACAAATTTATGGAGTTTCGCTCGGTTTTGTCTATTGGTAGGGGTTGTTCTTTCTTGAGGTCGGAAGTTTTTGGTCAGTTATTGTTTTTTGATGCTATTGTTTTCTTTCGCTAGTGCGATTTTTGGTTTCTCTTTTTTCTTTAAGTTTTATTTTAGTATTATAATCCTTGACTTTTGGGTTTGAGTATCCCTAGTACTCTTTTAATTAATTTTGTCCTACGAAAAAAATGCATTTATTTCGAATAATATGATATTATTGATAAGTTATTTGTGATTATTAACGGGGGTGATATGTCATGAAATAGTGTTGGATAAATAATAATATGTTTAATTAAATAATTGATATTGAGATTATAATTATGATTATAGGTAAATTACATTTTGCCTTATGTTCTTATCATCATTAATATAATGTTTGGTTTGGTTTGGTGTAGTAAAATTGTTAGTGTAATTATTTTTTTAAAAAAAATAGGATCCAGTTTTCCATTTATTATTTTTACTTATTTCAATAATCTTTTTTATTTACCTTTCAAAATTTCACCATTTTCATAATTTTTATTTATTTCACATCTATTTTTATTTTTTTTACTTTCAAAATAAATATTACATAATTTTATTATTTTAGGTATCTCTATTTGTCAAAAAAAATTTATGTTTTTAATAAATTATAAATTTGCATAATTTTTTTACAAATATTTATTAAACAATATTATTGATTGGATTAGTTTTATTTAAATATAATTGTTATTTCCAGTTTAATACATAATAATATAAATTTTTAAATTATAATTATTAAAGATTTGTTTAATTATATTTATTTAATTATTCCACCACTTTCATGAGATTATTTATAAATTTGAAAACAGTATTTTATTTCATTATCGTACGCAAATAACAAGCTGGAATGCGTCAAATCTTAATATTTGAGAACCTAATTTTAATTAAAGTAGTCGATAATTAATTGGGTACATTGAATTTATAATATCTATATTTGTGAAAGTCCTTTGTGGGGCAGAAGAACTACTTCACCACCTAATTTGTAATTAAACATGTATTAGTTAAGCATTTGTAATTAAACATGTATTAGTTAAGCATTTGTAATTAAACATGTATTAATATACTCTTACCCAGATGTAGCTACCTAATATATATTCATTCATAATTACTATTAGTAATCTTAGTTTGGCACGTGATGTATATAAATTAATTTTAATATAAAATATGCTTTTACGTACAATAAATATTGTGCTACATATGTATTTTTTATTATAATTTTGTGTTTGAATTTTTCTTTTTTTGTGAATTTTCTCGTTGATTGAAGCCTTGAAGGTGTGTTTGGAGTAAAAGTGGTATTCTTTAGAGACTAAAATTAATTATTATGAATATCTTTATTTTATTAAATATAGTATAGACATGAATAAAAGCAGGGTGAATTACCTATAGACCCCTCTAGTTTGAACAATAATAATATTTTAACTCATCCATTTTAAACAATAATATATATCTCCCCTATTATGTAGTTTTATGTTAAGTCATAGCGGAGATATATTATTTTTTCTTATATATATATATTACAAACTGTAGGATGTGATATTGTAATGCAGCTATTCTATATGTGGTACAGAGGTCAAAAATTATAATAAATCTTTCTGCAGGGACACACGTGTAATTTTCCTTGAAAGCACTATATCTATCCAAAAAAATTATTTGTTACACCATATATTGTGTAAAATTTAAGCAATTTATGCATCTATTGCTAAACCATTTAACAAAATTTTAGTTGGTGTGGCTGTTTTTCTTTTTATGCTCCAGCAAAAATCGGTCAAATTTTGTTGGTATTTTTACCTTGTGGGTGCAAACATTAAAAATTGAAGGCATTAGTTAAACACTAAATCCTACTTTCAATACTATAAATAGGTCGTATCTTGCTCGAAAAGGCATATAATTATGGCGGCTTTAAATATTAACGAGGTAACAATTTGTGAGTGGGAATCATTTAATATCATGACTATCGATTATTTTACTTTATTTCATAGAAATATCGAGAGTACCCGAACGTTCAAATATATTATACATATTAAACGCTTTGAGGCATAGGCCTTAGTAGGGGTGCTTAACTGATCGAAAAGCACGGAACCGAGCCGTTAAGAAATCGGATCGAATCCGGTTCCAACCGATTTTTTTGTTTTTTATTAAGAAAAAATACTGGTTCCTGTTCAGGAATCGGAACCGATCCGGTAGCACCGGAACCGGTGTTGTTACCGGTTCCAAACAACGGAACCGCTTCGGACCGATTTTTACTGGTTTTGGAGCGGGTTGGAACCGGTTTGGTTCCGAGCCGGGTTCAGATTGACCCGGCCCGATAAGCATCCCTAGGTCTTAGTATTGTCTTTGAAAAATAAAATAAATTTCTAACAACTTTTATCTATGTGCAACTATTGAGGTTTTTCTTCTATGCAACAAGTGTGCACAAACACCAGCACCAACACACTTATATACATATATACATATATATGTATATTGGTATTGGTGTACACCGGTGCATAGGAGAAAAACTCAAACTATTGTATATTTCTACTGTTCTTTGATTTGGTCGAACATTCTTAAAAATAGTTATTTCTGATTAATTTATTTCTATATTTCCAAGTTGAATGATGTACAGTAATGTCTCTAATATATAGTCAAACTCGATCCTGAAATCTATTATCTATCTGGGAGGGTGGTTGCTATAGTCTGGGATGTAACCATTCTTGGATGGGATAAAATATTAACGTCCAATAATTTGATCTATCTATATGGATATCTATGTCCCTGTCTATAGCTTTTGTAACTAGGGTCTAGGGAACCATGCATGTCTATCAGACCTACAGGCTACAGATACGGTTCATTATTTGATAGGATTTGTTTGATGATTTTCCTTAAGGGTAGTGCCCTTAGGAGCATCATCATCATGCATTTGGAATCTTTTTTTTAAAAAAAGATTCTAAATGAATGTTGGATGATGCCCCTGAGGGCAGTACACTTTAAGGGCAGCCACAATGAAACCATTTGATAGGTAAGGACATGCCCGGTATACAAAATTTGACTTTTTATTCAAATATTGATTACTCTTATTAATGTATAGTGGAATCCAAATATAAGGGGAAATTATAAAATAAAATGCGTACATTTTATAATATGTACTTAATCTGATATTTTGTAATATATATTCCTAAATTGATATCATTTTAAATTGACACGTTTAAATAAAAGATTTTTTCTTTAAAAAAAATTTAAGATGTGGCTACAAAAGCTATTAGAATTGAAATAGCGTAGGATCAAGCGCTTTTCGTTTTACCAAAAGCTATAGCTAATGGTAACGGTGCAACTTATTTTAAACCGTACAGCAGCACAATCACCATGTTTCGATCGATCACACAGCAAGGACAATTGTTGTACCCCAACAATCCCCCTCCCAATAATTGTATTCCTTGCAATTCATGGGAATCGGACATGTGACATTGGCTATGATACCAATTGTATGATCAAGCGCTTGTTATTTTACAAAAAAAATTATGGCTAATGGTAATGGTGCAATTCAAATCTTTTAAACCGTACAACAAAACAAGCATCACACTTCGATCGATCCCACAACAAGTCAATTGTTGTACCCCCAACAAATATAATACAAATAATTCCAGTATTCTACCAATCATCTCATATGGTGGATCAATGATTCCTTGTTCCTGTCACCTATACTCAAATTCTCCTCTCTTTCAATAAGAAACATATAAGAAAAAGAGTCACGGGTACAAATTAATTAATCCATAAAAGGAAAAATGCTTATATGCACCAAGGTGTATGGTGCACCAAGACACATACATATACATATGTATGGGGCATGATGTGTAGTCTTGTGAAAGTTTCCCTATATAGTTTGGACCAAACTAAAAAATTAGACAACGAGTGCAGTTTTCTAGTGATCGTCGCATCTTCCATTTGCAAACGGCAGGAATTCGAGTCCGTCCTCCCATTAGTTATATAATTGTAAAAAGAAATTACTAAAAATTATAATATTTATTCAATAAATATATAGATAAATTCATGAGATCGAACTACTACGAAACAAAACTAGGGTTTTGACTTTTGACAATTAATTCACATGTGGTCTTCCAAACAAGCTGTTTACCGTATTTATTTGCAAATATGTAGTTTACCAAATATGGTTATGAATAGGTGCAAAACACCATGTCCGTGTATGATTTGTGAGATACGAACCTTCCTATTATCCGGGCTTTTGAAATTTCATGATAAAATATCAATTGTAACCATGAATGAGTAAATACACCTAAAGAATAATACAGTGGGTAAAATACAACTACAATAATAACATATGGAGTAATCTGCACCGAAAGAATAATATAGGGTTAATATGCATCTAAAATTAGAAAAACAATTGACAGAGTTTTACCATGTGACAATTACCCCATGTGGTTTCGGTCAGATATAATTTACCCCCTATGATTTCGGTCAGATTCAACTCACATTCCTATGGTTCGAAAATTGACAATAAACACCTTTTGATTTGTAGATGAAAAACACCACAGCCTATATGGAGATACTTTCATCCCGACAAGCCAAAAGATTTTGAAAATTGTAGATGCGAAAATGTACTATAGTTTGTAAACATAATGGTAAAATGTATATTTACGAACTAAAATATATATTTACGAACCACAGGAGGTAAAATATCTATGAATGTTATATAAATTATCAATGGCTCCAAAACTATAGTTGATAGCTAGTCTCAAGAAACAAAATGGTTGGTGCTTCCCTACGAATGTTTGTGATGTTAATATTAAATAAGGCCACAATTAACAAGTGATTGAATCACGTTTTAAGAGGGACTTTCAACAGTTTAGTATCTACTCCATAAAAGTGAACTACGCCGCATAGGTATTAAGGCCTGTTCTATCCAAGTGTAAGTAGGAATACTATTTACTAGGGCTGCTTACCGGGCCGGGTCAAACCGGACCCGGCCCGGATTCGGACCGTTAAGTCCGGTCCGAAACCGGAACCGGACTTAACGGTTCCGGTTCGCCCCGGAACCGGTTAGAAACCGGTCCGGGGCGGTTCCGAAGAACCAAACCGGTAGGACCACCGGTTCCGGTCCTACCGGTCCGGTTCCGGTTCCGTAACCGGAACCGGTAGATTTTTAAAAAAAAAAAAATAAATAAAAAAAAATAAATTGTTGAAGGCAACGTTAACATTTGTTAACGTTGCCTTCAACGTTAACAATGTTAACGTTGGCAACGGCTCTTAGCCGTTGCCAACGTTAACTTTTATTTTATTTTTTTTTTAAATTTTTAATTAAAAAAAAAAAAACTATAAATAGGGGATGTTGTGTTGTGTATTATTTCATAACAATTCTTGTAACGAAAATTACTTCACTCTCATATTTTCCTCTCAATTGTGCTATTTACAATTTATTTATAGTCTTATATCATAATGGCATCTTCATCTAGCAGTGGTGCTGGTCGTAGCCGGGGTCGTAGTCGGGGTCTCGTTCCGGGTCGTCTATCACTGAGTTCATCTTCTGCAATGAATTTGCCTGTGCCAATTCCTGAGTTAAATGAAAGTTATGATTTTTTTGCTGACCTCGATGTTGGTGGTTCTTCTATGAATGTCGAACCCCAACAACCCCAACAACCTGCCGAACCTGTTGCTGCCCAACCCCAAGAAAGACAACATGTGGAGTCATCCGGAACCACTACAGCAGCAAGTAGACTACCTACTCGTGCAAAAAGAAGTAAGATATGGGATCACTTTGAACTCGGTCAAAAAGAAGGTACTAATGAATCTGTTGCAATATGTAAATTATGTAAGATCCAGTATTCATATAAAGCCGGTGGTTCCAGTGGAGGCACCGGAACATTTAAAAAACACTTAGTAAAAAAACATAATTTTGATGAGACAACATTACAACCATTAAGTCGAGAAGCAACACAAGCACAAATTAATGTTCTTACTGGCACGAATTTTATTTTAACTGCTGAAATTAATCGTAGGTCACTTGTTAGATATGTGATCAGATGTGAACTACCTTTTGTACAAGCTGAACGTGCTGGTTTTATTGAATTTGCTTCGTCAATACAACCCATGTTTAAACATATATCCAGGCACACACTAAAAAGAAATTGTATGGATGTTTTTGTTGAATATAGAAATACATTGTTTCAACATCTTTCTAGTTTGCCTTGTAGGGTTAGTTTAACAACTGATATTTGGACAAATGTAAATTCTGATTCATATCTTGTTGTCACTTGTCATTGGATTGATGATAATTGGTGTATGCAAAAAAGGATTTTGTCTTTAGATGAGTTAGATTGTGCACATACTGGTTATGTAATTGCTAAATATGTATTCAACACTTGTAGACATTATGGAATTCAGGATAAGGTATTTTCAATCACATTAGACAATGCTGCGAATAACAATGCTGCGATGCGTGATTTAAAGACCTATCTTAAACCAATGTTTGATGGTATTTTTTTTCATGTTAGATGTGCATGTCATGTGATTAATTTGGCTGTTAAAGTTGGTTATGAGGACAATCACTCAGCATGTATTGAGAAAATGAAATACTGCGCTAAATGGTTACGCACGAGCCGTGTTAAGCGTGATTGGAAACAATTATGTTTATCTAATGGTTTAAAGCATCTTCTTTTTCCATCACCAATAGAAACTAGGTGGAATTCGTTGTACAATTTGTTGCATGCTATGTTACCTTACAAAGATATTTTAACTCCATTTTATAATTCATATCAAATGCCTGATAGCGATGAAAGTATTTATTTGAGTGATGATGATTGGGAATTTGTTGAAAATTGTGTATCATTGTTAGGTACTTTCAAAGAAGCGACGGAACGTTTCTCTGGTGTTACTTATCCAACTTCCGTTTATTTTCTTCCTTTAGTATTTAACATGTTTGATAAATTTATAGAATTTAGAGATGACTATGACTTGCATGCTTTTGTTAGTGCAATGGAAACTAAATTTATAAAGTATTGGGAACAAATCCCACCCGTGCACTGCATCGCAACATTGCTAGATCCTAGTCAATGTTTATCTTCATTTGAGATATTTTTTGAATATTATGCTAAATTTTTGGGGAAGGTTGTTGACGATCAAAAGACGTCTACAATGCAATCTCTCCAAAATATGTTTCAATTGTATTATAATCAACAGGCAAGTGAATCATCGCAACAAAGGCCTGTTGAAGAACAACCCCAAGCTCAATCTAAAGGTGGGGGCATCAATTTGCTTAGACTGCTGGGCAGGAAAAAACTTAAGGGAAAAGGACCTTCTACTAGCACGTCGACTGAGTTGCAAATTTATCTGAATTATCAATTTCTAACCGAAGACAACTTCGACGTCTTACAATGGTGGAAGTCCAATGCAGCACAATTCCCTATCTTAGCCAAAATGGCCAGAGACGTGTATGCTGTACAAGCTTCAAGCGTCGCTTCTGAATCGGCATTCTCAACATGCGGCCGTATTATTGGAGACTACAGAAGTAGTCTATCAGCTGATTCGTTATGCATGCTCACGTTACTTAAAGATTGGTTTGAAGCAGAATGCAAAAATAGAAGAGATGGGACGGTTGACGAATTCGTAAATCATTATGACGAGCAAGAAGAAGAGATAGCCAAAACAATACTTATCAATTATGAAGACTGTTAAGTACTAAATTGTAATATTTTTTTATTTAGATTTTCAATTGTCATGTCTTTACAATTATTTGTATGCTAGAAATATTTAAACACATAGACATGTTTAAATAACCCATAAAAATTGTTAAATTTCTAAACCTTTATTTAATTTCCACTTTATTTAGAATTTTTTTTTTTTTTAAAGGAGGCGTAACTACGCCACTTTGGAGGCGTAGTTACGCCTCTTAAATAAAAAAAAGCCGTAGCTTAGGCGTAACTACGCCTGAATGGGGCGTAGTTACGCCTCCGTAAAAAAAAAAAAAAAAAAAAAAAAAGGAAAAATCCGATAAACCACCGAATCAAACCGGAACCGGTTGGAACCGGAACCGGTTCGATCCGGTTCCTTACCGGACCGGACCGGTTCCGCCCATAACGGGGCCGGAACCGGCCGGTTCCGGACCGGACCGGACCGGTTCCAACCGGTAAGCACCCCTACTATTTACATCAACTTAGTTTTAGTCTGTCAGGAATACTAGCCTTAAATCTCTTCTTTGCTACCATTTTTTTTTTTTTTTTACAAATTAGCTATTACCTGAGGTACTTAACACTTTTGGTAATTACTTGAAAATTCTATCCTACATGGGAATTTACTCCCCCATATTGTTTGAGCTATTAAATATGGTGGACCTCACTTGGGTCTACACCATCGAATGATTATATATCAATACCAGGAATAACACTTCCAGTGTAAGATATAATTTTTCGTAATTTCTATTGATGATTGTTAAGGACCACCCTTTACTGGGTTATTTATTTAAATAACCCAAATAAAACAAATAATTACAAAAATAACCCGAATTCTGAAAACATTTAAAAACTAACCTTACCCGCCAACTCAGTTGGCGGGTCCAATAGGTCACGCCAACTGAGTTGGCGTGACCATATAAAATATTGGTCACGCCAACTCAGTTGGCGTGACCTTTGTTTTATAGAGTCACGCCAACTCAGTTGGCGTGACATTATTTTAATAGTGCCGCCAACTCAGTTGGCGGCACTAAATGGCTATAAATAAAGCCGTCCGCCTCTTAGTTTTCTCACCAATTCACAACTTCTCTTTTAATATTTTTAACTTCTCTTTTAATATTTTTATTATATGATAAATTCTGATTATGCTCTGTAGTTGCAGCTTTAGCTGATCTTCTACATCAGAAAAGATTTTATTAGCTACTAGTAATAGTTTTCTGTAGTTATCAAAATATGTCTATTCAAGTTTTATTTTATTGGGGGGGTAATATTATACAAGATTCTGAGTTCGTCCGATATGATCGTGGTCCATCAAGAGGTACAACTATACGGCGTACAATTAATTTTCTACAATTATTAGATAAAATATATGATATCACTGGGTTCGATCGCAACCAGTTTCTTTTGAAATTATATGCTAGGCATATGTTCAAAGATTTTTCGGGGTTACATCAGACTGTTTTACCCATAGATGATGATTACAATTTAGCATGGCTACTTGATTCAGAACAGGGTCATAGTTGCTTGGAATTTTATATACAAGCAGAACCAAGGAATTATGATTATGTTCCAGAAATGCCAATGAGTGGCAGTTTTTCAGAAGGATTGACGACATCTGTTATTCCAGAGACGTCTGTTGCTCGACATCAAGCTGAGGGTTCATATAGTGGTGGAGACCGAGATGATCATCCAGTAGATGTTGATAATGTTGCCGCTGAGCCACGAGCAGACAGTTTTGCTGATTTTGGTGATCAAATTAATTCTGAACCAGAGGGGATTCCATCTGATGATGAGACTGATGCTGATGATGATGAAGTTGATATTGGTGTGATGGCAGAAGCAGTTGAAAACCAAGAGGAGAGGGCACCAACCATGACAAATGATCATAATCTTTATCCAACAATCCCATTCTTTTCCATGACACATCCAGAAGTTTTTGGAGATTCGATTGACAATCCAACAGGCCGTTGGGGGAGTTTTTATGATTACTCCAAAGGTGAAATCCATCGCAACATGGTCTTCAAAGATAAATTTCATCTGCAGGCAGCTGTGAAGGATTATTCAGTACGTGTTGCAAAACGTGAGTACCATGTTGTTAAGAGTACAAAAACATTGTGGAAAGTAATATGCAAACACGGTACAGAGGATATACCTTGCAGATGGTACCTGCGTGCATGTTTGGATAAAAAAGTTGGGTTATTCAAAATAACCAAATATGGTGGTCCTCACACTTGTCTGCTGAGTGAGCTGTCGCTTGATCATTCGAACTTGGATAAGAATATGATTGCTAGCTTGTTATTGGGAATCGTTCGTCGTGATCCAGCTTATGAAATCAAGTATGTGATTCAAACGGTGAAAGATAAGTATGGCTTTGAAATATCATATGCAAAAGGCTGGCATAGTTTGAAACGTGCAATACGGAACGTGTATGGAACCTGGGAGAGCTCGGTCAACAAATTACCTTTCTATATGGGAGCTTTGAAAAAATGGAACCCAGGCACAGTCGTGGAGTGGGATCATCTTGATAATGCAAGACCGAGAGAAAAAACTTTGAGTTATGTTTTCTGGGCCTTCCAACCGTGCATAGATGGTTTCCGCCACTGTCGTCAAGTTATTACAGTGGATGGCACACATCTGTATGTAAAATATCAGCATAAGATGTTGATTGCTGTCTCCATGGACGCGAATAATCAAGTGTTACCGCTGGCATTTTCAATTGTCGATGAAGAGAACTTTTTGTCATGGAAATGGTTCTTGGAGATGGTTAGCAAACACGTTATTGGAGAATCTGGCGGCGTGTGTTTGATTTCTGATCGACATCCGGGCCTTATTGCAGCAGCCGACTGTATCCCCGACTTTAAACCCCCCCGTGGAGTGCATCGATTTTGTTTGAGACATCTTTGCTCAAACTTTAATAGTCGTTTCAAAAACGTGCACTTAAAAGACTTGTGTTGGAAAGCTGGATCAGAAAATCAACTGATAAATTTTGAGCGTACGATGGAAGAGATCAAAACCATTGAACCAAGGGCTTTTGATTACCTGAATCGGATTGATAAGTCTCAGTGGACACTTGCTCATGATGAAGGATGGCGTTGTGGTATCCTAACAACAAATATGTCGGAGTGCATAAATGGAGTCATGAAAGGTGCACGTCGCCTTCCAATCACTGCTATTGTACAGTTAACATTCGATCGTTGTGTGCATTATTTTTTGGAGCGAGTGAAAAAAGCTGATAGAATGATCGAAAATAATCAAGAATGGCCGGATTATGCTTTTGAAAAATATGCTCGGGCTGATCTTCACTCCATTCATCATGAAGTTCAGATGTTTGATCGAAGGCATTTAACAGCCTCAGTTATCACAAGGATGCAAGTTGGACGTGGGGGTAATACTCATGTTGTGAAGCTCAAATCAAGGGAATGTTCTTGTGGGAAGTGGAAAGAATTTGGGATTCCTTGCTCACATGTGATACAAGTATGTCGAGCTTATGGCATAAACGCAAAAACATTTGTCAAGGAGTATTATAATATGCAAGAATATTGGAGCACATATCAAGGTGAATTTGAGCCATTATGGGGAGAGCAGTATTGGGAAACCCCGTCGTTCGAACTGTACCACAATTCCACCTTGCGTACTATAAGAAGACGAGGTCGAGACCGAACAACACGCATGCAAAATGAGATGGATTGGCCTGAAGCCCGGGCAAGACGACATATGGCATCGAGTTCCCAAAACCGATAAAGTTGTAATTGTTTTTTGATATTGTTATTGTTATTGTTTTTGATATTGTTCTTGTTATTGTTACTTTTATTGTTATTGTGTTATTGTTATTGTCACATATCAAATAAGACATTCATATGGAAGTACATTCATTACATTTAATACTAAGATTCACAATAGGCAAACATGACTACATATATGAAGGCTAAAACTCTATAATGCCCCGCCAGTACCACAACGACGTGGCTGTTTCCGTCTCTGACCGCGTCCTTCCTGAATGGGTGGGTCTTCTTGCACTACAGGTACATCGTCCAGCTGAACATCAGGTGACAAATTAGGGAACACAACCGGTGACACGGCAAATTGTGGTGACATCGATGCATATATCTCGGGGAATCTAATATTCACATCTGGGCTGGTTTGTTCTTGTGAGTACATGGGTTGATGAGGCGTGAAATGCGTTTGGTCATACAACTGATGCTGTGGTCGAGGAGTATAATAATCAGCGTACATGTCACTGGCATATGATGAAGAGGGACCTGGCATATATGTCGGGACATAGCTTGAAGGGCCAGCATCTCCAAAACCCGCATGCATCGACTGTACTTGTTCTTCATCACTCACATGCATCGGCTGTACTTGTTCACCTTGAGTCGCATGTCCCTCTTCGTAGGGCGGAAAGTTTCTATCGCGTCGTTCCTGCGCGACATGCAACACATTTTGTATGACATTTCTGACATCACTAAATGCATCCATGTACGCCCCTACGGATTGTTCCTCAGCGATATTACGGTCGCAGGTAACTGTTAATTGCGACAGCTGATCAATCTGAAATGAGTGAACATTTATTAAGTATTTAAATCTAAACACAATTTTCAAATATGTAATACATATTTCATAAAGCAACATACCACATGTTGCCATGCCGGGCCATCTCCATGTTGATAACCAGCCTCCACAAATTGTCGTTGATGGCCAATGAATCTACGTGTTACTCGTCCATACCAGTCATTGTACCCGACAATTACACCCTGTCCAGCTGACTCATATCGCGGGCTGTCCACGGTATGAGCATGTGCATTTCCCCATATAGTCATGTACCGCCTATGGTGTGCAGACCAGTCATTATTTGTTTTACCCCTGCGGTTAACTACATGTAATATATCATCCCCTGACCGTGGATCTGGTGGGATGTTTTGTACCATGCCGAACTGACGGAAAACCCGCTCAGGACGATGCATCTCAACTATGTCATACAAAATGAGTGGCCCGCTGTATGTCCATAACTCAGTATGCAGTCCTTCAATATAATCATCAGGGTACGGCTGCCAATTAAACTACAAATATAGTATTACATTAAAATAATGTTCAAAGACTATTATGTTTTATACATGAATATAAAAAATAAAATTACTTGGCTTAATGGCTGCTGGTCAAGGATGTCTCTAATAATTCGTAATGAATGTGTGCCAGTTTCTGTAAATCTTACTTTACATGTCCACCTGTGTACTCATAATCATCATAACAAAACATAAATTATATAACAAAATATTAAATATAATATTATACATTGCAAAATAATTTGTGATACATAACCTTGCACCATATGGAGCAACAGGTAAGTAATTGTCCTCATCGATTGGTATTGGCCCAATATCAATTCTCAGGCGTCCGAGTCGAGGAGCTAAACTTTCGAGCCGGGACCATGCCCAAATCTAAAACATTAACATGAAGAATATAAATTAAATATGCAAGATATATTTTTTCAGTATTTTAACATAAAGGTAACGATTACCTGTAGGAGTTGTAATGCACCACATATTACTTTTTTCCCTCTCTCCGCTGAAGTGCACAACTCACGATATAAGAATGCCAGCACAGCACTACCCCAGCTAAAATTACCAACAGAACTGATATCTTCTAATTTCTGTATGTACAATAATTTTACAGTATTGCCGGAGCTATCGGGGCACATAATCCCACCTATCATTAATAATGCACAACCTCGTGCATATTTAGCAACCTCATCCGCCGTACTATGCAAATGGATCCGATTTACTATTAAATGATGACTCAACGCAGACATTAACAAACATGCACCTTTAAAGTGACCCGGATCTGGTGTAAATCCCAAATGACGATAACAATATTCTTGCCACTCGGGTATTGTCTTATCAAAATTGGCACCTGACACTGCAAGACCATTTATTGGCAGACCCCAAATAACTGCAATGTCTTGCAGTGTAATAGTCGCCTCTCCAGATCTCAGATGGAATGTATGCGTTTCACGACGCCATCTCTCTACTAACGCCGTGATTAGATGAGGGTCAATGGTAATCTTATTACACCTATATACACCATAAAACCCAAACTCATGTAACATACTTACAACACGTGTGTCTAATGGGCAAAGATCCCAAAAATAGCTGCTCGGATTTCTCACACGCAAGGGCCGATCAATATCACCTGCCCATACATCTTCAGAACGATGACATGACTGCAATACCAACAGATGATCATCGATCGGGCCTGGTACATTCATCGGATCCATCCTATTATATGAAACAAAAAATATATTAGTACATATAAACAACATAAAGTAAACAAAATAAATTAAAACTGATAAAACATGACGATGCTACCGCCGACAACCACCAGCCATCAGAAACCGGCGGCGGCGGCGGCCGACGGCGCCCGACGGCGGCAGCAGACGGCGCCCGACGGCGGCAGCAGACGGCGGGGGGCGGCGGACGGCAGCGAAAAAGTGTGACAGAAATTAATTCACAGCGATATGATTTTTACCTCTAAATTCTGAATCTGAAACTACGAAGAGACTGGAAGCAAAATGAGAAAAAACGATAGTAACTTGGAGGTCAAACGCGAGGAAGAATTTTGACTGTAAATCGCCGAAGTTGTTGCCGAAGAAGAAGGGTTGCGGAAATTTTATAACTCCAAGTCACGCCAACTCAGTTGGCGTGACCTTTAATGGGTCACGCCAACTGAGTTGGCGTGACACATGATATTTATTGGTCACGCAAACTGAGTTGGCGTGACCAATAATTATTCCCACCAACTTGCACACCAACTTGCAGCTCCAGTTGGCGTGAATAATGGTCACGCCAACTGGGTTGGCGTGACCGTAAAAAACAAAGGTCACGCCAACTCAGTTGGCGTGACTAATATATTTTAAATTGGTCACGCCAACTCAGTTGGCGTGACCAAAATTTTTTTAGGTGACGCCAACTGAGTTGGCGTGACCAATTGGTCACGCCAACCCAGTTGGCGGTTTAGGTTACTTTTGAAATGTTTTTATTTTTCGGGTTATTTTTGAAATTATTTATTTTATTAAGGTTATTTAATTAATAAACCCACCCTTTACTCCTATATACAGGGGAGGACCGAGAAAAAAAGTTTTGGGGAGCGAATTTTTTTTTTTATAATACTTAAGAGTTAAAAAAAATTGGAATACAAAAATTTTTTTTTGAAAAAAATATAAGTATTTTTTTTTTTAATCTTTGTTACTTGTATCCATTCCCTTGAAAACAGCAGTGTTTGCACAGTTACACCAACACTAACAAGAAATTAGCTTGTAAAAGAAACCATAACCAACTATTTCCCTAGCATTACTCCAAACAAATTTTTGATATGATATTACCTGTCATGCCTCGATATGACATATACATGTATTATATGTTTATGGTGTAAGTAAGATTAATTACAGTATGAGATGGACTCGGGTTCGGGTTGAACCGAGGGTTAATACTCACATACATGATATGACTATGTGATATATGGCAAGGAATAAAACATGATGCACAAGATGTAGTGCATAGGAATGATGGAATTAAATTAATTATAGTAGCATATCAAACAACTTGGACTAGTGGGCATTTGAATTTAATTTCATATGCATGTGCCTTGTAATAGAGTTTGCATTTGGAGGTGAGTAAATAGATAACAATCAGCTATCAAACTAATACTACACCATAAACACCTACAAAATCCCTACACAAGCTCCTCTCTCATTTATTCCTTAGGTTGAATTGTTGAGCTTGGATTTCCTTTGATAATCAAGCTAGAACATAAAGTGAAGTGATATACGAACTTCTTGGTAAGCGATTCTTGAGTTTAAGCTTGATTTATGTTGTTGTGAATGAAGTATGTGAAGTTGAGTCTCAAAAGTTCATGTTTGAAATCATAACTTGTTTCTTTGCCAAGAATTTGAGGCTAAGATGGTAGAAACATGTTTATATGATCCTAGGGATTTCATGAAATGTGGTTAACTGATAGGAAATGAATTGTGCAAGAAATACCATGAAGATAAGATCAAAATCGCCATTGTCTCGATTTTTCTGATCGTGCCGATCGATCGAAAATTTGGTCTCGATCGATCGCCGCGAACAGTGAAATTTTAAGGCGGTTTGAACATTGAGCGATCGATCGGTGATTTTGAGGCGATCGATCGATACATGTGGCGATCGATCGGTGCTTTTGTTCGATCGATCGGTGAAGAGTGAATAGTTCGGCGATCGATCGAGAAAATTAGGCGATCGATCGGTGATGGCAGATTTTTGAAAAATGTTAAATTTTTGTAGCATTTATTTTTGAAGCCTCTTATATCATGGTTTATTGTTGATATTGGTGTAGCATCACCACAGGGGACGGGGCAAAGAGGCAATTAGCCATCAACGCCTGAATTATCGTTTTGTTGTCATATACCAGGTACGTGTTGACGTACGGAGTATAGATATTGAGTGATGATGTTATGAGATTGATATCATATGAATTGTGTTGTGTTGGTATCATATGATTGGTCGTATCATATGCATGTACATTCATGGATATCATGTGTTTGATATGGATGAGGTATATGCTTTAGCGTTAGAGGTATACGCCTGGTTTGGGTATATGCTCGGGTATGCTACATATACGTTTAGCATTAGAGATATACGTCTGGTTTGGGTATATGCTCGGGTATGCTACATATACTTGGTATGAGAGATATACGCCGGTTTTTGGGTATATACTCTGGTTATTATCACATATGAGTACGGTACTATGATGTGTGTTGCTAATATGAAGATGTGATGTGGTTCCACTGACATATTGAGCTGAGATAGACATATCATATTGGTCTCGTGATCATGGGGTGATAGTTGAGACATGTCGACATGGTGCATTGGTTGATGCATGATACAGAGCATTCACATTGGATATGATGTTTATTGTGCTTTATCATTGATATTGTGTTTTGATATTGCACTAAGATAATGGTTTATCTATACTCATGTTTTGTGAATGTTTCTGTAGGATTTCATAGACGTGGGAATCGTGAGTCTTATTCCGCTGCGAGGTGAACCACAGCATAGGAGTTGTACTGGATTAGGTTGTTAATTATACATGTAATGTATATGTGAAAAAGTGGTTTTTGTACTAGTGATTTTGGTACATCTGTAACAACCTATTAGTAAGAAATTCTTAAACAGTGTATGAATTACTTAATTCTGACTCACGTATGTATGCTTAATTAAATACATAATGGATTAAGTAACGAGGACCCCACATTACCTTAGTGTTCATCATATTTTTCTAGCAATCATAACCAAAATCTTAGCTCGGACGAGTGAACACCATAAACTTATGTCGATGATTCTTCTATAGTTTATAAAGGATACGTAGTTCCAAATTTCGAAGAAAATTACATAATTCACTTATTTTTTTTACAGGAAAAAAGAAAAAAGAAAAACAGAAAAAAGGGAACACACTCGAAAAAGATAAACCCCAAATACTTATTGCATGCCCTTATACAACCCAAGTTCTCCTAGCAATTTCAAATACTAGAGGTTAAGGAAACAGGCGTCAAACCTTGTAAACAATAATGTCCCCACCTAGACACTAAGTGCATTTATTCTACCAAGAATAAAAATGAAATTATGTAAAAGCACCATGTACATATTTATTTACTGTAAGAACTAGCGCTTGTCGCTTTACCAAAAATTATAGCTAGTGATAATGTTGCAACTCTAATCTTAAATCATATAGTAGCCCAAGTACCACGCTTTGCTCTCCGAGCAGTGTCAATTGTTGTACTCCAACAATTATTACTTATTTTTAAAAATATAGATTATTATTTAATAACATTCATATGAATATTAATATATTGTTTATCGAGACACAGAAGAAAAATTTATTTTGAAATATAAGAAGAGAAACCATATTGTTATTATATATTTTTAAAAAAATGAAAAAAAAATTAAATTCACCATGTGAATATTGAGAAAATGTTACTAAATTTTGATAATTTAGGTTTTTATTGTTAAAAATAATGGTGGTTTTTAATAGGAAGAAATAATTTTTAGGGATAATACCTGATATTGTTCCTCTTGTTTGCACACATTCCCGATTTAGTCTCTCTTGTTTGCACTGACCCGATTTAGTCCTTCTAGTTTTCTAATTTGTCCCAAATAAGTCCTAACCGTTAAATGCACCGTTAAAACTAACGGAAAGGACTGAATCGGGTCACTTAAAACTTCAGGGACTGAATCGGGAATTGATGCAAACATTAGGGACTGACTCGGGTCATTAAAAATATTGTGTGACTTAATTCTTTCAATTTTTAATTATTATAGCAATTAATATGGATATTTTATTTATAATTTTGGCAATTTTTTGTAAAATTATTTTAAATGATATAATATATTAAATTTTTCATAAAACCATTTTTCCACTCAAACAAACAAAAGAAAAATCAATATCATATTAATATACAAATATATTTCGATGGCTAGTTTATTTATTAAATAAGATATATTTTTGATTTCATTAAATTATGTCTATCAGATGTGTCATCAATTTATAAAAAATTTATTTCATGTTTGATAAATTAAATAAATTTTGTGATAAATTAAATAAGTTTTGTTATAAATTAATGAATTTTTTTAATTATTTAAATTACGGTATGATATATTAAATTCTAAATTTTTTACAAGATGATTTAATGAATTTTTAATAAATTGATGACACATCTGATAGACATAATATATATTGTTTAATAAGTAAACTAATCATCAAAATATATTTTGTATATCAATATGCTATTTATTTTTGTTTTGTTTTGTTTGAGTGAAAAATGATTTTATGTAGAATTTAGTATATTATATCATTATTTAAATATAATAATTTTATAAAAAATTACCAAAATTATAAATAAAGTATCTATATTAATTAATTTAATAATTTAAAGAATTAAGTCACCTAATCTTTTTAAATGACCCGACTCAGTCTCTAATGTTTCATCAATTCCCGATTCAGTCCCTGATGTTTTAAGTGACCCGATTCAGTCCTTTCCGTTAGTTTTAACGGTGTATTTAACGGTTAGGACTGAATTGGGACAAATTAGAAAACTAGAAGGACTAAATCGGGTCAGTGCAAACAAGAGGGACTAAATCGGGAATGTGTGCAAACAAGAGGGACCATTTCATGTATTACCCCTAATTTTTAGAATTTTTAAACATAAAAATATTTTTAGTTGGTTTAAAAATAAATTTCTCAAGATATATAATAAAATGTGTGAGAAATAATAGTATAGATTTTTTAAAACATAATACTTCATAAAAAATTAGATAAAATTTATGAGTAAGTTATACAAATTTAATATTAAAAATAATTTTATTTTATCACATCACATGAAATCTCATATCAAAAATTTTATTTTTGTAAAGACTTCATTTTTTTTAGAGGGGGAACCAAATGGTCCAAATCCCATCAAATTTCACCATATTTCCAGAAACTAAAATCGTATTTTAAATCTCATCAAATTCCATAGTATCTTATCTAACCAACATTAACGTAAATAAATTTTTGGTCTTCCCTCAACCAATTGAATCCGACAACTTGCGGAGGGGTCGCATCCAAAAGCTTCAAGGCAAAAGCCAAAAGCCACGGAGCACTCATTATAGGGTCAGGGCCCTAGGGGTGGTGGCACCACGCCACCACCCACAGCGGCGCGTTTGGGACAATCGATTAATGTTGGCCTTTTAGCTTTTGCAAGTTGGTTTGATGTTATCATCTTAATACTATATCAAACTATTGGATTAGAATATTTATATCTTACGGGTATATCAAATTATTGGCTTAGAATATCATATCCAAGAATTGATGTCTCTTAAAAATGGGAAGCAACCAATAAAGTAGGGGTGTTTATCAGGCCGGGTCAATCCGGACCCGACCCGGAACCGATCCGGTTAGCACGTTTTAGAATCGGAACCGGGATAACCGGTTCCAACACGCTCCGAAACTGGTAAAAATCGGTCCGGAGCGGTTCCGTGTCTTGAAACAGGTAGCACCACCAGTTCCGGTTCCGGAACTGAAACCGGTTTTGATAAAAAAAAAATTAAAAAACTTGAAATGGCTAAAAAAGTGTTGGAAAATTAAAAAAAATAAAAAAAATCATAACGAACCGGATCGGATCGATCCAGAAATAGGCAGGTTCTGGACCGGAGCGGTTCGATCCGTTAAGCACCCCTATAATAAATAGCTTTTGCGTGGGGTCTCTCTTGAACTGTACACGCGTCAAACATACGTACACCTTGAGCACGAAAAAAGACAGGAGATTTGCCGGCCTAAATACAGAGGCCCACAAGTCCAATCACGTTTTTGGACGTATCGTGAATTGTTGGGCCAAATGTGGGCCCAAGCCCAAAGAAAACGGGAAGTGAGAAGTCATGATAATGGCCAATGTGAGGGTAGACGTGTGACCATTTGCAACTTGCTTTTTATTTATTGTTTGCTGAGCTGTCGCTGTCGGCAGAACACGTGTCGAATAATGAAACGACGTCGTTGAACGGATAAAGTCATGTGTAGATTCACAAATATGCTGTTTAATTTATGCATCTCTATTAACCAATGGATGTGCCGAAAATATAATTGCGTACCAAAAAAATTTACCAATAAAAAACCAAAAGTATTTTACTAATAAACTGCTAATCACGTCATTTTTAATATAATAATAATATAGAAAATATATAAGTCGTAAAAGGGGACCAACATTCATGAATGAGTCGTGTTGTAGTCTACCACCTCTAGTTGGCAATGCCATTTTCTCATTTCGCAGCTATACAATAATTTTATGGTTAAAACATGGTAAATGTTTAATATTTTATATTTTTTTTGAATTTCATCGTCGTCATCATCATCATATAGTTTTTATTTATGATTGAGGAGGGGGAACTTTTATTAGCAATTAGTCTCAAAACCGAGATCAAGTCCCAAATTGGAAACCAAGATGTCAACTGTGCTATATGTTTGTGGCTCGTCAAATAGAATTTTGGGTATATATATGATGTGATCCGTTATTTTACGTGTTTGGTAGAAATAAATGTGTACGAAAAATAAAAGGAATACACCAAGATTTTTTACGTGGAAAACCCTCAAATTGAGAGAAAAACCACGGGACCCAGTCCAGTATAAAGTTCCACTATAAATATTACTGATTTACAAGAGGATCTGGACACAAGAAAGTTATTCAATGACTTACACAACTAACGTTGTAGAAATTATAAAAAAGACCGAACAGACTCAAGCTTGCTCTCCTCGGAGTCTTTTGCCCAGAAAAATTCCAACCCTTTTATGAAGTTATTTGAGGGTATTTATAGGACTGCCCTTAGTAACTAACTCGCGGAAAACCAGCCATATGATGTCCTTTGATCGTGGCTTGATGGGAGCCAAGCGTGTCCGAGAAATCCGCTCCATTAAAGCACGTTCCATCTCCGCCGGTTAATCAGTTTTAGTTATGACCGGGTCTTCCGCTACTCTTTGACCAAAATCCCGAGGAGGGCAAAGGATGCTCGAGAATATGCTGATCAGTATCCTGGGTTCGACAAGCATCTCTTCGGTATAGCTTCTGCTCGGCAATTTTAGGGTTTGTGTCTTCATAAATGGATTTTACCCGAGAAATCAATATGTCATATGACATCACCTCACCCCCCCAAAGTAAAGCAAGATGAGAGTAGTGAAATCTTGGTTTATTGTCTTCGGGTAAAATCCTGACATGCTCGGGATATTTTAACCGCCTAATTTTCCCGCCTGAAAATTTCAAAAATCTCGCGACGTTTCGTTTCCCAAATCACATCTATAACCGTTCATGGGTTTTTATTTGAACGGTGCTGATTTAACGACTGTTCCAGTGGCACCCCACTATAAATACTCGTTCATTTTGCGGATTTAACTTACTTTACTGCAGTTTGCTTCCGAGCTAGCATTTTAGACGTCCGACCAATCTTTTCATCCATACTTATTTTCTTTCCATTCATCGAGTATGTCTTCTTCTGACGATATTTCGAAGACTATAGATATGTTCGAGGAAGAGGGTATCCTGGGTCCCTCTCCTCGACACTCTTCTTCCTCTGATAGTGAGGAGACTTCCAGCTCGTCGACAACCCCTGACGCTCGTGGAGAAGAGCTTCAGGCTGCGACAGAGCAGGATCTGATAAAAGCCCGCGTTCCTTGGTTTGAGATATTTGAATCAGGGATTAAATCGCAACGGCACATATCCAGTATCCAAACTAAATGGGGGATTTCAGAGGGGACATCTATTATTGTTCCCCCTCCCGGATCTCGCCCCCACCTGCCTCCCATGGGTTATTTTCCCTTCTACTTAGACCAACTTCGAGGGGGACTTCGCTTTCCTATCCCTTCTTTCTTTGTAGATGTTGCCTCCTACTTTGCCATTTCTCTAAGTCAGTTGTTCCCCAACAGTTACCGATTGTTAGCGGGTTTCTACATAGTCCTATCCTTTCTTGGCTTTTCCCCGACTCCCGAACTCTTTCATTGCTTCTTTCAATTAAACCGAAAAGAGATCGGACTTTTTTATTTTTCTTCCCGAACAGGGATGGGTTTTCTTAAAAATTACCCCTCTTCCATAAAAAATTGGAAAAGATTTTTCTTTTTTGCTCGCCCACTCCAACCTTGGGACTGTCCCATGGAGTGGAAAGAAAACTTACCGAAGGGCAAGTCAATCAAGGGGCTACTTGAGGGAGAAACATATCTATCGGTTCGTCGTAAGCTTGGCGATCAGTGTTTTAACCTTGGGGAGCTGATTGACGACGGACTGCTGTACTTGTTCCAGCTTAGTCCTAAGGGTGTTTCCCTAAAAATGCCCCTCGGTGAGTATTTACCGAGCATCTTGCTTTGTTTGCATATTTTGTAATAACATGCTTGAATAATTGCTATGATGTTTCTCTCTTGCAGAAAACAAGATGCTGAAAGCCAAGATTGCTGCTAGCCTGAAGAAAATTGCCGCACCAGAGAAGGCTACCAAACCGACCACTGAAACAAATCCTCCCCCTTCTATTACACATGCTCCCCCGAAGAGGTGATTGAAATACCGGAGACGGAGGCCTTGATTCCTCGATCACTGAAGAGGGCGGCCCCCGAGGGCCCAGGTTCTTCATCTAAACTTCCTCCTGCCAAGAAAACTCCCCCCCGAATCTCCCTTACCCACCGAGCTAATCCATCTCTTCAAACTCGGGCTACTTCTCAACCTGCTCCTGGTGGTTCTAGCTCTTCTCGCCCAACCTCCAGATACCACATACCTGATTGGATTTATCCCCCCAACGTCCCGATTCTGAGAAAACCGGACCCCAAAATTTCCCATTCTATTATTTGCAATTGGGCCAATTCTCCCGACCGCAAATACCTGGGAGGATTGGCCTTCAGCAATTTGATAAATGATTTTTCCACCTCCCTCACTCAGGTACCTTATATCTATTTCCATCTGATAAACGTTTCGGTCTTCGGTATATTAACTTCGTTTATTTGCTTGCAGACCAATCTGATGGCTGGTGAGATTATGACTCGCTTCCAATCCATGCGATCCTCAGATGGGGAGAATCAGAAACATCTTAAACAGCTAGAAGGTATTGGTGAGGAGATGAAGAAATCCATAAAGTTACTGGAAGAGCGATACTCTGCTGCTGTTGTTACTCGAGATAAGGCAGTGGCAGCTCTCGAGGAAGCGCATGGTAAATTAGCCGACTTTGAGGAGGCTAACACCACTTTATCCGGGCAATTCAGGTCCGTGACTGAAGAGAATAAATCCCTCTTAGAACAACTTTCACAAGAGAGATCACTGCGAGCTGAAGAGAACAAAGCCCTTTCTGAACAGCTTGATCAGGAGAAACTATCTCGGGCTACTCAGATCGAGGAATCCTGGCTCATCAAAAAGGAAGAGTTTATGAAGTCTGAGGAGTATGGTGATATTCTGGGCGAACGCGCTGCTAAGTTCCTTAACTATGGCTTTGAAGCGTCTGTTCGTCAATTTAAAGCTGCTGGCTATCCTCCTGAAGGAACTTCAACAGATTTTATAAATGTTGATGAGGCCCTGAATACCGTTCCAGATGAATTCCTCCAGTTGTAAATTTAGGAATGTACTCTTTTTGTTTTAAAGTTGTAATCTTTGGACTATGATATTATGAGTTTCCCTGTCTTCTTACACTCTTGTGCAAACTAGTCTCTCCAACAAGCAAACTTTTTAGAACACACCTCAAAGTAATGAATATAACAGAACTCGGGGAAAAGACATCCCGAGCCAACGATTAAACCGAACATAAGCTCGCAAACCCGAGCACAATAACATGGTAATTTCAAGTTAAACGTTGACCCAACATCTCGATCCAACGATTAAACCGAACATAAGCTCGCAAACCCGAGCACAATAACATGGTAATTTCAAGTTAAACGTTGACCAAACATCTCGATCCAACGATTAAACCGAACATAAGTTCGCAAACCCGAGCACAATAACATGGTAATTTCAAGTTTAAACGTTGACCAAACATCCCGATCCAACGAGTAAACGATGGTATTTTCAAGTTTAAACGTTGACCAAACATCCCGATCCAACGAGTAAACGATGGTATTTTCAAGTTTAAACGTTGACCAAACATCCCGATCCAACGAGTAAACGATGGTATTTTCAAGTTTAAACGTTGACCAAACATCCCGATCCAACGAGTAAACGATGGTATTTTCAAGTTTAAACGTTGACCAAACATCCCGATCCAACGATAAACCCGAACACTGCTCGCTACCCCGAGCACAATCACTTAGTCCCATTTTAGGTTCAAATACAGACCAAACTTCCCGATCCTGTATTTAACCTGCCAACAATGGACTATAACAACATAAGCTCGCTACCCCGAGCACAATCACTTGGTGTTTTCAAGTTTAAACGTTGACCAAACATCCCGATCCAACGAGTAAACGATGGTATTTTCAAGTTTAAACGTTGACCAAACATCCCGATCCAACGAGTAAACGATGGTATTTTCAAGTTTAAACGTTGACCAAACATCCCGATCCAACGATTAACCCGAACATTGATCGATAACATGAAATTTATTTATTTCAGAAATACATATGGGAATAGTAACGATAATTGAAAGATTACACAAAGTACTTTCTTAAATTATGAATGTTCCAAGGTCTCACCAGTTCCCGACCTTCGCGATCTTCCAGCCTGTAGGCTCCTCTTCCAATCACCCCTTTTATCTTATAAGGACCCTCCCATTTGGGGGCTAACTTCTTTACCTCCCCCGCGGGATTTACTCTTCGCAGCACCAGATCTCCCACTTGAAAAGCCCTCGGGCGAACCCTCCGATTGTAAGCATTGGTCACCCTTACCTTATACAATTCTACTTTAGCCAAGGCTTTCTCTCTCAATTCCATAACCCCGTCTAACTCTAACTTCCTTTTTTCTTCATTCTGGTCGGGATCATAGCTCTGTACTCGAAGAGATTCAACTCCAATTTCTACTGGAATGAGGGCCTCAGATCCATATACTAAGCTATATGGAGTCTCTCCTGTAGATACCCGAGGAGTCGTTCTATAGGCCCATAAGACCCCGGGTAATTCATTTACCCACTCCCCTCGAGCCCCTTCTAGTCTTGTTTTGATCCCGTGCAATAAAATTCGATTAATCACTTCCGCCTGCCCATTTGCTTGAGGATAAGCGACTGAAGTGAAGACTTGTTTAATTTTCATATCTTTGCACCATTCTTGTATTCTTCCTCCCTGGAATTGTCTTCCGTTATCGGAAATTATTCTTCGAGGTATTCCGAAGCGGCATACTACATTTCTCCATAAAAATCTGATGACTTCCTCCTCAGTTATTTTAGCCAATGGTTCGGCTTCTACCCACTTAGTGAAGTACTCGACGGCTACCAGGAGAAATTTTATCTGCCCTGTAGCAGGAGGAAATGGCCCAACAATATCCATTCCCCATTGGTCAAAGGGGCAGGAAATGATGCTACTATTAAGAATTTCCGCAGGTACATGGGATAAATTTGCGTGCCTTTGGCAATTAATGCATTTCTTCACAACTTCTTCAGCATCTTCCCTCATCGTCGGCCAATAATACCCAGCTCGAATAGATTTCTGATATAACATGTTAGTTCCTATATGATTCCCGCAACATCCTTCATGAATCTCTTTTAATAAATGCTCCCCTTCTTCCTTCGAGGCACATTGTAAGAAAGGAATTGAGAATCCTTTTTTGAACAACTTGCCTTCTATCAACACAAATCGGTTCCCCATTCTTTTAACCTTAGCAGCTTCCTTTGGGTCAGAAGGCATAACCTTTGTTTTCAAGAAATTAATAAGATGCTCTCGCCAATCGGATATAATATATGGCTCCATACTCAGGATGCTATTGACGGATATATGAGAAATTAAGAGCTCTTGCACGAGCACATTCCTGTTCTTCCATTCGTGTACTGAACTAGCCAACTTTGCTAATTCATCAGCACGGGTATTCTCCTCCCTTGGTATCTGCATCAATTCCACTTCTTGAAATTGAGCTATCATCGCCCGCACCTTTTCTACATACTTCCGAAGTTTTTCTTCTTTCACCTTATATATCCCCTTCACTTGATGAACGACTAGCATCGAGTCCATAAAAGCTTTTATCTTCATGGCTCCAGCGTCCAATGCTATTTGGAGACCTGAAATGATAGCTTCAAATTCAGCTTCATTGTTTGAGGATAAGAATCCAAACTGGACGGCAACCCTGACTTCCTCCCCTTCAGGACTAATGAGTATGACACCTGCTCCACTTCCCAATCGAGTAGATGATCCATCCACAAACAAACTCCACTCTTTTTCTTCCGAGGTATGGGTGACTTCTACCAGAAAATCTGACAGAGCTTGTGCTTTAATTGTAGTTCGGGGTTGATAAGTGACCTCAAACTCGCTCAACTCTGTGGCCCATTTTACCATCCTCCCTGATATTTCGGATTTGGATAAAAGCCTACCCAAAGGAGTGTTTGTTACTACCACGATAGGGTGAGACAGGAAGTATGGCCTAAGTCTTCTCGCTGTGGTGACCAGAGCTAAGGCCAACTTTTCAATTTCCGGGTATCGCTGCTCGGCTCCTTGCAGGGCTCGGCTGACATAATATACAGGCTGCTGTTGTCCTGATTTTTCTCTGATTAGCACGGAACTAATGACTTCTTCTGCCACCGATAAATACACGAGAAGTGTTTCTTTGGGCTCAGGCTTATTTATTAATGGTAACTGAGCCAAATAATCCTTCAAATCCTCGAAGGCCTTTTGGCACTGGTCATTCCACTCGAACTTGACTCCCTGCCTTAATGCTTTGAAGAAAGGCAAGCTTCTATCGGCTGATCGGGATATAAATCGGCTCAATGCCGCTATTCTTCCTGCCAATCTCTGCACTTCATTCAACGTCCTCGGAGGATTCATTTCTCGTATGGCTTGGATTTTCTCCGGGTTAGCTTCAACACCTCTTTCTGTAACCATGTATCCTAGAAATTTGCCCCTACGAATACCGAAAGTACATTTTGCGGGATTCAATTTCATGCCAAATTTTCGTAAAGTGTTGAAAACTTCTTCCATATCTTTGACCAAGTCCTTGGCTTTTCGGCTTTTGATCAGGACATCATCCACATACACTTCCACGTTCCGACCAATTTGTTCTTTAAACATTTTATCCATCAACCTTTGATAGGTAGCCCCAGCATTTTTCAATCCAAAAGGCATTACCACATAACAAAAAGTTCCCCCTGCTGTTACAAAACTTACTTTTGATTGATCTTCCTGTGCCAAAGGGATCTGATGATATCCCTGATAGGCATCCATGAGACACAACAGCTCGTGTCCAGCAGTAGAATCTACAAGCTGATCGATCCTGGGCAAGGGATAACAATCCTTGGGACATGCCTTATTCACATCCCTGAAATCCACACACATTCTCCATTTATCACCAGCTTTAGGTACCAACACTACATTCGACAGCCATGTAGGGAAGCCGATCTCACGAATGTGGCCTGCTTTTAACAACTCTTCCACCTGCTTGGCAATGACAGCGTCTTTTTCTGGTCCAAAATGCCTTCTCTTTTGCCTTATTACTCGAACATTAGGGTCTACATTGAGGCGGTGTTCGGCAATCTCAGGCTTAACTCCCTTTAAATCAGATGTGCTCCATGCAAATACATCCACATGCTGATTCAAACAATTAATCACTTTTTCTCGTAATTCTGGATCAAGCTGGGATCCTACCCTAGTAACTCGAGTAGGGTGACCCAGTTCGATGTTGAGGAACTCCTCTTCGGGTGTTATTCGTTCTTCCTCGCCCCGTTTCCTCTTTTCATTTCCCCTTCGTTCTTTTCCTTCGTTATTCTGCTCTTTTTCTTGCTTTAACTCTTGCACATAACACTTCCGAGACGAGCTTTGATCACCCCTTACTTGCCCCACCTCCTCGCCTACTGGAAATTTCATGATTAAATGATAGGTGGAGGCAACGGCTTCAAAAGCAGCTAGGGCTGGTCTCCCCAATATTATATTATAAGAAGATGGTGCATCCACAATGAGGAAATTTATCATCTTTGTTTTGATCCTTGATGCTTCACCAATTGTAACTGGCAGAGACACTTGCCCTATCGGGTTTATGACTTCCCCTGCAAACCCGTGCAAGGACGTATTCACTTTCGATATAGGTAAGCTTCCTAAGTTCATTTGGCTTAACGTACCAAGAAAAAGTACATCCGCCGAGCTTCCTGTGTCCACGAAAATCCTCTGCACATTATAATTAGCCACTGTGGCAGAGATAACCAATGCATCATCATGAGGAAAATGAACTCCTTGCAGATCTGCGGGCCCAAAAGATATAGACAGACCCTCATGTGCTTGATTGGGGTCAACAGATAGCACTTGAAGCCTCCGGGCGTGATTCCTTCTTGCTCTGTTCGAATCTCCTCCCGACGTTCCTCCAGCTATCATGTGTATAGTTCCCCGATTAGGAATATTGTTCAAGGTTTCCTCTTCTCCCTCTACTCTTTCTCCTCGAGCTGACCAAGGGACTGGCTGCGGTGCTCCTCTTCCAGGATTTATATTAATTCTAGGAGTGAAATTATTGTCTTTGAACTCCTCGTTAAACCCTCGCCCTCCACCAGACTCGTTAGATCTTCCACCTCGAAACCCCCCTCCTCGATATCCTCTTCCTCGGAAGGACCCTCCTCGGATCATTGTTCCTCGGAAAGGTCCCCCCCTATGAGGTCCACCCCGTCCTCTCTTCGGCATACTCTGATTCATTGCTACTTCCCGATGGGGTCTCATCGGTAGAAATTGGTCAAAACTTCTCTTGACTGGCTCCACCGGTTTATTCTTTCTGTTTACCTCTTCCCCAGTTTTGCCATCTCTTCTTTGCTTCATCCTCTGGGCTTCTTCCAGGTTAATGTATTTAGAAGCTCTTCCCAACAATTCATCATAATCAGAAGGTGGCTTTTTTGCCAAAGATCGAAATAAGTCTCCTTCTTTTAATCCTTGAGTGAACGCGCTGATTAGTATTTCCGAGGTGACATGCGGAATGTCAAGACATGCATGACTAAATCTTTTCAGAAAATCTCGAAGAGATTCCTTCTCCGCTTGCTTAATCCCGAATAGACTAAGAGCTGTTCTTTTGCAACTCCGGCTGCTTGCAAACTGGTGCAAAAATAGAGAACTAAACTTCGGGAAGGAGTCTATGATTCTTGCTGGCAACTGATTAAACCATGCTTGTGCTGCTCCCGATAATGTGGTCAGGAAAACCCGACATTTCACTCCATCCGTAAGTTGATGAAGAAGCGAAGCGTTTTCAAATCGAGACAGATATTCTTCGGGATCTGTACCACCATCGTAATTTCCCACATTTAAAGCCCTGAAATTTGGGGGCAAAGGATCATCAACCACATGGGAGGCAAATGGAGTACTCCTCTGCGGAGGATACAGACGTCCTTCCATCCTATTACGCATCTGCTGCAGCTCATTTTTCAGCTCTTCCATTTGGCGATTTAAAGCTTTGTCAGCTTCTTCGTTCAAATGATTAGAAACATGTCTAACTTCCTTAGGCTCTTTTTCAGGTTCTCTTTCAGGCTCTCTTTCAGGTTCTTGCCGAGAAGCCAATTCTTCCCCCTCTTCGTCTTGTACATTTTCTTGTTCCTGGGGGGGGGCCATAAATTGCTTCATAATCTCTCCCACAGTTTTGGTTATCATTTCCGTCAAATGCTCCATGGGAATTCCCCCAACAGGAAATGACTGAGGAACATGTTGAGATGATCCTACATCTTCTGGCCCTTCTCCGGGTTCAGTGAACATGTATGGGTGAGAATTGGATCCGTTTCCCCTGGAAGCTTGCCCCCTGCCTTTACCTCTGGCCATCTCGCCCTTTGATTTATTTTTTGTTTAGAAAATTCGTCCTACTTCAACGCCTTAGATCAAATTTTCCCACAGACGGCGCCAATGATGTGATCCGTTATTTTACGTGTTTGGTAGAAATAAATGTGTACGAAAAATAAAAGGAATACACCAAGATTTTTTACGTGGAAAACCCTCAAATTGAGAGAAAAACCACGGGACCCAGTCCAGTATAAAGTTCCACTATAAATATTACTGATTTACAAGAGGATCTGGACACAAGAAAGTTATTCAATGACTTACACAACTAACGTTGTAGAAATTATAAAAAAGACCGAACAGACTCAAGCTTGCTCTCCTCGGAGTCTTTTGCCCAGAAAAATTCCAACCCTTTTATGAAGTTATTTGAGGGTATTTATAGGACTGCCCTTAGTAACTAACTCGCGGAAAACCAGCCATATGATGTCCTTTGATCGTGGCTTGATGGGAGCCAAGCGTGTCCGAGAAATCCGCTCCATTAAAGCACGTTCCATCTCCGCCGGTTAATCAGTTTTAGTTATGACCGGGTCTTCCGCTACTCTTTGACCAAAATCCCGAGGAGGGCAAAGGATGCTCGAGAATATGCTGATCAGTATCCTGGGTTCGACAAGCATCTCTTCGGTATAGCTTCTGCTCGGCAATTTTAGGGTTTGTGTCTTCATAAATGGATTTTACCCGAGAAATCAATATGTCATATGACATCAATATATAAGATGGTTACATTAATATAACTAACTTGTGTATCTCTTTGTCGTCTTGTATATATGTGTTATTGTTCTTGGATGTGTTAATATTTTTGGTTGTGTCATGCGTTTGTTTTCCTGATTGTGGTTCAATTTGTATGTTCCATTACCTGAGATTCGACTTGCTTTGGCTATTGGGGTTCATAATCCTATTTGGTATACTTTTTATGTTTTAGCAATGATTCTCATTTCCACAGCAGTCGAGTCATGTGGGTTGTCTGGTTGGTTTGAACATGTAGTTTTGGTGTGTTTCGGGTGGTTTACTGGATCTGCTTCATTACTGGGTGCTGGCTTGATCTTAACTGTCGGGCTTACGGGTTTCGTGGGCCATCATCTAGAGTTATTCGATGGTCGTGCTTCTGTTTGGGAATTGGAATTGAGAGCTTGCATGGTTATTGTCCTTGTCGATTTTCGTCTTTCATCTCAATGTTTGTGTACCTTCAGTTCTTGGAAGGCAGTTCCCAACTTCGACTTTCTCCCGGGACATGGTTTGAGGGGCTTGGTTTAGTTATGACGGACATTACTATCTATTGGTCATATCTTTGTACTTCTGTTGTGCAATATTTTTCATTTAGACCTCTTTGTTCACATGTTACTAGGCATGTTATTTTTGTTGGTTGTGGGTGATCGATGTATCTTTTGTACCAATATCTTCGTTAACGTAATATATATTTTTCTGCTAAAACAAAACATACAATTTTCTTTTTGTGAAAATATGTCTATATAAAATAAAAAAGTAATGGAATGGTATTTTTGCTACATAAAAGTTGGAATTGGCAGAGCATTTGCTTCCCCGATGATAAAAGTTTGTAAGTTCGAGAAAGACATGCCCACGTAAATATATTTCTTTTTAAAAAGGAAAAAAAATTAAAAATGGTAGCGGTTATAAATTATAATTTGTTTTCAATAATTCGTCTCTGAAATATATATTAATTGGATATGGATGTAGTTATGGAACATAATTTTGTGCACAATATGCTAAAAATAAAAGGAGTGAAACCTGTATTTTTTTAATTTTTGAAAACTACACACGCAAATTCGTTCATAATTCAATTAATTAACGAACTTAATAACAAGCTAACATTTATTTATATTTATCAAATATATAATATATAACTTTTATTCAGAGGCGGCTCAAATAGGAATCAGTTAAGGTATTTCCTTAGGCCCACAATTCCAACAAAGCCCCTAATTCATAGGTTGATTGATAATAAATATTAATATGTAGCTGAATTGTTTATCAAAAATATCGTCTGATTGGAGGGATTTCGTTAACTTCATTATCTACAACCTAATTATTAATGGATGACTTAAAAAAATGATATATAATATATATAATAAAATTTATTATTGTTCCTAGTTTATTGTTACTTACACCAATTCATACAGTAGTTAATTCTAGGTAGATAGATTTTTTTTATTTTAGTTGTATCATACATTAATTCTATTTAAATAAGTTCAGATTTTCAAAAAAAAATCATATCGTTATATTTATGCTAATTACTAATCCATATTAATAGAACACATACTTTGTTTTAAAAACAATCGTTCTCTCGACTATTATTTGAACATTGTTTGTTCTCTAATCATTATCATTATCTTATCTTTTTTCTCTTAAAAAAAATATATTCGAATCTAACATTTACACATGATTCTTCTTACAAATTTTGAGAAAAATTTCGATGCTGATTTTTTTCAGAAAAGAAATTCGAGAATATAAAATTTAAGTTTTATAGCATATTAAATATTACATACTATATCAGTTACAGTCACATCTAAAGAAAGAAGTATTTCATAACTACAGATTATAACAAATTATTTACGTAACTATGTCTCAAGATCGATTAAACAATTCTATCAATTGAAAATGACCTGTTGGCTAAACTTGAATGAAAATTTATTAAGTAATTTTGCATCAAAAAAAGTAAGAAGTTTTTAGTTTAATATTAACTTTACTTTTTTTAATAAACGCTTTATTTTTTATAATTTGTTTAAGGCCTCCAAAATATTTGAGCCACTAAGTACTTTGATTCATGGAAGAAAATATAGCTTAACTTATGATTAAAATATTGTGAAGAGTAGCTTGACCAAATTTTAAATATTATACAAACACTAAAAAACATGCATGGGACTGACAAACTGCAAGTAGACTGAATTTTCAATAATCCATACAAGTTTATAAAATTAAATCATTTTGATTACTTTCATACCTCGACAAATAATTGTATATATTCGGTCTGAGTTCATTTATATACGAACGCAATATTAAAACACAACTTTTAAGTAAACATATATAATATAACATATTAACAATTTTAGACAAATCATATTAATTTGGTTCATAAATGAGGTTCAAATCAAGTGAATATAAGTATTTTCTGTTTACACCATAACTAGAATTAGTAAAATATAAAATGTGGGTGGAATTGTTGTTTATGAGTTTTGTACATTTTATTATTTATTAACAATCTCCCTCACTTGTGGACCGTTTTGTTCATATATTTTTATGAGACTCATCAATTGGATATTTAATGTGGGTGAAATTGTTGTTTATGACTTTTGAACCCAGGATCTTGGGTTCAAAAACTATGGTCCCTACAAATGACTTTTACCTTCAAAGTTTTAAGTTTTTCAATGATCTGATCAGAAATTAATTGCATGGGATCCAACCATCGAAATTTCTTATAACGGGACAAAAATTACATATTGATACAATTTTGACAACGTAGACATTGAAAACATATAATTAATTTAAAAAATTGACAATTCTAAATATTTGAACGTAGATAATGAAAGTCCTAGTCAATTCTAGAATGTTTATGAAACACGACAAAGTCAATATATTCGAAAGAGTAACATTTAAAAAAAAAATTATTCTAAGTGCAAATTCACATAGGATGTAGACTTGGATATGATATTTATCAAAATCTAAGGGTCTATGATGAATCTTCAAGTGAGAGGGGCTCTTATCAGTGGCGGACACATGAAATTTTATAAGATAGTAAAATAAATCTAAAATAAAAAATGGATGGCAAACAAATTATAGGGGTCAAACTATAATTTTAGGTTGACAAAATGTAATTTTATGAAGGACAAACTATAATTTTGATAAGTAAAATGCAAATCATTTTAGGTATAAAAAAAATTTCATTTGTGAAAGTTGGGGGCACTTGCCCTCCTTTCCCAAGAGTAGATCCGCTCGTCCCTAACCTGTTGATCTCCTGAGATGGGATGGCCTGAAATTACAAACAAATAAGTAATGAGAGGGAAGGAAATTTTCTCCATTAAATCCTTCCGACGTTCAAGTCTAGAGTTGTCGAAAAGGGAAAACAAATTATCATAAAATACAAACAAATGCTAAAAATAACTTAAATTTGACATTCAGCATATTTGGTTACATATGAATACAAAAAATTTCATAATTTTAGACTAATATCCACCAAACCCTCAAATCCAATATTTTTCCTCTTGAATTTTGACATGGGGTACAAAAACAAACATACCCCCTCAATTAACTGCAAACAAACTGTCAATTTCGGGTATATATGGGATGCACTCTCTACTTATTGTGGGTCTTCCTGGAAAGACAACTGGTTGTATTATATATGTGAAAATATTTTTGTTAAAATATAATTTTAAAATTTGAGTCCCGTTGCCTACACAGTTAGACGTGGCATTATGTTGCTTGATTTTCAGGGAAAAGAAAGGTCAGAAAATTTTGTGAGATAGATATTGAAATCATGTGCCTTTTTCTACAAACTAGAACGTGGCCTCTGGGCATCCAAGCAATGCCAAAGTTTGGTATGATAAGTAGGCAAAAAGAGCTTCCTTCCTTTTTTTTTTTAATGATAATGGGCTAAAGATTTTTCTGCTCTACTCGAACACGAGTCTCTCCTAAAGTTGAGTGAGCTTTTACCAAGCAAACTAGGCACAAAACTTAGCTTCCTTCTCATATGACCCGTTTCAATATTGGATAAATTTTCGTGATGAGCTCCAATAAATATATATATTTAAAATCTTGATATTATAAATATTTGTATCATGTATTAAGTAGGAAACCTCTTTGATACTAAATGTCACAAATATTTTTTTATATTTTCTAATTTTTTAACTATATTTGAAAGTATTTTATGTGTGTATTATTCATAGTAATCCCTTTTTTGATAGTATATGTAAATATGCATTACCTTATAAGTTAATATCACATAATGAGTTATTTCCCTAACTTTATTAAGACCTCGTGTAAAAACTTGTCAAAAAATTTCGGTTATAAATATGTGTTTTACCCCAAGTTATCTTTCAAAATACATTAAATCGCTCCTTCGACACGCCTCATGCGCCCCCTCCTTCGATCTTGTCTACCCTAAGTTCGGAGAAGGGGTGCATAATTTTGCACTCCTTGATCTTACATAATTCATAATCCTTTTGGGCCATTTTTTTTTTAAAAAAATGATATCATATTTTAAGAAATAACATTATATTTACTTAGTTAGAGAAGGACGAGGAAGTGGTAATAATTAAAGAAGGGTGCACTATCAATTCTATCCCTAAAAGAAATGGATGGTGACCTCAAAGATGTTATCCTACACGTTGCCTACTCATTGCATATTATCTCATAAATAAAGATACAAGAGAACAAAGCACTAACATTATGTTCTCATTTACAAAAAGGATACACATTAAAATATTTGGCATGCATGAACATATTGCATCATTTTGACTGTGATTGCTAGGATTATTTAAAGATCAAATTTTCTATACTTTTAGTTAGAAAAAAATTGTTGTCTTTTTTCGCTTATGTTGAGGCTGATCAGGCCATGGGCGGAGGCATCCCATTGGCCCCAAGCAAATTGCTGTGTTAATTTTCAGAAATTTAGTTTTTTTAACACCACCATCTAACTCGAATACCTAAACCGGCTAGCTCTAGATAATTTTGAATTCTGACTACATCCTAGATCATGATGTATCTTACTAAAAATGTTGGAGTCAAATGCATGCATACTTTTTCCCTTAAAAAATTTACCGATGATTTGCCATCATTGTTAAAATTGATATTCTATGGATTGTGGATTTTATTATGAAATTCGGTGTAATTTGTGATTCATACGATGCCAACATTAAGATCGGTTTTACATATTTTTCAAAGCGAAAGTACACATTTAATTTAACCCAAAAAGTAAAGCATTAGTTAAAAGTCCAACCGTATAATTATTGCTCGTTCAGTTGAATTATCGTCTAAAAGCCCGAGTTTATAGAGAGATTGAACAATTTATTATTATTATCCAGATGCTCTGATTACATGTACTGGGCTTCAAAGATTTAATCAGAAGACAATGGACGAAAGAAACGGAATGGAGATTGATGATATAGTTGACAAGAGAGAGTGGGAAGAAGAGGGGCATAGTCTAAATCAAAGTTATTTTAAATTCTATTATATTATTTTGGTTATTTTGATAATTTTCATTATTTTGAATTTTTTTTTTATAAATTCAGTTTCGGTTTACAACTTTCGTAGAATATCACTTCAGTTAATTGAATAATCCGTATAAAAAGTTCGATCGATGCTGTTGGTAGCCAAAGTTCATGTCGGAAAATATGCCATCAAATATAAAGCCTAAAACCTGTTCCAACCAAGTACATTGTGATTGTAAACAAGAATCCATAAACTATACATAAATGAACTTAAATAATAGTAATAAAAAAATTACGCGAGAAGGGAAAAATTAAACCCGGCCACTTCACGTGTTTCAAATTAAGCTTATAATTTACATTTAACTGTCTGTGACAGCAGCTTACACTTTCACAACTACAGAACTAAAAACACAAAGGACATTACATCAACTCCAAGCTAATGTAATATCCTAAAAACATCACGTGTATCAAATGTCAAGTGATTTACAATCTAGTTAATTGCCTATCTACCATCCATATATCGGGTTCTCTACCTGTGGTGGCAAGAGATGAAGATCTTCACAATGCTGCCTGTTGTAGTCCCTCGTTCCAGGGATCGCACCCGTGCACAACCTAAGAAACTCGTTTCCAGTGAGACAATAATGTGAAAATGCCAATGATCCATCGACCATTTCAGACATGTTGGGCAATGAGATCGATTTTTTAATATCACTCATTTGATTTCCTCCGGTATATGTGTTGTGTGAATTCTTCAAGACCTTGTCGAGCTCTGAATATTCCATGAATCTCTGAGTTGCGGCCTCCCATGAAAGGTTGTACATTTGCTCGGTGGTGAGAGGCTGGGGTTCGTTGGCCATAGCTTCTTTCACTTTTGCCACAAAGTCTTCAGGCGTTTTGTATGTCAAACAGTTGGGGAATGACCTGAAGAACTCGTTTGATGGGTGGTCGGCACAGACAACAAATTTACCCATGGCAAGGGCCTCAGCTGTAGCGGTGCAGAGTACGTCGCTGATACTTGGGTTAATAAAGATCTTGTAACTGCAGGTAAAACAAATATTTGAAAGTATTAACAAGCACCGAAGAGTTACGACCAGTCATTTTTGGTAAAAATTTGGTGTTCACAGATTATTGATGCGCAAAGAAATCGAGTTGACAGCTTAATGAGACGAATTAATAATAATTCAAAAATGTTTCACCTATGATAAGTCTAGCTAAGTAATAGCATGAATGAATTGGAATTGGCAAGGTTGACAAAGCTGACTAATTCAAGTTTGCTAGGGAACCAGTATGTGTTTTTCTTCAAACATCACAAGGTTCCAAAATGTGATTTAGTTCTGTACTCTGAATCTAACAATGCCCTAATTTACTCAATCAGCAATTACTGGACGCCACGGCACCACATTTCTTTTAGTAGTCACCCCGAGACAAATGTGAAGCTATGTTTCATGACTCGAACAACCCAAGGTACCAAGTTTTGCATGGTATACTTACCCAGCTTGATATGTGAACAAGTCAATTTGGGCCGAGAAATAGGTTATATAAACTAACAGAAACCCTTGAGCTGAATAATGATTCAAAGTTTTTCAAGGATAATATAAAATTCCTTATGAAAACTGGAGAGAATTCCTTATGTGACGAGAGGACACAAATCAATTCAAGAAGTCAAAAGTTGAATATGATTTTGAACTGCCAGAAATACAAGTGATTTTATCTGAGCGATATGGATGTGCCTAAAGAAAAGATTATTCAAGGACACTTACCCATGAAGGGAATCATCTGCATGGTCTATGCCTTTCATAAAGTTGACATTTAGATTAAGCTTTTTGGCAGTGCTCTGAACTTCGTGAGCATCCTCTCCATTGCCATATACATCCAAGTTGAAGCCGTCAAGGTCCTTTCTGTGCATTGCTAGCAAATCTATCAGCTCCTTGTACCCTTTTGCCCAAACCATCTTGCCTAAGAAATATGCTCCCTTTGAAAAGGTCTGCTGCCCAGACTCCTTTTCAGCAGCTACCTTTTCTCCAATCTTCAAGAACTTTGGATTTACACCATGAACATTGCAAATCACAGACTTAGGTAAATCCTGAGTTGCGGCAGAAAGGCGGAGAACCTACAGAGAGCAATGAACTCCATAATTGTTAACAGAACCGAACTTTAAATTGGTCCTTAAACCGGAAGCAGAACTCAATTTTAGGTATCGAATGAATTTGTTGAAAAACATGACTACATTAGAGTGGTGTAGACAAGGATTAGGAAGAACTCAGATAAAACAAATTTAGTTAAGGCCAGTACCTTGTGACAGTAAGCTCTCACAACACAATTGTTTATGTGTTTGACAAAAAAAGCTTGGAGAGCACCATTCCTCTCCCTTTTGATGTATTCCAAATAATTTGTGTGAACAATGCCAACCACATGGTTGAATTTATCTGTCCACCGTTTCCCATGATGATACCAGTTCAAATGTTCCGGTTCTTCAAGGATTGCAATGTCAGCATCTTTTGAAGATATAAACTGAGATGTATCTCCAGCTGGTATAATACTCCGCCTTGATTTTGAGAACTGAGGACAATAACAAGAAAGTTAAATGATGAATCAAAGAGCTAAAGCTATATGAGAATTGTATAAACGGCGCCCAACCATGTTCACAGAGATTATTGAAACTTACACGTCCTGAATTATTAAAATTTTCTGAATTATATATAATTTGATAGGCAAATTTTGAACATGTAGGTAAACCTAAATCTCAATAAACCTACAATCTGGCATTTGATTGTAGTTAGAATTTTAAATTAGCTGAAGCAGAAAAAGTTTTATAACAACTCCGTCCCGCATGAGTTATTTTTGCTCTGCATAATTAAGCACTCATGAAAACATAACTTCTTTCAGAAACTACCTTTCCAGGGTAAAATGATATCTTGAAGTTAACCTTAAAACCAACCCTTTCCTCAAGCCAACGATATATATAACTTTCCTGCTCCTCAGGGGAGCTAAAAGTAAGATTGTTGGGATAAACAAGCTCTTGATCTGATCTACAAAGCCATGGAACCAAGAGTGTAACATTCTGCTCCGCTGATTTTGCTAAGTATGCAGCTCGGAAGAGCGGATTTACAGCTGTGCCTGTCATCCAAGGAAGACTGGCAGTGGTGACAATTGCCACGTGCCTCTTCTTATCAGAAACATCATTTTTTCCTACATCACTCCAAAAGCCACCTTCATAGCAATGCCCTGTACTTTGCAGAACACTGGCTATCCTTAGATCTAGCTCATCATTGATGTTCTCGCTTTCAACAATAGACGACTCTCCTGAAGGTATCGAACGAAAAACAAGTTGATTTTTGCGTTTGCTGCACAGGCTTTCCACTATCTTGTCCGATATTCCTGCCACCAAAATTACAAATACCATGACTACATCAGCACTAAGCATCCTAGAATACAGCAGCACTAAGCATCCTATAAAACAATCCCAAATGAGATAAGCTAAAGATAAAAGGTATTCACAGCAACATTATTGAAGCAAAGACTCAACTTGGAAAACCCTGAGAAAACCCAACACTAGTTTTATCATCATCGATTGATTGAATAAGAATAGACGGATTTTATTGGTTCCCAAAACACTTTTGGACAACTTAACTTTTCTATAGGAAGTCACTCTATAATCATAAAGAACCTGGGAAAAAACACTGACAATAAGGATGGATTGCAAGTCATCGAAAAAGCAAAAAAATAAATATAAACTCGCTGCAGAAGATATTGGCCAAGATTTAGTTTGCAATATAACAGGAAATTTTCCAAGATTCTGATGCTTAAACATTAGAGTGCCTATTATCACGTCACAGAAGCCAAAAAGCAAGAAGGGATATAGCCAGGTCAGTAAGTAAAAATAATTGTCTGATTAATTAAAATTGCTCATCTGTACAACACCGTAAGGGCATATCATCTCCAGGGATAATGAGAATGCGAGAATATAAACATCCAAATTCAAGAAAAGCTTGTTCCGAGACTTTACAGCCATGGTACGTGAAAGATGCAGAAAGTCCATAGCTGGTTATTACTAGAATAGAATCAGGTTCAGACGTGTGCCTCACTGCCTGCAATCAACCTAAAGTGGATTTTCGATGCCCAGAGAATGCAAGTTTTCAGGTCCACTGTCATAGATGACAACCAAATCTATAGACAAATGAAACTATATAGCCAAGAGAAATCAACACAGCAAAAAAAATACTAGTAATAAACTTGACCGGTAAAATTAATCAATTAGATATAACTATGAATAAAAACTAAATGTTTGGGATCTTAATCACATTTTCAAGCTAACAATAAGATAGAACAAAACCTATCGCATAAAAGGCTACAAACCTTTATTAATACCGAGTTGATCCAGTAAGGGACTAGACTGCCTAACTAAACATGCTAACAATTCTGGAACGTCCAGGGGTGGAACATCCTGAGTCAGGTAGAAGAAAAAAGAAGAGAAACCATTTAGTAAAGTGGCAGAAATTTGATATATGAGTGCATTTAATGAATGAATTGGATTGTACCACATTTAAGGACGCCTCAAGGAAAGTTGTCAAATTACCACTTGATTATATTTAGTTAAAGAAAAATTAGTTCCAGATATTTCCAGATTTTATTGCAAATATCTAACCTTGTTAACATCATATTTCTTCTCTTTCAGTTAAAAACACACAGTAGTTTACAAAATTCAGAATGCAAGAAATATCTTGGAATTCAATGTGAACATATAATTTCTGAACAATGTACCAACCTTTGACTCATTTGGATCCTTGCAAATTGCCCTCTGCGAAACATAAAAAAAAAATTGGTTCAAGAAATCCAGTGTCAAAATAGCTAACGAAATGAAACCAACTGAAGCAGTTAAAATCAATTTACAACAAGAAATGCACAGTCAGCAAAATGGTGCGCTAGAAGATAATAGAGAAGACAGTAACTTGTCAGTAGGAAATGACCATGATAATCAGAAAACACGATTGTGGCTGAACGCAAGGAATATCCATGTTTATCTATGACACAAAGTAATAAAAAATGAATAAAAGCCATCTAACAGAGTTATAGATAGTAGGAAGAAAAGCAAAAGATTATTAAGAATCTAACGCTCTAAGATTTTTAGTACTTAAAAGTTTAAAGCAATGCGACATACAGGTTTTGGGAAACAATGCTAGATTTGGCTTAGTAGAAGAGCTATTGATCTCCCATCATATGGTTTTTGGGTTCGAATAATATGTAACCGCTGGATTGTTGGGGAAAAGGGGGCTCCAGAAATCCTCATGTCTAGAGAGAAACAATTTACTCATCTAATAACAATTCAATCTTCTACTTGTATTTATATTTATAAGACTATAATGCAAACACCAAGAGCTCTGCTTCGTAGTAAAAGACTGCCTACACTCTATATCGTTTGACCTCTAGAATTCAATCATTCTATCATACTGACCATGAAAAAACCATTCTCATACAAAATATACATAAGAAGAGAACCAAATAACAATTACCAAACTTGACTTGAATTTCTCCACAAACTCGCTGTTCTTAATTCCCTCTAGAATCTCACTCGAACTCTTTTGCTCCAACTCTCTAAGCCTCGATTTCAAGGTCTTTATCGGCTCCCATGATTCCCCATGTTGCCCCTCCTCTCTCTCCCTGTCCTTAAACCTAACCCTGCTCGACTTCCCGAACCTCTCTCTCTCATCCACCTCCGAAACATTCGCGTCCATAATTGCAGGTAAATCAAGCTTAATCTGCGGCCGACGATAAAACTTGAAATCAGGTGATGAATAGGCCCGTCTGATTTCGGAAATCTTCGGCCGCAGCTTCTTCACAAAGTTCATTTCCGCATACGGAGTGGGGCTCATGGTAGCAGACGCGGGAATTGTGGGAACACTGAACGTTGATTTCGAAGCCGAGTTGAGGAAATTCTCGAATTCTCTGTCGGCTAGATTTTTGAAGGAATTGGCTCGGTTCTTTATCAGCTGCAGGTCGGCGTCGGCTGAAGAGCGGACCTCGCGCCAACCCTTGGATATGAAGGATAAAGCTTTCTCTGCCGTCACAACCGAGCCGCTCGAGCCGGATGACGGCGCAGCAGACGAGGCTGACCGCGGCTCCAGCGGCTTGAAATTCATAAATTTTTTTTTTTTTTGGATCTTTCAGGTCTAATGATTTTCCGACGAAGGGTGAATTGGTGAGGTGCTCTGGTTTAGAATATCAACGGGCAAGTTTTTGTCTTGGTTTTTCTTTGTTTGCGTCAATAACAACGGAAATGAAAATAATATAATATAATATTTTATATTAATTTAAAATAAAAAATTTGGAAAATATGAAGGGGGGTTTTAATCAAAATTTTAACAGTATTTATAGAAGTAACTCCATTTTTTTTTCCTGAAACTAATCGACAACAAATAAAAAAGTTTTTGTCGTCATTTCAGAAGGCGATTATGGACAATATTTTATTAATGCCACCTTCTGAAATGATGACAATAAAAAACTATTTTTTTTTGTCGTCATCTTAGATGACAATAACATTAATTTTTTATTGTTGCGCCATCTGAGATGACGACACCCTTTACAATCCGAAACCCTACCCCTTTTTATAAACAACACGCCACCTCCGACATTCATAGTGCGAGAGACGAACGAAAATTGAGCAAAATAATCGAGATCTTCCATTTTTTTTTCCAAATTTCCAAATTATTTAAGGTAAGTTGGTTATTTTTGTTATTATTTGATGTTAGATAAATTATGTTAGATAAATTATGATGTTGATATATATATATAAGGAGTAGATTTTTTGTTGGCGATGTGGACGGTCAAATTTCACCGCGCCGGAGGGTGGCGGCCGCTAGGCGAAGCCGAAGTGCAGCTGTCGGCGGTCGGTGGTCGACGGCCGTGGACAGCCGACGGCGAGTAGTGGTAATATTGAGATTAATGTTGATAAGTTTTTGTATTATATTTTTCAGGATTGATCAAATGAGACAACCAAGCCCGGTTGACACACATATTTTGTCATTGCAGTCTTCACATTGATCTGATGATGTATGGGTAGGTGATAAGCACACTTCGTGCGAGAAACCCAGATAGCTATTTTTGAAAAATGTGTCCACTATATATACGTGTTGTTATTTTGTTGAATGTGATTGGATTTTATGATATATATATATATATATATATATATATATATATATATATGTATATATATATATATATGGTAAGATTGAGCTTGGCATGCACTTGATAACGGCTTTAGTTGAGAGACAGCGCTGTGAAACACACACATTTCATCTTAGATCGGGAGAGACGTCTATCATACTGCTAGACATTGCAATAATATGGTCATTACCAGTAGATGGCATCGTAGTGTCGGGGATAGATTATGATAAGAGTCTACCCGAATGACAAGAATATTGACATACGTATTTAGGATTCACACCATATATCAAAGAGTTTAAAGGTGTGAGGTTGAGAATAGTTGTTTTGAAAACTCATTTGTTGCTCAACCCCTTGAATATACATAGTATGCCAGATGATGTTGCTAAGTTTACACGGGCTTGTGTGTTATTAATGTTATGGGGAATTATGTGCCCTGATTCATCATGCAATTTTGTTAGGTTATTGTATTTACAGAAGTTGGAGGATATCGACTCTGCCCGTACTTATAGTTGGGGGAGTGCTATGTTGGCATACTTGTATCGTGAGTTTTGCATTTCATCAGAGAGATGGAGAAAAGTGATAGGTGGTGCATTGCAACTCGTACAGGTAAATAATATGTTTGTTTGTTGTAATAATTATAATATGTTTCTTGTCAATCTAACTTGTATTATTGATGTCACTACAATAAATTAGATTTGTGCATGGTCACAAATCCCAAGGTTGACTCCTCAATTGGGTAGCCAAAGATCTGATATTAGCCAAATAATAATCAACCCAGAGAATCTGTTACCTTCTGCTCCATATGGTATAAGGTAATACGAATATGCATTATTTTAGAATTGATTTTATGTGTTAATGCATTTTAATCATTTATTTGAATATGATTCACAATATTTATTTATTTCGAAAATTGTGATTATACAGGTGGTCATGTCATTTAAAATTTACAGAAACTGTAAGCCATCCATACGCATCATCAGAGACATCCTCGATGAGCAGTCAGTAACTCAAGTAAACATGCTATTGAATAAGTTTGTACAAAAATATTATTTTTATATTTTAAAGCAATTTTGTTTTGAAGTTTAACTGACAGTCGTACCCTGATGAGTACACTGAAAGAATTACCTAGTTAGGGACATATAAGGGTCCGCTATTTTCTTTGACATAGTTGAATGCAACGGTCTGATAGAGTACTTCGACAATTTGGTGTGCTACAAGACATCCTAGAAGATCCACAATCGGGGGATGATATATTAGATAATGTTGGTCGAAGGGACAACGTCGACAAAGACTGGAGCACTCAACATACCGTATACATACTTCGCTGGGAGGGGGCAAATGATCTACGTGTGGACAGACCACGATTTACTGATGGTGGTTACTACGTTGTTGTCGGATACAGTGAGTGGTATAAACAAGTCACACATAGATACATTGGACGTCAAGAATATTTTGTACAGACAGGATATCAATATGGTGATGGCCCGGCATGGCAGCATGTGGTACGTTAATTTAGTTAAATTTTATTTTTATAATTGTGTTTACATGTATAAATGTATATGCAGATGAAGCAGTTAACTACAAGCTACGGCCAACATCTGGCTAATGGAGGAACCTATTACGACAGAGTCGGTGAGGCAACACATGAGTATGTTCGACAATGTGGTCCGAGTGGCTCGTGAACGACGAGACAGAAACTTTCCGTCATACAATGAAGTTCAGTCTGTTGATACACGTCGGTTCCATACAGGCACTTCATCTACACATCTTTCGACTGATTTTGCAAGTCCATCTACACATATCTAGACAGATTTTGCAGGTCCTTCTACACATATCCAGACAGATTTTGCAGGTCCATCTACGTCGTTTGAGCTAAATATGTATACATACTATTATTTTCTTGTGCCTCCACATTCATATGATCTAACTCCATTCACGACATATCCCCTCATATCCACACAAGTCCACTTCAGCAACGTGGATACAAATGTCAATCTTGGGTTTGCAACATATGCGTCTCATACTTCACCTTTTGATGTCTCACCAGTTGTATTCCCTCAATTGACGCAAATTCAGCAGCCTCGCAACACACATGCAACAAGGGGAAGGGGCGAAGAAGTCATTCAACAACGAAGAGTTCGAAGACAAAAAAATCCTCCTCCTTGTGGTACTTGAGGAAATCTATTTTGTCATCCTTGAAGTCATCATTTATGTTGTAAATATTTATGAGTTTTGTTACATCCATTTGTTTGTATGTTTCTATTATGTTACGATATAGCACATTATAATAACATTTCATTAACAACGTAAAAAATAGTAACATAACATGTTACAATCACTCAAAAGACAAGTGTGAGAACCTTATACTTCGTTATTTTGAATAGTCTACTTTTTTTACTCAGTGAGGCGCGCAGAAACCATCTGCAAGGCATATCTGGTGTATTATGTTTACACACCACTTTCCATAATGTTTTTGTACTTTTGACAACAAGATACTCACGTTTTGTAATCTGTACAGAGTAATAATTCACATCTGTTGAAGTTGATCTTTATCTTTAAATACCATATTCAGATGGATATTTCCTTCGGAATAATCGTAGTAACTCCCCAACTTACCAGTTGGAAGGTCGATTGAATATCCAAATACGTCTGGATGTGTCGTGGAGAAAAATGAAATTGTTGGATAAAGGTCATGGTCATTTTTCGTGGTTGTGTCTGCTACATTAACTATCACTTCTTCAATATCAATCTCATCGTTATCAGACTCATCCTTAGATGAAATACCATCCAGTTTATACTAAATATCGTCTACAAAATCCACAAAACTGTCTGCTAGTGGCTCGGGAACGATATTGTCAGCAACTATAGGAGCATCATCTTGAATCCTAGAGGTAGTTGGTCTTTCTGTAACTACTACAAATGGACCACTACCACTTGTTGGCATTTCTGTAATAAAATCATAAGCCATTCGTTCTGTTTGTATATACATCTCCAAACAACTATGATTTTGTTCAACATCCAATAGCCATGCTAAATTGTTATCACTGTCAACAGGAAAAATTGTTTGTTTCATCCCCGAAAAATCACTGAATATATATTTACAATATATTTTCAGAATGAACTGGTTATGATTGATTGCCATTAATATTATATACGCCATTCAATAACTGTAAATAATTAATAGTGCGAGATATTATCATGACTTTTGACGAACGTCATATGTGTACAAGAATAATAGTACATTATGTATCCAATGGTATATCATATACATTGTTCCTTTCCGTAAACATATAATTCAATATAAGACGAATCTAATTCATCTTCATTTATTAATTATTTGAATCAATCTAGTATTCATTTTTATGATGTTTTAACTTATCTATACCTACATATAAAGAGTTATGATATTATCAGAGCAATTATTATTATTATTAGAATAATTTTTATATTAAATTCAAGAAAATTTCTCTGCCGTCAACAATATTTGCTCGGACAATAACAATACTCATATATAAAAAACGGGACATCGTTTCGATATTTTGGTCTGATGATATGTCAATTAATTTACATTATTAATTATAATATTACCATACTTCATAAAATAAATCAAAATAGTTATAAAAACTCATTAAACTCATAAAAATAAAAAAAGTATTTCTAACTTTATGACAATACGAAAGCAAATAAAAAGTTTTTGGGAACGTTGCAGAATATTCGAGAGAGCAAGGAATCTTTGTTTCTGGTAGAGCTGTCAAATCAGGATCTAAAGTTTTTAATTCTTTTAATTACAACTTTATTTTACACCTTTTTTGTTCTTATTAAATTTCTTTTGTAACTTAGTTAGCACCGAAAAATTTAAAATCCAAAAAATTAGACTTTTAGGCCTAATCAAGGGAGAACGCACAGCCAGACAGACGAGGGCAGCCCTCCAAAAATAAATTGTCTTAAAAAGAACAAAATTGTGTGACAAAATTGAAATGTGGAAGAAGGAAAAAGAAAAATAAAGATGAGAACAAATACCCCACTCAATCGACGCCTTGAGAAGTTTCATGAAACACGACATATGCTTTTTTTTGGTGTAAACATGAAAGGCGTGATCCCATCACGATTACTTGTCTTCTCATCCTCACATTGATCAAATTACAAATCAACCATATGAAATTACGTGTATATTTCCCACAATATTATTTCATTTTTATTTTATAATAATATATCAAAAATATTATTTCTTGATGCCCTAAGTTTTGCATTCAATTAGTTTTTGCTTTTAGCAAATAAATGTGGCGTAAAGTGGAGGAATTACGTTGATATCAATCGCACACGTTGAACACAGGGTTGTGACTTTGTCGCTATTGTTATAGTAAAAGTAATTTTTTTGTTCTTTGAGAAACTATTACAACGACTAGATAGGGGATTGAAAATTCGAACACGAGGTCTTTGGGTCGTAATTACTATCGATTTTTAAATGATTAAACTATTTTCTTATCTTTATCTAAACTTTGGATTTTTAAATGGGAATTTCACCAACTTTAAAATGCCTTTGCCATATAATGATCTGGGCCTTGCTAACCCTCAAATCAGAGTTACAGTTTAAGTCTTCAAACAAAGGCTCAGTTTAGTTGGATAAGTTGAATTTTTTGGAAACCATTGGGTCTAAAATCATATTATATCGGACTTCATTAAAACTTGTATTTAAACATTCAATTTTTTTTTTTTGAAAATCATTTATTCATAAATTTGCTTGTACCGTAAATATTTATATTTTTTATTAGTTTTTCTAAAATTTTATTTAATAATACTAGTACCCATTTGCACGCGATATACATATATATTTTTAAAAAGTTAATGTTAAATAATTTTAATATAAATATTCTGGATATAGTGATAGTATACATATGATAATTTTTTGTTATTCTTAAATATATAATTTTATTAATAGATTTTATGTAAGGATGCATATGATTATCTAAAAATTCAAAATTAAGGAAACGTTCAGTAATTTTAAATTTTTTGGAAAGTAGATGAGATACTATGGAAATGTTATTGGCTTAGTGTCTCATTGGTAGATCCAATCATCCAACATGAGTTATCTTCCAAATGCTGGATGTTAATATACTTATGTATGGTTGGATCTTTCTGATAGGACACTACTCCATAAAATAGTAAAGGACAAATCGATACTATGATAGTTATGACTGAGCTACAAATTTACTAAAATAGATATTTATGATATTTTTTATTAAATAAAAAATGCTTTTATAATTTGAGATGTATATTTTGGGTATTTTAAAAATTGCACGATAACCCAAAAAAGTTATTCTAGGCCCCCTGGTGTTTTATATAAAGTATAGATATAGAATATATGGCAAAGATAAGAATAATATCCCAATTTTTTTATTTAAATTCTACTACAATAGTATGATGAAGAAGATTACAAGATTATCACAAGATAACTGACGTAAGCTTCTCGAAGGCAGTGTAGTTTTTCAAGCTTTTATTAGCATAAACATCTGAATTCAATATTGGTGTCTTAATTGAAGGGATTTTCGTGATTTATTTAGAGAATTATATATGATGGATTATACTGAATAAGATACGAATCTTGAATACCATTTCATATTTATGATAAGATATACAATAAATAATACTGGAATTTCATGAATACAAGAAATTGTGTGGGATTCCACCGGAATCACAACAAATCCTCGGTTGGTAATAGAGAATCACGATTTTGATGAACAATTAACATTTATAAGTACATATGTATGTATGTGTGGACAGAGAGAGAAAGAGTTTTCTCGGGTCAATCTTAAGAGTAAGTAAGAAGTAGGGGTTATCATTTTTATTCTGAGTCATTATTTCTCTATGGTTCATCCAGGGGAGAGATCGAGCTTCAAGAAATAGTAAATGGTCTTATCAATACACAAATGTATAACTCCCAAGGAATTTCAATCGCGCTCATATTCATCACTGTATGAATTGGGTTCAAGCTTTCCCCAATTTTTTTTATCAATGGACTCCTTGTTCCTTTTCATCAATGGACTCCTGACTTATATGAAGAAGTGTGGTTCATTCGAAAAACTCTTACGGTCTTACCTCTCTATCTATCTCTGAGATGTTTGGATCATTCAGTCCGAAATCCCAAAAATGAATCTTTTTAACAATACCAAAACCGACCAATTTTTTTTTGAAAACCTAATTAACCGAACAGAAAGGTAACTGAATTAATCGATATTTTCTAAATACATATATAAAAAACAAGATAATTTTGCTTTTTTTAAAAATAAAAAAATTAAATTACATAAAAGAATAAGATAAAGAGATTTTAAAAAAAATTAAAAAATTGGGTCAACCGATATTTTTAAAATGAAAACTGAAACTGTATTTTCGAATTAACCAAACTGAATTTTCAAATTAATTCAGTTCGATCGATTAGTTCGATTTAATCGAAATTTTGCTCACTCCTAATAAGAAGCACGATAACATATAAATATCATAGTGAAGTCACGAATAAAATTAAAATCATGTTTGAGCTATTTAACTTAAATATGGCTAATTAAGTCAACTATTAATTGTATTTCAACGTGTAGAATTGAAAACTTAAAAGTAAATTGTCTTACCCAATCTAATGAAGAAACCTATATAAATTTATATTTACTTTTTTTATAAACAATTCTCGATTATTTAGCATGACAATCAATCTCGAACGATGCTTTTTATATATGAAATTGTCATTCGGATAATGACCCTTCTTTAACATAGTGTTAAATATAGAAACAAAGCATCCATTCACTAGTCTTTTTCACACAAGGCTATCGTATATTTGGGCTCAATTTCAAAATATAGTTTAAAAAAATAAAAGGATAAATTACATAAAAACCCCGTATTATAATAAATATGCATGAAACTCAATGTGTTTAACACAGTAGGCAAAAAACATATATTTTTTTAAACTCTGCATGAAACTTCCGTATTATAAAGAAGGCAAAAAAAATAAAATCATATATCTTCTTAAATACTCCACAAGACCTCGCGATTGTCCAATATTTTTCCATTTTTTCTGCATCTATATTTTTTGTAATGATTTCTTCCTTTTATTTTAAAACAAACAATATTCAGAATTTTAAAGTGAATAATTTTTTAAGGTGTAATTTTAAAATAGATTATGAATTACATTTTGAATTTTTCTTTTAATGTATGCATGTTTATTGACCAATGCAAATTCTTTTTTCTTTTTCTTTTTTCAAATTTTGGATATATTGAATAAATAAGAATTGCACATGAAAAAAATATACATATTTCTAAAAAAATCATAAAATATATTTTCACAATAATAAACATATATATAAACAAAAAATAAGTTATTATAAACATATATAATATATATGAATATTTATGGACTTGTTTTCATAAAACCTGCATAAAGTTTTAACGAGGTTAAATAATTCTATTTATTTGTAAACGAGATGGGGTTTTGTGCAGGATTGGAGACGATTGGAGAAAATATAGGGTTTTTTTTGCTATTTCGTTTAACACAAGGGGTTCGTGCAATGTTTCAAATAAGAGATATTTTTCTGTCTTTTTTATAACACAGTGGGATTTCATGCAGAGTTTAAGAAAATATAGGGGTTTTATTTGGGATGTCCAATTTATGGGGTGATTCTACCGAAATTTTTACAAAATCCCATTTCATTGAACCATAAATATGTGGTGATGAATCGGGGCCTTACAATGTTTTTGGTGTAAATTATACTTGAATTTACAATTTTGCGGGGGAAATATGGTAAGGGTTAGATTTATCCCAACAGAAGCACTGAGTAACAATATAGTTTATGAACCAATTCAGTCATAGATGTTAATATCTCCTTATGGCTTAGGTCATTTATTTCAAGAATTTGCACATCAGTTCAGGTTTTACATTTATTCATTCTCCAAAAACCAAGTTTCTACACTCACATACATTAGAATACAAATAGCATCACCTCAAAGGAACCATACGAACGGCTGCCATTATATTTAACAAGCATCAACATAAGGCGTAAAGAAGAAAATATCATCAAGCCTATCATTGCTAGGTGAATTCCCACCAAAGACCAACAATCCCTCGCTTCCATTTCGCTGCCCACAAGCAAAAGCACACCATCCCCTCGGCCCGGGATGGTAACCTGAATCAGACCCATCTTCCCATTGTTTCCACACTAGTGTTTCAGTGTCCAGTACATAAACTTCACTTGAAAATTTACCAGCACCCAGATGGCCCAAATCACTCGGATCAATCTCCCCACCATACACAAATATGTACTTACCGAGCCCAAATACTGAAAAAACGCTTCGAGCTGTTGGTTTTTCACCACCAGTCTCCACGCCAACCCACTTCCCTTCACTCAGATCAAAGTAGTGCACATCATTAAGTTCTTCACCGGAGAAACCATAAACGACCCAAATTTTTCCAAGAACAGCAGCCAATCCCGGTCCCCCTCTGGGCTTGCAACTCTCTCCTGGCAAAGGAAACTTGATCCATTCTTTATCAATAACGTCGTACGCCCACAAATCATTAAGCCGTCCTTCATTACCACACCCTCCAAAGACATATACTCGTGAATCATCTGCTGTCATCGAGTGGTAACTTCGATGAGGCGGGCCAGCAGGTAGACTGGCCCATGTGTTGGTGCGTGTATCAAAAGAATAGAATTCGTTAAGCTCCTTGTGAGTAGCATCTCTCCCACCAAAGACATATATAATCTCAGCAATGGATGTCATTGTGACACCAACACGAGGTGGCGGGATATCGCCGGTGGCCTCAGCCACAGACCATGTTTGGTCATTAAGATCGAACACATATAGGTTGTTATCCACTGGGACTCGTGGCTTGAATTCGCCACCAAAAGAATAAGCCTTTTGTCCGACAACTGCAATAGCATGAGAGCTTCTAGCTCCAGGCCCTGTCCCATTTTGTTCTAGCTGCAGGTGGCAAATAGTATCCATATATAAACTTAAATTTTCATGTAAGAACCTCTATAACAACAAACATTCACATTTCTCCAGATGAAGGAAACGTTTAAACACATTCTTTCTACTCTTACGAGCCGGGTGGGCTAACTAATTGGTGGAGAGAGATTGGAGGGGGGCAGCAAAACTCCCTCATAAGCTTTCTTTAAACTCTTATACGATTTTCATACATAATATATAAGTAAAAAATGTTTTAAGAGAAATATTAAACTCTTAAAACTGTATTTAATATGGAGTAACATGCTGGAGTTCGTAATTCAATTTTCACTTTTATTAAAGAGAATACATGTAGGATCGGATTGGTCCTTCTGGCTTGCGACATGATCGACTTATTAATTTAACAAATTTTAGGCGCCCTTGATCACCAACGTAAAAACATAAGAAAAAGGGACCAAAACTATTTCCATCCTAACCAACAAGAACAAAAACAGTTTTAGATCATGTTGCAATCAAGCAAGAGGGATAAAAATTAAAGAAAAATGTTATTACTCCCACCTTTCACCAACACAAAGAACAAGAGAGACTGAGAAAATAAGCACACTCATGTTATAGATTTCAGAGTCACTTATCTAGAACAATGGTCAAAATCCCATATTCTCACCACGAAATTTCAGGGTTAGAAAACTAAAAACTAAATAAAGAAATCAGGCTTTCAAAATCTTCACACAAATTTAAGAGAAATTAATCATAAAAACAACAATATGTCCTCAAAATTCATCAATCTCACTCACAAAAACTAGATAAATTTGAATATCAAATTCATCTAAAATTAAAATCCACCAAGCAATAACCTTCAAGAACAGTAAATAGCTGCCGAAAAAACTAGAAAACTGTGGAACCAATCAACATATACCTTAACCCATTTGCCCTGTGCAAGAGCCATCATGAAGAGAAATTGCTGACTTCTGACATCTATCCACACTCTCTCGATGCTTGAAGACAGGTGTTGTGATTTTATATTAACATATACAATTATTTAATGCGAGCAGTGCCCCCCGTATTTGGTTTAAATTGGAATATACCCCCTAGTTAAATTATTGTTCATTCCTAATCTTTTATTTGGATGGACCTGGATTCCCAAATTTAATATTGCCGAATCACGCATGGATCGTGTCTTTTGGTAATTATTATAATAAAAAGCCTAAAAAAATATGTTTTCCCCTATAAATATAGATCACAATAATATATATATATTTATTTATTTTAAAAAAAAACCTCAATTTGTTTTGATATTATCCGGTTCCTTTTCCTCAAAACGAGGTGTGTGCATAAAATTTAAGCCAAAAACGAGGTGTGTGCATAAAATTTAAGCCAAAAACGAGGCAATTTGGAAGCAGGAAGCAGGTTAAACGAGGTGTGTGCTTTTAAGTCAAAGCACAGGAAGCAGGTTCACACGGTATATATAAAAGTTAGAGGTGTGCCAGACCTAATCTGATGCGCCAAATAAGTGGATTGATCTGTATTTTTTGGGCCCATCAGAAGATAGGCACATACAGTTTAACCCATTTGGCCATGGGCTGGACTGTAGGTTAACTCTTAACTAAAGCTGTTTAATGTCGGGTCAATTCGAACCCGATCTGGAATCGAACCGGTTAGCAGGGCTCAAAATCGAAACCTGACTAACCGGTTATGAACCGCTCCAGAACCGGTAGTATCAGGCCAGGAGCGGTTCCCTGGATCAGGATCGGTAGAGTCATCGGTTCCAGTGCTACCCGATTTCGATTTCGAACCGGAACTGATTTTTAATAATAATAATATTAATTTAAAAGAAAGCAACTGCTAAAACAACCGTTGCAAATGAAACGTCAGAAGGCAAATGCAGCACAATTCCCTATCTTAGCCAAAATGTCAGTAGGCGTGTATGCGGTACAAGTTTCAAGTGTCGCTTCTGAATCGATATTCTCAACATGTGGCCGAATTATTGTAATACAGAAGTAGTCTATCTGTTGATTCATTATGCATGCTCACATTACTGAAAGATTGATTTGAAGCAGAATGCAATAATAGAAGAGATGTGGTGGTTGACGAATTCGTAAATCATTATGACGAGCAAGAAAAAGAAAACATCAAAATAATACTTATCAATTATGAGGAGTGCTAAATATTAATGTTTTTTATTTAGATTTTCAATTGTCGCAAGTGCAAATATTATTTGTATATACATTTATAGTATCAATTGATGAAGAAATATATTGAATTTGTTATGAATATTGTGGATATATATTAACCAATATAATAAGGCCCAAAGAGTATGAACAGTAACTTGAGTCTGCATTTAACAATTCGATGAACAGTACCTTCACAATTGTTTTTTATTAATTATCTTTGTTGGGCTTGTGGGATGGTTTTTTTCCCTCCTTGACAATAGATGTTGGGCTTGTGGGAGTGTATTGGGCTTGTGGGAAAAAAGATGGGCTTTGTTTTTTTTTTTATCTGATTGGGTAAGGGATTGCTGATTGCGAGCCCTTCTCGATTTTCTCAGCTTCGCTCTGAGCGCCGCCAGGCGAGGAGGTCGTCGCCGTCGGTGGTTGGGGCCTGCAAAACGCCGCCTGTACCGGATGGACGTGTTGTCATAGGTTTATCAGATTACGTTCGTAGGTGATGGTTGTGGGCTTTCTTGCGGACAAGAGGGCGCCGTCTGTTATTACCCACCGGTCAATGTCGGTGACCGGATTTGCCTTCTTTTCCTTCCTTATCTCTTTTTCGTTGCAGGTGTTTGAGTGATGGGGCGTGCCATCATTTCGTTTCGCCGGCGTTACCTCGTCTTCTGGTTTGAGACCCATTTCTCTCCTTCTATAAATTATGTTGTTTCTTGTCGATTTTTGCGTGGCTTTTCTGATTTAGGGCTTCTGCTGTTTATTGCTCAGTCTTCCTTCTCAGGTTAGTTCCACTGACCAGTTTTTTCTCCCTGGTTTCCCTGCTTGCTGCAAATTTGTTCCGCTTCTGGGTTTAGATATGGGTTCTAGTTTTCAAGATATGCATTCCAATTTCATTTTTGGTTTCATTGTGTAGTTTTCTCGGGTGTTGGGTATGTGATGTTTTCATTGTGGGGTTTTGGTTTTCTCGGCTGTTGGGTATGTGATGTTTTCATCGTGTAGCTTGGACGGTGTTGTTTCCTTGCCTAGCATGTGTGTGCAGTTCTTGTGGTTGAAAGTTGGGCTTGTGTGCTAGGGTTTATCGCTACATTGATAACTTGATGTTCTCGGCCAACCTTCGGGAGCTTCAGATTGCAGAATATTATTTGAGTTATTACTCGTCTTCCATATGTATTTTGAACAACTTAGATGTTTTTTGTTTAAAATGTTGTCTTCAGATCCCTGTTTTAAGGAAAACCAGCACTTTTATGTGTAGAGGTAGAATTATGGGGTCTTTACTTTTGAGATTAGTTTTTGGTGGATTGATCGATTTTTTTTTTTTGATACTCTCAATCCAGTTTCTGAATATGGCTTTCAGGGTTGCTTATGAGTGTCTTAGAAGTTTTAGTTTAAAATGTTGTCTTTAGATCCCTGTTTTAATGAAAAAAGCACTTTTATGTGTTGAGGTAGGATTTTGGGGTCCTTACTTTTGAGATTAGTTTTCGGTGGAATTATCGAATTTTTTTTTTAAAAAACTCTCAATCCAGTTTATGAAAATGGCTTTCAAAGTTGCTTATGAGTATGATATGATGTGAATGTGTTAACTTCGAATTTCTTTTGGATCCTATGTTTCCATGGTGGATTGTTTTTTTAAGTTGCTTGCTAATTAGTATGATATGGTATTTAAAAAAAATGGGCTTCCTTTTTAAAAAAATGGATCTTCGAGACCCTGTTTAAAGGGTAGAAAAGGTCATTTGATTGGTTAGGGTGACAATTGAACTCTGTACTTGTGAGATTAGTTGATATATGGTTCGGTGGCTTCATTATGAGTTCTTTTTAAAAAAAATGAAACCTTCTTTTGGACATTTGACCCTTAGAGTTGCTTATTAGTGTGATGTGTCTATGTTATATGCAAACTGTTTTGCATATATTATATCTGCATAAGTTGGCTGAAGCTTTAATATATGGAAACTGTTTTGCATATATTATATGTGTAACATGCATATGATAGATATGTAAACTATTTTTATTTGCTACAAGTTGTTTCGTACTATAGTTCCTTCTTTATATTGATTGGAAAAATCATTTTTTTGTTGTGGGTTTCAAAGGCACACAAAAAAAAGGGAGGGATTCCAGAAGCATATTAGCTTTGCTCGATTTCGCTGAATTTGGAGCTGTACTAGCCTACGGTTGGTGTCCTCATTTTCAGCCCGTGTACCTTGGGTTTTACGTCTGCCGTGTCCCTCATTTTCAGTGTTGTGCAGGATCTCTACTAGCCTTGTTTTTCGCTTTCTCTCATTAAATTCTCATGCTTTCTTTTGTAGGTGTAGTTGCTATGCTTTTATTTTTGCCTCTTGCTTTCTTCCATTTTGGTTTTTCCAAAGCTCGATTGAGAATTTCTTTGGATTTTGGGGTTCCTTATTTTTGGGTGATGTGGCTTTATTTGTTCCTGTCATTTTGTTGGTTGTTATGGCTGCAGGTTTGTTTAAAGGGGGACGTTGGTTGATCACTTCCTTGCCGCTTTTATTTATTTTGCTGTTGCTACGCCAACGTGCTTGGCATTAACGACGCTCTATTATCGACAACTTTATTGAATTCATTTGGCGCGCTTTGCAGGGACTAAGCTCGTTCTGATCTTACTACAACTCTTGCCGGTAACGTACAATTTGACTGCTTTGCGCGATTCATATAGGTAATCCTCGCTTATATTGATGCATATGCCTTTAGGTTATTAATGATGGACGTTCATTTTCGTCTGAATATCATGAATCCATTGAAATGTGAAAAAATAGCCCGTTCCCATATAAGGTTGACCCATATAAGGTTGAAATTATTGCTATCGGTCTCCCTTCTTCAATGTAATTTTTTTAAGGTCAACCAATATCTCCTTTTTGGGCCTACTAAATTAATGTCTTGGGCTTCTTAAGTTTATTGAGCGAACGAGCAACTTAATTTATTTGACCAATTATTTCTAAAATTGTTAAGCCCTTTATATTAAGATAAATTTACTTGGTTATTTAGGATTACGTTGTGATAGGCGTTTCGATAGATCGATCGGCATTAGCAAACTGTTTAATTTCATATGGGATTCGTGAAGTGTTACTTGACTCTTTTTTGTGAATAAGCCAGCTTCCTAACTATGCGGGGGGAAATTATTGCAGACGAAGCACAAATCTTTAATTATTTCAATTAAAAATTCCTCCCAATTAATTGTTCAGTAATCCTAGCAACCGAACTACGATTACTTCTGTTTGTCGTTACATGCACTACTGAACCAGCTCCCCTCAAATGTACCACTCCTTGTCCCTGGAAACAATGAACTTATGCCTCATGGGAAAAAGGACCCAAATAATACAAAATAAGAAAACAAACAATTGGCTCGTCGTTTCTTCAAAGCCATCGGGAGACGAATTGAAAATAATAATAATAATAATAATAATGCTAATCAAAAGCATAGAAAAGTAAAACATAAGTGCTCAGTCGCCTAACAAGAATCATGTCATGTTTCATGCCGATTTCCAGATTTTGCCTCTTGCTCTACATCCATCCGTACTGACGCTCTTCTTTAATTTCGGGCTCGTTTTCCTCCCCACCTGCTGAGACGTTGTCCTCTCTAATTTGCCCGTCTCCCTCAGTACTTGGCCACCAATAGTGTTCTCATGTTTTCCTCCCCACCATGTCTCTTTAGGCCCCGCATAAAACAGTCGTTTGCATCTTTGTTGTTGGTGGAAAATGTCAAAAGCTGGTCCAAGGGACATCCATGGCACCCAGGAAGGACGTGCTAACTCAGCTCCCCGCCGCACGGGCCATACTCCGCCTTTGCTAGGTATATTCCTCTCACTTGACTAATTAGTTTTATTGTCCTCCCGCTTTTTTCATCACGTTATTTCAGGCTCGTCCGCGTCGCCCCACACCCCATCCCAGCTCCGGAGCAAGCGAGCTGCGCCATCCCCGTCAAGCTCTGTCACCTACAAGTCTCGACGGTGCCCTTCTGCAGGTTCGACGGCCTGGCCAAACTTCGTTGCCTCTTATACTTTGATTTTTCTCACACATTTATTTTATACATGTTTATGCTTCTAACGCTAAGTTGCTAACTTTTCCTTGCTTCACCCTCAACTCTTGAACAGACGCCACCAATGATATGGTTTTAACCAGACGACAGCGCATTCTTAGGTATCTCGACAGGATTGGTCTTCTCCCGACCAAAGCGTGGAACCTGCCCACCGCTGCTGATTGCGAGCATTGCGGCGCTCGTCGCTTTTACAGGGAACCCCCAGGCTTCTGTTGCGCCAGCGGCAGTGTCAACCTTATCCCCACGAGGATGCCGTTGTCCTTGTGGCAACTCTACACTACAACTTCGTCACATCTTGCCGACCATTTCCGACAACGTTGTCGGACATACGACAACTCTTCAGCCTTTACTTCCATTGGAATATATTACGATCATGAATTGTGCCGGGGGGCCAAAGGGATCTACACATTCAAAGTTCAGGGCGGCATTTACCATTTCATACGGGACCTGATTCCTGCAGAGGGGTGTGGCCGCCAACTGCAGCTATACTTTTACGGAACGGAGAATGAAATCGATAATAGGTTGTCCCAGTCGGGCGATTTGGACGCTAAGTTAATAGCATTCATCATTGAAATCATGAAACTCAACCCATATGCAAATTTCTTTAGGAGTTTGAGGGATATGCCTGACCTAACCTCATACAAGATTGTGCTACGTGCCGATCATTCTTTAGATCATAGGGTGTACAATTTGCCTGTTGTTGACCACATCGGGGCAATTTGGAATGAGTTAACTGATGCTCCTTCAGAGCGTCCACATGACGTACGTGTGTACACGAAATCAGATGGCACGCAATTCATTCACTACTATTATGGTTGTTACGACCCTCTTCAATATCCGTTGTTGTTTCCATACGGAGAGCCTGGTTGGCACACTGGGATCCTAAAAGAACACTCCACTTCTCAGGCATCCTATCCAGGTCTATTGACGCCTGACGATGATCCATCTTCGCTCCTGCCATCACAACACATTTCCGGTTTGTCCCTGCTGGTCGCTGAGCAAGAAAGTAAGTCTTTCTTTATTCACCCATTCCTCTGCGCTTAACCTATTTTCATTCATGTTTAATTTTGTTATTTGGATTGTTCTAAACATATTTCCCATTTCCCTTCCAGATTTGGATCGCAATCGGGATAATCGAAGAAATGTTGCCGCCCGGGAATTCTATTGTTACAGATTTCAACTACGGCGTGAAGACATCAGCAATATACTGCGCACGGGCCGTCTTATTCAGCAATATCAAATCGACATGTACGTAAAAATTGAAACCCAGCGTTTAGATTACTTCCGTAAAGCACAGACGCAAAGCGATATCCGATCAGAGTCTTTTCAAGGTATTGTTGATAGCATGGCATGTGATGGAATTTCCTATGGAAGGTCCATCGGGCTGCGCACAGTACTCCCAGCTTCGTTCATAGGCGGCCCCAGGGATCTCCGCCGGCGCTACATGAATGCGCTTGCCTTAGTCACAACGTTTGGCCGGCCTGATTTTTTCATAACAATGACGTGCAACCCAAATTGGTTAGAGATACAAGATGAGCTACTACCTGGGGAACATGCACATAATCGCGCTGATCTACTTGCGAGGGTCTTCCGAGCAAAGAACGAAGAATTGAAGGACGAGATCGTGGATAAACAAATCTTTGGGAAAGTAGCTGCCTACTTGTATGTTGTCGAGTTTCAAAAAAGAGGTCTACCTCACGTGCATTGGCTCGTTATTTTGAAAAACAAATACAAAGTTACTTCCGTTGATGCCTATGATCGATTCGTCTCCGCCGAAATCCCCGACCCTTCAACTGATCCTCATCTTCACTCCTGCGTTTCCAAACACATGTTGCATGGTCCTTGTGGGGAGTTAAACCCAACAAACGTCTGCATGAGGGGGGGATCTTGCAAAAACCACTACCCAAGAGAATTTGTTCAGTCAACTTCACATCGTACTGACTCTTACCCTGCGTACAGGCGCCGAGACAATAACCGGACAGTCCTCGCCCGGAGGAAACTATTGGACAATCGATGGGTAATTCCATACAATCCTTATCTTCTTGCGAAATTCGACAGCCACACTAATGTTGAGATATGTGCAGATGTCAAGGTCGTTAAGTACCTGTATAAATATGTGTGTAAAGGGAACGACAAAGTTGCTTACAATGTAGTTGCTACCGCTGCGCCGGACAACATGGACGAGATACATGACTTCCAATCTGCACGTTGGCTTTGTGCTCCAGAGGCTATGTGGCGCATTTATGGTTATACACTTTACGAAATGAGCCCCGCTGTTATTCAGCTTCATGTTCATCTCCCGCATTATATCTTTTTTCATGCTGCACATTCCTTAGAAAGCATCTTATCGAACCCCAACAATTCGAGAATGCAATTGACACAGTTCTTCTTGATGAATGCGACGCATCCAGACGTCCGCGCCATGGATCTGCTTTATCGTGAATTCCCTAAGCACTTTGTCTGGAAGTCTACACACAAGGAATGGTCTTATCGTAATCGTGGCACTGCCATTGGACGGCTTGTGACGGTGAGCCCCGTCGAGACCGAACGATACTATTTGAGGTTGTTGTTGAGTCATGTCAGGGCACCCACTTCATTTGAATATTTGAGGACCCACAACGGTGTGCTCTTCCCAAACTTCCGGGAGGCTGCAATGCAACGTGGGCTACTTGATGCAGATAACGACATTCGAGCGTCCATAGAAGAAGCGTCGACTTATCAAGTCCCATATACATTGCGCCGTCTATTTGCAACTATCCTTGTTTACAACCTTCCTTCAAATCCTGCCACCCTTTGGGAAGAATTTAAACTACATATTTCTGAGGATTTCTTATCGACTTGCGATCGACAGGAACATGTTGCATTCGATCGTGCTCTACGCTCAATTGATGTTTTCCTCCAATCAATGGGTAAAACCGTGGATGATTTCAATCTCGTGCCATTTAAGACTTGGGTTAGTGAGGTCGAGATACGGAACAAGGATTACGAGAATGAGCTTAGCATCTCCGTGACTGAGGAGGAATTGAACGATGTGCACAAGCTAAATTCAAGACAGCAAGAGGCCTTCGATTCTATCATAGCGTGTGTGGATGACCCAAATGGGGGTGCTTTTTTCATCGATGGGCCCGGTGGATCAGGGAAGACTTTCCTGTATCGCACACTGTTGGCTATTGTCAGAAAGACCCGTGGTGTCGCCCTCGCAGTTGCATCGTCAGGCGTCGCAGCATCACTACTGCCTGGTGGGCGGACTGCCCATTCACGATTCAAACTTCCAGTCATAGTTGACCAATCAATCTCTTGCGCAATTAAAAAACAAAGCGTCCATGCACAGCTTATTTTATCGGCAAAGCTAATTATTTGGGACGAGGCTTCAATGGCCAACCTAAGATGTATCGAAGCTTTGGATGTTTTATTGCGCGATCTTACGGATAATCAACAATTATTTGGAGGCAAGACAATTGTTTTTGGTGGAGATTTCAGGCAAACAATCCCAGTTGTAGTCGGTGGTTCTCGTGAGGATGCGGTCGATTCATGCCTTGTCAATTCCCCTTTGTGGCCTAAGGTTCAAAAAATCCACCTACTCCAGAATATGCGCGCCCAAGGAGACCCATTTTTTATAGAGCTCTTATTACGCATTGGCGATGGAACAGAACCACTAAATCCCAAAGACGAAATCACATTGCCAAAAAATATGTGCTTACCATACGTCGATTGCGACGAGCCGCTAGACTATCTCATCAGCGCGATTTTTCCTTCCTTCGATGATTTTTACAAGTATCCTTTCTCAGTTATCGATAGGGCTGTACTAACACCCAAGAATGATTGCATGGAGAACATAAACAATGCCATGATTGACAAATTTCCCGGAGAACTTGCCGAATATATAATCGTTGACATTACAAAGAACGTACACCAACAATGCCAATACCAAGATTTCTTAAATGGGGTCTCTGCACCAGGTTTGCCTCCTCACGTGCTTCGCTTGAAAAAAAATTGCCCTATCATGCTACTGCGCAATATTAATCCATCTGAAGGCCTATGCAATGGCACATGTCTCATCTGCCGTGAATTGGGCAAAAAAGTTATTGGCGCTGTCATAGCGTCTGGCGAGTACACCGGAAAATTTGTCTTCATCCCGAGGATACCATTGGAAACTTCTGATAATCTTAGATGTCCCATACCTTTTAAGAGACATCAATTCCCTATACGACTTTGTTTCGCAATGAGTATTAACAAAGCCCAAGGGCAAACACTTGATAAGGTTGGGATTTACTTGCCCCAACCTGTCTTCTCACATGGTCAACTATATGTCGCACTTTCTAGGGTCAGATGTAGTAGCTCCGTCAAAGTCCTGATCAAACCATCAACTGCAATCTTTACCACACACTGTCAAACTAAGAATGTTGTTTACAAAGAGATTCTAAATGCCGCCATGTGAAGATGGGTAGCTTACGCGCACAAAATTAACTCGATACATGCATGTTTCTTTTGGTCGGAAGGGGAGCGGGAGGGGGGAAGGGGATTCGCCAACCTGGATTTACAACTTATTTGGCCTTTACAGGCTTTTTACAAGCTTGCGCTTGCATTGTTTCGACTTATCTCATGTGCTGAGCATTACATATTTCTTGTGCTTTATGTCTTTGCCCCATTCAATATCGACAACCCTGTTTGTGTGGAAGAATTGCACCACCCATCCACGGTTGCTTCAGTCTTTTTTACCGACAGGTCGAAAATGGGTGAAAATGTAATGCCTATTAGATCAATAACTACCGAGACAGATAGATGGTCAGCGAAGGTACGCGTCGTAAGCAAGCTTGGGGTGAAAACCGCGATATTCTCGCCAACGAAATACCAAAAAATGATTCTTGCTGACGAAACGGTAATTCTTTCAAGTTATTCATGTCACTTTTCATGCGTATTGATTACAGTAATATATTTATTGCTTTGCCTGGTGTTTTGTAATAGGGTGACACGGTGGAGGCCATAATTTTCAAGACTGATGTTGACTTATACAAATACTCTCTCGAAGAATCGAAGTCATATACGATCTCAAATGCTCAGGTAACGAAAGTAAAAGATATTTACAAGAACGACCTGGTTAGTAGTCCATACCAATGGACTATCACCTCAAATACTTCGGTCGTACCTGTTGTTGATGGCGTCATTTCTCCATCCTCGTTTCGCCCAAGTTTCATAGGGTCTGAACAATTTGTTGCGCACTTGGAGTCAAAAAAACTGATTAGTAAGTAATTGACGTGTTTTCGGATGTGCCTTTCGGCCTACACAGCGATTAATAGTCATCTTCTCAATCCCCTCGACGACTGACCTCTTCTGCTCAGGTACCATCTGCGTGATAATTGCAAAAAGGGCCCCCAGGAAAATTACTACTCAAGTCCAGACACAAGTTCTGCATGAATATGCGGCGATTGATACACAGTAAGTTTTTCTTTCAGTATAGGTTTTGCCCCTTTTTTTTGCCGGCTCCCATGCATGTGCAGTTTATCGTCTTCATATCTTGCTAGATTTACCCCATTTGTCGTTACTCTGTGGGGAGACGTTGTTACTCCGCAACTGTTTGCTATTTCGATGACTGTTACAAGCGGCCAGCCCTCGCCCTCCTCAATTTTATGGTGAAGGGATACTACGGTTAACTCCCTACTATTTTATTTACGAACTTATAATTTATGTTGCGTCTTACGATTGTTATTGCATTCCTTTACATAATCAATGGACTATCATTGGTAGGTTTGTCACTTAGCTCGACTTCATCTTCAGTTGTTCTTGAACAGATGGACAATAAATGCTTCTCTGACCTACAAACATGGTAATTATCCTGTCACCCATTTCTTACATATTTACATTACAATAACACGCTTCTTGTGCTTATAATATATTAATTTCCCATGGGTCCATTTTCTTTTCATAGGCGGACCAAGGAAAAACTTCTCATTGATGATGTCGTGGAAAGGGGTGGTTTTTTCGAGGAAAAGCTCAATGTCAAAGGAGGACAACCCTTACCGATCAACACTGTCTCCGAAGTTCTTCAATTTGAAAAGGTTTTAAAAAAACATCCAAGATCTGCGCCTAATCTCCTTTTGGTAAACTCAATGGACGTTCTTCTCTTACGGTTTCAATTTCTCAGCCGGGCTGATATAATATCAGAGTCAAAGCTTGCTTAGACGACGCGTCCCAAAGCTTTGTTTACATGGGATGTGAAGAATGCCGTTGTGGAATTAACGCCGACTACAATTCTGTTTTCACTTGTAAGACATGCAACACAAAAAAAATAGCAAAACCCAGGTACTAATTGCCGCCGAGGTTTTAGCATCATATTTTATCATGATATCATAGTCTTTCGGCGTTTTCATGTGTTTCTTTTTTACTTGTAGATTTCGATTCTGCCTCAAAGTTTCTGATCGTACTGGCTCACTCGATGTTACGGTGTTTGGAAAAGAAGGAGACCTAATCATTGGAATGTCTGCGCAAGATTTCTACAACAAAACTTTGCAGGTAATATCAGTAGACCTTGCTTCTCCTTTACTTTATCGAATCTTTCTGTAGAATATTGAATCATACAACATGTGCTTCGTTCCTCAGGACGGGACGCCTCCAGTTGCTCTTGTTAGACAGGGCTTGAAGGATCGCGAAGTATTCATGAAGATACGGTCGAGTCTATTTAGCGGACGCAATGCGAAAGAAATCATCGTGTATAGCTTACTAGCTCTGGAATATGTTGACAGTCTTGCAAGGCCTGCCCTACCGCCACCATCAAGCCCCATTAAATATTTGTCTGCTGCTATGGCTTCCACCCAAGAATTACAAGGTTCGTTTGTCTTGTTGGCCATTTATTCAATTCATGTTGGTCTCGTTCTATTCTACACAAAATATTTTATATGCTTTCCCAGAGGGCCCAAATACAGCCAAAAGGAAGCTCGATTTCGGAATGGCAATAACACCACCATCCAATGACCCTACAGGCGTTGACACGGGAAAAACAGCGGATGTTTGTGAGATAGGTTGTCCTTTAAACTAAAAAAAAAAAAATACTGCAGCATCCCAATATGTAATCGACGGGTTTATTAAATTTGCCTTGAATGTTATACATAGGGGCTGTTTTGGCTCGGAGACGCCTTATAAAAAAAGGAAAAAACAAGGTCGGGGAAGACAGTCCGCCATATGATCCAAGTGAGTGGTTGCTACCAAATTTTCTTGATTTTTATTATAGTGGCACTTCTTAGTTGGACAAGTGGCTAGAAATAACTCATTGCAACAAAACGGTGTTCTGCATATATTACAGGTGTTGTGCCATTTGAGGACCCCGAGATGCCGAGCATCGATTTACGGTAAGCCTCTTTTAGATTACCACCTTTCAAATATTTGTCTTCCTTTAAAATTAATACATACATAATGTTTGGTCACATATTACTTGGAAATATATTACAATGTTGTGTGTGTGTGTTTCTAGATCTCGTCCAGCCAAACAATGCTCGTATCCTATTAAAAAATGCACATGTTCGACCCACAACTGGAGAAAATTTAGTCGATCGGACAAAAATCGACATGCCTCTACTCGTGAAGTCAGAAAAAGGTAATCCTCCTCACAATACAGCTGAATTTAGCTTCGTCATCACCAATAAATAACCTACTTAATTCTATGTTTCTTTGGCATGAAAAGCTATTACGATGAAAAGTGTCCCTATTTATGTAACCCAGAGAAATTCTGATGCAGGTGGGCGCGCCCACAAAAAACAAACACGGAAGAGGTTCTTGCATCGCGTCATCACTGATGATGACGACTCAGAAGACGACATCAAAGTTGGCCAGACACTCAACCAAGATGACAGTCCCATCAAAGGTTTTTTCATACTATCCATCTATCAAACATCATTTTGGTTTTTCCTGGGATTTTCCTACAACCGTTAAAGGTTTTAATGTCCTGCCCAATGCAGATGCTGCCAATGAAGTGACCAAAACAAAAAAGTCTGCAAGGGGAAGAATCATTAAAGCCAAGAAATTTGACTAGCTATGCAATGTCATCTCCTACCATGACATACCGAACACATGTTTGCTCTATAATGAACCATTATCGTTTTGAAAACTCTTGAAGACGGCTTTTGTTTAGTTTTGTGGTCTGTTAGGGTAAACCTTTTGATGCGCTATCGGATGTCGTCTATTGCGATGATGCACTTTTTATCATAATTTCTTTTTGGGATATCTTGCCCCCTGCTAAGAACTAACAATCGTATGTCTGGATGCTATTGTTTGTTTGTAATTACAGTCATTGCTATAATACTTTAATATATGATCTAGAGTTATTTTAATATTGAACTTGCATGGGCAACTTCTAGGCCATTATATTTTGGTTAAAGGTTTGAAACAGATGAAGAGAGATGATACATTTGAATATACCATTAGTGAGCAGGATGCGTTGATTGAATTGTTGTCCAAGTTGGAGAAGGACCCTCAGCTCAACCTACTGCTAGGTTAGCATGCCCATTTTCGTTTTTTTATCGTTGCAATCGAGTATTATTTTATTACGTGACGAAGGTGCTTGTTCATAGATTTGTATACATAGTAATGTTTCTCTTTGAGAATATCCATAAAAAAAACATCAGGAATCTATCTTTTGCATGCCGTCATATACATGATTTTTAGTCGTATGGTGCTTTTTACGAGGTGCTTGTCATAAGAAATTTCGCGGGTTTATCTTGCGAAGAGTCTTTTTATTTGTTTCTTTGTGCATATTCTTTCAAAAATCCTACGAAATACTGATTTAGTTAAATACATACCTTTGCCCAGTAATGTTGTCCCTGGCACCGTGCCTTGCACGGTGCCAAGATATACTAGTATATATATATAACCGGTTCGACCTGAAACCGATCGTCCCTTATAGAATCGGACCGGTTTCGGTATTATTGGATCCGAAAATTCTTAACGTCTTAACCCAACCTATTGTTTTTTTAATTGCAAACCTAAATTGAGTTCATGTTTTTACTTCTCATTTCTCTATTTCATTCTTTTTTCACGCCGATTTCTTTGCCTCCAAAGTTCCAAAATCCAATCGAGTGGAGTCTGTGGAGATCAAATCGACGCCATCTCGAATCGACTGGACGTCATTTCTCTCGCTTTTCTTGATGCAAAATCGTGAAGATTTCTCACGTAAGTTCCTTACCTAAAACTATTGATTGTGTGTTCAATGAGCTCGTTTCGCTTGTGCGATTGTGCTCCAGGGAACATAGTTAATTCTTTCTGGTTTTGTTTGGTTTTCATATGCTGTTGGTTTGTGTAATTTATAAGTTTCTATGCGAAAATAAACATTAAGGTGGTTTAAGGTTTTGCTCAGTAGTGACCCACGATGAGGATGAAGCAATAATTTTTTCTGGTTTTTATTTGTATTTACAGCAGCAATGAGGATGAAGAATTGCATCACTTGAATCTTATCCTTGTTAGGCACACGGTGAATCTTATTTTTATCTTTGAATGTATATTAAAAAATAAACATTAAGGTGGTTTTGCTCTGTAGTGGCCCTCTAAGTTGGAAATTCGAATGAGGAATATCAAAATAGGAGTTGTGAAAGGGTTTGTGAATCTTTACCTGAAAACTACTTCTTGTATGCATGTGTAATTAGTTATATGTGTAATATTTATATTCGGGTTAATTGACATGCAAGTTATCTATTATCCATGAATAGATGGTTTTGCTTATCCTGTTGGTTTAATGATTTGTCCAGTAAGTTCCCAAAATGAACTTTGCTACTCAATTTACACCTATTTGGCTATTTTAGGCAGATTTGATTCACATCAAAGCAGGTTCATGGACTCTACTTCTTTAGATCAAAGTATTAATTAGACGAGGATAATGAAATGGAAACTAAGGGCGACCAAAAGTCAGCTAAACGGTGAAAGGAATTTTCAGATGTTATGGCAATATTTGACAAAGAAAGAGATGCTATAGAAAGAGCTGTATATGTAAGGGATATAAGTTAGAGTATAGATGTGGTGGAAAACAATATGTGACTTCTACATTGAGGTGTTACCTTAAAAAATGCAAACTATCAAGATTTCATGATGTTGGACAAGTGATTGTTGATCATGATGGGAAGGTAAGGTCTAAAAAAAATAGACCAAAGACTTATTCGCTGCAGCATTTTTTAAACATGATTTGCCATTTTCATTTTTTGTTGAATATGATGTGATTAGAGCTTGGGTGAAGTATCTAAATCCCGATGTTCTTTGTACTTCTAGAAATACTATTGCTTCTGATATTACAAACATCTATCTTAGGGAGAAAACGAAACTTAAGCAAGTTTTGGCTAATATTTAAAATAGAGTTTGCCTAACTTCAGATGTATGGGACTGCATGCACTAGTGAGGGCTACAATTGTCTGACTGGCCATTTTGTTGATGATGACTAAAAATTGAACAGTAAAATACTGAGATTTGCTCGCATGTCTCCTCTATATTCGAGAGTTGAATTGACTGCAAAATTGCTTGAGTTTTTGAAGGAATGGGGATTTGAGAAAAAAGTTTTCTCGTTGACATTGGATAATGCATCTAGTAATGATAATATGCAAGATATTTTGAAAGAACAACTCTCTTTGCATGATAATTTGTTATGTGAAGGTGGGTTTTTTCATATTCGGTGTTCTGCTCATATATTGAATCTCATTTATAAGAAGGTCTAAAAGTGGTTAGTGCAGCTTTGAATAAAATTATAGAAACTGTCAAGTATTTGAAAGGTTCGGAGAGTAGGATGAAAAAAATTGAAGATTGTTTGAGATCGGTTGGTAACATTGACACTAGTATTGACTTGTGATTGGATGTATCTACCCGTTGGAATTCAACATATTTGATGTTGGATAGTGCAATCAAATATGAACATTGTATTCAATTGGAGAATGGAAAAGATGAGAGAAAATATGTGAATTACTAGAGCCATTTTATGATACTACAAATTTGATATCCGGTTCTTCTTATCCTACATCAAATTTGTATTTTATGCAATTTTTATATTGAAGTTTTGTTACAGGAAAAATTGTCAAATGAAGATATGGTGGTAAGTGATATGTGTAGAAGGATGAAAGCGATGTTTGACAATTATTGGACTCAATATAGCTCGGTGCTTGCATTTGGGGCTATTCTTGACCCACAAATAACGTTTTCTATGTTGGAGTATTTTTATTCGAATGTTGAGAGGTGATCCTATTAAATGTCAAGGAAGATGTCACTTGCAAAGACAGTTGTGTAAGCTTTTTGAACAATACTCCAATGTCAACAATATAATTCACAATCCCTTTCTTCTTCTATCACACTTACACCTATACAAAGTGCAGGGGGTTTAGAAGCAAGGGTATTTTCTTATGGTTCAATATGACTTTATAGCATTTTTAATTTTGTGTATTTTATATATGGTTAACGAAGATGGTCCAAGTATTAAAACAACTTTTTTCAATAAGGGATCAAATAATCTAGAGATTGTTGATTAAGATAAAGAGGAAGGAGATAAAGAAGAATATGAAACGATATAATGATTTGGGAACTAGATTTGGCTGGATTTTGAAATGTTTGCAGGTTGATTGTACTGATGATTGGCTTTGTGGCTGTATTTGGTTCATTTATTAGTATTTATTGTAGTGAATCAGTTTCTATCTGAAGTTTTTTAAATTTTGTAGTTGTGGCAAACTGGCAATGAGACATTAGCATGACTTTCTTTTGTTTGGAATCGATTTTTGCCTTACTGAAGCCTTTTTTTTTTTTTTTACATTTCTGTGGGTTGGCCTGCCCCAACCCACGGCATGCCTTGGGTTGGGTTGGCTTGGGGTTTTCCCAACCCGCCTAGAGGCGGGCCAAACGGGCTCGGCCCGTTTTGGCCGCATGTTAGGCGGGACAATTCGTTGGATCGGGCTGGCCAGTTTTGACAGCTTTAATTAATGTCAAACCTTGTCCTATCCCAGGATCGAACAATGGGCAAATGCACTTAAATTACATCGTGTTGTGAAGGAATAACTATCATAAATATATAAAAAGTCGAACTTAAATTACATTTATGATCATGAAACAAAGTAAATTTGGGCGAATTATTAGATGATTAATTATTTTTGTTAGGATCAAACGTTACCACTTTGCTAAAGAAGCTGGTAATAGATGCACAATTTTATTTACTTATAGTATAGTGCAAAGTGTAGGAATCTTATAAAGACGTGTATCTTTGAGATATAAACAAGAAAAGTAACAATGACTTTTTAGGAGAAGTGTCGATGCGAGATTTCTAATCTCGGTCCTTGAAACGATATTGCGCCGCTATGATGCTCATGATTAACGGCAATCGTTTTCCAAGATATAACGAATATGATTCGTGATAGAATCAATTCAAATCAAAAATCCTTAAAACACAAAGGTTTAAGGACGATCAAACAAGAACAATGGATGAACAAGATGAAATTCTACAGAAATTTACTTTAATCTTGTGAAATTTATGTTTAATTCATTCAAGGGTTGTTCCTTTTATAATAAACTAGAAGACATCATCGAATGATACCTTTTGAAATTGTTTTTTCATAAAAAATTCAACTATATACAAAAGTATATACAACCATTCACGAAAAAACCGAATATGCTAGTTGGACAGAAAACACGACGCTAGGGAGACGCCTGGGCATCGCCCAGGTAGTAGGCAGAGCTGCCTACGCTGCCCGAGTTTTGACTGGACAGTGTTTTATTCTCTGATTTCTCACATTTTCATACTTTTTTATGTTTAATTTCAATTTATTAACATAAGCTAATGGTGTCATTAATTCCTTGAGAAATACTTTATCAATTTCTTTATTGAACATAAAAGCAAGAATACAGACATACAGTTAGATCTGGTAGATCTTGAATTGGCCTTCAAAATTGTATTAAGAACCACACTGAATGATTGCTCCAATTTAGTCATTTTTTTAAAAAAAAGACTAAATATTATAGTCTGTGTTGGTATATATATATATACATAATGATTTTTTTTATAAAAAAAAATCATTATTGAAGTTACTACGAAATAAATGTCACATCACGTAGTTTGATAATTCTCCGTTATTGCATGATAGCTGGCTTCGTAGAGGCTATATAATTTAATAAATAGAGACATTATTTGACATTAAGTTGGCAAATATTTGTATTAATGAAATCCAGAATACCTCGAGGTAAATTTTTTTTATTAATACAAAATTAAAAATTTGCATTAAATTAAATAAATATAAAAGCACATGTAAACAAAAAATGGTCATCCATTATTGTTTCTATCGATGAATTGTTTTTGTTCTATTCTAGAATCTTAATTTTGAACAAAATAATCTTCTTACCTAATTTTATTCAGGTTCATTGATGATTAATTGTTTTATTTTTTATGTATTATTTATTTAATATATATTTATTTCCATTAATGAAATTCATATGTTTATTATTTTAGTTCCACAAAATATTACTAAATTCATGTGAAGAAAAATAATCGCAGCTATATATTAAATATATATATTACATATACATATTATTTTAAATCAAACTATTGGTATATTTCATCTCATTCGATATTATTTAATTAATTAATAATATTTTATGATTCAGTCAATTCAGATATAATTTTAAGACATACTCGTTTTTATAGTTGAATACATTTTCAATGGAGAATTCAAATTCATTTATAAAACGAGTCATGATTCATCCACCTTGGTTTATACGTATTCACGAGGATAGGGATGTCAACCCTCTTTGAATAATTAATTGTTTTTTCCCCTAATTTTATATCCATAAATTATATTTCATAAATATATTTGAGAAATGAATTTTAAATAACTTCGGATTTTAAAATTTATTTGAATGAATAATTTTTCTTTTTCAAATTTAAGGATCTAAATATCCTATAAACAAAGGTTTTATCAAAAAAACTATAATACATGGGATCTCTTATCAAAATTTTAGACCATGAAGTTCATATGCAAGAAGATGTCACCATGAGTAATGTTATCACACTTCAATTATTATCATTTACACTCTATATTATTATGATTTTCCATTCTATTTTATTTTGATTTTCTTCATTAACTAGAATCTTTTAACATAATTTCGAGCATAAATAACATAAATTATTTTAAAAAAAATGTAGATGGCTTATTACATGTCATCACACAAATATATATAAATGAAGATTAACGACTAAGTAGCATGATGGCTAGACGATCAGGGTTGTGACATAGTGGTCATCATCTCTCTCACCTTATAAGCGACTAGAGTTCGAGTCCGTCCCTATTAGTGTATGAATTGTAAAAAAAAGAAGAAGTAGCATGACGGCTATACTTGGTGTTTTGTACACAACCACGTGCATTCAATGAATCAGCCCCCATTGCTTAAATTAGGCCATGTAGATTTATTGAAAATTAAATCACGCCTGTACGTTGGGAATTAGGGAATAAATTGTAATTAGTTGAACAGTCAACGGAATTCGGAACATTTAGGGCAAATTGTAGAATTTTTATTAGAAAAAATCATTGTTTTATTCTGTCATTGAGGGCAACATCAACATTTTCGAGAGAAAAAAGGATATATTACAGATGATTGAGACGAGATTGACTCCGATATAAACAAATTCTAGGCAATACTTTGTTATGTTTTCTTAAATATAACAGAAATGTTGAGAGATGAAACTTAAATTGCTCCGATGCCGCGGAAAGAAAAACTTGTACCGTGTTATGAGGGCAAACATTTAATTTTGTGACTATGGTGAATTTATGTTATCATAAATTTGTTATTTCTATCATTTTTTTTTATTTTTTATGACGAGGGAATCTGCGGCCGCTACCATTATGTTGCGCACTAGGTAACCCCGGCCTTGACGCAGTAGTCTGCAAACAACGCTAATCATGTAAACCATACTAAAAAGCCCGGTGCGACAAGCTCCGACCGAAAAAATGTTAGCAAAATGAATCGAATTCATGACCTTACAATCATGAGCTTATCATTCTCTACCAACTCAAATTCACGACCTTACGATCCTGGGCTCACTGGGCTCATCACATTTTTCAATTAAATTTCGAAAACTAAGATTTGGACGACTGAACTTTAAATTTTGAAACCCAAAGCTTTATGTTGATGGAAGGGACTAGGGAGTCTAAGTTTCCAAATATATATACGAAATCAGTAACTAATTCCACGACCAATCCCAAGAGCAGTCTTTACATCTCAAAGCAAACAATAAATATGTGGTCATATCCAACCCTAAGCCATCAGGGTTTGATCTCCAATTCAATGCTACCCTCCTCACCGGGGATAGCGTTGGGTACACTATTTCTGGTGCATCAAGTTGACTATTTGCTTCTTTCTTTCTTTTTTTTAATGAATTTTGGAATATTTTTTATCGAGTAAAGTTTGAAATTGATGGCTTGAAGATGGGCTTTATATTTAGTACCAAAAAAGTGTTATTTTGGTGTACAAGTTAAGTTTGTGGTCGGACCATTTTCATTTGTACAGCTAGACAGGCTAGGAATTTAATAAATGTATTTTCTAGTTTTTATAATAAAGTTTATCACGCAGTCACGTTCCATGATAATAGAAAGACGAAATGTCATTTCTTTTCTCATATTAGAAAAATACACAAATGTAACCTACATTTTTATGATAATAATCATATAAATCTAGTTCAGATCTCGTTAATACACAATTCAATACTAAAATATAATATTTTTTAAATAAAAAATATATAAACTAACATATCTAACTACTAATCAAATTGAGTCCATTTACATTTCTTCCTTGATTTACGTTTTTCATGTAGAAATTTAGCAAATATGGTCAAAAGATCCACTTCGCTTACTCTCCAAGCCTTGACGAACTATTTTTCCCTCTTTCCAATTTTCTAGTTTAAAATATGTTTTGTCTATTATTCTTGGTTACGCCACCCGCCTTCAAGTGGTTCATCATTCTCACTCCTATGATTCCTCCCTCGTACTCCTGGATTTTTCTAATCTGAAAGTCGTTTCCCGTATCTCATTTTCTCCACCAATATTTTCTGTTGTGAATAATGTTCCCATTTGACTTTTCATGAGATCTCAGTGCCTGCACAGTAGCTCTTTCAAGTGTCTGTAATGGAGGATAAAACCAAGATTAAAATCTCTGCAGTGCTTTTTCTTTTTGGGTTTTCAGTTGTTTATAGTGTTACGGACCCCAATGATTTAGCTATTTTGAATGAGTTCAGAAAAGGTTTGGAAAATGCAGAGCTTTTGAAGTGGCCCATCAATGGCGATGACCCTTGTGGTCCTCCGAGCTGGCCTCATGTATTTTGTTCTGGCGGCAGGGTTACACAGATTCAGGTCAGAGGGTTGGGTTTGAAAGGCCCTTTACCTCAAAATTTCAACCAGTTGTCTATGCTGCAGAATTTAGGCCTTCAACAGAACCAGTTTAGTGGGACTTTGCCCTCGTTCAGTGGGTTGTCTGAATTGAGATATGCTTATTTGGATTACAATAATTTTGACACAATCCCGTCAGATTTCTTTAAAGGGCTTGTAAATTTGGAGGTTTTGGCATTGGATAACATCCCTTTAAATGCCACCATTGGCTGGTTTTTGCCTTCTGACTTGCAAGATTCGGCCCAGTTGAAGAATCTCACTCTTATGAACTGCAATTTGGCCGGTCCTTTACCTGAGTTCTTGGGAAATATGTCGTCTCTACAGGTCTTGAAACTGTCGGTGAATCGAATTTCAGGTACCATCCCGGGGAGTTTTCGGAGTTCTTTTTTGACAATTCTATGGTTAAATGGGCAAACAGATGGTATGACTGGTCCAATTGATGTGGTCTCAAGTATGGTTTCACTCACCAGTCTCTGGCTCCATGGAAACCAATTTTCAGGTAAAATCCCTGAGAATATTGGTGATTTAGTTTCTTTGCAAGATATTAATCTCAACAGCAATGATCTTGTTGGTTTAATTCCTGCCGCATTAGCAAATATGGCATTAGTCCATCTAGATTTGAACAATAATCATTTCATGGGTCCTATCCCGAAGTTTAAAGCCGCTGATTATACTTACGCGTCAAATCCATTTTGCCTTCCAAATCCTGGATCTCTTTGCTCGCCTGATGTTATGGCACTCTTAGATTTCTTGATGGGGTAAATTATCCCTCCAAGCTCGTCGAATCGTGGTCTGGTAATAATCCATGTGAATCTTGGTTAGGAGTGAGTTGTGATGTTAATGGACACGTGACTACCATAAACTTGCCAAGCTCTAATCTTTATGGTACTTTAAGCCCTTCACTTGCAGAGCTTGATTCACTTACCAGTTTGTTACTGCAGTCAAACAATATATCCGGTCTGATCCCGACAAGTTGGACTGGTTTGAAATCTTTAATTTTGTTGAATTTCAGTGAAAACAATCTCTCCCCACCTGTTCCTAAGTTTAGTGACAATGTAAAGCTTTTCCTAAGTGGAAACTCTCTACTAAACTCGAATCCTGCAACACCTTCACAAGGCAATAACACAGTTTCTCCGAGTTTACGACCCTCACCTGTCCCATCCTCACCAACAGTTGGCTCCATATCTAATCCTTCTAGTCAAACATATATAGAAGGAAACCATTCCAAGAATCCTAAGATATTCTCCATTGTGGCACCTGTTGCGAGTGTTGCAATTCTTGTTTGCTTGGTTGTGCCGTTGTCTATTTATGTTTGTAAGACAAAAAAAGCTAGGAACCCTGCTCCAAGCTCCTCCCTTCTGGTTCACCCAAGAGATCCATCCGATTCAGAAAGCACGGTTAAGATTGTCGTTGCTGATAATACAAATAGAAGCATGTCTTCTTTAGCTACTAGTGGCTTGGCAAGCGTAAACAGTAGCGAGTCCCATGTGGTTGAGGCTGGAAATCTTGTCATATCGGTTCATGTTCTTAGAAACGTGACCAAGAATTTCTCTCCCGAAAATGAACTTGGTCGTGGTGGTTTTGGGGTAGTTTACAAGGGAGAATTAGACGATGGGACTAACATAGCCGTGAAAAGGATGGAAGGTGGAGTGATAAGCAACAAGGCGTTGGACGAATTTCAATCTGAAATCACTGTTCTTTCCAAAGTTTGTCACCGGCATTTAGTATCTCTTTTGGGATATTCAATCCAAGGAAACGAAAGGATTCTTGTTTACGAGTACATGCATCAAGGGGCACTCAGCAAGCATCTTTTTCACTGGAAGAAATTTCAAATAGAGCCTCTCTCTTGGAAGAGAAGACTAAATATTGCGCTGGATGTCGCTAGGGGGATGGAGTACCTTCATACTCTTGCTCATCAAAGTTTCATACATCGCGACCTCAAATCTTCGAATATCTTACTCGGTGACGATTTTCGAGCTAAAATATCGGATTTTGGACTCGTCAAACTCGCCCCTGATGGAGAAAAATCTGTGGTGACACGGCTAGCTGGAACTTTTGGATACCTGGCTCCTGAATATGCTGGTAATCATTCTTACTGATTTTATGGGCTCTATATTAAACTGAACACTTGATTTGTTAACCACTTACTCCAAACATGATAATTTACTTAGTAACTCTTCAATTCATTCAGTGACAGGGAAAATCACCACAAAAGTTGATGTATTCAGCTTTGGCGTTGTGTTAATGGAACTATTAACCGGAATGATGGCCATGGACGAGGGAAGGCCTGAGGAAAGCCAATACTTGGTTGGATGGTTCTGGCAGGTCAAATCGAATAAAGAAACGTTAATGGCAGCCATTGATCAAGCACTAGATATAACAGATGAAATATTTGATAGCATCTTAAGCGTGTCAGATCTTGCTGGACACTGCACTGCGCGGGAGCCTGGCCAACGACCCGATATGGGACATGCTGTCAATGTTTTCGCATCGCTGGTCGAGAAGTGGAAGCCAATAGATGACGATACCGTGGAATACTGTGGTATTGATTATAGCCTTCCACTTAACCAAATGGTGAAAGATTGGCAAGAGTCAGAAGGGAAAAATTCTAGTTATATGGACCTTGAGGATAGTAAGGGGAGTATTCCGGCCAGGCCTGCGGGATTTGCCGACTCGTTCTCGTCAGCGGATGGACGGTAGAATGTGCAAAAGGAGGGGCAGATCCAGCTGGTAGCTGGAGGGACGATGGATTGATGGCTATTTTTGTTGAAATTTTTTAGAAATTTTATGTACAAGTTTCTAAAGTTATAAATCTCGACCATTCAAATTCCATTCCATCGTCAGATCTCACCTTCCTCTATTTCACTGCGCCTGCTCAAAATCCATTTAGTCGTGCCATCTTGCCCTCCCCCTTCCCCCGTTCCAAAGGAAAATCCCGTCCCCGCCTCCTTGTCTTATCCTAACCCGAGTTTCCGGCTCTGCTTGAGGTGTATATTTGTTTTGATGTTTTTAAATATGTAGATATATTATCGTGTTTTATGTTGTGTGAGGAGTTGATTATTGAAGGTGTAGGATTACTTTTGGTTCCATTTGTGGGGTTGTAGATGTAGGAAAAAAAATTTGTATTGATTTTTATGAAAATGTTAGTTTAACATGGGATAATACATTAAAACGTATCTACAATTTGGGTTCATTCTCAGTTCAGTCCTTAAAATTTTAGATTACCTGGTTTACTCATTAAAATTTTAGAAAAATCTTCCATTTAATCCCCAACGTTCAGTCGGACGTGAGAAACAAATGGAGAGGGATTGATTTGAGAATATTATTAAAACTTTAGGGACTAGACATGGTCTAGTTTGTTCTCAGTTCAGTCTCTAAAGTTCAAATTATTCTTGATTCAGTCCATCTATTTTGATTCTTACGGTCGACTTTACGTCAGAGACTGAATTGGAAATTTTTTAAAATATTGGGTTAGTGAAATTTTAGGGAGTGAACCAGAAATAGACCTAAAATACATGAATGTTGTTAATTTATTTCCCCGTTCAACATGATTATTATTATTATGATAATATTTAATGCCACTAACTACTAACTTGGAATAAAGTAATTTTTGATTTTCTTGCTCACTTTAGATTCCTTATGTGGCAAGTTTAAAAGGGATATTCTCTAAAACTTGTAATAATTTTTCCTACATAAACTCTTGAAAATAATTTTTTTCCTCAGAATAAAGATTTTGCACCGACAAAACACTCCCTAAAATGGTAGAGTTGGTGTTTTTTTTTGAAAAAAAATAAGACAATGGTGTTCAAACAATATCGAATAATATGGATTAAACAATTACAAATTCAAAATAATAATACTATAAAAAATAAAAATTATATTGAAATTTTTGTTAATAATGGTCCAAGAAGTAGCTTTCATGTATGGGAGTATAGATCCAAATGTCAAATAACTGCAAAATTAGCGTGGGTCTCAATCATTCATTTTTGTCTCCTTTCACTGAAGTTGATGAATGTCTCATTAGATTCAATTATTCAAACACATGGCATTGTTTCTTGTACTTTTTAAAGTGGTCCAGTGACTACTGAATATTACAAAAATAAATCAAATATTTGTGGGAGGGAGACTATGGAAAAATTATCTTATCTATAGAGAACACTGCTTAGAAAATAATATGCCATATATATATATATATATATATATATATATATATATATATATATATATATGATGTCATATTATATATTAGCTTTCTCAGGTAAAATCCTCTTGCAAGATAGCGGAATAGCAACATCCGAGCACAAGACAGCTGAACAGCAAAATCTGCGCACAAGATAGCCGAACACTATTAAACCCTACTCGGTATACTGGTCAAAGAATAACGGAAGACTCGGGCGTAACCAACAAATTAACCGACGAAAATAAACGTGCAATAATGGGGTGTGGATTTCTCGGACACGATTGCCACAATAACGCCACGATCAGAGGAGAATATGTTCCAGAATTCCTTCCAATTAACCACCGGTATTAGCCCTATAAATACACACTTAGGGTCTCATTATAAGTGTTGGACTTTTGATGCAGAAAAAGACCCCGAAGATATCATATTTTGTTTGTTCGGTCATTTCTTTTACTTTTCTGAGATTCTTGTTTAATAGTTCGATTTTTTCGTACGTTGTGTAAAAGTCATGTAACCAAAATCCCTTTTTATAGTAAAGAATTCATACCGGACAAGGTCCCGTAGTTTTTCCTTCATTTTTTGAGGGTTTTTCACTAAAAAATTGTGGTGTTCCTTGTTTATTTTTCGCAAACACTAAGTTCTACCGAACGTGAGAAATAACAGATCATTTCAATATATATATATATAAATATATATATTAATTTTTTTTAAATTAGCCATTTTTTAAAATTATATTTTAACTACCTAAATTTTTTTGCCTTCTTAAATTTATTTTAATATTTTTTGCACCCCTTATAAAATTTTCTGTCTCCGCAACTGTATATAGCACTTGGATAGAGGGGTCACAACGTTTATATTTCTGTTCTAAGATGATTTTTTTTATTTCATATCATATATATCTATACTATATTATAATGTTTAAACCCCTTATAAAAACTAACTTGGTATGACCATTTTTACATTCCAAAAGTACCCTCATTTTCTTTTTAAAATTACCAATATCTAATTACACCCATGCCCTTACCAATCTAAAATATTATCATCACACTTGCTATCTATGTACCAATCAATTTACAATATGACATTCACAATCATACAAATTACCATCATACATATCATACAAATTATCATATTATCCTAAAAAATTATTAAATTCCAAAATAATTAAATATAAAAATATTGTATAATCATCTTATAATTTAAATTAAAAAAAGCTAAAACTAAAATAAAAAACGACGTTATCAATCACAACAATTTACAAAAAAAAAGTATATGCACGCAAGATGTGCAGAATGAGACTAGTATATATATATATAAAGATGGATGACATGTGTTTAAAAAAATTGGGAGCAAGAGAGCTCTTCTGTTGCGCCAATGACTAGTCTATATATGTTTCTATACAAATGTGTCATCACACAAAGAAAACCATTTCGCACAATTTGATGTAAAAGTTAAGATATCGATGATTTTTATATATTTTTTGTTTTGGTTCGATTTTTATGATAATTGGAGCCAAAAATCTTTTTGTTACCCTATGTTTTAATTTATTACGTCATTTATTATACATCTGACTAACTCAGGGGGTGTATTCAATCTAGACTTTTATTGACTTTTTTAAATGATTGACTTTATGGAATTGATAGATTTCTATTGACTTTTATAGAATTCCATGGAGTTATAAAAAGATTTGTATAGAGTCTCGCAGACTTTTTCAATAGATTTATATGGACTTTATCGACTTTTAATGACTTTTTTAAATAATGGACTATTATGAAATTGATAGATTTCTAATAACTTTTATAGAATTACACGGAATTATCAAAAGAATTTTATAAACTCTATAGATTTTATAACTTATAATTGATTTCTTTGAACTAATAATTGAACATAAACAACTTCTTCAACATATAATTTTTTTTACTATTAATGTAAAAATATTTTACTTATTTAACAGTCAAAAATGTGAAAAATACATATTCAATTCTTTTGCATGACAAATATTGAACAACTTTTTTGCATCTTCAAGATGACGACCTTGAAGATTCAGTTAATGTTGTTATATAATTGTAATCTATAATTTTGTGTAATAAAACAAAAGTTTTCTATTAAATAACATTTTGTAAACTTAAAATATTTTTTGATGATAGTTGACTACTATAAACTTCTTAAAACAAACTTTTTAAATTAAACATGATAATTTATATCGTTATAAATATTTATTGGATAAAAAATAAGATGTAAAAAAAAAAATAATTGAAGAAAGAGCCGCACGTTAGGAATTAAAGAAATGGTACATGTAGAAAACATGAGAGGAAAAGCCAATGCGGGGGTGGCCGTGTCGGAAATGAAATAGCAAAGAGTAAAGAGAGATGAGGGTAATTTGGAATTAAAAGTCATTCCAAATCTTTACTAGGAGTGGTGGAGAATTTTTAACTTTTTTGGGATGTACATGGGGCATCAACGTTTGTACGTAGAGATTTCAACAGAAGTCATTAAAAGTCTATGAGATTTTGGATACCTATATACTTTTATAGAGTTTTAAAAATTCAAGTTTGAATACCACCTGACTTTTTAAAAGTCTACGAAAGTCTGTCTTGAATATCATTAGACTTTTGTAGAGTATATAAAAGTCTGGATTGAATACCTCTAGACTTTTAAACTCTATAAAAGACAATAAAAGTCTATAACCAATACACCCCCCTAAATGAATATTGTTACTACTTACTAGAATCCCGTTTTGACCAAAACATTCTGGTGAAAGGTTTTTTGTGTTCTTCTTTAAAACCATAATAATGGTTATGATTAGAAAAATATGTACACAACCAATCACAGTAAATTGTAACAAGTGTTGTATATATGTGCACAACGTGTTTGATTTGTAATAACTTTAACTTTGTTTGCTCTTTAATCACTTAAACCTTTTTCTGTCCCAAAAAATATATATATATATTATATTGTAATTGCTGATTTCAAAATGATAAGAAATTTGACCAATGGTCAGCTTCATAATCATCCAAGTTTCTAAAGATAAATACTTAAGCGTTTATATGTAAGGGATAAATTTGTTATTTTTGTTCCAAACATTTTAAATGGTCGATTAAAGTTTATTGAATCAATCATGTAATATTCCATTTTTACTTGATTCTTGGTGGGGACTGATTCAAGGGGTTCGATCTCGTTGTAGAAAAAAACTGGATGTCTCTTACATTATTGTGTATTTATGGATGAACTGGAGTATTTTATTCATATTTCATGAGACGCTATGGTTTCCATGGCTTTAGTTTTCCCAATTCAAGAATTGCTCGCCCTGTTGAAAAACGATTTCCCACATCTTCATTTCATCAATATTTGTTTATTCTTAAAAATATTTTCGAATATTACTTTTTTGGAGTATTATAGAATAAATGGGCCCAAACTCTATGGACATTTTAATGTATTATCCCATAATTATACATGGGAAATTGGGAAACTACTTCTATGGACATGACGTTTGTAAAGACCAGTATATATTAGTATATATATTGGTGTTTATAAGATCAGATATACAGAAGTTGGACCGAGGAAACTGTGGGTTCATTGCTAAGCTTTTCAGGTTGTCTTTTCATTTTACCAGTGTCATTCATGAATAATGTAAGTAGCCTGAGTTACCATGTTGCATTAAACTATCTTCAAAGCAATCTGTTTTACAAAAGTCCTTTATTTGTTCTCTGCTGTCCAAATTTTTCCTATCTTCAAAGCTCTCTAATGCTTAATTTGTGTTTTACAGGATGTCCCTTCTCATGACATTCTTCATGCATTTGAGTCTGAATCTGCTCAAGAGCCTATCAGCGAGTGCGGAAATCTTTTCAGTTCTACATAACCAATTATTTTATTGCATGCTGTTCATGTGCCAAGCTTTGTGCATGATTACTTGACCTGTTTTGTCTTCTTCAACTTCTCATCAGTATGTTGTGCAGATTTCTGAGACCTTTTCCCTCTATTTTTAAGCTATGCCTGTTAATTGACTGCACTATTTCCATTATCAATTTCTTCCTTATTGTTTTGTGTTGATGCGCTTACTTTAGTAGATAGATTTTTTTCTTAAAAGTAATCATAAAATGCAATTTTGGCCGACAAATTCATACGCACTTGCAATCGTCTTGCATATTTCCAGCAAGGAAGTGATTTTTCAATCCTGACCACCGGTAATTTACCTCACATGGTAACGCTGATATATATCTTACCCTCCAAGGTTCGTAAATAGATACTTTATCCCTCCCTCGGTGATCAAAATATAACTCACCGTACTCCAATTTAGAATTTATTACCTTGTAATAACAAAAATACCATCGTTTAGGAGGGGTGCTTCGCACCTACTTACAAAAATCACATGACAGTATTCCGTCGAATTCATACCAAAGGCTAATTTAACACATCATAAATTCTGTCGATTTTTTTCTCCTTCTTCTAATTTTAGGTGCAATTTACCCTCTTATGTTATTCTTAAGTTGCAATTACCCACGTATGTATTCAAAATAGACATATTACCTAATCATGTTATTATTTAGTATCAATTTACTCTCTCATGATACAGTTGATCTTTTAACATTTAATTTTAAAGCTTACTGCAGATGGGCTATTTTGCACCTGCTTTCAAACTATTTATTTCAAACCATGGGAGGATACTATATATTTTCAAAATCACGGGTGGTTCCATGCCAAATATCTTTCAATCCTTCTAAAATTTCATGCTTGTAAGTTTCTGCTTGCATATTAAATTTTATTGGTTTTGGAAGAAACTGTAATTAATCTCGACCAAGAGGGTGAAGAATGCGGCTCGTATGGTAGCAGGAATTTCTTGTATCAACAATTTACGTTGATGACAAGTGTTATACCTTGAATAAATTCGAGGAAAACACTGGGTTAATTTATAAATCTCTACTATAATACATGGGCTCTTTTCTAATAGAATAGCACGCCTAGTCCCGAGAAGGGCATATCCTGAGAAGGGCATGTCCCGAGAAGAGCATATCCCGAGAAGATCCTAACCCCGAGAGGGCCTAGTCCCGAGAAGGGCATATCCCGATAAGGCCATGTCTCGAGAAGGGCATGTCCCGAGAAGGGCATATCCTGATAAGAGCCTAATCCCGAGAGGGGCCTAGTCTTGGGAAGGGCATGTCCCGAGAAGGGCATGTACCGAAGAGAAGAACCTAATCTCGAGAGGGGCCTAGTCCCAAGCAGGGCATGTTCCGAGGAGGGCATATCCCAAGAAGGACATGTCCCGAGAAGAGCATATCTCGATAAGGACATGTCCCAAGAAGGGCATATCCCGAGAAGAGCATGGTCCCGAGAAGAGCTTAGTCCCGAGAAGGGCCTGTCCCGAGAAGAGCAGCGTCCGAGAAGGGCACATCCCGAGAATGGAGAAAGTCTGGTCCCGAAGAGGTATAATATCTCATCCTGAAAAGAAATATCCTTATTTTAAAAGTATGGATATGAAGACGTAACAACAGGGTCCCTAGAATCTCGGAAAGGATTATAAGATATCTCAGAATGATGGACAAGCGGTATGGAAGATTACGTCACCTATGGATGTAACGATTAAGAGTGTCTCGGAAAAACAAATGCGAGGTATCTGAATATGACCTAGTATCATCCTTATATAAAAATGTTTTCGGGAATAGAAGGAGAATCATTAATAAGAAGGACAATAAAGACAATAATGAAAAATCTGGCAGGGTGGGCATACTCCGAGGAAAAAGAGGAAAGAGAGAGTATAAAAGTGCTAGAAAAAGAAAGAGAGATCCATCCTCTGAAAAACTGGCATAACCCGGCCATTACAAAATTTTCAGATAACATTGGCGTCATCTGCGGGAAAATATCTGACTTTAAGGCATAGATATGGTGAATATGCGAAGAACAAGGCAAAATAATAACTAAGAACCTCGAGAATCCTCGAGCGTTTGTCAGGAGCCACCTCCACCAGGTGTCCCAACGGTGGGAGCACTAACTTGGGAACATCTGAATCATTTGATTACCACTACTGTGGAGCAAGTGGAGGATCGTATTTACCCCCCAAGTGAATATGAGTCTATAATGAATCTTCTTGAGGAGCAACTGCGAATCATGATGCCACCTCACGCAACCAAGAATCCATTACCCCAACTTTAAATGATCAAATGGATGAGTTAAGAGAACAAATCCATCAGATGAAGGAAGAACTGACTAAGCCTTCACCTGGCAAAAGAAATATGTCTTTTTCCCTTGATATTGTGGAAGAAGCCTACCTAACAACTTCTGATTCCCTAGCGTGGGGGAATACGATGGTAGTTCAGATCCTGAAGAACATTTGTGGCGCTTTGAGAATGCTTCCATGTTGCATTGTTATTCAGATCAACTTAATTGCAAAGTGTTTCTTACCACTCTCGTTAAATATGCCCAACAATGGTTCAACCAGCTTAAACCTGGTTCTATAACTTCTTTCGACGATTTCAGTACTTTATTTGTACATCAGTTTTCCAGCAGCAAGAAACATAGGAAGACTTCCTTAAGTCTTTTCGGTTTGAAACAATAGAAAGGGGAAACTCTTCGTAATTATATCAGGAAGTTTAATGTGGCCTCTCTAGAAGTCCCCCACTGCTTGATAGAGATTCTCATCAGTGCATTTGTTCAAGGATTGCGAGGGGGGAATTATTCCGATCTTTAATAAAAAAACCACGCAAATTTTGATGAGTTATTGTCCAGAGTGGAGAAATATTATAACGTGGAAGGAGCTCAAAGACAGAAACAACGTGATTCAGAAGTCGGACGAGGGGTGGAGAATGTGAATCGGGCAGGGGATAAACGGCCAGGAGATAAGGTGGATCAATTGGGTCGATTTTCCCAATTCACGCCTTTAAAAATGGTGAAAGAACAACCAATGAATATGTGTGAAGATCATCAATCGTCACAAAGAGCGAGGTACCGACCTTCACAAAACTTTGGAAAGTGTATTGTAATGCCTCGATATGACGTATACATGTGTGATGTGGTTATGCCGTAATTATGCATAATTATATGATGTGGACTCGGGTTCGGGTTGAACCGAGCAGGAGTAATGACATGCATTAAAACTAGTTGGAAATAATGAATTAATGTGCATATGTGAGTGAGTTAATAACATAGACATGTGCTATATGGACTTAACATTGTTGTGTTATAGTGGACAAGAGACTTGCCATGTATCATAGGGTTGGATATTGAAATGCATCACATAGTTGGATGTGTCCTACATTTGACATGAATTTGAGGGGATTTGCATCTGAATTTGTGTTGAATTTGGAGGCTAGAATATATATCCAAAATCGGATTTAGAACACATACTTACACCATAAACACCTACAAATCTCTACACTTTCTTTGGACTCTCTTGAAGGTTTGTCTTGGATTTACACTTGCAAAGACCTTTGTAAACTAAGAGGAAGTGATTTACTTGGTAAGGGGAGAACAACTTCATTACTTTCTCATGTTATTAAGAAGTTCTTTGGTTGTGTTTGAATTATGGAGCATGAAAACATGTATGATCAATTATTGCATCAAAGTGTAGTTGAATCCAAGAAACAAGGTGTAAAAGTATGCAAACATGTTTATAAAATGCTAGAGATTGCATGGAACAAGTGGTAATGGTAGGAAGTGAGGTGTGGGAGAAACACCAGGACAAGAGTTAGAAAATCGCCATGTTTTTCACAAAAACAGATGAGGTGATCGATTGCTAGTTGCGAGGCGATCGATTGCTTGAGGCTAAACATGAGATTGGCGGTGTGCTGAGCGATCGATCGCTTCAAGGAAGCAATCGATCGAATCGAGGCAGAATGTTTCCAAAGGGTTAGGCGATCGATCGCATGAAAATGAGGGATCGATCGCTCCTGGCCAGAAAGTTTAGGGATCGCTAGGGTTGACTTTTTGAAAAATGTTATATTTTTGTGGACTTTGTTTTTGAAGCCTCTTGTAACATGTTATATTGGTGATATTGTTGTAGCATCATCACAGGGGACAGGGCAACGAGGCAATTAGTCATTGACGCCTGATTTATATCTTTTGTGTCGCACAACAGGTACGTGTTGACGTACGAGTATATGATATTATTGTGATGATGATGTGGACATTGTATCATATGATTGGTGGTATCATATGCATGTACATTCATGAATGATATTCATATTGTTGAGATAGATGCCACGATAGGTATGCTGCATATGCTTTGGCTGAGATCAGTGCCACGATAGATATGCCATTGTTGGGCATATGCTTTGGCTGGGATTATTGTCACGATATGTATGTTGCATATGCTTTAGCATGAGAGGTATACTCTGGTCGAGTATATGCTCTGGCTGTTATAACGTGTGAGGACGGTGCTATGATGTGTGCTGCTAATATGAAGATGTGAGGAGGTTCCACTGACATATTGAGCTGAGATAGGCATATCATATCGGTCTCGTTATAATAGGAGGATAAGTGAGACATGTCATGACATAGTTGCATTTGATGATGCATGATACAGAACAATCACAATTGATGTTATAGTGCTTTATCTTTTTCTGTTTCTTACTGATATAGTACTGAGATGTTTGTTTATCTATACTCATATTGTGTGATTGTTTATGTAGGGACTCATAGACGTGGGAGGACGGGATTGTGAGTCTTATTCCGCTGCGAGCTGAACCACTGCTTAGGAGTTGTATTGGTCTAGGTTGTTTTGCTGTACAAATGTTGTATCTTATGACATAGTTTTCTCAATATTGTAACAACCTACATACGTAAACTCTTAATCATTGTATGCTTTACTTAATTCCTACTCACGTATGTATAATGAACTGATACATAACGGATTAAGTAACGGGGACCCCACATGTACTTTTCATCAAAACAGCACACATGACACCAAGGCTTGTAATTCACTTTAAAGAAGAGAGAAAGAATATTCGCCAGGCTTTCCTAGGCCTATGCTCCAGTTTGCTCGGGCCTTAGGACATGCGGTGTAGTGGGGACAGCTCCTCGTGTCAGGCCACAAGCTCCTCCAGACAATGGTAATTTTTTGGATCAGGGATCCTATGGGACCCGACTCGGGACATATTAATTTATCCCTTTATCCGGTACCACATCTCTCTGATCATTACGCACGAGAGTTTTAAACCTTTTCGGAACGCGGAAGAGTTTAGTGAAACATTCATTTTTAGTAGCGGAAGCGTTTATACAGTCTAATTAGTAACAAAAATACAACCCAGTACAAACTCCTCGTAACGGTCCGATACTTAATTAAAGAGAAAATCTATAACAGTCCCGGGTAAGGCCACATTTCAATTTTTCCTAATTTCCCTCTATTCTGACCCCGGTTCTCCTGTATCTGGAACTCACAATAAATAACAGAGAAAACAGAGGTTAAGTCTTTGGGGACTTAGTGAGGGAATACCATTGGCTTTAATATCTGTAATTACCAAACAGTGTAATGTCTCAATATGATATGTCATGTAACAAAGATCTTGCAGTCAGGTAATTGTCAATAATGAACAGTGATGATTTAGGATTTCAGAGTGAATATCGTGGGCTAAAGAGGTGGCTCCCGCCGAACAGTTGGTGTAGCACTTTTCCCCACATATTCAGATGGGATCTACACATTCAGTCATTTACGAGCCAAGTGAACCATTCTTCGGACCGTAAAATGGTGCGTGTTGTTAAGATGAACCATATACCCGGACTGTCATCCTTTGTTCATTGGACTCACTTTCCAGACCGAAGCCACGTTGTCCAGTGGATAAATATCCAGGGCTCCATTCATTCAGTCAAATGATTCGTTCAATCAAAGGAATCGATTAGTAATAGATAACATTCAAGATAATTAAACATGCATATCAAGATGACCAATGGAACGATGTAATGCACAATATGATGACATAAATGAAGTGTGAGATAAGGAATAACAAGTTACTGTAAATTCCAGGACAAATGCCAAAATGGCTATATAACAAGAAATCGATTGTACACCTCACCTTACTATGCTATCTTGACTTGATTGGCTCGATATTGAACTCAAATGCCAATAACATTCCTATGAACATAATATAAGGTAATTTATAATGATTATCAACCTAAAGGTATGTTTTAACATTTTTAAGAATCAGTTTTGTACGAAACTTATCCGGGTAATTTTAAGCAAACATTTGAAAATTCATTAAAAATCAAGTTTAAGTCGAAACTTCACGAAACTTTCCAGAAATGCCTTAAATCAGTATAACAACGTTCACCGACCAAAATTTTGTCAAACTCGTCGGTGCGTGAGTTACACGAGTCTCCGAGCCTGCGCGTGGCCGTGCTCCAGTCGCCACGCAAGGCTGAACGTTTTATAGCAGGTCCGCCTCGTTTCGATCTACAACTTTCGTATAGAAACCATTTTGTAATTCGCAACCGATTTTGCCCAGATTTTGTGTTTTCAAAATGATTACCCATGGTAATTCGTTCGCCGGAAAACGTACATAAGGCGGCTTTTGGGCGGTCGGCCGACATACCCATAAACTTAAACACATGTTGAACAACTTTAGTTTAGATTCCAAGTTTAAAATCATTTGATAAAGGCACGAGATCGAAGCTTGAAACTGGTACCTTGAACTGGGTTTTCTTGAGCTTTGAACAGCTCACTGTTCTTCACGTTTTGAATTTTCTGGGCAAGTTCTCCTTTTGATTTTAAAACACCTCCATTGCAGAACTCTTTCTGGGTGAATAAGGAGTGTTGTGTAAAATTTTCGGAAATTTTGGACAAGGTTTGGATATTTTTCTAAATTTTGACATATTTCTAGCCTATTTTCTACAAATTCCTTACACAGTCTTCTCTCCTACTTGCTCTTGAATTTGTGAGTTCAATCTGATGAAATGGGGGGGGGGGGGGGGGGGGTATTCATAGGGGTTTTGCATGGATTGAGGCTTTAAGGAGTTGTCATGTGTTGGGGCAATTTTATTGACAAGTGTATGCCTAATACTAATTAAATATTTTCTTTTATTAGTTAATATTATGAAATGTAAATAAACATAAATTCATAAATTATTATTATTATTATTATTAGGATGATTATTTTAGTAGCATTGAAGATAGCTTCAAATTTTTTTGTCCAATTTTGTAATTGATATTTTGGGGGTGTTACAGATCCAACCCTGCCCAGGCCCCAAACTTACCACACGCAGATCAAGAAGGGGTCCCATCGCATGAAAACCTCCCTTTTTGAGGGATTATTAACATGATATCCGGTGGCCCCACAGATGGAGATTCAAATCATGCAAAGAAGGCTAATAGCAGAAGGGAGTGTTATCTCGTCGCTAAATCCATTGATCATCTTAAGGGGCCAATTATTAGTTTCGAGCCCATGGACCTTGAAGGCATTCAGACTCCCCATACTGATGCTATAGTCATCCGCGCCACCATCTCGAATTACGACATTGCTCGGGTATTTGTAGATTCAGGGAGCTCAGTAAATATACTTTTCCAAGATGCCTTTGGTCAGATGGATATAGGAGGCCATAAATTGGAATCAGTAGGAAACAACATTATTTGGCTTTGTAGGACATACTATATACCCTCTCGGGCAAGTTATCCTAGCCATGACTGTTGGGACAAATGATGTCAGAAAAACTAGGATGATAACTTTTTTAGTGGTGGACGCCTTATCTTCTTATAATGTCATCCTGGGAAGGCCAGCCATGAATGAGTTCATGGCCATAGCTTCAACGTACCATCAGAAATTGAAATTCCCCGCGAGAATAGAAATTGGAGAGGTGAGAGGAGATCAGCCTTCCTCCAAGTGCTATGTAGAAAACCGTGAAAATAAATTTAAAACGAGCTAGAAAAGAAGAGATGCCTGACGCCGGTCAAAAAGGTCAGGAAGTATATGTGGTAGGAAGAGAAGAGGTGCAATATGTGATTGATGAACAAGAAGATGTAATCCTAAATGATACCCAGCCGGAAAGGACCCTTCGAATAGCTAAAGAATTGGAAGCAGATTTAAAGGCTGATTTATTATTATGCGTACAGAAGCATGAAAGCTCTTTCGCATGGTCATCCTCGGATTTAAGAGGAATGTCTCCCAATATAATGGAGCATGCTTTAAATGTACAAGATTATGCCAGGATAATTAAACAGAAGGGGTTTTTTTTGTCCTGAGAAAGACAAAATCATAAGAGAAGAGGTGCGAAGATTATTAGAGGTGGGCCGTATCCGGGAAGTCCAATTCCCTACTTGGTTATCTAATGTAGTTCTAGTCCCGAAGTCTTCGCGAAAGTGTAGAGTCTGCATCAATTTTAGGGATTCGAATAAAGCCTGCCCTAAAGATTGTTCCCCTTTGCCTCGGATCGACCAACTCGTCGATTCTAGCTCTGGTTTTGATATCTTATGCTTGATGTATGCATACCAAGGGCACCAAATCCCTTTGGCCAAAAGAGATCAGGAGAAGGTAAGTTTTATTACTTCTGATGGAACTTATTGTTATGTTGTCATGCCATTTGTTTTAAAGAATGCAGGGGCGACATACCGGCGACTAATGGATAAGATCTTTGAAGGACAGCTCGAGCGAAACATAGAAGTGTATATGGATGATATCCTCATCAAGTCCAAAAACCATACTGATCTTATCTCCAATTTGGAGGAAACTTTTGCTACACTGAACAAATATGGAATGAGATTGAATCCCTCCAAGTGTGTATTCGGAGCTAAAAAAGGGAAGTTTATGGGATATATTGTGACCAAGGAAGGTATTGAGGTCAGAGCTATCCAGGGTATGGTATCTCCCAGGAACATTAGAGAATTACAAAAGTTGACTGGATGAATAACGGCCTTGTCTCGATTTATTTCCAGATAAGCCCATCGTAATTATCCATTTTTTTCGAGTACTAAGGAGAGCCAAGCAATTCGAGTGGAGAGAAGAATGTGAGAAAGCTTTTCAAGAATTGAAATTGCACTTGGCAGCTTTACCCATCTTAGTGAAACCAGAGCCAGAAGAAAGATTATGGGTATATCTATCTGCGACTGAATATGCATCAGTTTAGTGTTGATTAAGCAGGAAGGCCGGGAGCAAAGACCAGTATATTATGTAAGTAATGCTTTGAAGGGAGCAGAAGAAAGATATCCGGTGGTAGAAAAATTATCTCTATCTTTGGTCATCAATGCGAGGTGATTGCCACCATATTTCTTGTCTCACCAGATCACAGGGCTCACCAATAGCCCCTTAGGGACGATTATGTCACAGCCAAAGATATCAGGCAGTCTGGTAAAATGGACAAAAAAATTGAGTGAGTACGACATTGAGTATCAGGCCAACACTGCCATCAAAGCTCAAGCTCTTTCAGATTTTATTGCTGAGATGATCCACACTGAGACAAGGGATCTGCGGAAGATTTATGTAGATGGGGCATCGAATCATGAGGGAAGTGGTGTGAGGGTAGTCATGATTTCTCCCGAAGGTGAAAAGATCAAGATAGTAGTCAGGCTGAATTTCAGAGTAACCAATAAAGCCGCTGAATATGAGGCAGTAATCATTGGTTTGCGTGCAGCTCGAGAAATAAATGCCCAAAGAGTGGTCTTGTACTCCGACTCTCAATTAGCAACCCAGCAATTGAACGGCAAATACGAAACCCTTTGTGAGAAGCTGATAGCTTACCAGCAGTTGATACAAGATATGTCTAATCATTTCATAGAATGAAAAATTGAGCAAATTCCAAGTGAAAAGAATGAGGAATCAGATCATTGGCTAAATGGGCTACCTCCTTAATAACCATATTTATCAGAGAAGTGGTGCTTGCGATAGAATTATTGCCTCCCAGTAACACCTCGTCTCAACCAATGGTTACTCCCGCACTGGACAACTGGATGATTCCAATATTGAAATATGTGCAAGATGCTGAGATGCCCTCTGATAAAAATCTAGCCATGCAGATACTGAAAAAGGCTTCCCAATTTGTTTTGATTGACGGTATCTTACACAAAAGATCTTTCACGCAGCCTCTACTGCGATGCTTGACACCTGAAGATGCTCAATACGTGCTAAGTGAAATCCATGAGGGATGCTGCGGAAATCATCTGGGAGGATATGCCTTGTCACGAAAAGCTTTGTTGTCGAGACACTTTTGGCCCACTATGGTAAAAGATGCTTTCCAACTAATGAATTCTTGTGATAGTTGTCAAAAACATGCTCGTTTTCAATTGCAGCCTACCAAGCTTATGCAAGTTGTTGTCTCCTCTTGCCCTTTTGACCAACGAGGAATTGATATTGTGGGGGCCTTTTCCATTCGCCCCTGTACAGAAGAAATTCTTACTAGTGGTTGTTGATTATTTTTCAAAATGGGTCAAAGCTGAATCATTGACGAGGATAACTGAAGAAGATGTATTGAAGTTTCTATGGAAAAACATAGTATGTCGATTTGGCATACCAAGGAAGCTGGTGTCAGATAACGGTAGACAATTCCAAGGAAAGAATGTCGGTGTGTGGTGTCAGGAGATGAAAATTCAGCAAGCTTTAACGTCTGTGGCCTATCCTCGAAGTACTGGCCAAGTGAAAGTCACTAATAGATCTATCATTCAAGCTTTGAAAACGCGGTTGCATGGTGTGGGGAAGGATTGGGTAGATAAATTACCGAGTGTACTTTGGCTTATCGAACAACTCCCGGACTGCTACATGAGAAACTCTTTTCAGTATGGTATATGTCACTGAAGTAATATTACCGATTGAAATAGGAATGATGTCAGCCAGAATTGAAGCATAAGATAAAGATAATGATGGAATGCGGGCTCGAGAGATAGACTTCATCGAAGAAAAAAGAGAGCACTCCTATGGAGGAAAAATGGTCCTCGCTTACAATCGACTGGTCAAGCGACGTGATTTCCCAATCAAGGATTTGGCCCCAAATAAGAGACAGCCAGCGGGAAAAGTAAGGAAGCTTGAACCCCGATGGGAGGGGCCCTATAAGGTCCTCCAGAGGACCATCACAGGCGCTTATTATTTGGAAAACAATGCTGGTCAGCCATTAGCCCGTCCCTGTGATGCTTTTCATTTGCGAAAGTATTATGCCTAGTAGATATGATGTAGTCAAATAGCTTCTGTGCACTGAACGATGTATGTTTTGATGTTATTGAATACTTTTGTTTTGCTCTTATGATCATTTAATGTTTTGAGAATCTTGAGAGCATGAGAGCATGAGAGCATGAGAATACTGAGAATATGAGAATTCTGATAGCCTGAGAGCATGAGAATTCTGAGAATATGAGAATTCTGAGAGTATGAGAGCATGTGAGCTTGAGAGCATGAGAATTTTGAGAATATGAGAATTCTGAGAGCCTGAGAGCATGAGAGTATGAGAATCCTGAGAGCGCGAGAGCATGAGAGCATGAGAAGACTGAGAGCATGAGAATCTTGAGAACGTGAGAACATGAGACAAAGGATATAAGAGTAAGAGAAACTGTGATTCAAAGATGATGTCCTTGGCTATTAATTGAGTAAATATGATGCTATTTGCTGACATCAGTATCATTCTGTTTTGTGTAGAATCTTCTTTATCTTTGCAATACGGTTAAGATTATCTTGCATGGCAATGTGCATTCTCTTGGAGGTTTTGTATTTTGGTAAGGACAAGTTACTCTCTGTTTCTTTCTTTTTGCCTTGCGAAAGATCCTTGAGATATCAAAATGTCTACGATGAAGACTTCACATGAAAACCTTTTCTCGAAAACCTTTATTAAAAATCCAGAACAATTTAGGTGAAGCGGAGAGGTCAACACAAGTATCATTTCTTGAGAGTGGAGGGGCAAGGAATGCCTCATTAAAACATAGAAGAATGTCCTTCTTAAAATACGCATGTGTCTATTAGTACAGCATGATTGAATATCATATCCATACTTTTCTGGTGGCACAATTATGGTTATTTATGATGGGTTATACTGGGATTCACACCTATCTTTACTTATTTAGTCAATATGAAGATTTGAAATATGAAACATCATGTATTTCATGCAAAACCTTGTTTTTTTAGAACTATTACATTTCCTCGGGGAGGGATGCTATCACTAAATTCAAATCTAAAAAGTCAGGATCTTGGTCGTCTGGAGGGAAACAACATGCCTTGAACTGGTCCTTACAACCTTTGAAGCCCATCTTCAGTAGTGGGAAGGCCTTGGCTCCCACTAACTCTGCAAATTCTGAATCAGTTTTCCTTCCATCTTCCTCACGCTTGTAAGTCTCCAACTCAGCCCGTGCATCGTGGGCTTCGGCCTTGAATTTTTCTGCCTCGGTTTTGGCATTTATGGCCTCAGTCCTTAAAAGTCCCATTTCCCCATCCTTACACGTATGTTCAGCTGTAAGAGATGCCACTTCTTTCTTCAAGTCATCCACAGTTTGGGTTAGGAGAAGCACCTCTGCTTTCCTTTGAGCTACATCTTCTTTAAAGATTTCTGCTTCATTTTGCGCTGCAGCAGTATCCATCCTGGCAGCCGAAGCACCCTCACGGGCTTCTACCAAGTCCTTGCGGGATGAATCAATTCTCTGACGTAGAGAATAGATGTCTTCATAAGCTCTCTCTAGTCGGCCTTGCACTCCAATCAATTCTTGCTGCAGAGAGGTAACTTCTGTAATGTGCAATTGTCGGGCACATTCAAATTCAGCCAAAGCCTGGGTAATATTCCAAGAAATAGAATTGTCCTTCTTCTGGAGTTTGTGAATTTGCTTCGATTGACCCAAAGATTGAGCCGCTGCTTATACTAATATCACTAAGCTCTACATAAATAAAATTATAAGTCAAGGCAATCGCAAATAGGTGATTAAAGCAATAAAAAAAGAAATGCGTTAGAGATTATTACAAAATAATGCTCTAGTCAGACCTTTCTGGAACAAGGATTTGATAGGGATCCGAGACATTCCCAAGGAATCAGTGGCGGGGGTTAGGCTTCGAATAATTTTGGAAGCCAAATTGGAGACCCCAGTGTCTAGTCGGCTGGTACTAACAGTGAGTCTTGACGGCAAGGAAGGCTGAAGTACCCTCATCCTCGGGCTGTACGGGGACTGAAAAAGTATGGCGGGAAGAAGCCTTTTTCCCACCTTTGGGTGATTTAAATTTTTTGGGTTTTTTGGAGTGATCGCAGCCGGTCCCATCTTAGGGGTATGGGTAGAGATGTCAAACGGAGCGGATAACACGAGGCACGGCACGAGCACGGCAAGTCACGAAGCGGCACGGCACGACACGTTTTGCTACAGTGCCGTGCCAGGCACGACACTGTAGCATGGGCCGTGCCGGGCCATAGGGTGCCGGAACCGTGGGCCGGTACGGCACGGCACAAAACAATAAATTGTTTTTTTAATGTAGCGATCGATCGCCAGTTAGGTGGCGATCGATCGCTAAGCCAAAAAAATAAAAAAAAAATAAAAAAACTTGCCGGCATGGCACGTAGGGGCCATGCCTATGGGCCGTGCCGGGCCCTGCCTCTTGTGGAAATGGGCCGGCACGGCACGGCCCATTTTCGAATCGTGTCGGCACGACACGGCATGAATAGTGCCGTGCCGGCACGGCACGGCCCGTTTGACTCCACTAGGTATGGGTAGTTAGTGGTTCCGGTGCAGGGGGAAGGGATACTTGCGGTACATGGTGGAGATGGAGAGTCTGGTATTACCACTTGTGCAGGAGTAGAGGATTTCCTTTTCCTTCGAAATATCAATTGCTCCGAGGAGGCACTCCCTGGAGGACTAGGTTGAGGCGAGTGGACCTCTAAAACAGGTATTGAGAAGGGTTGTGGTAGGGATGTCGTTACAGGGATAGGTTGGAGGGCGGTTTGGGAAATTCCAGGAGGGAAAGATTGAGACCCGGCTCCTAAAAGACGGGGAAGGGTAGGCACTGAGTCCCGAGAAGAGAAGGATGAAGTCTTTGATGTACCCTCTCATTCTTCAATATTTTTCCGAGCTAGAATCACTTTAAGATTCATATCCTTACCTAAAAACATATGATCCAAGCAAGGGTAAGTGAATCATGTTCAAACCCGAGACTTTAAAATATCAAAACACACCACATCAATAAATAGGAAGAGGAAGTGAGGAGATACCCGGGGGAGAAGAAAGTTGACATCCCTAGAGCTTAGACCACATTGAATGAGCCATTCTTCGACATTCAAGGCCTTGCTATCATAAACCCTTCCCCCCCAGGGATTGAAGGGTTTGTTGATAAAATTCCGACTCTTTATACCCCTTAGGGGAGTGCTCGAGGCTAGGGGGAGGGGGGTGTTTCTCCTAACCATCATATATGACTAGGGAAGGGGAGGCTTCATGAAGAAAAATTTCTCTTCCATATTTGTGAGAACTGGGAATTTTATCTAAGAATTTGGTATGAGGGCAAGCTCCCAGGAAGAAAAGCCCGGGTTCTTTGGTTCTCAGTGAAAAGAAATACTCCAAAAGAGGCGGAGTAGGAATCAGACCCAAAGAATGAAACAAAATGTAAGCCCCAGCCAACAATTGGTATGTGCTTAAAGCTAATTGACTTAAAGAAACACAAAAATAATCAGAAATTTCTGTAAAAAAATGATGGAATGGGAAAACGCAACCCGCCCTTAAGTTGGCTACGTAAAAAGGGAAGAAATCGGGAGGAGGAAGATGCGGGCAATCCCCAGGTTTGGGGAAAATGATCATGATCATTTGGGAAGCCAACTAACCAATGGAGGGATGCCTCATGACTGAGCTCCATTGTAGAGTCCAAGAGCTCGTAACAATGAGCATTCTTGGAAACCATCTCCCTTATTTTATTTTTTGATTTAGAGGGGGCGGGGAATTCATTCCAAGGACCTTTAGAAGTCGACATAGCTACTAAAGATAATAACAAAGTAGGAAAACTTACAAAGATTAGTTTAAGAGGAACTCGTGAAGGGCATGTCCCGAGAAGGGCGTGTTCCGAGAATGGCAAGTCCCGGGAAAGGCATATCCCGAGAAGAGCCTAATCCCTATAAGGGTCTGTCCCGAGAAGGGCATATCCCGAGAGGGCCATGTCCTGAGAAAGACATATCCCGAGAAGGGCATGTCCCGAGAATGGCATATCCGGAGAATGGCATATCCCGAGAAGGGCCTAGTCCCGAAAAGGGCCTGTCCCGAGAAGAGCCGCGTCCCAAGAATGGCATTTCCCAGAAGAACTGCGTCCCGAGAATGGCATATCCCGAGAAGGGAGAAAGTCCGGTCCCGAAGAGGTATAAGATCTGATCCTAAAAAGAAACATCCTTATTTTAAAAGTATGGATATGAAGACGTAACAACAGGGTCCCTAGTATCCTGGAATCATGGAAAGGATTATAAGATATCTCAAAATGATGGACAAGCGGTATGGAAGATTACGTCACCTATGGATGTAAGGATTAAGAATGTCTCGGAAAAACAAATGTGAGGTGTCTGAATATGAGAGGTTAAAAGGGGGGGGGGGGGGGGGGGACCTAGTATCATCATTATATAAAAAGACTTGCACATAATGTTTTCCGGAATAGAAGGAGAATCATTAATAAGAAGATAATAATGACAATAATGAAAAATTTAACAGGGTGGACATACTCTGAGGAAAAGGAGGAAAGAGGGGGAGTGTAAAAGTGCCAGAAAAAAGAAAGAGAGATCCATCCTCTGAAAACTGGCATAACCCGTCCATTACAAAATTTTCAGATAGCAAGCTTACAGATTTGATCAAAGTTCTTCATTTGCCTACCCTCTCGAACCCACCCGTGACTCTACCACAAACTGTATCACTCCCTGAAGGAAAATGCTTAATCCAGTCCATAAATTGTAGGCTTTGGGCAAATCCATTTTAAAGACAATTTAGTGCCTTTGGTTGTGAGGAGATGCACAATGCATTGATCTTTGGCCGTAAATCTCTGTGTTTTCTCCTAGCCACATTTAGTTACTTAGTTCTTTTTTGCTTGTTTTTGAAGTTGTGGTTAATGTGTACGCAAATCTTGTATGTTTGCTTTTCTTCTGTTTGAACATTTTCTTGTTGCCTTAATAGCACGAAGTTGACACTTATCTAGATAATTTGTAACGGATGCGTTCGCTAATCAATAATCTGCTCTAGCTGTCAGGCCTTACGACGGTTCTAACGACGAAGTATATGCTTGCTTTTGTAGCTTTAGCATATGACTCATGTTGCATTGCAATAATTATCCATGTTTAGAGAGTGATCGAAGCGTGACACTTGGGATTACACCGTTACCACCAGCTATAGCTTTTGGTAAACCAGCAAGCATTTGATCCTACAATTGATATCAGACTCAATGCAACATGTTCGATTCCATGAGTTGCAAGGTAATGTAATTATTGTGAGAGAGATTATTGGAGTGCAATAATTGTCCATGTTTGGAGAGCGATCAAAGCGTAGTACTTGGGGTGCTATACGGATTGAAAATTAGAGTTGCACTGTTCCAACCAGCTATAATTTTAGATAAAGCTGCAAGCACTTGATCCTATGGTCATGCTCCGAGATCAAGGTTGATAACACGACATTGATTTCGAATAACAATTCAAAATAACGAGCCTTCGAAGTACAGATCTCGAAATAAAACCAGTCTATTATTCCATAAAATAATAATGTCCTACAACTGAAATCCAAATAACGTATATTGTTCAAAATATCTTAAAACATCGGCGGAAGCATCCGTTATAGCGAAAGCTGATCACTAATCCCAAAAGTGTTGTTATTCATCATTTTCTATTTTTTCTTTGTTCTTATCTTGTGAGATAATGTAAGGAGTGAGTATTTGGGAAAATACTCAGCAAGCGAGAGTCAATCGAATATGCTAAAAACACATACTTATATATGCACATTTCGAAACATGTATCATATAAATCAAAACATAAACTGATATGAAAGAATACACATTACAAAATAAAAATTCTCAATTTATTATTTTTCAACATAATCATTAACCTTTCATCATTTTTAAATATTGTCATAGATTATCTTCATTTAAATTTAAAACTTTTAAAAATATAAAAAAAGTTTTAAAACTTTTATTTTTTAAAGAAAAACTTGAACACACTCTTTCTTTATTATTTTATTTTCTTACAAAAAAGACACATTTCATGTAAATCAAACTAATTATTGATTTTGATAAGATCAATTGCTTTATGCCAAATAAATGGGCTTCCATTAACCTTGTGTTCTTATTGCATTATTATCATTTGATCAAATGTTCTTATTAAATTATTAGAGTGCATGGAAAGCAAACCAAAATGAAGTGCAAAAAATTTAAATACGAAATAAGTAAATTGCGTACGAAATGTTTGGGATAATTGCTTTTTGCCCCCTGTAAAATGTCGAAAAGGCACATTATTCCCTGGAAAAATTAAAGAGCTAATTAGTCCTCCCCTTTATAAATAATTTACTCACGTGCCCCATTCTTCTTTTGTTTTTAAAAATAATTATGAAATGACCCTTCATATATAAACAAGTGTATGATGTCCTTTGTCAAATGAAAAGTTCTACAAACCAAACCCGATTCATAGATGCAGAGAAGACGATTGAGAATGTTGAGAAAACCCTAATACCTCATCGATGTAAACACCAAACGAGATCTACAAAAATCAGAGACGAGATAATCAAGTATGCATATTTTCTTTTTTCTTTTTCCGTGCAAGGGTATGGATTTGTCAATAGATTTTGACGTGTGGTGTGGTGGTGTTTTTAAGATTAAGAATGAAACGACATTCCAAAAACTTGTTTATGTTGGGGGAATTAAACATGAGTTTAAGAAAGTGAATTTGATAGGTTTAATATATCGGATTTGTATGCTATGTGCAACCTTTGTGGCGGTAATAGGGTCAATGTTAGAATTTATTTTAGGATTCCTGGGATAATGATAGAGCATGGTCTTATAAGCATCATTGGGGATAAAGAAGTTTCTGAAATGTATGAGTACTATAAGGACTTAAGCTTAGTTACTATTTGAATTGAGGACACCATGCCCTTGCTTGAAGAGGCCTTGGACCCAGATGGGAACACTGTAATTGTTGAGGAATTTTTGTTGTCTAGACCTGTATGTTTAATTGAGTGTGATCATGAATCTTCTGTTGAACCTGACCCTACCCCTATGCAACATGATTCACCTGAGCATATGTCTTTTAATTCTGAACATAATTCTGATCCAAATGATCATCAAACACGACCTACAATTCCTTGTTTTGATCATGTTTTATCTGAATGTGATCCATCTGAGGAAATGTCTAATCAAAATCATCAATTTTCTGTTGAAAATGATCATTTATCTGCTGAAAATGATTCATCTCATAATCCTCCCAATTTTCATCTTGAATCCGATCCATGCGAACAATTCATATCTGATTATGCTCCTTGTTGTGAGAATGAAGGAAGAGTTGTGATTCTAGTGAATTTGACGATTCATCCGATGAAGACTACACTATTCCGAATGTAATATCATGATCTTCTGATGATTTTTACTCTGATACACCTTATATTTGGAGGAGATGGAAAGGAGTAGCGATGAGGAAATTTTTTTCTGAAAATGTAGATATTGGAGGGGAATGGATAAGTAATAGTAAGACGACAAAAAAAAGATAAAGGAAAAGAGAAAATAAATGTGATGGTGATTCACTTTGGTATAGTGAGCCCGATGAGAAAGATGAGCTACAAAGTGTTGATGGATCAGATGGTGAGGGCCCTAGATATCCCACTTTCAAGGAGGGACAAGATATGAAAAGATTCAAATTTGTTGTAGGCATGAAATTCAAAAGTGTCGTAGCATTTAGGGAAGTTTTGAGGGTTATGGTTGAAGAAGAATGACGGTAGTAGAATCACAGTTGTTTGTAAAAATGGATGTGATTGGAAAATTCACACATCCTTGGTTATGGGTGTCCAACATTCCAAATAAAATCAATGAAAGGTGCACACACATGTGCTAAAACTCATTACAACAAGCTTGCTAACTACAGGTACTTGGCAAAGAGGATTGAGAATATTGTTAGATGATCCAGACATAGGTGTTGATCAATTGAAGAACATAACTACCAGAAAATGTGTTGTTGATGTTAGTTATTTGAAGGCGATCATGGCAAAGAAGGTCGCCCTACAGAAAATTAGGGAGATTGATGGCCTACAGTACCTGATGTTGTGGGATTATTGTGAGACAGTGCTTCAATTCAATCCAGGCAGCAAGATCATGCTGAGAAGAAAGAAATATGTGGATCCACCTACCTTTGAGAAGATGTTTTTAAGTTTGAATGCAATGAAAATTGGCTTTATGTCGGGGTGTAGGCCAATAATTGGGTTGTATGGTTGTTTTCTGAAGACTGCGGATGGTGGACAGCTCTTAGTTGTTGTTGGTAGGGATGGGAATGATAACATGGTTCCCTTGCCTTGGTTGTAGTACCAGTAGAAAATAGGGAAAATTGGACATGATTTCTTCAAGAGTTATTAGATTATATAGGAGGGTTAGGAGAGGATAGATGGTCTTTCATTTCAGACAGACAAAAGGGTCTTGTTGAAGCATTGAAGGAACTGGTTCCTGATTCCGACCATAGGTTTTGCTTGAGACATTTGTACCAAAGCTTCAAAAAGAAATATAGGGGAGTGGAGATGAAGGATATTTTTTGGAGGGCTGCTACAGGAAACAAAAGTGAATTTGAAGTGCATATGAAAAGGATTTCTCAAGTAGATCCGACGGTTAATGCTGGTTAAGAGACATCTTTTGAATGGCTTCAGAAATTCAACCATGTCATTGGGCAAGAAGTCATTTTTCCACAGCTTGTTTTTCAGACGCAGTGGTAAACAATTTATGTGAATCATTCAATAGTTACATCATGGATACTAGGGACAAACCAATAGTCACAATGTTGGAGTGTCGACCCCACGAGGACTAGGAAATAATTACCAAACTCCACTAGTTTAACTATATTTAGTCTACGAAAACTGGTTGTGATTATTAAACTAACGTGACAAATTAACTCAATATGTAACCCAAACAATCAATGGCAAACAAGATTAATAATCAAAAGAAACAATTATCAAGACTTTCGGTTCACCTATGTAGTCCCTCATAATTCGCCTATTAGTTAATAATCGAATTCAAACAAATCTAAGGTGACGAGTTTTCCAAATTTATCTAATATATTCTCTCGAGTTATATTAACCTAACATCAAATTGCAGTAAGTCACTCTCGTGTACTTATTTAACAACACAATATTGTATTAAGATCCGTGAAAACTTCTAGCTTTCGATTACTAGATATCTATAGCTATCACACGTGTATTTGACTTCATCTCTCGATATCAGTCTGAAATCCACGGCATAAATCACTATATCGAATCACAATTTTATCCCTCGATCTCAATTGTAATTTAGTATCATTCAAGGATGGCCAAACCGTTAAAAGCATGAAGAACAATGCTCTATGCACTTAGATAATAAGAATCAATCAAAAACATTCAATTTAAATCATGGGTTCATACAAAGGATCCCATAAGTCTTGATAGCAAACCTAGCCAACAATCTCCATCAAATAACAATGCATAAACATGTTTTGCAACATTATAAACATTAAAATCTAATGAAAATATAGAACTAGAGTTAGAAATACGGAAATAACGAGAGGCGATGACTCCTTGCATTGCTCCGTCGTCCGGTCTCTTCCGATGCGTCTTATCTTCAATAGTTATGGTGTATGGATGGTTGGGGATGAAGGAGAATGATGGAGACTGCTTGTTGTAGGGTTTATTATGAGCCAAAAGTCCCAAAAACGTCCATGGTAATCCATATTTATGGTAGGAGGAGTTTCACCAAGTTTGGACACCAAATAACCAAGATGGAAATAAAATCCCGAATTTTTCGAGTCCTGGTCATCGATCGGCAATAAGTGACGATCGATTGCCATAACATTCTGCCTCGAGGTGATCGACCGCCTCATTTGAAGCGATCGATCGCTTCCTTTGATTTTCAGCAAATTACGATTTTGCCCCTCATTTTCCATGTTTGCTCGGTTTGGTTCTTTTTCATCATTTTAAGCCTATCTCCTCCACTTTTATGTGTTTGGACCTGGATTCCTGAAATATACAAATATATACCAAAAAAAGTAATATTTTCCGAGAATCACCACAAAAACGCCCCTAATCTTATATCAAATTAAGTGTAAAAATCACACTTATCAAGTGCTCTTCATTTAGCAGCTTTTGTCTTTGAAGTTCCCCAATTGAATCTCAAGTGGGTTTGCTTTGGAAGGCTTTGATTGATCTTCAATCAACTATTACCGATCTTTCAAATAATGTATATATAGCCTCAAGTAAAGATATATACGTTAGATACAAGAATATAATCGTTGGGACAGTTTTGGTAAGCTTTCAAACATTGCAACGGTCATATTCAGCTTTATGGGCTATTGTTGGAAGATTGCTGCTTTGTTTCAGTAGAGCAGATCTACTTACAAGTCTACAGGTCGAGTTGTTGACCTCTACTGGTTCGAAGTCTGCTGGCCTCCACTGGTTCGAAGTCCGCTGGCCTCTACTGGTTGAGTATACTGCTCAACGTCTACTGGTCGACATCTACTGGTTGGTCGAACTCTACTGCTCAAAGTCCGCTTGTCGACGTCTAATGCTCAAGGTCTACTGGTCGACGTCTACTGGTTGGAGCTTCGAGGTCTGCTGATCCAAGGTCTACTGGTCCTTGGGTGCAGCAGTAGGTTGAGTTACTTGTAGTGTCTACTGGTCGACATCTACTGGTTGGAGCTTCGAGGTATGCTGGTCCAAGGTCTACTGGTCCCCTGTTGGTAGTCCGGTAGATGATCCGGTAGTCACCAGCGCTCAGGGTCTACTGGTTGTATCTACTGGTCCAGTAGATCTTTGCTTTTGTCTACTGGTCCAGTTTCTTCAACCTATTTTTTTCTAATCATCAAGCTGTAAGATATCATCAATGAACTGCACTCTTGATGAAATATGTTAGTGTGACAGCCCGCCCCAACGGGTCGCCCACCGTGTTCAATTGCTTGAACACAAGTCTTCACTCAATTCAAAAATTAGTTATCACTTTGAAATTCTGTTTAGCGGAAACTTTCCAATTTTCATAACGAACTAAAATGTATTGACATAATAAAATTTGACTTTGACTTCTAAAAAAAATTGGGCAGAGTCTCCTCTTAAAATTTGTACCATGTGATCATCCAGATCACTCAATCCAACAATACCAATATCCAAATAATAATATAAATAAGTCTCAACATCAAAATCATGCTAAAAACATAATAAAACTAAATCGATATCTTTAAAATAACATAACATCCTCAACATAATAAAACTTCATTATATATCTAAATATTCTCTATATCCGAATCATCTATGTCTTCGACTCCATCTGTAATATGTCACATTACAGGTAAAGGTAAGTTGCAGTATTTTATAGTAAGCATAAGAAACATTTGTCAAAAGTATTAAAAACATCAATTTTCATAATGTGACAAAAAAAATACATTTTCATATCAAAATAACTTTCACACATATATGGGTTAATCTGAGCAGTTAACAGAGCTAACTTTCACAAAGCAGATTCATAACAGAAATAACTGCACAGATAACCAACAAATAACAAACAGAATCATATACTAACCACATAATAACAATACCATAGTATTACAATAGCCATGTAGTAGTCATGCTGTAATGAAACAAATGCATGCTCAATAAGGAGGTGACACAATGATATCATTCTAGACTATACCCGCTGGAAGGGTATTGACAGATATTATACCCCCTCCGCCTTCGGGCAAAACAAAATGCGTTTATTTATTCTCGTGGCCAACGAGCTCAAAAGTGTGCGTGTTTTTACCCTCGTCGCAAGCGAGACAAACGAAACAAAGAACATCCTCTATTCACAACCTCAAATCATATTCACTGAATCAAGACAAGCATGGCATCTCAAAATAGTTTTTCACACACAATAAAATGCTATTCAAAATTCCCTTTTTCAAGAAATCATATTTTTATCAAAAATCATTTCTTTCAAAATAATCTTGCATGCTTACTATCCCAAAATATTTCAAATATAAATAACATAAAATACTTAAAATAATTTGCGAAAAATGCAACTCCCTTTACGTACCTTGAAACTTCCTAAAAATGTTCAAGCTACAACTTAAGGACAAATCTTCAAATGTATCAAGGGTTTCCTATCACATATTTCAACATCATTAAAAACAATATTCATTTAACCCTGTTATGCAATTAGCTCAACAGTAAAATTCATAACTTAATTATAATCTATATTCACACTTAGGCTTCACTATTTTATTATTATAACTTCTAAGAAAAACAAAAATGTAAAACAACCCATAATATATTTATGTAGAAGGCATATGCTGAAAAATAAAATCACCAAATCAAAATTATGACGTTAAAGCATTTGGCATTTCAAATATAATTTTATTAATATCTTGAAACTTGTTATAGTTAAGATACTAAATCTTAGTAAAATAAAGCTTCCAAATCTGTTCACTAGTAAGTGCACACAATCACAAATATATATACTAGTCAAACAATGAAATTCACGATAGCACATTAGGTTCTCATTTGGTAATATGAAATTGAGTATATGTTTTTAAACTATCTAAACAACTTATAAAACTTGTTTGTTTGAAAAGCTTGAAATAAATTTAAAACTTTTATAAAGAATCAAAATCAGCCAACTTTAAACAACATCAAATTTTGTACATTTCTAAAAATATCATATTGAAGATTAAATCAACTCTTTCAATGCAACGGATGGTATATAATCAATCTTTTCTTTCAAAAGAAGTATGTTGCTGGCAAGGTTGCCTAAGCTTCAAGCGAATCTGGAAATTTTAGTCTAACATTTGTATTTATTTACTAGATCCAAATCCAAAATTCCCACAACAAAGTCTGACTATTTTGTAATGAAATAATATAGATTTAGAGTAAGGTAATATAAAAACTTTTAATGGCTTGCCTAATAACTGATAATGCTAAAACCCAATTAAGAATAGGCTAAGAGTTCCCCATGTTTTTCACAGTCACTATCCAACCGTAAGTTCGAGCAGGGAATTTTTTATTTTTATTATATTTATTATTTTACTTTTTCCAGAATCGAACTAACACTTTACAGGCATGATATATTTTCATTGAACTCAACTATATCAAATTTTTGAGCATTGAGGTAGTGAATTCTCATACCAGATTTTCAAAATTTCTGTTGTAATCGAGTCCTCCGAGTTCAAATTAATATATCACATTATAAGTATACTGAAAAAAAAAAAACAATAAATATAATTTAATAACATTGTCCATCTCATTTCCATTATATATTTTTTTATCGTGATTTATCATTAATATTATTATTTTAACTAGCTCTTATAAATGTTATTATTTATTAATTAATTTATTATATTAGTATAATATGATATTATTATTATTTTTTTTAAAGAAATAATATGATATTATTAAAAAAATTAGTATCCACAGTACAAAGTGAATCGTGCCGTGTCAGTATCGTCGTATCAATGTCCGTGCATTATAGCCAAGCACGATCCTTTTGTAAAAATTGAAATGTGTATTTTTTAAAATCTTTGTATAATATTTGAATAAGTAGACAACGAAATTGCATCCCAAAAAGAAAAAGAAAATAAGAAAGTGTAAAATTATCTAATACACCGTAAATTAATTTTTTTATGTCCTATTATACAAACATACACTTATAGTAAAAATAGATTTTATTTAGCCTTCCATAATTGATGTAATTACTTAACATATATAGAAGTTGTCATATATATGGAAGACGACATTTGATATGGCAACTTCTACATATATAAATATAAATATATATATATATGATGTGATCCGTTATTTTACGTGTTTGGTAGAAATAAATGTGTACGAAAAATAAAAGGAATACACCAAGATTTTTTACGTGGAAAACCCTCAAATTGAGAGAAAAACCACGGGACCCAGTCCAGTATAAAGTTCCACTATAAATATTACTGATTTACAAGAGGATCTGGACACAAGAAAGTTATTCAATGACTTACACAACTAATGTTGTAGAAATTATAAAAAAGACCGAACAGACTCAAGCTTGCTCTCCTCGGAGTCTTTTGCCCAGAAAAATTCCAACCCTTTTATGAAGTTATTTGAGGGTATTTATAGGACTGCCCTTAGTAACTAACTCGCGGAAAATCAGCCATATGATGTCCTTTGATCGTGGCTTGATGGGAGCCAAGCGTGTCCGAGAAATCCGCTCCATTAAAGCACGTTCCATCTCCGCCGGTTAATCAGTTTTAGTTATGACCGGGTCTTCCGCTACTCTTTGACCAAAATCCCGAGGAGGCAAAGGATGCTCGAGAATATGCTGATCAGTATCCTGGGTTCGACAAGCATCTCTTCGGTATAGCTTCTGCTCGGCAATTTTAGGGTTTGTGTCTTCATAAATGGATTTTACCCGAGAAATCAATATGTCATATGACATCACCTCACCCCCCCCAAAGTAAAGCAAGATGAGAGTAGTGAAATCTTGGTTTATTGTCTTCGGGTAAAATCCTGACATGCTCGGGATATTTTAACCGCCTAATTTTCCCGCCTGAAAATTTCAAAAATCTCGCGACGTTTCGTTTCCCAAAGCACATCTATAACCGTTCATGGGTTTTTATTTGAACGGTGCTGATTTAACGACTGTTCCAGTGGCACCCCACTATAAATACTCGTTCATTTTGCGGATTTAACTTACTTTACTGCAGTTTGCTTCCGAGCTAGCATTTTAGACGTCCGACCAATCTTTTCATCCATACTTATTTTCTTTCCATTCATCGAGTATGTCTTCTTCTGACGATATTTCGAAGACTATAGATATGTTCGAGGAAGAGGGTATCCTGGGTCCCTCTCCTCGACACTCTTCTTCCTCTGATAGTGAGGAGACTTCCAGCTCGTCGACAACCCCTGACGCTCGTGGAGAAGAGCTTCAGGCTGCGACAGAGCAGGATCTGATAAAAGCCCGCGTTCCTTGGTTTGAGATATTTGAATCAGGGATTAAATCGCAACGGCACATATCCAGTATCCAAACTAAATGGGGGATTTCAGAGGGGACATCTATTATTGTTCCCCCTCCCGGATCTCGCCCCCACTTGCCTCCCATGGGTTATTTTCCCTTCTACTTAGACCAACTTCGAGGGGGACTTCGCTTTCCTATCCCTTCTTTCTTTGTAGATGTTGCCTCCTACTTTGCCATTTCTCTAAGTCAGTTGTTCCCCAACAGTTACCGATTGTTAGCGGGTTTCTACATAGTCCTATCCTTTCTTGGCTTTTCCCCGACTCCCGAACTCTTTCATTGCTTCTTTCAATTAAACCGAAAAGAGATCGGACTTTTTTATTTTTCTTCCCGAACAGGGATGGGTTTTCTTAAAAATTACCCCTCTTCCATAAAAAATTGGAAAAGATTTTTCTTTTTTGCTCGCCCACTCCAACCTTGGGACTGTCCCATGGAGTGGAAAGAAAACTTACCGAAGGGCAAGTCAATCAAGGGGCTACTTGAGGGAGAAACATATCTATCGGTTCGTCGTAAGCTTGGCGATCAGTGTTTTAACCTTGGGGAGCTGATTGACGACGGACTGCTGTACTTGTTCCAGCTTAGTCCTAAAGGTGTTTCGCTAAAAATGCCCCTCGGTGAGTATTTACCGAGCATCTTGCTTTGTTTGCATATTTTGTAATAACATGCTTGAATAATTGCTATGATGTTTCTCTCTTGCAGAAAACAAGATGCTGAAAGCCAAGATTGCTGCTAGCCTGAAGAAAATTGCCGCACCAGAGAAGGCTACCAAACCGACCACTGAAACAAATCCTCCCCCTTCTATTACACATGCTCCCCCCGAAGAGGTGATTGAAATACCGGAGACGGAGGCCTTGATTCCTCGATCACTGAAGAGGGCGGCCCCCGAGGGCCCAGGTTCTTCATCTAAACTTCCTCCTGCCAAGAAAACTCCCCCCCGAATCTCCCTTACCCACCGAGCTAATCCATCTCTTCAAACTCGGGCTACTTCTCAACCTGCTCCTGGTGGTTCTAGCTCTTCTCGCCCAACCTCCAGATACCACATACCTGATTGGATTTATCCCCCCAACGTCCCGATTCTGAGAAAACCGGACCCCAAAATTTCCCATTCTATTATTTGCAATTGGGCCAATTCTCCCGACCGCAAATACCTGGGAGGATTGGCCTTCAGCAATTTGATAAATGATTTTTCCACCCCCTCACTCAGGTACCTTATATCTATTTCCATCTGATAAACGTTTCGGTCTTCGGTATATTAACTTCGTTTATTTGCTTGCAGACCAATCTGATGGCTGGTGAGATTATGACTCGCTTCCAATCCATGCGATCCTCAGATGGGGAGAATCAGAAACATCTTAAACAGCTAGAAGGTATTGGTGAGGAGATGAAGAAATCCATAAAGTTACTGGAAGAGCGATACTCTGCTGCTGTTGTTACTCGGGATAAGGCAGTGGCAGCTCTCGAGGAAGCGCATGGTAAATTAGCCGACTTTGAGGAGGCTAACACCACTTTATCCGGGCAATTCAGGTCCGTGACTGAAGAGAATAAATCCCTCTTAGAACAACTTTCACAAGAGAGATCACTGCGAGCTGAAGAGAACAAAGCCCTTTCTGAACAGCTTGATCAGGAGAAACTATCTCGGGCTACTCAGATCGAGGAATCCTGGCTCATCAAAAAGGAAGAGTTTATGAAGGAGTATGGTGATATTCTGGGCGAACGCGCTGCTAAGTTCCTTAACTATGGCTTTGAAGCGTCTGTTCGTCAATTTAAAGCCGCTGGCTATCCTCCTGAAGGAACTTCAACAGATTTTATAAATGTTGATGAGGCCCTGAATACCGTTCCAGATGAATTCCTCCAGTTGTAAATTTAGGAATGTACTCTTTTTGTTTTAAAGTTGTAATCTTTGGACTATGATATTATGAGTTTCCCTGTCTTCTTACACTCTTGTGCAAACTAGTCTCTCCAACAAGCAAACTTTTTAGAACACATCTCAAAGTAATGAATATAACAGAACTCGGGGAAAAGACATCCCGAGCCAACGATTAAACCGAACATAAGCTCGCAAACCCGAGCACAATAACATGGTAATTTCAAGTTAAACGTTGACCAAACATCTCGATCCAACGATTAAACCGAACATAAGCTCGCAAACCCGAGCACAATAACATGGTAATTTCAAGTTAAACGTTGACCAAACATCTCGATCCAACGATTAAACCGAACATAAGCTCGCAAACCCGAGCACAATCACTTAGTCCCATTTTAGGTTCAAATACAGACCAAACTTCCCGATCCTGTATTTAACCTGCCAACAATGGACTATAACAACATAAGCTCGCTACCCCGAGCACAATCACTTAGTCCCATTTTAGGTTCAAATACAGACCAAACTTCCCGATCCTGTATTTAACCTGCCAACAATGGACTATAACAACATAAGCTCGCTACCCCGAGCACAATCACTTGGTGTTTTCAAGTTTAAACGTTGACCAAACATCCCGATCCAACGAGTAAACGATGGTATTTTCAAGTTTAAACGTTGACCAAACATCCCGATCCAACGAGTAAACGATGGTATTTTCAAGTTTAAACGTTGACCAAACATCCCGATCCAACGAGTAAACGATGGTATTTTCAAGTTTAAACGTTGATCAAACATCCCGATCCAACGATAAACCCGAACACTGCTCGCTACCCCGAGCACAATCACTTAGTCCCATTTTAGGTTCAAATACAGACCAAACTTCCCGATCCTGTATTTAACCTGCCAACAATGGACTATAACAACATAAGCTCGCTACCCCGAGCACAATCACTTAGTCCCATTTTAGGTTCAAATACAGACCAAACTTCCCGATCCTGTATTTAACCTGCCAACAATGGACTATAACAACATAAGCTCGCTACCCCGAGCACAATCACTTAGTCCCATTTTAGGTTCAAATACAGACCAAACTTCCCGATCCTGTATTTAACCTGCCAACAATGGACTATAACAACATAAGCTCGCTACCCCGAGCACAATCACTTGGTGTTTTCAAGTTTAAACGTTGACCAAACATCCCGATCCAACGAGTAAACGATGGTATTTTCAAGTTTAAACGTTGACCAAACATCCCGATCCAACGAGTAAACGATGGTATTTTCAAGTTTAAACGTTGACCAAACATCCCGATCCAACGAGTAAACGATGGTATTTTCAAGTTTAAACGTTGACCAAACATCCCGATCCAACGATTAACCCGAACATTGATCGATAACAGGAAATTTATTTATTTCAGAAATACATATGGGAATAGTAACGATAATTGAAAGATTACACAAAGTACTTTCTTAAATTATGAATGTTCCAAGGTCTCACCAGTTCCCGACCTTCGCGATCTTCCAGCCTGTAGGCTCCTCTTCCAATCACCCCTTTTATCTTATAAGGACCCTCCCATTTGGGGGCTAACTTCTTTACCTCCCCCGCGGGATTGACTCTTCGCAGCACCAGATCTCCCACTTGAAAAGCCCTCGGGCGAACCCTCCGATTGTAAGCATTGGTCACCCTTACTTTATACAATTCTACTTTAGCCAAGGCTTTCTCTCTCAATTCCATAACCCCGTCTAACTCTAACTTCCTTTTTTCTTCGTTCTGGTCGGGATCATAGCTCTGTACTCGAAGAGATTCAACTCCAATTTCTACTGGAATGAGGGCCTCAGATCCATATACTAAGCTATATGGAGTCTCTCCTGTAGATACCCGAGGAGTCGTTCTATAGGCCCATAAGACCCCGGGTAATTCATTTACCCACTCCCCTCGAGCCCCCTCTAATCTTGTTTTGATCCCGTGCAATAAAATTCGATTAATCACTTCCGCCTGCCCATTTGCTTGAGGATAAGCGACTGAAGTGAAGACTTGTTTAATTTTCATATCTTTGCACCATTCTTGTATTCTTCCTCCCTGGAATTGTCTTCCGTTATCGGAAATTATTCTTCGAGGTATTCCGAAGCGGCATACTACATTTCTCCATAAAAATCTGATGACTTCCTCCTCAGTTATTTTAGCCAATGGTTCGGCTTCTACCCACTTAGTGAAGTACTCGACGGCTACCAGGAGAAATTTTCTCTGCCCTGTAGCAGGAGGAAATGGCCCAACAATATCCATTCCCCATTGGTCAAAGGGGCAGGAAATGATGCTACTATTAAGAATTTCCGCAGGTACATGGGATAAATTTGCGTGCCTTTGGCAATTAATGCATTTCTTCACAACTTCTTCAGCATCTTCCCTCATCGTCGGCCAATAATACCCAGCTCGAATAGATTTCTGATATAACATGTTAGTTCCTATATGATTCCCGCAACATCCTTCATGAATCTCTTTTAATAAATGCTCCCCTTCTTCCTTCGAGGCACATTGTAAGAAAGGAATTGAGAATCCTTTCTTGAACAACTTGCCTTCTATCAACACAAATCGGTTCCCCATTCTTTTAACCTTAGCAGCTTCCTTTGGGTCAGAAGGCATAACCTTTGTTTTCAAGAAATTAATAAGATGCTCTCGCCAATCGGATATAATATATGGCTCCATACTCAGGATGCTATTGACGGATATATGAGAAATTAAGAGCTCTTGCACGAGCACATTCCTGTTCTTCCATTCGTGTACTGAACTAGCCAACTTTGCTAATTCATCAGCACGGGTATTCTCATCCCTTGGTATCTGCATCAATTCCACTTCTTGAAATTGAGCTATCATCGCCCGCACCTTTTCTACATACTTCCGAAGTTTTTCTTCTTTCACCTTATATATCCCCTTCACTTGATGAACGACTAGCATCGAGTCCATAAAAGCTTTTATCTTCATGGCTCCAGCGTCCAATGCTATTTGGAGACCTGAAATGATAGCTTCAAATTCAGCTTCATTGTTTGAGGATAAGAATCCAAACTGGACGGCAACCCTGACTTCCTCCCCTTCAGGACTAATGAGTATGACACCTGCTCCACTTCCCAATCGAGTAGATGATCCATCCACAAACAAACTCCACTCTTTTTCTTCCGAGGTATGGGTGACTTCTACCAGAAAATCTGACAGAGCTTGTGCTTTAATTGTAGTTCGGGGTTGATAAGTGACCTCAAACTCGCTCAGCTCTGTGGCCCATTTTACCATCCTCCCTGATATTTCGGATTTGGATAAAAGCCTACCCAAAGGAGTGTTTGTTACTACCACGATAGGGTGAGACAGGAAGTATGGCCTAAGTCTTCTCGCTGTGGTGACCAGAGCTAAGGCCAACTTTTCAATTTCCGGGTATCGCTGCTCGGCTCCTTGCAGGGCTCGGCTGACATAATATACAGGCTGCTGTTGTCCTGATTTTTCTCTGATTAGCACGGAACTAATGACTTCTTCTGCCACCGATAAATACACGAGAAGTGTTTCTTTGGGCTCAGGCTTATTTATTAATGGTAACTGAGCCAAATAATCCTTCAAATCCTCGAAGGCCTTTTGGCACTGGTCATTCCACTCGAACTTGACTCCCTGCCTTAATGCTTTGAAGAAAGGCAAGCTTCTATCGGCTGATCGGGATATAAATCGGCTCAATGCCGCTATTCTTCCTGCCAATCTCTGCACTTCATTCAATGTCCTCGGAGGATTCATTTCTCGTATGGCTTGGATTTTCTCCGGGTTAGCTTCAACACCTCTTTCTGTAACCATGTATCCTAGAAATTTGCCCCTACGAATACCGAAAGTACATTTTGCGGGATTCAATTTCATGCCAAATTTTCGTAAAGTGTTGAAAACTTCTTCCATATCTTTGACCAAGTCCTTGGCTTTTCGGCTTTTGATCAGGACATCATCCACATACACTTCCACGTTCCGACCAATTTGTTCTTTAAACATTTTATCCATCAACCTTTGATAGGTGGCCCCAGCATTTTTCAATCCAAAAGGCATTACTACATAACAAAAAGTTCCCCCTGCTGTTACAAAACTTACTTTTGATTGATCTTCCTGTGCCAAAGGGATCTGATGATATCCCTGATAGGCATCCATGAGACACAACAGCTCGTGTCCAGCAGTAGAATCTACAAGCTGATCGATCCTGGGCAAGGGATAACAATCCTTGGGACATGCCTTATTCACATCCCTAAAATCCACACACATTCTCCATTTATCACCAGCTTTAGGTACCAACACTACATTCGACAGCCATGTAGGGAAGCCGATCTCACGAATGTGGCCTGCTTTTAACAACTCTTCCACCTGCTTGGCAATGACAGCGTCTTTTTCTGGTCCAAAATGCCTTCTCTTTTGCCTTATTACTCGAACATTAGGGTCTACATTGAGGCGGTGTTCGGCAATCTCAGGCTTAACTCCCTTTAAATCAGATGTGCTCCATGCAAATACATCCACATGCTGATTCAAACAATTAATCACTTTTTCTCGTAATTCTGGATCAAGCTGGGATCCTACCCTAGTAACTCGAGTAGGGTGACCCAGTTCGATGTTGAGGAACTCCTCTTCGGGTGTTATTCGTTCTTCCTCGCCCCGTTTCCTCTTTTCATTTCCCCTTCGTTCTTTTCCTTCGTTATTCTGCTCTTTTTCTTGCTTTAACTCTTGCACATAACACTTCCGAGACGAGCTTTGATCACCCCTTACTTGCCCCACCTCCTCGCCTACTGGAAATTTCATGATAAAATGATAGGTGGAGGCAACGGCTTCAAAAGCAGCTAGGGCTGGTCTCCCCAATATTATATTATAAGAAGATGGTGCATCCACAATGAGGAAATTTATCATCTTTGTTTTGATCCTTGATGCTTCACCAATTGTAACTGGCAGAGACACTTGCCCTATCGGGTTTATGACTTCCCCTGCAAACCCGTGCAAGGACGTATTCACTTTCGATATAGGTAAGCTTCCTAAGTTCATTTGGCTTAACGTACCAAGAAAAAGTACATCCGCCGAGCTTCCTGTGTCCACGAAAATCCTCTGCACATTATAATTAGCCACTGTGGCAGAGATAACCAATGCATCATCATGAGGAAAATGAACTCCTTGCAGATCTGCGGGCCCAAAAGATATAGACGGACCCTCATGTGCTTGACTGGGGTCAACAGATAGCACTTGAAGCCTCCGGGCGTGATTCCTTCTTGCTCTGTTCGAATCTCCTCCCGACGTTCCTCCAGCTATCATGTGTATAGTTCCCCGATTAGGAATATTGTTCAAGGTTTCCTCTTCTCCCTCTACTCTTTCTCCTCGAGCTGACCAAGGGACTGGCTGCGGTGCTCCTCTTCCAGGATTTATATTAATTCTAGGAGTGAAATTATTGTCTTTGAACTCCTCGTTAAACCCTCGCCCTCCACCAGACTCGTTAGATCTTCCACCTCGAAACCCCTCTCCTCGATATCCTCTTCCTCGGAAGGACCCTCCTCGGATCATTGTTCCTCGGAAAGGTCCCCCCCTATGAGGTCCACCCCGTCCTCTCTTCGGCATACTCTGATTCATTGCTACTTCCCGATGGGGTCTCATCGGTAGAAATTGGTCAAAACTTCTCTTGACTGGCTCCACCGGTTTATTCTTTCTGTTTACCTCTTCCCCAGTTTTGCCATCTCTTCTTTGCTTCATCCTCTGGGCTTCTTCCAGGTTAATGTATTTAGAAGCTCTTCCCAACAATTCATCATAATCAGAAGGTGGCTTTTTTGCCAAAGATCGAAATAAGTCTCCTTCTTTTAATCCTTGAGTGAACGCGCTGATTAGTATTTCCGAGGTGACATGCGGAATGTCAAGACATGCATGACTAAATCTTTTCAGAAAATCTCGAAGAGATTCCTTCTCCGCTTGCTTAATCCCGAATAGACTAAGAGCTGTTCTTTTGCAACTCCGGCTGCTTGCAAACTGGTGCAAAAATAGAGAACTAAACTTCGGGAAGGAGTCTATGATTCTTGCTGGCAACTGATTAAATCATGCTTGTGCTGCTCCCGATAATGTGGTCAGGAAAACCCGACATTTCACTCCATCCGTAAGTTGATGAAGAAGCGAAGCGTTTTCAAATCGAGACAGATATTCTTCGGGATCTGTACCACCATCGTAATTTCCCACATTTAAAGCCCTGAAATTTGGGGGCAAAGGATCATCAACCACATGGGAGGCAAATGGAGTACTCCTCTGCGGAGGATACAGACGTCCTTCCATCCTATTACGCATCTGCTGCAGCTCATTTTTCAGCTCTTCCATTTGGCGATTTAAAGCTTTGTCAGCTTCTTCGTTCAAATGATTAGAAACAGGTCTAACTTCCTTAGGCTCTTTTTCAGGTTCTCTTTCAGGCTCTCTTTCAGGTTCCTGCCGAGAAGCGTCAAATGCTCCATGGGAATTCCCCCAACAGGAAATGACTGAGGAACATGTTGAGATGATCCTACATCTTCTGGCCCTTCTCCGGGTTCAGTGAACATGTATGGGTGAGAATTGGATCCGTTTCCCCTAGAAGCTTGCCCCCTGCCTTTACCTCTGGCCATCTTGCCCTTTGATTTATTTTTTGTTTAGAAAATTCGTCCTACTTCAACGCCTTAGATCAAATTTTCCCACAGACGGCGCCAATGATGTGATCCGTTATTTTACGTGTTTGGTAGAAATAAATGTGTACGAAAAATAAAAGGAATACACCAAGATTTTTTACGTGGAAAACCCTCAAATTGAGAGAAAAACCACGGGACCCAGTCCAGTATAAAGTTCCACTATAAATATTACTGATTTACAAGAGGATCTGGACACAAGAAAGTTATTCAATGACTTACACAACTAATGTTGTAGAAATTATAAAAAAGACCGAACAGACTCAAGCTTGCTCTCCTCGGAGTCTTTTGCCCAGAAAAATTCCAACCCTTTTATGAAGTTATTTGAGGGTATTTATAGGACTGCCCTTAGTAACTAACTCGCGGAAAATCAGCCATATGATGTCCTTTGATCGTGGCTTGATGGGAGCCAAGCGTGTCCGAGAAATCCGCTCCATTAAAGCACGTTCCATCTCCGCCGGTTAATCAGTTTTAGTTATGACCGGGTCTTCCGCTACTCTTTGACCAAAATCCCGAGGAGGGCAAAGGATGCTCGAGAATATGCTGATCAGTATCCTGGGTTCGACAAGCATCTCTTCGGTATAGCTTCTGCTCGGCAATTTTAGGGTTTGTGTCTTCATAAATGGATTTTACCCGAGAAATCAATATGTCATATGACATCAATATATATATATATATATATATATATATGGCAACTTCCACACTAAAAATAAAAAATTATATTGAAGTCGCCATCTGAGATGGCAACTTCAAAAAAAAAATTAATTTTATATTGAAGTCGCCATCTGAGATGGCGACTTCAATAAAAAAAAAATTTGTACTGAAGTCGTCATCTCAGATGACGACTTCGGTTATTTTGATAAATAAAATTTTTTTTAGGTTATTTTGTTAAATAAATTTTTTTTTTAGGTTACATTATTAAAAAACCCGATTTTTTTAGCTCCCCATACTCTAATTATTATTATATTATATATACTTGATATCATCTGATCTATAGAAAATTATTGACTCCCAAAATCCCCCAACCCCCATGAACCTCACACGTCTCCCCCCTCCCCCCGCCGAAATGCACTCCACCGACGCAGGCACCATGCCCGACAAGGGGTACATCCACCACAAAAACAAGCGGCGCAATTCCCGGTTTCGCTGCTGCGCCTGCCTTCTCATCTCCATCTTCCTCATCCTACTCACAATCCTACTTATCTGGGCCATCCTCAAGCCCAAAAAACCCCGTTTCACCCTCGAAGACGCCACCATTTTCACTCTCAACGTATCCGCCCCCAACATCATCTCCACTTCCGTCCAAGTAACCATCAATTCCCGAAACCCCAACTCCAGAGTCGGCATTTACTACGACAAGATGTCCGTGTATGCCACCTACAGCAACCAGCAGATCACCTTCTTCACAGTTATCCCGCCGGTCTACCAAGGCCACAAGGACGTCAACGTGTGGTCGCCGTTTGTCTACGGAAGCAACGTCCCCGTAGCGCCGTACAACGGAATCGCACTCTCCCAGGTTCAGAGTAACGGCACCCTCATCGAGATGACAATCAAAATCGACGGCCGCGTGAAATGGAAAGTCGGGTACTTTACATCGGGTCGGTATCATATCCATGTGACCTGCCCCGTGAGTATTCCGCTTGGAAACCGCAAAAACACGGGAATCGTTGTCGGTAATGGAGTTAAGTATCAGATTTCACAGCGCTGTAACGTTAGTGTTTGATGACGTGCAATTTATATAGTCATAAAGAAAAATATCTTTATAATATTTTTTTCTTAGTTTTTGGTGTTGTGCTTTATTTAAATGTACAAGAATAAAGTTTTTTAATCTGCCAAATTATAAATTTGTATGAATTAAAATTAAAAAAAATGTCTTACTGATTCGTAGTCATATTTTATTTGATTGGTTGAGCTGATTATATTATTGTGTGAATTTTTTTCTAAAACTTCTTTCGAAAAAAAAAATGAAATACACAAGTTAGAAGTTAAAATTGTAAAAACTGAATTGGATTATGAAAAATATATAATAGAATATTATAATAAAATTGAAATTTATCAAATTAAAAAATTTCCGTAGTTATGGAAATTTTCTTTATCTAGAACATCTTTCAAGTAAGAAAATGAAGTAATCAAATTAGTTAAAATTCTATAAAATGAATTGGATTACAAATATATATATTCGATTATTCGAACGATCAAAAATTAAAAAAATTATGTATATGGCATTAAATATTGTTACACCGACAAAAGAAATTAAAGAAAATACCGTAGTACTAACAAATAAATTAATTTTTTTGTTCTTTAAAATTCTAAAATATATTATTTAGCTAAAGCTTTATGCCATAATAAATTTTAATTTTTTTAGAGATGATGAAAAATTGAATTAAAAACAATGATAATCAATTAAATATTGTAAAAGTATATACTTAAGAGATCATATATTGAAGAATTATGACACTTGTTTTAATGTTTTGAATAATGAAAATATTTTATTTTAAATAGTATAAAACATACATTGCTTAGGTTTTTAGTTAATTATAATACAAGAGTTTAACTTATATTATATTTTCTAGTTTATTCACAAATTTTAACTGCTCTCTATAATAATTCCGACATGTCCTGATTTTTAAAATATTTTACGCTTAACGTTATTTTATGTTCACTTTGTTGCCTCGATTCGTTTTTTCAAAAAAAAATCATGTATTATGTTTTATAAAATAAAATATGACCTACAAAGTATGCGATTATTTTGAATTCATGCACATGTACATAATAAACACGTATCTTGAAATTAACTATTTATATATGCTTCTTATTTTTTGAACTTTCATTTTATGCATTTTTATAATTTCTTTTAACAAAAAACAAAGTCTGATGTTAAATATACTTAATGATATGTTGTCACAGAAGACAAATATGTCGAGAATTATTCCAAGGTAGGGGACTGCGCTGATCGACGAAGGTGGTGGGTTCCAATTTCACATGGCTACCTGCACATATTATTTATTTTATATTATTATGCATTTCTTTCATAGAGTTTTTGGCAACGAATCACTATTTATTTCCTTCAAAATATATAGTTTACATTCGTTTGATTTGAAAATAATCAGTTTATCCTTATGTCGTTTTCAAAAGAGATCGTTTACCCCATATGATTTGTCAATATGTGCAAAACATCACATCCAATATGTTATATTTTGTAAATCAGGTAAGATGCCTATTCTGAAAATCACTGGGGTAAACTGCATATTTTCAAACCACACTGGTATAAGCTGACTATTTACAAATAACATGGGTAAAACGTCTATTAACAATACCACAAGTGGTAAATTGCAACTTACTCTCCTTGATATTCTTGAAACACAGTTCACTCCTTTGTATATCATGTCTAATTCAATTATAAATATATCAGTCTTTCTTAGACGTTTTTAATCTATTTAGATTACATCGTATAATTTTTAAAATCATTTTAAAAGCTATTATTTATATAAAATAAAATTATTATGTTAAATATATATTGAAGGCAGGTTGTTATTAAAATGGTTCAGAAATTTTAGATGCAAAAATGATCAAATGATGATTCAAACGATATCCTCTCTCGATTACTTGCAATTTTATTACAGAAAATATTAGTCTATGTGTATAAGAGTCCTTTGTAAAAAATAAGACAACAATGTTAAATTTGAGATCTTCTAAGAATCTTTATTATTTGTAGGTGAAATACAACATTATCATACAAATATAATTATGATATAGAGTAGATTTGAGTTAAATGGTAATCTAACTTTTATATGATTAGAATGTGAACAATTAAAAATTTTATCATCTAGTTTGAATAATAACAGATGAACCACTATAGAATAATTATATTACGAATTTACTCCCTCTACTTTGTGAGGAACAAAGAAAAAATTTACAACCTACTCTCTTATGATTTAATATTAAAATATATGGTAAATAAGATAAACGTTATTTTTAAACTAGAAGGACCGAAACAACTACTATTATATCTTCTTGGATAGAATCTTGAGTATATTCATTAGTCAATGGGTAAGAGTGGAAGAGACCGAATTTTGTATTACCCAAAAGCAAATTTACACACAAAATAAAGACTCTTACTTTGAACTAAAACGACGTCGTTCTATTTACTCGGAATTAATCCCTACATTCCACCCTTGACCAGTTGACCAAACGTCGACCGCCTCGTGAGCTGGAGAAGCAGTGGGGGTGAGATACATAGGGGAAGCACAAGGAGTGGAAAACGGCGTCGCATTATCAATCTCCACGGCTACCGCCTCCAGCTCTACCGTCTCCTTCAAGCATGCCCTGAGTTTGTTGTTGTGATCAATCTTCTTCCCTTCTTTTTGTTCAACTGGCGAATCCAAACCCTCTGCTTCTTCTTCTTTAATGGTGAACAAAAATCTCGGCGGACCAAACGCATTTTGGATTTTCATCATATCCATGTCGACGGCTTCGATATCTGATTGCCGCTTCGAATCGAGATCGTTGGTGGGAGTTACGGAGTTGCGATCGAGGCGGGTGTTTGGTCTGAACCAGAAGTGGAACAGCTCCTTAGAGGACGCTAACGGGGACCAGAAACCGGTGTCTCTTCCGAAAACTCCTCCAACTGTGTTTGTTTTTCGCTGGAAGACACGGCAGCGCCATAAGAAGTAGAAGAGTTCGGCGAGGAGAAACACAAGCGAGACCACGAAGATGACAGCCAGGGCAGTGCCTATCTTGCTTAACCCGCCACCGCGACCCATTTTGTTAAGTCTGTCAATTTTAGTACTGATACTGCTTAACAAGATTTGAGGAAATAATTCTCCGGTGGCTTGTTGTAGGGTGAAGGGTAGTGTGCAACGGACTAATTTCAGTGTAGGTGGAGGCGAGTGACGTGACATGCAGCCGTTTAAATAACTTCAAATTTAATGCAAGCTTTCAAATTTATTGAGGAGACCGATGACTCGAGTAGGTCACCAAAGAATAACATAAGGTAAGTTTGGGAAGAATATTTGTATGGATATGGTTTGAGTTTTATTTATAAATGATTCAAAATGATTTGTTTAAAATGATTGATATTTTAGTTTATATATTTTATCTAAAAGATGTTATGTTTAAATATTAAGTTGATATAAAATGAAGGTCCAAACCAAGTGTACATAAGTATTATATGGTAAGGTGAGACCGATATTTGGGGTGTTGAGACTAGGGATGACAATGAGTCTGGTTTTTACTCGGACCCATATTAAACCTTCCTCGTCTAGGGCGGGTCTGGACCCGTTTTATCGGGTCTTGGGGCGGGCCTAGACCCGATCAACTGCCCACAGGACCTGGTCAACAGGTTTTTAAAGTTGGTCTGCGCGGGTCTATGTTTGGCAAAACCCGCCCCGACTCACCCCGCTATACATATTATCTATTTTTTTTAAAAAAACATTAATATTGAATAGACATTGCACTTCTTTGACTGAATCATTATCAAAATTACAGTATATCTGGTGTTTCTTTCGGTTTTCTTTTAACCCACAGCATTTATATCACTTTGTGATTATTTCGCTTGACATGGATGCTGGATGAATATATTAGGAATAATCACTTAGTTCAAAAGTATTTCATCAGCCCACAAGAATTTCATTAACCTACACAAAGAAAATTAAACTATAATATTTTGCTAATTTCAATTCTCTGATCTACTGCTCTTCCAACCAACCAAAGAAAAGCATGAATTTTAACAAATTTCAAAAAAATCAAGAAGAAACGGAATATATCCAAGATTTTAGTAAGTCGGTGCATGTGAATTACATGTACCGCTGAATCTATCGGTGCATGTGAATTACATGCACCAATAGACTCATATTGTATTTAACCAAAAATATAGTCATGAAACATCTCAAGTACACTTTAATTTTGATTTCACACTCAAAATCTACAAAAAAAAAATAAAAAAATCATTTCTCGTTGAATTTTTTTTGCCATTCAATTCCCCGAGCTACTGCTCCTTCCAACCAACCCAAGCAAAATATTTCCAAAATTTTAGTAAGTCGGTGCATGTAACTTACATGCACCTTTGACTCTATCGATGTATGTAAATTACATGCACCGATAGACTCATAATGTATTTAACCAAAAACATTTTGGCAAAACAGGTTTATACCTTCTTAGTCTTCAACTGCACAAGGATCTCGATGCCGTCATTGTATGTAGCGGGAAGGAAAATCTGTAGATGACAATGTTCAACTTTGAGTCATGACTAGTGTTGTACATTATCTGCTTAAGAAGATTTAGCACACGGTGCTCACAGAATACGATAGTATTATCCCAAGATACAACGACTATAAATCACAAGTTTCACAACCACAAATGTTGCAAACTCACTTCTTCAAGAACGAGATATGAATGTGATGCAAAATGAACTTGATCTAGCATTTTCTCTGAATAATTGTGTTGAGTCCATGCACAATTGTATGTTAAAATGAGTAGGGATATGTTATATTTATACTTGGCCAAAGGACACCACAAAATACACAATTTGGAGGTGTTTAATCACCCGAATGCGAAGAGACACACCCGTTCATGAAAAAACCACCGACTTTCTTTTCCGGGCAGAATGTCGGCCGCTCGAATGCCCAGCCCACTGCCCAAAATTTTGGGCAGCGTTCGGGCGCCGGATTAAGTTTTTTCTCATCCGTTTGCCCGTTTTGTTCTTTATCGAGTATTCGACTTTTTCTTGTGTCCATCTTGTTTAATTTCAATTCATTAAGTCTCAAAATTTCCAACAAAACATAGACATAAAACATCTCAAATACAGTTTAATTTTGAGTTCCACGTTCAAAATATACAAAAGAAATCATTTCTCATTGAAGAATTTTTTGCCAATTTCAATTCACCGAGCTACTGCTCCAACCAACCAACCCAAACAGGATATTACCGAGATTTTAATAAGTCGGTGCATGTAAATTACATGCACTGATAGACTAATACAACCAAAAATATAGTCATGAGACATCTCAAAACACTATAATTTTGAATTTTACATTCAAAACCTATATAAAAAATCATTTCTCATTGAAATATTGTAACCAATTTCAATTCCCCGAGTTACTGCTCCTCCTACAAACCCAAGCAGGATATTTTCAAGATTTTAGTAAGTCGGTGCATGTGAAGTACATGCATCGCTGAGCATATCGGTACATGTAAATTACATGAACCGATAGACTATATTTAACCAAAAATATAGTCATGAGACATCTCAAATACACCATAATTTTGAATTTTACATTCAAAATCTATATATAAAAAAAGCATTTCTCATTGAAATTTTTTAGCAATTTTAATTCCCCTAGCTACTACTCCTCCAAACCAATCCAAATAGAATATTTCCAAAATTTTAGTAAGTCGATGAATTTGAAATACATGCACCACTGAGTCTATCGATGCATGTAAATTACATGCACTGATAGACTTATACAATATTTATCCAAAAACATATTGATGGATATCTCAAATACATTTTAGTTTTGAGTTTCACATTCAAAATCCATAAAAAAAAAAATCATTTCTCATTGAAGAATTTTTTTTGCCAATTTCAATTCCACGAGCTACTGCTCCTCCCACCAACCAAAGACAGATATTTCAAAGATTTTTAGTAAGTTGGTGCATGTAAATTACATGAACAGCTGAGTCTATCTGTGCATGTAAATTAAATGCACCGCTGAGACTCATATTGTATTTAACAAAAACATAGTCATGGAACATATCAAATACAATATACTTTTGAGTTTTACATTCAAAAGCTATAAAAAAAGCATTTCTCATTGAAGAATTTTTTGTCAATTTCAATTCTTCGAGCTACTGCTCCTCCCAACCAACCCAAGCAGAATATTTTCAAGATTTTAGTAAGTTGGTGCATGCGAATTAGATGAACAGATGAGTCCTCGATAGACTTATACTGTATTTAACCAAAAACATAGTCGCGGAATATTTCAAATATATTGTAGTTTATCTCCATAATTAATGTGCCACCCAATACTTCTTTTTTGTTAATATTATAAAGTATTTTCTTGTTCAACTTTCTCCGTGTGTTTATATTTAAAATCATAATATTTTACACTCCAAATTTATCTAAAACAACACTTAAACAATGGTTTTAAGTTAAGAAATATTTTTGACAACATATAATATGCACAAGAATTAAAATAACAATTCAATGATAATTGTAGCAAAAAATCCACAAAAAAGCAAAAAAAGGTCCAAAATCATTCCATGGGGAAGAAGGGAAACATATTAGTGAATGTAATGAAATATATTCTGGTTCATTTGCATTACTTAGTGCACGCAACAAATTATGAAGAAAGAAGTTCCAAAATTTCATGGTTACGGGGATTTCATGAAGCGTAGAGTGGAGATAGGGTCGTAGGGCTGTCAATGGAGGAATTTGCTGAAAATTTCTGAGATCATGGATCAATTTGAGCGACAATTTGTGAATTTATTTGAATTTCATAAGAGATATGATAATGGGCAGGGTCCAGCGTAGGAACAAAGAAGAAGACTATTTTGGTCATTTTGACCGAAATTGAACTTACATGAAAGAAGTTATTTTTGGTAGGCTGGATTGAAAAAACTTTAACCTAGTAGTACTGATCCGAAATTTTCCCATATATATACATGTAGTTGGATAATTTGTGCTTGTTACATATGCCCTCCATTTAGTTGGATATTTGCAAGCCCAAAGGCCAAGTAAAGCCCATGAAACTCCAGAAACAAAACGGATCAATGAAGTATAGCTCTCACTTTGATGGGCCAATAAGTCATATATATCTCACTCTCGTCTCTCTTTTCTAGCCGTATCTATCTATCTCTCTCTATCTTTTAATACTAGTGGAAGTAGGGTTGGGCGCTGGGTTAGGTACCGATAATTTTTAGGTAGTATCAGATATCCGAAAATGCTATCCAAAATTGAATATATATATTTTTAAAAAATATAAAATATAATTTTCAATAATATAATACAAAATTAATTTACATATATTTAAAAGAATAAATTATAAATATAAGTCGAATACCTGAACCCGATTGGGTAGTGTTTTAAAAATCCAAAAAGTTTACCGGAACCCAAAGTTTTTTATAATACCCAATCCGATCGGGTCGGATGCCCTATACCCGTTTTAAAATGTTCACCCCTAATTAGAAGGACAATTATCGTTTGGTCAAAAAAATTATAAATATTTTATAATATAATATAGTATGAAGTTTAAATATTGTGATTCGGGTACACAATATGATATCATTAATTATATCAAATTTATAGCTATAAAAATATTGGATGTTACGAATTAAAATTTCGAAAAGGTTATACAAATTTCCCAGTCTTGCATCTCATTGCTTTTTATTTAGGAATTGTTTTGACAAAACATACTTAATTAATATTTCTAAACATATTTAAAAAACTTCTCGGTGATTTTGATTTCACTCTTTCCTTTATTTACGATTTTACCAGCCACCGTTATCTCTTCTCGGCTTTCCGCAACTTTCATCACTCTACTCCATCGTTCCCCTCTTCTGAATACGAAAGTTTGCTCCTCCACTTCTCGGTGTTCCACCCGATGCTTGGCTCTTCTCACGTAAACTTCTCTCTGCTGCCATAATCACAAACTCCTCCCTCCTCTTCTTTCTTCTCGGCTTTCCGCAACTTTCATCACTCTCCTCCATCGTTCCCCTTTTCTGAATACAAAAGTTTGCTCCTCCACTTCTCGGTGTTCCATCCGATGCTTGGCGCTTCTCTCGTAAACTTCTCTCTGCTGCCGTCGATTTGTGCTCTATTTGTTGATTGTTGAACAAGGTATATTTGGGTTTTCTTCTTCTTCCTCAAAGATTCAATTGCTTTAAGCTTCATTTTCTTGTGTTTGTTATTTCAATTGATTTTCAAGCTTTCGGAAAACAGTAGCGATTTTGTATGAAGAATTTGAGTTTGACGTGGGCTTTTGATATTATTGAGTTTTTGATGGGCAAACTCTCTTACGAGCATGCTCAGGAAATCATTGACGGACAGTTGATGTTCGGGATTCTTGTCACATAGGAAATCATCGGCCTGAATTGTATGTACACTTTGAATGGTGTGATGTAATTAAATCTGTAAATTTCCTCAACTATCTTTCAAATATGCTGAAGGAAAATAGGTTTAAGGGTGGGGCTCTATCGCTGGAAAGCCCAAAAATAGTTTTCTTATTCGATGAAGAAGGCATATGTTATGAAACTGTGCCCTCAGAGAGAAAGAAGTCAAATTTTCTTGTGCAAGAGTTTTTGCTGTTGGCCAATTCGACAGCTGCAAATGTGATAACTAGAGCTTATCTATCTTGTGCTTTACTCATAAGGTTTCTGGAACCTAACTCACGGAAACTTCGAGATTTTGAATCCTTTTGTAACAAACATGGTTTCTCATAGAATATTTCATCATCTGCGCACCTTCATCGTTCATTGGAGCACCCTTTCTTGTTTGATATATTAATGTCTTATGCGGCAAGACAGATGCAGTTAGCTGAGTACTTTTGTGCTGGAGATTCGAAGGATACTGATAGTGATTGGGGTCACTATGCTCTGGCTGTTCCATGCTACACTCATTTCACTTCTCCCTACCGTCGGTTTCCTGATATTTTGGTACATCGTAAGTTGGCTGCAATTCTAGAGGCTGAGAGCATTTATTTTGAGGGTAAAAGAACGTTTGAAGACCTAACTGTAAATGAAGTGTTAAGCCGATGCTTTACTGGTGCTTCAACAAAGATTTAGTGAAATCTGTTAAAGCTCAAGAGTCTCTATCCATTTCAGCGTCAAAGTTTAAACTTTCGCTTGCTGAAACTCCTACTGATCTGGCTGCTCATTTCAACGAGAAGAAGCTGGTTGCTAGACATGTAAAGGATGCAACCAATAGGCTCTACATGTGGTTTCTTTTGAAAGGCCTGTGTAGTGAGCCATACTTCTGCGGTCTTCTTTCTTTCTTGCTTGTTCAAGATGTTAGGTGTGTACTACATTTTAAGTATCGAATTTTCAAAAGTGGCATTTAAACTTATCCTCACTTTTGTACAATCTCTTGATTGTCTTGTAACGTTATGTTCTACTGAATTTCTGCTATGCTTATTAATCAGTCATAATGTCCTCTTTTGGAGGCTGATTCTGTAAATTGGATTGGAATGTATTGCCCAGATGATTTAGCTATCTAACTTTTGGGCCAAAACTTTTTATCATTATATATTTGCATATTTACTGTTTTTTTTTCTGCACTGCAAGTGCTATCTTTTTAGCTCCGTATTTTGTCCTGCATTTTAAGCATAACGATTGGAACTTTCCCTTTCTGCAGATATTATATTCGGAGGCTAGAGTTTGGTTCTTGGACCAAGGTTTATGTCTATATATATTTCCAAATTATCCGTAAGTGTTTGTTCTTGGCTTTGCCCCCTCCGTGATTATCAATTTTATATACAACAGGAGCATGCATTTTTTGCGCACCAACAATTTTCATGTAGATTGAGCGCCGCATATATTATGATGAAACCAAAGGTCTGACAGTGGAATGGCTGGAATCAACCTGAACCTTGGTGCTCAATCATTCCATGCATAAACGCTCAAACAGAAAAACTAGCCCAGGTAAGTGCAAGGTGCTTGAAGAAGTTGCTTTTCTCATAAATCCAATTGATTTGAAGCTACGCTTGTTTCCCGGGAAATTGTGGGGGAGAGCATGAAGACTCTCATAGAGATGACTTAATCAGTCATGAACCTGCTATTTTTCCTCTCACTGTTAATCTCCAATAAAAAATCCCTCTGCATGTTGTGGGTGGGGACAATGGGCCCATTGATATTGTGGCTAGGCTGTATATTAGTTCATATTTCCAATAATAATTACGTTACTCTAAATGTCATGGACAGTAGAAAATGGTACTACTGCATCCATGGTTGGATGAAGTTTTGGGACATTGAGAATTGAAATGTTGCCTATGTTGGTATGGTAATTTCATTAAAGAAGGTTGGTACAAATGGAGGGTGTGTCGCCAAATCTGATGAGTTGTGGTTATGTTTTGTTATAGCTGCTTTGTTCGCATGAATGTAGGGTCTATTTTGTTTTGCTCATCCTGTTTAACTTCAGTCTGCAATTCAGCTCTGATGTGGTTATTCTTGTGTGGACCGGGTAACTGCAAACATCAACATACATAAAGACATATACATACATATAGATACATATTCATATATGTTGGTGCATGGCAGGACCGGGTGCGTAGAAGAATTTTCCGCTCCTTTTACAACATCTAGCGCTTCGTGCCAAGAATATTTTAACTATCTTGATTGATTACTGGGGTATAAAGACTTGACATGAACATATTTTCTTGAAAGTGTACATTCTCTTTTCGGATTGTGAATTAGTTGCTGACTGAGACCTCGTTTACTAATGCACCTCTCACTTTCTTGAACTTCTTGCTTCTTTTTTCTTTTTTTTTTTCCTTTTTTACTCTACAACTTGGGCTTTTGGGTTACTGCTTGGTTGAAACATGCTCTTGTCATGTCAGTAATTTGATATCAAAAAAATGTTATCTTTGAATAAGTATAATTCGTCTCTAAAGATTAGGATAAGTTGTTTTAAATGAGTATGTTGTTTTGGTACATGATTTGATGTTCATGTTGATTGTTTGTTACGTTTGTGTAGGGTTGTTTAACGGGCAGGGTAAGCAAAATCGGACCGATTAGCCCGGTTCGAAACCGGTACCGGGCTAACCTGTTCCGAACCGGTCCGAAACCGGTAAGATATCGGTCCGGATCGGTTCTTGTGTTTGTTATTTCAATTGATTTTCAAGCTTTGGGAAAACATTAGCGATTTTGTATGAAGAATTTGAGTTTGACGTGGGCTTTTGATATTATTGAGTTTTTGATGGTCGACTAGGCAGTACGAGTTTGGTTGACTTTGTGACTGGATCTAATATACTGAGGTGTGAGAACTCGAAGCCTGTAGTTGGTTCAGTCCTACATGATTTATTCTAGAATAAAATATGGAATCGGTCATTGTCATTAGAGTTTTAATGGTGTTACTAAGATGGTTTTGGTGGTTCGCTTGGAACAAAGGCAAAAAAAACAGCTAGAATTGGGTTTCTTCAGGGAATAGTAGATAGCCTTGGAATATATGGTGAAAATGATCCAAACAAAATTGGTCAGCAGATAATACTGCCTTCATCATTTATAGGAGGTCCTAGAAACATGCATAAAAGATATTTAGATGCAATGAGTTTAGTTCAAAAGTATGAGAAACCAGATATTTTCCTAACAATGACTTGCAATCCTAATTGGCTTGAAATAACTTCTAAACTATTTGACATAGGACAGTAACAAATCATCAGTATATATAACTGTTAGTTTATGTTGTTTCCCCATGTTTATAATGCAAATGATACTTTCTACTTCCATCTTCACGGTAAATTTTATTGTGCAGTGTTGAAGTAAGGGGATTTAGGCTAAATATGTACTTATGCTTTTGTCACACCTTTCAGGCCAAGGTAGTCAAGTTATGGATTGGCGTACACTTGTGAAGATTGCCATTGGTTCAGCTCGACGAATTGCCTACCTTCATGAAGACTGTAAGCTATTTATCCTCGATTTTACCATTTCAACTTCAAATCTATCGGAATTTGACTTCACATTTGATTTGATTTGGCTGCCTTCGTCGTGACAAGAAATACTCTAATCTTGAATAATTGTATTTGGAATATAAGATATGGACTTCATGGGATGTTATATCTAATTCTAATTTAATTATAGTGACTAATTACTCATGGCTTTTGATTTTTATGTATTAAGGATATATATTGGGATGTTTATGGTTATTTTCCCCGGATATTCCAATTAATGGGGAGACTCTGCCCAATTTTTTTTTAAAAAAAACGACATAATCAAAATTATAATCTTATGTAGCACGTAGGAAAGTCACAAATCATCAGTATATATAATTGTTTGCACGTCTTCTATACAAATATATATTGCTTGCTTTTAATATTTACATATATTTTCTGCTACATTGTAGATGAATTTTTCATATAATACAAAATTAATTTCATCATTTATTTTTTCCTGCTATTGTTCATAAATCAAAATCATAGAATTAACTAATATAATTGCATTTATATAATATAAGTACTTATTTTAGCCGAGAGTTACACGTCGTGCAGTTCACGACGGGCATCAACTAGTTCTAAAATATAAGGCGAAATGGTGCCCCTGTAGATCAATTGTTTAATAAATTAACAATTTAGGTGTGAATCATGTCATGTGTTCCCACCATGCAACTTCTTGTGTATATATATATATATATATTACCGAAAAAACTTATAATATCACGATGGCTCGTAGCCCATCTGACACCATCGCAACTGCAACCAAGAGTCTCGTATTCGAGTTTTCGTCCGCACCCTAATAGTTGTAATAGTTGCTAAAAAAACCATTTAAAGGCACAAAATGTTGTGTGGATTAAAGTTGTCTTTTTAATTATAATCCACGAGGTGCACAAAAAGGGGATAACTTTGTGTTAAAAGGGCTGTCCACTTTCTACACTTGTTGCAAATTTTTATGAGTAATGATGGAGTATCTTCTTTCCTACTTTTGAGGGGAAATTAGATTCCACATGTCTTCACATTTATTAATTATTAATTAATTAGATATGGAATTATTCTTTCATTCTTCGATAGGTTCGAATAATCAAGTTTCCATCTTCTAATATTCTACAAGCTAATTAGTTAAGTCACAAATTCAAGTTTAGAATGAAAAAAATATACATATGAATCCATAATTAAATGTTAATGTTCCCCACCATTTAAGGTTGATTTGCTCACTTAGCGAGCTTAAAGTACTTCTTATTCAATAAAACAAGGTCTAACCAAATATGGTATCATATAAATTATTTTTTTGAAAAAAAATGATCTGAAGACTACTTTTCTATTGGAAAATGGAACGACTAATTATTTATTATCATATAAAATCAAATGATATATAATTCAATAAATAATATTTCATCATTATGTTAACCTAAACCAAGCCTAACTTTTATATTATACTAATAAAAAAGAATTGGCTTGATGAAGTAGTGTCTCTTCCTCACTCGAAATTACTATTAGTCCACCATCTTTTTTTGGCAATATATGTTGTTGATACAAATACTATGTAAGTCTAAAACACAAATTAAAGGTATTTTGTTTTAAAAATAATCTAAAAACATTAAATTATATATAAACTTTTAAGATTTGCCAAATCCTTAATAAATTAAACTAGCTAGTGGAGAACCAACAGTTTAACCATATACTGGAGTGAATAAATTACTAATTTTTAGACAGATTATTGTACTATCATTTAGTGAGTGTATATGGTCTGGAGGTCACGGATACGAGTCGCGGGTGTAAAGAAAATGTTGTGTACATTAGACCTAATATGACCCAACCCCTTCCAGACTCTGCGCACAGCGGGAGCTTCGTGTACCGTATTTGCTCTTTTTCTCTCTACATATATTATTATTAGTATCATTCTTTTAATTCTCAAGTTCTGACTTCGCCCTAAAACAAAGATAAATTTAGTTGGCTCTTATGGCTTAATTAATTTATAAGCGCATGTAAGAGGGAAAAGAATGTTATACAAACGTGTATACCTGTTTCACCTTTGAAATATGCATTAATCCCCTAATATGCGAAATAACCACTTTTTTCCTAAAGCCAAACATCGACAAATTCCCTACTTATTCTTACATGTTATTTAAATTCAACAATGTAATAATCTTTTGGAGATTCTAAAGTAATACTCATCTTTTAAGGTTTAAAGATTAAAGATAGATTCTTTATTCATGTTTTCCCACAACATCTTTTTTTAAAAAAAACCCGTTTTTCAATTGAATTCGAAGTAGTGTTGTTCAACTTTATAATGCTTTTTTCTAGAGATAAAGAATGTCGAGTTTCGAAAATCAAAGGAAAAAAAGTGATTCTTTTGCGAAAACATATCACAAGGAAGCATAAAAAGTAGTGCTTTCTTTTGTTCTTTCTAAGGGACGATTTTTGTTTTAATATTTAATATTTAAATTTATCTTATTATGATTCCGTTGATTTAATTTATTTTCCCCTCCTAAAGATTAAAAGTAACTTCTTCTTCCACAACGGATATCATAGACATGATCTTTTTGATGCTACGCCAACAGCCAGTGCCCTAGTTAATACATCAATCCTTGATCTGGATCTACTCCTAAGAGCATCATCAAACTAACATATATGTATCCTTGGATTTTCAATCGTTAAATACTATTTTATTTTTCTTGGAGGAGTAATTCATTAATTTTTATTTTTTCCGGCGATAATTAAACAATTGTGTCTCTATCTCCGACATGTTGGATAGAGAGACACATGTCATCTCAGGTTTATCTCCGACATGCTCCGTCATCCTATACCCAAACGTATAGTATGGCGACGCTAGTCACCATCTGAAAGCTACAATATGATATCCTCAATGAAACCATCTTTGGGGCACTTGACGTTCCTGACAAATCTCCATCGCTCTCCATCTACTCGTCCTTAAGTAGAGGTGTATAAGAAGGGAATTGCCCCAAACATTTTCCTGTTTTCTCCACTTGACAAATTGACAATCCTAATCCAACAAGGAGATTATTAATACACGATGCTTAATACATTTTTTGTAAAGAGGAAATTCAACAAGTAACTTTTAGTTTTTGGTCCTGATAGAATACACTTCTAGTTGAAACTTACAATAATTTGCGATCCAAATGACCTTCCCTTCCCCACCTCGTAAAAAATTAAAGAGAAAGCAACTTATTTTCACCTTTAATTTACTTTTTATTTTACTTATTTTTTGTTTTATTTACTTTCTTCTAAACTAGCTACCCTTTTTGCTTCCGATTGCTTCCAAAAAAAAAAAAAAGGAAGTTAAAGATCACTTACTGGATTAGGTGACCAAATCTAAACTCCAAAATAATACTCATTTTGTGGTTCATGAGTGATATCACCAAAAATCACGATGACCTGATGGGGGTTTCATATCTCTCAAGATAACGCCGGTGGTGGAAGTGGGTAGCCTCTGCGATGACCTGAAAGCACGAAGCATTTGTGAGAAGGGCGGAAAGTTATTCCTGCGTATCCACTCCGACGGTCAAGTCATGCGAGAAATAAGAGAGATATATGCTGTAAAATAAGCGATATATGTTATATTCTAAAGTGACAATCAAACATGATATTTATAGGCAAATAGTTACCATACATGTGAGATTTTTTCCATGTTTATCTATAGAGGTATGATAAGATCTCCTGGTATTCACAATCTTTGATAAGGATGATCAAATCCCAAAGATCTCGGCTCAATCGAATCCATGAGATCTCATTCCCATGGATAGGAGAATAAGTTTCTAGGATATAAGCTTATTTGACGTGATAATTGTACACCGGGGGACTCGACTATTAGGTGATGCGCATCGGGTGTTCGAAAGGTTGGGAGCTCGGCCAGTCATGTTAGGGCCGCTTGCTATAGCGACATCATGTCGGTCAGATGATCGGCACCCTAGTTCAGCTCGGCGGTGTACACAGCAGTAGGTTAGCTCCTAATGGCAGGTTGGCAAGTCGGCTTAGCTCAGCACCATTATGAGGTTGGTGGACATCTTACTCCAGAGAGGTATTAATTAGTATTCGTATTAGCAATTTCGAAGCACATGAAAATAAAATAAAATGTGATTTCAGATATGCTTTATCGTACATCTATATCTATAATATACAATACTATATTATTAAGGTTGAAAGACTTGGAGTAACTAATTTTGGTGTCAGGCTCTAATTTTTGACGAATCAAAAATAACCCTATCACATTACAAAACTAATCAATTTTATTTGATAAAAAATATAATAATATATTTTAGTAAATTTGTAATTCACCTATAAGATATGTATTACTCCTGCAATTTTATAATTTACTGGTAAATCTTTTGGTATTTTCATATAATTAATTGAAAAAAATTTGACGATCTATAAAGTTCTGTTGAAGCCAAAAGTTCTAATCCATGTAGCATTTAGGTCCAGATGTTTTTCAATTTCTTTGGATTTGCTTATTTAATGCACCTTTAAATTCGTCTTTCAAGAGTCTCATTCCCATTAATTGTACTAATTTGCAATTTATGTTAAGCCGATACGTGATATTAACTCTGATACAATTTTATTTTAGGATCGAATGATTGTTGCTTCTCTATTTCAGATACACTCGCCACACAAAAAAAAAAAAAATAGAGAAGTAATCTAAATGCATAAACACTTCATAAAATATGGAATTTTTCTTCAGAGTTTTTTTTTGTACAAGAAAATTCAAGTGTTAGTGTTCAGTGTTCACTTACACAATTTTCCGATATCTTGAACTCAACTCGCCTATCCACACTTGTAAGAATCCTTAACTCATCGATCAACTGATCATCATCGTCAACCCTTTGATCAAAATCATCAAATGAAATATTCAAATCCAATGAAACACGGCCACTAATCTGATCCTCTTCCATTTTCTGCTTTGAAGGAAAGCAAACCCTTGACCTAGAGCTGAACTTGTCACAGCTCAACACAACAATGGCGTCACAGAGACTAACTTCTTCACCTTTGCCATTGCTTATTCTTCCACTTTCAATAGCCCTTTTCACTTCCTTTTGCGAGCAATAATCCGCTTCCTCCAAATCTTCGATCAAGAAAACACGGTGTGGATTTGCAGACACTGCTTGAGCAAATCTCTCGATGTAGCTGCTGCAACTTTGTTCGTCTCTCCCTCTTTTGTTTCGATAATCGACATCTGTTGAATCTGCTATTGTTAATGAAATGAAGCTGCTGATCCCTATTGATACAAATTTTGAATAAGATCCAAACACGATTCTAGCTAATTCCTTGGATATTTTTTCTTTTGCCGCTGCATCATGGCCTAGAAAGAACAGCCACGTTTCTTCTTTAACATTACTTTTGCTGTTTATTGGGCTGTGTTTTCTTCTTAACATTCCAGACCGGCATTGTATTACAGTTCCGGCGATTTCAGGAATGATTTCTCTATGCCATGGGACCTTTTCCTCCAGTGCATTGCATATGACATTCAAATTTTCAGCGTTGAATTCTTTGAACTTTTGCACGTACTCCATATCTATGGTGTCGCTAGAGGAAGCTGAGTTAAGGGTTGAACTAGGAATTGATGAAAATATACGTCTCAAGTTTCCAGTCTCCGGTGAGTGTTCAGGGTTCGAAGAGCTGTGCTCAGGCAATATCGCGAAACTTTGGCTTCTGACTTGATACAAAATAGGGTTCTGTTGATCAAATGAAAAGCAAGAAGTAGGTGGAGAAAACGATGAAGAGAAGATTGTTAAGGTTCTTTCGGGTGATTTAGGATATTTTTGTGATGAACTGTCAAATGAGTTCCATTTCTTGTAAAATTCTCTACTTGAATCACATTTCTGAAAGTCATCAAAGCATGGTAAAAAAGGAATCACATTAGTTTTGAAGATGAAACGATGAAAAAAATGTCGTATGTTCCTAAAATAAGCAACAATGCAACATTACCAAAAAGTGAATATTTGAACAAAAACTAAGACCTGAGCTGACTAATTAAATTTTCGTAAAAACCAAGGGGAGCTACTCTTGGCTAGAGTGGGTTCCAAACATGCAATTTTTCAGGAGGAAAAAGTTTTTACGAATAATTTTTAGAAATTTTATTTTTTAGCCCAACTCCTTAAATCGTCGGTGGTCGTCGTAGACCTCTAGTCCTAACTAATCCGGTCAGCCTCATTTAATATTGATTCCTGGCTCAGCCATAAATTTTTTGAGACATGGTACAGGAAAAGTAAAGACTATATCCGGCTAAAAAGATGTACCAAAGATTTTATTTTAAAAGTAATGGTAAGGTAAGTAAGATAAATACATGATCATTGTTACTAAGTCTTTTGCATTCATTTTTGAGCCAAGGAGGTAGTCTTGATAATGCGGAGACGTCAGATTGCACCTTTCCAGTTTTGGCTTCGAATTTTGTTGTACAATCTGGGCTGCAACTCAGATTTTCTTCGCCATTCATGAGCAGAAGCTTACATGATTCATTTTCCCCTCTTCCATGTCCAACATCTATTTGTTCATCACTGATTAAACACAAAAAACCATTATCCAAGATTCCGAAAAGTGCCAAAAAGAGAGATGCATGATGGTAGTTCTTTAAATTATTTGATTGTGAAAGTGGTCATGAATCTACCAAGAAAACATGCAAATTAAGAAATAATTATTACTTTTATACCTCTCAGAAAGTAGACTCAAGCATAAACTGTTGTCAGGAATTGTAACAGGATGTAGACCCCAAATATTTTCAAGTGAATTCGAGCCATTTCTACACTTCATATAAGTCTGAAATGAACCAATTCCCATTAACCAAAACCTTCCATTTATATCTCCAATTGAGCAAACTAATCTCCGAATCTCCATTATCGTGTGCTCCAAAGAGCAGTAGTAGCTTCTTTGTTGCTCCAAGTTGACCCTATAATCACTGATCCACTTGAGGTCTCCTAAGTATAAAACAACTCCTTTTGTAGCATGACTCTTCAAAAGACAAGTTAATTCTCCCATTTTCTGCTCAATTTCTTCTCTTTGAAGATTACAGAAAGAATAAAATGGTGGGAGAGTTATAAGTTTTGCTTCTCGCAAAGCCTCAGGCAGTTCACCTTTATCAAACTTATGTATCAGTCCTTTAACAGTATTTTCTATGTTAGAAATGGACTCTCCTACTATGACAAAACTCTTTCTTTTTTTGTTCGTTAGTAGTGCTTCGATTATCATATTCAAGTCTTCGTTTCGGATTGATTCTGATGTTTTTTCTTCGTCTTGGCTTGACGGAGGAGATGCAGGATGAAGGGTTAAAAGGGTATTTTCTTTCGACTTGTTAATGGTGGAACGAGGGGAAGTAGAAGATGAATTTTGAGACAGAAACTCCAAAGAAACAGATTTTTCGACATTGGTTTTCACCTGATTACTCGAAAAACCAGCTTCCCTCATCACTCTACTGACACTTGGATCATCCAAGATAGAGATAATCAGCTGCTCGAGCTCGATTTTCACTGTTAGAACAGGCTGCTGCTGATTTTCAATGGATCCACGCCGCTGGTGGGCTTGTGCCCGCTTGAACGCCGCCACAAGCGCATTAGAAATCGAGTGATGATAGCCTAACTTGGGGTCATTCCCGATTTAATCACTCTCTATTTATATGACCCGAAAACGCTAAAAAAAAACTAAGTTATATTGAAGAATTAAACGCCAATCATTAAAAGCTATTGCCTATAGAAAAAAATAATTCTAGAAACAATACAGATAACACCAAGAATGTTTATTCCTTGGGGACTCAGCGTGAAGATCTGATAAGACATGATAGGACCCTTGTTTCTGCAGTATTTTCTATGTTATATTCTAACTCCTACTTAGGGGTGGGCATTCGGGTCGGGTTTTTGGGTACCCGACCCGACCCGATCGGATATTCCCGAAATTGTTCAATAAAATGGGAAATTTTGGATTTCGGTAATGTACCCGATACCCGACCCAAAAATTTCGGGTACCCGATAGATTCGGTCGGGTATCGGGTATGTTCTGGAGGTACCCGCAAATTCGGGTACCCGAACCAAACTTCCCGAATCCCAAAAAACCCGACCCGATCCCAGCCCTACTCTTGCTCGTCGTGCACACGAAATGTCACAAGTTTTATTCCATTTATTGGAGTATGAAGGGTTTTTATCGGAATTAGAATATTTAAATGTGGATTCCTATATGGATAAGAGAAGAATACTCAACATTGATTACATATAAAATAATAATAATAATAATGATAATCATTGTATTATGATTAAATATTAATTGCAAACAAATGTTTTCATAAAAAAAAGGTGCTGAATTTAAAGCGTATATCTTCATAGAGAGTTCAGTCAAAAAGCTTACTTCTCCCTTCTTTGATACCCTTTAAAAGACATACAAAGAGCACCAAATGCAAAGTTCACAGTTAGACTTAAAGAAGTGTTTGAATAAGAAATAAAAGAAACCAAATAACTCATACTTAGGGTTTTAACGGTCACCACACCTTATAATTTAAAAAATGGTCTCAGTAAATATATACTTTTTAAATACTAGTCTCGAACTTTTTGGACTTTTCAAATATAGAACCATATAAATCGTTTTTAATCAAAAATATTTCTACATAAATATTTTTAACAAATTTAGTCCCACAAAAATTAATTTTTAACAAAAGTCGTCTCATAATTTAATATAGGGTTTTGAGACCACTTTTGATTTTTTGTTCATAGGATAAAGTATAATAAGTGAGCATTAGGGATGCTCAAACCCAAAAGTTACAATATTACATTACTACAAGACCTACATTTAAAAACACAAAACTAAACAAGATTACACTTGAGGTCCAAACATAAAAACGGGAATAATAAGTCCGCAAAACCACACAAAAGACTACAACCAATTTGGATCACCAAAAAACAAAAGTCCGGGACTATTATTGATTAAAAATAAAAGTTTGAGACTATTTTGATTATAAACAATTCCCTGAGACTTTATTTGATTTGTTCTAAAAGCTTGAAACTAGTATTTAAAAAACTCATATTTTATGGAACCAATTTTGAAATTTACCCTATTTGAAATGTGGTTACCAAATATAATTTACAATCAACGTCGATAATACATTAAATATGCACATTATCTATAGTCTATACTACATTATAAAGGTTATTTCCCATCATTTTTCAAATAGTGAAACGACCACTATATCACTAAACAAATTAACTTTCAAATCATTATACAATCTCTATCCCACAAAATAAATTATACATATTTGATAAAATTGCTAAATTGTTTATACAAAATTCACACATTATCCGTACAAATTACACCTTATTCAAACAATATTTACAAATATTATAAATATAATTATTCATAATATAATATTAAAAAATTAACTCAAAAATAATTTCTACGGAAAACCAACTGTACAAATATGCAACGTGTGCATATCGTGCTAATAATATATTATTAAAGGTAGTATTTGAATTGTATTCTTTTGGGCTTCTATCCTACCATCATTGTAGGTGGTACAATAACAAAATAAAAGGAAGGTAACACATATTTTCCTCTTTTTGACTAATTAATTAGTATCTTCAAAATTAAGATAAATGCAGAAATTATATTTAATTAATTAGATAATAGAGGATTAGGAGGCCATTAATTTGCTTTTCTTTTTGTTAAAGTAAAGCACTAAAACACAAAGAACCTGTAAAAGTAATGTGTGGCATTATCTATCTACTCAAAAGGGCTGCTGTTTTATGCCTTTTGAGTTTCAAATTAAATAGGCATCTTTTGCTCTACGCTGCCATGTGATTAAAAGCATTTATATATACAATTTATGTGTGTTTTCGGGTAGCTATACAGACAGACTCAGACCGAAAAAATGTTGGCAAGGTGAATCAAGCTATTGATCTTACGGTCTCAAGCTCATCTTGCTCCACCAACTCGAACACCACCTTCAGGGCAGGTATATACATCCAATATATGTTCGGTCAGTTCTAGTTTATACTCTTTTCTACGCTCTCCAACTTGCGAGTATGTTACGTAACACGTCAAATTGATCCATGAAGTACGTTTAGAAGTTTAATTATGTTGATAAAATTATAACTTATAATTTAGCACATGTTATTTCACGTCAATTGAAATCAATTATGGATCTACCTCAAGATTCTGGTTGGGGGACATAAAAAATTAAGCAAAGAAGATGGAATTACGTACGATACACTTCTTCGTCAGAAAGTTGCCATTAATTTAATTATTTTTTTCTATGCAATGACCACTTATGTTAACTTCACCAAACTTAAAAGCCCACTATCAGTCTATCACGGTAAGAATTCTTCAACATTCATATTAAACTATATACATAAATAAATAAATACATCTATGTATAAAGATACACATATGTAACTATATATGTATATATATGGCTTTTCTCGAATTTCTTGCACCTGTGAGTTCTTTTCCAAAATTGTGATCTGGGCCCATTTGAAGTCATGGGCTAAACAGCATGGATTTTCTACTGGACCTGAGCAAGATTAGATGGGCCGGGCCACAAATATTGACCGAAACTATATATAATTGGGCAAAATTCAAGCCGGTACCTTATATTGAAACTTTATTCATCACATTCCAAGAAAAAAAATTGCAATCATTTAAGTCCACTTTAGGTTGAAATGACAAAAGTACCCTTAATAAGAAAAGACGACAATCTCAGAAATTTTCAGTATCTTGCTTTCAGCACTTCGTTCGAGCTATTCCTTTCACGAATGCGATTCAAATCTCCTCGTAAATCTCTATAGCCAGTCACGGTTTTTTACAGTTGATTTTTCTCTTCATATCTTTGATTTCCATTCCATCACTTCTTTCCAGATTTTTTTTGTCAAATCTGGTATGTGTGTGTGCTTTTGTGTGTATGTGAGTAAGTGTGTGTGTGCATATATATATATTGTTTGCTGTCATTTTAGGTTTTATAGTTATGATTCATTTCTTCTTTGCTCATTTCTAGAATTTACAACCGGAAACGTGCAACGAGAAGATGACCCAGAGAAAAATTAATTGGTGCACGAATATAAAAAGTAAATGGTGCACGAACATTATAAAAAATAATTGGTGCACGAAAATTATTAAAAGTAATTGGTGCATGAAAATTGAAAATCCGTAATTGATGTACGAAAATTTAAATCAGTAACTAATGCACTAAACATAGAAAAAATATGTGATGCACGAACCATAATCACAAGTAGGTGATGCACGAACAATACAATTAAGTAAGTGATTCATGAACCATTTAATTTCGTGAACCAGTTATAGTATTTCGTGCACCAGTTGTTTTTTTGTAAATTTGTGCATTAGTTAATTAACACAAAGTTCGTGCACCAGTGTTGTATTTACATGCATCAGTGTTATATTTTCGTGCACCAATGTTATATTTTCGTGCACTAGTTTTTTTTAAAAAACTTTCGTGCACCAGTAATTGATGCACGAAATTGAAAATCATTAAGTGATTCACGAATATTGTAAATCAGTAACTGATGCACGAAAATTGAAAATTAGTAACTGATGCACGAAAAATAAAATAACTGATGCACGAAAAATGAAAATCAGTAATTGATGCATGAAAATTAAAATCAGTAACTGATGCACGAACCATAATCGCAAGTGGATGATGCACGAACCATACAATTAAGTTACTGATGCACAAACCATTTAATTTTGTGCACCGGTTATTGTTTTCCGTACACCCGTTGTTTTTTTTACAAATTTTGTGCATCAGTTAATTAACATAATGTTCGTGCCAGTGTTGTATTTTCATGCATCAGTGTTATATTTCGTGCACCAATGGCATATTTTCGTGCACCAGTTACTTTTTATAAATTTCGTGCACCAGTTACTTTTTATGATTTTCGTGCATCAGTTACTTTTTATGATTTTCGTGTACCAAGATTATATTTTCGAGCACCAGTTACTTTTTAAAACTTTCGTGCACCAGTTACTTTTAGTAATTTTCGTGCACAAATTTATTTTATAATTTTCGTGCATCAATTAATTTTTCTCTGGCTCATCTTCTTCGTTGCAATATCTTACAGTCAGGCTGTAAATTTTGAAATGAGCAAACAAACACGGACACCAACACATACCTTACTTCTTCATCAATATGCACCAGTCAAAGCCATGAGAGATTTTTTTAAAAAAAGACATACCAACAGACTTTCGATGTCTATAATTTAACATTGATATTAAAATTTATAATTCACATACACATACATATACATATACACACATACACACGATGGAATGTGCAAAGTATATCCGAAAATTATATGTGCAGAGTAATCCGAGGTCTTTTTCGATTAAAAAAGATTCCAAATGCTACGAACAATTTACATGATTCGATTCAAACATTTTCATGTACAAGACATTTTAGCAAATAACTTTTAAGGATGAGGCGACGAGATGAGGAGACGAGATGATGAAGAAAATAAAGATATGATAATCGTCGGAAAATTTTAGCAGAAAATTTAAGGTGTAGTGCAACAGAATGAGAAAGAAAAAAAAGATCTAAAATTAGGGTTGGAATGTTGTCAATTAAAGAATATTTTGGTAATTAAAAAACACATTTTCAAATCAATAGTTAAAAAATTAAATTTATTTAAATAAATTTTCTCAAGTTTCTGTAAAGAGGCTTGTTTGCATTTATATCCAATCGTTTGTCCCCATTCCATTCATCCTCTCACGACCGCGTACAACGGCGACGGCGGGGCATCGCACCGGAGAGATCAGGTTCTACTTGTATCATTATACCTGTTTTGTTTCACTTGTTTTACTTTGAAGCCCTAATCACCCAGTCATGACGCTGAAGAAAATGGTGCTTGACCGTTTTCATTAGGTTCACCGTTTCGCTGACCTCCAGCAATACGTATCAATGATTATGAATTAATTGGTCTGTATTTTTCTGAAATTTTACAAGTTTTATATTTTCCTATATTGTGGTTAGCTAGCTACCGCAATCCAAGGGGTGAATACAGGATTTACTGTTTAACTTATTTGCTGTGCTTCATGAAATTGGAGTAAAATGTCGAAATATTCTGGCAAAGGAGCCTCAATCAACAGTTCTGTGTACGTTTGTAATTTACCCCCGGGGACGGATGAGAATATGTTGGCGGAGCACTTTGGTACAATTGGCTTGCTGAAGGTATCCTATTGATCTACTATTGTCTACAATACGGGATATCGCAATCAAAAGTAGTTTACTAAGTTTGGAATTTAAGGTTTTTTTATATAGGTTTAATGCTGTGTTTGTGAAAAAGTGTATTTTTTATCATTTCTTGAAGAGAAGCAAAAGTAACACCAAAATCACATTTTCTGACTTTTAATTTTGCGTTTTTAAGAATATCTTGAAAGACTTTCTCTTTAAAAACACCAACTTTGAGGTTGCTATTGGTGGTCCATGGGAATGTTACTTCATATGAATATATCTGAATTTTTTTTTATGTGCTCTTGTGTGCGCTTATGACTGTACATGCGTTTATGATTGATAATATGATCTCAATCTTTGGGTTTGTTTTGGCTGTACTTTTACTCTATAGAAAGACAAACGAAATGGGGGTCCGAAGGTATGGTTGTACCATGATAAAGTGACAAATGAGCCCAAAGGTGATGCCACAGTCACATATGAGGATCCGCATGCAGCCGCAGCTGCTGTTGAATGGTTTAACAACAAAGATTTCCATGGAGCTGTAATTGGAGTCTTTCTGGCAGAGTCAAAGAGCAAAGATGCCTTTGGGAATCAAGCTGGTGATCCAGTTCAGGATATTGATCCCAATGGGCTTGAGGAAGCAGCAAAGGATTTGAATGGTGGGAATGGAAGAGGCAGAGGTAAAGCGTGGCAGCAAGATGGAGACTGGCTATGTACAAATACAAGGTCTGTGATGTGATTATTGGTGAGAGGCTCTTTCTTGCTCTTTTAAGCCCTGTGATCTTTCATATTTCACTTAAAAACTGGTTTGTTCAAATAGCTTCTTATACTTTTTGGTGGAAGCAGTTGTGGCAATGTCAACTTTGCATTTCGAGGTGTGTGCAACCGCTGTGGAACTGCACGTCCTGCTGGAGTGCCCTCTGGTGGTGCCACTGGAGCTGGTCGAGGTAGAGGTCGAGATGGGCATGAATTAGGAGGCCAGAATCATGCAGTCGGTGGCACTGGAGGAGGACTTTTTGGTCCAAATGACTGGCCTTGCCCCATGTAATACATCTTTTTCCTTTTATCATGTACTTATGTATCTTCATTTACTGTACTCTTAGCGGTTTAGTTTGATTTTGAATTAGAATTTCTCCCGTTGAACTATAGCATACCGCACTCTGAGTATGGAATGATAATCAATGCAGTTGGATTTGTCTTTTGGCCTTCATATTATTCAACCATGTTTTAGTTGGTCCATTAAAGTTGAGGTTGAGTGTAGATTGTCCTTACATCTCTACAATTTATAGTGAAGAACATCCGGTTTCTTCACTAAATATAAGAATCTTGAATCACACATTTCTTTGTTTAGTCTGCTGACGCGTATTAAGAGTGACAAAGTTCTCCTTGGAAATTTGATGCGAAACTCTCTCTCCTCGTTGCCTGCTATTTGGTGAATGGGACTTGTGGTGCGGTTGAGAAGTGTTATATGGAGAAAAGAATATACAAGAAAAATTAATTGACGGACTTTCTTTGTATCCGGCTGATATCAGTTTTCTCCGGAGCAACCAACAATTCTCAACATAGGCAGGATTTTCTCTTTTCTGAATGTGTCAATTGTGCAGTCTGACCACCCACCAGTTATGTGTAAGGATTATCTTTACTCATTCTTATATTGGTCACTGGAAATGGACTTAGTGGAAACCATGGTTGTTAAAGGCAGCCTGCCTCGCCTAGGCTGAAAGCAAGACTAGGCGACAGGAATTCGTCCCTGGAGCGGGAAAGTCGCTGTACCTTTGTCAGGCGCCGACTAGGCTGTGCTTCCTGTCAGGCGTTAGCCTGAGTAGTTGTATCTGAAAGGAATTAGACATTGGTGCTCCAGTGGCAGAAAAATCAGCTGAAGAAGGTTGTGGTTTAGGGTTGTTTGTGTAGTCGCGAATTTGGGGTCAGAAATTTCCGTGACCGGAAGGGGAGTTGGAGAAATTAATGTGAGCATTTTGATGTGCATCAAATGAGAACCAAAACCCCCCGTTGAATTAGAAAAATAAGTTCCGGACTTCCGGTAAATGAGAGATCGTTCTTTAAAGTTCCGGTGGCTAGGTTTTGATGCGGCGCGAGTTGGGAAATCAAATTACCATCGATTTGAGGGTTAACCGGAGGTGGAATTGTGGGCATTATTATCATAGGGACTTGGGTAGCAGAATTTCGTGGTGAATTGATCGGAAAATTATATTGAATCGATGGGATCGGAGAACACGGTGGAAGTGAAGTAGCTTGAATTTGCAATAACGAAATTGGGGCTGAAGACAGGTTGTTGCAATCAATTATTAATTTTATATCTATATATTTGAAATTTATTTTTTCTTGGTGCCTAATGTCGCGCCTAGCCTTGCGCATAGCGCTTTAAGCCAGACGAGGGTCCATCGCTTTTTGGCCCCTTTATTAACTATGGTGGAAACCCAATCGACATCCTATTAGCTATTGAGATCTTTTATTTGTATTTCTGAGAACACTGAAGTACTTTCAGTATAATAATTGTTGTTGAGGATTATTGACTAACTTAGGTCAGGAGGATAAGGAAGCTTGTGGCGGCTGTTGGTTTTCTTTTCTTTTTTATTGAATAAATTTAGTCATTGCGTTTTATTCAACAATAATATAGATGGCTATTTTCGTTGTTGTTGAGAATAATGCAAGTGTTAGATTTGTACTGCAATGGATTATTTCCTGCAGGATTTGGCTAATTTTAACTAATTTTGACTCTCGCAGAAAGATGGTTATTTCTATGCTCTTTGTGCTGGCATGCATGTTTCTTCGGACAAAGTATTAACTTTGTGCCTGTTTTCCCCAGGTGTGGAAACATTAATTGGTCAAAGCGCCTAAAATGTAACATCTGCAACACTAATAAACCTGGACACAACGAGGGGGGTGCAAGGTATATGGAGGATGTTTTTAGCTTTTTGGCTTTCTGCTTTTAGTTCCTCTGAAATTTTATACCACTATATGCGCAGTCTAAAATTGAAACGCTAGGTTTTTACTTGCAAACTCTGTTAAATTTCTCGTTGAATGATCTTGTTACAGAGAGATTAAGACATAATTGATTACATCTATTGCTTTTTTTCCTCCCTCAAATTAGTTGAATGCTGATCTTGGTAACATATTATAATTTCACTTTTAGAGGCGGGCGTGGCGGAGGCTACAAAGAACTAGATGAAGAAGAAATAGAAGAGAGCAAACGGCGGAGACGAGAGGCCGAAGAGGTATTGTAAATTTTCTCGGAGATATGTAGGTGTATGAGATCCAAGGCTATTATCAGATTGCTTTCCATGATATCAGGATGATGGTGAGATATACGATGAATTTGGAAATCTTAAAAAGAAGTTCCGTTCTAAAACACAAGAAGGTGAAAATGCTCTAGGAGTTCCTGGTGTTGGACGTGCGGGATGGGAGGTTGAAGAACTAGGTACTTTATGATTCCGTGAATTTTGTGTTCCCTAGTGGTTAAATTTGAATCACCTTTTGTCAGTGCGTAATGTTACATTTTCGGAGACGAATGAATTTGAGCAAATCTTGTTGGATTCATACTCTGCAGTTTGGGCTGGCCTGCATAAGCACGCCATTTGTTTACTTTGCCATGTTAGGTGGATGTTTTTGTTGGCATCTTATATTTTTCGTTTTATTATAATGTAAAAGGAACGAAGAGATAGTTATCTTTAACCAAACAAACAGCTTAGCCTAGGAAATTACTTCCCTAGGAGGCCATTTGATCCATTGGGAATCTATTTTCTTCATAATGATTTCATGCATGGGAATATTTTTTTGGTACTGACATTTTTCTTAATGGAGAGCATCTGGCTTGTTTTGTTGTTTTCCGACTAATAAATTCGGATGTGTAATTATACCCTGTCCTTTAAGAAGATATTGGATTTCACTGTTATCAGGATTAAGAAAAGTTTCTGTCAATCCTTTTGAATTAACTTCTGGGTTCTGAAGGATTATCTTTCTATTTATCTACTTGTGACGTGATAATCATTGTGCCTCTTAATTTGTTCTTCTTTACGAATTACTTTGGTAAAGTTGCATCAAGGTTATGGCGTAACTATAGAGTAAAAAAAATTCTACTCGAGATGAATGTATTCCGAAGCTTCCAAGCTTTAGGATTTCAGTTTTTGGTCTTGATAAACAGTTGCTGCACACGAGAGAGAATTACTTTTCATGTTCAGGTGATTTGCTCTTTGAGAGATCATCACCCATTGGAGTACTACTACAAACTCCTTCCTTCCAAGCAACTTAGAAACCAAAATACTGGCTATTATCCAAACTATCTATACATAAGCTGCGTCATTGCAAGTGGTGGTGATGTTATTGTTATGGTTACAATCTTAGCGTGGTTGTTTATTACTGCGTGTCTACTGAGAATTGACAGAAAATATTATGCAACTTGTAGGCTCAAAAATAATCAGACTGATTTTTGATTGGAAGGGAAATTGGTGGTCTTCAGAAAATGGTATTAAGATTTGAATCTGACAACGAGAGTAGATGTACAATGCTCGGGTTATATACGAAGGAATGGCATTTATAGTCAACATAAGGCAAACTCGTTTTCCAGAAAAAACAGTTATTTAGTAGTTAACTTGGTCAAATGAAGAGAGCATTATCGCTGCAAAGGCATTTGTTTTGCGTGAGTTACTTCGTCGGTTTAGCATACTTTTTGACAATTTTATTGACAGGTACTGGTGAAAGGGACAGAAAAGAAAAAACTAGAGATCGGGGGCGAGAACGTGATGAGGAGAGGGTTCGGCATAGAAGTAGAGAACGAGACAGGCTTAGAGAAAGTGATCGAGACAGAGAATATGGGCGGGAGCGGGAGCGTGATAGGGACCGCAGCAGCAGGTATCGTAATTGAGCTTGTAGTAATTGTTTTGTCAGAACGATGATTGTTGCTTCGAACATGAATGTAGCTTGATGATAGACTAAGTTGACATGACATGATTACGACTCAAAATGGGTAACTTGAAAGTGTGGTTTTTAACAAAATTGTGATGTTGGCATATGGGTAATATGGCATTTAAGTTAGCATCTTCCACATATTGTCTTAACGGTAACATGGCAAAAAATACACACGCGCTCAAAAACACACGCATAGTTTCGTTCAATTCCATCGATTTCTCAAGATTTTAATTGAATATTGCCACTAAGAATTGATATTATCGATTGGACGGTTAACCCAAGTGATGATTATTCAAATATCGGATCTTACTTTATCGACACTGGTGGAGGCCGTTTGTGAAATTCGGTTGAATATATCTTACTTGCATGATCAATTTCTGTTTATTAAATGGGAGTTGCATTATTGATCTTTATTTGTCATGTGAGATGCTCTTTTAAAATTGAAATTGGTAAACAAGATCTGCATTACCAGGATATGTTTTGGTTTTATTAACTTATTCCCAGTATACGAAAAACCCTTCTTATGCTGAGTTTGACGTGAACTTTTTTTTTTTTGGACAGAATGAGTTAGACGTGATCTTATAATCATATAAATGATAATAAAATAAGGGAAAATCACAAAATTATGGTCCAACTTTCATTTGCAATCATTGTTTGAAAAATTACAGTTTCGTACTCAACTATCATAAATTGTAACATTTGGCATCTTCTAGACTCGATTTGTTATTTTTGTTTATGGTTGCATCTCATCATCACCTACATTTATTTTGAATTTTTAAAAATTGCAATAGCTATATATGGGACTCTAAGTTTGAAGATATATAATTATGATGGAATGCGACGATAAATCTCAATAAAAATATCAAACCGAGTCACAGAATGTAGAGTGTTGCAATTTATTAAAGTTGATAATGCAAATTATAACTTTTCAAATTGTAAAGTGAAATTTGAAACAAGTTATATGATGTTTTTTGTAATCTATTTATCTAACAAAAAAAATAGTTATTTGCATGGTTTTGACAGAGTCTTATTATCTTGGTAATTATCATTATAAAAATATTGATGAATTTAACCATATGTTATCCGAACATCTTAATCACATATTTTTAAAATAAGATCACATAGACATAAGCTCTTTAGTTAAATATCCTATAATGAATGATCTCATAATGTTGGTCATCACTATAATATTGATCAAGTAGTGATGCCTAAACATGATTTATGAATTATGACTCCGTATTTTCCAAGAATGGTTTATTATAAGCTCGTGGCTAACCGATATAATCAAATTGCTAAAAGAGGCAATTTACATTCCATGTTAATAACTAGATTGTCAAAACTTAATACAAGAATTCTATATTGCATGGTTAAAAAGAAGATTCAAAGACCTCCCCTAACAGGAAAATAACACCATCATTTCAAACTTCGATTGAATTTTCTGCCTAAAATCGCAGCAAAGATCTGGCTTCATGGATTACTCCCTCAGGCTTCCCATCCAGCAGGGCATACTTCGTCCGGGTTCTCTCTTTTGCACGTATCGCAAAGCCTGCACAAGAAACCTACAAATATAATTTCGATCAATTTGCTTTAACAAAGAACATGGGCTGTTACATCTTCTACCATATCGATTGAATATTTATCCTATGAAGACTTTTTAATCATAGGACGTGTGACAAAAGTAGCAGAAGATTAAAACTCATTTTGGTTCGTATATTTTACATCACCTTAAGAGTTATTAACGTTTCAACGACACTTCATCGATTACACTTGACAATGCATCGAATAATAACTCGGCAATGCGTATTGAAATTGGGGATAATTAATTATTGGATAAAATTTGTAATGTGGATTAAAGTTTAGGGACTAAATTACAAAATGATAATAATAACTATTACTATCCTATACACACACAAACACACACTAAAACCTTACTCCACATCCCCCTCTTAATCGGCTCCTCCCTCTTTTTCCCTCAAGAGGTTTTGATTTTTATGTTGCACAAGGTTAGTCTAGCATGAGATTGTTGTTGTGCTTAGCTAATTACTTGGTTGCTACTGGAATTAGTTTGAACCATTGAATGAGGATGCTCCCAGGAGCGATGCACCAGTATTAGCATTGATAATGTGATAAGTACAAGTAGATACATACTTATTTAAACAATACTCGTCTGTGAGCATAGGGATATCATATGCGTATATTAGAACAATATAATAAGAGGATAGCAAAGTGAACAGTGTTTTGTCTCTAATTTTACCGAAATTTACTGTTCAAATGAACAGTGATCAGCTTAATGGTATTAGCCAACTTAAGTGGGCCATGGTTTATGGATTAGTTGGGAGTTGGGCTTCAGGTTGGGCTTGGTTAATGTTTTGGCCCATTTATCTTTTTCTTTCCACGCCCGATAGGTCTTGCTGCTGCTTGCCCGATGGATTTCGCATAGCTTCGCTCAGCTTTGTCCGGCGGTCATGGCCAGGTCCGTCTCTTTGTCCGTTCGTCCGCCTGCAATTGTGTGCTCTCATTTAATGCATCTCTGTGGTGCCTGCTCTGCGCGTCTCGCCGCCTTCGACATGACCAGGTAGGTTGCTCCATGTTTTTGCCCTTTGTGTAAATCTTGCGTTCATAAAACCATAGCTGACGATATTTCCGTTCTTCTGCATCCCACCGAGTAGGCCTCGTTTTCTTACAGCCGTTTCGGATTTCAGGTTGGCTTCTGCATCCTCGTTTGTTTTTTTTTTACAGTTGCTAACATTCTGAAATTTATTGAGGTTTTGGTTTTCTGTTTTAGCTTCGACCCGCCGAAGATCGAAGCCTTCCTTTTCTCAGTCTGGTCTTTCAGGTTTGTTGTTTTGTTCTCGATTCGAGTTGATGTTTTTTTTGTTTTCAAGCTGTTTTTTTCCTTGATAATTTGGTCTCGTGCTTGGTTGTTGGATCATATCATATTTGCCTTGGCTCAATACTAAATATTTCTGTCATATTTGGTGGGATAGCAAACAGAAGGCTTTCGACGTCTTTAATCGTCACATTAGGAAATCATCCATAAAGACTGGAAATTGCTATTGGGCGGTGAAGGTCGATGGTATTTATTATTCTAATGGTGACATAGATTATGTGACAAAGATGTTTGATTGGGAAGGGTTATATTATTGAGTTAATGATTGTGTTCGAATATATATATATATCTGGATGTTTGGAAGAGTCTCATAGAATGATCATTGGGATGCCTTTTAAGCCTACCGTGAGTATTTGGGGAGCTCTACAGTACACTGTTCGAATATATATATATATATCTGGATGTTTGTACATTGTTTGTAGGGTAAACAATAATTAGTGTCTGGTACAGTACACTATCAGTTATAGGAGCTTAGAGATTTTGTATTCATGATCGAAGAATTGATACAGAATGCAGATTACAATGAATATATATTACAGATGCTATAATTTTTCAGCCATAGCTTTTTGTGGTATCCGATTGCAACTTTCCTAAGCTCAAGTTGCTAATTATTGAACATCTTTAGAATTATATTTGAACTTTCTCTATGAAATTTATGTCATTTTAGACAATTGATCTTTGATATGATGTTGCTGATGGAGCTCTGATATGGTTGGCAGGGAAAGTCTTGGTTCATTTTGTATGTGTATGGTTTTGGCGAGTCTTGGCTTCAACGAAAATCATATTTACTTTATTCAATGGAGTTTGATAGATGTGGTGAGTTGATGTATTATCGCGTCTTGCAAGCTGCTCTATTGTTTCTGTGTGCATTCATACAAAAGTAATAAGTAAAGATACTCAGATTGTAGATACTTGAAAGTATGTTTGTGTGGAACTGGACTGGGGCATGTGTGGTGACTCATATTTTTTTCCTTTTCCACTTTTATCTGTAACACTGAAATGAAGTTTAAGAATGTTGACAAGATTGGAAATATTTAGCTGGCAAAGGAGTTAATCTCAAAATTCTGGTGTGGATGACTATTGTTTGTGGATTTGCAGATGATTTGTTGCTTTGTAAATAATCAGTTATTGTGATTGTAAGGAACAGATTGTGTCAATGTGTGAGTTATTCATTGACCAATTTGAAGCATTGTGGGGAGAGCAAGTGGATGTGTTCTTGCGAGACTACTTGTTGGATGGATTTGCCTTGATCAATGATTATTGCTTTCATAGATTTTGCTTAATCAAATCAAAGTGCAATTTCACTTACTTGATCGATGATTATTGTTTCCAATTGTTTTCTTTTAGCATTGCACCTTTAAAAATATAGAATCAATTGCGTTGATGGTGTTTTGCATTCTATCGAACTTGTTTGTATGGAAAGGGAAAATTAGGGGAAAAAAAAAGTAGCATGTGCATATGAAAATTGGGAATCATTCATTCGTTGTCTGTCACAAAAAAAAAAGATTGGAATTCAATATCGTTATCGTTAGGAGTTGATTCATTCGTGATTTTCCTACATTATGCTCCTCATCATTATTTTGCATTTGATCTTTAGGCCCATCGTCTCGGGGGCCTGGTACTCTAGCTTGGCCGCTCCTGCATCTCGATCAACGCTTGCTACGATGCGTGAGCATCAAGAATCGCGTGTTTCCTTAAGGCGGTCCAAACCATCACCGTCCAGTTACACCTTCTCATTTTACGCTGTCTGCTTTTATGCTTCCACCGGTCCCTCTCTCATGCATCAGCTTGCCTTAATCCTTTGTTACAGACATGCCATCTTCTTCCCAAACTGTCCCACTTCCTACCGCTGTAGATCCGTCCATCACTTCGTTCAACGATATTACCTACAAGTCAAGGCGCATCCCTCCCCGAGGTACGTGTATGCACCTTCATTCCCTAGAGTTACGCTTTCCTTTGGCTTACCTTCCATGCGTGACGTTCATCCGTTCATATTACATGTGGAGGGTTAGGCCCTTTTACCAGATTACACATTCATATGTCTCGATATAATTTTACCTTGAAAACCATTTGGAAAAACCCCAGTAAGACCCAGTATTTGGATACCATTGCACTTGTGTTTCAAAATTTTTAAAAAATTTACTTAACCTCGACGTTTTGCTCAGGGATTTCTCATCTATCTACCTTCTCTTTGTTATTTCAGCCTCCTCTTCAGTAGCACATGCTCCGTTCGATCTTGCCCAACGAGTTCCATCCTCTCGAACAAACACTGGCGCTAGGCAAGCATACACTAGGCAACGAAAGTCTCATAAGTTCATACTCAGGACCGATCAAATCCCAACAGAAGTGTGGCGCCTGCCTTCAGCTTCCGATTGTGAATATTGTGGTGCACGTCGGATATTCAGGGAACCACCGGGCTTCTGCTGTGGAAATGGAAAGATAGACCTTGGATGCACGAAGATGCCTTTGCGATTGTGGCAGCTCTATATCGATGATACCTCTCACCTCGCTGAACATTTTCGCCAACGTTGTCGCACATATAACAACTCATCGGCATTTACTTCACTTGGGATATATTATGATCATGCGTTATGCAGCGCAGATAAGGGCATTTACACATTCAAGGTCCAAGGGGGTATTTACCATTTTATTAGGGATTTGGTTCCTGCAGAGGGATGTGGCCGTCAACTCCAGCTGTATTTCTATGGGACAGAAAATGAAGCTGATAATCGCTTGGCCCAATCGGGAGATCTCGATGCAAAGGTCATATCATTCATAATGGACTTGATGAAGCTCAATCCATATGCAAATTTCTTTAGGAGCTTGCGAGATATGCCCGACCTTGGTTCATACAAAATCGTCTTGCGTGCTGATCCTTCTTTAGATCATAGGGTGTACAATTTGCCTGTGGTCGATCATGTTGCGGCCATCTGGAATGAGCTAACCGACCTTCCTTCAGATCGGCCTCACGACGTTCGTGTCTACACAAAATCAAACAGCACGCAGCCCGTCCACTACTATTATGGTTGTTATGACCCCTTGCAATATCCGCTCTTATTCCCATTTGGCGAGCCTGGATGGCATACGGGAATCCGCAAAACATGGTCCACTGGTGATGATTCAGAGGTTCATTCCCTCGTGCCCGGAGAAGAGCCGGCCACAATCTTGCCTTGCCAGCATGATTCTTGTGAATCCCTGTTGAGTGCTGAACATGAGAGTACGTCCCTATTACTTTTGTACTCATCGTTTCCTTAACTTTTACTCATACCGAGCTCAATATTACGTTTTTCCATGTTCCATCTACTCTTTCTTTCAGATCTGGAACGCAATCGGGATAACCAAAAGAATGTGGCTGCACGGGAATTCTACTGTTACAGATTTCAACTGCGCAACGCTGACATGACCAACATACTTCATGCTGGTCGCCTTATTCAACAATACCAGATTGACATGTATGTAAAGATTGAGACGCAACGTTTGGATTACTTGCGCAAGTCACAAACCCAGAATGATATTCGGATGGAATCATTTCAAGGTATAGTTGACAGCATGGCATGTGATGGCGTGACATATGGTAAATCCATCGGCCAGCGTACTGTGTTACCTGCTTCCTTTCTGGGTGGCCCCAGGGATCTTCGCCGGCGTTACATGAACGCGCTTGCCTTGGTTAGCACATTCGGCCGACCTGATTTTTTCATCACCATGACATGCAACCCAAATTGGTCAGAAATCCAGGACGAGCTCCTGCCAGGAGAAAAGTCACATAATCGAGCTGATTTACTTACCCGTATATTTCGGGCAAAAAATGAAGAGTTAAAGGATGAAATTGTTTCTAAAGAAATTTTTGGGAAGGTAGCAGCCTACCTGTATGTTATTGAGTTCCAAAAAAGAGGGCTTCCGCACGTGCATTGGCTTGTTATTATGAAAAACAAATTCAAGATTACTTCCGTTGAAGCATATGATCGCTTTGTCTCGGCCGAAATCCCTGATCCTGTTGCTTATCCTCATCTTCATTGTTGCGTCTCCAAGCACATGATGCATGGCCCTTGTGGAGATATGAATCCAACAAATGTTTGCATGAGAGCTGGTTCTTGTAAAAATCATTATCCAAAAGCATTTACTGAGTCCACTACACATCGCAATAATTCTTATCCAGCATACAGGCGCAGCAATAACGGTAGATATGTTGTTGCAAGAAGGAAATCCTTGGATAATCGCTGGGTTATTCCATACAACTCTTATTTATTGGCAAAATTCGATTGTCACATTAATGTTGAGATCTGTGCAGATGTTAAGGTCATCAAGTATTTGTACAAATATGTATGCAAGGGGAATGATAAAGTTGCATTCAATGTCGTTGACACGCCCGCACTGCAAGACATGGATGAGATACGCGACTTCCAATCTGCACGTTGGCTTTGCGCGCCGGAATCAATGTGGCGCATTTATGGGTACACACTATATGAGATGCATCCTACTGTTATTCAACTGCATGTTCATTTGCCGAATTCCCATTACCTTTTTTTCCATGCTGCCCGGTCCTTGGAGAGCATCTTATCTAACCCTAATAATATGAAGACTCAGTTGACACAGTTCTTCTTCATAAATGCTAATGATCCGGGTGTAAGAGCTTTGGATCTTCTTTACCGTGATTTCCCCAAGCACTTTGTTTGGCAAGCGACACATAAAAAATGGACCCCCCGCAAACGCGGGACTGCCCTTGGTCGGCTTGTCACAGTAAGCCCTGTGGAAATTGAAAGATACTATTTGAGGTTGTTACTAAACCATTTAAGATCGCCCATCTCCTTCGACCACCTAAAGACCCATAATGGTGTTCTTTATGACAGTTTTCGCGAATCTGCTTTACACCATGGCCTGTTAATTGCGGACAACGACATCCGCTCGTCCATAGAAGAGGCTTCAACTTATCAGGTTCCATACACTTTGCGTAGGTTGTTTGCCACAATCCTCGTGTACAACCTTCCTTCTGACCCTGTCTCTTTGTGGATGGAGTTTCGGTCCCATCTGTCCGAGGATTTCTTGGGGAAGAATGGCTTACCTGAAGATGTTGCATTTGACCGCTCCCTTCGTTCGATAGATGTTTTCCTCCAATCAATGGGTAAGAGTATTGATGATTTCAACCTCGTGCCATTCAAAACTTGGGTTAGCGAGGACGAAATGTGGAGCAAAGATTTCGCTGATGAGCTTAACATCTCTGTGTCCGAGGAGGATTTGAATTCTGTGTCACGGTTGAATTCTCGGCAACGGGAAGCATTCGATCAAATCCTGGCGCGCATCGATCATCCGGATGGAGGCGCTTTTTTCATTGATGGCCCGGGCGGAACTGGGAAAACCTTCTTGTACAGGTCTCTTTTGGCAGTTGTGCGAACCACACGTGGCGTCGCCCTTGCAGTCGCATCTTCAGGCGTAGCTGCATCTTTACTCCCCGGTGGTAGAACCGCTCATTCGCGATTTAAACTTCCGACCATTGTTGACCAATCGATGTCTTGTGCAATAAAGAAACAAAGCGTGCATGCTCAACTTATTCAATCGTCCAAATTAATTATTTGGGATGAGGCTTCAATGGCCAATCGAAGGTGTATCGAAGCATTAGACTTGTTCTTGCGTGACCTCACAGAAAAACCAATCTTGTTCGGAGGTAAGACAGTTGTACTTGGTGGTGATTTCAGACAGACCATCCCTATCGTTGTCGGGGGTTCACGGGACGATGCAGTCGATTCTTGTCTTGTCAATTCACGGTTGTGGCCTTCTATTCACAAATACCACCTGATAGAAAACATGCGTGCACGGGAAGATCCTTTTTTCACAGACTTGTTGCTTCGCATTGGTGATGGAACTGAACCAACAAATTCCAATGACGAGATCACACTCCCAACGAATATGTGTGTACCTTATGTTGATTGTGATGAACCTTTGGATCACCTCATCGAGCAAATATTCCCTTCTTTCCATGACATTTACACAGAGCCTTTCTCGGTCATCGATAGAGCAATTCTGACACCAAAAAATGATTGCATGGATAACATTAATAATGCTATGATCGATAAATTCCCTGGCACTCTTGTTGAATATGTTAGCAACGATGTGACGAAAAACATACATCAACAATGTCAGTATCAAGATTTCTTGAACGGAGTTTCTATACCAGGGCTGCCACCTCATGTTCTTCGGCTGAAAAAAAATTGCCCTATAATGCTCTTACGAAATATAAATCCCTCTGAAGGCCTATGCAACGGGACCCGCCTTATCTGTCGTGAATTGGGTAAAACAATAATCGGTGCTGTTATTGCAGCTGGGGAACAAACTGGTAAATATGTCTTCATACCGAGAATCCCACTGGAACCATCCGACAACATAAAATGCCCCGTGCCCTTTAGAAGACATCAATTTCCTATACGCCTTTGTTTCGCCATGAGCATTAACAAAGCACAGGGCCAGACTCTCGATAAAGTTGGCATTTACCTACCACAACCAGTTTTCTCGCACGGTCAACTATATGTTGCGTTGTCTAGGGTCAGAAAGGCCAACTGTGTAAAAGTCTTGGTCAAGCCGCCAACTGCCTTTTCCCCTACTCACTTCCAAACTAGGAACGTCGTTTATAAGGAAATTCTCAATGCTTCAAAGTGAGGGGTTCTGATCAACTATTTGTGTGGTAATCGATTTCCGGTATGTAGTTTTGTGTTTACCACTTTACACTACGTTGAATTGTTTCATGTATATAGTATGACATCTTAAATACATTTTCAACCCATCGCTTTCACTATCTTGAGGCCATTATTTGTTTTTTTCGTTTTTCAGGTGCAAATATCGTTTCTTATATGTGATCTCATCTTATCAATATTATATAAGTCATCCATTCTAATGAACTCTATCCATTTAATTACGTAACATGTTGTGTGTTTAGGAAGGTCCAGGAAGTTACAAAATGGATGCAAAATTGATGCCTATTAGTGCAATAACTGACACAACAAGACAATGGTCATCAAAGGTTCGGGTCGTAAGCAAGCTCGCTGTTAGGACTGCACTTGCTTCTCCTACCAAGTATCAAAAGATGGTCTTTGCAGACACAAATGTAAGAGGTTCACATTATTTCATTGACTATTCTACTAGCTTTAATTTATGGGAAGCACTATATATTTCATCTTTTATACCATCCCAAATAAGGGCGATACCGTCGAGGCCATCATTTTCAAAAATGACGTCGATCTTTACAAAGATAACCTTGAAGAGAACAAGACATACCAAATCTCCAATGCCCAAGTCAAGAAAGTCAAAGATCTTTACAAAAATGACTTAGTCAGCAGTCAATTCCAGTGGATCATCACTTCACAAACAGCAATCATGCCTATTATTGACGACATCATTCCTTCATCAGCCTTTCGGCCAGAATTCATTGACCACAGCAACTTTGCTTTATTCTTGGAATCTAAAAAACTAATTAGTACGTCCTTCAATTTTTTTTTGTTCTTCATGTATTTTTGTCTCCAAACTTCCAGCCTTAAATCATCTACATTCTTCCCTTGCAGACACCATCTGTGTGGTCATTGAGAAAAGGCCTCCCAGAAAGATACTCATACGGGGTCAACAACATGTACTTTACGAGTACGCGGCCATCGATAAATTGTAAGTCAATTATTTTTATTTTGCGCAAAGTTCGATACTACATGATTTTATGCATGCTCAAATTTCTTTGATTGATCGTTGCAGAAGGACCCCCTTTGTGGTTACTTTGTGGAACAATGTTGTCCCTGATAACATGTACGCCACCCTCAATGCCATCCATAGGCGACCAGTCATTGCTTTACTCAATTTTATTGTCAAGGGCTACTATGGTTAGTGCAATATGCTATATGTCTTACGAACTTGTAATTGTCATTATTTTTCTATCTATCATTATTGTGCTCTTTTCATAGGATTATCTCTTAGCTCAACATCAACCTCAATTGTGTTGGAGCATGTTGACATCCAATCATTTCTGGATATGCAAGAATGGTACTACTTTATCTCTATACATTTTCGAATTTATACATACTTACAATATGCTTTATATGGTGCTTACCTAATTTTTACCCCCAGGCGTGCAGAGGAGAGGATGTTCATTGATGATAAGGTCGAGAGAGGTGGGTTTTTTGAGGAGAAGATAGAGTTGAAAGCAGGGGAAGCGTTACCAGTCAGCACTATCTTCGAAATACTTCAAAGTTCTGAGGTTATATTGCTTTCCCACATGTCTCTGACTAATTATCCTTTTTCCAAATAACTCCAAGTCTATCAGCATTCTGTTATTTCTTCCTTGCAGCTTCGTAGGTACAATATTAGGGTCAAGGGATGCTTGGAGAATAAGACACAGAGCTTTGTGTACATGTGTTGTGAGGTATGCCGCTTTGGCATAAATGTTGGTTATGATACCTTATTCAAATGCAACACATGTCAGGAAAATCGCACAGCCAAACCCAGGTGATCAATGTGGTCAAGCATATACTTGTACGTCATTTACCGAACTCAGATTGTGCCCAAATTAATGTGGACAACTTTTTTTTATAGATTTAGGTTCCGTCTAAGTGTTTTTGATCACACTGGATCGTTGGAGGTTACTGTATTCGGAAAGGATGGTGAACTAATTCTTGGAATGTCTTCCCATGAATTCCATGACCGAACTGCCAAGGTAATGTTATTAAAACTTTACACCTTATTACCCATTTCAATATATTTGCATATTGTATAACAATTCAATGTCACTTGAACTCATAGGAAGGTACGCCTCCCATTCATTTAGTCAACGACAGGTTGAATGATCTTTTCATGGTGATGAAAATAAGATCGAGCCTTTTCCAAGGGAAAAGTGGAAATGACATAATTGTGTACAACTTGTTGGCTATGGAACCTGCTGATACCTTCTCCAGTTGTGAGCTCATGCTAACACCTACCCCCACCAAACATTCGGCTGTTGCTTTGCATACCAGCCATGAACATGAAGGTTTTTTTTACCCACAAACTTTATTGACCATTTGTTATGTTCGCATGATATTGTACCCAAAAATAACAAAATCATTTCTTCAGCCTCCGGTACCTCAACTAAGAGAAAGCTTAATTTTGGAGACTCGCTCATGCCAACAGATGAAGATCCTCATACACTTGATTTGGAGAAGCCGATAGACATTTGCGAGATAGGTTAGCCATTTATTTTCCTTATTACCATCCCATATGGACCAACAATTATAATATGTTGTCAACAAAAAAAACTGATTCAAGTTTATTCATAGCTGATACATCAGTAAGAAGGCGCCTTGTCAACCAGGGGAAATCTAAAATTGGTGAAGTAGATGTGGAGCAAAAAACTGGTAAGAATCTTTTTTGCATCACTCATAAAAATGAACTAACGCAATACAAACATTAGTTTTCGCAGGGTTCGCCGACAACATAGTACACCCCACTGCATTTGGGGGGGCAGGAGCTGAAGACGGTGAGCTTTTCCTTGCAGGTTGTTAATGTTAATTCTCTAATTAGGTTATTCCCACAAGGGGGGAAAAAGGGTGCAAACTTCTAAAAAAAATAATGCTTACGTAATGTTTGTATGTTATAGAGCTCGTTCGAACAAAGAAAAAACATCTCTTACCCAAAAAAAGGGCGTCCATCGCGCAACATTCCAGCCATCCTGAACCACCCACTGAATACGAAAATAGGTTGACTGAAGGTACATCATTTCGAAGTTCCTTTCTTGTTCTAATTAAAGTTATTTACCAAGCCAAATTAAAATATTAACTATTTTCATGTGTTTGATCTATTTTCATATTTTGTAAACTACAGCTTTCATGGAAACTGTCTTACCTATGCCCGTGAAACTTGAGAAAGGTACTTCCCCAAGGAAATATACAAAAACAAACTGATAGAATAATCGTTTTGCTTGTCCACCCAACATTTTCCTTTCCCTACTGGAATCAAAATGTTTATGTGCCTGATTGCCCATGGCATCATGCAGTTGGGAGCCCAAACAGGAATCGATCAAAGAGGTCTTTGAATCATGTTGTTATTGACGATACCAGTTCCGAGGAAGCCCCCAATTCTGGAAAAAAACTCAAACAACCCGTGAACCCTGTTACAGGTTTTCCCCCAAACCTCATATCACATACTTGCTATTCGTATCTTACCTGCCTTTTCCCGTCCAGCACTTAACATTTCCTCATGTGCTATGTTGTAGATACTGCTGAAAAAAAAACGAGCCCAAAGCGATCCAAAAGAGGAAGGGTCATTAGGCTCAAGCAATTCAACTAGATTTACCATGCCATCTACTAGCTGAGAAATATCCAGCATATTTTTGGAAACACCAAATTACCTGTTAGCTTTTTGTCATTTCTGCGCCATATGGTGTATGATCTACTTTTGGGAATACATTTAGTTTTGTCCCTATGTACATGCTTCCGTCTGCTCCATTAGTATGAGCCACATTTTGAATTATCTTTTTGAGGTTATGGATTAAGTGTCTCGTTAATTATTCCTATATTTGTTGAAAAAACATTGATCATGATATATGGGACTTGATAGTTTACGCTGCCTTGTGTGAAATTATTGGAGATTAGTGAGCTTTGCAGGCTTCTATGAAAATCCTGTGCAAATTGGAATCATAATGTTCTACTGAGCAGGGAAAAGATTTATTCATATAATCGCCTTCTGGGGACAAAATGTAAGTTCTGATCAATATCTCATCGTGTTTTTTCCTTTTTCCAATCGATATCTGCCGCTGAATCTAAACTGCTTTTCTCATAGTTTTCTTATCATAGTTTTCTTATCACCACAATACTGTGTGAATCTTGTCCTTGTATTTAGAAACTTAATTCGTTTAACACTGCTGCCATTATTAAATTTTCTTGTACGACTTAAGGAAGCTGGAAACCAAGATTGATGTTTAATACTTGGCGATTCAGGTCGGAGATGAGGATGGCAAAGCCAAGATAGCACCCATAAAGTTGAAAGTACAGATCATGCTCCAAGTTCCACAAGGTAATATAAATTCTTTGAACAACCAAAAAAATTGGCTAAGCTCTGGCTTGATGTATTTCCGAGCTTCGCTGTGATATCTTATTGTATTTAAAAAAGTTTTCAAATTATTAGGTTCATCGATCAAGCCTGGCACCGCACCTTGTGCGGTGCCCCCAATACTAGTAGGTTGTATAAATATCTTTGACATTTCTTTTTCATTTGGGCATTACATGCAATTTATTTAAAAGAAAATTGCATAATGAATTAAGAATATGAGTAGTGTGTATACATATGTGAATTAAGTTGTGTCGGGAATCTGGTTGACGAGGGATTATGTTGAAATTTTTATGGTGTCATCCAATAATTAAGAAGCATGTCATGATAATCCCCTAATGATATTAATATACACAACTAAACGAGATAAATACGCTAATGACGAGATTATGAGCTGGGTCCTATAGGGGATGCCAAATGGAATTTGGTGGTTGGTTTTGGATTCATGGTGATGGTTCCCTTGTCCGTTGTTTGTATGGATCTCACTCTTGTTGGGTTTATTCTGTTTGGACTTTCGGACTAGGTGGTTAGCGGTTGGTGGCTGTCATGACGGCATTTCTATGGTGTTCCTACATCGTAGAGATTTGGTGTTCTCGATAGTCACGAGAGCTTGTTTCTTTGTAGATCTTATCAGTTATTGTTTTTCTACCATCCTTTCATGTCCTTTCACACTATTTGGAAGGCAGCTTCTTACCATGTCACACTCTGCTGTGGTTTTTATCATTTCTCTTCGACCATGGTGTAATTCATGTAATAGTTGTCGTTTTCATCACAGTTGGCAATCAGCTACTTGTTGTATTTGCTGCTATGCTTTCTCATAATTAATATATGTTTTCTTTGTAACAAAAAAAAAATCAAAGTAACAAAGTTGGGTATCTTGACCATATCGGATATGATCTCGGACGTATCTTGGTGATATTCAAGACATGTATCAAAATCATATCCATATCCAAAACATATATGATACGTGATCGTTAAAATTTTAGAAATATCCGCGCATTATAGATTATGCTACATCAAACATCGGAGTTTCAGCCCATTTGCTATACTATACCAAATATATATGTCTCGAGAGAAAATAGTGGAAAGTGGAAGCACACCATTACTAGTATATTCAAGTAACCATATTCTCATCTACGTACAACCCACTATTTGATCATAGTTAAAAAGAGTTTATTCTTCTCTCATACACAAGTCTCTTTTTCTTATTATTTCTTACAAAAACACATATTATATTATATTATAATGTACAATTGGGCTATTTTATTTTGGAAGGAACAAGTCAGAAATATTACTTGTTACCCGATGAAATACTATACTACGGGTGCTAGAAAAGGAAACATCTATATCTCACTGTAAAAAAAAATTCTATTTCTTTTAGACATTATTAACCACCAAAATCCAAAACATTTCCCACAAGCTCCTTAATTTCCCAAATGAAAAAAATAAACTGGACCCATTAGTACTTCCGGTCCTTTTTTTCTTGTTAGATTGTCATTATCATTGAAATAATGAATGGTAATGAATCATTTAACTTCGATATTGCAATATTATAAATTGGACCAAACTTTAGGTCGATTTTGACAAGCTGGATTGATTATATATATTATCATCAATCGCTAAATAGTATAGTTTATGTAATATAAACGAGCTAGTATAATTTATCCCCATGTTATATCGCTAATAGTCCACTTTATCCATTATGATTTGCAAAATAGAGCACACTGCCCTCTTCAACAACTTTCAGAATTTTTGGCTTGTACCCTCACTTAAAAAGGGTGTTTTTCACCTACTTACAAATTAAAGAGGGCATTCTGCCTATTTTCAAACCAAAGAGAATTAGTTGTATCTGATCGAAACCACATTTGGGTAAAATGTCATATGATAAAATTCTGTCGATTTTTTTCTTCTAATTATGTGTCCAATTTACCCTCTTATATTATTCTTTAGATGCATATTATCCCTTATTTTATTATTTAGGTGAAATGACATTTTAACATGTAATTTCAAAGCTCGGGTGCAAATAATCCGACGATAGGCGTTTGGACACAGTGCATGTTATAAACGCGTACGTCCAATTTGTACTATATGATCAATTATTAACTTTATTGTGATTACTACTTTTCATTTCATCACTTGTCACTATTATCTGCTGTTTATAATTACAGTACCGAACATTGTATTGCCTTTTCGTTTTTTGGGAATGAGATTGTTTCGGGGAATTTGGTCCAACCACGTTATTAATTTATTATCGTAGTACATCGTACTTTTGTTTCTAAATTGTGAGGATTTAGTTGTTAACTGCATGACTTAATATGTGGCTTTCGTTGCATGATGTATTGGTGGGCATTCACATTAAACATACACATAATTTTTATATGATTATCGAGAAGAGTAGATTACTTAGGGACGTATAAAATAATCAAATATAGTCTCATAATCTCAATTTAAAAGGAAAAGATAAAAAGAAGATATAGTCTATGATTACGTTGAATGATTGAATGATAATGGTAAATTATATAACGATTATTAGTATATTTGATAGGATATGAATAATGATTATTGATTGAGATTGAGATCATAAATATGATTAGGGGTGAATTATGTTTTTGCCCTTAGATCATTATTAAGAATATTGCATTTGTATTAGTATAATAACATTATGATTATAAGTATGATAAAATGATTAATTAATTTTTTTATACTTAGACTAACTATTTTTAATATTATCAATTAATTTGCGATTTAAATAATAATATAAAACTAATTAAATCCGGGAATCGCTTCAATCAATCCTACTAGATTTTCTTTTGGTGCCCCATAAAAAGTAAGAAAACGAAATATAAAGTTTGAATATCAAATTAGGATGGAGAGTAATTTAAAATATTATCATATTTTATCATTGTTTCATGGTTAAATTAGAATTTTGTTCATGCCTTGATTATTTATCCTATGTGAAGAGAATGTTTTTTAATCATTTGTGTACATTAATAAGTAGGGCTTATCAGATAATAAATATTTCAATTTTCAAGTAAACATTTGATGTGTTTGATTAATAAGTATATCCAATACTTATCTTGGGCAAGTAAACACGACGCTAATATCCACATTCATCGATGTTCACGAATTTATTAGTAGAAAAATTATTCATAGTTTTTCCATGAAGTGCAAGTTTAGGTAATTATTCAGGAAGAGGTTGTTGGAAAACAATATCATGGGAGAGCAGTCAATATGTGGCGTTAAAACTACTATACTATTTAAAAGATTTCAATTTTATTGTTATGAATCTTGGGAAAAATGGAAAGTGCTCCATCCTACATGTTTATGATAAATTGATGATATTGCAAATTATTCTTTAAAAAAGACTTAATTATCATGTAAAAAATTAAAACATCAGATTGAAATTACTATGATATTGCATGCATGTTGAACATGTATACATAATTAGTTGGGTAAACTAGAAAAATAGTCACTATATAGTATACTATCATTTGCAATAGCAGTCACAAACTTTTCAAAAACAATTTCTATGTTTTTCTTTGAACAAAAGTTATCGCACAAAATTTGTTTGAATGCATTTCTAAGTTTTGGTGATAACAAGAGTCTATTGACTATTGACTGAGAAGTCTACCGACTACTTGAAGAGTCTACCGACTACTTGAAGACTCCACCAACGTAAAGAATCTACCGAGTCAAGAAGCCAAAGACCTTACAAGAGTCTACTGTACCGGACGAGTAGAAGTCTAGAAAACTAGAAGTCTAGAAGACTAGAAGTCTACAAAATGATATCAGAAGATTTAACATTTACCGGAAGAAAAGACTTAAAGGACATCTACAAGAAGAAAGACTTAAAGAGAAGATTATAATGGAAGACATCAGATGACTTCAATCCAGCAGACTAGAACACTGATAAGAGTCAACATACGTAGATTGCAACAAGACAAAAAGCACAACAACAATTCATTCTGACAATAGTACACTGAGCGTCGCACTACCATATCAGCGACATCAATCTCGTCAGAATAAACTAAACGTTGTTAATGGATTTAAAAAAAAAAGACAAAAATAATTTCGACATAAATCGGGAAGCTGATTCTACGCGATTCTTTCCATTTGAAGATAAGTTGTCGTTAGGCTTTTTAGTTTATAAATACGTCAACAAGCAATTGAAGAAACTCTCTGAATCTCTATCATACTCGTGATCAAGCAAAAGAAAGACTTCAATCTTTCGAAGCGCTTATTACACTATCCTTAAGTAAGTGATATTGAGGATCAAAGTTTTTAAGTCTACTACTCAAGAACACCCTAGCATAAATCAAGATTTATATCTTTTGAGAGAGTGTCAAAGAATACCTTTGTAATACTCAGACTCTCTGTAATGAAGTAAGTGAGTTATAATCTTTGTGATTCTGTGTGACCCAGGAGTTTATGTTATATGTGTGATATTAGCCTAAGTAGGTAGTTTACTGAAAAGTGTAAACCAACGTCTTATAGTGTATCATTCCTGCAAAGGAAAAAGGGTAGATGTAGAAGCATTTATGCTTCGAACTTCCAGAAACAATCCATGTGTCTTTTACTTTCTGTACTTTAGTCTACTGCTATTTTGTTTCTGCCTTCATTTTGTTATTCACAAGCTCGGTAGACACCTTGCACACTATATATTAGTTGTCTACTTCATAGCCTTAAATTGAGACCCTACTGCGGTACTTAACGGTCTGTTGTATCAAATAAAATACAATTTGAGCTAGTGTTTATTCAACCTCCTTCTAAATACTACTTTGATCCTAACAAGTGGTATCAGAGCATGTGTTCCCAATTTATAGAATACTTGAACTGGTGGCTTCATTCAACAAGATCGCTATGTTATCAAAAAATTGATGACGATGATTGGAGAATCCGCATGCAAGCTCATATGTCTGCTCATGACGATGATATGTTTACGTCATTACTGACAGACCAATGAAGATCTTGAAACTAAACACCACCGTAGATGCTTCAAGCGGTGGACGTCACATGGTTGAAAAAGACAGATCAACTTGGTACAATGAAGACAAAAATAAAGCAAATCTAGATAATGTGGCTAAAGACATACTGTTCAAAACACTGGACAAGATATATTTAGCAAAATAAAGATTGTTCCACAGCCAAAGAGATCTGGGAAAAGCTTGCACAACTATGCGAGGGAAATAATCAGACAAAGGAGAACAAGCTAACAGTTGCTCTGCAAAAGTTTGAAAACATCAAGATGAAACCTGAAGAAACTCTAAATAAATTTGATTAAAGAGTTAAAAGCATTGTGAATGAACTCAACAGCCCTGGAAATGAGCACTCAAACTGAGAATTGGCTCTGAAGGTGATGAGAGAACTTCCAAGAGAATGTGATGTTAAGACTATCGCAATGAGAGAGTCAAAGGATTTGAACAAAATAGATCTACATGACCTATTTGCTGACTTAAAAGCCTATGAGTTTGAACTGTGCATTCGAGTTGATGATGGAGCTAGCACCAGTCAACCAACGAAGGCTCTTGTTGCGTCAGAGTCCCTGTCTACTGCAACCGAGATGACTCAAGAACAGATGCACCGACACTATGGCGATGTTTGTCGAGAAATTTGGCAAGTTCATGAAGAAGAGCCATAAGACATATCAATCTTATCCAAGGAAGCACAACTCCAAGGTCAGATCAGACGAAGATGATCGTATGTGTTTCAACTGTCACAAACCAGAACATTTCATCGCTTATTGTACCAAACCCAATAATGATGATCAAAAGAGAACTTCCATGGACTACAAAAAGTCTAGAGACAAGAGAAGATCATCAAGAAAAGACAAAGAACAAAAGGTTCTCGTTGCAGAAGATAACAAAAGCAAATAGGCGGATACTGACTCAGACTCAGAGGAGTCTACTGGATCATCCACTGAGATCGAAGATGAATTAGCTATCTCATGGCAAACGATGATACTGAGGTAACTGACTCCAATATTTTTGAATTTTCTTGTAAAGAATTCACCAATGCATTACATAACATAATAAAGGAGTACTAAAAGATGTACGAGTCCTTCGAGAATTATAAGACTGAAAATACTAGTTCACGGGAACAGCAGACTAGCAAGTTGGCTGTGAACAGTCAAGTGAGCTAGAGAGCTTAAAGGCATGAGTCAGTTTACTCGAACTTAAAAAGGACAAAGTTCAATGCGAAAACCAGCAACTTACTGATTTGGTTCACGCATAGAACATGTCAGCAGCTAAAGCGGACAAAATACAAGAGTTGTTAACGTCTGCCAGCGACTTTGCTGGTATAGGCTAAACGACTATGACTGTAAAAACGCTAGCACAAGTACTAAGCCATGTCTGGAGAAAAAGCAAGTTCAAACATTTAACATTGTGAAATCCAGCATGATATATGATCTCATCAACTCTGAGATGGAGCCTATTAAACCAGCGTACTTCAAAGAACAAACTTCACATAAGGGTATATGCTACGTTGATCTGATAGAGAAGCCTAAGCCAATACACAATTTCATTTATGGACATAAGTCTACTTGTCACGCTATTCAACGGGTTAAACCCAGCTGGTACCATAATTGTAAGCCTGTTCAAAGAAGATATATGCCTAACAATAGGAACCTAAGAACGAGACAACATGCATACACGCCCTATTACAATTCTTATCGCATGACACATCACAAAACACAAGTACCTCATTTCACACACATTTCAGGACACACATAAAACCCTAGGTTAAAATGCATCTAAAATTGAAAGCCAATTTGACATAATTTTACTCTGTGGTGATTTACCCCGTGTGGTCTCTGTCAAATGTGAATTACCTACATCTGGTTTCGGTCATATGCAACTTACCTCCCTGTGGTTTGGAAATGGGCAACACCCACCCCACATGCTTTGTGAGTACATGCAAAATACCCCTACTAAACAAGGGTATTTTCATCACAATAAGCCAAAACATCTAAAAATTATGGAGGGAGACAATGTGCTATATTTTATAAATCACGTGGAATGTTTATTGACAAACCATAAGTGTGTAAAATGCATATTACGGATACTACAGAGGGGTAAATTGTCATTAACTTTTAGTTCCAAGAGCTCGTTTTCTACAATGCCATTAAGACCAACTTTAATGAGATGGCAAATTATCACATTGACAATTGTAATTACAATTGCATGGTGCAACTTGCAAACTTTCAATATTTGAGGTATACTTGCAATTTCTTTTGTAAATATTATATATAATTATTAAATACATAATTATTATTAAATATATAACTATTTTATTATTTTATAATAAACGTACAATTATTATATAAATATTATATATAAATATTATATTATTATTAAAGTATATTAATGTTATATTAATACTATATTTAATATTAATATTAATATTATATAAATTTTATTATTATATAAATAAATAAAAGTGTAAACAATATTCTATAAATTATATAGCTGATTTGAATACTTTAATTAAAATCATATTATAAATGAACATAACATATTTAAAAGTATATTAAAATATGAATAAAATATTAAGTGGGTCTCGTTAATTGAAATTGGATTGAGTAGCAGGATAAAAATGATTTAAAATTGTTGAATTGAGTACTTGCAAAAATTAATGATATGTTATTAGAACCCACTTTTAAAATTGATCGATAAAGATGTGTAATATCAGTCATGTGATGAATGTTTATTCTCTTTCACTGTAGCATAAAATACATATCTTTTAATTTGAAAGGACCGCCCCCGTGCTTGACAATTGTACGAATCGTCACCCAATTGAAAATTAAGCATCATCCCTTATTGTTATGACAAAAGAAAAAAAAAAGGAATTAAAAGTTTATGGGAAAATTAATGAAACAAAACTTTCCAGAAAAAAACATTAATGGAACAAAGTGAGCTGTTGTAGTAAATTATATATAATGTTGTAATCATCTTAGAATCGTGACTATTTCACGTGATATTTTGGTACCAGGTGTGTGGCGGAGTTAGCAGACCCTGGCCACCACGCTTACACCGTCCCTATCACGTGGATTATCCGGCACCGCCCCTTCTGGCCATCGTATCCTAAAACACTGCTGGCTCCACCTAGATAGCTAAACATCGTTTTGACCTTTTCTTTTCAGAGAAAAAGTAAGAATAATTTATTATTTTATTCTCTAATATTTTCACTTGCAGTTTTTTCATTTTTTTTTTCGTGAGGTTCATCAGGTGGATATTTCATGTGAATAAAGTTGATGTTTATGATTTTTGAACTCAAAACATCAGTGTTGGCTAGAGCTATGATATCAGGTTAAATTGTTGTCTCGTCTAAAAGACCAAGCTTATAACGATATTGAACAATTTATTATTTTATTCTCTAACAATATTATACGGGATATAACCATGGCAACATAGAATAATCAATATCTAATTCAGCTACTAAATTTCGTGTATACAGTTCAAGATTGTATATTCATAATGTATTGCAATCTAAGTGAATCGAATTCGAATTTGAATATTCCTGTTTCCAAAAGTTCTTAAGTTGAATCTCAAACTTATATATGAAGTTTTTGTTCTTATACTCGATACTTTTTGGTTGAATGTCAAATTTGTTATGGTAAATAGTGTTTGTTTGATGATGTCCTTAAGTGCAGTACCCTTAGGGGCATCATCAATCATGCATTTGGAATCTTTTTTAAAAAAATAAAAAAAAGATTCTAAATGGATGGTGGATGATGCCCCTGAGGGCAGTGCCCTTAAGGGCAGTAACAATGAAACCGGTAAATAGATCAGTCTCGCGTAGAAATAATAAAATATTTAATTTTTTAATAACGTCATAAAAAATGAAAATAAATATTATGTTATTTAGAATTGAATGTAGTACTATATTGTTTTAAAATATTAGAAAATATGCAATTAATTTCCAATATGTAGATTATTATGTATGATATTATCCTAAGGTGTTGGAATCTGCAATCCATCAATTGCTTGCGTTTAACTAAAATATAATGAAATTAAACTATGGTTGATTCTTTTTTATTGCATAAACGTTAAATTAAATAATCGTAATAACTAAAATAACGACTTAAAACAATTCTAAAAGCTTTAATTTATTTAGCATTTTTAGCTAGATTTCAGGGGAAAAAATAAAGAGTCTAAATAAATTGGCCATAATTTTAAAATAAAAACTCAAATTATACCCATAAGTTGAAATAACAAATTTAAAAATATTTTTGTTTTATAACTTAGCTTCCACTTCCACGTATTTATAATACTCCAATGACCTACAGAAATATTTATTGTAATATTTCCCTCAATTTCTTCAAATTTTATGTGCTTTAAATCATATTAGAATATTTTAAATTTAGTTATTTTCTTCCCTAGAGAAGATGTAAATAATGACGTCTTCAATGATGAAACTATGACGAACTTATATTTCATTTGTAGCAACTCTTGGAACATTAGAAAATTGACATAATTGATCTTTTAATAAATATTACAATTTACAAGGGAGAAGCCGGAGAAACAAAACCAATCGTGTCATCGGTCCCCGATATTAAGCCGTCAGTAAAAAGCAAACAGATAGAGATTGATTTGTGCATATTTTTAAAAATTTAGGGACTAAATCGTGTCTGATTTTTCACAATTCAGTCCATAAAATTTTAAAAATATTTTCGATTCAGTCAATTTCTGTTTGCTTCTTACTATCGATTTTACGTTCGGGGACTGGATTGAGAAAATTTCTAAAACTTTAGGGATTATAACGGGTCAGTGAAAATTTTAGGGGTTGAATCGAAAGTGGACCTACTATATAAACGTTTTAATGTATTTTCCGTGCAAATCATAACCTACCCTTAACTCTGTCTATATATATATTTGTATATATGTGTGTATGATTGGTTGCTTTGTGAGACTAGCTAAAAGATAGAAGTGGTACATGATTAGGAAAAACCAAATGGATATGCCCTAAAAATGAGGAAACCTCAGAAGAAATATGGCCGCAATTGATTCTTGACAGCATGTAAATGTCACGTCCAGGCAGGGCCTTCCTGGCAATCACCTAATTTATTTATTTTTTTAAAGTAAAAACTATTAATATTATCAAAATTTTGATTAGATAGACATATAAAACCTAATTATGTACGCAAGGAAATAAATGTATCTCATTGGATAAAACATATATTTAAGTCATTAGATTGTTTCATACATTAATCTAATTTCATATTCATATGAAACTTATCAATACACACAATAAAAGAATACCTAACATAATAAAGCCCTAGGATGGACGTGGAGGTGTGCCTACTTGTGGGTCGGTTTGTGGGTTAGACGAATCAACCACTCAAAAATAAAAAAAATTATATACTTATGAATTAAAATTATTACATAAATTTTTACTAAATCATATTTTTAACTAATATAAATTTTATTGTACGTTAATTAATTTATTAATAGGCTGCCCCATTTAGGTATATTCATATGCTGTTGGAAAATGCTGGCCAATCCATTTATTTGACAGATCGGGTTAGATCAGTTCTAACTTCTAACAAATCTTGACAGCTCTAATTGGACGATGATAATAGAGACTAACTGTATGCCATGATTAATGCGATGGCAACAATAGTCCGAACACGTCTACGATAGTACACTCGAAAAGTCATGGCTAGTTGACAAACTAATATTTGGAGGATATGTTTAATTTTCAATTTTTAAAGACAACGGTGAAAAAAAGTTCTTTAAATAATACCTTTCAAAGAGGAGATAGAAGCTCAAAAGTAGCGTTGTTCTATCGTTTCGTAACCGGTCCGGTATTTTTTTAAAAAAAAATTTATTTAGGTAAATATAACCTCGATTTTTTGAGAAAAAAATAATAATAAAAAAAACTGTTCAGGGTTGGAACCGATCCAACCCAGAACCGGATCCGATCCGGTTCCTTAACGGATCGGACCGGTTCTAGATTTATCGGATCTGAAATCGGCCGATTTCGGACCAGACCAGATCGGATCAATTCGTTAACCAGCCCTACTCAAAAGCTAACTTTTTACTTCTAGATTTTGGTATTTTTATCTACTTTCTTTTTATGAAAGACCTTTTTGCATTGAAATGCTGGTTTTTTAACAAATTAAAACTCAATTTTTTTTAAAGAAAAAAGGTTATTATGAAAGAAGGACGTAAATTTAACATGAATATTGAATCGATTTTCACTTTATCTAAATCTTGCCATAAAAAAATTAAAGTTTGACACGGTTATCACAACTTACAGATAATAGATGGTTATCAACATAGTATGTAATCTCTCGATATTGTCCTAGTAATATATTAACAATAAATATTAATTATTTTATAACTGAATAAAATAATTAAGAGGACGTCCTTATCCAACATACTCTCTGTTTAATAATACTTAATAATTAACCAATATAAACCTAATTAGACTGTTGAAATAATTATTTTTTCGAGAATAGAATGAGGGGTATTTATGTAACTTCAAGATTCTGGCCCTTATAAAAGAAAGGCAAGCGCGCGTGTTCCCTGCAGCGACTCCTTGCTTTCATTACATAACCTTAATCTAAATTCAGCTGTAAGTGTACTGATTTTCATTAATTGAATATATCAAAATATACAGACTTAAAAAAAATATATCTCCATTTTTTGTTCTAAAATTCCTTATTTAGCAATTCTACAATCTTGAATTCTCATGATTGCATGCAGAAAAAGAACAACAGTTATAGCCATGGAGAAGACAATCTCCAGCGTCGGTCTTATACGAACAAAATCCGACCAACTAGTGGAGACAATGGCTGCGGCGCTGGCTTCAATGCAGTCTCCATTTTCATCCAGCGAGGCGGTTCCGGCAGCTGGTGGTGGCTCAGAAGGTGGAAGCAATCTGTCAAGAAAGTCAAGCAAGAGTTCACTGGCAGCTTCACCTGGGCGGAGCAGCGGAAGTACTGGGAAGAACACACACATTCGGAAGTCAAGAAGTGTACAGATGAAAATCGAACTGGACGATTTGAGCAGCGGCGCCTCCTTGAGCAGAGCTTCCAGCGCCAGCTTAGGCTTCTCTTTCTCCTTCACTGGCTTTACAGTGCCGCCAGATGAAATTGATGATTTAAAGCCATTTACCGATGATGAATCTCGTAAGTCCTTTTAACTTTGAATATAATTACACGCGTTAAATAAATTAACTATTAGCCTAAGTTTCAAGAATTACCGTCCATTACATGATATACATACATGATACATCCATATATGTAAGGAATAATTTAATTTTATTGAATCTAGTTTATAACATTAGTTGCTATATATTCCATGTATATCGCCATTCTTATCTATGAATGACAACGGGTCGGGTATGGGACGGGTTTGGCCAATCCCACGACCCGCCCCGCTACACATAAAACCCGGACCCGCCCCTCTTAGAACCGCGAACCCGGCGGGTTTACCCGTCCCGCCTTGGTTCCAGTTTTTTTATTATTATAAAAAGTTAACTAGAAATCAATTTTGAAACACAAAAGTTGAGTTTTGTGATTAAATTTCATGCTTTCTCTAGTAAATATTTATAATAAGCATTGTAAAACTATCTTTAAACTACTAAATATTTATTAATTTGCTCTTATTTCCTTCAAAATGTCCAACTTCTTTAACATGAACACATGAATTTTGATATAAAATTAAATAATGACACTTTATTGTTCAATTAAATAAGTAAAATGTATATCAATATCATATTTTTTTTAAAAAAAAATTAAAAATGTATTGCGGGCGGGTCCGGGGCGGGTTCGGCCAATCCCAGGACCCGCCCCGCTTTCAAATCCGGTTGAAGCGGGTCCAGACCCGCCCCGAAGGGCGGGTTCAATGCGGGTCCAAGTCTGGACCCGTCCCATTGCCATCCCTATTCTTATCAAATCCTATAGAGGCCAAATTTAGAAAAATAAATAAACAAATTTAAAAATCCAATATTTGAGAGTCAGTGACAATTTACCTATGTAGTATCATTAATAGATATTTTACCCATTGTGGTTATAATAAAGGGTTTGTAACTAGATAGTTTACCCCATGTGATTTGCAAAACATAGCATATTGTCAACTTCACACGTCATAGATAGTCTGTTTTTGCATATATTCACAAATCACAGGGATAAACTGCTTATTTTCAAACCACGATGAGTAAACTGTATATTTTAAAAAACAAAAAGATGTAAACTGCATATTTTCAAACCACATGTATGTAAATTATCTATTTGGAAAGCCACATGGTGGTTTGTCAGGATCGATCGGGGTGGGTGGCCAGTCCACACATGAGTTCAACCAACTTGAGTTTCAATAGTTCATGTTCTTGAAATAATTGCACCGAGAGATTATATCGAGTTCGGTTACAAAACCCAGCGGAAGACACTCGAAATAACCTGCTCTATAACCGATTAACCATTTGAAAGACATTTTAAAGATGCAATTAAAGTAAATAAACAAGCATTTGTTTATGGAAGTTCGAAGGTGGTGTAATCATTCTACATCTCCCCTTCTTCCACCTCATGGAAGGATCCACTAGAAGACTTTGATTTATACAATCCAGTTGTACAAACCCGATCCAGTTGGGAATTCCCCATCCAACTATATCTCCTAGCAACTCAACTATGTATGTTCTTTAATGTCTCACATACAAAGACCTCTCAATCGGTTGTGATGAATCATCAACCGTTATAATGATATTCACTCATCTATTAAGCTCTCAAATACAATGAATAGAGTGAATATATGTGGCACAAATGATCTCTAACTAGATCTGATATAGCAAGGTAAGTGGTGCCTATAATCTGGGCCTGCTGTTTCTTGTAAGCTGCTTATTTTGAATCTTAAGTGGGTTTGCTTTGATCTTTCTTGGATTGATCTTCAATCATCTTATTTGAGCTTCCAAGACTTGTATATATAGCCCCAAACAATGATATACACGTTAGACGCAAGAATATGCTCAAAGGTTCTGCACGATTCCCGAGCTTGCAACGGTCATATTCTGGTTTCTGGGCTCTTTTTATTTTGGACCGGGCTGGCCGGATCAGTATGGACAATCAGTCTGGTCAGATCAGTCTGGTCGTATCAGTCTGTTGCAAGACAAGCTTGATACAAAACAGCTTGATAAACTTGCTCTTCCGATCTGTTGCTTGTAGCTCTTGATTCTTTGATTTTTGGGCAAAGTGATGAACATGAAAGTTGTAGTCCTTTGTCTTGGCTTTCCAAATAATCAAGAATCACTCGATTCCAAGTTCGTATGAGATCGGGATGTTCGATATGCCATACCATGCGCATGCTGAAACATTCCATGTTTCAGCAGCATGATCATCAACTTGTAGACGTCTTTTGGCCTTCTTAAACTCCGATTCAGCTCTCGACTCCTGAAGATGACTTGTAGGTATTCTTCTTAGCTTTCCAACCCATACTGAATCGTCTCGTTCCGATAAGCGAGCTAAGAGTTATGTCCAACAGACTGACAGTCGCTTGCTGTTTCTTCGCGGTACAGCTCGATCTTACATTCGTCTTTTCTCCTTGATAACATTCGAACTGGCCGATCTGTTGTGAAATACGACTTTTAGTATTTTGAGTTGGCTGTTCAACCTCTTTGGAAGAACGTCATTTCGATATCCGAGCTATGAGATATGATCGAAACAATCTCCTCTGCGAGGATTTCAGTCTTTGTCCAGCTTGATATTTTCAAGCTACTTCTTTGTAATTCATCAAGCTCTTAATTATGATCTATGAACTGCACGCTTGATGAAATATGTTAGCAACACAATAACAAATTTTGTTAACATCAAAACCAATATTATTCAGGTTCCTAAAACCCAACATGGTTCGTTGCCAAATAGCTCAAAATTTGAGCCTCAAAATTAATGGTTACCTTGGATTGGATTTGGATTTGGGTTATCTTTATCATAAGATTTTTCTAGAAATTCGATGTTTAGACTGGAAGCATTAATTTCAGAGATAGTCCCATGTAAAAAGGCCTAGTATTGCGGTTCATAAATTTTCCAATAATAATATGAAACTTTTGTGGAGTACTTATATTATATTATACATATGTGAGCCTCAGCACCCTATTCTCCAATAATAATACAAAACATCAATATAGTTTGGGTTTATTCTCGATTCAATTCTTAAAATTTTCAATGACACGATTTAGTCCCCACAATTTAAATTTTTCCTCAATTCAGTACTCAATGTAAGAAGCAAACGCATAGAGACTTAATCAAGAATTTTTTTAAAACTTTAGGTACTTCGGGAACAAACCAGCACAACACTACCCTAAAGTTCTAAAATTATTCTCGAATAATCCCCTATTAGTTTGCTTCTTACGGATAGCTTAACATTGAGGACTGAATCAGGAAATTTTTTAAAACTTTAGGACTAAATCAAGTAACCAAAAACATTAGAAATTGATTCGAAAAATTGACCCAAACTACATGGACGCTTTCATGTATTATCCCATCATATTATGTCTAAATTTACTTTTAAAAATGTTCCTCGCGCTTAATATATATACACGTACATGCTTGTATTTTTACCAAATATGAAATGGTAAAAACTTCAAAACGAGAAAAAGATACACCGAACGTATATCCCACCGACCAGTAAATTCAATAAAAATGATATTACGTACCATTTGCATGTGTAAAACTTAATTGTTGTAGAGTATTAACTATATTCCTAGTTTAATATATTATATCACTATTAAAAGAAAAGAAGAGCCTGGAAATAAAAATAATAATTCAAGCTTATACTATATAATATAATATAAATATAAAGCTTTATATTAACATACTAGAGGAAGTAGTCTTTAGAAAGGAAAAAAGGTACATAATTATACCATAAGTGGACAGATCAAGATAATATTTTAGAAATAAAGAAGCCACTTAAAGAGTATAAACGTTCTGATTTAGGTGATTTTTGACTAATTGTATAAAAATATTGTTTACTTTATTTTCCTTTGGAAAATAGGAAACACAACAAAATGGCTATCTGATTCATTTGTCGTGATTGTATAGTGTATTGCAGTATCTGCACTTCTTGCAAAGCATGAAAATGTAATTTCCTGTGCAAACTGTATGGCTTATATTTATTAGCAGCTGAAGATCTTGAGGCAGGCAGGCATATCAAGAAATTTCACACAGATCCCACAGTACCAATCTACCTCAAGGTATGTATGTAATATAAACTCGTAAACTACGTGCTCGTTTTCTATGTCAATCCCGAGTTCCATAGTCGAGCCACGATCAATTGATATTATATATTTGGGAAGGAAGGAATCAATGGTATTATACAACTTACTGAACATTGTTTTCATTTTACATGGCATCTTCGTATTAAAGAATTGTCGTCTCATCTAAAAGTCTGGGCTTGTAAAAGTCTGGGCTTGTAGAGAGACTGAACAATTTATTATTTATTCTCTAACATTTACCCTCACTTGTGGGCCAATTTGTTCATCTTTTTTTGGGAGGCCCATCAAGTGCATATTTAATGTGGGTGAAATTATTGTTTGTGAGTTTTGAACTCGGGACCTTGGCGTTAGCCAGAGGTTCTGATACCATAAAAAATTATCGTCTCATCTAAAAGTCCGAGCTTGTAGAGATATATAAAAAACCGGAAACAAATTAAAGGAACACTGTAATAATGAGATATATAAAAAACATAGTGTTGAAACTCGAATGACCGACAAAACCACCAAAATGATAAGATTATAAGGTTGTAGAGATGAGAATGTAACAGAGGTTTCCTTACGATAATTGAGTATGATTAGTGAAATTCAGGTGCGTCCGCCTTAAAATGACTCTTTTCGACCATACGTGCAGTTCACTGATGTAACATACAAGTTGGTTCTAAAAGGAATAGCTTCAAAGGTGGAGAAGGATATTTTAAATGGAATCACCGGCTCAGTTGTTCCCGGGGAAGTTTTAGCGTTGATGGGACCATCGGGAAGCGGGAAGACCACACTACTGAGTGTACTTGGAGGGCGAATAAAGGAGCACCCAGTCGGCAGTTCAATAACTTACAATGATCAACCATATTCGAAGTCACTAAAAAGCAGGTGAGTATCTTGAATCACTTCAGTGGCAGTTAGGATAGGTTTAAAATTATCAAAAAAATTGGTCACAGAACCACAAAAACACAGAAATACATTATCTTATCATTGAAACAGGATAGGTTTTGTGACGCAAGAAGATGTTCTATTCCCTAACCTAACAGTGAAAGAAACACTTACATACGCAGCTCGACTACGACTTCCAAGGACGTTAACAAAAGATGAAAAGGATAAAAGAGCCATGGATGTTATACACGAACTGGGACTCGGGAGGTAGCTATAGTGGCTTCCTCTGCTACTTTGAGCTTAAGATATATTGTACTCATTAAACAGAAAAGATGTAGAAGATTCTTAAGGTTTTGGACAAACATAACATATATCAATGTAACACTGTATTTTACCAGGTGTCAAGACACAATAATTGGTGGCTCCTTTGTCAGGGGAGTTTCAGGTGGAGAAAGGAAGCGTGTGTGCATCGGAAATGAGATAATAATCAATCCGTCCCTGTTGTTCCTTGATGAACCTACTTCGGGTCTGGATTCTACTACAGCTTTAAGGATAGTCGAAACTTTAAATGACATAGCAGAGGTAGCAATGTCTAAATTCTTTCCCCGACCTAATTACAGTTTCCCCGGTTGCATTTCTACGGATCTTAGCATTCTTTGTTTCATTTTAAGGATTCCAATACTATAACTCGTATATAATATGTCCGACACTGTGGCAGGCTGGAAAAACGGTAATTACCACAATCCACCAGCCGTCAAGCCGACTTTTCCTTAAATTCGACAAGTTGATTCTACTTGGTAAAGGGAGATTGCTTTATTTCGGAAAGGCATCAGAAGCAATGGCTTACTTTTCTACCATAGGATGCTCCCCTCTCATAGCAATGAACCCTGCAGAGTTCATGCTTGACCTAGCAAATGGAAATGTAGTAGATATTTCCGTCCCATCAGAATTCCAAGATAAAGTGCCAATGGGAAACTTCAAAGTAGAAACAAAGAGTGGAAAGATTGACCCTGCAGTTATACACGAGGTACAATATATTTTGATAGTGCATGAGAAATTTGATTGATTTTTTGCCTAGCTAAAAATGGATAATGTTTTAACATTGCAAGCTCTTCATTTAGAAAGAAATTTTTCTCATCCAGTATCTCGTGGAGTCCTATGAGGCACGAGCTGCTGTGCATGAGAAGACAAATATCATGAAGCCAATATCTATGGATGAAGATATGAAGTCTATAGTAAGTTCTACCAAGAGAGAGTATGGTGCGAGCTGGTATGAACAATATTCCATATTATTTTTTAGAGGACTTAAAGAAAGGAAGAATGACTATTTCAGCTGGTTGAGGACTACTCAAGTTCTTGCAACAGCAACTATTTTGGGATTGTTGTGGTGGCAATCTGGTAGTGATAATCCCAAAGAACTTCAAGATCAGGTAACATACTTTAACTTTTCAAAATCGTAAGCCGATAATAAACAAATAGAATCACCCAAACTAAAGCAGTATTAGTAGTATTTAATCCCCTTGAGACAAGGTATCAGTCATAATTTATAAAGAAATTTTATCGCAGGTAGGATTACTGTTCTTCATAGCTGTGTTCTGGAGTTTTTTCCCAGTCTTCACCGCCATATTTACGTTTCCTCAAGAAAGAGCCATGCTAAGCAAGGAGCGAGCAGCTGACATGTATAGGTTAAGCGCGTATTTTGTGGCTAGAACCACAAGTGATCTTCCGCTAGACCTATTACTGCCAGTACTTTTTCTTCTTGTTGTATATTTTATGGCAGGCTTAAGAATGAATGTTGGCTCCTTTTTCCTCACCATGGTGACAATTTTTCTTTGCATTATAGCAGCTCAGGTGTGCCTTTCTTCCATTTATCAGATAATCTCACTAATTGCAACAAGATAATTCCCAACCCAAGATTTATTTAACATGTGTTTTGAAATAGGGATTTGGGCTAGCCATTGGTGCTACACTATTGGATTTGAAAAGGGCAACAACCCTGGCCTCAGTCACTGTGATGACCTTCATGTTGGCTGGGGGGTTCTTTGTGCAGGTAAGTACCAGAACTTTAAATACACTGGTCTTAACATCTTAAAAGCATCAAATTCGGAAAATAATATTGACATATAATTTGTAGAATGTCCCGGTGTTCATATCATGGCTTAGTTATCTCTCGTTTAATTATCACACCTACAAGCTTCTACTCCAAGTGCAATACCAACACATCAGTCACTTGATTAATGGGGTCAGAATAGACAGTGGTTACAAGGAAGTTGGAATTCTGCTAGCCATGGTCTTTGGCTACCGACTCCTAGCATACTTATCTTTGAGAAGAATGAAGCTCCATCCATGAGCTTAGAGTTCTGGCAGCCATACAAATCACAGATTAATGGTTACAGAAGAACCAGTTTTTCGGTATCAAGACTTTTGACAAGCCATCAGGACACGAAGAAAAACGAAGCATACCTTTTCGCCTCTAAAAGAGGTTCTAATTCCAGAATTTGCTTATGCTACAACATGGAAAAGGATCCCAGGATCCTAAACCGATCTTACCTGGGATCGCAAATCCCAAGTTTGCGTATGAAGAGCGGATCTGATTGTACTAGTTTCTAAAATTGATTTCTTCTGTGAAATACTATTAGGTTAGGAAAATAAATGTATTGTCGATTTGTTGAAGACAAATTTAGCATGATATACTTAATTGTGTGTAATTGTGTGTACGATTGTACAACGGGACAGTCATAACACTTTTAGTACGAATTATATGACATCTCCTAGAGAATTACCCATTCACATGGTGTATGTAAAGAAGCTGATAGAATTTTGAAAGGCTTACATAGAAGTTTATTTACTGGATATATAGAAATCAAACTACCATAAAGTACCTCTATCTGCATTTATCACCATTCTATCAACACAGAGCAAAAGGTGCGGTTGACATTTGATGGCATGATCTTGCTCTTCATGACCGTACAGGAGCAACTAACGGTTTTTTATTCAATAGTCAAAAATTTCTTCAACTTCATGAAGAATATTATGCCAGAGTTCTCAACCAAGCAAGTAGCCGAAGAAGAGCAGAATCAAGAACAGCGTTTTTCTTTTCAAATCCTACATGAAATTGCAAAGAAAACTTAAATCAAATGAATCTAAACAAGGGAAGCAAATCAATTTTTCAATCCATCGTAAAGCATTTGGTGGTCATGCGTATAATTCTCATGAAGCTCTAATTGATTCAAGAGTTTTGTCAAGCTAGTCATTCTAAGGAAAATAAATTGTTGGAAAAAATCAATTACCTCTCTTTTTCTTTTTTGTGTGTTTCATGTCACTTCATTTTTCCCCTATAGATTGAAATTTAAAACTGTTTTTCAAAGAAAATAATATTCTTCTATATTGAGAATAGTCTTACACTGAGAGTTTAGAAACTACGCTAGTCTCATTGCCAATGGGTTGGTATCAGAGCAGGCTTCACATGGCTACTCCGTACATGTGATTGGCTACTCCGTTTGCATGCTCATCGTCACCGGCATTATCTGTCTACGTGTTTGACTTATATAATGTTATACGTGAGAAGCCGTGTTGAGAATTTGTCCCACATTGGGAGTTTAAAAGCTATGTTAGCTCTTTATAAGATATATGTGTTACTCCATTCATAGCCAATTGGTTTTGAGTTTGAACCTCGTGTATTCTTAACATTCTACGTCCCCAAAACATAACAAAGTGCATATGCATTAATTACATCAAACGTAAGGGTTTAAATCTCTCATTTGAGTATATTCCATCGGAGAACACTTTTTCCAGTAATTTAAAAAAGTACTAATAAAATCTCTTACCTAAATCAGTCGCTACTCTGTGTGCACACATAACTCCGGAAAAGGCAACAGATATAACACCTTGCCCTGGAAAGCAACTATCTCCCACACAATACAAGCCCTTTATAGCCTAAAAAATCCATTAAAACTCGAACTAGTTTATGTCCAGAGTTAAAAACCAAGTTTGATAAGAATAACAACTTTCTAATTCATAGCTCGAAAAGCCACAATGAGTAATAAATGCATTAACTTACAGTCGTATTGAACGGCATTCCTAACAAGCCTTTTGGGGTACTGCGAGGCATGGGGCCGTAGGTACCACAATCTCGAGCCAGGTACCGCCTATGTGTCTTTGGGGTCCCCACCTGTCATATATAGAAGACGAGTGAGATATAAGACCAATCCCAACATTTGATTAAAAAGAACAGTTACAAGAGTCCCGAGTAAAGTTATATATATATGAACAGATTAGACATTCATGTGATTGAGTTTGGAAGATGCAACCTCCCAGAGCACAAATTTCAATATATAATTAGATTATCCAGAGACACAACGAAGCAATCAGTAAAACTTTGTGGCAATGTTCGGGAAGAAATTGTAATACCTCCTTGAAAACAACAGATGACTTAAGTCCAGGGAATAATTTCTTCTCAAGCCTGCTAATTATATTTTCAGCCACAAGTTCCTTCTTTGTTTCATAATCGTTCCGAGAGAGACCCTACAATAAAATAGGGTTATCATAACGATTCCCAATAATATAAAAGATGGAAGGTATTGATTGACCTTGGTAAAGTATAATGCTCTTAGTTTTAAAGCAAATATTAAGTAAAAATACCTCCCAGTCCTCAATGGAAGAAGTTGTAAAAATGTGAAGAATGTGCTTTCCTTCTGGAGCTAATGATGAGTCGAGAACTGTTGGAATGCTCAAGAATATACTTCGATGAGGATCTTCCAAAAATCTCCAATCATCCTACAAACTCGGAACAAATCAAGAAAAATAAACAACAAGAAAACTAGTTCAGATCCTCGGATATAATCATTCCACCTCAAGGACGAAATGGTGGCAATCTGTATTTGGTGGCAAAACTTCCGCTTTAACCCCCAAGTGAATAGAGAGAAACGATGGTGCTTTAACATAAGCCTTTTGAAATAGTTCTTCTTCTTTGGGCAAAACCTCCTTTTTCAAGAGCTTTTCTATAATAAAAAAAAATCAGTTGACTTTCTCCAAAATCTGCCTAAGACTATTATGGACAATTGCAATAACGCGAATTGATTTTCAAGATCAAACAAGTTTTGTACACATACCAAAAGTATCCCATCTAGTGGCATTTGATATTATGGTTTTAGCATAGAATTCCCTTCCATCAGATAGCTTAACCCCAACCTACAAGAAAGTGACAAAATATGTAACTCCTCAAGCATTATTATAATACAAGAATAACCAAGAAACACCACTAAGAAAACAAAGATTGTCCTCAATCTTACTGCTTTTCCATTTTTTATCACAATGCTGGTTGCATTTGCCCTGTAAATTATATTGCTCCCATGATTAGTTAAACCTTTTGCCAATGACTTTGCGATTTCCCCAACTCCACCAACAGGATAGTTAATTCCCCCAAAATGTCTATCACACAAAACCTGTGAGAAAGAATATTAGAAATCAAATAATACATTCTAAAATCAAATTTGATGTTATTAAAATTATCATATATTTTTATGTAGTTTTATACTTTGAAAAGATTTCCTAATATATTTATCACAATTTAGTTTCAATTATATAAAGAGGTGATGACTGTAAAAGAAACTGAGATTAAAAAACGAGTTTTAGCCTTTTGGGAACTGTGCCGTGCACGTCGGTGTTAACGACCGAACCACATAAATCTTGTGTTGTGTTGGTTGATCTATTTACTATATTTCTGCTATTCAAAATTCAATACAAAACAAATCACGAACAGGATGGATATGAATAAATGAAAGAGGCGCACAGAAACTATTAACCAAGATTACCATGCTTGCATTGATCATAGGTGTTCGTTTAGCATTGACCGTGCTCACTATAAAACACTGTCAAACGAAATCCAAATCAAATAATTGTCATAAAGAATCAATTAAGTTGATACAAAGCTTCACGTTCTTAAATTCTTGTCAAGATGAATAAACTCACACCTCAGTGTCAATAAAGGAGAGCAATTCAGGATCCTTAATATACTTCCGAGCTATGTCACCTGCATTCTGAGGCAGATAATAGGCTGCAATGAACAACACAAACATCCATCAACAATAGACATTGCTAAATTTTGGCGGTTTATAACAGCACAATTCATAAATAACAAAAATATATGTGATAACTGACGATTTCCTGCAATGCCTTTTTGACTTATCACACTGCCTAAACATAATCTAATGCAGATGGTCTTTTCACTTCTATAATTCGGTAAAGGCTTTTGAACAAAATCATAGAGGGTATTTAACCCAGCCCAAAAAAGTTCCTAGGCCAAGACACCACTGAGCTCATGTAGATGATTTTCCAGTATTTACTTTACACATTGTATTTTCAGGATAAATCACCAGGTTTACATAATAATGATGGTACTTTACTCAAATCAACTGACATGCAAACCTTTTGATGAGCAAGATAAGATAAACCAACTGTAATAGCCTACTCAAAATAATAGATAAACATAATATTTCTAATATAAAATCAAGGTGATAGATAAAGTAGACTGCAAACACCAAAAGGAAAGCAAATAAATCAACTACCCAGAGTCAAGCATTCAAGAGGCTTCTTGAAAAATTGTCCAAACAGATAGATGGGCTCCTCTAAGGATTTCAACTCCAGCGAGTTCAAGGCATTAAAGATCTAACAAACTGTCAGTGATAGTTTAAATCAACAAAGTGAACCACCAAAAATCATCTTAATCAATACAAACCTTCCAGCATTCACCATAGAATTTGAGGATTCCCTCTTTCTCATGGGGAAATTTAGTGGCAAGTTCTGAAACAAATTCACTATATTGTCTATGCACTTGGATAGAAAAATCATTAGGTAGATGAAAATGAACCATGGTTGGGTCAGGTATGGATTGCATCCTACACCCGACTGCTTCCAATGCTTGCGTAATCAAATTTAGATTTCCCTGAAAGATTCACAATTTCTATTTAATGAACAATAACCACTTACAAAACAACAGATACAAAATATAATAACCATCCATAACAACCAAAAGAAGCTAGGACAGAACAATTGAGACAGCACAACCCAGTGGCAGAACCACATTAAACAATTTATGATCATGTGCATCAGAGTACAAGTCTGGGCCAGTAAAAGTGTATCCAACTTTCCCAAGACTCTATATCGAGAGCCATTTTTTTTAATACAAAAAATAAAGCTAGTTATGTCACTCGTAAATTAAAGCTCGATAAAGAAGGTTCATAGCGAGCTTAGAGTGAAGAATTCTTATGCTTTGGCAAACTAAGAGGCAAATAAGTTACTTGATAGGAAAGAAAGACTTGCTGCTGGAATTAGCTGAATCTACTACGCAGATTTCCTTTCTATTTTTTCTTTTTGGAGTTTTAAACTCTCTAGAACTGGCTTTAGTACTCGCCTTGGCCATGCTTTGCAGATCATATATTTATCATCAAATACAAAGTTCAAAATACACGATCTTGTCCAAGTAAATTCATTCAAAAGCATAATGTAGACAGTCCAATTTCATGTGCATCGAATGGCATGCATAGTGTATTGGTATGAATAGAAAAAAAAAATCAAATGAACCAATACGACACAAGTCACACAACAGTAAAATAACCAAGTCTGAACCTGCTCACAAGTCACAACCCTTTCAACAATTTAACAGTGGATATATCATATTTTAGTCGCCGTAAATTATGCGTATAATCGACTAACCTCATCGCTGAAACCAAACATAACTGATGATCCAACATCAAATGTGAATCCATCCCTTTGGTAATACCCAGAGCTTCCTCCTGGAATCACATACTTCTCCAAAACCAATACCTTTGCACCTTTCACTGCCAGCTGAGTTGCCGCCACCAATCCTCCAATCCCAGAACCTATAACGATGGCATCATAGTAAGAAGTTTTCAAATCACCTTCGGTCTTTCGACCCTCACTTTCCACTGTTTTTTCTGCATCAATCACTGATTTCGATCTGTAAAGATTGTGACTTTTTCCACGTTTAGTCCTGCCAACAACAAATTCCAAATCAAGAAACCGGTAGTCGCTGAAATGTTGCCGTTTTAAAGAGTCCAAACAAACAATTCTCCGGTTTTGATTCGGAACTCGTCTGAAAACGGATTTAGTCGTCCGGTTACTGACGAACGACTGGGATATGGGATGCCCGAAACTCAGGATGTCCATTTTGCAACTTTTCGTATTTTGAAGGTTAAAAAATCAAGAACTTGGAATTTCGGCTAACAATATCCAGTTTCTAGACTTCTGCTGTTCTGCAGTCCCAAGAGAGGTAATCCCTGAAATACCCAAATTCCAGTCTCTTGTAAATTTCCCAAAAGACTGAACTTTGAAAAACAAAAAGTTAGGAAAATGAAATCTTATTTGTTTGCTGATTCAGAGATTGACAATAAGGGAAATTAGGGGGGTGAGTGGAAAAGTTGGGCCGGTGGGTATCTAGTGCATGAATGTGGTGGATTTTAGTGGATTTTGGCTCTCTAGGACGGAAAGTAAGGTGGAAGCGGGGATGGATTAGCATCATTGTGGACGATGATTCCTCGTTTATATGCGACAACTCAAATGAAGAATCTTACCCACCTTTACAAAATTTTCGTGGGCTTATATATATATATTTTTTACGGTGAAATTGTAAATAGGTGCTGTTTATAGAAATTTATTACAAATAAATCTGCAAAAAAAATTTGCTTAGCAAAAAATACACTTAGGAGAAAATTATATTCACATAAGTCCAATTTTTTAACTATTGGTTTGAAAAGATATTTTTTAGTTACCAAAATACCCTTCAGTTGAAAACATCATAAACCTAATTTCAGATCTTAATTTTCTTCCTCATCCCGTCGCCCCACACCTTAAATTTTCTGCTGAAATTTTCCGGCGATTCTCAGATTATTATTTTCTTCATCATCTCGTCACCTCATCTAGTCGCTTCATCCCTAAAAAGTATTTGCTAAAATGTTCTGTACATGAAATATGTTTGAATCGAATCATCTAAATTTTCGTAGCATTTGGAATCTTTTTGAATCGAAGAAGATCTCGGACTAGTCTGTAATATAATTTTCGGATCTGCTATGCGCATTTCATCGTGTGTGTGTATACTATGTGTGTATGTGAATTATAAATTTGAACACCGATGCTAAATTATAGATATCGAAAGTCCGTTGGTATGTTTTTTTTTTTGACTGATGCATATGGAAGAAGAAGTAAGGTATGCATTGGTGTCCGTGCTTGTTTGCTCATTTTCAAAATTTACAGTTTGACAGCAAGATGTTGCAACGAAGAAGATGACCCAGAGAAAAAATAACTGGTGCACGAAAATTATAAAAAGTAACTGGTGCACGAAAATATAACATTGGTGCACGAAAATCATAAAAAGTAACTGGTGCACGAAAATCATAAAATGTAACTGGTGCACGAAAATATAACCTTGGTGCACGAAAATCATAAAAAATAACTGGTGCACGAAAATGATAAAAAAGTAACTGGTGAACGAAAATTATAAAACAATAACTGGTGCACGAAAATGATAAAAAGTAACTGGTGCACGAAAATTATAAAAAGTAACTGGTGCACGAAAATATAACCTTGGTGCATGAAAATATAACACTGGTGCACGAAAATATAACCTTGGTGCACTAAATATAACACTGATGCACGAAAATACAACACTGGTGCACGAAAAATAACCTTGGTGCACTAAAATATAACACTGATGCACGAAAATACAACACTGGTGCACTAACTTTGTGTAAATTTTCGTGCATCAGTAGCTGTTTTAATTTTCTTGCATCAGTTACTGATTTTTCGTGCATCAGTTACTGATTTTCAATCTTTTCGTGCACCAGTTACTTTTTAAAAAAATTCGTGCACCAGTTATTTTTTATAATTTTCGTGCACCAATTAATTTTTCGCTGGGTCATCTTCTTCGTTGCAAGTTTCAGACTGTAAATTCTGAAAATGAGCAAAGAAGCATAGACATCAATGCATAATAACTAAAAACCCTCAAAATGCAACAAACAGTATATATATACACACATATACACACACAAACACACATACCAGAATTGAAAAAAAATCTGGAAAAAAGTGATGGAACGAAAAATCGAAGAGATGAAGAGAAAAATCAACTGTAAGAAATCGTAACTGGCAAGAGAGATTTACGAAGCGATTTGAATCGCATTGGTGAAGGGAAGAGCTGGAACGTAGTGCTGAAAGGAAGAGATTGAAATTTTCTGAAATTGCCGCCTTTTCTTATTAAGGACACTTTTGTCATTTTAACCTAAGGTGTACTTAAATGATTGCAAGTTTTTTTCCTGGACTAGGATGAATAAAGATTCGGTAAAAGGTACCGACATGAACTTTGCCCATTTTTTATTTATATTGATTATCCATTTTTGGTAAGCGATGTATATGTATGTATGTATGTCAAATTTAGTAAAAGTTAATTAATTAGTGTATATTAAAAATATTAGAGTAGAGCCCATTAAAGTAAACTGCTGGGTATAATAATTGCACTTGTATGTGATTGATCGAAACGTATTGTTTATGTTATTGTATGATAAAAAAAATTTGAGTTACACCGTTACCATCATCTATAATTTTTGGTAAAACGACAAGTGTTTAATCTTATATAAATGTACAGCTCATATAGAATTATTAAATTAAAGCTCACGAACTAAATATATATGGATATGGATCAGGTGGTCCGTCACTAAAGCTTTTTTTTAACTATAAACATGAATTATATTAATGAAATGAATAGATACATCGAATATCCAACCATAACAAGACATGACTAAACAACCTAAAAACAGCAGCAAAAGATAAGTGCATAGCATTGACACAGACAAATACAACTAGAAATGGACGATCTAAACTGAAAAAAATGGAACGTGGATCATCTTAGCAGCACAAAAGCTTGACCAAGAGTGCAGACTGTGAGGGCCCAATAATGTTCTATTCTTAAATTTGATCGTCCTCCCTATGCACGACTTTGATTGCATTGTTGGCATGGATGTTCTCTCTACAAATCGAGCTACTGTTGATTGTTGTCATGGGGTAGTTCGATTTCGACCAATTGATGGACCTAAGTGGAATTTCTATGGCAAGGGTTCCCAAGGGAAAATTCCATTGATATCGTTTCTTGAAATGTCCCGACTTTTATGTAGCGGGAATGAAGGTTTTCTTATCTATGCTATTGATATATCAAAAAACGGAGCCATCTTTATCTGATATTCCTGTAGTAAAAGAATTCCCTGATGTCTTTCCCGATGAGATTCCTGGTTTTCCTCCTCATCGAGAAGTTGAATTCAGTATTGATCTTGTTCCGGGTACTGCACCTATTTCCAATGCTCCTTATCGTATGGCACCCTTGGAATTGAAAGAATTAAAAGACCAATTAACTGGTAATTATCGAAGCAAAGTCGGAAAAATCGAATAACGAATTTACCCAAAATCGCACACAGTACACACACGCTTTTCCTCCGATTCCGGCAAGCTCCGGCGACGTTATGGCGGCGATCGGTTCAGAAAGCTTCGTCTAGATGAGGAGAAGAGATTCGGTGAATGGATTCGTCCAATTTGTTGTAGAATCGAAGAAATCGAACCAGAATTCCTCAAACCCTAGTCTGTGCGAGTTCGTCCGTTCCAGGTCAAAATCGAACACTTTTCGAACACCAAAATCCAATTATCTGGTATGGAAAGTTTCGCCTCTGAGTTAGGAACACGGTGGTAGGTCGGTCTCGTCGAGAGGTGGTCGGACGGCGGCGAACGGAGCGGATAAGTACATGGTGGTCGGTGAATCGCTCGAAGTGTGTGTTTTCGCACCTTTTAGTAGGTGTCCGCGACTATGTGTGTTTTTACGCATTTACTATATGTTTTACGTCTTACACCGATATATATTAATTCCCGACCAATTATGAACATCGGGATGTCACCGGTGTACTGGTGCATGTACGTTGCATGTACAGCTGACCCCTGACTTCGTGTTACTACTTTAATCACAAAATGAAATCTATCATTTTAATACAAATTTTATATTTACTAAATTAATTTAACAAAATTAAATGTAATTAACGTTAATCGAACATCGGGGCATCACATTTCTCCCCCACTAGAAAAGATTTCGTCCCGAAATCTCTAGCTTACATAGATATTACATCACAAACATATATCATATCACCAGTCATAATACATACCAAAACTAAATTCAGAATACGGATCAGAATATAGACTCGTATACATAGAATACAATGGAGCAGAAGCAAACAAATGTGGATAAGATTCTCGCATCTTGCTTTCCAATTCCCACGTTGATTCTTCCTGCTGGCGTAGCTATCGATAAAGTATTATCTAATGAAGTACAGATAATATCATGCGATGCCACAAATGCATGCGATATGAATGAGTGAGATGCTTCTGTATCAAAGAACACACGTGCAGGATAATCAGATAACGTGCAAATACCTGCAATAAGACCACCAGGAGCCTCCGTCGCCGGATCCTCAGTCATGGCGTACACTCTAGCCTGAGGGGAACCCGAAACAGTCTGACCTCGAGATCCTCGATACGGTGGAACATTTGACTGCTGAAAAGATGGCATAATAATTGCACATCGATGTATGAAAATAAATGTTTTGTTAACACACATCAGTTTTTAATACATACATCGATGCATGACATACATATTGAGCTACGATTCTTTGATACCCTACTATTGTGGATTCGATCAATCATAAGGGATGTACACGGTGCTATGACTGGCATTAAGTGGTCTGAAAGGCATAGGGATTCGTGGCCCTTATGATTGCTATGATTTGTTGATATGGGGATTGGTGGCGTTTGCCGACATCATCCTTTGGATTATCCCTATTTATTGAGACTGGTATAAGGTGGCGCCTTGCTGACGTCATCTGTATGATATGATCTAATGTCAAGAGCTGGGATGCGGTGACGCTTTGACGACGCACCATATAGACATTCCTTTGCTTGACATGCTCGAGCTTAGCTATGTAGTATTTGGACTTTCATTTATTGGCTCCAAGATACCCAGCGGATGGGTGTATGATACCGACATGACATGCATTGCATTTCATTTCATATATCATTTTATAGATACATGATGTATATTCCATGATCGTTCCATATTGGGCTTTTGCTCACCCCCAAGGGGGGCTGTTGTTGTCTTTGTGTGTGGACAATGGCAGGTAGTACAGGTGGCCAGGACCCCAGAGAGTACACATCCGGTGGGAGCCACACTTGAGAGGTTTATTTTCCTCATTATCCCAGTTGTATATATATACCAGGAGTGTAAGGAGTTTATGTATATTTAGCTTATTTTGCTCAGTATGGATATGTGTTTCATAGTTTGATTTGTGTTGATGGAGATGAAACTGATGGTATCTATATATATTTTGACTATTGGTATTGGTGGTATGTTTCTCGTGCGACGAGGTCATGCCGAAATTTTTAGGGCCACATGTTACTAAATGTTAAACAAATCTTCCGCTGTTTACGCTATAATTATAATTGTGTGATAACTAATCACATTATTAGGATTGGGCCCTCACACAGACAATCATAACAAATGTAGATCCCCTCAAACCATGCAACCTAGGTCTGACTGAGGGAACTACCTTCCACCATAGCTGAAGAAACGAGTAAAAGAAAATGAAAAGCTGATAAAAGATAAACAACACACAAGCTCTCATTTGGAAACACCCTCAATAAAATCCAACAACCTCGGAACAACACTGAGTGAAGCACAAAATCTAAAGACCCAAAAGTCATAACCAAGCAAAGCTTCAACGGTGAAGCATAGTCAAATAACCGCCAGATAAGAAGGAACATTGTGGCACAAAAGTAATCAACAAATACCACACGACAACAACGATCAAAATTATATGTATTAAACAACACATCAACAAGATAAATATAGAATATATAAAAGCATCAAAATGGTAGAACTCGTACAACCAACTAATCACACGTAAAATAATACACGTAAAGTAAAATAATACACGAGATTCTCCCAAATTCCGTGCATACTAGTTGGAGACGCATCCTCGCGCGGCGAGATTATTGCACAACCATCGCCAAAGGGAAAAAACCCAGACCCATTGAAACTAGCTTCCGGGAACCATGGGCGGATCTATTAAGGGGCAAGGGGGGCAAGTGCATCCGCCACTGCCGGGAACAGCAACAAGATATCAAAACTGCACCAACATCCAGTCACACTACAGCGGCCGGATCCAGGAGATCTGCGGTGACAAGATGGTCCACCGGAATGGAAAGTAGATCTGCACCCTCTGGAAAATCTCAACAGATAAGCTTAACCACAAAATGCAAACCAAAGACCGGACATCATCAAGAGGGAAGAGACGACATGGGTGGCCGCTCAAGAACTCCGAGAAACCCAGAGGAGTAAAACCGTCGATGAACCGCATAAGAGAGGTGTGAAGAGGGATACGGAAACCCAGAGGGAACCATGTTGTTGAGGAAAAGCAAGGAAAAAGCAAGCCAAGGAAAACCAGCCGAAGAAGGAAACGAAACGACCCAACTTTCTCGGTTGACCATAAAACTCATTTATATTTGGTTGGTTTTTCCCAAATCTCTCTAATGAGGTTTATTCATATACGATAAACTAGATGAATGTGAGTGTTTTATACTTTTTATTTACACATCCCCACTAATCACATCTCATTCATAATAATATTTACCAAAAAAATTTATAAAGTAAGATGATACCCCGATAATTGTCTTGGTGTGATTTGAACCCAAATTCTATGGCTCGACCAGATCTGACAAGATATACGGGCCCATTTATCTTGGCCATTAATCTAGGCTCATTCCAATATTTTATTAACCTATTTACCAATTAATTGGCTCATCTAATTAAGTTCAAACTGGACTAGGTCTCGTGGTTTTTCCTTTCGGGGTTTTCACGTAAAAAATCTTGATGTCCATTTATTTTTCGCATACAAATTCATTGTTACAAAATCGAACCAAAAAACAAGGTAACATAAGATATCTTTTTTTTATGAATATGTATTGTTCACATTGTTTGGTACATTTATTTTATATGTGTTAGGATCCGTACATGTGGATGCATATCCAACCCCAAAACATGTTGACCACACCATCTAAGGATGGGGTGTATAGCATAGTGTAAATACCGTATACATATATAGTGCGGTGGGATTGTGGACCTTTACTTGCTCACCATAATTAGCATGTATAAATATCAAAGTTAATCTCATAATTTTATTATTTAAGTGTAATAATTAGTCGGACCTAAATCTGATCTTAAAGTCTTTTTTTTCTCCTTTTTTCAAGTCTACATGCCAATAGGGAATCTGATTTGACTTTGATAGTTCATACACTCTCATGATCAAGATCTAATGTATTACGGTGATTCACGTTATTACTACACCATTTCATCCGTACATTCCTGGTCATGTCTTTCTTAGTGTCAATGCTAGATGCTTGTCTTTGCTTCTATTTTTGGTTGTTTTGACGTGTCTTGGACGACGGTGGCTAGATACTCGTTGTACTTATACATAAGTAAGATAAGTTTAATAACGTAGTTTTTATATAATAATCAAAATGCAGGCATAATAGATTACCCAAAAGAATATACAAAACTAATCAGGACAAATATAGTATGAATATTGTATAAAACTGGTGATTCTTCCGAGGATCCCAAGGGAATCATAAAGAGAGTATTTTCACCAGCACACTTAAAGATGCCCCTGAATAATTCTTCTTTTATATATAAACAAGTGGTTCACAACATTTCACAAGCTCCTAGACTCAGCTCAATTGGTAAGAGGTGTGATATCCAAAAATTAATTGTAGTAATCCCAGATTTAAGCATAATCAATAGTTGATTTTATTTGTAGTAATTATGTAATAATTTACTGAATTGAGATTCTTTGGGATTATTATCCGGTGTTGGATTCAAGATTAGAGAGTTTTATGATCGTTTGTGGGTCGAACCTTAGAATCGTTTTATGGTGGGATTTTGAGTTGAGAGTTTTGGAATTGAGGTAGGGGTGCTTATTGGCTTGACCCGGTCCGGTCCGGGTCGGAACCGGCCGGTTCCGGGTCCTTTAAGGACGGAACCGGCCGGTTCCGGGTCCTTTAAGGACGGAACCGATCCGATCCGATAAGGAACCGGATCGGGTCCGGTTCCGGACCCACCGGTTCCGGGTTGGACCGGTTCCAACCCGGACCGGTATTTTAGAATTTTAAATTTTTTTTTTCGAAAAATTAAGGTATAACTTGTTGTGTGGAGGATTCGAACACGCAACCATCACCTTCTACTCTATAACTCTAACCAATTGAGCTAATGAGCCTTTATGTTTGTAAACTAACATCAAATATATTTATCTATATTTAAAAAAATTAATTTTTTTAAAATTAACGGATCCGGTTCCGGTTCAACCCGGAATCGGATCCGTTTAATCCGAAACCGGTAAGATACCGATTCCGGAACGGTAGAACCGATCCGGGCCGGTTCGAAACCGGTTAGTCCGATTTCGGTTTCGGACCGGACTAACCGGTCCGGTTTTGGACCGGGTCCGGATCGACCAGCACCCCTAAATTGAGGTTTAGTTGATTTTATTTGCAGTAATTATGTAATAATTACTGAATTGAGATTATGGGGATATCCGATGTTGGATTTGATGGATTCAAGGTTCGAGAGTTTCATGATCGTTTGTGGGTCGAACATTGGAATCGTTTCATGGTGGGATTTTGAGTTGGGAGTTTTGAAATGAGGTTTGAGATATATTTGAGCGGATATGAGTAGATCATTGAACATATGTTGTTATTAAAGAGTTTTGATACGAATATTTGATACTCAATGTGGACTTGGTGTTTAATCATTTTCTCCGACTCACCCTCTCTCCTCCTCGTTCCCTCCTCTATTCCTTTCACATTTTCCTTCTTTCCCCTCATTTTCTTGGAGAAGAATGGATGAAGCTTGGTTTTGGAGCGAGATTCTCGAACAAATCGTTGGGTGATCTTTAAATATTATTCTTTTATCTCATGGCTATTAAAAAAATAAATAAAAGGTGTTTTTGGTATATCATAATGGTAATACCAAAGTGGTTATTCTAAGGTGCTTACACATTATAATATAGTATATAATAGTATAGATTAAAATAATAAATATTATATATTGACACATATAGAATTATCAAGAAAAAACATTAGTTCATTTTTTCAAGAATCATTTGATAGTTATATTAATAGGGGAATAGATTAAAAAAACACTTATATTCCTAAATAAAATATTGTAAAACTCTACAATAATTTGATATAAAAAAAAACGCATAATAAATCTATTAAGAAGAAGACTACTAAATGAAATAACAACGAGACACGTGTACGGATAGATGAAACTACTGAATTCAAAAGTCAATAATCGTAAACTATTTGCCCACTCCTCCTCCTTTCCTTTTTTAAATATTGATAAGAAGAATCCAGGATCTCCCGTTTCGTTCTCCGCACGTTGCCCTAAAATTCTCTTACCCCTCCCCAGTCCCCCCTCTTTAGACTGTACGAAAATGGCTCTTAGACTCGTATACGGGCTCGTATTTTTGTCTTTCTCCACCGCTTGTTTTCTGTGCCTTCACCTCGTCCTTCAGCCGGTCTTCTACTTCACTGCCACCTGAATCGTCGCCGGAGCTCATGGGTCTGTGAGTTTTTCTAGATGCAATTAAGCACATGTATCCGCGGTAATTTTGATATAAATATATATATGTTCGCTGTTGCTATATGAATAGCAGATCTGAGCTGCATCTTCTGCTTTTATTGGGGAAAAACGGAACAATTTGGGTTTTGTTTTTGATTGACTATGGGTTAAGGCTATGATACATGAATAGATTATCTGATCTAACGGCCTATATTGGTGTTTGCATGCGAATTTTGTCTTATTATTTTACTAATAATTTGAATGCATTTTTACGCTTTATTTAATTAGTATTTATGAGCATGGAAAGTTTAAAAATTTATCACGAATAGAGATATGTTGTGTAGTAATCTTACATGGATGCTTTGGGAAATAAGCAAGCATAATAACGATCGACGCAAGATTTCTAATATCCCTCCTTAAAACGATATTGTCCCGCTATAGTGCTCACGGTTTAGTAACAATCGTTTCCCAAGATACAATAACTATGATTCGTGGTAGAAGCACTTCAAATCACGATTTTTTAAACCACGAAGGTTTAGAAGCATTCAACCAAGAACAAGAGATGAACAAGATGAATATGTAGAAAATTTGCTCTCAAACTTGAATTTGATCTTGCAAAAGTATTTTCAATTCAATAATGTGTTGTTCCTTTTATGTTAAACCAGAAGACTTCACCAAATGACACCTTTTTGGAAGTGTTTTTTTATGAGAAATCGCAACTATACGCGAAATAGTACACAATCCTTCTGGAAAAGAACTACTTAAACACGTTTTTGGCAGAACCCGAGATGCTAGGGCGCCCCTAGCAAGCGCCCTAGCGTCTGCCTTCATGCCTGGGCAACGCCCATATTGTGCAGACAGTGTGCAGGCAGCTCTGGGGCGCTGCCTACACTGTATGGGTTTTTGCCCGGATTCTTGTCCGGTTTCTCTCGTTTTTTCCTCCATTCGTATAATCTGACTTTTCTATGCTGAATTTCAATCCATTAAGTATATTTTCCCAACATTCTGTAATTACAATTGTAATTTATGGAGAAAAGTTTTTTATTTACACGAATGAGAAGATGTGACCTTGAAACATTGTGAGAGGAGGAGAATCGAGAAAAAAATGCTTATTCAGGTAATATCTAATACTATGTTACATATTATGTCTTCATTCATGAGGGACATTCGAGTTCTTTTTGGATTTCCTTCTTGATCAATCACAACTGCAGCACTGTCATCACATTGTATTATAATATTGGTGTCGCCTTGAAGTCATTTACAAGTACGGACAGTTATGGCTTTGATTACTTTTGATTTTTGAGGGACATGTTTGGTAATGCTTATTTGATCAGAACAAAAATAATGTCACCAATATGAGCATATCGACGATCGCTAGCTCATATGATTCGAATACACGTCAAGCTCGAGCCCCACTCTTATCCACTACATTTAAATAAGTCTAGGTTGAATCATATCAAATTTTTATTCTATCCTTCCAATTCAAAGGTCGAAGAAAATAAAATAAAAATTGTATGTTCAAAATAAGAGACATGTGCGGTCTTTTTTCATCCCTAACGACTAATTATGTAGGTTCTATTTTTTAATCCCGAACTAATAAATTGAGTTCGTATAGGCATTTCGATGCTATTAAAATAGCCCTCTTACAGATAATTATCTCTAAAAAAAATTTAAGGGATATACCCTATTTGGTCCCAAACATCAATTATACCCTATTGTAATAGTATTAGCCAAAATATCATAAAAAGTTGTATTGTAAACCTATTAGCAAATTTATTCAGAAAAAAATCCACTATCAAGTTGCAACCCGTACATATATTTATCTAGAAATTAAAACCTCAAGTCAAACAAGTAACTTATTTAATAATATAAATATTTGCAGTATCTTATCCATATTTGGAACATGAATTTTTTTTTTCAATGACCCAAATGCTGAAAATATCGCCCCAGCGCCTCCCTTTCTGTCTGGGTTTTGACCACAGAATTTTTTAGATAGTGTTTTCAACGTTCGATTTTGTTCGTTTTTCCTTCATTCGTATTTTTCGATTTTTTCATGTTTAAAAGACCACATTGGATTATAATAGGCCACTGGTTTGGTGGGGTTTGATAATAATGAAAACTTTTCCATGCTTAAATTTATATATGATATTTGATACAATTATGTCAAGATAGTCACTAATAAAAATATTTTGATAGCGTGAAATAAAATTTTTTTTAGCTATTGTTTAAGTAGTTACCCAAAAAATTTGAAAGCTAGTCATGACGAGATTCTTTAATGGTAAAATAGAGAGTAATATGAAATATTTACTAGCTATGAAAATAACTCATTACATATCATCTACTATAGAGATGTCAATTATCGTAAAATTAATTTCTAACATTTTTAGATACAATGCTCATAATGAAATAAGATCGTCTCATAAATTTTATTAGAATCAATGATATATGTCGTTTCTTTCGGGAACAATTTACAGAGTCGTTTAAAACAAAATTAATTGATATATTTTAATGAAAATGACTTTTTTTGTTTAAATAGAGATATTCAATCTAAATTTTTATATACTCTGCATAAATCTATTGATATTTAAAATATACTCCTATAAAGTTTTTAAAAGTCAGATACTATCCAAAATTGATTTTTTTAAAATTCAATAAAAATCTATTGATATTGAAAATTACAATTGATTTTCAACGACTTTAATGAAATGTTTAAAGTACAGATTTAGAAACTACTTGTACAACTACAAAAAGTAAAAAGAATTCTTACAAACCTGCCATGGATTTCAATAGATTTTTATCTCACAGCAAGAGAACCTACATATCCTGCCTCCATTTCAATCACGTGTCCTCCCTTCTCAAGCAGCACGCCGCAGCGGTCAAGCATGGTAAGCTTTCTTTTTCATTTTCCAATCCTTACCCACGGAAATAGCAGATGCATATCATGTAATTTGGTGGGTTTTTCATTTTGTGTTTTCTGGGTGAGTATTGTTTTCTGGGTGAGGATGGCATTTCTGACTTTTTTCTGAGGCATTTGAAGAGTTTCGGCAATTCTCTGAACCATCAACAAGGATACTGAGGATTTGTTTGAACACCAGACTTCCAAAAGTCGGAGTGAATCTAACATAAACCTCTCTACAAATTTTATATGAATGACCTCGGGAAATCTATAACCATGTTCCTTAAATGTAAATAATTTCTCGTTAATAATTCATATTATTGAATTGACTTTGTTTTATTATCAGGCTCGGGAGAACAGATTCAGATGACACTAATAAGATTGCAAGTTTCGAAAGGGACTTTTTGCTGTAGTTTCTTATGGATGAGCATATGAGATGAAAATTTCATCTATAAGAATTGTGGTGGTGGAAATATGTCAATACCACGATATAACATCCACCATCATGCATAAAACACTTAACTTTTCATTCAAGTAATATATATGTAAACTTTTCTGGTAACAGGACCGATCTCCTTCTAAAGTTCAGGCTGCCCCAGGTGATGGATCTTCCTTGGATACTGATATCCCTAATTCTGGAGGCCCAGTAGGTCTTGAGGTCCGAACTTTATTTGGGCCCGGTCAGTGCGGGGCCCATTTAGTCAACAAGGAACGTCGTCACTGATGATCCCGGGCTGTCCTCATAGCCACTGTATGGCTCTCCGACCGACCCGAGTTTATTACGGGCGCGATCACCTCTGTCCAGCTGCCACTATCGTTCCGGAGCCGGGGCGGCGAGGAACTACATCAAGAGGTCGGGTAGGTCCTCCATGTGACATGCCACCCAAGCAGAGGCACTGTCTCGTCGGCAGATCAGGACGGGCTCTATTTAGCAAGATATCCGGGCTGTGGAGCCCTTTCCTCAATAGGACAGGACGGGAAGTCATGGGACAGAATAGGCGAGCTGGGGCCGTTTAGGGTGGTCCTGCATACCGAGGCTAGGGTGGCAGGAGTCGGACACCTATTAAAGCAAAAGCTAGACCTACCAACCAATCAGGGGGTGGTCAGGCACTGTGAGTAAGAAAAGCATATTACCAGACACAGAGAATCACCAGAGCAAGAGGGTCGTACGAAGTAGGTAGCAGGCGCAGATGGTCCCCCATCTATGGTCCCCCCCCCTCAGTTTCAGACATTGTCTCCAAAGCCCCAGGCAAGGCGTCGGGACCACTGACTACCCTCCCCCTATAAAGAGGAGAATTGTTAGCAAGAAGAGGGTCCTCTCGATTCACCAGTTTGATCGCCGGAGATTCTTAACCAGTTAAGACTTTACCAGGCTCCGACCTAACCAGTGATTTCACGAAATAGCTCATCCACTTTCCCCTATAAATTCATTTGTTATCAAAGCGAACCAAAAAAGGAGGTAACAGATACCTTTTTGGAGACGGCTCCAAATGATTCCTTTGTGTCAGCAGATTCGAAGTTCAATTTGTGGTTAGCGATTGTCTCTTCGTCTCGTTTGAATTCGGGTCATTGTCAGTATATTCATCTTAGTTTCATCTGACACCGTGCCTCGTTATGTAGTCTAACTTTGTTTTTTTATCCTAAACAGAGGTTGTTTGTGAGTGTTTCCTTGCTTCATGAGGAGGCACTGTTTCTCTATTGAAGTTCTTGTCCTTGTTGGTGCTATCTAAAGTTAATAGTATTGGTATATTACATTTCATTTCATGCTATAGTTGCTCGTGGAGGTTGTGAATAAGTTGGACAAAAATTCTAATCATCTTTTATATTTTAAACTACTTTCATGGAAAGCTAATGAAAATATATAAAATTTTCTCGGTATTTTAATTATTTATCTTGAATTGACTCGACTAATTGAAATTCTGATGTTAATAATTTGAATAATGATTCATTTATCATTTCATAAATCAAACTGACTTAATAGATAAACAAATATTTATGTTAAATTGCTAGTTCAAAAAAATTATTAATAAGTTACGAAATCTACAAAATTATATGGAAGTTTACAAATGTCTAAAATAAAATTCTGCAGATTTATATTAAAAGTCTACAAGAGTCTATGAAAATTATTTAGAATTCTATGAAAAAAATCCACAAGAATTTATGAAAATCCTTTCACAACTATATGAGATTCTTTAAAAGTCAATAAAAATCTATTAATTCCACAAATATTTAAAAAAATCATTAAAAATCAATAAAAGTATAGAATGAATAAACCCATTTTAATTTACTTTTTCGAGAGAAAAAGAGAGTTTTGTTGAGAAAAGATGAAGAATGAGAACTAAGAGAGAGTTTACAGTAATTATTTTATTAAATAAATAAAATTATCAAATTTTTTATATTGTAAATTGAGATATGACAAAGCATCTGTCGTCGGGAGAGCTGTCATTATTGAAGTGTCACTGCGCCATAAAAATAAAAGTTATCGTCAAAGCGCTTTTATAGGGACGTTTATTTTCAATATGGACAGTGACAGCTCGCCTCACGACTTTCAATTAAAAGGTTCCAGGGTGAGGGGAAAGTATTTTTCAATAGTGATTATCGTATGGAAGAAGACGGTAAGATATTTGATCCATATGTTGATCATGAAGTGGAATTTATGGGTGTAGAGAGAGGAAAAAAATGTTGCCATGAATGAACTAATCATTGAAGTTTTGTCTGCTTAGTTGCAAGATGAAGATGGTGACTCCGATTGTGTAGGATATACCATTTTCGAGAAGGCTGATATATGTGTATGAATTAACTTGATTTTTTCTATGGTTCATGTAACATACGTAAAAATACATCGAGACCAAAGACATAGCTCTTGTTGTTATTATGCTTTTAACGTTCGCGTGTTGATAATGCTATTTTGGTTATGTATTGGATTTATTGTAACTTATTTTTTTAGTATGTTGTTTTGTGATTTGATCAAGAGAATTGTAACTTATTTTTTTTACTATGTTTGTTTTTAAATTATGTTTTTATTTTTATGTGACATTGATGCTACACAATTAATCTTTGTTGACTAGGAGTATGCAAAAAACGAGCTGGTGATAATTTACCAAATGTGGTATCGATAATATACACTTTATCCTCATGTGGTTGTAAATAGTTATTTTATCCCTTGTGATTTTTAAAATATACACTTTATCCTATGTGGTTTGCAAAATATATACGAATGTGTGTTTTGCACATAGTCACAAATTGCATAGGGTAAACTGTCATTTTTTCACAAACACAGTAGGTATTTTATTTTGAAAACCACGAATAATAAACTGTCAATTAATTTTCAAATCACATGGTTACAATCTGCCTATTTGAAAAATCACAGAGAGTTCGTTATCAATAACCCGTAAAAAATAGGTGGAAAACAAGGAGGCGCATAGTGGATTTTATGCCCACCAACCTCATCGTGCAAAGGATATGCTTTATTTGTTTATTACTTGTGCTTCTCTACTTCATTATTTTGATTGATATTTTTTGCCAGAAGAGAAGTTGGATCCACTATTCTCTGTCTTCATATTAAAGTTTTTATTATATATTTTTCTTATAATATAATTTTTTTAATACATGATATATTGAATCTCTTCTATTTATATCATCTTGGGCTATTTCTTTTAAAATTGGTCACATACTGTCAGTCGTGCTAATATATAATTTAGTTGCATGTTCTGTCTTGTTCTTATGTGGAAAATAATCTCAAAATAACAGCTTAATCCGACGAGAATATCAAGAAATATATAAGAAAACTAATTAATTAATATATTAAATACCAGACAAATGATTCTTCATTGTTAAAAAAACTCGTTTCAAAATAAAATATATATATTTTGCGGAAATAAAAACATGGGCAATCGCTAAGGACTCGAACGTTTTTTGTTTTTTTTAAACGGAGGTCTAATTTAAAAAAAATAATAATAATAATACACGGGTTTGCTTAAAAATGTCCTTACAGCAGTATTGAACACACATCCAATGTGCATAGTGTAGATGTTCTCGTTAGAATATATGAGGTTCCAATTTAAAATTAATTGACAATAAATAAGTAACACATATATCTTATAAAGAGTAGCATATCTTGTAAATTTTCAATATGGAACAACTTTCAACACATCATCTCATGTGTGATATTATATAAGTCAAACACGTTGATTTATAACGGAAATGACAGTGAGCATACAGACAGAATAGTCAACCATGAAAAGCATGTTCTGATACGATGTTAAGAATGGATGATATACAAAACCAATTGATAACGAATAGAGTAATAATGTATTTTATAAAAAATTAACATAACTTATAAATTCTCAATGTGAGCATGGGAGAACATAACAACACAAGCCCTAGAAAACTAACTCCTCGACTTGGAGCGGGTATTGGCTTGAAACTCCCTTTTTACCCCCACGTCGGGGAGGTCGGGGATGGGGTTATCCCTGTAGGTTTCTTTGGTTTTCTTAAGCAACAAACTTTTAATTTAGTTTCTTAAACACTTGCTGAAAATTAACTAATAAGTTCTGTTCCGTCAATGACAAAAATTAATATTTTTATATTTGCTTTTAATTACTATTATTATTTATTTATTATATTTTGAGGATTTATCGAAACATCACGTGGACTCTTTCTCCCAACTCTTAACATTCCACCAAACGATACACAGCCCACTCCCCTAAGCAAAGCGAAGCCACATTTCTCTTACACAAACCCACTGTTCCTTATTCTCCACAAAGAGATAAAAGGAACAATAACCATTAATCTTCTTCGACACTGAGAAACAGGCCAAATATAGTCCTCAAAGGCCATGGATTCTCAGATCTATGGCGTCCCCAATCTTGTTTTCTGCACCCTCTTCGCTTTTTTGACAATCACAGCTTCTGCATTGCCTGAAAATCCGTCAGCAAAGTCCACAAATGTGCCGGCCCAAATCAACTCCAATTCAGTTCTTGTAGCACTTTTGGATTCTCACTACACCGAACTCTCGGAGCTTGTGGAGAAAGCGCTCTTGCTACAGACTCTTGAAGAAGCTTTGTTTAAGCATAATATCACCATTTTTGCACCTAAAAATGAGGCTTTGGAACGGGATTTGGACCCGGAGTTCAAGCGCTTCTTGCTGGAGCCTAGAAATCTCAAATCGCTGCAGAATCTTCTTCTATTTCATATGATTCCAGCTCGCATTGAGTCCAAACACTGGCCAGTGGAGGTGAACCATGAGTCTGTTCTTCACCCCAGCCTCTGCCGTGATGCGAATGGGGAGAAGATTCAATTGAACGAGAAGAATGGTGAGAAAATTGTGGGAATGGCGAAGGTTGTTAAATCAGATGATATAGTTCGTCCCGATGGAATCATTCACGGTATTGAGAGACTGCTGGTTCCGAAATCTGTACAACAAGATTTCAACGCGCGGCGAAGCTTGAGGGCAACCTCCGCCGTATTACCAGAAGGTGCACCGGAAGTTGACCCAAGGACCCACAGGCTGAAAAAACCGGCGCCGCCGGGACCAATCGGTTCTCCTCCGGTTCTTCCCATCTTCGACGCCCTGGCACCCGGTCCGTCGCTGGCTCCGGCACCGGCTCCCGGTCCTGGTGGGCCGCACCACCACTTTGACGGCGAGAGTCAGGTCAAAGACTTCATTCAAACCCTCCTGCATTACGGAGGATACAACGAAATGGCGGATATCTTGGTGAATCTCACCTCGTTGGCTACAGAAATGGGAAGATTAGTTTCAGAAGGCTACGTTCTCACAGTATTAGCTCCAAATGATGAAGCCATGGCTAAATTGACGACAGACCAATTGAGTGAACCCGGAGCCCCGGAGCAAATCATGTATTATCACCTGATACCCGAATACGAAACGGAGGAAAGCATGTACAATGCGGTGAGGAGATTTGGGAAGGTGAAGTACGACACATTGAGACTGCCGCACAAGGTGGCGGCGGAGGAGGCCGATGGGTCAGTCAAATTCGGGCAAGGGGAAGGATCCGCCTATCTGTTTGACCCTGATATCTATACAGACGGGAGGATCTCTGTTCAGGGGATTGATGGGGTCCTGTTTCCGTCAGAGGAAAGCAAACTTCCTTCTAAAGCTACGCCTGTTGCTAAGATTGCTTCCAAACCAAGAAGAGGTACGATGTTTGATTAGTTACTGTTTCTAATTTACACTTAGTTAGTTATAGTTGGAAATAATGGGTGTGTTCGAGTGGCCGGAATCTGTGAAATTCGTGGGGATTCAGGTAGTCCCCGCTGGGGCATTAATTGCCACCGAATTTGGTGGTGTGATGGATGAACAATTGACTTTACAGCTGCCATGCCATGTAGGTGGCTTTTGCATTGTTCAGGGTATTACCCTTAAAAATACATCAAACCATTGAATATTGAAACATTTGATAATGGATGATAATATCCTCGTCAAATATTGCTATCTCTTAAGGTAGTATACATGGTGTAGCAACCAATAATCCGTTTTGGTGTTGGACATCACCATTATTGGTTCTCACCTGCTAACGAGCCTGTCCATGCCTATGTTTTACGGTTCTTAAAGATTATGAATTTAGATAATTTACCAATTTCAATGCCCAAATACAAAAACTATAGGGGAAGGGATTCATTTGGTTGGCTGTAATCTTCACCATATTTCACTTTTCACTATCCTTTTTCTGCTAAAATTTGGGGCTTTCGTTTGTAGAAAATCACTCAGAAATTAAGCGATGGTGACACGCTGGAAGAAATAGTATTGTATTGACCGTTAGGTATTTGCTCTGTCGGTTGAGGATTTCATCCCATGCTGTAGGGAACACCAAACCTTGTATACATTCTAAAAGAACTTGATACACAGTCAATCAACTTCTGTTGAGACTCTCTGAGTCCAGTGTTACTTATTACATATGGGACCTATGTGTAAACAGAAATTCACCCTCTTTTGGATGCACCCCGTATGGGTCTTATTTGTATATCAAACTCAATATTAAAACATAATATTTTTAAATAAAAAATATATAAACTAACTTACGAACTATTTTGGACCAATCATATTGAACTGATCCATATGTTGAGTCCATATCGAGTCCACGATATATGAGGAATGTCTCTTGGATCTTTGGATCTTTGTGTACATGATAGTAAAACATTAACATGTTAGATGTTATGTTATCTATGTTAGCATTGACAAGACAATAATTGAACATGCATAATGTCATAAAAAACATTAAGCATCAGTTTTCAGACCAGCCTGTTTCTTGATGAGTTGTTCAATTTACTGTGGCTTTCAGTGAATTTATGCATAGTTGTTGAAACTTTGTGTATATAAATAAAGTAGGCATCAAATTTATTTCTCCCATTTCGTCGGTGACAATGAATTTAAGATTGGCCCACCGACAATAATGCTCAAAACTTTGGAGAAAGAAATTTACATACAAAATTTCATGGGTTGACACCCCGGGCTTCTCGCTTGGTTGTCACCAATTATCCCAAAACGGACGTCTCAGATTCAAGACTGAGCAATGCCCGAAAAATTTGAAATCCCCCCTCCCTCAATAAAAAAAAAAATCATTGGTTTTTTACATAAAGCTCTATGACAAAGTTTTGTGGATTTTCATAGTATGTTTCCTTAATTTATTAGAAATATTATTACATTCATATAAGTTTTTATCAACTCAGAAGCTCTTATCTTATTTCAAAATTAAGTATTTTTGAATTAGTCCTATATGATTTTAAAGAAATAAGCTGACAGATCATACTTTTTTTCTAAAAGATCTTAGAATACTTTATTAGTTATTAAATATCTTATAATTTGTTTTAAGTAGTTTAATTTGTAAGTTTAGACAAATAGGTTATTAGTTCATAATCTTGAAAAGGTATTTTAATTATTTATCAAAGTAATGTTTTCGTAACATCTTACATTTTGTGTTTAATTTTTTTTTTTTGAAATGGGGAAGTTGGATTTTGTAAATATTTTTTGGTCCACTGCCCGGACTCGAACATGAGGACATAAACTATTTTCATCCTGTTAAGCCGGAGACTCACATTTTGTGTTTAATTTTTGTGCAGGAAAATTGTTAGAAATGGCATGTACGTTGCTTGGTTCTGTTGGAAAAGACTCCCATTTCTCTAGCTGTTATTAGAAAGTTCATACTTTGGAAACGTAAATGAAAATAAAAATAATATTAAAGTATATACAAATACAATGCTTCAGAAATGGTAAGTGAAATGTTCAGTTTCTCTATTTATATTTTAAATTATTATATCATATTAATATGTTATAATTAATTTTTTTTTTAAATGCAGTTTTTAATTAGACGATGGCCATAAAGAGATTGTGTGGTGTCGGTGCTTGCATTGCAGAAAACCCTCTGAGTAGGGGTTTAAGCTTAATTATTTTTCTCTTTTTTATTTTGTTTTAAATACTGTAATTAAGTGTCGATAATTTATTTGTAATTAAAGGGTTTTTTTCCTCCTGCCGACAGTGCCTGCAAAATATTTAATTTCCTTAATTTTCTATACTGTTACATTAATTATTAATGATATTAAGACAAAGCACCCTCGATTATAAAAAAACTCAATGGACAAAGAACAATTAGTGCGTTAATTATTTTATTCTTTTTGTATCGGGTCAACATATATAATATATTAAATTAACAATGAATGATTGACTTATGAAACAAATGTTTTATTAATATTAGATTATTGATTAAATAAAACTTGTTAAATAATTAATAAATGAAGCATTTAGAAAAACATATGATTTCTGACTTTATATTGTAGAAAACAAACTATTAGATTTGAATGTGAGGATGATTAAATTGCAAAATACACCCATATGTTCATTAATATATGTTTTTTTTGGGAGGGAGATTTATTAAATATTTTTGGATCACTGTTCGGATTCGAACTCGAACCGTCCTAGAATGGGTTATGAGTCTTTACTATCCGACTAAGATCGGATGCTCAAATATATGTTAATGGTAAAGAATAAAGTTCCTTAATATCTAAATTTATTACCATCTTCATTTATAATATGATTAGTTACTAGGGCTTCAGGCACACCAAGCTCAGAATCGTGGAGTATCATGTATCCTTTCTTTCATTTTGTCGAACATGCATCAAGCTGTAGCCAATTCCTTTTATATAATATATCTAAAAAAATAAAATAATCCTTTCATATGATAGTAGACTCAATAATTAAGATTGTTAATCGTTTTAATTTTAAATAAAATATATGAAAATGGCATAAAATGTTTGACAGTACATTGTTTTCACGTAAGGTGTCATGTCCAATGAGATCACACTGCAAAATATGGCTGCTTATCGTATCTATCAGACTGGTTCTGAGTCCGATTTTACCAGAACTGATTCGGTTCGGTACGGTAAAAAACCGGATTGGATCGGTTCCGGTTTCGCCGGTTTCGGGTTGAAACAGGTTTGAATATTTTTTTTGTTGTTGCACAATTTTGTCGAAGGCAGGGATTGAACGCGCAACCTCATGCGTTCAAGCGAGAAACTCTAATCACTAAGCTAATTGACATCTATGTTTATAAGTTGAACACAATTATATTTATATAAAACCAATATATATATATATATATATATATATATATATATATATATATAACGGATGCGGTTTGAACCAGATCCGTTTAGTTCGGAACCGGTAAGATTTCGGTTCCGAAACCTTAGAACCATTGCGGACTGGTATCTTATCGGTCCCGGATCAGTTCAAAACCGGATAACCCAATTTCGGTTCCGGACCAGGCTAACCGGACCGGTTTTGGGCCGGGTCCTATGTGTTTTGCTTTCAACTAATTATTACTCCATCGATTCATTCAATATTTTATTACCACTTACATTCTTGTTTTTTTTAAATCCTATTTTTGTTCATTGTTAATTACATGTTTAACGATTAATCATAACCAATAAGAACTGAGCTGTCTCACATGGAAATGCTAGTTTGTGGGCACTTTACGATTCACCCACTTTATTCTTTGATTGGCGACTCAGAAAGTTTCAAACTTCACTTACAAGCCTGAAATGCATACCTAGTTTGTTCAACGTGCCCCAATAAGGTCAGTATGTTACTAATTTATTTTAGAAAACGAAGCTTAAATGGGTCAAAATTAATTCAAAATAAAAAAAGGATCGTACTCATTATGAGAAAAATTCTCAACATAAGTTCGGGTTTTTAGATATACGACAATTCAACATGATATCAAAGCATGTGACTAATGTCGATGTTCTTGATTCAAAACTCGGAAACAACTCCATACATATGAAATTTACACTTAGTATGCCTCCAAAAAAAGAACAACCAATCCACAAGTGAGTGTGTGTGTTAACGAATAAATAATAAATTGTTGAATTATCTACAAGCTCGAACTTTTAAATGAGACGATAATTCAACAATATTGCCATTAGTATATTGATACCCCCTAGGAGTTGGAGCTCATCATATTTATATGAGATCAGCTCATCCGACCTCACGTGGCCGACCTCCCAACATGGTTGACCTCCCGAACTCATGGCGACCTCCCAACATGCCGCCGACCACCCAACACGGCCGACCTCCCAAACACGTGGCCGACCTCTCGACATGTGGCCGGCCTCCCGACCTCGTGGATTCTTATACGTCCATCTTGGGACGACCTGCCAAAATATGTGGCCGAGCTCCTGTGTATACTCAGGTGAGCTCATCAACCGAGCACTTATGCCTACAACTAAATAGACTCGTATCTTCACGACCGAATCTCCTATTTATGGGATCGAGATCTTCGGGATTTGATTGAGCTGAGATCTTGGGGAGTTGAACATCCTTATCAAAGATTGTGAAGATCAGATGAGATCTTATCGTATCTCAAATCAGATTTAGATGAATATGGAAGGAAATTCACCTATATGGTAACTCTTTGTTTATAAATATCAGGTTTGGTCGTCACTTTTAGAATTTCAGAACATACATTGCTTACTCTACAATACCTATTTTCCCCTACTCTCTGCATTGGAGGGGATGCATCGGAACTTTTCGGCCCCCTTCTTACATATGTTTTTTTATTCCAGGTCACTTGAGGTCATCATCTATTTCATACCCTTGAGTATTGGAGAAGAAAGAGATGTACTATCACATGACATTCAGAGATTATCATGTTTTTTGATGATATCATATATATATTATGTGTTCGGAGTATTTGTAGAAATTAATATACTATAATTTGATCCAGTTGCTGGAGTTCACAGAACGTACTTATGACATAAGGCTAAGATATAGCTTAAATAATAAATCATGTCTCTGAAAATTTCTAGATGCGTGTACAATCTCGTTGACACCACAAGGAATCTATTTCTATTGAAACTGTCCAAACTATGAAATAAAAAATGGGAGGAATTGCAACAAGCAGAAGCGGAGGCAGATATTATAGGAAGTTGACAAAAAAAAATTTTTACAAAAAGTTAGGGCAAAAAATTTTTTTGTGGTAAAAGAAAAAACAAATTAAGGGGGACAAACTGTATTTTTTGAGGATAAAATGCAATTTTTTAGAGAACTTTATTCACGTAGGTCCATTTTTTGAACCTTTGTTTTATTCAAGTCTTTTCTGTTTACTAAAGTATCACTGATTTCATCTAAAACCTAATTAGGGCTTCAAACATATGAAACTTCGTATCATCTAACCTCATTATCTTTCTTCCCATCCACATTTATGCTCCCACACTACCGCCGCCGCTCCGAACGGCCGCCGTGTTATCACCATGACACAAGTTTCGTCTCTCAATGCATTTTGTTTTAGCTATATGTTCCTGATTCAATGAGAAAGATAGGGTTTACGTTTCTGTAAGGGGGAAAATCGACAGCACAAGAGATGCGAAAGAGAGCTTTATGACAGAGAATTAAGTCACGAATAAAATTGCACAACGGTAATACAAAAGAAAATGAAATTTCTAAAAGTACAGTAGTCATCCTTCCAGGTGGTGTTCATGGTATACCCAATAAAGGTGCACAATCACCACTAATTAGCCGATGGAGATCTCGTGGAGCGTGTGATTGTGGAGGGTGGGATATCGACTGCATGTTACGAGTCCTTACTAGCCACCATGGAAACTGTTGCAAGATTCTTGAACAATCAATTTCCAAGTCAGCTATTTGATCTCGTTAATCTTTTTGTACAGGTAAAAAATTTATGATGCTTCAGGTCACTACTTTTACCTCTTATCTCTGAAAGTGGTACATTATTGTTTTGGATTAAACTTCTGATAGGAGGGCTGTTCTCACATTTAGCGGTTTTAGCGGTGAGCAAAAGTTCGGTTCTCACATAGTCACATTATGGATTTTACTCTGTGGCATTAGATGCATCAATTTCTCTTCTAGAGGCATTTGCCACATGTGTAGCATTTGTAACCTGTCGTAAGTTTTGTAAAATCTTGGACGTGAATGAGCATTCGGACACACAACTTATTCCAGAACTTGATATGGAAACTGCTAACATGAAAACTTCAACATTCCAAGGGCCACAACCTACAGGGTATTCCACATGTTCATCCTTGTAGCCGGTTGGAAGGATCTGATGAGACGAACCAAGAAATCAGCATTTAGATATTTGTGGCCAGTTCTAGCTCTCGAAGAGAGTATAGTTGGCATTTTGACCTGTGGAATCTTGTAAAGGGATCTGCTAATGTAGAAATGTGTATGATCTATGTATAGAAAGTGTGCTGATCACTATCTTCTTGATAACATGGTCTGTTATTGCTTGGGGTATGATCGATCTATAGAGCACTAGTTGAAAATTTTTATTTTTAAATAGTCATGACATGATATAGTAAAATTCCATTACATTACAAATACATGATCGGCATTCACTTAATGATGCACTCTATTATGGTGTTGTCCACAAATTGTTCATTTGTTTAGATGGTTTACGCTATGTTGTGCTTCAGTTTCCGTTGGTCTTGATTTGACCACTTTTGTACTTCGATTTCAGTTGCTGGTTCAATTTATTAGTTACTCTATGCATGTTTGCATAATTCACATGAAATAACTTGTCCACGTAATTGACATTCACTTGATGATGCATGATTCACATGAAATAATTGGTGCACATAATTGACTAGTGCACATAATTCACCATCTTGTTAAAATCATAAATTTATTAAAATTAATGGCACCAACTTGTTAAAATCACGTGTACCAGCTTGTTAAATTCACGAAGTTCTTAAAATAGCGTGCACGACCTTGTTAAAATCATCAATTTGTTAAAATGACGTGCACCAACTTGTTAAAATTATGTGCACAACCTTGTTAAAATCACCAATTTATTAAACTCATGTGCACCACCTTATTAAAATAATCAATTTGTTAAAATTGCTTGCACCAACTTGTTAAAATTACGTGCACCAACTTGTTAAACTTACATGCATCAAGTGTGATTGTGGCGAGGCTCATTTGAATTGTAATGAGTTTGGATTTTTTGCGAGATCAAGTGTGATTGTGGGAAAGGGAGCAGAAGCTGAAATTGTAGCCACATCGGATGTATATGGAAGAATTGTTCATGCACCAGTTAATTTTATAAGTTCGTACACCAGTTACTTTTATATGTTCGTGCATCAATTACTTTTATAAGTCCTTGCACCGGTTACTTTTATTAAGTTTTGTGCATTGATATAAGTTTCATACACCAGTTATTTTTAATAAGTTTTGTTTGTTGATATAAGTTCGTGCATAAATTTTCGTGCAACATGGAAGAATTGTTTGTGCGCCAGTTAGTTTAAGAATCGTGCACCAGTTAATTTTATAAGTTCGTGCACCAGTTACTTTTATATGTGATGTGGCTAGAAATAGATACATTTAGTGGATTTAATTGTCAATGATTAGGTGTATTTTAATGATTAATTTCATGCATGTGTTACCTAATCGAATTATTGTGTGAATGTAGGTGGAATCCAAGAAATCGAGCTAATAATGATGAATAAAGACCAATAAATGTATTGGAGTTGATAAGGAATCAAAGTGGACAAAGAAAATGCATAAAAAAGGAAAAAGGTCGCGATCCATCTCGCCCCGGAGCACGATCGATCGCGCCTGGCAGAACTTTTGGCCAGCGATCGATCGATCCATTTGACGATCGATCGGTGGTTCGAAAATATTGAAAAAAATAAACAGGCGATCGATCGCGAGTTCTGCCGTTCGATCGCACCGCAGAGTCCTCAAAAATATGGGAACTCGATTTATTTCCTTCCTACATGGATTCTAACATACCTATTAGCCTCCCCTACATATACAACTCGAAAATCGAACTTTATATTCGTTAGATAGCTAGCTAGGGTAAAGTAGTTAGACTAGTTTTAGAATTTTTCTTTCTTGTTTTCATAGACGGCTATGAAGATCAAAGCGAAAACGTGATCGACAACTTTGACGAGTGGAGATCCGATTAGTTTTCTTCTTTCTTTTGCTTTGTTTAATGTTTTCAAGATAACTTATTTATTTTGTTATGATTATGAGTAGCTAGATTTTAATTCTTGGTTGAGGAAGACTATAACTTGAGTTTATTAATTGTGGGGAGATTCTTGTTCTTTAATTATCAATTTGTATTGAATATCAGTGTTTTCCTAAGTATTATTGATATGCTTTGTGTTTGATTATTGGATTGACAACCTAGTAACTTGCATGTAATCTATTGCTAATTAGATATCAAATAAGAAATTATTTGAATAATCTAATTGAAGAAGCAACTAACTATATTTTATACTGTTGAATTTATTAAGTTCTTAGGGAAAACAACTGACTAAATTAATATAAACCGTGTGCGTTTATATTTAGATTCATTACTTGCTAGTTTTGGAAAGCTATCATTGAATTAATCTTAATTGTTGTTGTTTTGGTTAATAATTTGATAATAGTTGAATTGAACGCTGGTTTCTATTTGACTAGGCATAAGGTGAGGGATGAATTGGATTTCCAATTGATGAATATTCAAATAAAATTGAGTCTTTTGTGAATTGATGAAATATATGATAATATACAAGGTAGAGTTGACCGATACCAAGAATCGCTTCCAATAGTTTAATCACTTGCTTTTAATTTAATTAGTATAATTCAATCTTCACAACTCCATCTTTATTTTATTGTTTTGTTTTCGTTAACACAAAGATTCACACCTTCTAATGAGATCGATCCCTACTCACGCTGCTACTATTTTGTTATGAATCTTGAGATTGAGTGGTTTAATTTGGGCCTACACGATAAGCCCACACCAAATTTTAGCGACATTGGCGGGGACACATCTAATTAGCATCCAAGATCACTTCTTCAAAAAAATCAATTGACCTGTACACACAAAAACTGAACACACAAAATTTATTCAATATCTGGAAAAAAATGTAAAAAATGAACACACAAAATTTATTCAAATTGTGGAAAAATAATCGAAACCGAACCAAATTAATTTATATTTTAAAAAATTAACGTCCAATTTATCCAATTAACCAAATCAAATTATTTTATTCACTTACAATTATGGCAATGTGTAAAAGAGGAAATCGTAAATAGAAGTATTTTGTTAAAACTGAAAATAGTAATTATATTAATGAATGACAGGAACAACATAGAACTAGCCAACACCAACAAAACTCGACAGAAACAAAGAAAACAACAAATACAATTGTCGCTTTTAAGCAATGGCTAATGCACACCTATAAAAGGGCAAAAGATAAAATTTTCACAACGGAAACGCAAGAACGTGACGGTGAAAGTGCAAAAGGGCAAAAAAAAAAACGAATTTACTACAAACAATGATAAGAATATGGGAATATGATAAAATTCAGCCTCTGTTTTTTTTTATAACATACCACTGTATACCGTAGACAACAAATATATGATTCAAAACATTGACATATAGCAACAATATTCACAACAAAAAGGAAACTTCATAATCTGAACTTTGTGCAAGAACCATAATTTAAAGTTTGATTAATAAATAAATAAAAATCTTTAATCTTGAACACTGACTTCAGAAGCCATTGCCACTGAATTTGTTGAACCAAGAAATTCTCCATTTTCATCAGAACAATTCTTCTCCGGACATTCTGCAATCTGATTCTCGAGTTCTTGGATCTCTTCCGAGTTAGGTGCATTGGTTTGAACTTGTTTTTTCTCTTCCTCTCCATTCTTTACGTTTTTAGCAGCCAAAGATTGTCGTGTACGAGGTTTCGATACCGAGCTTCTGATTGATTTTTTCACCGTGATATTGCCCTTATCACCATTTGCCTCAGACTTATCCAACAGGTGATTTTCTTTAGTTATGCTTGGACTAGGAGAGGAAGCTCCATTTTCGAGTGAGTTTCTAGCAGTTGATTCAGTGCTTTTACGCCTTCCAAGCTTAGGAGATACGGCTCGTGTAGTTGGTATCTAATCAAACGAAATAAAGAATCACACTAAAATAGTTCTACTAGTGTGATCATCAAGATTTAAGAGTCTCATATACCTTTCTGAGTTCAGCTTTTGGAGGGGGATCTTTGTAGAAACTCGGCATCGGTGTAGCTTTAAACGTCAAATTCTTCCTCAATTGCTTAATTTCCGCCTCTTGATATTCCTGGCATATCAAATACAAGAACATGAAAACTTGAAACAAACCAAAAACTATGTCTTAGGTACGGGAATGTAACACATTGGTTTTCAGTTGGATATAAGCACCTTCGATTTTGCTTCAAGGTTGCTCACTTCAACTTCCTTGGCATGTATCTTCTTCTCGATCTTCGAATAAAACTGATGAACAAGACACATTCTCTATCACAAGTTCAATGTTTTTGAAAAAATTGGAGATATATACACTATAGAGTCGACCTCTTTTCTCTTTTCAGCACGCTCTTCCAATCTAAATGGGAATGCTGAGACGTTAGTCTTCTGTTGAGGAGTAGCATCTCTGTCCAAATTATACCAATTCATCAACATTTCGGTTTGACGGGAAAGAATTTCGGACTAGATAACATAAGATAATGGAGTCAAATCTGAAGCTATACGATGAAGTAATGGAACCGGTATCATCCTCCTTAACAGGTAAAGCATTGCTGATATGTTCCGGATTCTTTTCGATCAATCTTCGAATATAATCAAATAATCAACAGTCAGATTATCATACAAAGAGGCATTCAATTAAATCACGGGCTTTTCAAGTAACAAAAACTAATAAAAGATAAAGAAAGGTCACTGCTGCATACCCATCAGAAGCCGGGTTTGTCTCATTCCCATTCCCATTTACATGTTGCACCGGCTGAATTAGACACATACAATTTCTCAATTGTCAGGAAATATAATAAGAATGCAAGAAAGAAGACGTGAAAACATGCAAAATTAAGGTTTACCCAAGATTGACGAATCCTTGGTGGGTTCCCTGAACCCTTAAAATTATCAGCTTTTGCACCATTTTTCTGTGATGACTTTACGGGATACATATCAACGCCTCTTTTCATAACATCCGAGTGGCGGCCTTTGGCTGGAAACGAGAGGCTCTGGCTCAAACTAGGCTTAGTATTACGGCCAAGCACAACCGATCCTTTCGAGCTAGTAGATTGATTCTTGGATGAATTACTGTTCACTGGACCATTACCATTGGAATCTCGTTTGCTCTGAGTTGATGTTCTACTTCTTGATACAGATTCAGACAATTTGACTTCTGGCCCAGATGAATCAACACCCTCTTTTTCCTTTATTGAATCTTTATACACTTCATCTCCACCAGAAAATGGTTCACTGTTGCTGATAATTTCTGCGTCACCCAAAGTTGACCCGTCCCCATTAATTTTCTCTGTGCTAAATTTCTTTTCGTCTTCAAGTTGAGCTCCATTATTAGACTCCATCTCATAAAAATGTATCCTAGACAGATCCTCAAAAAGTACAAAAGTCAAAAAAATCACCCAAGTTTCAACCGAATCAAAGCAATTAGTAATTGAAGTCAGCAAATCTTAGACATATATAAGAAAACCCAAGAAAGTAACTTCAAGTCTTGAGTTACTAACATTGGATCCAGAAATTTAGTTAACAAGGTAGATATAAAATTTGAATTTTTTTCCCAATGGTAACAAAGCCGGTTCAAGATTTTACAAGGCAAAAACCAAACACAGCAATCGATCGAATGCTCGAGAAATACCAAACATAACAATCGAAGGAAAGATCATGTGGGAAAAAACCATAGATCTTGAACAAGTTGGTGTCAATAAACTTGAGCAAAATCTAGGATAACAGTGATCAAAACAGTCAAAATTTGATCCCATTACAGAGTCAGAACAACAAGAATAGAAGCATTTAAGAACGATAAAACAGAAGGATTACCTTGTTTTAAGGATGTTGGATTGATGATGGCGAGATCGTATTGAAGCAAAACTGTGCTATAGTGTATAATTATGAGTGACAATTGAATTCTTCTGGTTTCTATAACAGGTGATGTCGCCTGTGGTTCGACAAAACTACGTGAGAGGCAGGAGAGGGGTAGTTTCTGTCCTTTTAATGTGCATGTGAAATTACCGAAATGACCAGCCACAGGCCACCATAACCCCAAAATTATAAATTTGTAACAACATCCGTCAAGACCAACCAGGGTAACCAGAAGCGGAGCGAAGAAAAAAAAAATTAGGATGGCAACTTTTTATTTTTCAGAAAAATTGTAAAAATGTTTTTAATTTTTTTTAATAACATCAAAAAAAATTTCGCGGACCCCCTGACTCCGCCCTTAAGGTAATACCTATTTGTTGGTTTATACATAAGAGTACGATAGTAGCATCTAAATGTGCAAATATCGTAGTAGCAGGGAGTTCAATGTTTGATTTTTTGTTCGACTCAAATTTTCAAATTTATATTAATTTACTTTATATATAAACTACCTGTACCGATTAATATTTTTACAAAAGTAAAATTTATTATTGACAAGAATTGAAATAAATATTAACTTGAATAACCAAAATAATCTGAATGTGCAGATCAGTCAGATAAAAATAACTTATAAACCATGCTTGGTGAATTTAATATTGGCATATACTTTGAGGCATGATCTTAGATTGACCTAAGACACTATATTATACAGAAGAAGAGCATTATTATAATAAGAAATAAAACTCTCTATTTTAAAATAACAATATAGAGTATAAAAAAGTTCCTTTTCTTTTTTTTATACTGGGGAAGGGGTAAATCTGGGGTGAGCCTTGACATAATGGTAAAGTTGTTGTCATGAGACATGGATGTCACGTGTTTGAGTCGTAGAAACAACATCTTCCATCGTAGGGGAAAACTGCGTACGTTAAGCCCATTGAGGCCGACCCTTCCTGGACCCCAGGCATCTCGGGAGCTTCCTGCACCAGGTTTGCCCCTTTTAAAGGCTACATCGATTTTATACGCTAAACGCGACTCGAACTCGAATCTGCCCAAAATGGATATGAGGTTTACCTTGCCACTTCAATCTACTAATTCTTACTAGCTAACATGTTGCTTCTGCAATTTATACTCTATTTTTTTGTTCTCGTCTTTATCATTTACTGTTTGCTTATTTGTTACTATGTACAAATTACTTCTTGGTATCTCTTTCATTTAGATTTTTATTATTGTATTACCACTTAACTTTGTCTCTGTCACCCTTTATGCTTCTTTAGCTAGCTTCTGGCTAAGTTACTTTTTTCCGCTTATTAGTTTCATTCTTTCGCATGGTAAGTTCATTTTTATTGGATTCCACTGACCATGTTGTCATTCTTTCGATGAATTTCTCTCTTTGTTGGTTAGCTTCTTTGACAATTCGGACTTCCTTCTCAATTTTATTTTTCGATATACTTTCATTCTAGTCTACCTCTTACGTAGATATGGCAACGGACGACCAATTTTGCTACCGTGCCGACACGACTGCTGGCCCATATATTTTTTAATTTGAATATGTGGCTCCTGTATTTTTATTATCACCTTATAAGTTTATATTTTTAACTGGTGATTGTAATTTTTAATTTTTATACTAATAAATTTGAATATTGATAAAAATTGTGTCAATGTATTTATTAATTTACTGTTTCCAAATTTATAATTATTTTATAAACATTAACTTATTTTAAAAATATATATATAAAAAATTTAAAAAATTAAAACAAGCCATGCTAACCCGTGGGCTGCCAGGTACGCCACATAAGTCGATGACCCACGTGTCGTGCCAGGCCTAACCCCAAAAAAATACTAACATGCCGGTACGGCCCGCTACAATGGCGGGAGCCGTGTCAGCAATGACCCCACGTTTTGTAACCCATATTCTTAAGCGTTAGACTGCTGATGTTGGAATATTCAAATAATGATCATGTGATGCCTCTCAGGCTTTTTTGCATGGAGGGTGATGTGATTCGTTATTTATCGTGTTCGGTAGAACTAAGCCTTTGCGAAAAACAAAAGACACCACGTTTTACGTGAAAAATCCTCAAGAATGAAGAAAAAACCACGGGACTTGTTCAGTGTAAATTCTTTACTATAAAAAATGGATTTGTTACATGACTCTGAAACGAAATAAGAATAACAAACTCCTAAACAAGAATATTAGAAAATGAATACGGGAAATGACCGAACAGACTTAAAATGCTCTATTCGGAGTCTTTTCTTGTCTCAAAAGTCCAACATTTTGCAATGAGACCACAAGTGTGTATTTATAGGGCTGGTCTCGGTGGTTAACTCGTGGAAAATCCGGAACACGACCTCCTCTGATCGTGGTGTTATTGGGGCAAGCGTGTCCGAGAAATCCGCGTTCCATTATTGCACGTTTATCCCCGCCAGTTGATTTGTTGGTTACGCCTGGTTCTTCCGCTATTCTTTGACAAGTATATCGAGTAGTGTTTAATAGTGTTCAAATATCTTGTGCTCGGATACTTCTATTCGGATACCTTGTTCGGTATTTGTAGGGGATTTTGCTCGAGAAAATTGATATGTCATATAGCATGATAGGGTAAAGACGTAAAAGTAACATTTTCTTAAAAAAGTGATGAGGGCAATATGGTAAAAACGAAGAACTCAAATGATTGATTCAGAAAAAACCAGGCGCAAGCCTGTATAAGTCGTAACTGTAGAAGAACGTGGGGGGTTTACTAAACCGGAATGCTGCTTGGGGCCATCCCATGGGGTTGTCGAGCAAAAGCTGACGTGGCAACTTGATTGGTCCTGTTCTCGACGTGTTATCACCGATCTTTGATCGCGGAGTTATTATTATTTTCATAGACTGACGTAATAAACTTTATACCATGTCAGTCAATAAACGTATTATGTAAAATTAGTGCGACATAATCGATCGAAGAAAGTATTAGTATGAAGAATCGAATTTGTGACAAAAAGCCTCAACACTCGTCTAATCCACCAACTCGACACATCTCATAAGGGGCGGATCGCGGAGTTATTAATTTTATACACAACGTGGTTCTACATTTTGCGTATAATATGTATTTTTGTGATATTCAAGTCTTATATGTGTAAATAATTATCATATTCTAATATATTTTTAACTGTAAATTATTAAATGAAATGATTAATAATATAGATGAATGATATAATAATGAGATTAAATTTACATAAGTAAGAGATAATACTGAAATGAGATAAAACGAGATAATTTACTAATTAGATTATTTGAGATTTTTAAGACGGTTCAAAGATTAAAACATTTCACCATTAGTATTTATTATGATAATAAATAGGGGAAGCATGATATTGAGGTTGACCTACCTCCGTCTGAGTGAGATCTTGGCCGTTGAATTGGGTCAAAGCAGCTTTCCCCGTCGGATCATGGTCTTAATTCCTAGGGACTGGATAAGGAAGATTAGGGAATTTCGAAGCTACACCGTAAATCCACTTCCCCTATAATTTTGGGTTCGATACTATGATTTGATTATAGCATCGAAATTCTCGTAACAACATTGAGAATATGGTTTTGATTAACAAAGTACACAAGATTTTGAACGGTTTGTTTGATGATGCCCTTAAGGGTAGTGCCCTTCTGAGGCATCAACAAATTTCTATTTTGAACATAAACCTTGCCACGAGGGAATTAAATAAAGCTATTTCCTTTGTCAGGGTACTAGTGTACTCGTTTGGTGACTCATCCTATGAATTAGTTTAATGATCTCAAAACCTAAATTCTCTTCTGCTCAAATTAGGGCTAAGAAATACGATGGACGATTTGGCAAGAGACCTGCAATACAATTCATTTGGGGATTAGTTCAAAATTTCTCGAGTAACAATGAGATTATTATTAGTAAAATCTGATAAAACATGCATGGGCGTAACAAGAAAGTTTTAATCTATCGGGCTAAAATTCATTTTAAAATACATGTATAAACATAGAGAAATAATATAAAATATATTACATTAACTTGAGGGACAAAATAGAAAGTAACGAAACTGTGCATAAAAATATACTAAAATACTATTTATCTGGTATAGTTTATGATTTCTTAAAATATCAAACTTGTCAATAATAAACTTTTTTATCAACGGTATTAGGATTCACCCTCTCAAATGGCTGTTATGTAGTGGTGCATCAAAGCGTCAGTGTTGCCTGATGTATAGTTGGGCCGGTTCGCCCCTACTACATACATGAACTATCTTTATATCTTCTCGAGTTTTTGTAATTTTGTTTTTGATATTCTTTACTGAACTATACTCGTTCATTTTAAAAGCTAAAATCAAACGGTTCAAGCCTTTTAAGTCATCCACACTTAACTCGAAATTTGTCACACACAAGAGTATTGAGAACGTGCAAGTAATCGATGGTAAGGTTTGCATGAAGCTAGAAATCACATTTGTATACTTTGAGTTGGACAAAGGTAATTTCATAGACGTTTTCCAACCAAGTCTATTAATTTCCACGACCTCTTCCACCCACTTTTTTGTCTACTAACACTAACTCAATTAGAACCACCATAGGAGCAATGACAACATAAATAATATTGTCTGATATTTTGTTATTGAATTGAAGATTTTACAACAGAATATCTTTTTTGTTGGAAATGCATGTTTAAATTAAATTTTTTAAACTTACTCGATTGATCGAGCGGACCAGAACTTTTTATGTTCGTTGCTACAGGAGCTCGATCGATCGAGCCCTGTTTCAGATTTGTGAAATGGTTTGTCCATTCATGTTTGTGGTGCGATTTTTGGCCAAATATTGCCTCTAAATGGTGTCCTTTGGACTTAATTTTTGGTCTACTATATATATAACATATCCCCACTTGTTTTAAGACAGATTTTCGAAATCAACATCATATTTTTAGTGAAATTTGAGAGCATTTGTTGTTCATCAAATTGAGTGCTTTGAACCTCTATGGTTTGAGGACTTGTGATTTGGAGTGCTCCTATCACAAGTCATAGTCGTTGTATCTTGTGAGACAAATTGTCATAGCAAACCGTTAGCACTATATCGGGACAATATTGTCTTAAGGACGGAGATTACAAATCTCGCCTCGACATAAAACTTGTTTTCAAGCCATTGTTATTTTTTCATGAGATACACTTTGAGATAAATTTTGTACAACACTTTTAACTTTGTAAAATTTATATTCCTCCACCATCCTCTCCGATGCCATCACCCAAAACCTTAATTGTACTATTTTATATGCGGAATATTAATTGTACTCCCTTCTTTGTCGGATTCATTAATCGGTTTGAATTCACGTCGTTTTTGGACCGACTTGGTTGCACGAAACGTAAATACAATCATAAGGAGTTGCACTTTGATTTCACAATCTAAGAACCAAAAAGAACAAATAAATTTGATGTTTTGAGAGGCTACACAAGCCTTTCCAATTTGGGTTATTTTTCACTGGAAATTTCTCTTAATTTTTTCATGCAAAAAATTGTGAGCGCTAAAAATGTTGATTATCACCTATATATAATGGGAGATTATAGGAGTTACAAAGGAGTTGGAGTGATAAAACTACTACACCCGATTTCTATTCAAAACCATGGATTTGGGTCATGTTAACCCACATTGACGATGGATACGTTTCCTTATTATTATGGGCTTTGTAGTAAGTTAGGCTGAACCGGACAAAGAGTTTAGTTTGGATCTCATTAAGGATAAGCAACACTAGGCACATTAATTGTGACGCACCAAATGTGAAATATAGGAGCAATTAACAAAACAGAGTGCACATTTTATTTTATTTTTTAGAGTATCGGTGAACACACAGTAACACCAAGGTAGTTACTTATGCCCCTCATCTATGATGACATTGTATTCGATACCGTAAATATTTTTAAAAAAAAATTAAAGATATAGGGTGGTGTTATATAACTAATTTTACATATATATGTAAGATGTGATACATAAATAAAAATACCCTTCAGAAACAAAATTCAATTTCTGAATGTAAAAAAGTAAAAACAAAGCTTATAAACTATTACAACAGAAACTCATACCGCAGCCAAAACCGAACTGCACAAATCTGGTTGTATAAATAAGAGATAAGATATTACCACTCTGCTCTTCAATGCAAGTCGTAACATTGGCTTGTGCAGTATCTCTATCTTATAATGATCTGAAATCACAAAGAAAAAGTGAGAAGGGGGCAGGAAGAATTTTTCGGCGTGTCCCCTCTGACGATCAAGTCAAACGAGAGAAGGGAAAATAAGTCATGATATATGCGAGAATTATGAGTAATGAATGCCCAAGATGTAGAGCAAACCTGATATTTATAGAGAAAGAGTTACCATGTAAATATAATTCATTCCTTCTTTATCAGGATTTGATAGGATCTTGATAAGATTTGATATTATTTGAGGATATCCTTGATCAGGTAACAATATCCCTAAAATCTTACTATAACTGAGAGTCCTGGTGAGTGAGGTAAGAGTATGCCCTCTTCCAGCCAAGTGGATATCAGAACCTCACTAATGTACACCACGCCAGTTCGTGTCATGAGCTCGGGAAGATGCAAACACGAAGCTAGCACAAAGATACGAAAAAGGGGCTGACGAGTCTTCTAAGGAGATCATGCCAACTATTGAGATCAGGTCGATCACAATAATAAGCATGTCATTGAATCTGGGACCAAAGTGTATTAGGTCGGTAAGAACGGGTCATCTCATCCGACTAAGATGATATGTCTCTATTTTGTTGGGGATGACCTTCTTACCCTGAGGGGTATCACAGTCCCCCTCAGGGGTATCACAGTTCCCCTCTTCAAGTCGAGCTGGCGTCGAAGTCCATAAGTTCGTATTGCATTTTATCGATCTGAATTGATTAAATCTTAGGCGGGAAAACCAGCGTACAGTTTCCTCAAATTTTGAATTTCAAATTTGAAAAATGACAGTTAGAGCGATGTTCCGTATTCCGAGGCAAATGTGAATCGTCTGATGGATTGTGAACCAACGGTTAGATCTTTGTCTGGATTCCATATAATTATACAGAGAAGGTGTAATGTCCGAAATAATTATTAATTGTGCAATTGATTTAATTATGGTGGTTATATGATATGTCAAGATTTAATTCTTGGGTATCGGATTTCGGAGCGGAGTTGGGATAAATAATTCCGGGATCGAATTTATAATGCTAATTAACACCAAAAATTTATTAAAATGATTTAATAAATATAAAATTTGTATTAAATCGAAAGATTTAATTTTTGTGATTCAAATAAGGACATGAAGTTAGGTGTGGACTGTACATGTGATGCACATGCACCAGTACACCGGTGACACCCCGATGTTCATAAGTGGTCGGGAATTAATATATATCGGTGTAGGATGTAAAACACATAACAAAACGTGTAAAACACACACAGATCGTGGACACCTACTAAAAGGTGCGAAAACACACACTGCTCGCGCGACAACCGACCACCGTGTACTTATCCGTTCCGTTCGCCGCCGTTCGACAACCTAACGACGAGAACGACCTACCACCGTGTTAACAACTCAGATGCGCATCTTTCTATACCAGATAATCGAATTTTGGTGTTCGAAAAGGTGTTCAATTTACCCTGGAACGATGAAACTCGTGCAGACTAGGGTTTGAGCGCTTTTGGTTCGATTTGTTTGATTCTACTACGAATTGGAAGTAACCAAAGCACCGAATATCTTCCTTGCACCTGGACGAAACTTTCTACACCGGTCGCCGCCTCTATCGACGCCGGAGCCCGCCGGAATCGTACGAAATGCGTGCGTGAACTGTGTGAGAAATTGGGTAAAATTTGATATCCGATTTTCCGACTTTGCTTCGATAATTACCAGTTAATTTGAGTTCGTAAATGAGCTGCTATCCTTGCTTGAAAATCTGCTGCAATTGATTCAAATCTTGTTATGTTGGTTTCACCTTCCTGCTGAATGAGTCTATCTATGCTGCTGAAACGAGTTAAAATAGACTGCTGTAGAGAATTGAATTAACCTGGTATTTGGGCCAAATTCTTGTTGAATTTTGGGGTTTACATGGCCGAAATTTAAGGGACGTAACTGCTGAATTTTGGGGTTGTTTGGGCTTGAAAATCATGCCTGTATGGTGTTTGTTCATATACTTAAGTGCTATTCAAGTGTTGGCTAAAAAGCCCTATATGTTGTGTAGTAGGAAAGTCTACTTTTATGACTTAGAATATTGTAGTGTTTTGGTGAGTGTTGAGCTATGATGTGAGATGCTAATGACTTCGAGCCTGTGTCATTATGTCCATAGGAGAGTTAGATACATGTCAATGTGTGTTATAAGCAAATATTAAATTGTATACTTATGAATATGCTTGAATATGTGGCATATCGTAAATTGGTGATTTATATCACTTGGATGAGTTAATGATGATAATATTGAGTTGTTGAATTAAGATATTGAATCGATATGAATGATATCGATTGGATTGTACATGAACTAAATATTAAGTGATAATTTCGATATAGAATCTTCATGATTCTCAAGATGTCGGGATAGCCCATCATGTTGTCGACTATAAGGTACGTGGTGACGTACGAGCAGGTATACCCAGTATTTATATATTCATGCATACATGTATTTTAATGTGATGTTTTAATGTTCAGTATTTGAGTTTGGTAATTGAGTTTAATACACGTGGAATGGTGGATACGTCGATGTACGTGATCCGGGTATACGAGTTGATTATTGATGCCTTTGGCATGATCGATATGCGAAGTGGTTGAGAATGAGATTAATTGATAGGTAGAGCTGCCTTCGAGATAAGATTCGTCATGATTGAGTATAAATGATAAATTGTGGTTATGTCTTATTTATTGCATTGATGAGTATCATGCTTTGAATAATGATATTGAACATGATGTTTATGCAAGTATATAAGATTGAAACAGGAACAGTTCGTGATAGCTATGCCGGTTCGAAATTTGTAACAGGGAGTATACTTTTTGAGTTTTGAATAATCTAAATTGTTGCATTACAATTTCGTATATTGATTTGTGAATGAATATTGAATTGGAGTATGCTCACCCATGTGGGAGCTGTTTCTGTTGAAACAGGTACAACAGGTACTAAGCTATTTTGGGATATTGGTTCGAGCTTTGTTGGATCATGCCGCTTCCAGAAGCGTATATGAGTGTGGGTAAATAGTATACACTATTTATTCAGTTAGATTGATATTCATTTATTTGTTGCTCGTATGTGAGCAACTGGAAGCATGTATATGGACTGTATAAGGGTGTTGAAGCCTACTTTTGATGTCTTCTTAGTATTGTGTTTTTCCCTGGCTGGGAATTGTTTTGGTGATGTGTTTTATTTTGGGATAGCTCAATTTATGGGGAGACTCTGCCCAAATTTTTATAAAAACTCACAATGTAAAAGTGGTGCAATGGTGATGATAATGGGTGAACCTTGAGTCTTATTGCTGAGTATTATTTATGTCATGGATAATATGTGAAGCATGTAAGGATCCTTTTAAAGAATGAAATTTTTTATACTCATACGACGTCATAAATGCACTAATGACGAGTATAAGGGGTTGGGGTCTTACATTAGTGGTATCAGAGCAGTGGTTAGCTCTTTGGGATGTTTAATGGCCTCGGCATGTATATCACATACTTTTATGCATGATTGTAGTTTTCTGTCATTGTGACATGACGCCTGCTATGTGCATTTTATGATATGAAGCAATGAAAATTGGTATTGCTAACCATCGTGATTGCAGGATCGTATGAGATACGATGAACATACACAATGAGGGTGGTATGGTTGAAAAGCCTCGAGTATGGTAACTCGTTGTATTTATATCCTTAGCTTGACTATGGTAAAAATGATAATGCCTTTTAAAATAATAAAGTATAAATTCAACATATCATTAGATCTTAGTATATAAAAATATAATCTACGTTTAAAATATATAATTTAAATATGTTGCTTGTGAAAATTCATTAATTATCTTTTCTATTTTATAAAGTGAGAGGCCATTAGAGAAACCAAATGGCCTCTTTGGTCTGTCAAAAAAATTAAATTACATTTTTAACATTGATTTTCATATTAAATATGATTCTCCACCGAAAATCATTTTTCCCCTCAAACTTAATTTCTCTTCCAGCCAGTTTTTACTCTCACTTTAGTCCATTATAATTTTTGATACGTTTTGGTTAATTAATGTAATACATGTTCATTTTGGAGAACTAATTTTACGTCTTAGATATGCTAGCTTTTTCATGAGTTGAGGGGGCTTGAAATGTTCTTCAAGACGAAGATCGGCATGGTTGTTCAATGATTGAATTTTATAATTTTATTATGCTTTCATTTGATCATGCAATATACAAATATGAGGTAAATCTTATGGAAGCAAGCTGTAATTGCAGTCTGTTGTGTATGCTTCCTCTCGTTAGATTGACTCTCTCTCTATCTTGGAAAGACGTTGGCACCAGAGGTACACGTGCATGTCCTTCTCGTTCTATCCCAATGTCTATTTTCACATTGAATATAGTGTGAAATTTTGTTGTTGTTTAACAACATTTTATTTGAATTATTCATTGAAATGTCATTGTTTTCTGAAATAATAAGTAAATGGGATATTAGAAATAGAAGATTTATGCAATTTATTAAATATACGGAATCTTAGGACATTGATTAATGAATCACAATGCCATGATAGTCATATAGCTTATGCATACAATAGTCATTAGTTATAATATATACTGAACTTTCTAATGCCCTGGCTCTGACGAATTCTCTACAAGAAAGTGAGCTGTCTAAGCTCAGAACTGAACTGGAGGCTAACTGCCACAGGGAGGCAAAAGCTAGGTCCAAGGCTGAGGAAGAGAAAACAAAATTTGTGACTGAGATTCATGATCTTCGAAATGACCTGAATTTGGAAAGAGGTGAATCTGAGTCAGCACGACAAACACTGGAAAATTTTGAGTTGAAGCAGCCGAGGAGAAGGAAAAGATGGGAGAAGACTTGCGAGAGAAACTTATCACTTATGTGGAGATAGGCTTCAAGGGATGTTGTGAGCAGTTCAAAGCTCAAGGTTACCCTCCTGAGGATGTCTCTACTGACTTTTTGGATCTGGACAAGGTCCTTGATGGCATTCCCCTGAAGTTTAGGATTCTTTGCATTAGTATTTTGTAAACATATTAATGAATCTTTATTGTTGACATTTGCCTTTGGAGGAGTTTTGGAGGAGTTTTTTTTTTTTTTTTTTAAGGGCATGAAATGAGATCGCATTTGGGTGATCATAGCTTAGTTTGATTTTTTAACCTTTGGAAATGCCAAGTAAAATAAGATCCGGCCTGAACTGATAGAGCTCGGCCTTTACAACTAACCTTGTAAAAGGCTAAGTAAAATGAGATCATGCCTGACCTGATAAAGCTCGGCCTTTATAATTAAACCTAGTAAAGGCTAAGTAAAATGAGACCGGGCCTGAACTGATAGAGCCCGGCCTTTAAAACTAACCTTGTAAAAGGCTAAGTAAAATGAGACCAGGCCTGAGTTGATAAAGCTCAACCTCTATAATTAACCTCATAAAGGCTAAGTAAAATGAAATCAAGCCTGAGATGATAAAGCTCGGCCTTTATAATTAACCTCATAAAGGCTAAATAAAATGAGATCAGGTCTGAGCTGATAAAGCTTGGCCTTTATAATTAACCTCGTAAAAGCTAAGTAAAATGAGATCAGGCCTGAGCTGTTAAAGGTTGAGGTAAACTCGACGTAGTTCCTGAGGTTGGGTGAATATCTTCATAGCCTCGCGTAACCGACGCTGAAAAGAGTTCGTCGTAAACGCAACTCTTGAAGTCGGGAGAATACCCTCATAGCCTGGCGTAACCGAGATCGAAGTGAGTTCGTCATAAACGTAACTCCTGGAGTCGGGTGAAGACCCTCATAGCCTGGCGTAACCGAGACCGAAGTGAGTTCATCGTAAACGTAACTCCTGAAGTCAGGTGAAGACCCTCATAGTCTGGCGTAACCAAGACCGAAGTGAGTTCATCATAAACGTAACTTCTGAAGTCGGGTGAAGACCCTTATAGTTTGGAGATATGTCTTGAATAAAAACTTAATAACTTTATTGAAATTGCGTTGTAACTAAAATTTTCAAAAATTTAGTTACAACGGAATAAAAACTAAAAAGTAATATTTTCGTAAATGATAAGCATTACATGACCTTTTAAGCTTTTTTGTCCGAAGCATCTTCTAGGTAGTATGCCCATGAACTGAGTTTTTCCACAACTTTAAAAGGGGACTTCCCATTTAGCATCTAGTTTCCCTACTTCCACTTCTTGCAATCTCTTCAGCACCAGTTTCCTACCTGAAAATGTTTTTGGATGACTCACCGATTGTATGCCCGAGCTACACGACCACGATAAGCCTCCATTCTGATTGCTGCATTCTCTCCTTTTTCTTCTATTAAATCAAGGTCAGCCATTCTTCTTTCATTGTTCTGCTCATCATAGAACTGAATACGAGTTGTTTCGGCTTCAATCTCTACTGGGAGTACTGCTTCATTGCCGTATGCTAAAGTGAAAGGCGTCTCCCCCGTTCCTGTCTTTGGGAAGTTCGACCAAAGCACATTTGGAAGTTCTTCCACCCAATTTCCTTTTGCTAGTCCAACTCTTGCTTTACCAGAGACCGACTGGTTACCTCGACATGTCCATTGCTATGTGGATAAGCGACTGAGGTGAAGGCTTGTTGAATTTTCAGTTCCTCACACAATGCTTTGATCTGAGATCCTTGGAATTGTTGCCCATTATCTGAGGTTAGTTTCCTCGAAACTCCTTCTCGGTGATTCTGATTAAAGGCTCGGCTTCTACCTATTTGGAAAAATAATCAATGGCCACTATTAAGAACTTTTTTTGAGCTGGTACTGTAGAGAATGGTCCCACAATATCAATACCCCATTGATCGAAGGGGCACGCAAGCACTATGGCTTTCATCATCATAGATGGCCGGTGTTGAAGCATTCACTTGATTGATCATTTAGATAAAATTGGGACTATTCTAATTACAGTACTTGGTATAATTTAATTTTCAATCCCCGTGGGTTCGACATCCGTATTTTAAAATTCTATACTAAAACTTGATACCGTACATTTGCGGTACGTTTTACACGCATCAGACACCTTCAAAGTCATCTGGCCCAAAATATATTACTGGGTCATCTCTATGCACTGATTCCTTAGCCACCTCCAAATTTTCTAATCTTCGACCATGTGCTTTTCGGGACCAACCTGAATCTCCATATGTGGATCCTCTCGATATAATTTGTAAAAGTATTTGGGTTGGATCATTCTCGATCTGTTCAACATGCCTCCTTTGGTTATTAGGTTGGAGATCCTCCCGAACTCGACGATCAGATCGGCGTCGATCCGGTGTATTTTCGTCCGATTCATCCGAGGTCGATCTCAGTCATTCCTGGTCTTGGTGAGGAGGGATTTCATATTCGGTCTTTCAGAATTATTTTTTCCACCTCATTTTCCAGTTTATACATTCATTAGTAGAATGCCCGTACTCTCGGTGAAAACCACAATAGAAGGAGGTAAACGCGGACCCCTATCTGACTTACTTGGTCTTTCCAATTTTCGTTGTTCGTCATATATTTCAATGGTTTGCTCTAGACTCATGGCCCGAGGGGTATTGTATAACTCATTTAAAATCCATTTCACCTTGCGTCGTCCGATTATATTGTAAAAATGTAATTATTGAGGGTTTTTTCATAAAACCTTAAGTGCACTATTTTATATGCGGAATATTAATTGTACTCCATTCTTTGTCGGATTCAATTAATCAGGTTGAATTCACGTTGTTTCTGGACCGACTTGGTTGCACGAAACACAAATACAATCACAATGAGTTGCACTTTGATTTCACAACTAAGAACCAAAAAGAACAAATTTATTTGATGTTTTGAGAGGCTACACAAGCCTTTCCAATTTTTGGGTTAATTTTAACAGGGTGGTTTTATAGGGTCAACCAGATCGAATCAAGCACTGGTTATCAGTTAAACCGGTTGACCGATCTGTCAGGTTCGATTTTCAAAACACTGAGTATAATACATTTTGGTTTTAAATAATTCTGATATAAAATTTAGAGCTTATATTAAAATTCAGAATTTTAATATAGATTTTTATAAGACATTTTGATAATTAATTAGAATGATTATTTATGTAGGATATGACTTTTTAACTTTTTATTTTATTTTTTAGAGTATCGGTGAACACACCGTAACACCAAGATAGTTACTTTATGTCCCTGATCTATGATGACATTGTATTCGATACCATAAAAAAAATTAAAGATATTTGGTGTTATATCACTAATTTTGCATATATATGTAAAATATGATACATATAATAATAAAACGCTTTAGAAACAAAATTCAATTTCTGAATCAAAAAAGTAAAATCCAAAGCTTATAATATATTACAACAGAAACTCATACCGCAGCCAAAACCGAACTGCACGAATCCGGTTATATGAATTATTCATATAAAGATGTTACTGATCCGATCTTTTTCAAATCAATATCCAATTATATTTATGTCCTTATCAATTTAAAATATTACCATCACAACTGGTATACATTTAAATTAAAAAATTAAAACAAAAATAAAAAAACAGACGTTATAATTAGCACGTCACTGTACAAAAAAAAAAATATTGCACGGAAAGCGTGGAGAAAGGAACTAGTTTATATAATGCTTCACAAATGTATTAATATTATATTATAATTATTATATAGTAGTTTGTTTTTTTCATCAAGTTGGAATATGCAACTAATTAAGCCCAGCACCGGATTCGGTCATTAATTATTGACATATTTATGTGGAATTTCCAATAATATGTTTGAATTATCCAAAGAATTTATTGGTTCGGAATTTATTGATCCCCTCCCAATTAAAACGATGCCACCAAATAAAACTTAATAAGGAAGCTTCACATGGCGACGCTGTGCATCACTGCTGCCTCGCGCAATAAATATATATATATATATATATATATATATATATATATATATATATATATATATATATATATTGATGTGATCCGTTATTTCAAGTATTTGGTAGAATGAAGTGTTAACGAAAAATAAGATGAACACACCAAGATTTCCACTTGGAAAACCATCAGATTTAGAGAAAAATCACGGGACCTAGTCCAGTATAAATTTCACTATCACACTTTTTCTTGATTACAGGACTCATGGGACACAACTTACAATCGTCAAATGACTTATAGAAATATCCCAGAAAAATAATGAAAATGACCGAACAGAAGTGAATATGCTCTCTTCGAAGTCTTTTTGCATAGAAAAATCCAACCCCCTGTAATGAGACCACCCGCGGGTATTTATTGGGTTGTTCCCAGTGATTAAATCGCGGGAATCCGAAACACGATGTCCTCTGATCGTGGCTTAACTGAGGCCAAACATGTCCGAGAAATCCGCGTCCCATTACTGCACGTTTATTCACGCCGGTTGATTTGTTGGTTATCTCCGGGTCTTCCGCTAATCCTTGACTAAAAAATCGAGGAGGGTTTAGCAACTGTTCGGTAAAACCCTGCTCGGTGCTATCTGTTCAGTGTCCTCCTGTTCGGTATATGACTTGTTCGGTTCTTGAGGGGAATTTTACCCGAGGAAGTCAATATGTCATATGACATCATTTATATTTATATATATATATATATACCAAATATATATACCACCAAAAATTTAAAAATCTTATATTTTTATCACTTCTTAATAAAATTTATATAATTTTGTCCCCTAAACTTTTAGGCTAGATTCATTGTCTTTTATCTCTAGATTCTATTTGCAGCGATATATCTATATATATATATATATATATTAATTAAAATAATTGATATTTTAATCCCCGAAAAACAAAAAACAAAACCATATCATACATGTAAGTGGGTTGAAAGTGTTGGTCAGGAAACTTCGGAGAAAATAAAAGGCACCCCCACACTTATATCTAGACAGTATAAATATAAACAAACCCCATCATCATAGTATTATCAATCACCTATATACATATATGACATATATTTATACTTTTTCTGGCTCCAAAACTAATAAAATGTTTGATTCTGATCATGCCGATGAGACAAAGAAGATGAAGGCGGTGGCGCTACTGCTTTCTACCGACATGGATATCACCAAGCTCAAGAATGTTACGACCTGTTCTTACCCGCCATTGCCAGTCCGAGGAGCCATAAAGAGACGGATTTTCTCCGAACTTCTTCGTACTTTAAAGATCTGTGTCCAGGGTTTTGTCCGTCTCTTCGCAGGACGAGATTGACATGTCCGATCTCTAGCTATTCCTCATCACAACTAGCTGTTCTTACTGTTCATATATAATTATAATACAGTTCTTTGTGCTTTCGTTTTCAATTAATCTCTGCAACTCAAGTCGATTTACAGAAAGCATATAGATATAGGGAGAGAAAAGGTGGGATCATCAAATTCATACTTGCTATCATGTAATAATTTGGTTTCAACTTTCAAATTAATTTATATGAAATAATACGTTCAACATTCCTGATCCGTCGTTGAATCATAGGCATATATGCTAATATCGTTACTAAGCTATATATTTCTTTAGAGAGCTCCTACGCAGATGAGAAATTCCACGGTAGTACCAGGTGAACTCATATTGCCCAGAGTGGTAGACAAGAAAATGGTAGGGAAATTCGGTTTGTCTTGTTTCTTCCCTAGTGCCCTTTTGAGGGTACTGCACGGTGTGTGTTTTGTGCACACACACTAAGATGTGTGGTGTGGGACGACATCAAAGGAACTGGAAATTCGGCAGAAGGGCTCAAGAAACCAGCCCATGACTTGACATCGAGCATGCTGATTACCCCCTCAACTGTACAAGAGAGTTACCACCATAATATGGCTTTCCCACTTCACTTCTTTTTTTCTTGTCGTGTGGCTCTTTCGATCAATGGTAGTATAATAGATCTGTAACCCTGAATATACATACGCCTTCGATTTAACGATGAATCTGGAAACTAAAACGTGCTACTTCGTGTAAATCTGGATCAAATCATAAAAATGAAAACAAGTATTAATTTGATGATCCCGCCTTTTCTCTCTGTCTTTCTCTCTATATATGTATATATTAGTCATATATATTATATATAATACGTACATATATAACCTACGGATACTCGAAAGATGATGAATCTACAGACTTACATACATGTATTATACTATTATGAGTATGGACCTACGTATGACTTCTGTTCTCCTGTTTGTTAAATAAAAAACAGAGGGAATAATAGCGAAATATAGATTTTACATTGTGGCGCATGTATAATCTGACTGTTTTTTTGTATTTCTTTAAAATAATTATTAGAAAAAATGATTTTATTTTAAAATAAATAAATGAAAGAGAATAATTATCTCGACTTGCTTCAACTAAAAAGGTCATAAGAGAAAAAATGAGCCTAAAAAGAGTATCCATTTTCGTCCATGAATATACACAGTCCACATATTTGTTGAATGCTAACTGTCCATATTCTTTTTATTAAAACTTATTAGATATTTGCGTAATAATAAGATATATACTTTTTTTTTTGCTTAGACAAATAGTAATTTTATTCAACTGGTACTATAAGCACACCAAACAGAAGTTACATCGAGCTTACCCAGCATTAATACACCTATAAATAGTAGGCGGGTTTAAAAACCAATACATCAGGGAATAATTACATATTCGAAAAAAAAAGAAATTCAAATCCAAAACCTAATATATTCTTATATAACATAAATTAATGTCAATATGCTTCACTACTTGTAAGGACGAGCAATCGATCGATCGTGATCGTTCACATCCTCTACTTATCGTCCTATATATGCATTGTATAAGAATCCTAAGCACTACCTGATGCTACAACTACTTCATGAGCTATTTTTCGTTTCAAATTCAAAAGCCATGATTTTGTTTCCAATATTTGATCACATGCATTAATTATGAAATTTAATTTAATATATTTTATTAACATAATTTTGATATATAAATTAAATTACATATTTTAAAGATCTCGATCTCGATTGATGTTGAATGTATACAAGAACAACTGCTAGGTCTAACTACAAAAACCTAGGGATATTCGAAGGAATCTTGACCCTAGCTAGTCTATATGTACCAAGCCATTGGCGGAGCAGACCCTGGCAAAAGAGAGTAAACAGAGGGTAAATGTCCTTCCTCAAAATTTATTTATTACCCCTAAAATTACATTTTCCACTAAAATTATATTTCCTCCCAAAATCACATATTGCTTACTTAAAGTTATATTCTATCCACAATCTTTGATTCTAAATCCGCTCTTAGTCATTGGCTTACGAGTAGCTGATCGTGCCAGGTCAAAGCCCAATTCGTCTAACATGAGCTAATATATGTGCAGCTAAAAACCTAACCAACTATGACCCACATAGGGGTGCTTAACGGACTAACCGATCCGGAACCTGTTTGATATCGGACCGGTTCCGGTTCTACCGTTTCGGATCCGGTATCTTACCGGTTCCGGACCAAACGGATCCGGTTCCGGATTGGATCGGAACCGGATCCGTTTTTTTTATAAAAAAAAATTTCGATAAATCCATTCATTTTTTCCTTTAAAAAAAAAATTAAAAGAAAATAAAAATCCGGTTCCGGGTTGGAACCGGTCCAACCCGGAACCGGTGGAACCGGACCTGATCCAGTTCCTTACCGGATAGGACCGGTTCCGTCCTTAACGGGCCCAAAACCGGCCGGTTCCGGTCCGGACCGGACCGGGTCAAGCCAATAAGCACCCCTGGACCCACATCATCATCACGGGTCTACCACCATGGCTAACGAAAAATCATATTTAAGAGATTTTGCAGTAAACTTACACTGAAGATGGTATTTGAACCAATATCAAGCTATTTGGTTGAAAAACCTCTATTTTGTCTATACCCACTTTACTATCTCGACTGTAAGATTTGGGCTGCAACCTTAGGATAGGGAACGCCTTTTCTTTACTACTTTCTTGTGATAAAATGTAATTCCGCTTCTCGCTCTACTTTATATCAGTACTTAATCGATCGATGAAGTTCTCTTATTTGAATAACCCATCAATTTAATCTAAATATAAAACTCGCTCCAACCTATTTACTTCAAATATATTAATTTTGACGCTACAACCACGGTGTTGCCATTTCTAGACGCGGAAGCAAGCGTATTGTAGACGTCAAGATGGCCCAATGCATCTACGTCATAACTTTTAAAAAGAAAATTAAAAGCAAAAAAATGCCCATGGGACCGTTTGCGGATACTTTTGGGACATATCGTAAATTAATATCATCCCCCAATCCATAAACCGATTTTTCCTGGGTTTTCTTGAATTAAAGGAAATTTCCTCGAAAGGTAACATTTGCTTGCTTGTTCACACTGAGAATATATCAAGCTTATCCTTTACTAGAAACATTAAAATCCACATTTATTGACCCTTTCTCCCTTTATCAAGATTGAAAAACAAAAGGCCACCAAAAAGTCATTATTCTGAACATTTTATGAACAAGATGTTGGATTTCAATTTTAGATGAAAACCATCATTTGAATCACATAATCTTACACTAAGTCATTAAAAATAGAAAAATAAACGGATGCGTACCTGAATCCATAATATTTGATATTCTCACATAATTGAGTACAATGATCTTTCAAATCTCCAGGATTTACCTTGAGAGTCCTTTACTTTATCCCGCGCTCACTGTTGACGAGATATAATATAGAATGACTCAATTGTGTGATATAGGGACCATGATCCCATATATTTATATTTTTGGTTATCTATTTAAACATATCATATAAATACAAAAGTCTATTAGTCTCTACATATTAAAGACACATAACTACATTAGATGTTTGTATGGAGTGAGCAAAAGTTCGGTTTGATCGTATTAACCGTCCGAACCGAATAAATTCGGAAATTTGGTTCAGTCAATTTGGAAGTTCGGTTTTATCTTTTTAAAATATCGGTTAAATAAGTTCGATTATAGGTTTTGATTTTAAAATACCGGTTAACCGACTTAACCGATTATTATTATTATTTTATTGTTTTAAAAAAAATTATGTTTTTAAAAGCAGTTTTTAATTTATTTTTTATAATTTTTTGAAAAATATCGGTTATTTCGGTTACCGACCGAATTAACCGATATTTTATCGGCTCGTTTGTTCTGTTTCGTACAAAATTTCGGTCAGTTCGGTTTTGTAAAAAAAAAATTGGTTATTTCGGTTACCGACTGAATTAACCTAATGCTCACCCCTAGAAGTTTGTAGCGCAACTTTATTAATCTTATTCAGATCATTTTATTTAGGCTAAATCTTAATATGTTCAATTATATATTATTTAGGACAATATGACAAATTATTCCAACACAAAAACAAAGCTGAATAAGACACTGTCAATATTGTTTCTTTCTTCATATATGAAATGTGGATTTCAAATTGCTGCAATGTGGGAGAATTTAAAATTTAGCTCAAATGACCAAAACATAAGTTTTAAATGATGGTTATGACCATGAATTAAGAATTAAGATATTCAAAGGTATCAAAACAAGTGAAACTGGTGAATTTGAAATAGTTTAATTTCAAATCAATCAATCCAAAAGACATTAAAGCAATCTATTTAATCCCAATAAACATCTAAATTTAAAAATATTGGTAAATATAAGATATTTTATTTAGGATTTAGGGGTTTCGTAGTGGCCAGATGGTGTGTCCATTGTAACAATCTACCCCTACAATTTTAATATATATTTTTAATAAAGATTTTCCTAAAACAAAAGGTATTTATAACGATATAAATTATCATGTTTAATTTAAAAAGTATGTTTTAAATTTTTTTGTAGTAGTCAAATATCATCAAAAAAAATTTTATGTTTATAAAATTTTATTTAATATGAACTTTTTGTTTTATTACACAAATCTATAGAATACAATTATATAGCAACATTGACCGAATCCTCAAAGTCGTCATCTTGAATATGCAAAAAAGTTGTTCAATCTTTGCATTCAAATAATTGAATAACGATTTTTCACAATTTTGGCTGTTAAATAAATAAAATTTGTTTAAATTAATAGTAAAAAAAATATTATAAGTTGAAGAAGTTATTTATGTTCAATTGTTAGTTCAAATAAATCAATTATAAGTTATAAAATCTATAGAGTCTATAAAATTCTTTTTATAATTCCGTGTAATTATATAAAAGTTATTAGAAATCTATCAATTTCATAAAAATCCATCATTTAAAAAAAAGTCATTACAAATCGATAAAGCCCATAGAAATCCATTGAAAAAGGTCTACGAGACTCAATACAAATCTTTTTATAACTCCATGAAATTCTATAAAAGTCAATAGAAATCTATCAACTCCATAAAAATCTATCATTTAAAAAAGTCAATAAAAATCTAAATTGAATACACCTCCGTAGATTTCATAATACATAAATGCATAAATTTCCAAAGCCATATACAAGAAAATATTGGGTATGAGCATGTTGATGGATTTATTGGGCCTAGTACTCTGGCCCATTTGTATTTGGTTCAAAAGGTGCTGCAGCGCTATCAAAAGTAATTCCTTTCGGTGTTTTATAATCGTGGAATTAATGGATATGATTCGTTTACCTATCAACTAAATCGAATCAAAAAGAATTACCGAACATGGATTTATAAGTGAATGGGCAAAGGAAACAACGACGATGAAATTACATTCTAAACGAGGGTTGATTGTAATGCTCATGTCCGATATCAGCTTAAATAGATATTTGAAATGATTTACGAAAGTTTAAAGAATTAAATTAATTTATTCATCTTTAATGAGATTGACACCGATATAGATATTTTTTTAGGGAGAACAGTCAAATTTATATCATAAGATTTTGGCTATTTCCGTAGGCAAAGTTCGGGGCTTTTTAATAATCTAACACGAATTTTTATTATAGTTATATAAATAACCGAATTTTTTTTTTTTTTATAAAAGTAATCCAAGTCGCCATCTCAGATGGCGACAATTACCAAATTCTTTTATTGTCGCCATCTGAGATGGCGACATAATAAATTTTTTATTTATTTATTTATGTCGCCATCTGAAATGGCGACATCAATAAAAATCTTTTTTTTTTATGATGTCGCCATCTAAGATGGCGACATTATAAAAGTTTTTTTTTTATGATGTCGCCATCTGAGATGGCGACATCCAATAAAAAATTTTTTTTTATTGATGTCGCCATCTAAGATGGCGACATCAATACCATTATAAAATATTTTTTACGTGTTGTCGGCAGAAAACGACGTAAAAATATAAAAAAATTATAACATTGTCGCCATCTCAGATAGCGACAATAAAAAAATTCATTTTTTATTTTATGTCGCCATTTGAGATGGCGACATTAATCAATTTTCTCATCTATTTATTCGAACGAAATCAGCTCATTTCATATAACTCATTTCATATATTCAGCTCATTTCATATAACTCATTTCATATTCTCCAGTTATTTGCTCCGATCAGCATATTTTAGGTACGTTGTTATATAAATAATCATATTTAACAGCATTATATATCATGTATTAATTTATGAATTTTATCTTTATTTTTTAAGGTATGTCAATTAAAGTTTTGTTGTATTGGGGAGGCCAAATATTACAAGATTCAGAATCTGTTAGATATGTTCGTGGTCCGTCAAAAGGCATGACAATATCTCGCAATATTAATTATTTACAGTTATTGAGCGATGTATATGATATTACTGGCATCGATCGTCACCAGTTCATTCTGAAAATATCTTGTAAATATATATTCAGTGATTTTTCGGGGATGAAACAAACAATTTTTCCCGTCGACAGCGATTACAATCTAGCATGGCTGTTGGATATTGAACAAAATCATACTTTTTTGGAGATGTATATACAAACAGAACCCTGTGCTTATGATTTTATTACAGAAATGCCAACAACTGGTAGTGGTCCATCTGTAGTAGTTACAGAAAGACCAACTACCTCTATGATTCAAGATGATGCTCCGATAGTTGATGACAATGTTGTTCCCGAGCCACTAGCAGACAGTTTTGTGGATTTTGGAGATGATATTCGGTCTGAACCGGAGGGGATTCCATCTGAGGATGAGTCTGCTGACGATGAGGTTGATATTGCAGAGGTGCCAGTTACTGTAGCAGACACAACCACAACAAATGAACCTGAGCTTTATCAAACAATTCCATTTTTCTCCACGACACATGCAGACGTATTTGGTGATTCGATCGACCTTCCAACTGGTAAGTGGGGGAGTTATTACGATTATTCGAAAGGAGATATCCATCTGAATATGGTATTTAAAGATAAAGGTCATCTTCAGGCAGCTGTGAAGGATTACTCCGTACGGATAGTAAAACGTGAGTATCTTGTTGTCAAAAGTACAAAAACTTTATGGAAAGTGGTGTGCAAACATAGTACACCAGATATGCCTTGCAGATGGTTTCTACGCGCCTCATTGGGGAAAAAAATGGAATGTTCAAAATAACAAAATATGGGGGTTCTCACACTTGTCTTTTGAGTGATTTATCGATCGATCATGCAAATCTGGACAAAAATATGATTGCTAGTTTGCTAGTGGGAATCGTTCGACGTGATTCATCCTATGAGGTAAAGTATGTTATTCAAACTGTTAAAGATAAGTATGGTTTTGAGATCTCATATGCAAAAGGCTGGTATAGTTTGAGACATGCTGTTGAAAATGTTTATGGAACATGGGAGAGCTCTGTAAGAAAATTGCCTTATTACATGGGAGCTTTGCAAAAATGGAACTCAGGCACAGTCGTCGAATGGGACCACCTACCGAATGCTAGACCAACAGAGATGACTTTGAATTACGTATTTTGGGCATTCCAACCATGTGCAGATGGATTCCGACACTGTCGAAAAGTTATAAGTGTAGATGGAACACATCTGTATACAAAATATCAACATAAGATGTTGATTGCCGTTGCCATGGATGCTAACAATCAAGTCTTACCTTTGGCCTTTGCAATCGTTGACGTGGAAAGTTTTTTGTCGTGGAAATGGTTTTTGGAGTTGATTAGCAAGCACATTGTTAAAGGATCTGATGGTGTGTGCTTGATATCTGATAGGCATCCGTGCCTTATTGCAGCCGCTGAATGTGTTGCCGACTTCAATTCCTCGCATGGAGTGCATCGATTTTGTTTGAGACATGTGTGCTCGAACTTTAATAGTCGGTTCAAAAATGTTCATTTGAAAGACTTATGCTGGAAAGCTGGTTCAGAAAATCAGCTCAGAAAGTTCGATTCTACAATGGAAGAAATAAAAAGTATTGAACCAAGAGCATTTGATTATTGAATCGGATTGACAAGTCAAAATGGACTCTTGCACATGATGGTGGATGGCGGTGTGGTATTCTTACGACAAATATGTCCGAGTGCATTAACGGAGTTATGAAGGGTGCTCGTCGCCTTCCAATCACCGCTATTGTGCAATTAACTTTTGATCGCTGTGTGCTCTATTTTCTTGAACGACTTAAGAAAGCGGAACGAATGATCCAGAATAATCAAGATTGGCCGGATTATGTATTTGAAAAATATGCTCGTGCTGATCATAATTCCATTCACCATGATGTTCGGATGTTCGATCGAAGACAATTAACCGCTTCTGTAATCACTAGAGAGCAAGCAGGATGTGGCGGCAATACACACGTGGTCAACCTCAAAGCAAGGGAATGCTCTTGCGGAAAATGGAAACAGTTTGGCATACCATGTTCACATGCGATACAAGTGTGTCGACATTATGGTTTAAATGCGAAAAAATTAGTCATCCAGTATTATAATATGTCTGAGTACTGGAACACATATCAAGGGCAATTCAATCCACTGTGGGCAGAGCAGTATTGGGACACCCCGTGCTTCGAGTTATCCCACAACTCCACTCTGCGCACGTCCAAACGGGTAGGTCGTGATCGCACTACACGTATCCAAAATGAGATGGATTGGCCAGAAGCCCGAGCAAGACGACAAATGGCTTCAAGTTCTAGAAATCAATAAATTTTTGGCGTGTAATTGATTGTATGTTTATTGTGTAAATAAATTTACGTTATTATGAAATTATTGTACGTTACGAAATTTTTTATTTGTATGCTCACAAAACAAACATTTTTTTCAAACTTAATTTTATAACTACAAGAATCGGTAACAATTTACAACATAATTATGACTTCAACGACGACGACGAGTAGCAAGTTTTCCTCCAGTACCACAAGGAGGAGGATTTGTCTGTCTTCTAACTCTTCGTGGCTCAACGACTTCCTCGCCTCTTTGCCTTGCCGCAGGTGTGCTGGCAGGCTGCTGAAATGGAGTCAATTGAGGGAATAGAACTGGAGAGACATCGAAAGGTGAAGTCATAGAAGAGTATGTTGCAAACCCAATATCTACATTTGTATCCACGCTGCTAGACTGGGCTTCGGTGGGCATAGAGGGATATGGCGTGAAGGGAGATATATCATCTGATGGTGCAGGCACAGGAATATAATAGTCTGTATACATATCTGGCTCTGTCCACGTAGATGGACCTGCAATATCTGTCTGCATATCCGACCCTGCCCATGTAGATGGACCTGCAACATCTGCCGGCATATGTGTATCAACAGACTGGATTTCATTGTATGCCGGGAAGTTTCTATCTCGTCGTTCACGAGCCACTCGCACCACATTCTCGAACATACTTCTGTGTTGCCTCATCGACTCTGTCGTCATAGGCAAGTCATCAGCCAGATGTCGGTCATAGCTTGTAGTTAATTGCTCCATCTGCTCAATCTGCAAAGTCCAAATATAGAATATAAAATATATACATCTAATCACAATTATAAAAACAAATTTAAACGTAATTCACGTACCACGTGCTGCCATGCCGGGCCATCACCATGTTGATATCCCGTCTGTACAAAATATTGGCCACGTCCAATGTATCTACGTGTGACTTGTTCATACCACTCGGTGTATCCGCCAACAACGTAGTAACCACCATCAGTAAATCGTGGTCTCTCAACAAATTTAACAGCGTGTTTACTTGAGTTACTGGCTGATCATCGAGAATGTCCCTCATGATACGTATAGAAAGACTTCCAGTTTCAGTAAATTGTAAATGACATGACCACCTGTATATATTCAGATAAATGATTAGATGCATTAACATATACAAACAGTTATAAAACAAGACATATTCGTGTTACCTTGCACCATATGGAGCAGCAGGTAACACATTATCTGGACCGATCATTAGTGGCCCATAATCAGATCTTTCAACACCCAATTGAGAAGTCAAACTTGGGATTCGTGACCATGCCCAAATCTCATTTATTGTAATGACATCAATAATACAAGTTAGATTTATTTAAAATAAACAAACATATTTAATTATTTAAAATAAACAAACATATTTACCTGTACGATTTGCAAGGCACCACCTATCACTTTTTTCCCTCTCTCTGATGACGTACACAACTCACGATACAAGTACGCCAACACAGCACTACCCCAACTATATGTATGGGCAGCGTCGATATCCTCCAACTTCTGTACATACAGTAACCTAACAAAATTACCTGATGTATCAGGGCACATAATCCCCCATAACATCAACAACGCACAAGCCCGTGTAAACTTAACAACATCATCTGCTGTACTATTTTCATCCAATGGATTGAGCAGCAAATTATTATACAAAGCAACTAATTTCAAACGTGCGCCCTTAAGGTCTGTGATGGCTGGTAAGAAACCTAAATATGTATGGCAATATTCTTGCCAATCGGGTAGACTCCTATCAATATCAATCCCCGACACTACGATGCCATCTACTGGCAATGACCATATTACTGCAATTTCTTGCAGTGTGATAGACGCCTCTCCCGATCTGAGATGAAATGTATGCGTTTCACGGCGCCATCTCTCAACTATAGCCGTGATCAGATGCATGTCAAGCTCAATCTTACCACACCTACATATACCATAAAATCCTATCACGTGCAACAAATTAACAACACGTGTATCTAGTGGACACAAATCCCAAAAATAACTATGTGGGTTTCTCCCACGCAGTATGCTATCCATATCACCTGTCCATACATCCTCGGATCGATGTGAAGGCTGCAATGACAAAAGATGTGTGTCGATCGGGCCTGGTTGCCTCATTTGATCCATCCTGAAATATAACACAAAAAATTAAAAACATTAATCTCAACATTACAAACAATATCGGCCGACTACTTACGGTCGTCACACAACGACCGTCAACAACCGCCACCCCCGCCGAGCCGCCACAGCCGCCCGGACGCCACCTCGCCGGCCGCCACCCCACCGCCGGGCAGATTCATTTTTGCACCCCGCCCACCGGAACCAACATTTCAACATCAATATCGTCAATATATTAACCCACAACACATATACTCCCAATTTACATATCAAAATCATATTTAATCTAAAATTAAACAATAACAAAAATCAAACAAAAGATTCTAAATAAAATATCATGATTTATCTAAAATCAAAACATAACAAAAATAAAAAACATACCTTAAATAAGTTAGATGAGAAATTGATTTTTAGACGGTGGATTAAACGAGAAGAAGATTTTATGGAGAGTGAGCGTGGAATGCGGTTGAAGAGAACTGAAGCGGCGGCCGATGTATGAAATGAAGAAGTAGGGTTTCTTATTGTGTTGATGTCGCCATCTGAGATGGCGACATCAATAAAAAAAAAATTTTATTGATGTCGCCATCTCAGATGGCGACATCAATAAAAAAAAATTATTGATGTCGCCAACTGAGAAGGCGGCATATTAAAAAAAAATTTATGATATTGGTGTCGCCATCTGAGATGGCGACATTAATAAATTTTTATTATTGTCGCCATCTCAGATGGCGACTTAGGTTACTTTTATAAAAAAAAAATTTTCCGGTTATTTTAATAACTATAATAAAAATTAAGGTTAAATTGTTAAAAAACCCCAAAGTTCGGGATCAGTGCAGTGAATTTATTTATTTTAATTCTATTTCAGTGGAGTGGAGCCTAACATGTCATCAATCCTCAATGCCAAATGAGCAGTAGCTATATCCGGTGTAATGTCATTATTTTTCGGTGTCACGTCAATACTCCAGTTCAATAAAGACAAGAAAAATAAAAATAAAGTTACTGCTCTAAGATCTAACTTTAACGAGTTAGAGAACGAAATGTGTGGATGAGTATTCGTTATTTGATTTGTAGTATAATATAAGTGTAGCCTATTGAACACAGGTAATGCGTCTGCGACATAATTTTATGGTTTTTTTTATAAAAAATTGACTTAGAAAAGTGATAATTGATTTGTGAGTTAATTCAAATATAAGATAAAGTTGAGCCACTTAGTTATTGAGAAAAAAAAATTTGATTATAAATCCTTAGTGGATAATAATTTTTCTGATAAAATGAACATTTGTACTGGGTTTTCAAAAAATATTAGCAATATATCAAACTTTTTTAAAATAATTTTGCTAATTTATATAAGTAGAGAATTCTCATTACATGCTTCGTACTTATGACATAACCTCTACAAACTTTTGATCGGAATTCCTCCAACACAAATACGATTTCACATAAACATATACACTTTATAATGCACTTATATATGTTCCCAATTCATTATGCGATTTATCCCTCAATTAAATCGCACGTAACACCCAAATATAAAAGAGAGATCTCAAAACATATTTATACAGACCATATATACATTTTCATGATGCTCACACACGAGCTTTTAATAAATGAATGTGTATCTACTTATACGAGTCGCATAACCAATATCAGCATTGGTACCTCACTCCCGAGAGCCTTCTCATTCCATAGCTCGAACTAATCTCTCGAATCCATGTCATCTGTTTAAAAACAATCTATTTTGTGATAACACATTTAAATTTTGATGAAGTGTTTTGTATGTTAATTATAAATATTTAATAAGCTCTATATAAAAACTTCTATTGCAACACAATAATTAGTATATTAAATATGAAAGAGTAATTTGGGAAGTAAAATATTAGGTTTTTAACTAAATTAGTTTTTTGGTGAAAATTCACTGAAATGAATTTTTAAATAAAACTATCTTTTATATATATATATATAGACATACACATAAAGGTTATAAGATGGCAACAGACAGAACACGATGCAATAACATGTATTTTACAAAACGACATACCCACGGCTAGTTTCCAATTTATATATGATTATTTTACTTGGCCAGATCGTTAATATTTTGGGGAAATTTGTGTATGGATCGAGTCCGAGCTCCACGTATGAAAATACATAAAAAAAGTGCGTTTATCATAATTTGATTGGCCGATTTAATTCATTTTCTTTGTATTAAAACTATTAAATTATTTTACAAACATGCTTTTGCAAGTCCAACTCAACATTCTTGTTAAAAATTTCTTATAAATTACTGTGACATACTCCAATTCGATATTTCAAAACACATGTTATTTTCTTTATATATGTTTGAACAATTATTACTTTATTTTACTATTTTCATGAGATCCTAGAACTATTTGTGATGTGATCATTACATATGATATCAACTTTCAAATTCAAATCCAAGGCTCCTGATTTTTTTATATACCAATTATTATAGTTGAATTGAATTTATCTTACAAATATAAGTTATGTTAGCCCTTTACGAGTAGTCGAGTTGGTGAAGTAGTTGAGTGCATGACCTTTGGTCACGAGTTTATTTCTCCTACCAATATTTTCTCGGACGAGCATATCGTATAGGGCTTGCCTAGTGAGGTTTACCTAACTGACGTGTTTGCAGGCTATTGTGTCAGTCCGATGGTTTATCCAATACACACCCAAAAGGTAAAGCCCAAGAATCTAAGAGGTTTGAAGTGAGCATTGAATAGCTTGTATATTTTGGCTAAAAACTTTAACATTTAAAACAGTTTATTTACAATATGCTACTATAACAACTTGTGTTAACGATTTTTTGTAAAGAGAGGAGAAAACGAAGTCGTTGCTATAGGAACTCATTTTGTTATCATGCGGGACAGGACAAATTTTTTTTTTTATAAAAAAAATATAAGTTAGCAGATTTTGAAATTGAAATAGTAAGATAGAATGAGAAACATGAAACGTTGGGGTGGAATATGTTATACAGAAGAAAGTGTATTTTTAAATTATAAAAAAGTTCATCAAACATATTGAAGACAATATAGATTGGTCTGTTGGCAGAGTGCCTAAAATCAAGTGAAATAAGGGGACCCCTCCTCCATTAAAAAAACCTCACCAAAAAAAATCTATTGCAACGTGACAACTTGGAAACCACCACACCACAAAAACTTGCCCACTTTTGAAGGCTCTCAATTAAAGCCATTGAGCTGTGTGGTTCTCGTTGAATGTGTGCATTATCCCTTACCCAACAGCTGAAGCAAATTACATATGCCAATATCCCTTCTTTTGTGTGTGCACGTGATTTCAAGATTCATTGGTGATCAAGGGGTTTTGGTCGGCATAAAACATGACTAATCGTACGTATAAATTGTGGTGGAATACTAGAAGTCATGGTTCGTCGAAACTGTCGTGGAAGACGTCACAAAGATCGTTGATCCAATTCCGTTGACATATCGCCGCATTTTCAAATTAAAATAAAAATAACTAGATAATTTGAATAAATTATTAATGAAAAAGCAAATATTGAAAAAAAATTAAAAATGTTCCGTATCGGTTTCCCGAGCGTGAAATCGTCGTTCCAAACGGTAAAATTGATGTTCCGTTCTCTAACGATTGTTAAATCGTCATTATAATTACACGTTCATTTAACATGAAACTTTACCGTGACAGTTATCGTTCCCGTTCTGCGGTCGTTTTTGCGAACCATTGTGTAATTGTGAAATGATTTTTACGAATTCAATGATATTGTTTTTCTGTGGACAAAGGGATTCTGATAATACGATTTTTCAAACATGAAAAACTCCATCTATTATGGTTTGTTGAGGGAGTGATTTTGTTTGGCTTATTAAGTTTGTTTCAAGAGACATATGAAATAAGGTTATTAGTTTAAAAAAAATTAAATTTAAAAAATCAAACAACAAAATTAGGTTTCGACAGCTTGCACTTTCAAATCACGAGGTTTTGAGATGTTTGATTTGTTTTTTGTGCTTTTGGAAAATATTTTTCTCCAAGATATATGTACTATAATATAATTTATTGGCTTAAGATGTAATATAATATTGAAGGAAATTTCAAGAGTTAAAATTAAATTAAAATTAACGACTTTATGCCAAAAAAAAAAGAGTAAAAGGAGAAGAAAAAAAAGTATTTTTAAGGAATCATAGTTCAATTCTTGACCTTATTGTCTGAAAATAGAGTTGGACCTTTGGAAAATCAGTCCAAACTTACCCTTGATTTCTCATCAAAATATCATTTTTCATGTTAATTTCATTTTATTATTTAGCTGTCGCCTCTCTCTCTCGCTCTCAGAATTTAAAGATATCAGACGAAATTGACTTGTCTACAAATCAAATTTCATGCATTATTAATTTGTTTTGGGAAAGAGTTAAAAATCACTCGTCAAATTGAAAACTCACTTATCACTTATGATGGCACGTTAAAAATATCGAGGCAAGAATTATTATAGAGTGCATGCGCTATTATACATGGAAAAATTGGGATACTGACCTTAAATTATTTATTTTTTAAATATAACCTCCCCAGTGTTAGAATAGGGAACTGGGAAGGTCAATTTTTTTAAAAAAAAAAATTGGAGGATGTTAGTTTCTTAACTGACCCATTATAGCAATTTTAGCACAACATTTAAAATTATTTAATTATAGTAAAATTTAGTCATTTGAGAGGATTAAAAAAAGTAAAGTATGGAAAACAATTGAAATAACCGAAAGATGGACTTAAATAGTCTAGCGAGTGTATGCAATTACTTATCACAAGCTGCTTTTCAAATCAAAAAGCAGATTTTAGGTGTTTGAACTTATTGTTCCTGCTATTACTTCTCTAAGAAACAACAGGTAAAAGCAGATAAGTAAGTCCGAACATGTTTTTAGCTACTTTAAGTTAAACGATATCAATTTTGTATTAATTGAATTTTATTAAGCTACTTTTTTATTTTAATAACAAACACTCTATGTTTTTTCTTTAAAACAACTTTTTCAACTTTAAGCAAAAATAAAATAAAAATATCTTCAATAAACAATTGCAAACACGTCCACTTTTTGGCATTCTTAAACGACATTTTTTATAATAAACTTTCTTATATATTATTTAAAAAAACCATATGATATCATTAACTCGTAATTACTACATAACAAAATGTCATAGGCATTCTCACCTTTTAAATTATTATTATTATTTGTCAAAATAGCCAAGTAAATCATAGAAATTGTCACAAGAGCTAATTAGTCATCTGTTTCTATGCCCTCATGGGCATAGACGGATTGGTAAGGATCGATGTGATGTGCGGTGACTCTTTTGTCAATATATATTCGAATCTCGTATGTGGCAAATTTTCAGTGAAATATTATGGAGGTTTGTCATGATATTGATACCCTGTTGGCTCTCTCCCTCGGAACTCTGTCATTCTTGCACATCCCTCGATTTACAACCAGTCTAGTCAATGGACCTCTGATACAGTTGAAATATTTCTCTTTCGAGATTAACGAATTGAAGAATAGTCATCTATTTCTATAAATCATGAAAATATAATAATAATAATAATTCAAGATTCTTTTAAAAGATGTCCTAAAAACGAGGGAAGATTAGCCAAACCCCTTAACTAATCCGAATCTTAAATATGATTTTCAATGATCCAAAAACTCCGTAACCAAGTCAACTTAGCTGCTTCCTCGCATCTATATATATCTCCATGTATGTATAGGCACGCTGCAATAATTATACCTCGAAAAGAATGGCAAGGTAAATAACGGCATATTCCTCTCAACCTTTTCGTTGTTTCCGGAGAGAAATCCTCCAAACAATTCATTTTGGAGTCCTAAATAAACCATTCTTTCCCATCAGCATTCTGCTTGGGAAAGAAAACCCATTTAGTATTTACAGATCTTCTATTGTTTTTCCCTTTTCTGGAATTTATAAAGGATTTTTTTTTTTCAAACCCAAAAAAAAAGAGGAATATTGCTTTCCAAGTCTCAGTCTTTCTTGATTCTTTTTCTGTTTCTTGAAATTTGACCAAGATGGTGGTGAAGATGATGAGGTGGAGGCCTTGGCCGCCGCTGATTTCAAGAAAATATGAGGTGAAGCTCACGGTTGTGAGGTTCGAGGGTGGCGATTGGATGCAGGAGAGTCCCGAGAAGGAGAATGGTAGTCTCGCCGTGGAGATCAGATGGAAGGGTCCCAAGTTTTCTTTGGGCTCATTCAGGAGAAGTGTGAAAAGAAACTATACTAAGGAGGAGAATGTGAGAAGGGTTGATGGGCTAAGCGGTGCCGTTTTGGTAGAGTGGGGAGATGAGTTTCAAACCATTTGCAGCCTTTCTGGGTACAAGGACAATGCTTTTCATCCTTGGGAGATCAACTTCACTGTTTTGCATGTGGGTTATTTCTCTTCTTGCCCTTCAATGTATTTTCTCGGATTTCTTTTAATTATTAAATTTTTTTTTGATTGATTTGTTTCTGTAATTTACTTGTGTAATCCCTCAAGTTCAGTTGGGGCTTTTGATCTTTTTTTCCTCTGAATCTGCATTCGATACTTTGATTTGAATATGTCCTCCTGGAAACACACAGACGAGAGAGAAAACTAGCTTGCTCTGGAGTTAATACATGGTTTAAGATATATTGACAAATTCTTATCTTGGTTTTGTGGATAAAATATTCACTGATTTTGCGTGTAGTACTGATGCAGTGTATGTATTGCATCATGTGCTCCCATTCTTGTGACTCTGGTTTTGGTTATTCGTTATTTTTCTCCAATTATTATCGGAGGATATATGGTTAGGGTCTATGTTCTTTTCGGATTGTATTTTAGTATTTTATTGTTTTCAATTGCTATTCTACTTCTAAAATTAAATTTTGGATTATTATCAGGGCATTTATCATGGGGTGAAGAACAAATATTCTGTCGTTGGATTGGCAGTCCTGAATCTTGCTGATTATATGTCTAGGACGACCGAGCAAGCCATTGACATCAAAATTCCCTTAACATTATCTGGTGGCGGGGTCGAGCATTGCCCCTTCCTCTACGTAAGTAACTTATTTTAAACACTCAAATTATCTGAAATATGCCCATGTAAGTAACAAATCTTCAACTATATTTCAGATATCTCTTGGCTTATTGGAACTTAGAGCCACACAAGAACCAACAGAGCTGTTGCAAAGTCCAATAATACCTCTTCCATCTCCTGCAGCATCTGCAGAAACTTCTTCTGCTGAGAAAGACGAGGTTTCTGCATTAAAAGCAGGTTTTAGGAAGGTAAAATTATTTACTGAGTATGTTTCTACTCGTAAAGCTAAAAAAGCTTGCCGTGAGGAGGGCAGCGACAGCCAGTGCTCAGTCAAGAGTGAGGGTGAATATACCTACCCTTTTGACTCCGACTCTCTTGATGATTTTGAGGATGGGGAAACCGACGAAAATAAGGAAGACTCCAAGGTGCGAAAGTCATTTAGCTATGGGACACTGGCACATGCTAATTATGCTGGTGTGTCGTATTATTCCAGTGCTAGAATCAGTAACGAAGCTGATGATTGGATTTATTACAACAACCGGCGTAGGTCAGATGTTGGCTGCTCTAGCATTGAGGATTTGAGTTTTGCTGTGCCGGAGAAATTACCGATAGAGAATTCCAAACGCAGCATTTTGCCTTGGAGGAAGAGGAAGGTGAGTTTTAGGTCTCCTAAGCCTAAGGGGGAGCCACTACTTAAAAAGGCTTATGGAGAAGATGGGGGAGATGATATAGACTTTGACCGTAGGCAGCTAAGCTCGGATGAATCTATCTCTTTTGGGGTAAGAAATCTTATGTTAAAGACAGAAGTTTAAGTAATTTTTTGCTTTAGAAGTACGTTTCTGGGCACAAATGTGAAATTTACGGTTATTTCTGACATGTAAATATTTCTTGCTATTGTCAAGGCAAATAATAGCTATGCTCTTTTTATTTTTGCAGTGGCATAAAACTGATGAAGACTCCAATGCAAATCGATCATCGGTATCTGAGTTTGGTGATGATAGTTTTACCATCGGCACATGGGAGCAGAAAGAGATAACAAGCAGGGATGGACATATGAAGATTCAAGCACAAGTCTTTTTTGCTTCCATCGATCAGAGAAGCGAACGGGCTGCTGGAGAAAGTGCATGTACAGCTCTTGTTGCTGTTATTGCCGATTGGCTACAGAACAACCATAGTTTCATGCCCATTAAATCGCAGTTTGATACTTTGATCAGAGACGGTTCCTTGGAATGGAGAAATCTCTGTGTCAATGATACATACAGGGAACTGTTTCCTGATAAGCATTTTGATCTGGATACTGTCATCGAAGCCAAAGTCCGTGATCTTTGTGTAGTTCCTGCGAAATCATTTATCGGGTTTTTCCTTCCTGATGGATTGAAGGGAGGAAACTTCGATTTTCTGCAAGGTGCAATGTCATTTGACAGTATATGGGATGAGATCAACCATGCTTCTAGTGATGCCGAGGCTAGAGTTTTCATAGTTAGTTGGAACGATCATTTTTTCGTTCTGAAGGTTGAAACAGATGCTTACTATATTATCGACACGTTAGGGGAGCGACTGTATGAGGGATGCAACCAGGCTTACATACTGAAATTTGACAAGAATGCAACCATCTATAAACTGACGAATGCTGGTCAACCATCAGAAGATAAAACTATGAACACTGAAGATTCGGAAGAAGGGAAATCCTCGACTGAATCTGAGGAACAAATGAAAAACGAACAAGAAAATGAGGTTGTTTGTCGAGGTAAAGAGGCTTGCAAAGAGTACATAAAAAGTTTCTTGGCTGCTATTCCGATCAGAGAACTTCGAACTGATATCGAGAAAGGTTTAATAAAATCAACGCCTCTCCATCGCCGGCTGCAGATTGAGTTTCACTTCACTCGACTACAAAACAATTAGAACCTGCGATAGAAGTTACTGTACTCTACTAGCCACGATAAGTTATCACACTCAAGAATCAAAGTAACTGTATATATCTGAGTAGTGTGATTATCTCTAACTTTGTTTTGTTCTAGGTGTTGGTTTTAGTCTCATTTCCTCCTTTTTTCAGGTTTTTAAAATAAAGTTTTATAAAGAAATTCTAATCTAATTTTCGAATTAATTTAACCGAATTTTATACACACCATATTTTTTAGGGGTGATATTATATATTTCTTATTTATGGATAATTGTGTTTTAATCCGTAAAATACTGAAATAAACTTCGATTTCGCGAACAATTCCTATACATAATTAGTTTACTTTTATGTGCGTTAACTGAATTTTCTTGTATAGCCTTTTTGACCCGATTCCGCAGTTATATAAAGAGCACGAAAGTATGAAATTTAGTTAGATCCTCTACGTTGTCCTGCATTTCTGTTTTGTTCCCGAAGAGCATTTATGGTATACCACAATTGCTTCTGTATGCTCCATTCGGATTACGTGGCCTCTTATCGGGACATAAAATGAGTCTAGACGATTCGGGTTTGAACAACACACTTATCATCTGTAATACATATTGATGTCATATGACATATTGATTTTCTCGGGTAAAATCCATTTACGAAAATACGAACCCTAAAAACGCCGAGTAGAAGTTAGACCGAAGAGATGTTTACCCAACACAGGATACTGACCAACATATTATCGAGCATCCTTTACCCTCTTCGGGATTTTGGTCAAAGCGTAGCGGAAGACCCGGTCATAATTAAAACTAATTAACCGGCTGGGATTGAACGTGTATGGGGCGGATTTCTCGGACACGCTTGACTCCCATCAAGCCACGATCAAAGGACATCATGTTGCTGGTTTTCCGCGAGTTAGTTACTGAGGGCAGTCCTATAAATACCCTTAGATAACCTCAAAAAAGGGGTTGGATTTTCTTTAGGCAAAAAGACTCCGAAGAGAGCAAACTCATATCTGTTCGATCCTTTTTGTTATTTCTCAAAAAGATTTGTGTAAATCATTGAGCGATTATTTTGTGAGTCTAGGAAATCTTGTAAATCATCAATATTTATAGTGAAGTTTTATACTGGACTAGGTCCCGTGGTTTTTCTCTCAATTTGAGGGTTTTCCACGTTAAAAATCTTGGTGTGTTTATCGTTATTTTGCATTACCACGTTATTTTACCTTATAGCCAAAATCTTGAACCACATCATTGGCGCCGTCCGTGGGAAGTTTAGGGCAAAGACGTTGAAGTAGGACGAGTTTTCTAACAAAAGATAAATCAAAAGGCAAGATGGCCAGAGGTAAAGGTAGGGGGCAAGCTTCCAGGGGAAATGGATCCAATTGTCATCCATACTCGCTTGATGAACCTAGAGAAGAGCCAGAAGATGAGGGATCATCTCAACATGTTCCTCGGTCATTTCCCGCTAGGGGAATGCCCATGGAGCATTTGACAGAAATGATAACTAAAACTGTCGGGGAGATTATGAGGCAATTTATGGCCCCTCCCCAGAAACAAGAAACTGTGCAAGAAGAAGAAGGAGAAGGGTTGGCCTCCGGACAGGAGCCTGAAAAGGAACCTGAAAAAGAGCCTGAAGAAGTTAGAAATATTCCTAGTCATTTGAGTGATGAAACTGATAAAGCTCTAAATCGCCAAATGGAAGAGCTGAAAAGTGAGATGCAGCAGATGCGTAATAAGATGGAAGGACGTCTATATCCTCCGCAGAGGAGTACTCCATTTGCTTCCCATGTGGTTGACGATCCCTTGCCCCCAAACTTTAGGACTCTGAATGTGGGAAACTATGATGGTGGTACAGATCCCGAAGAATACCTGTCTCGATTTGAAAACGCTTCGCTTCTTCATCAACTCACGGATGGAGTGAAGTGTCGGGTTTTCTTGACTACATTATCGGGTGCAGCGCAAGCATGGTTTAATCAGTTGCCAGCAAGAATCATAAACTCTTTCCCGAAGTTTAGTTCTCTATTTTTGCATCAATTTGCAAGCAGCCGGAGTTGCAAGAGAACAGCTCTTAGCCTGTTCGGGATTAAGCAAGCGGAGAAGGAATCTCTTCGAGATTTTCTGAAAAGATTTAGTCATGCATGTCTTGATATTCCACATGTCACCTCTGAAATACTCATCAGCGCGTTCACTCAAGGATTAAAAGAAGGAGACTTATTCCGATCTTTGGCGAAAAAGCCACCTTCTGATTACGATGAACTGTTGGGAAGAGCTTCCAAGTACATTAATTTGGAAGAAGCCCAAAGGATGAAGCAAAGAAGAGATGGTAAAATTGGGGAGGAAGTGAACAGAAAGAATAAACCAGTGGAGCCAATCAAAAGAAGTTTTGACCAATATCTACCGATGAGACCTCATCGGAAGTAGCCATGAACCAAAGTATGCCAAAGAGGGGACGGGGTGGACCTCATAGGGGGGGACCTTTCCGAGGAGGAATGATCCGAGGAGGGTCCTTCCGAGGAAGAGGATGTCGAGGAGGAGGTTTCCGAGGTGGGAGATCTAATGAATCTGATGGAGGGCGGGGATTTAACGAGGAGTTCAAAGACAATAATTTCACTCCTAAAGTTAACATAAATCCCGGAAGAGGAGCACCTCAGCCAGTCCCTTGGTCAGTTCGGGGAGAAAGAGTAGAGGGAGAAGAGGAAACCTTGAACAATACCCCTAACCGGGGAACTATACACATGATATCCGGAGGGATGTCGGGTGGAGATTCGAACAGAGCAAGAAGGAATCACTCCCGAAAGCTTCAAGTGCTATCTCTTGACCCCAATCATGTACATGAGGGTCCGTCCATATCTTTTGGGCCTGCAGATCTGCAAGGAATCCATTTTCCTCATGATGATGCGTTGGTTATCTCTGCTACAGTGGCTAATTATAATGTGCAGAGGATTTTCGTGGACACAGGAAGTTCGGCGGACGTACTTTTTCTTAGTACGTTAAACCAAATGGACTTGGGAAGCTTACCTATATTGAAAGTGAATACGTCCTTGCACGGATTTACAGGGGAAGTCATAAATCCGATAGGACAGGTGTCTCTACCAGTTACACTTGGTGAAGAATCAAGGATCAAAACAAAGATGATAAATTTCCTCATTGTGGATGCACCATCTTCTTACAATGTAATATTGGGAAGACCAGCCCTAGCTGCTTTCGAAGCTGTTGCCTCCACCTATCATCTAACCATGAAATTTCCAGTAGGAGAAGAGGTGGGGCAAGTAAGAGGTGATCAAAGCTCATCACGGAAATGTTATGTACAAGAGCTAAGGCAAGAAAGAGAGCAGAATAACGAAGGAAGAGAACGGGGGGGAAGTGAAAAGAGGAAGCGGGGCGAGGAGGAACGAGTAATGCCCGAAGAGGAGTTCCTCAACATCGAGTTGGGTCACCCTACTCGAATTACGAGGGTAGGATCCCAACTTGATCCAGAATTACGGGAAAAAGTGGTTAATTGTTTAAATCAACACGTGGATGTATTTGCATGGAGTACATCTGATTTAGTGGGAGTAAGACCTGATGTTGCCGAACACCGCCTCAACGTGGACCCCAATGTTCGGGCAATAAGGCAAAAGAGAAGGCATTTTGGACCAGAAAAGGACGCGGTAATTGCCAAGCAGATAGAAGAGTTGTTAAAGGCAGGCCACATTCGCGAGATCGGTTTCCCTACATGGCTCTCGAATGTAGTTTTGGTGCCTAAAGCTGGTGATAAATGGAGAATGTGTGTGGATTTTAGGGATGTGAATAAAGCATGTCCCAAAGATTGTTACCCCCTGCCCAGAGTCGATCAGCTTGTAGATTCTACTGATGGACATGAATTATTATGTCTTATGGATGCTTATCAAGGATATCATCAGATCCCTTTGGCACAGGAGGACCAATCAAAAGTAAGTTTTATAACAGCAGGAGGAACCTTTTGTTATGTGGTAATGCCCTTCGGATTGAAAAATGCGGGGGCCACTTATCAAAGGTTGATGGATAAAATGTTCAAAGAACAAATTGGTCGGAATGTGGAAGTGTATGTTGATGATGTCCTGATCAAGAGCCGAAAAGCCGAGGACTTAGTCAAAGATATGGAAGAAGTTTTCAACACTTTAAGAAAATATGGCATGAAGTTGAATCCCGCAAAATGTACTTTCGGGATTCGTAGCGGCAAATTTCTAGGGTACATGGTCACGGAAAGAGGTGTTGAAGCTAACCCGGAGAAAATCCGGGCCATACGAGAAATGAACCCCCCGAGAACACTAAATGAAGTGCAAAGATTAGCAGGAAGAATAGCGGCACTGAGCCGATTTATATCCCGATCAGCTGATCGTAGTTTGCCTTTCTTCAAATCATTAATGCAAGGAGTCAAGTTTGAGTGGAATGACCAATGCCAAAAGGCCTTCGAGGATCTAAAAAATTATTTGGCTCAGTTACCTTTGATAAACAAGCCTGATCCTAAGGAAACGCTTCTCGTGTATTTATCGGTGGCCAAAGAGGTAATTAGTTCCGTGTTAATCAGAGAAAGGTCAGGACAACAGCAGCCTGTATATTATGTCAGCCGAGCCCTGCAAGGAGCCGAGCAACGATACCCTGAAATTGAAAAGTTGGCGTTAGCTCTAGTCACCACAGCGAGAAGACTTCGGCCATACTTCCTGTCTCATCCTATCATGGTAATAACAAACACTCCTTTGGGTAGACTTTTATCCAAATCCGAGATATCAGGGAGTATGGTGAAGTGGGCCACAGAGCTGAGTGAGTTTGATGTCACTTATCAACCCCGAACTACAATCAAAGCTCAAGCCCTGTCAGATTTGCTGGTGGAAGTCACTCATACTCCGGAGGAAAAAGAATGGAGTTTGTTTGTAGATGGATCATCTACCCGATTGGGAAGTGGAGCAGGTGTCATACTTATTAGTCCTGAAGGGGAAGAAATCAGGGTTGCCGTCCAGTTCGGATTTCTTTCCTCAAACAACGAAGCTGAATTTGAAGCTATCATTTCAGGCCTCCAAATAACATTGGACGCTGGAGCCAGGAGGATAAAAGCTTTTATGGATTCGATGCTGGTTGTTCATCAAGTGAAGGGGGTATATAAGGTGAAAGAAGAGAAGCTTAGAAAGTATGTGGAAAAGGTGAGAGCAATGATAGCTCAATTTCAAGAGGTGGAATTAACGCAAATACCAAGGGAGGAGAATACTCGTGCCGATGAATTAGCGAAATTAGCTAGTTCGGTACACGAATGGAAGAACAGGAATGTGCTCGTGCAAGAGCTTTTGATCTCTCATACAGCCGTCAATAGCATAATGAGTGTGGAGCCATGTATTATATCCGATTGGCGAGAGCATTTTATTAAATTTTTGAAGACAAAGGTTATGCCTCCTGACCCAAAGGAAGCTGCTAAAGTTAAAAGAATGGGGAACCGATTTGTGTTGATAGAAGGCAAGTTGTTCAAGAAAGGATTCTCAAGTCCTTTTTTACAGTGTGCCTCGAGACAAGAAGGGGAGCATTTATTAAAGGAGATTCATGAAGGATGTTGCGAAAATCATGTAGGGGCTAACATGTTGTATCAGAAATCTATCCGAGCTGGGTACTATTGGCCGACGATGAGGGAAGACGCTGAGGAAGTTGTGAAGAAATGCATTAATTGCCAAAGGCATGCGAATTTATCCCATGTACCTGCGGAAATCCTTAATAATAGCATCATTTCCTGTCCCTTTGATCAATGGGGAATGGATATCGTTGGACCATTTCCTCCCGCTACAGGGCAGAGAAAATTTCTCCTAGTAGCCGTTGAATACTTCACTAAATGGGTGGAAGCCGAACCATTGGCTAAAATAACTGAGGAAGAAGTCATCAGATTTTTATGGAGAAACATAGTATGCCGCTTCGGAATACCTCGAAGAATAATTTCCGACAATGGAAGACAGTTTCAGGGAGGAAGGATACAAGAATGGTGCAAATATATGAAAATTAAACAAGTCTTCACTTCAGTCGCCTATCCTCAAGCAAATGGGCAAGCGGAAGTGATTAATCGGATTTTATTGCACGGGATCAAGACAAGACTAGAAGGGGCTCGAGGGGAGTGGGTAAATGAATTACCCGGGGTCTTATGGGCTTATAGAACGACTCCTCGGGTATCCACAGGAGAGACTCCATACAGCTTAGTGTATGGATCTGAGGCCCTCATTCCAGTAGAAATTGGAGTGGAATCTCTTCGAGTACAAAGTTATGATCCCGATCAGAATGAAGAAAAAAGGAAGTTGGAGTTAGATGGGATTATGGAGTTAAGAGAGAAAGCCTTGGCTAAAGTGGAATTGTATAAAATAAGGGTGACCAATGCTTACAATCGGAGGGTTCGCCCGAGGGCTTTTCAGGTGAGAGATCTAGTGCTGCGAAGAATCAATCCCGCGGGGGAAGTAAAGAAGTTAGCACCCAAGTGGGAAGGCCCCTATAAAATAAAAGGGGTGATTGGAAGAGGAGCTTATAGGCTGGAAGATCATGAAGGTCGGGAACTGGTGAGACCTTGGAACATTCATAATTTAAGAAAGTATTTTGTGTAATCTTTCAGTTATCACTGCTGTTTTCATATGTATTTCTTAATTAAATAAATTTCCTTTTACTAAGCAATGTTCGGTTTACTCGTTGGATCGGGATGTTTGGTCAACGTTTAAACTTAATAACACCATCGTTTACTCGTTGGATCGGGATGTTTGGTCAACGTTTAAACTTAATAACACCATCGTTTACTCGTTGGATCGGGATGTTTGGTCAACGTTTAAACTTAAAAGACTAAGTGGTTATACTCGGGGTAGCGAGCTTATGTCATTATAGTCCATTTTGGCGGGTTAAATACAGGATCGGGAAGTTTGGTCTTTATTTGAACCTAAAATGGGACTAAGTTATTGTGCTCGGGGTAGCGAGCAATGTTCGGTTTACTCGTTGGATCGGGATGCTTGGTCAACGTTTAAACTTAAAAATACCATCGTTTACTCGTTGGATCGGGATGTTTGGTCAACGTTTAAACTTCAAAAATACCATCGTTTACTCGTTGGATCGGGATGTTTGGTCAACGTTTAAACTTAAAAATACCATGATATTGTGCTCGGGGTAGCGAGTGTATGTTATTACAGTCCATTGCTGGCTGGTTAAATACAGGATTAGGAAGTTTGGTCTGTATTTGAACCTAAAATGGGACTAAGTTATTGTGCTCGGGGTAGCGAGCAATGTTCGGTTTAATCGTTGGATCGGGATGTTTGGTCAACGTTTAAACTTAAAAATACCATCGTTTACTCGTTGGATCGGGATGTTTGGTCAACGTTTGAACTTCAAAAATACCATCGTTTACTCGTTGGATCGGGATGTTTGGTCAACGTTTAAACTTAAAAATACCATGATATTGTGCTCGGGGTAGCGAGCTTATGTTATTACAGTCCATTGTTGGCGGGTTAAATACAGGATCGGGAAGTTTGGTCTGTATTTGAACCTAAAATGGGACTAAGTTATTGTGCTCGGGGAAGCGATCTTATGTTATTATAGTCCATTGTTGGCAGGTTAAATACAGGATCGGGAAGTTTGATCTGTATTTGAACCTAAAATGGGACTAAGTGGTTATGCTCGGGGTAGCGAGCTTATATTATTACAGTCCATTGTTGGCGGGTTAATATACATGATCGGGAAGTTTGGTCTGTATTTGAACCTAAAATGGGACTAAGTTATTGTGCTCGGGGTAGCGAGCTTATGTTATTATTGTCCATTGTTGGCAGGTTAAATACAGGATCGGGAAGTTTGGTCTGTATTTGAACCTAAAATGGGACTAAGTGGTTATGCTCGGGGTAGCGAGCTTATGTTATTACAGTCCATTGTTGGCGGGTTAAATACAGGATCGGGAAGTTTGGTCTGTATTTGAACCTAAAATGGGACTAAGTTATTGTGCTCGGGGTAGCGAGCAATGTTCGGTTTACTCGTTGGATCGGGATGTTTGGTCAACGTTTAAACTTAAAAATACCATCGTTTACTCGTTGGATCGGGATGTTTGGTCAACGTTTAAACTTCAAAAATACCATCGTTTACTCGTTGGATGGGATGTTTGGTCAACGTTTAAACTTAAAAATACCATGATATTGTGCTCGGGGTAGCGAGCTTATGTTATTACAGTCCATTGTTGGCGGGTTAAATACAGGATCGGGAAGTTTGGTCTGTATTTGAACCTAAAATGGGACTAAGTTATTGTGCTCGGGGTAGCGAGCAATGTTCGGTTTACTCGTTGGATCGGGATGTTTGGTCAACGTTTAAACTTAAGTTGTATCATGTTATTATGCGGGGGATGTTCTCTCTAAAGCCCGACCATATTTATCTGCTCGGGATGTCTTTTCCCCGAGCTCTGTTACTTCGGGATATTTTCTAATCAAGCTTTATTTGCTTAAAATTTTGCTTGGTGGAGAGACTAGTTTGCACAAGAGTGTAAGAAGACAAGGAAAGTCATAATATCATCGTCAAAAGATTACAATTTAAAAAAAAAAAAAATGAAAACAAAAGGGGTATAGCCCTAAATCTACAGCTGAAGGAACTCATCGGGAACGGTATTCAGGGCCTCATCAACATTTATAAAGTCTGTTGAAGCTCCTTCAGGAGGATAGCCAGCGGCTTTAAATTGACGAACAGACGCTTCAAAGCCATAGTTAAGGAACTTGGCAGCGCGTTCGCCCAGAATATCACCATACTCTTCAGACTTCATAAATTCTTCTTTCTTGATGAGCCAGGATTCTTCGATCTGAGCAGCCCGAGATAGTTTCTCCTGGTCAAGCTGTTCAGAAAGGGACTTGCCCTCTTCAGCTCGCAATGATTTCTCTTGTGAAAGTTGCTCTAAGAGGGATTTATTCTCTTCAGTCACGGACCTGAACTGCCCGGATAAAGTGGTGTTAGCCTCCTAAAAGTCGGTTAATTTCTTGTGCGCTTCCTCGAGAGCTGCCACTGTCTTATCCCGAGTAGCAACGACAGCAGAGTATTGTTCTTCCAGTAGCCTTATGGATTTCTTCATCTCTTCGCCGATACCTTCTAGCTGCTTGAGATGTTTCTGATTCTCCCCATCTGAGGACCTCATAGATTGAAAGCGAGTCATAATCTCGCCGGCCATTAGATTGGTCTGCAAGAGAATAAATAAAGTTAATTTACCGAAGGCAAAAAGTTCATCGGATGGAAATGGATATAAGTTACCTGAGTGAGGGAAGTGGAAAAATCATTTATCAAATTGCTGAAGGTCAATCCTCCGAGGTATTTACGGTCGGGAGAATTGGCCCAATTGCAAATAATGGAGTGAGAAATTTTGGGGTCCGGTTTTCTCAGAATGGGGACGTTGGGGGGATAAACCCAATCGGGTATATGATATCGGGAGGTTGGCCGAGAAGAGCTAGAACCACCAGGAGCAGGTTGAGAAACGGCTCGAGTTTGAAGAGGTGGACTAGCTCGATGGGTAAGGGAGATTCGAGGAGAAGGAGTTTTCTTGGCAGGAGGAAGTTTAGAGGAAGAACCTTGGCCCTCGGGGGCCGCCCTCTTCAGTGATCGAGGAATCAAGGCTTCCGTCTCCGGTACTTCAATCACCTCTTCGGGGGGAGCATGTGTAACAGATGGGGGAGGATTTGTTCCAGTGGTCGGTTTGGTAGCCTTCTCTGGTGCGGCAATTTTCTTCAGGCTAGCAGCAATCTTGGCTTTCAGCATCTTGTTTTCTGCAAGAAGGAAACATCATAGCAATTATTCAAGCATGTTCACACAAAATAAGCAAACAAAGCAAGATGCTCGGTAAATACTCACCGAGGGGCATTTTTAGGGAAACGCCCTTAGGACTAAGCTGGAACAAGTACAGCAGTCCGTCATCAATCAGCTCCCCAAGGTTAAAACACTGATATGTTTCTCCCTCAAGTAGCCCCTTGATTGACTTGCCCTTCGGTAAGTTTTCTTTCCACTCCATGGGACAATCCCAGGGTTGGAGTGGGCGAGCAAAGAAGAAAAATCTTTTCCAATTTTTTATGGAGGATGGGTAATTTTTCAGAAAACCCATCCCCGTTCGAGAAGAAAAGTAAAAAAGCCCGATCTCCTTTCGATTTAATTGAAAGAAACAGTGGAAGAGTTCGGGAGTCGGAGAAAAGCCAAAAAAGGATAAGACTATGTAAAAACCCGCCAACAATCGATAACTGTTGGGGAATAACTGACTTAGAGAGATGGCAAAATAGGAAGCAACATCTACAAAAAAAGGAGGGATAGGAAAACGAAGTCCCCCTCGGAGTTGGTCTATGTAGAAGGGAAAGTAACCCTCGGGAGGCAGGTGGGGGCGAGATCCGGGAGGGGGAACTATAATAGATGTCCCCTCGGAAATCCCCCATTTAGTTTGGATACTGGATAGGTGCCGTTGTGATTTAATCCCGGATTCAAATATCTCAAACCAGGGAACATGGGCCTTTATCAGATCCTGTTCTGTCGCAGCCTGAAGCTCTTCTCTGCGAGCATCAGGGGCTGACGACGAGCTGGAAGTTTCTTCACTATCAGATGAAGAAGAGTGACGAGGAGAGGGACTTAGGATACCCTCCTCCTCGAACATATCTATAGTTTTCGAATAATCGTCAGAAGAACACATACTCGATGAATGGAAAGGAAATAAGTAGGAAGGAAAAGTTGGTCGGACGTCTAATGCTAGCTCGGAAGCGAATTGCAGAAAAGTAAGTTAAATCAACGAAATGAGTGAGTATTTATAGTGGGGGGCCACTTGAACAGTCGTTAAATCGACATCGTTCAAAATAAATCCCATGAACGGTTATAGATGTACCTCGGGAAACGAAACGTCGCCAGAGTTTTGAAATGTTTAGGCGGGAAAATTAGGCGGTTAAAATACCCCGAGCATGTCAGGATTTCACCCGAAGACAATAAACCAAGATTTCGCTACTCTCATCTTGCTTTACTTTGGGGGGTGAGGTGATGTCATATGACATATTGATTTTCTCGGGTAAAATCCATTTATGAAGATACGAACCCTAAAAACGCCGAGTAGAAGTTAGACCGAAGAGATGTTTACCGAACACAGGATACTGACCAACATATTATCGAGCATCCTTTACCCTCTTCGGGATTTTGGTCAAAGCGTAGCGGAAGACCCGGTCATAATTAAAACTAATTAACCGGCTGGGATTGAACGTGCATTAATGGGGCGGATTTCTCGGACACGCTTGACTCCCATCAAGCCACGATCAAAGGACATCATGTTGCTGGTTTTCCGCGAGTTAGTTACTGAGGGCAGTCCTATAAATACCCTTAGATAACCTCAAAAAAGTGGTTGGATTTTCTTTAGGCAAAAAGACTCCGAAGAGAGCAAACTCATATCTGTTCGGTCCTTTTTGTTATTTCTCAAAAAGTATTTGTGTAAATCATTGAGCGATTATTTTGTGAGTCTAGGAAATCTTGTAAATCATCAATATTTATAGTGAAGTTTTATACTGAGGGTATTTATAGGACTGCCCTTAGTAACTAACTCGTGGAAAATCAGCCATATGATGTCCTTTGATCGTGGCTTGATGGGAGCCAAGCGTGTCCGAGAAATCCGCCCCATTAAAGCACGTTCCATCTCCGCCGGTTAATCAGTTTTAATTATGACCGGGTCTTCCGCTACTCTTTGACCAAAATCCCGAAGAGGGCAAAGGATGCTCGAGAATATGCTGATCAGTATCCTGGGTTCGACAAGCATCTCTTCGGTATAGTTTCTGCTCGGCAATTTTAGGGTTTGTGTCTTCATAAATGGATTTTACCCGAGAAATCAATATGTCATATGACATCACCTCACCCCCCCAAAGTAAAGCAAGATGAGAGTAGTGAAATCTTGGTTTATTGTCTTCGGGTAAAATCCTGATATGCTCGGGATATTTTAACCGCCTAATTTTCCCGCCTGAAAATTTCAAAAATCTCGCGACGTTTCGTTTCCCAAAGCACATCTATAACCGTTCATGGGTTTTTATTTGAACGGTGCTGATTTAACGACTGTTCCAGTGGCACCCCACTATAAATACTCGTTCATTTTGCGGATTTAGCTTACTTTACTGCAGTTTGCTTCCGAGCTAGCATTTTAGACGTCCGACCAATCTTTTCCTCCATACTTATTTCTTTCCATTCATCGAGTATGTCTTCTTCTGACGATATTTCGAAGACTATAGACATGTTCGAGGAAGAGGGTATCCTGGGTCCCTCTCCTCGACACTCTTCTTCCTCTGATAGTGAGGAGACTTCCAGCTCGTCGACAGCCCCTGACGCTCGTGGAGAGGAGCTTCAGGCTGCGACAGAGCAGGATCTGATAAAAGCCCGCGTTCCTTGGTTTGAGATATTTGAATCAGGGATTAAATCGCAACGGCACATATCCAGTATCCAAACTAAATGGGGGATTTCAGAGGGGACATCTATTATTGTTTCCCCTCCCGGATCTCGCCCCCACTTGCCTCCCGTGGGTTATTTTCCCTTCTACTTAGACCAACTTCGGGGGGGACTTCGCTTTCCTATCCCTTCTTTCTTTGTAGATGTTGCTTCCTACTTTGCCATTTCTCTAAGTCAGTTGTTCCCCAACAGTTATCGATTGTTGGCGGGTTTCTACATAGTCCTATCCTTTCTTGGCTTTTCCCCGACTCCCGAACTCTTTCATTGCTTCTTTCAATTAAACCGAAAAGAGATCGGGCTTTTTTATTTTTCTTCCCGAACAGGGATGGGTTTTCTTAAAAATTACCCCTCTTCCATAAAAAATTGGAAAAGATTTTTCTTCTTTGCTCGCCCACTCCAACCTTGGGACTGTCCCATGGAGTGGAAAGAAAACTTACCGAAGGGCAAGTCAATCAAGGGGCTACTTGAGGGAGAAACATATCTATCGGTTCGTCGTAAGCTTGGCGATCAGTGTTTTAACCTTGGGGAGCTGATTGACGACGGACTGCTGTACTTGGTCCAGCTTAGTCCTAAGGGTGTTTCCCTAAAAATGCCCCTCGGCGAGTATTTACCGAGCATCTTGCTTTGTTTGCGTATTTTGTATTAACATGCTTGAATAATTGCTATGATGTTGCTCTCTTGCAGAAAACAAGATGCTGAAAGCCAAGATTGCTGCTAGCCTGAAGAAAATTACCGCACCAGAGAAGGCTACCAAACCGACCACTGAAACAAATCCTCCCCCTTCTGTAACACATGCTCCCCCCGAAGAGGTGATTGAAGTACCGGAGACGGAGGCCTTGATTCCTCGATCACTGAAGAGGGCGGCCCCCGAGGGCCAAGGTTCTTCCTCTAAACTTCCTCCTGCCAAGAAAACTCCCCCCGAATCTCCCTTACCCACCGAGCTAATCCATCTCTTCAAACTCGGGCTACTTCTCAACCTGCTCCTGGTGGTTCTAGCTCTTCTCGCCCAACCTCCAGATATCACATACCTGATTGGATTTATCCCCCCAACGTCCCGATTCTGAGAAAACCGGACCCCAAAATTTCCCATTCTATTATTTGCAATTGGGCCAATTCTCCCGACCGCAAATACCTGGGAGGATTGGCCTTCAGCAATTTGATAAATGATTTTTCCACCTCCCTCACTCAGGTACCTTATATCCATTTCCATCTGATAAACTTTTTGGTCTTCGGTATATTAACTTCGTTTATTTGCTTGCAGACCAATCTGATGGCTGGCGAGATTATGACTCGCTTCCAATCCATGCGATCCTCAGATGGGGAGAATCAGAAACATCTTAAACAGCTAGAAGGTATTGGTGAGGAGATGAAGAAATCCATAAAGCTACTGGAAGAGCGATACTCTGCTGCTGTTGTTACGCGAGATAAGGCAGTGGCATCTCTCGAGGAAGCGCATGGTAAATTAGCCGACTTTGAGGAGGCTAACACCACTTTATCCGGGCAATTCAGGTCCGTGACTGAAGAGAATAAATCCCTCTTAGAACAACTTTCACAAGAGAGATCACTGCGAGCTGAAGAGAACAAATCCCTTTCTGAACAGCTTGATCAGGAGAAACTATCTCGGGCTACTCAGATCGAGGAATCCTGGCTCATCAAAAAGGAAGAGTTTATGAAGTCTGAGGAGTATGGTGATATTCTGGGCGAACGCGCTGCTAAGTTCCTTAACTATGGCTTTGAAGCGTCTGTTCGTCAATTTAAAGCCGCTGGCTATCCTCCTGAAGGAACTTCAACAGATTTTATAAATGTTGATGAAGCCCTGAATACCGTTCCAGATGAATTCCTCCAGTTGTAAATTTAGGAATGTACTCTTTTTGTTTTAAAGTTGTAATCTTTGGACTATGATATTATGAGTTTCCCTGTCTTCTTACACTCTTGTGCAAACTAGTCTCTCCAACAAGCAAACTTTTTAGAACACATCTCAAAGTAATGAATATAACAGAACTCGGGGAAAAGACATCCCGAGCCAACGATTAAACCGAACATAAGCTCGCAAACCCGAGCACAATAACATGGTAATTTCAAGTTAAACGTTGACCAAACATCCCGATCCAACGATTAAACCGAACATAAGCTCGCTACCCCGAGCACAATAACATGGTAATTTCAAGTTAAACGTTGACCAAACATCCCGATCCAACGATTAAACCGAACATAAGCTCGCTACCCCGAGCACAATCACTTAGTCCCATTTTAGGTTCAAATACAGACCAAACTTCCCGATCCTGTATTTAACCTGCCAACAATGGACTATAACAACATAAGCTCGCTACCCCAAGCCCAATAACATGGTGTTTTCAAGTTTAAACGTTGACCAAACATCCCGATCCAACGAGTAAACGATGGTGTTTTCAAGTTTAAACGTTGACCAAACATCCCGATCCAACGAGTAAACGATGGTGTTTTCAAGTTTAAACGTTGACCAAACATCCCGATCCAACGAGTAAACGATGGTATTTTCAAGTTTAAACGTTGACCAAACATCCCGATCCAACGATTAACCCGAACATTGCTCGCTACCCCGAGCACAATCACTTAGTCCCATTTTAGGTTCAAATACAGACCAAACTTCCCGATCCTTTATTTAACCTGCCAACAATGGACTATAACAACATAAGCTCGCTACCCCGAGCACAATCACTTGGTCCCATTTTAGGTTCAAATACAGACCAAACTTCCCGATCCTGTATTTAACCTGCCAACAATGGACTATAACAACATAAGCTCGCTACCCCAAGCCCAATAACATGGTGTTTTCAAGTTTAAACGTTGACCAAACATCCCGATCCAACGAGTAAACGATGGTGTTTTCAAGTTTAAACGTTGACCAAACATCCCGATCCAACGAGTAAACGATAGTATTTTCAAGTTTAAACGTTGACCAAACATCCCGATCCAACGAGTAAACGATGGTGTTTTCAAGTTTAAACGTTGACCAAACATCCCGATCCAACGAGTAAACGATGGTATTTTCAAGTTTAAACGTTGACCAAACATCCCGATCCAACGAGTAAACGATGGTATTTTCAAGTTTAAACGTTGACCAAACATCCCGATCCAACGATTAACCCGAACATTGATCGATAACAGGAAATTTATTTATTTCAGAAATACATATGGGAATAGTAACGATAACTGCAAGATTACACAAAGTACTTTCTTAAATTATGAATGTTCCAAGGTCTCACCAGTTCCCGACCTTCGCGATCTTCCAGCCTGTAGGCTCCTCTTCCAATCACCCCTTTTATCTTATAAGGACCCTCCCATTTGGGGGCTAACTTCTTTACCTCCCCCGCGGGATTGACTCTTCGCAGCACCAGATCTCCCACTTGAAAAGCCCTCGGGCGAACCCTCCGATTGTAAGCATTGGTCACCCTTACTTTATACAATTCTACTTTAGCCAAGGCTTTCTCTCTCAATTCCATAATCTCGTCTAACTCTAACTTCCTTTTTTCTTCATTCTGGTCGGGATCATAACTCTGTACTCGAAGAGATTCAACTCCAATTTCTACTGGAATGAGGGCCTCAGATCCATATACTAAGCTATATGGAGTCTCTCCTGTAGATACCCGAGGAGTCGTTCTATAGGCCCATAAGACCCCGGGTAATTCATTTACCCACTCCCCTCGAGCCCCTTCTAATCTTGTTTTGATCCCGTGCAATAAAATCCGATTAATCACTTCCGCCTGCCCATTTGCTTGAGGATAAGCGACTGAAGTGAAGACTTGTTTAATTTTCATATCTTTGCACCATTCTTGTATTCTTCCTCCCTGGAATTGTCTTCCGTTATCGGAAATTATTCTTCGAGGTATTCCGAAGCGGCATACTATATTTCTCCATAAAAATCTGATGACTTCCTCCTCAGTTATTTTAGCCAATGGTTCGGCTTCCACCCACTTAGTGAAGTACTCGACGGCTACCAGGAGAAATTTTCTCTGCCCTGTAGCAGGAGGAAATGGCCCAACAATATCCATTCCCCATTGGTCAAAGGGGCAGGAAATGATACTACTATTAAGAATTTCCGCAGGTACATGGGATAAATTTGCGTGCCTTTGGCAATTAATGCATTTCTTCACAACTTCTTCAGCATCTTCCCTCATCGTCGGCCAATAATACCCAGCTCGAATAGATTTCTGATATAACATGTTAGTTCCTACATGATTCCCGCAACATCCTTCATGAATCTCTTTTAATAAATGCTCCCCTTCTTCCTTCGAGGCACATTGTAAGAAAGGAATTGAGAATCCTTTCTTGAACAACTTGCCTTCTATCAACACAAATCGGTTCCCCATTCTTTTAACCTTAGCAGCTTCCTTTGGGTCAGAAGGCATAACCTTTGTCTTCAAGAATTTAATAAGATGCTCTCGCCAATCGGATATAATATATGGCTCCATACTCAGGATGCTATTGACGGATATATGAGAAATTAAGAGCTCTTGCACGAGCACATTCCTGTTCTTCCATTCGTGTATTGAACTAGCCAACTTTGCTAATTCATCGGCACGGGTATTCTCCTCCCTTGGTATCTGCATCAATTCCACTTCTTGAAATTGAGCTATCATCGCCCGCACCTTTTCTACATACTTTCGAAGTTTTTCTTCTTTCACCTTATATATCCCCTTCACTTGATGAACGACTAGCATCGAGTCCATAAAAGCTTTTATCTTCATGGCTCCAGCGTCCAATGCTATTTGGAGACCTGAAATGATAACTTCAAATCCAGCTTCATTGTTTGAGGATAAAAATCCAAACTGGACGGCAACCCTGACTTCCTCCCCTTCAGGACTAATGAGTATGACACCTGCTCCACTTCCCAATCTAGTAGATGATCCATCCACAAACAAACTCCACTCTTTTTCTTCCGAGGTATGGGTGACTTCTACCAGAAAATCTGACAGAGCTTGTGCTTTAATTGTAGTTCGGGGTTGATAAGTGACCTCAAACTCACTCAGCTCTGTGGCCCATTTTACCATCCTCCCTGATATTTCGGATTTGGATAAAAGCCTACCCAAAGGAGTGTTTGTTACTACCATGATAGGGTGAGACAGGAAGTATGGCCGAAGTCTTCTCGCTGTGGTGACCAGAGCTAAGGCCAACTTTTCAATTTCAGGGTATCGCTGCTCGGCTCCTTGCAGGGCTCGGCTGACATAATATACAGGCTGCTGTTGTCCTGATTTTTCTCTGATTAGCACGGAACTAATGACTTCTTCTGCCACCGATAAATACACGAGAAGTGTTTCTTTGGGCTCAGGCTTATTTATTAATGGTAACTGAGCCACATAATCCTTCAAATCCTCGAAGGCCTTTTGGCACTGGTCATTCCACTCGAACTTGACTCCCTGCCTTAATGCTTTGAAGAAAGGCAAGCTTCTATCGGCTGATCGGGATATAAATCGACTCAATGCCGCTATTCTTCCTGCCAATCTCTGCACTTCATTCAATGTCCTCGGAGGATTCATTTCTCGTATGGCTTGGATTTTCTCCGGGTTAGCTTCAACACCTCTTTCCGTAACCATGTATCCTAGAAATTTGCCCCTACGAATACCGAAAGTACATTTTGCGGGATTCAATTTCATGCCAAATTTTCGTAAAGTGTTGAAAACTTCTTCCATATCTTTGACCAAGTCCTTGGCTTTTCGGCTTTTGATCAGGACATCATCCACATACACTTCCACATTCCGACCAATTTGTTCTTTAAACATTTTATCCATCAACCTTTGATAGGTGGCCCCAGCATTTTTCAATCCAAAAGGCATTACTACATAACAAAAAGTTCCCCCTGCTGTTACAAAACTTACTTTTGATTGATCTTCCTGTGCCAAAGGGATCTGATGATATCCCTGATAGGCATCCATGAGACATAACAGCTCGTGTCCAGCAGTAGAATCTACAAGCTGATCGATCCTGGGCAAGGGATAACAATCCTTGGGACATGCCTTATTCACATCCCTAAAATCCACACACATTCTCCATTTATCACCAGCTTTAGGTACCAACACTACATTCGAAAGCCATGTAGGGAAGCCGATCTCACAAATGTGGCCTGCTTTTAACAACTCTTCTACCTGCTTGGCAATGACAGCGTCTTTTTCTGGTCCAAAATGCCTTCTCTTTTGCCTTATTACTCGAACATTAGGGTCTACATTGAGGCGGTGTTCGGCAATCTCAGGCTTAACTCCCTTTAAATCAGATGTGCTCCATGCAAATACATCCACATGCTGATTCAAACAATTAATCACTTTTTCTCGTAATTCTGGATCAAGCTGGGATCCTACCCTAGTAACTCGAGTAGGGTGACCCAGCTCGATGTTGAGGAACTCCTCTTCGGGTGTTATTCGTTCTTCCTCGCCCCGTTTCCTCTTTTCATTTCCCCTTCGTTCTCTTCCTTCGTTATTCTGCTCTTTTTCTTGCTTTAACTCTTGCACATAACATTTCCGAGACGAGCTTTGATCACCCCTTACTTGCCCCACCTCCTCGCCTACTCGAAATTTCATGATTAAATGATAGGTGGAGGCAACGGCTTCAAAAGCAGCTAGGGCTGGTCTTCCCAATATTATATTGTAAGAAGATGGTGCATCCACAATGAGGAAATTTATCATCTTTGTTTTGATCCTTGATGCTTCACCAATTGTAACTGGTAGAGACACTTGCCCTATCGGGTTTATGACTTCCCCTGCAAACCCGTGCAAGGACGTATTCACTTTTGATATAGGTAAGCTTCCTAAGTTCATTTGGCTTAACGTACCAAGAAAAAGTACATCCGCCGAGCTTCCTGTGTCCACGAAAATCCTCTGCACATTATAATTAGCCACTGTGGCAGAGATAAACAATGCATCATCGTGAGGAAAATGAACTCATTGCAGATCTGCAGGCCCAAAAGATATAGACGGACCCTCATGTACTTGACTGGGGTCAACAGATAGCACTTGAAGCCTCCGGGCGTGATTCCTTCTTGCTCTGTTCGAATCTCCTCCCGACGTTCCTCCAGCTATCATGTGTATAGTTCCCCGATTCGGAATATTGTTCAAGGTTTCCTCTTCTCCCTCTATTCTTTCTCCTCGAGCTGACCAAGGGACTGGCTGCGGTGCTCCTCTTCCAGGATTTATATTAATTCTAGGAGTGAAATTATTGTCTTTGAACTCCTCGTTAAATCCTCGCCCTCCATCAGACTCGTTAGATCTTCCACCTCGAAACCCCCCTCCTCGATATCCTCTTCCTCGGAAGGACCCTCCTCGGATCATTGTTCCTCGGAAAGGTCCCCCCCTATGAGGTCCACCCCGCCCTCTCTTCGGCATACTCTGATTCATTGCTACTTCCCGATGGGGTCTCATCGGTAGAAATTGGTCAAAACTTCTTTTGACTGGCTCCACCGGTTTATTCTTTCTGTTTACCTCTTCCCCAGTTTTGCCATCTCTTCTTTGCTTCATCCTTTGGGCTTCTTCCAGGTTAATGTATTTAGAAGCTCTTCCCAACAATTCATCATAATCAGAAGGTGGCTTTTTTGCCAAAGATCGAAATAAGTCTCCTTCTTTTAATCCTTGAGTGAACGCGCTGATTAGTATTTCCGAGGTGACATGCGGAATGTCAAGACATGCATGACTAAATCTTTTCAGAAAATCTCGAAGAGATTCCTTCTCCGCTTGCTTAATCCCGAATAGACTAAGAGCTGTTCTTTTGCAACTCCGGCTGCTTGCAAACTGGTGCAAAAATAGAGAACTAAACTTCGGGAAAGAGTCTATGATTCTTGCTGGCAACTGATTAAACCATGCTTGCGCTGCTCCCGATAATGTGGTCAGGAAACCCCGACATTTCACTCCATCCGTAAGTTGATGAAGAAGCGAAGCGTTTTCAAATCGAGACAGATATTCTTCGGGATCTGTACCACCATCGTAATTTCCCACATTTAAAGCCCTGAAATTTGGGGGCAAAGGATCATCAACCACATGAGAGGCAAATGGAGTACTCCTCTGCGGAGGATACAGACGTCCTTCCATCCTATTACGCATCTGCTGCAGCTCACTTTTCAGCTCTTCCATTTGGCGATTTAAAGCTTTATCAGCTTCTTCATTCAAATGATTAGAAACAGGTCTAACTTCCTTAGGCTCTTTTTCAGGTTCTCTTTCAGGCTCTCTTTCAGGTTCTCTTTCAGGCTCTCTTTCAGGTTCCTGCCGGGAAGCCAATTCTTCCCCCTCTTCGTCTTGTACATTTTCTTGTTTCTGGGGGGGGGGGGGCCATAAATTGCTTTATAATCTCTCCAACAGTTTTGGTTATCATTTCCGTCAAATGCTCCATGGGAATTCCCCCAACAGGAAATGACTGAGGAACATGTTGAGATGATCCTGCATCTTCTGGCCCTTCTCCGGGTTCAGTGAACATGTATGGGTGAGAATTGGATCCGTTTCCCCTAGAAGCTTGCCCCCTGCCTTTACCTCTGGCCATCTTGCCCTTTGATTTATTTTTTGTTTAGAAAATTCGTCCTACTTCAACGCCTTAGATCAAAATTCCCACAGACGGCGCCAATGATGTGATCCGTTATTTTACGTGTTTGGTAGAAATAAATGTGTACGAAAAATAAAAGGAATAAATGTGTACGAAAAATAAAAGGAATACACCAAGATTTTTTACGTGGAAAACCCTCGAATTGAGAGAAAAACCACGGACCCAGTCCAGTATAAAGTTCCACTATAAATATTACTGATTTACAAGATGATCTGGACACAAGAAAAAGTTATTCAATGACTTACACGACTAATGTTGTAGAAATTATAAAAAAGACCGAACAGACTCAAGCTTGCTCTCTTCGGAGTCTTTTTGCCCAGAAAAATCCAACCCCTTCTATGAAGTTATCTGAGGGTATTTATAGGACTGCCCTTAGTAACTAACTCGTGGAAAATCAGCCATATGATGTCCTTTGATCGTGGCTTGATGGGAGCCAAGCGTGTCCGAGAAATCCGCCCCATTAAAGCACGTTCCATCTCCGCCGGTTAATCAGTTTTAATTATGACCGGGTCTTCCGCTACTCTTTGACCAAAATCCCGAAGAGGGCAAAGGATGCTCGAGAATATGCTGATCAGTATCCTGGGTTCGACAAGCATCTCTTCGGTATAGTTTTCTGCTCGGCAATTTTAGGGTTTGTGTCTTCATAAATGGATTTTACCCGAGAAATCAATATGTCATATGACATCAATATTATACTTGAAAACAATAGTTAAATTACTAGTTTTTATTCATGCGATCACAAAAAGAAACCATTAAAACATATTTATTAACCATTTAATTTTTAAAAAAAAATTTAATTTTTTTAAAAGTTCGATTTTCGGTTCGGTCCGGTTCGGTCGGTTAACCGAACCGATGCACATCCCTACCTAACAGTTTGGTACTAGTATTGGAAAATTTCATATTCTATGAGACAAAATTTAACTTTACCCGAAAAATTAGACTGCGTTTGGAGTGAGGGTTGTATCTTATTAAAAAGTTGTAGGAAGTCAGTTATGAGAGTTGGAACTTCGTGGATGAAGTTGAACAAAGCGGTTAATCTCATTGCAACCAAAAAGAAAGAAAAGCAAAAGATGTACCGAAGAGCTCTCTAGCTACAGACAATGTCGTCAAGTAGACAACAAATCTCTTAATAATTTTAGAGTATTATACCATAGTTTCCTTTAGATTTCTACAGCAAACATTTCCATTTCCTAGTTTAAAAAATCATTTTATTCCCTGCGTCCTATAAACATTCTAACAAATTTATGTTTTTATATATGCATATTTCAATCCCAACACAATCTTTTTAAGCTTTGGCATTAACTGATTAATTTGTAGAGATCTTGGTCTTTCAATCTTACTCATTAACATGAATGGTTTCAGTTAGCATATTTGGCTACCATTTAAATAAACTCTAAAAATTACTCCCCGAAATAACAAGAAAGTTTATCAAATAATCTAACTATTTAGAAAAGCAATATAAAACAAGTAATCCAACATTTAATCCTACACTTAGCTACAAAACATGCACTTAACCAATCCATTCTCATTACAAATCTGGCACCGGATTGGTAATCCCTCATTTTGACCTTCTGACATCACTTTCCGGCTACCATTACACCTAGAACACAGCACAAAATGAATCCCGCCGCACCCTTCGCAAGGATAATTCGAAGGATTCAAAGGTATCCCTTTCACTAGATTTATCAGCATTCCATTTTCATGCAATCCCACAACTTCGTCAGCTCCTCCAATACATCTCCCTCGGATGAAAAGTTTAGGTGGGATAACTCTACAACCTAGGATTCTCCAAAGCTCCTCTCTGTATTCTAAATGCATGGAAACATCTCTTTCATAGTAAAAAATCCGAAAACTTTGTAGAAGAAACCTGATCGTGCTGCAATCCTCGAACGTTTTCCGGATTCCTCTGAGGCTTGTTGTGTAAAGTATGACCGACTCATTTCCCGTTAATGTGGAGTTGACGTTGCACTCTACCGTATAGGGGTTTAGGTGACTTTCTTGAGCGTGTTTTGGGTTCAAAAAAGGTGTTGGAATTGAGCTAGACGAATTAACCTCTATTTCTTGACTTTCTGGCTTTGGAACTACAAGTTTGGTGGTATTTTGGGCTATGTCTTCTTGGATGTCTGTATGGGGACATGAAGCCATTTCTTCATCTGTAACATCCTTGCACAGTTCAGAATCTTTGAGATTATCCTGTTCATTAACAGTAATGGAGGCTTGAAAGACTTGAATTGGGGTGCTTGCTTGTGGAGCTAGGCCTGGCTTCCAAGTGGGAGTGGAGAGAGATCTCAGTTTTCTGACTATTATTCCTTTCATTTTTGGATCAAAATCTTGAATTTTTGATTTATTATGAGAGGTTTACATGTGTTGATAAAGAAAGAGGGATGATCAAGAAGGATGAGTTTTGGGTGAGAATGACTAGTGAAAGCATATGCTGGGGGAACAAGTTGATACAAATATCGTTTTTTTCTTTTTCATTTTTTTTTCGAGTCTATGATGTATTTTGCCATTTTAGTAGCCTTACATTTCTTTTAGTCTTACAAGTATCTTACAAACTTGATCCTTCTGATCAATACTAATTAATTTGATTCAGTGTTGAGCCTGTATTTAAAATTATCTGGAGCTGGTCGGATTAGGTTCAATATGAATAAAATGCTATGATGATTTAAAGGTTTGACTAAAAAACTAAAGTTCCGAAAATTAACATAATTTTTTTTAAAAAAAATTTGTATGGGGCTAGAGCCCCTAGAATATAAGGTGGATGGGCTAGGGTGCTTCAGTCCATGATTTGATTATTATGCTTCTTATTTGTTAATGATTGATCAAAAGTCGCGATTAAATTTAAAAGAAGAAATCGTTAAAATTTACATTAGGATTTGAGATGATTGCTAACAAAGCAGGGCAAATTTTCACCAAAATTTTTTTTATTGATTTTTACTATGGGCGGTTGGAAAGTTGTCTCGAAGGCCTTTGTTGGTTGCCTTTTCATCTTTAGAAACCATGAACAGTGAGCAATGAGAAATGAGATTCTATCATGAGAGCGTTATCCGTATTTTAGATCCAAATGTCCAAATTTTACTTGGATTATGTAGGTGCACATAAAAAGTGGATCACATAAATACAAATCAAATTTTGATCATTGGATCTTTTCTATGTTAGGTTGAATTCATCCGTGAGTGATGGATAACGCGATTTTGCGTGTTGGGCAATTAACCAATCACATTGCCCCACGTGGATTCATGGAGGGTATTTATCAATTTCGGACCATGAAAAGACATTGTAAGGACGAAATTACCCCTCGTGATAAGGGATTAGGACAATAATTATGGCCAAGGAGACAGTGTGGCCCGAGTCATTATTCAGTCACTAGGAGCAAAAGCACCTCCCTTTTGTCTCCCTTTTCATTACTTTACACACTGGAGTGTGAAACAAACCATGGTGATTGACCCTTTTTTCTATACCAGCCATGAGTCTTGTCTCCATCCTCTGTCACAAACAGGAGTGGACCTAAGATTTGAGGAGAGGGGCCAACCCTAAACAAGAAGAGATGGCTCAATATCTTTTGCAATGGATAACAACAATTGAATATACATGCATCTATATATATTGCAAAGTTCCGGGTTAAAAAGACGTGTAACTATATCAGTAAGCATGGAACGGAAGGACCATTTCACAGCATCACGCCCATTACGAAATGTTTTTTAATTTTTTCCATTTTTTTATTTTTCATTAATTGTTCAAATTATCTAATTATTATTTTTTATTTTAAAAAAATACGCGACATTAACCTCGATCGTTCAATGAAATATTAATGAAACTGAAACAACAACATCTGCTATGCGATAATAACCTAGATCATTCCCCTCACATAAATTATTGACCTAACCACTAGGGAGTAATAATAATTACTTGGCAATTTTAGTACATAGAGGAGAAACGCATAATATTTCCTTGTCATGCCATTTTGACCAACAAAATAATTGACATGCATAAATCCAATGAAGTTTCTCCAGACATAAATCAAATCGTACGCAATATAACTTCGGATTAAAGGAACATTGGTAAGAACAAAAATTTGGCCTCGGATGCTGCAAATAAAATGTTGAAGTTAAAACAAAATGGTTGTTACCTCATAGACATGTCGTGACGAGGATTACAACCTGTTACCTGAAATTTTGGTAGGGTAGACGTGTATTTCTTCCAAGCACAAAACAATATACAAAAAGTAAATGAGACTAGATTTTTTACGTGGAAAACCCCAAAAGATGGGGAAAAATCACGGGACCAAGTCCGCTATAAATTTCACTATAAACAAGTGTGTGATTTACAGTGTCTTCTTTACAAGAAATGAGCTAAGAAATGAAAATGGTGAAGGGGGAAGACCTCGGCTACTGCTTGTTCTTGAGGAGGAAGGAGACATGCTCTCTTTTCCCCCCAAGAAAGAGGTGTTGGCCTTCCCCATGCCCTCTCAACCCTCCTGCCTGCTCTCTCCCGGAAAATCTCTCTCTTGCTTGGTGAGAGTTATCTGGTATTTATATGAGAATGGAGGAGACAACCTGTAACTACCTACCCAAGACCTAGGGGACATTGTCTGATGCTGAAGGCAGGGGTCAGAGTCCCAGTGATGGGGACCACAGACAACTATTGCACTCTTTGTACGATTTCTGCAGCTTTTAAGATATTATTCGTATACGGAGATATGTTATGTGCCTCTGATTTATGAGATCACTCCTTAGGTGTAGATCTTCCTGGAGGCCGACCTGGGGGTGGCCGAGGTGGAGGTCATCCTCGAGGCCGACCTGGGGTGGCCAAGGTGGAGGTCATCCTCGAGGCCGACCTGGGGTGGTCGAGGTGGAGGGCCGACCTGGGGTGGTCGAGGTGGAGGTCATCCTCGAGGCCGACCTGGGGTGGTCGAGGTGGAGATCTTCCTGAGGCCGACCTGGGGGTGGCCGAGGTGGAGGTCATCCTCGATGCCGACCTAGGGTGGCCGAGGTGGAGGTCATCCACGCGGCCGAGCTGGGGTGGCCGAGGTGGAGATCATGCTGAGGCCGAGCTGGGGGTGGCCAAGGTGGAGATCTTCCTGAGGCCGACCTGGGGGTGGCCAAGGTGGAGGTCATCCACGCGGCCGAGCTGGGGTGGCCGATGTGGAGATCTTCCTGAGGCCGACCTGGGGGTGGCCATGGTAGAGGTCTCACCCAAGTCAGGTCTTGCAAAGTCAATACTTTTACCAGGGTAACACCAGTATCCCCCCTCTAGTCGAGCTAGTGTAACGTTGTCTCGATTGTTCAGGTATTTTGGCAAGACCTAATCTGGGCTTAATATGCTAAACTTGCTTCATCGCCCCCACCCACTATACTATAAAAATGGCTTAATACGCTTGGGCTATAGATAACAAGTCGAGCTGGAGAGGGAGGCTGAACTGGACAGGCATGTAAACCTCGAACAAGGCTGACATGTTTTCTAGGCAGGGCCGACCTTCTATCTTTACAGGGCTGGCTTGTTCTCTTAGCAGGGCCTGACCTGTTACTTGTGCAGGGCTGACCTGCAATAACAACTACAAATAATTCTAAATATAGATTGAATAACAACAGGGATGACCTGTTTTCTAGGCATGGCTGACCTATAATGACAACTAGAGATAATTCTAAGTATAGAACTAAATCTTAAACAGGGCTGACTTGTTATCTGGGCAGGGCTGACCTGCAATGACAACTTGAAATAATTCTACGTATAGAATTACATACAAAACAGGGTTGACATGTTTGAACTCCAAAGATAAACCAAGCATATAATTCGTGCCCGACCCGAGCTCCTGAAATAATCAATACGAGCAGATAATTCTCTACCGACTTGAGCTCCAGAAATAATAAATATGAGCAGATAATGCTCTCCCGACCTGAGCTCTAGAAATAATAAACTGAGGACATAAGGTCTCCTGACCTAAGCTCCAAATATAATAAATGAGCGGATAATGGTCTCCCGACCTGAGCTCCAGAAATAATAAATATGAGCAGATAATGCTCGCCGGACCTGAACTCCAGAAATAATAAACTGAGGACATAAGGTCTCCCAACCTGAGCTCCAGAAATAATAACTATGAGCAGATAATGCTCTCCCGACCTGAGCTCCAGAAATAATAAATATGAGCGGGTAATGCTCTCCCGACCTGATATGAACAAATATTGCTCGCCCGAGATGATCTGAGATAATATGCCCGAGCAAATTACGCTTGTCTGACCCGATCTAAGCTCTGAAGAAATATACGCGAGCTAATAATATTGGTCCGAGCTGAGCTGAACTCCACATGATAAATATAAGCAAATAATGCTCGGCCGACCTGATCTGAGCTGTGAAATAAGTAAGAGCAAATAATGCTCGTCTGAACTCCATAATCAATAAAGCCTAACTCAGTTCCATAGCTATTATAAAACTCACCAAACTCCAGAGCTAATAAACATGTGCTGAGGAAACAAAATACAAATGAGCTCCAAAAATGATCCATACAGCAAATAAATCCTGGCTAATCTGAGCTCCATAAGTAGTACCGAGCCCGATGAGTAAATAAGTTGATGTGAGCTCTAGAGACAAGATATATCTATAAGCAATATTTGTTTGAACTCGCGAAATAATAAAGTCCTGAGCTGAGTAAATAAATACAGCCGAGCTCCAAATTCAATATGGAGCAAATAAAATTCTTCCAAATGTAAGAACTCTGCAGGCCTATGCTCATATCAACAGACATCCTTATTATCATAACTAGCATGAGCTCCTTGTAAACCTCGAACAGAGCGGACCTACCACTATACCTCGAAATAATTCTAAGTACAGAATTAAATCTGAAACAGGGTTGACCTGTTATCTGTGCAGGGCTGACCTGCAATAATATTTGCCAGGGCCTCGTAAACCCGGGCTTAAGCAACCAGGGCGGACCTGTGCTACTATTTGTCAGGGCCTCATACACCTCGGCTTAAGCAATCAGGGCGGACCTGTGCTAATATTTGTCAGGGCCTCATACACCTGGGCTTAAGCAATCAGGGCGGACCTGTGCTAATATTTGTCAGGGCCTCATACACCTGGGCTTAAACAATCAGGGCGGACATGTGCTAATATTGACAGGGCCTCATACACCCGGGCTTAAGCAATCAGGGCGGACCTGTGCTAATGTTTGCCAGAGCCTCATACTAAGCAATCAGGGCGGACCTGTGCTAATATTTGACAGGGCCTCACACACCTGGGCTTAAGCAATCATGGCGGACCTGTGCTGATATTTTGCCAATGCCTTATACACTTGGGCTTGAGCAATCAGGGCGGACCTGTGCTAAATATTTGCCAGGGCCTCATACACCTGGGCTTAAGCAATCAGGGCGGACCTGTGCTAAATATTTGTCAGGGCCTCATACACCTGGGCTTAAGCAATCAGGGCGGACCTGTGCTAATAAAATGTCAAGGCCTCATACACTTGGGCTTAAGCAATCAGGGCGGACATGTGCTGATATTTTGCCAAGGCCTCATACACTTGGGCTTGAGCAATCATGGCGGACCTGTACTCCGAAGAGTAAATATGAGCAAATCGTAATAACCGAGCTCCAAAATCAACACCTCTCATTCGAACTCCAACATCAATACATCATAAGCAAATAAGTTCTCCCAGACACCAGAACCAATAAAGATCTCGAGATGTTGAATAGGGTCTCACTGCCGAGATTCCACGCCCGAGCTGTCATAATATGGGCTTACTGCAAGATTGCATGCCCGAGCTGGTGATCCTGTCCTGAAATAATAATAAAATAGCACTGCACAAATATATATGTACGAAATTCAATTATCAGTTGGACAGGAAAAACCATAATTAAGGCATAGCGATTAAGCGCCCAAGTTGAGTTTGATTGATGAGGTCTAGCTGATGGCTGAGGTGGCCGAGCTCACATGGATGAGGCCGAGCTCACTGTTGAGGCCGAGCTGGGCGAGGTTTCCGAGTTGAGGCCGAGCTGGGGCCGATGAGGCGAGCTCATTGTAGAAGCCGAGCTGATGTGGATGAGGCCGAGCTGGAATGGATGAGGCTGAGCTCACTGTTGAGGCCGAGCTGGGCGAGGTTTCCAAGTTGAGTCCGAGCTGGGGCCGAGTTGGCCGAGCTTGGGCCGATGAGGCGAGCTCATTGTAGAGGCAAAGCTGATGTGGATGAGGCCGAGCTCACATGGATGAGGCCGAACTCACTGTTGAGGCCGAGCTGGGCGAGGTGGCTTAGCTTGGGCCGAGGTGAGGCATTGATTTGATCTGTGTCACTCTTAACCAGCTCCTATCCTGCAACAACAACTCCTAACGCCACCAAAAACCAAATGCTAAAGCAGCTCCATTCTCCAGAAACTGTGGTCGGCTAGGGGGAAGAGGTATCCCCAAAGATCTGAGGCCGGATGTAGCATCTCGAGAATCATTACACTGGCGTTTCTTCGAGTGCAACCCAAAAGCATAACAACTTTCATACAAGGCTGCACCCCAATAACCAAAACATTTCCCCGTTTTATGAAACCCGTCGTCGCTGCTTACCAAATATTTTTCTTCTCCAGAACTTAGAAAACCCATCTCCCAACAGAGATGCAACCCTCAAACCATCCTTCTCCTCCCCATATCTCAACATCTTGAGCTCACGTTCCCACAGACGGCGCCAATTTTACCTGGAATTTTGGTAGGGTAGACGTGTATTTCTTCCAAGCACAAAACAATATACAAAAAGTATGAGACCAGATTTTTTACGTGGAAAACCCCAATAGATGGGGAAAAACCACGGGACCAAGTCCGCTATAAATTTTACTATAAACAAGTGTGTGATTTACAGTGTCTTCTTTACAAGAAATGAGCTAAGAAATGAAAATTATGAAGGGGGAAGACCTCGGCTACTGTTTGTTCTTGAGGAGGAAGGAGACATGCTCTTTTTTCCCCCCAAGAAAGAGGTGTTGGCCTTCCCCATGCCCTCTCAACCCTCCTGCCTGCTCTCTCCCGGAAAATCTCTCTCTTGCTTGGTGAGAGTTATCTGGTATTTATATGAGAATGGAGGAGACAACCTGTAACTACCTACCCAAGACCTAGGGGACATTGTCTGATGCTGAAGGCAGGGGTCAGAGTCCCAGTGATGGGGGACCACAGACAACTATTGCACTCTTTGTACGATTTCTGCAGCTTTTAAGATATTATTCGTATACGGAGATATGTTATGTGCCTCTGATTTATGAGATCACTCCTCAGGTGTAGATCTTCCTGGAGGCCAACCTGGGGGTGGCTGAGGTGGAGGTCATCCTCGAGGCCGACCTGGGGTGGCCAAGGTGGATGTCATCCTCGAGGCCGACCTGGGGTGGTTGAGGTGGAGGTCATCCCCACGGCCGAGCTGGGGTGGCCGAGGTGGAGATCTTCCTGAGGCCGAGCTGGGGTGGCCGAGGTGGAGATCTTCCTGAGGCCGACCTGGGGGTGGCCAAGGTGGAGGTCATCCTCGAGGCCGACCTAGGGTGGCCGAGGTGGAGGTCATCCACGCGGCCGAGCTGGGGTGGCCGATGTGGAGATCTTCCTGAGGCCGAGCTGGGGGTGGCCAAGGTGGAGATCTTCATGAGCCCGACCTGGGGGTGGCCATAGTAGAGGTCTTGCCCAAGTCAGGTCTTGCAAAGTTCATACTTTTACCAGGGTAACACAACCATTAGATGATAATATTTATATCCAAGTTGGCTATAAATATTCTCATTTGTTTGGTTTGATATACCATTCAAACGCATCAAACCAACTAAACAAAAGCATGTTGATTGATTATTAGTTCCACCAAATGCATATCATTACAAGACTATAGAAGTCAAATTCAATATGTGTAAATTAATGTTGTCTCTAAATATTTTTTATTTTTTTCACTCCTTTTTGGTGCACATCCGCTTTAACATAATAAAACTATCTTTGAGTGTGATTTGGAGGAAACATTGAGACAATTGGACTGCTCTATCCAAAATTGTTGCTACATAGAAACTCTTGCATGTCAATTCAGCTTGGTCCATTGCTAGAATCTCTAGAGAAGTCAACTCTAATGCTCACAACCTGGCGAAATGGCCTCAAGAAGCAAGTGCTTTTGGAATTGTTCCTAATTCTAGGGGTGGGAATCGGGACGGGTTTCAGGGAATCGGTATATTCGGGTTCGGGTAATCGGGTATCGGGTATACTAAAAGCATATCCGAACCCGAATATATCGGGTAATCGAAATCCGGGTATCTAAACCTTGAATTTTTTTAAAAAAACGCTACACAGATTTAAACCTAAAAAAAATATTATTTTTTATTTTTAAAAGGAAATCGGGTTTGGGTACCCGAACCCGAACATTTTTTCTCCCAAACCCCTACCCGAATTTCATCCCGAATCCGCCATTACCCGATCAGGGAATACCCGATTATCCCAAAAAACCAGCTTATCCCGACCCGATCGGGTATCGGGTCGGGACTATCGGGTCGGGACCCAAATTCCCGAACCCGTTTCTCACCCCTACCTAATTCTCCCCTGTGTGGGATATATTTATTTTTTGTCCGCCTTAAAAGGGTGATTGTTGTGATTACGTGCGTAACAAGTAAACTATTGCATATCAATTTTGTTATATACTATCTGTGATGCACTGACACTCCTAAAATTCATTCGGTACAGTGTCAAACACTTTTAGGACGCCAACACCCATAGAACAAGCCATGTGACGTGTCCTTAATTTAGAATAAAATTAAATCGGACACGGTCGAGGGGCATGTCCGATGCAAATGATATTTTCCCCCTTGTTGATTGCACCATTTAAAAAGTTTTTAACTAAAATGGAACTTGGACATGTATATTAAACTTTATGTTAATTAAGTAATATATATTTGGTGCTAGTATGGGTAATACTATGTGATTTAGTGACATGTATTATTTATACGAGTCTTGTAAGAATGTATTTGGTGCTATCTTTTATTTGGACAAGTTTGTGAAACTTTATATTAATTGACATAATATGCATTTGATATTAGTATGGTGATATTATGATGATTCCAATGACATGTATTTATTTATACACTTCTTGAATTTGGTAAGAATGTTTTGTTGTTTTTATATGGTTATAGAATTTAAAAAAATGTGAATTTTAGTGATAACAATATATGTATATATATAAATATCAGAATATATAGGCGTGGCCCAGCTCGTATCCTGAAAATTTTGAAATCCGTATAGTTGTATCCATGTCTTGTCATGTCTCGTCCGTGCATCTTAGTCTACCATACATACAATGGGTTGTTACTCTCCTAGGGCATTTTTTATAGATTGCTTCCTATAATAATAGAGATAATTATATATGTCTCCCTTGTAAAATAATTGTTTTATAAATTTCGCCATCTAGTTTGAACAACTAGTTTGTAAATATATAAGAAAAATTACAGCTACATCCCCTATGATTTGACATAAAATATACTGTATGGGAGATAGATGTTATTGTTCAAACTACAGAGGCTAAAACAATAATTATAAAAGATAGGGGATCTATACGAAGTTCATCCATAATAATGTGGTCGAAATGTTTAGCTTTTTACTTGCTATTAATTATTTGGTAGTAGTTCCACGATAAAATTTTTAATGATCAATAAACGATTTTTGAATAGTTCAATCTCTTTTAAATATTCATAATTTAATATAATTCAAGAACAATCAATCAGAAAAAATATCTAATAATTTCAAGTATATCCCACAAACAAATAAAAAATATCACAGAAATTGTGCCCGTTTTCTTCAACGGTCTATGAGAAGATTTATACCATATAGTGACATCCGCTTGTAATATATAGATGGATAGCGAAAACGTCAGTATCCAATCATATACTTGGACTGCAAATCCCAGTAGATCTTTGATTGCTTCACCATTTCAGCTCGTTCGGAAAATAATCTCTCCTTCCAGTATTCCTTGCAACTAAAAAGTTGAATGCATAAAAATTTCTCCGCTTTAACCAAAAACAAAGAAATAAAATATACTTGATGCGAGCGATTATTAGTACTTACTGTTTCTTCAAGAGCAAAGACAATTCCATCATCTGTACCGGGTTCCCATACACGCCCGCCTGCATTAAGAATCAAAGCCTGCTTTTAAATGTAGTAACTTTTATGCCTTCATTTGATTATACTAAAACTGCAGGACCGAGCACTACTATTGTACCAAAGATTATAGTTGACATTCTCCGTGACTCCGATCTTTTAAACAGCCATGTTTCGATCATGGAATCACATTCGTAACCACAGATGACATCGGGGTAATTGTTGCTGCCTGACAAATTTATGGAAATCTAATACTTGGTCTAGGTTCTAATACCAATTATAGTAGTATCGTTGTACCAAAAGCTACAACTAAAATAAAATGCAACTCTTATCTTCTAATTAATTGTTCAGCAAAGCAAACAACAAGATTCGATCGTTGTGCTGTATAGATGGACATAGGGAGAATAGTGGTAGGGTTAATTATTACTATCGAAATGAAGAGCTTATTATTAGAATACATTATCTTGTATCCACCAAAGATGCCACAAAGAAATAAAGAAAGAATGTGGATTCACTGACCGATATGGAGATAAATGATATCCCAAATGGTGTTTCCAGCGAAGTTAAGTGTTCAAATGAAATAATAATTATAAGTACAGACATTTTAAACAAAAGTTATATGCCAGAGGTGTGCCGATATCTTACCTCCCTGCAGACTGGGCATCTGGAATCGGAATCTGCAGCCTTGAGGCCTTGAAATATCATTACAGAAGCTGCGGAACAAGCACATAATTTGCAGAAGAGATGCCCACATCCCAAGGCATAAGGTTTGAAAACAAGTTCCTGTGAATGATAAAGATTGAAACTAGGGTTACTGCAAAAGACATTATGTTATAATGTTACTAATAAAATGCTAACAGAAAACGTAATCTTACCAAGCAAATAGCACATGTTAGACTGTATTCTAATTTCACATTATCTGGAAGAGTCAGGGTCATAATAGGATTGGAAGAACTTAAATCACAAGAGAACGGATTGAGGAGTTCATCAAGCTTTCCACTGTTTGATTCGCTAAAATTGATAAAGAAAGCCCCGAGTTCTATCAACCACGGTGATTGCAGAATCTCCATGTGTTCTGATCGCATTTTAGATTTAAATTTTCTGCCATTGTCAGAACTGTGCACCTACACAAAAGTCATTAGGACATAAAAAAACTAGGAGAAATACAGATTTGAGGAGAAAAACAGATTTGATACCATTTCTACGTTTTTTAATTTAATTGCTACTGTATCCAAAATCACCATTATTCTTGCTTACTTTATCATACTTCTTGAGGATTTTCCGCATAGCAACAGCATTCATCATAACATATTCAACTAACATTCGACATTCTTGTGCCTTGCCATTTTGGGGGCTCGTAAAACATTGGCGGAAGCTTGTTATGCATCTTTTCATTCCATGGTCTTGAAGATTGAAAAGGCGCCTCACTCTCGAACTAAAGCATCCGGTAATGTCCGAAGCCTCCTTTGTCAATTCAGAAAAGAACTTCTGATCACATACTACAAGGTGCCAAAAAAATTAAGCTATTTAACTTCATAGATGCAAAATCCTCATGTAATAAAAATGCCAAATATGCAAAAATTGGAAAAAAAATTTGCATCATAAACCATAATGAATAAAAATGCTCAAATGTACTTATTTGTATATTTAACAAGAAATTATATGACATCCAACGTATTAGAAGTTTTAGGCTGTTAAGCCCCTGTTACAAGTTGTGGTCTTGAATGAAAATGTCAAAACATGCGGAGATGGTAAAATGTGTTTCAGGTAAGTGTTGGAACAACTTCTCATTTTGGTGCTGTTTTCCATGAGTTGTCAGAGTCCAATGTCCCAATCTTGCATAGAACCAAAAGAGAAAAAATTCACCCAATTCATATAAGAGGATAACTAAAGTTGCTAGCAGTTTCACATTCCATTCTAGCATTTATAGCATATGAACGATATTAGAAGTGCAATACGCAATAAGGCGCAAGGGTATCATAGAGCCTAGATGCAAGATGCAAGGCAAAACATACATTTTGTTATATTGACGTAACCCAAGGGATGATATGATAGAATCAAACTGTCATGAAAAAATTTCACCTGATATGGCCACATGCACGTTATAACCTATGGAACAGCAATAAAATATGCACTCATTGGTCTATTGACAAAACTAATTACCTTAGATTTACCATCCCTACATTTAAAGTGCGCTGAAAAAGTACTTGGAACCTCTAAAGCGTTCCAAGGTCGGGGCATCACAAGTAAGGTGCATGCTTACCCGAAGGACTGAGACTTGGCCTATGTTGAGACAATGGTTGAGCCTCACCGACCTTTGAGCCTACGCATACATCTTGCGAGATTGTATTAACTATGTTTTCATATTATCTAGATGAATATCTTAAGCCAAAATTTCACTAGGAATATTTTATGTATCAGTAAAGTGTCGAATTTATCCCTTTCCCAACCAAAAAATGTAATCCCGTAAATTAACTAGCTTTATTTCATACATAAACAGGGTTCTAGCAGTAAACGCATTCACAAATCTTATCTAGCCTCGAGATTCAAATTAGATAGTAATAGATATAGAGCCCGACAATTGAGTTGGAGCAATTCCAACTGGGAAACGAGCCTAACAACATAAAATGTGTGTTCGGTTCTATTTCGGTTGCACTTTAGGTGACATGAACGAGAAATTAACTAGCAGAATATCTATAACATTTCAAGTCCATCTATTCTTCTTCACAAAAACTCCATCCTGAATTGAAACCAACAAATAAACTCAAAACCCAATTCTTGCATGTATTTACACACAAAATTTTCACATAAAAAGTATTAACGATTAAATCTGCAAAATCGAGAGATTACTAACATGGACAAGACTCGTATTGACAACATAGAGACAAAGCATCGTCTTCCCCATTAATTTCAGAAGAATCCTTGAGATCCCTGCATCTCCTGCAACTTTTGAGAACCTTTTTAAGGCTTTTGTACTCAACATGAGTCGATTCCTCGATAAACCTCTCCTGACGCGCCTGCAAATACTCCGTAAACGTTTCCCCGAATTTCATCCCGCCAGATTATTTAACATTGTTTTCTCAAGAACATTAAATTCCAATGTCAGATTCAAAGACCAAAATTTTCGGAAAAGATTTCACTGGGCTCCGATTTGATTGCTTTTTCTTCTATTTTTAACCCTTTTATGTAATTTGAGGAAGATGAGGAGGTAGTGGAGATTGTTACGAAGTGGGAGAAGTAATGTCCGGCATTCTCGGTGGGCGATAGAGAATATTTGAAGGATTGTTTTTGCATGTAATGCACGTGGGTGTTGGAGTAGTCACGTGAGTGTATTTTCCTGGTACACGTGCGATCAAAGTCTCTTAAGCTCCTGAAAATTAACCGATGCAATATCGGACATTTTTAGTATATCGATGTCCTTCGTACACACATCGGACACACCACATGACATATCCTTAATTTATAAATAAAATAAAATTGAACACCCATATCGGACACGGACGAGTGGCATGTCCGACATGAAAATGACTCTTTTGGGGTTAATTGTACAATTTAAAAGTTTTTGACCAAAGTAAAATTTGAACATGTTTGAAGTAATATATATTTGGTGCTAGTATGTGTGATACAATGATGATTTTAGTGACACTTGTTTATTTATACACTTCTTGATTTTGGTAAGAATATATTTGGTGTTATACGTGTTTGTTTTAAATTGTATGTTAGTATGTATTTGAGGTTAGTATGTGTGATATAATGATGTTTATTTTATACGTTTATTGAATTTGGTAATAATATTTTTATACTTTTACATGGTTTTAGAATTTTAAATATCTGAATTTTATTATTTTGTAATATAATAGTATAATCTATATAAAAATATAGAGGTGTGTCACATTTATGTCGTATCCTATATATTTTTACTTTGTATTTAATCGGGGAAATTGAAAATAAGTCAACATTCCAAACAAATTATATGACTAAAATGAGATTGTCAAAGCAGAAAGACCTTTCACAACATAGACAAGGCATAGCATACAAAATCAAAAGATGAATAAGTACTTACACTATGCGAATTAAACTCAATTACATGTTTCAAACCAGGAGTTAAAAAGGATCGAGGGCCAGAGCTTGAATTGGAGAAGAAACCTACAAGAGAGTGGGAGGGTAGGATAGGGCAAACTAGACTTTCTAACATCAATTGGTTTGTTTGGTGAAGTTGGGTAATGAGTTTTTATGTCTGCGTATTCCACCATTGTCAAATAAGAGCAAACTAGAATTTCAATTAAGCACATCGGTGTATTGTAAATGCATGAATAAGTGTAGTGTAATTGTGTGTATCGGCGTAGTGTAATTATGTGCACCAGTGGATTTTAAATTAAATTAGATACGCCAATAGCATTAAATTAAGTGCGCCAAAAACATTAAATTAAATGCACCACTAGATTTTCAATTTCGTGCATCGATCTAGTGTAATTGCATGCATCGGTGTATTGTGATGCACCAGTGTAGTGCAATTATGTGCACCTGTGTAGTACAATTGTTATAATTAAGTAAATTACATTGTTAAAATTAAGTGTACCACCATTTTAATTAGATTGAACAAAAATGACAAGTTGTTATGTTTTAAAAAATTGTACCGCTTGAGTCTAGCAGTGCACTTTGGATAAGTGCACCACCAGACTTAAGCGACGCACTTGATAAAATGATGTGCTAACATTTTAAAATTGAAGAGGTTACACCACCGCTATACTATGTGAAAGTAATAAATCCTAGATTTTACAAACTACCGAATATAGATCACCCATCTTTACCGGAATGGATAAGGCTCATTAACCACTTTGGGGCAGACCCGGTTTTGAGTTGCGTGAAAAAAAAAATAACTTAACCTCTCTCCCAGTCCAAAAAAATCTTCCGAATACAAAAAACTAAAATGACATTCCAAAATCCAGCGTGATTTACTCTAGGTGGATTGGTACATAATTCCAACAAACAAAGGAGAACAAAGTTCAACAATTCGATCAACCGAAAATAGAATCTGCTTTAGGGGATTTTCCATCTAAAAACACGACTTAAATGTGGCATGCTGGAAAAGACATTGAAGGACTTGTTAGACTTTTTAGCAATTTTTTTTAAATGATTGGTCGAATTGAAACTATTGATTAATCGTAACCATAATCATAATCGATGGTTCATTAAAAATCATTAAAAGTTAACAACCAATACACACTTGATTGGCTGATTCGCAGGGTCGGTTGATATGGATATGGGTCAACCCGTAAACTAACCTGTCGCCGTGAAGAGATCAAACATTGCAACCGACCAAAATCACGAGGGTTTCGATTTGGTTCAACAACTATAGTTGATTCGCTAACTCCAGGACGAAAATCATCAGGTTTCATTTGTGTATATGAATTAGTTATATGCAATTCTCAGTGAGGAGTGTATATTTATAAATATAAGTTTTGTGGATTGAAATGTTTGGGTTGCTTGTTAACTGTTTTGGTATTGTTTTACAATTGAAAACTTGATTGATATTCATTGGAGTTTCTGAGAATGACCAGCTCCATCATTTGTGAAACTCCGCGGTATAGCCTTCTCTTGATTGGAATTTTCCATATTTTGCTGAATGGTGCTGGCACTGATTTATTTTATTTTTATTTTTATTTTTATTTTTGAGATTAGAGTCTCAGATGAATGTAAATCACAAGAATTTCCTTTGTTTTTTCTCACTGTTACAAAGCAAGATAGAACGTGATTCTCCAATAATTTAGGCTTAATGGCGCTCGAACGTGATTATAAGAGGTTATGTGGTTCATTCTTACCTCTTCCATGTGGATTTGAAATGTACAGTTGCGTAGTAGTGGATGTTTGCACCTATTCACAAACTACAGTAGGTAAATTGCCTATTTTGACAAACCACATGGATAGACTGTCTATTTTAAAACCAAAAGGGTAAACTGTCTATTAACATTTGGGTAAAATGCATATTTGCGAATTACAGGGTAAAATGTCTATTATCAATACCTCCGGGGTAATTTGTCACTAACTCCTAATAGAATTGTTGTTTTGTTTATGACGTGGAATGCTTTTGTGAAAGAAACCTTATTTTCTCTCTGATTAAGGCCCTTAACAGATTGAATGAATGATTTAAACCTGTTTTATCTGTGGTTCTCATGGGCAAAGTATTTCTTGACATTGCATGTATGTTGCATTTTACATCTGCTACACAAGCTATAGTGGAGTGTGTAACAGGCTTGGGAGGCCCTTCCGCTTCTAAAGGCTATTATTTTTGTGTTTGGACTCTAATTGCAAGTTTATGGCCTTATATTGAGAATCGATGGGAAGGGTAACTTGGCAAAGGGCTATCATCAAGTTAGTGCCAATAATATATCTTCACAGTATAGACTAGATTAACGTTCTTGCATCAAATTCTGATGGTGAGTAGATGTTGTCCAGAATGGCCTATACGAGTATTGATATCTTAAAGGGTGAAAAATATTATGCCCCACGTCGGCTTCACGATAAATTATGGAGTAACTAATAAGCTTGGGATGCTCTCCCACTTATTGCTGACATTCGTAGCATGGAAGTTAGTGTATAAATGGGACAGAACCATATCTTGGGCCATATTATATTGGACGATAACAATTCTTCATCCTCAAAATGATCTTGTGTTCATGGTCTTCACTACACTCCCACTTAACATAAACAAACCTGTAAAGCCTTTATCACTAGTTGATTGAATACTCTCTGTTTCGAGTTCTTATTCTCTGAGTGGAAATTGTTTCCTCACATGGTTCAATATATGCAGGTCCAAAACCAATGGTGAAGCCAAAACAAAGACAAGTTCCCTTTGTTGTCGGCAAGAATAAGAAAATTCAAGGTGCATCTGAAGTTGATTCACTTGATCATGGCGATTGGACACTGGTCAGGAAACAGCGAGTCACAATTATAATCCCAGCAGTGCCTATTAAGGTGCAGTCCACGTTTCCTGTTGCAGGAGAGAGTCGGCTACAAGAAATGCCCAGAGAAACAAATTCCCAGTTACAATGCCCATCATGGACCTCTTCCCCCGAACAATTAGTTCATCAAACAGAGAAATCCAAGACGACGTCTCCCGATCATACCACTCCATTTACAGAAACAGTTCATCCTCCTGAACCCACTTTAACACCCCAAAAACCACATACTCCATCTCATAGAATTTCCTTAGACGATTCACCACTTCATAGATTTGGAGAAGACTCAAATATTGGCTTTTGTGGTAAAGGCTTCATGATGTATGATTTAAGTTGTGTATTACCGAATCAAAGGATGAGAGCATCATATCTCGAGAAAAAACTAAAAAGGGCTGGAGGCTTGGAAAATTGGCTAGTTTCCCTTGGGCTCAGCCGATTTATTAATATTTTTCAGAGGAAACATATTGGCAAATTTCATCTGGCAAATCTTAGCATGAAAAAGCTTAAAGATATGGGTGCAGATGCTGTTGGTCCGCGGAGAAAGCTGTTGCATGCCATCGAATGCCTTTGCGAACCACACTGTTTCCTGCATCCATGAATTTGGAATCTTCTCGTGTTTTACATGCCTTCGGATGATTTAACTAACACTTCATGGTGGGACAACTAGAGTTCGCTTTCTGCCATTACCTCCTCGGCCAGCTATCGGAGAAGTCCAGTACACTTTTACGACCTTACTCTACCTGCTCCTGCGACGACACTGTAGACAATTGTATACATTGTTTTACGTTGCATTTTGAGATTGATATCCATATTCAAAATGTTGATTCAAATGCATGACATGGTTATGCTTTGGGGTTCTGGCTCTCAACATGGTTCGATGAGATTGTTGAAACACTTATCCAAGTTGTGATGCGGACCTTTCATTCCTTTTAAAAGTCCTATGATGTTCAAATAATACAAGAAACTGGTTTCTCAACTTTTAGTAGTTGCAAGTTACGCAACCCAAGCTTGCAAAGATGAAAAATAATGGAGTAATAAGAAAGGTGATATTTCTTCCTCTCAACAATAAAAAGAAGTTACTTGATGTAAAAAGTTAAAGTCCTTCATCTTTACAAATTACGATATAGTAGTGTCAGAAAAGACGTATCATTTATGTTAAATAAATCTTTTTTTTTTCTACAAATTAATGAACTGAAATTGAATATTTGATTTGGACCAGAGCTTGGATCAATCTTATATTGATTTAATTGCTTCTAGGGTTTCATATTCAGGGGCAAATGCTCCCTAAAAAAAAGATTAATATATATATATACACTACATTTTTTAGCTCAAAAAAATTGTATAATTTTGTCCACCTCGATTATCAAGGCGAGATTCGCCCATGCCTATTGGGCATGCATAGAGGAAAAGGTGATACAATATGATTAAAGAAGAGCAAATTCTTCTTCTGTATGGTCTTTTCAGCCTGTTATTTCTAAATTGTTTTCGAAAATAAAATTTAATAGAGACAACTAGGCGGTCCCATCTATCAAAATCTAATCAAAGAACACCAAATTTTAATTTTAATATAAAATATGAATATATAAAAAGTGAACCTTCTCATGAAACGCGGCAGGTAGGGGTTGGACGGAAACATTGTTGCTGTCCTGAAGGTTACTGTCATCGGATGTATCATCCACCATCCACGTGAAATCTTTTTTATCTTTTTTTAAAAAAAGATAAAAAATAAACGATGATGATACCCCTAATAGCACTATCCTTAAAGGCATCATCAAACAAATCGGGTTGGACCTTCGACTCTCTGCTTAGGAAACAGACGCTCTATCCACTGAGCTCAGGCGCTTAATTTGGTCCGCTTCTGCTCAATTATTATAAATTAAAGCTTTATTTAAATTCGTAAAAGCCTAAAAAGTCCACGGTCTAACTTGCGTCCGTCTCATATAAAGATCATCGCAAAGTAAAGATGAAATTATGATATTGTTCATTTGTTCCCTATCTTACATATAAAAAATAAAGTGGTTGACAAAAAGTAAAAACTATTGTCGGCCCATGTTTTATACCTTTAATTCTGATCTTTTTTTGTAATTAAACTAAATGATGAAAAATTAATTTTGTTATTGTGATGTTACGTTTCTAAATTATCACATATCTTTATTTTTCTTATTATTTGATGTGAAACATAAAGTTAAATAAAAAAATATAAGGTTCAGCTAAAAGAAAACGTATATTGTGAATTGACATTTTTGAAATAAAATTTGCTTATTGAATTGTCAAATGGAAAAGTAGAATTTTTTCTTCGAGTTTTATTTATATAGAGCCTACATACAACCTAAAATACAGTTATGCACTAATTTAAAAAAAATATTAGCAATTTTTAAAAAATACAAAATATGGTAATAAAAAATTACAGCTAAAGATGATATATTCACCGCAGGTAAATTATTTTTGCCACGACGAATGTAACAAATGCTTACAAGAATTTGTATGTATATTGTTGCGGCCAAAATATTTTGGCAGCAGAGAATGAGACACATTCTCTTAAGCGACCAAAATATTTTGGCTTCGGCGAATGAACAAATTTCACAAGAATTTGCATGTTAGCCACAACCAAAACTTTGGCCATGACAAATGAAACAAATTAGTTATTTTAATATTTCTTGAATCATTTAAAACTATTATTTAAGATTTCAAATGTTAGTTGCATTATCAAAAGAAAGAAAACTTTTTTACTTATAATATTATATTCATTAGTTACTCAAATGATGATATTAAAAATAACTTCACCCGTACGGGATCAATTTAATTTTTTTTATTTAAGTTCCATTAGTCTAGACGTGTTTGTAATAATTCATTTTGCAATACCCACATGAAAAAAAAAACAACATTCCAAAATATAAAAAAATGACATATTAAGATATACAAATTACATAACTACTTAAAATATATAATTTACCAATAATAAACTAATTATATATTTGATAAAAATATTTTCTTCTTTTAAATTTAGCCTATAATTAGGCTGCTAGCTAGTCATGATAAATTATTTTTTTATTGGATCTTTGATGATGAATTTATATTTTAAGCTATTTTAGTATTTGAATATTTGATTGATATTTGATCTCCACGTATTATGCGTGTTTTAACTGGCTTATTTAATGAATTATTTAAATAATTAAAAAAAATTAAAAAAATATGTAATATATAAACATATTACAAATTTGATAGAAGAAAAGAATAGAATAAACTTTCTTTGTGCTTTGGGTTAATAATAAATGGTTGTTGATTAAAAATGGTTAACTGAAAACAGTAGAAATAATTTAACTCGTTCAAGTGTACTTCTGGCATTTTATGAATAAGTATATGTAAATCTATTACACCATACACATTATAAATTACCACATCTTGCGAATTATATATACCAAACACAATATGTTTTATTCATTAGTTTATTTGTTATCTAATTATCCACAAAATTATCTATCCAAGCATATCCAAGCACAGACTATACTACCACTAGACCAAGCGCAGACTGTAATAAGTCAAAGAGGTATGACTATTCAAACGCCAAAATAGGCTCAATGATCTCTTTCTACGCTTGACCGGTCCGACGCTCCGCGTGGTTATATTCGTACATGCTACAGCCTCAAATATCGTTTTCATTTTCTGCGAGATCATCTTTGGGAAGACAGGGCACCAATATCTTTATAAAGAATTAATTAGTGAGTAATCAGAATATCCGATGCTAGTGAAAGCAAGTGACAGAGTTACTGTTAAAAGTAAGAATCAATAGTAAAGGGAATGCACATCCAAGGGCAGGAGCCCTTTGTTGATACTAAGAGCTCTCCCTCTTGTAGAGCTATCAAGGCATATACAAGGAAAGGAGAACGTTACTTAGTATAAGGTCTCCAGGTACCACATTGGGCAGAGGACGATCCAAAAAGCGAAGGCTCACCCAGAGCATTAAAGGGTCTACTTTTTTATATTCTATCTGCAACGTTCCGTGTACATACCCTGTAAAACATGAAATACAACAAAACAAATGGATTTAAAATTCAACGAAAGGAAAAAGCACTAAATGGAGGCCTAGCCACAACAACTATACAACCCCATCGATCAAAATCTATTAATGAGTAATATAACTTACAAAGGAAACTACTTCAACCAATGTTAAAATGGAAGATAGGATAAGCACAATAATACCTACTCACCACAAAAAAAAAAAAAAGATCAAAATACATCTAAGACTGAAGGCCCCTTCATCCCATTGAGGTTGAGAGACAAGATAACAACGAAAACAGTCCTTGGTCCCTTCGAGATGAACATGCAACATGCATCTTTCTGCTTGTTTCCTCCATTGAATTATCCAAACTTCAATATTTTTGTCTTCTTGTTTTGGCATCAAAGTAAGCACATTTTCAGGTGCATTTCCCACTTAATTGTATATTTTCACAGGTTTCTCAAATGTATGGCGGTTCTGTGATCACAAGGGTAAAAATATGGTATAAGCTTCATATCATATTGGATAATATTAGCAGTTAAACAACACCACAACGGGAAAACATGGATTTCAGTTCTGAACTCGGAAATTCAGTAATAAACAAAGTTTCTCTGTAAGTTTGTGTATAGCCTTGCATCAGAATCATGATTAAATAAAAGTTAAGTGACAATTGTAAAAATATCTGTCAGCTATAGCAATCCGACGAAATTACCTGGCTCGCAGCATAAGTCCTTTTAGGAGAAGTATCTGAGTGCTCTAACCCCAGGTACTGCTCCCAAGCACCATAAATGTCTCTTCTCTGCGAGAGAAATACGAAATTTATCAGTCTTGATTTATCATCCAGGAAAAAAGTCGAATAATTCTACAACCAACCATACCGATAATCTAAACCAAAGACATGGATAGGTAAGTGACCTGAAAACGACTGGATACAATGTCAGAATCCTCGAGATATTCTGGGCGTCCCAGTGACAAAAAGGCAAACTTCCACTGAAGGAAGAAATCCCATGATCAGAAATAGTATTTTTAGCAATTAAAAAAACCAAGGGAAATTATTCTAAAAAAAAGGGAACGTATATCAAATTGTTTAACAAATATCTCGGTAGTGTTCTAATTAAAAATAGGTCATACCTTTGAAAATTCTTCATCTGGAACCTGCAACCTCTTTTGAATTCGTGCTTTAACATCGTCTAATGTTTCACCTTCGTGGATGACAAGAAAGAAGGGATCCCCAAAATTCGTGACTTGCTGTTCCATAAAATGCAAGCAACTAATTAAATAGTCGCATAGTTCAAAATCAACATCCATGCACAAAATCCATACTAGCATCACTCAAGATCATTATTGTCAGAGAACAATGTCTCTGTCCAGAAATAACCAAACTGAATTATATGACAATTACTGCAGGATCAATTGAGTGCTTCAGTACCATCTGATTCTGGGAACTCTCCTTTGTAATATGGTAAACATGGATCAGACGGTCATTGGCCCCAAGGTTCTTCTCTTCTTCTGGAACCTGAAATAGGACAAAATTTAGAAAGTGTAAGGCTGTAAGCCATATAAATAAAAAAAGTACAATAGGAAATGTTCAATCTTTCTGCCAAAGCAGCAAAAATATAAAAACTAAATAATACTGAATAACTCATCTTTAATGGCTAAGATTCAACTTTGAAAGTCAAGAAGAGAATTCAAACAGCGCAGGCAACTGCAAAAATAAAATGCGAAAACAAAGTAGTTACAGATTTTGAGATGTGAACTTACCTCCTCAGCACGCAATGTCCAGTACTGGTCATTTATATTCTCAATTTTCTCGTTGATAGGAAAGATCTGCAAAATTAAGAAAGACGAACCCAGAAGAGATTAAAAAGATACAGAATGTATTCAGAAATAATAAAATCAATACAATATTCAAAATTCCAAAAAAATAGTGACTAGAATATCGATGTAGGAACAGAAAAAATTTCACACACAGAGCAAGTAAAAATCAACGAGCAAAACAGCAAGCATGTAGGATCAAAACAAAGATCAAGAACCTATCAACCGTACTGCGACGAAGATCATAATGCTACTGAAATGAAAAAGAGTTAAAAGCAACACACAACGCACACACTCAAGGAGAAAATCCCCCTTTGCCCGAGCACTAGCTTGTATACAACTCACAAGGGAAAATCTGGACTCACCCACCCCTCTTCCTCTCTTTTATTTCTCCCTCACAAACTAACTGTTTCCCCTCCCCTCTTATTCATGTGTTAAGTAGGTATTGGGCTTTTCTTCTTGGGCCTCCAATATTAGCCAGCTTCCATCTTTTCCCCGCAATAATATCACTCTCTCGAAAGCAGTCTTGTCCTCAAGGCTGAGATTAGAACACTGTCTATGTATTAAATCATCATCCATCCACCCCACATCAAAAACAACAATCTAAAGGTCCCAGTCCTCATGAACCTTCAATCAAATTGCACCAGCCTTAATCACTTTATGTAAGCCTTCAGCTTTGGCGGTGTTGCCTTTTCCATCTCCCACCGATGTAGTAATGCCAAACGTTATTGCTTCATATGCCAACTGAGGGCATATAAAAAATGCACACGGCAATCTATAGCTCCTGTGGTAACAATCATTCTTTTCCCCGGCTATATTCTCAGTATTTCCTCCTATTATCATATTGCTCGAAACTACATTCATGATATCTGGATTGTCTGCTTTTCCAAGAGAAGCAATATTACTATCTTTAATGCCTATATCAGCCGTAAAAACACACATATCATCAATTATCACAGCGTTTGCAATAACATTATCCACACAATCCAACGAGAATATCCACAAGCCTGTCCAATTCCATCTCTCAGATTTTTTTCCAGCATCAAACACTCATCCCGATAAATAGTAAAATCTCTTTCAATTTCTGCCACCCTAGGATTTGCGCCACTCACGCCACCAACACCATGACTATCTGCCTCAGCTATCGTCGTCGCCCCACTGGCCACCAGCTGTTGTTCGATCCCATCGCACCTGCTATTACCAAGTTCCTTCTCTGCCCGATTCCTGATTCTTGACGCAAGCAATAGATACCAACTTGATTGGCCAATATTATTTATTTGGGCCAAGTGATTAAAATAGCACAAATACCATTCTAAAAATATAGCCCACTCGTAAATTACTCCTTCCCCCAACCCAACATGCTCAGCCAACCCTATCCCCACATTCTTCTCCCTCAATTCTAAGCCTCCATCTATGGACATTGGAAGGTTTAAGTGGGCTCTTGGTCTCTAACACAATCATCGGTTCTTGGCTTCTCATTTCCCCAACATACTCCAACTCTGGGAGTTCAACAAAGCTGTAGCTCCACCACCCCACTCGAGCCGCAAGCCTTCCATCACTCGTCCCAGAGCCAACGAAGCACGGTAATCCTCTTTCACTACCTTGCAACCCCCATATCGCCTGATTAATTCCGCCGCCATTATCTCCCCCCTCTGTATGGAATCTCCTCTTCACTTCTCTTTTCCACAAAATCGAAAGACCCTTGTAAACAATTGGTTGGACATTCAATCGATGACCCCAACGAGGTCCATGTTTTGTCCAGCCTTACCTGCCGTGTACGCCCACTCCATCCTGTCCTTCCCTCTGATCCCCGATAAAATTCCTAAACTGTCAGTTTGTCCTTCCTCCCAAGAACCCTCCAAATCCCCTTTGTTAGTATCTTCTTCAACGTTTATTTCCTCAATACCGTAACCCTCTTGTTGAAGTGTTGGAGGTATTTTCTTCCCTGGCATATTGTAAATCTCCACTGAAGCTCCCTGTAACAGGCTCGGTTGAGCTTCCCATCCACGCCCCCTCACCAATTTATGTGTCAATTCCTTGGTTAACTATCCCATGCGAGATCGGGAAAGCCCATATAACCAAAGATCAGATTCTCCCTCCATGCACATGAAAGCGAGCTGGACTTGATCCTGCAATGGAGTAAAGTTGGCCTAGTATCCCTCTGCTTGCAGAAGCCAAAGCCTGGAATTACTTCTATCAAACTTTGGCATGTCCCACCCGAACCACGTTGTAGCCATATGTTGAATCCTTAGTTTTGAGTGGTAAGTCGGGACAATTGTTATGAACACAAAAATCTCGTACACACAGCAAGGCAAAATCAACGAGCAAAACATCAAGTAGGATCAAAACAAAGAACAAGAACCGATCAACAGTACTGGAATGAAGATTATATTACTGCTAAAATGAAAAAGAGTCACAAAGCAACACCCATCGCAAGGTAAAATCTAGACTCCTCAACACTACCCCTCTTCCCCCCTTCTATTTCTCCCCCCTAACAAACTAACCTTGTCCCCGCCCCTCATATTCACGTGTTTTCTTCTTGGGCCTCCAATATTAGACTGCTTCCATCTTTTTCCCGTAGCAATCTCTATTTCAAATCAAGGAGAATTTTCTAGACAGAATTTCAGAAACCATGCGAAGGTCAGATTGGTAGCCAAGATTTCTGTTAATATCTAATTCATTAAAAAATGTCCTGAGTAAGTGTATGATAAGAAACACAATTTTTTTCTAAACAAATCATTTCAGATGGCACAAAAGCAAACAATTGACAACATATCCAGAAAAGAAACAATATCAGGGTAAAGGAATTACCTTGTAAATCTTGTGATAGAAAACTTCAAGCAACCTAAGTTCAGCACTTGGATGAGACAATTCTACCTATGATTGGATGCATAGGTGAGACCTTTTGTCAATCTTATGCTGCTACAGAAACAAATACATTATGCAAAGGAAATCTTTGACAAGCTAACCTTTGTTTTAATCTCGTCAAGAACATCTCCAACAATGCTTTGTTTTGGCAATCTAATATTGAGAATTAAAGCCTGAAAAAGACAATGTGGTAAAGTCAAATAATTTAATATCACTTAAGCAGACATGACGTAATCAGTGAGGAGAACAGCAATAGTAGCACCTCATCCTTTGTTGTGTGATGGAAGGCAACTTTCAGAGTTTTCAGACATTGCAATTCTGGAAGAGGGATGTCCAGCACTTCATAATAGAGTATATCAGAGATCTATTACGAGAAATCAAAAGACCATCAATCCATTAACAATAACACAAAAACACCCACTCTAAGTGTCTAACACACACACACACACACACACTTATATATATATATATATATATATATATATATATATATATAATATATATATATATAGGCAGAACAGTTTTTGGCTAGGCTACCTGATTGTAGTGTACCAGCATGTCGAACAAATGGTCCACTGATCTATATTTGATAGGATTGGGCTTTGGTTGTTGAGAGTAGCAATTATGAGGAGTAAGCCGAATTTTAGACGGGTCATCCAAGCCAAGGTGCTTGGCCACTCTTTCCACAACATCATCATAAGTGTGATTCTTTGCTCTGTTGATTTAAGCCAAACATGATAATAAGTTTATATGAAGCTCTCAAGGCAATAAATCAAAATATTGCCCTAAAATTGCAGTCTCAACTGTCAATACAATGGTATAAAAAAACTCACAAATCCAGGGAAAAATCATCTTCCTTGGGTCTCTCCAATGCTCGAAAATGCACAACCTGCAGAAGAAAAAATAGATAATGAAATTAGTTCGAGGAAAAATAAGTTAGCATAGACTGAAAAAGAAATACTTCTTTCAGAAAGGGAAGGGGGATGTAAGAAGATTTTCGGACACAAATAGGAAGGGGGGTGGAAGAAGCTTTTCGGCCACAAATAGGAAAAATCTTTAAAAAGAAGAACGGCATGGCACAGAATATAATGAAAATTTAACACACAAATTGTTCCACCCGTGTATTGCTATCAATTATTTATTTTTCATCTCAAATGCACAAAATTGACCTGGCGATTCTTCACATATTCCAAAAACAATGGAACTTCAGGAAATCTGATGCTCTCTTGACCTTCAGACTGAGGTCGTTTTTGGAAGCAAATAACGTCCCCATCTTCAATCTAGAGAGGAGAGACGGAGGAAAAAAAGAATAAGAAAATAAAAGCCATAACTACAAAAATAATAATAAAAGATGGAACCCAATTGAATAAAGAAACTACCAATGTACAATATAAAATACCTGACTAAACCGAAATGAAGCTCTTTTATCAAGGCGTTCACACATAACAGATGGCTCGTACTTAATTTCCTATAGACATTGCAACCCACGACATTAGTGTGCAGTATAATTCAATGCTCTTAAATGGCATAAGGCAAAGCAAATGACCAATGGCACAGAGTAAATAAACGCATACTATAACATCACGACCAGAAATACCTCAAAAAGTTCTATCTCTACATCAGGAGCGAACCCAGCCAATTCATTTAGTTTTGTTAGGATCTCAATCGGTTTGCCATAGCTTTTCACAAAAAGTCTCCCAACATATCTGGAAATTGCAACAATCAACAATTAAATCGGTACCCATATTTAAATGAAAATTACAAACAATATATGCATTTAGATTTAGAAAAATACCGAAGCTCTTCTTTTTCAGGGTCATAAAGTTTGAAGAACAGCAGTATGTCATCCTTAAGTTTTTCTGGTGGAGGAACATGAAGTAAATCCTGTAATTCATAAAAGGAAATACAGGTAAAATAGGAATAATGAATATCCTTCAAGATTCACATTCAAATATCAGCAACCAAGGTCATATAGAATGTGGTCAAAAAGATACCAATCCATGCTCTATTTCCAAAAACAACTTCAACTCTGCATTGTTGGCCTTACTGGAAACTTCCCTCAATGCCCCAACCTGCACAATATAATTGTAAAAAGATTGAATTAAAAAAGTAGAATTAAGTATCTTACAAAGTGTTTGTCTCACAGAAATAGATGAAACACGGTAAAATTAAATGCAAATCAGTAATAAAAAAAAGATCAAATCAGTAATAAAAAAAAGATTTCCGACGCTTATTGCATATCAAGACAGTGATGACATTCATCTGTTGAGCAAGAAGCAAAGCCGTCAAAATCAAAAGGCTGAAACACGACTTTTCAAAATGTGCACACATGCATAATGCTCTTCATGCTACACAATATAATCAGGTGGTATCTCGATGATCAATTAGGATAAGAAAAAGGGAGAGATATACGCTGCAGGAATGTTGTTTGGACATCTAGCACACAATTCAAGATAAGTATTAAATAGGTGATTCAACCATTTGTGATTGTACGTATTCACAGGGTGGATAATTTGGTGTTGACATTTTTAGGTAACAGCGGCCGGTAGAGTTTGATGTCTTTGGAGCTTGCCACATACCCCTCCCCTCCACCAAAGAAAAACCAGAAACACTAAGAGGGATCTCATCGGATCGGATCATACTGAAAGTGCTAGGCTTCTCAAAAAAGCAAAAACTCTGAAAGGAACTCTCGTTTTATGAAACTAAGACAAGCTTTCTCACCGAAAATATTAAATGAGAAATTAAAAATTGTGAAGGAGCTTATCCCAATCATTATGGAAAAGAAAATAATATAATCAGTACATTTAACGTTTCTCCACATTAAGGTGCATGCTAATCATCTCAACAAGCATTTCAACTAAGGGATATAATAAAAAATAATATGTCTGTCTTCAGCTTAACTGCTGAAGAAGCAGGTGCTGATAATTTTTCCCCAAGGAATCAACCATCAACCCAGGCCTCAATGTCTGAATATACAGCACTATAATGCTCTACCTTCCATGAATGATAATTAGGAAAAATACAATTGGCAAAGCCAAAATGCAAGAACTTGATTGAGCTTCTTAATGGTGGTCAGATTTTGGTTTGTTAAAAAAGTTATTCAGAAATATGCACCGGCATTAGTTGGAATATTTAGATCTCCACCCATCATCCACAAGGAGAAAACCGCAGCCAGTTAAGTTTGTGCGTCTCAAATTTCAGAAGAGGTTTTGAATCAAAATCACATGCAAGGTTCATGCTATCCACTCCTAATCAGTGATTCCGAAGACAAAAGTTTGGGCAATTCATTATAACAATGAACAGACAATTCCTGAGCAAAGCTTGCACGTTGGGACTGGTTTTCAGAGAACCATTTACCTCCACTCAAGTTGGAGCCACACATTTCGCAATCACTCTTTACCCATTAATTACTGGTCAATGCACATTATTTGTGAGATTATATCATACATGTACCTCACAAACCTAAGTCCTGCAGGAATTGTTCAACTCAATACATTGGCACACTGTGAATTCTCAGAAAGGATTTTTTCTGTGATTGTATTAAGAGGTAAATGGAAAAGAAATTGCATTGATATTTACAGTTTGTGCCTCCTCCTGTGGTGTCAATGGCCTGTTTGGGCGATAAGTATGGTTCTGTCTTTTGGCCCAAATCCAAAAGCGCTGGAATTGAACTGGTATACCAAATTCTTTAGCAACCTCCTCCTTCAACAACATATCAGATCATTAGCATGGTACAAGAACATGAAAAAAATAAACAGATGCTTTAACTTGTTCTATTAAACAAATATATTACTGACAATAGTAACGTAGATACACAAAACAAAAGCAGGAGCCTCATTTCAGGGTCATAGGAATTATTGAACCCTTATAAGTAAACACATAAAAGGTTGAGAATTGATGCTGCAAAATTCCTCAAAGAAGTTATATACTCAAATCTATATTCGCTAGTTGAAGATGTTGAGATGCATTTAAAAATACTGTAGAATAATATGGACATGATAGCATGAAGTTTTCTTTTCCATATTTTCATCAGCTACTAGAGATTTAGCCTCCCACAACAATTTGTCTATGTGACTCCATGAATGTTAAAATTCTCTTTCGCTCAACTGAACTCCACAGACCTCTCTTGTGGGGCTGTGCATTAGGTCTATTCGGTCACCAACTAAGAGTGATTAATTTTTATAAAAATTTAATTTTTTTAAAAAAATATTAAAAATCGATATGTTCGGTTAACCGATATTTTTTAAATGAAAACTGAAACCGAAGTGACTTACCGATTTTTAAAGCATCAAAACCGAATTAACCTAACCAAATTTCCGAAATAATTCTGTTCGGTAGGTTAATTCGGTTTAACCGAAATTTTGCTCAACCCTACTCGCTTGGGTTCAACTATATTTCCACTCTGTCGGCCAATGGTTGTGTTCAGATTCAAATCGTGGAGGTACTAATACTTATGACTGACCTCATCTCAGTTTATGTAATCTTTTGTAGACCCCTCCCCCAAGGTTTACAGAAAGTAAGAGTGCAAATATATATGCTAAATACTATAAATCCCATCTAAAAGCTTTCATTGCACTCAACCTTCATTTTATATAGTTTTGAAAGAAATAGATCACATTCAATATATGGAACATGAGAAAAAGGTACCTTGAAAAGGTTAAATCGCATTTGTTTCTGAATTCGAAAGTTACGGACTTTATCATGATCAACAAGATCAAAATATACATCTTTCCCAATCTGTTCCTTCAAATCCTCATCACGAGCAACCTTGAAATATAAATAAACTGCTCCAACAACCCATCTAAGAAATGCCACTGCCAATTTTACTTTAGAATGAAAATAATAACCTTGATAATGGTATAAAGGTGGGCCTGAGTTTTATATCTTCTCTTGTCCTCCTTTTCTTCTTGCTCTTTTTTCAGCCTTATCTGGGGAAGGTACAGCATGTCATGTTCAATGATAACCTTAGGCAAAACAATGATTATATCGACACAAGTCCCTGTTTATGAAAGCAAAAATTACCCGCAGATGTTCGGCAATATCCTTTTCATCTACATCGCAAATTATTTTATCCCCGTCACTCACTCGTACATACACCAGCATGTATGCGTTTGAGTATTTTGTAAATTTGAATGGAGTGTTATTGTATCCAGGATTTGTCTGTGGCAACTAGAGGATAAAGTGAAGATAAGCAACACATAAAAAGGGGAGAACAAGAGGTTGAAATCAAGTGACAGAAATGCCACCTCTTCTTCACCGCCATACTGCTCCTCCAATGCTTTCTTCACATCTTCCTTGGTGACCCTCTCATCATCAAATTTGTACCTACAAGGAGAATCACCATCAAGTCTCAGTATAGCTCTAAACACACCTAACAATGTTATCATACTACAGAGTGTGCATGTTAGCCATCGAGCAACTTATAAAAAGTGAATCGCTGGATGAAATACAAAAACTGAATAAATGTTGTGGCAATACATAAATAAAAAAGGGAAAAGGGAGGGGGGCAGGGGTGGGTTGAGGTGGGAAAATTCTTCACAAGCATGTGTGGTACCATTGATCAGAAAGCGCCGGCCTCATGAAAGCATGATAATGTCCACCATGCACTCCGCCACTATGCACCAGAACACTGTTGGGAAGAAATGAAGCGAGAAAGAAAAGGTAAGGCAGGCCAAGTTCCAAACCCAAAAAAGTGACAGCCTAATTATTGTAGCTAAAATCATGTACAACCTTGCCAGGGCCTAGTCACACACGAGCCAAAACACAGAATTAGCATTTTCAAAGATCAATAATAAGACAATTTTATGGCCTACCTGTCAAGTTATCAACTGATGTCATAATAATTTTCACTCTAAAAGGATATAATGTACAATATTCAAAACGTAAAACATCGTTGAAACAACTCGTACGTAAAAATGCAACACCAATGTTGGGCAAGCATTTACTGGCACACCTAGCAATACACTAAGGCAGCCCCAAAAGGTTTACCATATATGGCCATTGAATAGAAGAATAAACCATAAACATTATATACAAAGTTAAACATTATGGCTACCATCTATAACAAAGGCTACAATAGACTAGGTAATGGAGGTCATTAACCAGTAACTCCAACTCAAATTCAAGCTAGCGTTGCCAATAAACAAGAAAAATCTACAGGCAGCACAGATGAGAAATGAGAAACTGAGACATCATGCGATTCAGTTCATGCGAAGAGAAGGTTAACTTTAACTGAGTTTCTAACATGTTCCTCAAAGCCAAGTAAAGACGTGTAGGAGCTCATTCAGGTTGTGTTATACATTGTCTTTATCATACTTCTGTTCTTGCAAATCAGTTATTCATTTCATTTTTTTGCCTTGTATTCAATCAGCTGTGGCAATTGGTACCCACAAGAAAAGAGATAAAAGGTTGAAAACATAGATAAAGTTAGTGAGATAGGTAACCTATGAAGCATGTAGAGGTTTCGTATGCTTCTATCTGCTTCTGGAGACAAATACTTTCCGTTATCTCTATCAAGATCAAGCTCCAATGGAAATTCATAGCGGTCATTTATCTGCAATCATGAAGTAAATTGTCCAATGTTGCAAACGCGGCAGCCATCATGTCAACGAAAAATTTAAAATCAAATCAATCCAAAATCGTGTAAAAATATCATCAATGGTTAAGAAATTAAATAACATCTATGAGATAAAGAAACACACAAACTTCTGACGAAGCTTGTTTCAAGGAGAAAATCTGTGTCAAAAGTTATGTAGAAAGGGAATGGGAAAAACCATATGGTCAGAATACTTTAGCACAAATCGCACCATGACATTGGATAGAGTGAGATTTAGACAGTATCATCAACCGTGGAAGCCAAGTATTAACAGTCATTTAAAATTACTTTGAGAACTCAAAGTAACAACCAGAAAACTGAGGATAACAATAACATTGAAATATAATACTCAAAAGGGGGGAGAGCCATGAATAGATTCAAGCATTAAACCTCCAAAAATGATCGCCAGAGGGAAGAAGGATGCTACATAAGATAAATCAAAAGTTTCTCCAGTAGAAGCAAATTAAAACCTAAAGCTCAGCAAGAAAACAATTTAGAACAGACCCACCCAGAAAGGTTAAGCTTTTTAATTATTATTATGAAGACTCAGGTGTTCATTATGAAAGGTTTTCCTGATAGTCCAGAAGTCTAGGATAAACTTGAACACAAAACTATAATTTGCTGCGTGGCAGGCTTAAAGAGAGCAGGGATCAATCCATGAGTAGAGTCAAAGACAAAACTACTGAACATGATATTAACTTGACAACTGTTCACATCTCTCTTAGATTCATTAGATGGATGAAGCCAAAAATCAGACACATACCACGCGAGGCAAAGTAAACAATAATGTAAGCAGAAAACAAGCCAACGAGTTTTACTCTCAAAACAAAGGAAAAATAATCAAATATCAATATTAATCAAATAAAACTGAAACTTCATAAGTCGTAACCACTAACCTTCACCATTATATCCCTCATGAAATCATACTCAAAACGCTTTAACTGAAGCTGCAGAACTGGAGGAAAGTCAATGAACAACACACCCTTCTTCGCATCCTAAAGTCCAAAAAATATTTCAGCTGATTTCTTAACAAGAGAACTGATCGTCGAAATAAACTATGCGCAAATAACATAATTGATCAAGTTTCACAACACAAGCATAAACAAAAGCCTCGAAGAAATGTTCATTAGATAAGTCAAATAGCACCATTATACTTTTGCAACAAACATCAACGATTGGTATGTCACCGACGAAAAAATCATCCTACAGGAAACAATGTTCAAACAGCATAACAAAGCCTTTTCTATAAAGAAACATAATTCAAATCCACCCTGTAATACCCCAAAAATCTCAATTAAAAAAATTAGACAAAAATAATTTGAAGCTATCTTCAATGCTACTAAAATAATCATCCTAAACAAAAAATAATAATAATAATAATAATAAATTATGAATTTATGTTTAATTATATTCCATAATATTAACTAATAAAAGAAAATATTTAATTAGGTATACACTTGTCAATACAATTGCCCCAACACATGCCAACTCTTTAAAGCCCCAATCCATGCAAAACCCCTATAAATACCCCCCATTTCATCAAATTGAACTCACACCTTCAAGAGCATTCTTGGCAAATTAAGAGAGATTATGGTATAGGAAATAGGGAAAATTATGAGGAAAATACCAAACCTCTACCAAAAAATCCGAAACTTTCACACAATCATCCTTATACACCCAGAAAACATTTAGTTTGAGAGGTGTAACAAAATCAAAGCCAAATCACCCAGAAATATCGAAAACCCGTGAAGAACATTTGCAGAAATGCAACCCAGAAATCTATTTTGAGGTAGCGTGTTCATGCCTTCATTTATTCTATTTTAAAACCGATTTTGATCTTGTGTATAAAATGAAAATTGTTCAAAATGTGTTAAAAGTGTATGGGTATGTCGGCCGATCGCCCAAAAGGCCGCTGTACGAACAGATTTCCGGCGACCAAAACACCTCATTAAACATTTCGAAAACAAGAATTCTGGGCAACATCGGTTTGGAATTTCAAAATGTTTTCTAAACAAAAATGGTAGATCTCGTCGCGGCGGAAACACCTGTAAAATATCAGCCGCGCGTAATTGCCGGAGCTCGTCCACGCGCCTTCACGGTGGCGCGTGAACTTCACGCGCCTCCCCGATATTTCGTTTTCCGATGGCCGAACATTTATGGACTGATTTTAGGCATTTCTGGAAAGTTTCGTGAAGTTTCGACTTAAACTTGATTTTTAATGAATTTTTAAAGTCTTATTTAGAAATTACCCGGACAAGTTTTGTACAAAAAATGATTTGCAGAAGATTCAACAACATATCTGGGTTGCTAAACACCAAAATTACTTATATTATGTTTATAGGACTTTATTTGACATATGGGTTCAAAATCGAGCCAATCCAGTAAGACATCAAATAGTGAGGTGAGGTGTACTACCGAATTCTTGTTATATAGCCCTTTTGGCATTTGGCCTGGAATTTACAGTATCTTCTTATTCATTATCTCACCTTTTATATATTGTCATCATATTGTACATTATCTCGTTCCATTGGTCATCTTGATCTGCATGTTTATTTATCTTGAATGTTATCGATTACTAATCGATTCCTTTGATTGAACGAATCATTTGACTGAATGACTGAATGAATGGAGCCCTGGATATTTATCCACTGGACAACGCGGCTTCGGCCCGGAAAGTGAGTCCAATGAACAACGGATGACAGTCCGGGTATATGGTTCATCTGAACAACGCGCACCGTTTTACGGTCCGGAGAATGGTTCACTTGGCTCGTAAATGACTGAATGTACAGATCCTATCTGAATATGTGGGGAAAAGTGCTACACCGAACTGTCTGGTGGGAGCCACCTCTTTAGCCCACGATATTCACTCTGAAATCCTATATCATCACTGTTCATTATTGACAATTACTTGACTGCAAGATCTTTGTTACATGACATATCATATTGAAAAAGTGCATTATTTGATAATTACAGATATAAAAGCCATTGTTATTCCCTCACTAAGTCCTCAAAGACTTAACCTCTGTTTTCCTTGTAATTTATTGTGAGTTCCAGATATAGGAGTACCGGAGCCAGAACCAGAGGAAAATTAGGAAAAATGGAAATGTTGGCTTACCGGGACTGTTATACTATTTTCTCTTTTATTAAGTGTCGGACTATTATAAGGAGTTTGTACTGGGATGTATTTTGTTACTAATTAGAATGTATAAACGCTTCCGCTACTAAAAATGAATGTTTGACTAAACGCTTCCGCTATTTATGAAAAGGTTTTGAAACCCTCGTGCGTAATGTTCTTAGAGAATGTGGTACCGGATAAGGGATAAATTAATATGTGCCCGAGTCGGGTCCCACACACCCTCTAATTTTTAAACACCAAGCCAACTTTCCGACTCCTCTTTATATTATTTTTGCAAATTTAATTTCAATTTCTCAACAAGCCAACATCAATTCTGTGGGTCTCGATTATGCTTCAGCTCAACACAACCTACTATTCATCCTTATAGTCCCAGACAACAAAAGATAAACAGTAACATTCATGGATTAATATCAATCAGATCAGCGCGAACCTGTAAACCATGTTCTGCAGCATGGTACTTGTTATCTCCTTCAAGCCGTTCAACTTCCACATACTTGTCAAACGAAGCATAAACATCCTTACAACCTTTTACATCAAGTTGAAGGTCTGCCACAACGACATGCATAAACAAAATAACTAATTTTGCGGCCAACACTAAAAAGAGAGAGAGCTACTCTGAGAAACAGATTATACCATAAAATGATTCCTTTCGGGTGGATTTGAAGTCAACATTGATACATTCAATGTAATTCATATGGTGCCCTTCAAACAACTTTTGTATGGTCCCTTCAACAACAGTTCCCTGTTCCAGTAAAACAGCTATGTCAACATCATACCTTCTTCATAGATAGTACATCAGGAAAAAAAAAACTAGAGAAGTGGTTACATAAGATCCACATACCTTCATCTTGACCTCAAGCTTTTCGCATAAAACTCGGTTAAGTTCTTGCACATCATGCTGCATGAAGGAATCATGTGTGTCCCATCCAAAAGATTTAGTTAATTCTTTGGTAGCCACACTGGTGTCATTATATTGTAGCTTATAGAATAAGCTCTGTAAAGCCAAGGGGATGCTCCCTGTGGGGTTGTCACTCTCTGTTGTTGGCATATGGTAGACAGCCTGATATAACATCATTCAAGTGAGGCTTATTTATACTCCCCTAATAACGAGCCCGTTCATTAAAGAAACATGAAGATCAGAACCATTTAAATGATAAAGTCTATTTTTACCTTTCTAAAGTAAGGAATATGGTACAAAGTTTGGAGAAGAGAGTTCATGTAACAAGTTGCTCCTTGGTTCTTCAATCCAACGTAGCCTGTCTCCTTCTTTGAGTCATATGACCAGTAATCAATGACCTTACGAACAGCAACATCAGCTTCAATAACACAAGTATCATTCACAAGGTATCCCTTGTTGGGGTCATAAAGCTCACTAAGCGGCATGAAAGATGTGAAACCCCAATCACACTCCCTTTGATTGAACTGGTGCTGTGTGTCTGTGATACAAACAAACAAGGATTGGTGCATCACAACAACCATAATTCAGGTAGAAAATGTATGATTCCAGAGGAAAAATTAATAATATTGACGTTTGATTCCAGAGGAAAAATTAATAATATTGACGTTCCACGATAATAACTGAACAAATAATTCAAAGTGAAACTTAACCAACAAGCAAGGTCAATTATAAAGTAAGGAAATTATTTTACATTCTTCTTCTCAAGAGATTCATTCCAAATTTGGGACTCTAATAGGATCTCCATTTAATTAGAAAATCCCAAAAGATCAAGTAGCTAACAAAATATATATGTACAGAAGAAGGGTGGTTTGATAAAATTTGCAATAATAACACCAAATTACAAACACGAAAAAAATAAAATTCGCAATGAGAACACGCAAAAATTCGCAATGAGACACGCAATTACTAAAAAACTACATCAACAATCATATACAGAAGCATGCGTGAGACATGAGCTTGTTTCTCTGTGAGTGAGACGATACACAATGGTCCACATAAAGAACAGAAAACGGGTCATTTGCTGTAAATACCTTTTTTCATTGTATATCTGTTATGCATCTGATTAACTACAGCCAGGCTAAATTGTGCATATCTATTCCACCCATATGGCAAGGTGGTTGAGTCAGCAACATCTAAATACATTGACAAGTAATCAACATTATTTCCTTTTGGGAAAATAAGCACCCGCCTGCAAAAAGCAATGCATGTCAAAGGGTAATCAGGATTATAGTGCATCATGCCATAGAGAAATAAATAATCATTCTTCTACTAAGTTTGGACTAGCAAGGTAAATTTCCTTCCTAACACAAGATAGTAATATTTCAGCGGTCAGGTACCATTTATATCCCCCAACAATGAAGACGTCAGAATAAAGCTTCTTCACATTCAATCGGGAGAAGTTCTCTATTGCCCACATGAAGCGTGATGCCTGAGGTTCATCACTCACCTGGTTTTCAACAGTTTCAGCATTGTCCGCTGGTGCCACTGGGTAAGTAAAAGCGCTTAAGATATACATACGACAAAACATCACAAACTTTCAGTTACTTCGGTACAAGCCATTTATTGGAATTTGAACAACCCAATAACCATATGCAATATATTAGAACAAAGGTCATAAAAATCTCACAAAAAAAATAAAGAAAAAATCATGAAACTACTTAATGAAATGCAAGCACTGCCAAATGAACAGAGCAAAAACGGAAACAATGATGGAAAAGATCACCTTCCATGGGCTGAGGGCCTTCAACTAAAGGCTGGGGACCTTCGACCAAATCAGAGCACGGTACCAGCATCTCATCATCTTCCTGCCGCTACAGTGTCACGAGACAAAAAAATTAAATAACAAGCCTGATCCAATAACCCAAGCCAATTTCCTAATTTAAAACCTCAATAAAAAAGGATCACAGTTGGACTTGATAAAATTGAAGTCAGCCACTTAAGAACCTCCCTTCCCACTCACTCAAAACCCTAGTCGATCACAACCATTCAGGCACCATAGACCAATACGCAGTCAAGGACAAAAATAATCCGCCACGGCGAAAAAACATTCAAATAAAATAAAAAAATGAGAGTTCTTATGACAGATTACAAATCGAAAATTGCCTGCACGCACGCATAACACAACATTGAAAATTGACAATGGGACTTAATGAGAAAGGGGGGGGCGAGGCGAAGAGAAGAGAGCGGAGTTACATCCAACGGCTGAGGAGTCATCATCGTCATGGATGAATAGATTGTAGCCGCTCGATCGGTGAATCAGAGAGAAATCAACGATGTTTGAGAGAGAGAGGGATTGGAAGAAGAATGGAGAAGAGGCCTTTGAGAGAGTTTGCCTAGTCTTGTTCACATACGGGGATATGTTGGGAAATATGAGAAACAGGAACAGCTTTTCGGGGATTAAGAAAGAATAGTTTTGGTTGGAGACTTTGATTATATTGAAATATATATTTTTAATAGTTAGCCATATCCATTAAACAAAAGGATTTAGGATTTTTTTGAATTATTATTATTATTGAAAATTACAGCTCCACTCTCGTCTTTAGCCTAATTACAGAAATATTTCATCAGACTTTGAAAAATTGCAGAGACCTTCCCTACATATAACGTCGTCAAAAAAAATTAACAGAGACCTTCCCTTTTTATATATGTAATATAAAATTTTCAAAACATTATAAATGCACCATTTATAGTATATGTAATATAAAATTATCAAAACATTACAAGAACACCCTTATAATATACTAGACATGACAGTTACACCCTATATAGTGTCATATTTTTTATTTATTTCAAAAAATTATTTATTAAATATTTTTATACTATAAACTAGTTTTCATATTAATAATAATATTTCAAAACAACTTATATATAAAAATTCGTTCAAAATTAACTAATTGTATTTATTCTCATTGTATCATATATTTTTTTTGGCAATTATGATCATAAAAATATCTTATAATATCTTATAATATCTAAATATCAAGCACATCAACATCTTTTAACATATTTAAATAACTTTATCCAAATATTTTAACATTTTATTCTTAAAATAAGACTTCGTAGATTATGAACTGTTTAAAAAAGTTTAACAAATGTCTTTTAGACAATTATATGTTTATATGTTGAATTTAAATGATATTACTTATGTTTTAGGCCGTGATCTTTAATGATAATCGATGTTTTATCAATTCGGTTGAATTGTTCAATTTAGTGAAAAATCAGTCAGTTCGGTTGGCTGTAAAACAAATTCGGCCGGTTCAGTTTTTTTCAATTCGGTCGATTCAGAGTGAATGCTCACCCCTAGTTGAACTCGTATTTGGGTAGTTTGTTCTCAAAGTTTAGATTTTTATCTCGTTTCTCAAATTATTAATCATATGTTATTTATATTTTAAATCATTTATTGAAAATACGATCATTGTATATTATCAAGTTTTTACGGTATGTTTTGGTGAACAACGTCAATTCGGAAAATGGAAACCAAACATATTGTTCTTTAATTTGACTTTAAATTCGATTTAATTCAAAATATTCCAAAATGTTGTTATTTCTCACAAAAGTTTTTAAATGCTGTATATAAATAAATTTTGAATTTTTATGGTATGTATTTACAAGATTGAATAAAAATGATAAAAATTTAAAATTATTATGAAAATAAAAAGGTTTGAGTAAGTAGTAATTGTAGTTGAAACAAACAATTCGAAATATAAAATAATGATTTCATTACGATCACACGGCCTAAAAAATATCAAAATTGCAAAGACATCCCCCTTAAAATTTAGGTCAAAATAGATGTCAAAGTTAACCAGTTTCATTAAAAATTAGGGGTGATTTATGTAACTGCCGTTAACTTTTTTAACAGCAAGATTCGTCTGTAATGTTTAACCTAACTTGAGGGGAGGTTTCTGTAATTTTCAACCATAGGGTAGGTTTCTATAATTACGTCAAAGTCGATGGGGTGTAGATATAATTATCCCTTATTATTATTATTATTATTATTATTATTATATGTATATGCATAATAATGTATTGTAAAGTAATACTTAGAATTATCATCCTCTATTGGACATATGATGCATTAGTATTTGTTTTACCTCAACTGTGTAGTAATTCGAACCTAGTATCTGGTACTATCCCAAAGTTAGGATCAAGGGCCCAAAATGCTTTATTTGGGAGTGGTTTGGGCCGTTGACCCTAAGGGTATGATCAAATTACCCCATGCGTGAATTACTATGGGTGTGTCCTAAAAATTTCGTCCGATTCATCAAGACTTTTCTGTTATTGTCCAGGGGAGACATTCTTTTTTCTTGGGAGACTTCCAGATGGATACCAAATAGAGAAACATTTTGCGTTCCAGTCCATGAAAAAACTTGGTTTCATATAATTCTATTATTTGTTGAAATGACGAAATAGCTCTACAAATCAAAGTGAATACAAGCCGCATTCTTCTTCTCCATCATTTCTTCTTCATTTTACTTCTTCACTTTTTGAATAAATTTTCTGAAGATTCTACATAGTTGCTAATATCAAAGGGAATTTAACTCGTCTTCTTTTCTCCACCGTTTTTTTTTTTTTCTACATAAATTTTTTTGAATGTGAAACCCAAAACTGGAATAACGCATTTGAGATTTTTGAAAGTGAAACCCCAAATTACAATGCATTTGAGATGTTCGATGAAATGTTTGAATGAATTTTTAGTGTTGAACATATGATGCATACTAAAAACGGAAAGTTGTATTGTGCTCATACATATTTATGAAAGCCTGGCAGGTCGAGTGGTGGTGCACGTGCACCACTTGAGTTTAGCTGTGCACGTGCACTGCTTGCATTAGTGCACTTGTCCCCCGCATGCACCAGCACCTCATACATGCACCGGTAAGGTATGTACATTTCCTTTCTATCGGTGCACGTAGGTATTACGTGCATCGGTAGAAAAGAAATGCTCATACATACGTGCACCGGTAGGTATGTACTTTTTCTTCATACCGATGTACGTAGGTATTACGTGCACTGATAGAAAGGAAATGCACATACACATATGTGCACCAGTGGGTATGGAGCTTCCCTTTTCTACCGATGGGTTCTCTGCATTTTGCTTATGGATTTTGGAAGGGCTTCTTTCTTTGTTAATGTAGCTGTGTGGTGTACTTATGCTTGTATGTGTATGGTGGTCAACTTAACCATATTTACTGTAGCAATAGAAGTGTTTGTTTATTGGGGTGTGCACAGTTGAATGCAAAAGGTGCGCACAGTTGACTTAATAGTTATTGTCTTACCTCACGGTGCACCTAATGGTGCACGTGCGTTACATGCACCGATTGAGTCTATCGGTGAAAGTTGGATATGTGCACTAGTAGACTCAACTGGTGCATGTAACACATAAAATGTAATTTCCACAAATTGTAAAACTGTTTGGACAAGTCTACCGATGCACCGCAACCAAAACGTGCATATGTAGACTTAACAAGCTAGTGCATGTAATTGGTAGGTGCTGGTTTTAAACAAGTTGGCGCACTTAAATTTAAAATTTGCACATATTTGAGTCTAACGGTGAACGTACAATTTCATATAAACCATTTGACAAATAGATTATGTGTCAGAATTGAAATAACAATTAAATGATAATTAAAACACATAAATCCCATCAAACCATCAAACAACAATGTGAAAACATAGATGCAGTAGATATTGGTTTCGAAAACACAGATGCAACAAGCGAAAAAACAACGTTCATCACTTGTGGTAAATGTAAGAAATCCTATCAAAGCAACAAAAAACAACGCGAAAACATAAAAGTCTGTTCCATTTACAAAATAAAAGGAGAACAAAGACTCATGACACACCGTCGGTGCATGATCGATGAGGCTTCGGAATTGAGGGACGGTGTGTCAATTTGGAAGTTGATTGGCCTGGTTCCACTACTAAACATAGTCATTACAACCCATTTAAAACCTGAATATTCTCTTCCAAAGCTTCATCCAATTTTGTAAACTTCATTTTCCTCCATTTTTCTCGAGCTTCCCCAGAAAAACGCAAATTTGAAATTCTTCTTCTTCTGAAAAATATCTCCGGGCATTGAACGTAAATAGATTGACAGATTCATCTTGTAATTTGAAATTTCATTTTTAGGAGAAGAAGACGATGCAAACCTAGTTTTTTAAAAGTAATGGTATTACTGGAGAAAAAATGACTTGGTAAGTAAAGAGGGGAGAAAATAGAATTATTTGATTAAAGTTTGTTGCACATTTGATTTATATGCAATGATACATTTATGTAATTTTTTTTTTCTTTTAAAAAAAATATTTTTTCATATACATGGTATTTTCAAAATATTGTGCTTAAAAAACGTTTTGATTATTAATTACAAAATATCCTTATCTTTCAAAAAAAATATTATTTTATTTTGATTTTAAATATATAAAAACAACTGCCAGTAGACTATGAAGTAGGGATGGCAAAGTAGAGATGGCAATGGGACGGATCCAGACCCAGACCCGCATTGAACCCGCCCCGTCGGGACGGGTCTGGACCCGCTTCAACCAGGTTTGGAAACGGGACGGGGCGGGGCAGGTCCTGGGGTTGGCCGAACACGACCCGGACCCGCCCTATTATACATTTTTAATTTATTGAATATACATTTTACTTCTTTGATTGAACAACAAATTGACATTATTTAATTTTATATCAGAATTCATGTGTTCATGTTAAAGAAGTTGGATATTTTGAAGGAAATGAGAACAAATTAATAAATATTTAGTAGCTTAAAGATAATTTTACAATGCTTATAATAAATGTTTTACTAGAGAGAACATAAAATTTAATCACAAAACTCAACTTTTGGGTTTCAAAATTGATTTCTAGCTATATATATATATATATATATATATATATATATATATATATATATATATATATATATATATATTTTAAAAAATGGAATCGGGGCGAGGGCGGGTAAGCCCGTCGGGTTCGCAGGTTTAAGCGGGGCGGGGCGGGGCGGATCCGGGTTTTATGTGTAGCGGGCGGGTCCTGGGATTGGTCAAAACCGCCCCGTTGCCATACCTACTATGAAGGACAAGGAAACTATGCAAGTGAAGATTATTTCAGATGAATCGATGCTGCAGAATTGGCCGAGGAAAGGGAAGCCTCCAAAGGCCATAGTTTATGGAGAAAAGGGGAAGGGAGTCGGCAAGGCTGGCCGTACTTCTCTCTTTAATCTTTCTTTTACATTTGTATCTTGAAATTTCGCCCCATTCTCCTAACTAAGGTTTTAGTTTCCGTTTTGGCCCTAATATTGTATGCACCCGAAAGGATTTGAAAGGAACACCCGGCATAGAGCAGCATAGGGGATCTACTGTACCAGTACTATGGTTTTGCTCCTACTGTTTATACTATAAGGTATTCTTTCATATTATGAGCAATTTTAACAGGAACAAGTACTCGTAACAAGTCCAGCAAAAGTAAATAAGATATATTAACATTACATACAAGCAAGTGAAAATCGACTAAAAAAATGAGTATAAGTCGGCAAACAAACAAAATTTCTAATAGCATGAGAAAAAGAATAATTAGAATAGTGGCATAAGACAAGAAAACAAATCCCAATTGCATTACTTGTTTGTATCTATACATTATTATTACATTACCCGGACAGCGGGAGAGCTAAGCTCCTTTATTGTTCTGCCACGGTTTAAGAACGCCGACAACTATGATTGCAACGATAATGAGAAGAATGAGGATAGCTATGCACATCCATTTTCTGGAGTTCCTTTGTAAACTCTTTGCCTTCTGAAGGGCAGTATTCCCAGATTGAACATGGTCCACTGCGGATGAAACCTGAAAATTGCAAACCAAGAAGCAAGATTTCATCAAAAAATCAAATAGACCAATTGAAATTCCAGGAAACCTTCTAATTTTCAAGAGGAAAGCTGCAACAGTAATAGAGTATGCTTATGGTATAGTGTATACCTGTGACTCTATGTTATCAAGCATGTCACCTTGAGCATCAACCAGTACTGCCATATCCATGAAGATCTGCGAGAGAAAATATGACGAAGAAATAATCATAACTTGATGCACTAAACCATTATTTTTAATTTGGAAATATATGCTCCGAATTAAGTTTAGCGCATATAATCAACATCCCTCCAGGTTTTATCTGATAACATGGAAAACCCTGAGAATTTGAACGGTTAGTTAGAGAACCTTGAGATTAGAATAGTTACAAGGACACTCCTGAAGGAATGTCATTGCAAGGTTAACCCCTTCAAATATAGGTGAGAATGTAAGGTTGACCGAACCTCAAGGGGTGTCGTCATAATGTTAACAACACAGAGGAAAGCATCACAATCGTTCAAACCTAAGGGCATGGGCGTGTTGAGTTCATCCTACTTGTACGATGGAATAAAATAAATGGCATGATCAAATTCAACAAGAAAATGAAACTTCGGTCGGACCCATATATTTGCTGTCATCATTCGCGCATTGTGTGCATCATAATCTTTTAATGATACCACAAAATGCTCAAAAACACACGGCGGATGTTCATTAGAAGGCTCAATCGCCGTTCCTAGTGTTATGCATGCCACTCTCTTTTTAGCCAAGAGTAAAAATAAAGTTTTAAAGAGCTAATTGCTACACGGACAAATCACACGTATTGTGCTGTTAGCTAAGGCAATCATAATCCAACAGGCTATGCAAAACAAGTTCCTTAACAAACAACCTAAACCAGGCAGCACCCATAATCATCAGCAATAAGATAATTGTATACCTGTTGCAATTCAAGAAGCTTCTTCTCTAATTCTCTAACAGCGTCATGTCGCTCTTGAATTTCTGCAAGAGTGTCCATCACCTACAATATAAATAATAAAAGCTAGATAACTACTATGCATAACCAAAAACATTCCTCGAAAATCCAACATGATACTATATAACTACAATGCATAATCAAGTATCAAGCCTGATTATGTGAATTAATGACGATAGAACATTACACACAAGGAGAAAACAACAAACATAAAGCAGAGGAGACAATAACCAAGGAGGAGTGTTAGAAGGGGGGGACCAAACCTGGCCTCTGCCTTGTTCTCGAATTGCTTTCTGAAAAATCTGCTCACTATCCCCAGTCTCTATCAATTTATCAATTGTCTGCAGAAAAATTTTTAAAGTAAATGAACGGTGGGTAAAAAAGGTATGGTGTTCTGGAAATAAAATAAGTTACTCAAGTCACCTCTTCATCAGCTTGTTTGCCCGTGACTGAATCACATTAAACAAAGAAATCATCAAATTGTACACAGATTCTAAAAACATGAGGCCTTCATTGGCAAGAGCTCTGCTCCTAGACAAGTAGTATCAATACCTGTGAATATACGCCTCTCGACAACCTCACGATACTCCTGATGTATGTTCTCTCTTAAAGTCTACAAAAGTATTCATTAATATCAATGAGAAATAGGTGCTGTAAAAGCATAAATTGAAAGAACCTAAAGCCACACCCATCATAATATGCAATTTACCAACCTGAAATTCCGAGATCCTGTCTTTGAACTTCTTCTTCAAAGCCCTGCATATAAGCACAACCATTTAAAACTTATGCTTCATTTAACCGATCATTAAATGTTAATCTGACCTATAAAGTCATTAAATGTAGTCCATGATCTATAACAGATTAAAAGACTCACAATCGTTTGAAATCTGATACTAACTAGCTAAAATAACATGCCATCGCACAGTCGATCTAACTATCAAACAGTAAAATCATTGGTAGACTTTATCAAAAACAGGGGAATGATGTGGGTCATCAAGTCGTGACAGTCATGAATTAACGACTCTAATTAAATAAGTAATCAAAGTGAGCTCCTTCCTCTACTGCAATTGATTGACTGAGGTTAATTACTTTTCTGTTTATATTGTGATTATTGTCGTCAAAGTACTCAAATGATTCAACAGCTTTTACAAGCCAGATGGATGGTGTACTCCTAAGTTTAGAAGTAAAAAGAAATTATTGAGATGTGTATTCCCTAGGAGTGAAAGGTCACTGAATCAATATAACATGACTATCAACAGCATCCAAATACCAATTATCACTTGCATTCTGCAGCTAATGCATTTCATTGGCAAATACAGGCAGAGAAGTACGAGCACAGCCAAACTCAAAGGTTGACAATACAGTCACGGACAATAAATTCTAAAACTGAAATCTGGCTATATAAGGAAAGAGAAATATAAATTTCACTGGATGTTTAACAATTTTAATTGATGCTTAATCCTTTTCAATTATTTGATATGGCCTCTGCTAGAACAAGTTTTACGTAGCCCAGAGTCTCAACATTATGCCGATTTCAAAATGTTCGAATGAAACACCTGTTCTTTAAATAAGAAAACCAAAACAAATGAAAGCATCAGCAATTTATGGAATAAATAACCAGGATATCATCAAAGAGTGTGAAATACACTGTTGTTGCTGTCCTCGATCTGTCTACTCCCGATCCTTTTCCACACCCAGGCTTTTCTCTATTAGCTAAATTCTGAAAAAAGTTGACCAATTTTTTTCTATTATTAGAAATCTAAATTGCTAAACTACAAGACACGAGTCATATTTTCTCACCTCTTTGTCAAGTGCCTCAAGTTTTGATTTAATGGAACGTGCAATTTTTCCAACTTCATCAACATCCTTTTCCATTCGCTGTTTGATTGCTGCAGATAGTAAGACATTAATCATGAGAAGTTAGGGTTGAGGGGGATCCACGCAATTCAACACCGCAATGAATATGTGGCCAAAAGGCAAAAGATTGTAGATAAAACTCCCAACAGTATTCCAAACACAAAGTTGTTAAAGTTCTAAGTTATGTCGTAGATTGTTTTCACATATGGAAAGGAGAATCGAGTATATTTGCAAAGATTCATTGTCTGACACGTACACTGATAAGATCCAACCCATGCCCCAATGGCAGTTTTCCTTCAAAAAATCTTGAAGCTACAAAATATCCTGGAAAATCCATTTATTTCAACACCAGTAAAGAGCTTCTAGTTAGATGGAAATACCTACCTTTCATATTAGCAGCCTTGGTAACTGCCTTTGATTCCTCATGAGCATCCTGCCATGAATAGTGGTAAATTATTAGAATACGCATGATGGCTGGCGTTAAACAAATTTCCTATGCTTAAAATCTCAATAAAACTAGTACGAGCAGCTCACAAGGGAAGTTTACACTATACGTTGACAGCATATTATTTAACAAATCGAACTGTTAGGTAATAATCATGCAGTTGTTAATGGTGTGCATACAATCCAATGTGAACTGGGGGAGTAAAAGAACTAGTCACGATTCAAAAAATCAACATTGTGCCTAATCACATGTATTATACAGCAAAATGTTACTTTAAAAGATTTTCATGTTCGCATAACCCAAAGTTAATACTTTAAAAAATCTTAAGTGATGGGAGGGGCAATACTTGGAAATCATATCACGAATTCTTGAAGGTGGACGAATTGAAATATTGACAAAGAAATTCATATCTGCTTAAGATAAACAAACACCAGTCACATACATGATACAAATACCTGAAAATTTGTAAAGTGAAGATGCTAGTGAACTCATAACACTAACAACAGCCACCAAATATTAAGATCGAATTAAGAGGGTATTATAAATCTCTTTTATATAGATGCCCCTTATACAGGTGCCAGACTGATATATGGGGATGATTCCACACACAAAAGTAAAGAGCTGCCTAAGAGTACTTTCTTGTCAGAAATCGTGTCAACGCCAAAACAAAGTAACATACAAGCCCATGTTATGACACAGAAATTCCAATAGAGTTGTTGTAGACAAGAAAGTGTTAGCTTTAGTTAAGTGTTTCACACCTTTTCCTACACCTTAGAACTCGCAAGATAGGGTGCAGAAACAATAAGTACAAACCTGAAGCTTTTTCAGTAGGGTATTGAGCTTTTGATATTGCTTTTCAATCTCCTGAACCTAGAAATACAAAAAAAAAAAAAAAAAAAAGACTAATCAAATCTTTAATTAAAAAAAGATGAGCAACTAATTCCATATAATTTAAGGTATTGGTTCCATATGATTTAGAGTATTGGGATACAATAAAGGATCCGAACAGGTCCTTTTTGGGACCATCGTGGAGCAATAATTATTCTAAGTCGTAGGCACCTGCTTAAAGAAATTTTCCAAGCCTAATTCCTCTGAATTATTTGATCTCTGCATCCCCATTTCAATATCAGCGTTTCTATTATTTTGATCCTGAGGGATCACAAAGGAATCCTGCAAAAGTGCACAAAACAGAAAAAAGGTCAGTCGTGAACTTTTCAACGTCATTTTGAATGAACTATAGGAGGGAAAGCTTGTAATTCAAATTTTAATTAAATTTCAGAAAATAAATTTTGAGTAAGTCCATCCATATTCTTTTCTCAACCAAGGAGCATAAATCTTGCGTAGAAACTGGAGCAGAAAAAAGTTCAAAATCTCAATGTGCTAGATGCATGGGGATAAACTTTTCAGTATGTAGCTGAAGACAAGTATGATGCAAGGAGCCAAATATCTCCAACCAGTAAATTCGAAGTCCAAATGAAATGATTCAAACTGGAGCTCCATTAAATCATGCAATCATGCATATGATAAGTTTCAAGCATAGATTAAGAACAAGCGGTCTAGGAGTACCACAATACCTCTCTGCTTTTAGTGTAACATATAACATATAATACCAAAAGATTCCCTAATTTAATACTTTAGATGCTTATGACATCACAAACCCTGTTAAATTTACAATAAATTAATTTGAGTTAAACCTTGTGAATCTTAAAGAAATGATAAAATAGGTAATGTGCAAACTGTGTGATATATCAGCAGGCACAAGGAGGCAAATGGAGCTGCACCGAACCAAACAAAAACTTCAAGGACTGTAATTATATCAGAATATCAAAAGCTTCATGGTCTCATTATATTGTGCATTCTATGGCCTACCATAAGCTTAACGATCGTGTAGTTAAATTCATGTGCCAAGATCAACGTAGTATTAAAAAACAAGAAAATAATAATAAATGCAAGCGCGTTCCACATCTTTTACCGAAAACATTCAGCTAACGAACTCATTTCTATATAGAAACAGGAACTAGAGTCCAATAAAAGACGAACCGATCAAAAGTTTCCAACTTACCACACCCCTCCACGAACAGCGGAATCTATAAACTCGATAAAAAATAAACAGAATTGAAAACGTTTCAAAGATCTGTCCTCAACATGATTTAATCGACCACAATCAACAAATAGAAAGTTCATAAAAACGAATCAAGTAAATGAAAGTAATGTACATCCCAATTCTTCTCACAGGCAATTTCTCCAGATAAATACTGATAAAAAATGCATCATAAAGGTATTTTTATAAAACAAAAATATATCTTCTCATTCCATTTCCAGCTGATACAAGCTACAATTCGGCACGAGACTTAAAAATCAGATAAATTATGCACCACATCAAGATTTAGTCAATCAAAATAAGGCACAAACTCACCGACAAAAGGTCGTTCATCTTCAATGATTGGAGAAACGGGAGAAGAATTGATGGATCAAGCGATCTTCTTCTTCTTCCCTGGAAAAGGCTCCCTCTCTCAGTTAGTGTTTGGGCGTTTTGATATTAAAAAAAATAAAAACAGCTCAGAAAGAGAGACGGAGCGTGAAGGCAGGTCTTTTCTTTTAAGTTCAAAACCCATATTGTGTTTTATCACTTCTATTATTATATTCTTATTATTGATTTTTCTGATGGATTTTAGTTAATCCAATTAATAATTAATTTTTGGAAATTTTTTTGCTGTATTATCAATTTATTATTTTAAATTCAGATATTAGGTGTGCAAAAATTTGATACAACCAAGCTAATTAAGTTCCTAAATTGGATCAATAATTTGATTTGATTGTTTTTAACTTTTGATTAATCGAATACTGATTATCTGGATTTTAATTTGATAATAGATTTAAAATGACACAAATCTTATATTTATTTCAAATTCATCAAAATTAATATTGCATTTACATAAATTAGAAAGATTTAGATTTAGAATACATCCAATATAAATTCACACAGACAATTAAATGGATTTAAATCAAGAATTTGAAACTCATTGCTTTCAAATCTCCCGATTCAAATCCATCCTAAGAGAATGCCACTATTTTAGTTAAGTATTTGTGAAAATTGAAATTCAAAAATTAAAATTTGGATTTTTGGAGCAATATGTTTAATTTGACTGGTAGGTAGGGGTGTTTAATGGGCCGGGTCAATCCAGACCGGTTAGCCCGGTTCGGAATCGAAATCGGGCTAATTGGTTCCGAACCGGTCCGGATCGATTCTACCATTTCAAAATCGGTATCTTACCGGTTCCCGACTAAAGGGATCCATTTTCGGGTTGAACCGGAACCGGATCCGTTATTTAAAAAATAATAATTTTTTTAAAAAAATTAGATAAATATATTTGAGGTTAGTTTACAAACACAAAGGCCCATTAGCTCAATTGGTTAGAGTTTTAGAGTAGAAGACGATGGTCGCGTGTTCGAATCCTCCAAGCAACAATTTCTCGTCTTTGACAAAACTCGGCATAATTTAGAAAGTGTCGAAATATCTTGAAAACGTTTATTTCTTTTTATATCAAGTTCAAAAAGCTCCAACTGATACTTAAGATGTAACTTCTCTTGACTTGTGAAATCTTTTGGATTGAACTTCTCAACTAGTTTGCAGATATGATTGATGTTAAATGATTTATACCCGCCTCTAGGATCCAAAGCTGAACTTAGCTTTAACAACTCCACCACTTTTTCATTAAACTGGAGGTCCATCTCTTGTAATATGCAATCTATTGTCCCATAAAATATGTCAATCCGATAATGATGCTCCCACATAATAGGATTGCTTTTTCGAACACGACCTTTAATTGATTGACGAAGGCCACCCATGTCAGGAATTTCTATATCTCGTTTCTCACAGAATGCCTTCACATTTTCAAATAAATCAGTCCACCCATTTTCTCTAAAATTCCGAATAACTTCTTTTGTATTAGATACTGCATCCATTGAATTTACAATATCTTGAGATTTGTGTTGTAGCATGCCACAAAGAACATCCGTCCTTCCCAATAATTCATGTAGAAAATGTAAGATAAATACAAATTCAAACGATAGCATCACCTCATAAGCTCCAACTGGCGCAGCTCTGGAAGACATAACATTGTTATATCTATTATCTCACTTAATACCAAAAGAGTAGAATCAAACATATTAAGCTATGAAAGGGATTTAAAATGAGAGCTCCATCTTGTATCGCCTGGACGTTGTAAGCTCTCAACTTGATTTTTCCCTCTTCCAGTTTCAAGCTCATTAGTTGAAGTCAATTCTGCAATTTGAGTAGCCCGTGCAATTTGCAGCTGATCATGACGTTTGGAAGAAGAATCAACTATATTCATGATACTAGTCAAATGTGAGAAGAAATGCTCAATAGGAATGACGCTTCGGGATGTGGCAACTAATACCAATTGTAAGCGATGAGCAAAACAATGAATGTAATAAGCATATGGACAATCATTCAAAAATAGAGCTTGCAAACCGTTCCACTTCCCTCTCATGTTACTAGCACCATCATATCCTTGTCCTCGTATATCTTGTATGCTATGATCATGATGAGAAAGAACTTCACTTATTTTCTTCTTCAAAGTAGATGATTTAGTATCCTCTACATGAACAATATCAAAGAACCTTTATCGAAGAATCCCCTCTTTGTCAACAAACCTCAAAATAATAGCCATTTGTTCCCTTTTTGATTCATCTCGAGATTCATCAACAATAATACAAAATTTCTCATTCCCAATTTCTGCTCGGATAAATCTTTGAATTCTACTTGCATAGACAGCTAAGATCTCATTTTGAATTGTTGGAGAGGTATAAGAGGCATTTTGTGGAGCATTTTCTAGAACAATTGAAGCTACCTCGTCATTGTAGGAAGCCGTGTGTTTCAAAATCTCTAAAAAATTACCACGATTATGTGAATCTAAGTGTTCGTTATGACCTCTAAATGCAATACCCTGAAATGCACACAATTTGACAACATCAACAGAAACTTTGATCCTTAATCGATTCTTTGCAATTAACTCCAATGATTGTCTATCCATAATTGTGTCAATATGTTGTAATGAATTCATCATATCGTGACAATACTTTACAGATATTTTATGTGAAGTAATAGGACCATCTCCAATATGGGTCAGCAAAGGACAGTGTTTTCCTTCATTCACCTTTTTCCGCGATCGAAATCTACCAACAACAAAAGTATTCGATCCACACACTCGAGATGGCTTTGCAAAGAGAAAACATGGAAGACAAAATGCTGCATCTTTGAGAGAAGAATACTCCAACCAATCAGGAAAAAATTTGTACCATGAAGAAAGAAACTTTCTACCATGTCTGTCAATAAGCCCACTGGAGTTTGGTTGATAAGGACCGTGCATTAGATATGCTCGTCGAATTTCATCTCTTTTATCTACATGATGATCCCATATCACCTTCCTCTTGCCTGGATCCCGTTCTATATCAGTATTAGTTGAACCTTGTTCAATCCTTGGAACTTTCTTTGTGGGAGAGTCTGGATACATAGCTTGACATTCAGGGATAACCGTATTTTCAGGAAGAATAATATCATCATCATTAGTTGTAGAAGCATTAGGGTTAGAAGCGACGTCTTGAATACATTTTTTCTTGAAATAAGAATCAATTCATTTTCTACCTCACAACAATAAATAACCACCAAATTATCAAAATACATATATTAATTCTATCGGGTAAAGTAGCATAGTCGTTAAAAATATGATACACTTTCCAAAACTTTGGTAAACATAACAAACAACAATTAAATAATGAGGCACTTAGAAAGAAAAAATAATAATATATAAATATCCACCATTCATCTATCTTCTATGTAGGTCGAAACATAAAAAATGTAAATTGTTTGCAATACAGCAAGAATACATAAAATCTTTTATGCAACATAAATTAAGCAAATATAGTGTGAACCCAAATAAGCAGCATCAAATTCCATTCCTTCAACAGTAGCAACAATTGATACCAGAAAAATAATTCACAATAAATGTTCTCTAGATCCATATTTTACATAACAGTATCTCAAATTCCATTCCTTTCATTCATTATCAAATTGAAAAAATATATATTAAAAATCAGGTTTAGCATACAAGGATTTCAAGTGAGACAGAAATAAATTAAAAATAAGTCAAATTCAGCATATCAAACACGATAAATGAAACATATATGAACAAACCAAATAACTTACAGATAGATCAAGAACCCGAAGAATATTTTCGATTGAAAAGAAAATCCTTAATTTTGCAATTGCTTTGAAGTGTTTTTCTCACGGGAAAGGGAAGGAAGAAAGAAATAAGCATAGTCTTTGCAATAATAAATGTCACTAAAAAATCGAGCCCTAAATCATTTTCTTCATCAGTGCCTGTTGGGTTGGGCTTTCCAAAGAATACTAAGCCAATTAGCCAAATAATAATAAAAAATTAGGGGGGCAAATATGTGAATTTTTCAAAATAATATTATAAAAATAAATTATTTTTTTTCCTGGGGGTGCGGCTGGAATAAAATCAGGTTTAGCATACAAGGATTTCAAGTGAGACACAAATAAATTAAAAATAAGTCAAATTCAGCATATCAAACATGATAAATGAAACATATATGAACAAACCAAATAACTTACAAATAGATCAAGAACCCGAAGAATATTTTCGATTGAAAAAAAAAATCCTTAATTTTGCAATTGCTTTGAAGTGTTTTTCTCACGGGAAAGGGAAGGAAGAAAGAAATAAGCATAGTCTTTGCAATAATAAATGTCACTAAAAAATCGAGCCCTAAATCATTTTCTTCATCAGTGCCTGTTGGGTTGGGCTTTCCAAAGAATACTAAGCCAATTAGCCAAATAATAATAAAAAATTAGGGGGCAAATATGTGAATTTTTCAAAATAATAATATAAAAATAAATTATTTTTTTTCCCGCCTCTGAAGACAATTGAACCCACGCCATAACAATTCTAACATCCGTATTGGTTTCTTACGGTTGTGTCCGTTTCGGCCATGTACCTCGCTTGGTTTCATAAGTTGCTTTCTATTCTTTGAAGCAGCCACACTTCGCACTTACGTAGGTGATCTCCTAGAAGAGTATCCCAATATACGCCAACATATTCTAATATGGCTTAGAAATCATTAAAGGCCTTTTGCCTATACTTCTTCAAAAAATACCACATTTTTTGATTCCATGATTGTACCTTCATGCACATCACTTATTTCAGATTTATGTACTAAAAATCGATATAGACTACTATTGGTAGCATAACCAATAAATACATAATCTATTATTTTAGGCCCGATTTTGGTTTTGGTACTTCTACCTTAGCCAAGCACCCCCGCCCGATTTTGGTTTTGGTATTTCTACCTTAGCCAAGCACCCCCGCACTTTCAAGTATTTGTAGGAAGGCTTGTGACCTTTCCATAACTCATAAGGAGTTTCATCCTTACTTTTGTGTGGTTATATGTTTAGAATGTAGTTGGCCGACAGGATTGTTTCCCCCACAACTTCGGGTAGTAACGAAGTGCACTGGCGTTCAAACTTTCGTGTTTCAAGTTCTAAGCATTATAGACTTACAAATCCAAATTCAAGTTTTTATTTCTTGAAAATTTCGGATTTAAGCGTACTTGCTTACAAAAGTTGAAACTTGGATAATATTCTCAAACTCGGTTCACAATTTGCAATTTAAGCGCACTAACTTAGAAAACTTGAATTCAAGATTTTAAATCTTGCAAATTCATGTTATAAGTGTACTAGCTTAGAAATTCAAAATGAACCAATTTGAGATATTACAAAGCCTAATCAAAATTTGTGGCTTCGATTTATCACTTGTGTTTTAAGCGTACAAAGCTTAGAAACTCAAATTCAAGATTTTACAGTCTTGCAGATTCAAGCTTAAGCGTCAAATTCTTAGACAACACAAGTATAATCTACTCACAATTTCCCATAGCAAAACTCATTTGCTAAATTTTATTCCAATCTCATTCTTGAAGTGTTTAAACACCTCACTAGCCTTGTTTTTGCTTCATAGCAAAAAAATCACAACAATATCATGTGTCAATATTGATAAAGTAACAAATTACTCTTCTCACATATCTAGTTTGCACAATCTTTCCATCACAAACATCATTGTGAGTAAACTTTAGAGACGTTACGATTCTTCTAACAAATGAATGACGATTTTGTTAACTTAGTGCTCATATAAGCAGTAAATTTAACATTACAATTTGTGCTGCGAACTATGGTTTAAATGATCCTAACAATCATGCCACAAACCATAAGATCCACTACAAGAAGTAATACATAAATTTTATTGCTTTCAACAAATATCGTCATTACATTTTTTTAGATTCACTTCATTCTTGGAGTTTACAGCTTTCAAAGATACACAATCTAATTTAAACGGTAAGCGCTAGATCATCCAAATCAATTGAGAGACGATCTTCTGCATTCACATTTGATCTTCTGCTTTCCTACGAGTGTCTTTGTTACGACGATCCTTTGCCATGTGGTTGTGCTTTCCACACTTATAGCATTTTCCTTTGAACTTTTTGAACTTGCCACTGTTGGAGGCTGTACCATCAAACTTACGCTTTGATCCGGTTCTTTGTTCAACTAGGTTAGCCCGTGGTTCCATGTGAAACCTACACACCTTCCTTTCGGAAACTTTGTTGCCCTCCTCGATTCGTAATTGAACCACAAGGTCTTCAAGACTCATCTCCTTTAGTTTGTATTTCAGATAGTTCTTGAAGTCCTTCAACATAGGAGACAATTTCTCAATCATAGCGGTGACTTTGAATGAATCACTTAGACTCGTTCCATTCGCATGAATGTCATGCAAGATCACTTGTAGATCTTGCACTTGCGCCATCACATGCTTGGTATCAACCATCTTGAAATCCAGGAACTGTCCAACTATGAATTTCTTCATGCCGGCAACCTCAGATTTGTACTTCTTTTCCAGCGATGCCCAAAGTTTTTGCTATTTTCACAAGACAATAAACGCTATACAATTTAGTGTCTAACCCGTTTAGGATGTAGTTCTTGCATAGGAAGTCGCTTTGATTCCATGCATCCAGTGCTGCCCTCTTTTGGGTGTCAGTATCTTTTTCTTCAACCGTAGGAGGCTCCTCGGTTAAGAACCTTGCCAAACTTAGCGTGGTCAAGTAAAATAGCATCTTTTGTTGCCACCGCTTGAATTCGTTCCCATTGAACTTTTCAGGCCTTTCACCATGATGAACAGGAGTTGTTGTTGCACTCGATGAAGCCATTGAAATTGATCGTTACTGTCTTAAGATTGTTGTATAAAATTTCTCTCAAAGTGTATCTCAGAAAAAAATAACAATGGCTTCAAAAACAAGTTTTATGTCGAGGCGAGATTTGTAATCTCCGTCCTTAAGACAATATTGCTCCGCTATGGTGCTAATGGCTTGCTATGGCAATTTGTCTCCCAAGATACAACGACTATGACTTGTGATAGGAGCACTTCAAATCACAAGTCCTCAAACTACAAAAGGTTCAAAGCACTCAATTTTATGAACAACAAATGCTCTCAAATTTCACTAAATATATGAAAGAATTTCGAAAATCTTTTCTTAACAAGTGGGTTTATGTTATTTATATAGTAGACCAAAAACTAAGTCCAAAGGACACCATTTGGAGGCAATTTTGGCCAAAAATCCCACCCCAAACATGAATGGACATACCATTTCACAAAACATATACAGTGCTCGATCGATCGAGCAAAGTTCTCGATCGATCGAGCTACTGTTCATAACACTCGATATTTTTCTGGGCCGCTCGATCGATCGAGCAAGAGCAAGTTAATTTAAATCATATATGCACGTCACGTTTTCCAACAATTGTTAAGGTTGGTAATATTCTTGATTCCATCACTACGTAGTGTCATTTACATGGAAGATATTTTTTGCATATGAACTCACAGAAAATCCAAAGGCGCAAAACAAGAAGAAAACTTTGGCATGGTAATTAAAATAAGTTTTTTGGACCTAACCATCAAAGTACAGTATACGAATTAATTTCATCTTTAATTGATTGTCCAATTTGCATGTTAGATTATTGCGTTTTCTGTTTAAAAGTTAAAACGTCTCATAAACTCTTCAATACTTCAAATTTTAACCATCTATTCATTAAAGTTTGTCATACACTTGCTTGCTTATAAGTTATAAAAAATTCATTCAATCGAACTACAGCATCCGATCCACGAGGGAAGGCAGTCGCCGGAAGAAATTGAGGGCCGGTGAAGGCATTCGGTCCCTGAATATTGGATGCCTCAGATAGTAAAATCCGAATGCCATAGCCACCATTCTTGAAGGAACCAAATACAAGATAAATGCCACAACAAAACACAATCCCACAAAGATCCCGGTGGCACGCGGGTCACGCCATGCAACCAATGCTTGTACACGCTCTCCTTGTGTGGCGAGATCTCCCAACACTGTCTGGACACGAGCCCCAAGCATTCGCAACTTGTCATATCTTGCACGCACCATTTCTTCAGGCCTCATACATGGCATTGCATCGAACTCTTCATCAAGCTCATCGCGATCAATGGACTCTGTTAGTGAAATCTTTGTGTCAAAGTGAGGCAATGAAGCTTTTGAATGGAATCTGTAGTTCCAAGCACCAATCACAAATACATAGAACGCAAGCGTGGGAACAATTAGATCTGGAAACCACATAAGCATCACTAACAACGCATGTACTAGTAACGTGGATGTTGAGTTCTTCCAAGAACGCGTATCATCTATCCATCTGAACATGTCGATTACTCCTGCGATCACATTAATGATCCTCAACCAATTCGCGCGCACTTTTCGCATGCTGAACATGTGCGAGTCAGCATCTAGCATGTATGTCACAACCTCGTGTCTAAGTGGTGGCTCTGACCGCGACAAGTGCCCGGAGACTATCTTGACTGCTGTTGTTCTGAGTACATCTTGTTGAACCATGCCAATAGGCTTCAAGTGGTGCATCATTGGCAACAAGGGTTGTGAATAAACGTGCAAGAAATCAAGAGTTGGAGCCACACGTGCAAATCGAACAGCCAGTTCTATTTCTCCCATTTTCTTTAAACCGACCCTTGACAACAAAAATAGTGGGAAAATACTCCTATACACCTTCCCGATCGCCAAAGTCGATACACGAATACGAACCTTTCCAATACGAGAATCAGGGCGGGCAGGCTCTTCAGACCCATTAGATCCAAATACTTCCCAACCATCAAATACTCCTAGTGTCAACACGGTCGACGGATCATAGACCTTCCACGTATACTGCTCGTTCCACTTTGGATCTAAACTATCCGTAATTGTACGAGTTCTGACCCATTTGTTACCATATTTAGCCACAACATAAGCATCAGTAGATCCTTTACCATTAATTGTTTTCATTGGTAACAAATTCTTACATCCAATAATACCTAGCTCAAGTGTTCCAATTGGAGGTTTCCAAAGCTGCCTTGCGGTTGGGCGAAAATCGCTGCAAAAGTTGGCACCTTCATCCATCACGTGATATCCACCGTCGAAACATAGCCTTAAGTGGACCCTACCTTTGTAAACCCTCTTCTCCATCGTTGGATCTTCTAAAGAGAACCATCTAGACGCCACGTTCCGATCATCCACACGTCTTTCTATCGAAGTGAGCGGAACAGTCGCAACGCCGACTACAACATGCTGTTTGGATTGCCGATTTTCGATCAATAAAAATGTCAGGCTGTTTTCGGTAAATGGTTCGGCTGCAATAAAGATTAAATCTTCATTCCATGCAGGCGTACCGTTACCACTGATTACTGATTTTGTTTTCTGGACTTGAAATCCCAACTGAACTTTGATCTGAAATGATGATTCTTTCAAAGGCATGATCGTTGAAATATCTTGTGCTTCGATTATAGTCGATCTAAGGTACCACAACTTCGGCGATTGGTACACTTTCGATCTTGAACTTGGATTACCCGCCGTATCAGTCTTCCAAGCATCCGGGAACGACTCGTCGGCTTGCGTTCCGATCCAGGTGGCGAGCATTAGGTCTCCTCTGTGGGCCCCACCGCCTTCCAGACGGTACCACTGTGGGGCCAACGAGCTATCAGGTGGGTCCCGGAGAGGAATTTCTCCCACGTCGAAGCAAATGCCACCCAAGAAATCATGTCCTGCCATGTCATCAGATGCGACACTCAGATGGTCCCACACGGAAATTTCAAGGATGGCGGAGGAATCGGGTGCGCCTCGGTTGAAAGCAAATGTCTGATCCCAATCAAAGAAAGTAGTTTTGCGAGCGGGTTTGGAGATGACGTGGTAACCCGATGCGGTGATCTTTACCACAGGTCTGCCGGTGGTTGGCAGCGATCGAGCCTTGACCACTCGGACAAAAAGGTAATGCATTTTCTCGACCAAGTCGAATGAGGACCTTTCTATGGAGGATGTGTCGGATCGATCGGACGTAAAGCTGCTCATTGATGATTCTCGACTGATTGGTTGTGGAGCGATGATGTTGTTGACTCTGATCTGAGGAATAAATCCTGGTGCTACTGATGCCATCATCTGATCTGCATGTTGATCAATAGGTGGAGTAGGCTGCAATGGTGGAGGTGGATCCCCTGAATTTATTTCTTCTTGCGAAACGTGGTTTTCAGCTTGTGGGGTGGGATTTTCTGGAGGCGGTGGTACTGTACTTTCTGTTAGTGTCGCAGGTGGTGACTCCGACGGCGGCGCCAATGGAGTTTCGTTAGGTTTCAGCTTCTGAAAGTGCTGGTGCTGGTGTTGTATCTGTCTGTGCAGGTGGTGATTTTTCGTCAGACGTTGCTGAAGTTTGATCAGACTTAACTTCCTCAAACGGGGGAGTTGGAGCCGGAGGAGGAGGAGGAGGCGGCGGCTCGATCTCGTCAACAAAGAAAATTCTCAATCCAATTTCCCCCTGAATCCAACTGAACCAATTCTTCTTCTCCAGGGGATAATAAATCAATGCCTCCTCACCTTTCTTCACAAACTGCCTGGAACTCAGCTTCGCCCTGCCCAGAAAATTGTTCCTCGTCGTTGGCCCCAAATTTCGATCATGAAAAACATCGAGTTCCAGCATATCACCAAATACCTCGGAGGTTTTCCCAACATTGAACTCAAGTGTTTCGTTCCACACAGGATTGAGGTCCCGAATCATGGTCCTCGTCTTCCTCCTCTGCCCATGAAAATCAAGAACCACGTAGGGACTTGAAGCTCCATGGCCATCTTTCGGGAGAAGGTTTCTTGCATCAACAACCTCAACTACAAGCTTCCGAACAGCACCCATTATCAATTATTAATCAGCCTGAAAGTGGGATTTTTGGGATGAATAATGCATGGAGATTATGAAGAAAATTTGGAGTAGAGAGATTTCAATTAGTGTAGACGACGGTACTGGAGTTAACTTAATGTGGAAGAAGACTTTATGCCGCTCGTTAAGGGCCAAACTCTGTACTTTGGGTATTGTTTTCCTTAAAGAATATATTTCTGAACAAATATTCCTTCTCTTTATATGTGCATAATACATACAATATGTGAGGTTTAATTTTACTTGGAAAAACTAAATCACGCACGAAATTAGCAGAATTGGTTGTTAAGAATATATTGGGTTCCAACTCAAAATCAATTAATACTGAGTTATAAGAAGCTCACAAAACTTCTCATTTTCCAACGTGGGACAAGTCTCAACACGCCCCTCAAGTGTGACATTATATAAGTCAAATATGTGGCCGTGATAATATGGGTGACGGATGAGCAAGCCGACTCTTATACATGATTGAAACCTGGAACCGATATCATGTTAAGAATACATATGATTCCAATTCAAAACCAATCGATAATGAACAGAGTAGTATATCTTATAAAGAGCTAACAAAAATGTCATTCCTTGGACAAGTCTTAACATTGATATATAGTGATTTACGGGATCAAAGCTTTTCTTTGGTTCAGATTCCCATTAGCTTTTTCACTAGAGATGAGTCGAAATTAATTGAAAAATCAATACATACACATATATATAATAATAATAAAATAAAATATAAATTATATTGATGCCACAGTGAGTGGCATGCGTTGCTTTTGACATGGATGAGCATCTTTTTTCCACCGACTCGTCTGCTTTTTTCATGATATCACCATGACTGGAAATAATGGACATCACATTTTTGACTATCAAACCAAAAACCCTCGATCATGTTTTCTTTTTCTTTTTTCACAAGTCTCACCAAATATTGTTTGTTCCATTTTTTCGTATAAGTGAAAAATAACATTGATAATGATTATAAATGGTGTCCACCTCGTTATATAGTCACAAACATGATCAACCTATTTACAACGAGAAGAAATACAAAAATTAAGGACGATTTGCTATTGTGGAGCTCGGTTCTCACAACCAATCTGTCAATGAATATGATCGAGTTTGGGATTAACATCAGATACAATCGTCAGTTCCACCTTACAGATCACAACTCATTGTTCGTGTTTGTAGTGGTCTAATTTTATTAAAAAAAATTATATATCCGAAAAGTAAAAGAAAAGTAAAAGAGTAAATCAAAATTTGATCTCACATCCGCTTAAGCTTTCACGCTTTATCCAGCAAAGCTTTGGAAGAAAATTTCCAATTTAATTTTACAAGGTTAAAAACTTATATAATCAATTAAATTTTTAATAAATTTTTATTTTCAGTTTCATTTTCCTTGTCAGAAAAGTATCTTTTTTGCAATAAATCATTGGCTCAAGTGATACCAAAGTGCTTCAAGGTGAGCACGGATTTTAGGTTTGAGACCCCAACTTCCCTCCTCCAACTAAAAAAAAGAAAAAAAACTTTGTTTCTTTTTCATTTACGAGGTTATCCGAATTCTTTATACTCGCATACCCATCTTTAAACCAATTAATGAAGGAGCCATGGGAGATGATATTAGGCACAACGTTACAAATATTGCAACCAATATATATTTTAAACAATATATTTTTCACAAAAAAATTGTTATATACTCTATTAATCATAAAATTGAGATTAATGTAAATTATTTCATCAAATAATAAGATGGATAATTCGTGGTAACAAATGTAGTAAGAAAAGTAAATTTAAGTACAACAAAACCCCTAAGATTGAATAAATTAATGAAAAACGGGTTTGCCAAGTGTTTGGCGTGTATTTGTGTTGTGAACGTGCCAAAGTTGAAAACCTAACTCATAATCTAAACAACGTGAACCTCGAATCGATCATTTGTTATAATCTCTTCGATAACTCAAGAACTAAAGAACTTGAATGCAACTGGTAAAGAGATTTTTCAATAAACATAAACACATGATTAAGTACTGAGAATTGAATTAAACATCATTTACAAACTAAGAACTGAAACAAAGTTAAAGGATCTAAATGCTAAACAAAGGTGATCTACCATTTTCAAGCTAGAATTATTGGAAATTAGGCTAAATCTAAGCTATTGTTAAAATATTGTAGAGAGCAATGTGGTCTTGATTTTGAATGATTTTTTGTTGTCTTTTCGAAATGGCCTGATTCATTCTTTTGTTCCATTCATCTCGGCAGTCTCCACCTGTCCACCATGTCATTTCCATAGTGGGTTAGGTGGCGGCTTTCACTTGGTCCTTCATTTCCTTTGGCTAGTAACTGCTTCGATCCTTACAGGCTGCATGATTCAATCTCGAATTGATCTTGATATCTTGTCACAATTGGTCCCCTTTCTTGGCAGACCTACTCTGGTGATTAATTAGGGTGACCGTGACTTCGTCAACCTTAAGCCCTTATACTCCCAAACTTAACATTCCCATGCATTTTCTTTGAGATTTATTTCCACGTAATTGTTTCAAACTTAATTCCTTTTATGGGCCAACACTCAGTAAAGTTTTTGAAGTTGTACTTTCTAATCTTTGATATTATGCTAGAAAACCACGTTGACTGGCTTGGGGACAATACATATATCATCAAGAGGAAGAAAACTATATTTGGTATATTGATATACTCAGTTTCTTTAAATAAATTGATATTATTGATTTCATGCAGCTTGCTTACTGGTTGTAAGAATGGAGAAATCACCACACTTGGTGAGGTATTCATTCCATATATTTATACAAAGTTTACATAGTTGTATATGGTATGATTTACAAGTATGGAAATCAAATAAAATCAAATAAATGTGAAGCTACAATTCAGCAATGGATTGAGGCTGAGAATCCTTAGCTTGATTAGGTTGATTCTCGACACTGGTCACCTATAATTTCAAGTCGAATCCAAGGAAAAAGCCACTTCGCTTCCCTATAAAGGGTGCACTCTTCCCTTTTCTTGGGTTTCATGCTAATAAGATTAATGTAGCTCTAAAATGTTTCTTATTAAGGGAAGTAAACCAAACAGCACCTCATTGTAACTAAGATTGATACGATCAAAAGCTAGCTAGGACTCGATTTCTCCTACCGAATCGGGTTATAAACTCGTGCATAGTGTCATCAATAATCCCTTCCCAATGAAGAAGTTCAACTACCACTTATGAACCCGATTATTGCAATTGCTCAGCATATTTCTTAGTTCAAGACCACAGGAATCAAAGAGTTAGTAGATCTGTTCCGACCAAAACGGGAATGAGCTAGGGTTATGAGCTTATAATACAATATTTCTTTTGGGGCACCACAATTAGATTTAAAAAAAAATAAAAATAAAATTGCACATGAAATTTTGAACATTTTCTTGATTGAGGCGATTACTTAATATTACACTAGGTCTATATAAATATTGACAAGAATATACGAGAATGCAACATAATATAATATAATAAGATCACTAATTAAAAACCTAGAAAAGCCACCAATATCAAAACCCTAATGAAATCATCATCAATAAAACAAGATAGCTCTTAACCAGGAAAAGGGAAGTATATTTTACCTGTCCTAAGGAAAGAAACCGAAGATGAAGAACATAATTAAGTATGAGATAAGACATGTTTGTGGATGGAAATTGGAGAGCAAGGAATGAAGCCTGGTCCGAAATCATTCAGTACTCCATCATCGCACATGGAGAAGAAGTAAAGATCTTGGAGCAGTCTCCATTCCAAACACACCCTTTCCTGATTTCTCTTTCTTGTGATTGAGCAATCAAAAATGGATCAAAAAAGTTGAGAAAACCCTGCACAAAATTCAAGTTCACAGTAGTCTTCAATTACTACTTGTAGTATATAGTAGTGGCTATGGCATTATTATATACATTTAAAATTGCATAGTGAACATGCATGACGGTGGAGAAATTTTTGTATGAACCGGGTCTTGTCATACACTAACACACATACAGATATACATAAATATATAAATATGTATATATATGTGTTGGTGTATGAGAATACCCGTTCCATACAAGCAAATCACAAATTTCCTCATGAGAGTGAGGGTAGCTTAGCGAGAAACAAAAGAAAATAATAAAGTACACAGAAAATCAAGCAAGATATATATATATATATATATATATATATATATATATATATATCTTTTGATGCCTGTAATAAAGAAAAGCTGACGGGGTTTTGGAGTTTTGGTCTTGCCTTATTCTCTCGCTTTATATGTACTCTTTGTTTGTTTTTTGCTTTTTCACATGCTAATACTAAAGTTAAGTATTGGTTTCGTGGGTGGCAACGATGATGCACAAATATTGATACAACGACTCATGGATATAATGATATAGATTTTCAAAAATTTTAGGATACGATACGGCTGTTACACACTTACATATTTTTAGATTCTTATATATTTACTAGTTAATTTGGCACCGCGCCTTTGTAACCTGGTATATATATCCAACAAAGCGTCTGACACAAGTTCAACAGATAGTTCTAGAGAATAAAAAGATGGTTCATACGCATTGAACATACATAATCGTACGTATATAAAATCAAATAGGTTGGAGTAAACAGAAGTTTTCCCCAACAGTACACCATAGCAAGAGTTGGCATATGATATCCTTGTAGGGCCCAATAGACTCTCTAAACAAAAGTCATCTACGAAAGTGCAGTAGTAGATGACATCAATCACAATAAAAGTAAATCTCAACGAGCTCCAAAAAATCAATCAAAAGTTGTTCGCAAGAGTTTTCAAAATGACGATGGCTCATTTCATAATGTAGATATGTGTTCGGTTTCTCATAGCAGTAGCGAGCATCGCATAAGAGGAATTATAGTTTATATTTATTGTTGTAGTTGCATTGTTATTTTAGGATATTGCTCTTATATTACTTGATATGGCCTCATGATTAATTAATCATCTTACTTTTATAATTATTTATATACTTTCTGACAAATAATGAATGTAAATGTGACGTCCCAAATTATTATCAAACAAGTAATATATAATTATCATAATTTATTTTTTCTAATTTTTTTGATATAATCTCCTTATACATGAAGGGAAAATTTGATGCCAAACATCATAACAAATGTAATCGATAACAATCACATATTAGCAACTGGTCGTAGGTAAGCCAAAACTCAAAATGTATACAAACAAACAAAACTGACGACCTATAATCTACCAAAATTCATCATGCCGAATATTTTATAAAAAAATATTATTAAAGTTTGCCATAACGAAAACTTATTTTTAACTCTTTTTTTTTAAATAAGTATATAAAAAAATTTATTATTAAAGTTTTCCACGAAAAAAATTTATTTTGAACTATCTGTTTTTTAATTCATACTTGATAAAATCAACAAGTTTTTTTTCTAAAAAAAAAAAGATAACATTTTAAATTTTAAAAATTGAGATAAGATGGATGCACTGTTGGGTCAAGGGTTTTGATATAATCTCCTTATATATTAAGGGGATATTTGATGCCAAACATCAGAACAAAGGTAATACCACATATTAGCAATGGGTCGTAGGTAAGCAAAAAATCAAAATGTACATAAATTAGCAAAATCGACATGTTATTCTACCAAAAATTTGTCATACCTGATATTTTATAAAAAATACAAATACAAAAAGAAAAAAAAAATTTAATAAATAAAAAAAAGTGACGTGAGGTTATTGTTCATTGGAACAGTAACCTCACGCCGCTTATATATATGGTATAATACATGTACTATATTACTAAAATTCACAACTTTAAATTCTAAAATCATGTAACAACAAAAATATTCTTATCAAATTCAATAATCACATAAATAAATGCATGTCGCTGGAATCATCATAGTATCATTCATACTGATACCAAATACATATTACTTCAATTAACATAAAGTTTAACAAATACGTCCAAATAAATGATAACATCAAAAATATTTTTACCAAATTCAAAAAGTACATAAATAAATGCATGTCAATGAAATCATTATAGTATCACTCATACTAACACCAAATATATATTACTTCAGTTAACATAAAGTTTAACTAGCACTTTCAAATTTCATTTTAGCCAAAAAGGTTTTAAATTGTACAATTAACCTCCAAAACTGTCATTACTATGTACAATGGTGTCCGATTTTGATGGGAGTATCCGACATGGGTGTTCGATTTTATTTTTTTAAAAAAAATTAGCGACATACCAAGTGGAGTGACCGACATATGTAAGAGGAGTGTCGGTGTGCATCATAGGTGGGTGGTATCGTGCCAAATTTTAATTTATCGAATTACATTATATAATTAATAAAATAATAATTAATTTGGTTTGTAGTTTTTTAAATCATTTTTTATTTGATAATATTGGTTAGTTTTGTTAGTTCGAGTCGACCTCAATCGGTTTCGAATCTTGGAGCAAAATTCTTGCAAAGTAAATTCGTGCATGTCTTAGAATATTTTTATATATTTTTTCTCTCAATTTTTACTTTATATTTTCGTCTTAAGTTTTGTTTTACGGAAGTTTAATTGTTAACAAAGTTTAATGACTCGAGAACCTTAATATTTAAATCTTTATTTTTTAAAATATTGCACGATTTCATCTCGTTATTTTATTTAATTAATATGTGTATCTTGTTGATATTAAACTTTCCGTATATTAATTATTTAAATTTTCATATAATAATGTTGAAATGGTTTGACTTTAATTTCATTTAACCGAAAATAGAAATTGTAATTAAAAAAAACAACTTTAATAAATATATATTACCAATTTTAAATTAGAAAATAGATACATAACTAGCTTCACACCCTTAACATGTATATTACTAAATCTGCTAATCAATATATAGATTCAAGACTAAATTTGCAATTTAAACAGGTTTTCAACTTTGATAAAGTAAAGCAAAAACACTAACAAGTATATACATATGTGTAGGATCAAACGCTTGCCACTTTACCAAAAGTTATAACTGGCAGTAACGATACAACTCAAATCTTTAAACCGTAGAGCAGCCCAAGTGTCATGCTTCGATTTGTTTAAAAATGTGGACTCATGTGATGGGGTTCATTTCATACAATCAATCCCAAGAACCAAACATCTAGCTTTGTTGTCTCTAACCTTTAACTTTATATTGAGCTTCCTCAATTTTCTTTGTGGTCCTACAACATCTCTCTCTTTGTTCTCCCTTTTGGCCTTTCATTGTTGTTTCACTTGCTCAAATCACATGCAGACAACAACATGAATAAATACAACCACATTATATATCTTTAATTGAACAGTGGAAAAAAGGAGTAATGCGATCTTTATTAACATGATTTTGACCAGTTATGTCTCCTACTTTTGCAATGGAACTGTACATGATCTTCTGTGTTCTTTTTTACATGTTTGTCAATTCCTTTTTTCATAAACTAATCATACATTCAGTATGATTTGAATTAACAGTTAACTGCTAAATAACCATTAACCATACCCAAAAATGTCAGTAACCAACTCGTCCTACTATGCAGGTTCAAGGCAGTCATGTTAGCTAGTAAGTAAATACTAGTAATGTAGCTACTAAATCGATCTAAGCTTGCTTGTATACCTCATGGATGGTACAGTTGTGCATTTTCTCCCACATCTGTGCACAAGTCAATAGCATTGTCTAATAATTTTTGAATTTAGATTAAATAATTCATTTGTTGTCCTTATTGTAAAGAGGAGATGTATAGTTTATATAAAGTTTGCTAATGGGAAAGCATTATGAGTGTGTTTTGGGTGATGCGAGAAATTATTGTATTTTATTCTTTGATCCTGGGGATAGCTCACGAGGTGAATTTGGAGGTTATTGTGTCAGTCGGGTTTATCTGGTGCGCATCCTAAGGATAGCAGCCGCGGGTTCCCAAGTTATAAAAAAAAATGGGGTGCTTCTTTTAATAAGTTTGAAACCATTTTAGGAACCGGTTTCAATATTTCAAAACCAGCTCAATCCGACCGTTTGGTCACTAGGTCGACCAGTGTTGCCGGATTTCTTGTCACGCTATTGCTTAACCGGTTTATTTGATGCAGCATCAAGCGTGGTGCGAGGTATCACTCTCAAGAACGCCATAAAAAAACCACTTAAACTCAAGTTCGGAAAAGAACTAACTTCATGTCTCGACATGTGATTACAAGTTCTGAATATATACTGAAATATTTATTACACCAATAAAGAAGTGAGACTATCCAAAAAGCTAATAAAACATGAGCAAACAAACGCTAAAAGTTCTCATTTTTCTATATCATATTATTGATCATTTATTTATTTTTAAATAATTATATTTGATAATTTTAAATGTTTTAGCATTGCATCCCTTTGTTCACTCGTGAAAAAAAAGCCACTATTGTGCTTGGTCCACCTAAAAACACATTTAAAAAAAATAGTATTTCTAACATTTTAAATTTCCAAATTTTTGGAACCTTAAGTCATGCAAGAAATGCATGTCATACCAAGGAATTATTATCATGGTGAAGATTATTCTAGAATAAGAAATTAGAAACGATCTGTACAAGTAAATTTACAGAAGAATGATACCTAAACAAGGGAAAAAGAAGGAAATAAAGTCATCCTGGCCTGCTACGACTGATTTTTTACGATCTTAACACTACTGTAAAATCGCTTGAGGTCTTTAATAGCCTTTTCTTCAATCTGAATCGAGCGAATAGTAGAGGGTGTCTCAATTTCTGGCTTGAACCAGCGGTTCGCACCGCTGTTTTCCGATGGTGATCCCTGACCCGTCATTACAGAGAATCCAGTGGTTCTAGTCTTTGGACTAGGAGAAATGTTATGTTGTTTTCCCTGCAAGAAGCAAAAGATGGAACTTCTTATAGTTGGCACATAAAAATTGTTAACGAGTGACCAGTCACGAAGAAGGAAGAATCTGAACAAAGGTTTCAGCAATCTTCGACAAACTAGAATTCAAGTTGGCCCACGTGAAATCATACAAGGATCACTCAACGATCCCTCGCCATGCAAAGAAGAGCGAAGCATACCTGCTGTAACTGGATGTCCCTGAGAGAGGGACGGGAAAGAGAAGGTGGGGTACCAGATGCAGCCCAAGGAGGTGTATCTTTTTCGGTAGTAGGCACCTGTGCTTTCTGAGGGACCATAGGTATCGGAGAGGAAGGCACAAATGAACTAAATTGAAGTTTCCCTCTAATAATGCTATCGGAAAGCTCCTCTATATGTTTCGTACGCTTAGTCTCATTAGTTTTGATCTGCTCATCCTGTATCTCACGAAGCGAGGCAAGCTCTTTCGAGTTTTTAGGGCCACCCCATGCTGGCCCTTCACTTTTGACAATCACAGGAGGGGTGCTTTTTGGTACGTCGTCAAGGGCACCACTCAAAAACAAAGAGAGCCCACCTTTTCGGCTTTTCTTCTTGGATGATGCAGATGTAGCAATGTTATCTTTGGCACGGTCTCTAATGGCTTTCTTATTACTGGAAAGAATTTCCTTGGGGTCTTGGCTTAGCATGGCACTTTCAGAATCTACATCTTTCTCCTGTAGGTTGATAACATATATTGTTTAAAATGAATTTGAAGAACAATTAAGTATGAAAAAGAAACAGTGACGTCATGGGACTGTTGTACCACACTATACTAAAAAATAGTGTAAAACATATTGGCAAAGAGCTCAACATTAATGAAATCTTGTGATAAACATGCAGCCGCCGAAAGTGAAGTTCTAAAATTGAGCCGCACCAAAGCTCTTTTACTCCATTTCGCCACATCTACATCTTATATCTTAACCCAAGATCATATAAAAAGTGTGCGGTGATTTCAAAAATATTAGAAAAAAGTAATAACAAGAGATTGTGCATAAAATCCCTTTAGAGGCATTGATACCACATAATGATGATGTTTTTAAAAATATTCATCCGCGAACCTCATCGGCATCTTGCGGAGCCTCAACATCCAAGAAACCTTTCTCAAGACCTGATTCGGCATTGCTTACAACGTTGCTAGCCTCCTCTTCCTTTTGCGATGCTTTATGCTTGTTCTTTCTTCTTTGCTTTTTCGATACCCCTCCTCTCTTACTCCCTTTTTCATCCATAGATAAACATTCTTTTGACTGCACTGCTTTGATTGGTTCGCCAAGCTCCGCAAGGGAACTTTCCAAAGCTGACCTCATCTGAAGCTTTGCTATCTGCTGGCCATCGAGAAGATGACCATTGGATTGCTTCTCTTCTAGCAGCTCAATCTGCTGCAGCTTTTTCCTCAAAGCTCTTATTTCTTTGGAGATGACGTTTTTTGCATCATCATAAGGATGCAGAAAGCCTTCTAATCCTTGAGCTCCGTCTTTCTTGAATGATGGCAGCCTCTTGGTACCATCATTACGTGTCCGAAAAAGTTCACTTCCACGATCCTCTTCTTCACAGTCTAAAATGGCTGGAAATGTAGCCGTCGGGGTAGGAAGCCGGCGATAACTCCAAGGTTCTGATGAGTTAATATCTAAGAGTTTCTCAAGATCTACTAAAACATCCAATGAAGTGCTTACAAAAGATTGTGCTGACAAGGTAAGAATGTAATCAAGGTTGCGAATTGCAATCTCCTGCAATAAATTTTGCACGTCTTAAGTAAATAAGAAGAATTTAAGAATCATTAGCCAACCAAAACCAATTTCTACAGCAGACAAATAAGATAGGCAACTCGTTGAAGAATCACATCATCCTTTTGATTGGGAAGATAGTCGACACATTATCTAGAGGTGTTGCACGCATTCATCATTTGACACCCATTTATATTAACAATAAGGCTATAACAGTGATAAAATAATTAGTTTTCAAATAAAACATGCACAGCCATAAACAACTTTGAGAAAAATGCCGGCGGTTCGAAGGAATGTACCACAAAAAAAAGGAAAAGAAAAGAAGAAGAAAAGTACCAATCTTGCAAAAAAGATTGCATGTTCTGAAGGGCCATAAACGGTATTACTATGAAAAGGTGCCTGAAGTTACTAAGGTTTTTAAACATGCCTGGCAATGTTTCCGAAGATCATCTGCTTCAAGTGAATCTGCAATTTCTAGAAGTTGTATAGCATTTCGAGGCTCCACCAAATGTTCTGCTGCCATTTTCTCACAAAGACTTTTTAATGTAGGTACCCCTCTTTTCTCAGAGAAGTTTCTATGATCTGTCAGGCCTGTGCTCACAGAATCCTTTTGCACATTGGAGAATATGGCCTCGAACTCTAAATCATCAAACATTAAATTTTCACATGATTCATGTGATCCATCCTCGACCTTTAGCTCCTCTGTGAGGTCAGCAGTCGTAGGAGGATAGCCTGGATGATATGGTGAGGTAACTAACAATAAATGTGTCTCTCCAACTGAAACAGAAGTTGCCTTCTTCACCCCATGCAATCGAGTCGGAGCAGGTGTTTCATCTTTTGCCTTCTTACTATCCCACATATAAACATCACCAGTACTGGTAACAGCAGCAGTCCAGTATTTCCCAGCAGAAACACTGACAATACTTTTCCCACAGAGTGAATGAAGCTACATTGAAAAAAAATTAAGCACCTCATTTATAGGAGAAAATCCAATTAACACACACACACACACAGACACATATATATATATAACAAAAACCTGCTGGCAACGAAGGTCGGGATCAGATGATTTCCAATAAAACAAAGCACCATCATCTGTTAGAGCTACGCTGTGTGTCATTCCAGCAGATATGACAACCACATTGAGGCGTTCCTTGCGATGGAATTTAAGTATCGTATTTCCAACTTTTTTTATACTTCTAGCAATGACAACACGTCTTGGAGTGACAAGTCGATGTCCCCACGTGAACACCTGCCAACCATCAAAGCTAAGCCAAATTATTGAAACATCACCCTCTAGGGAAAAAAGTTCATATATCCCAAAGACTTAGTAAAGTAGTTAATCACATTGCCATACCTCTCCATCAGATCCTAAGGCAATAGAATGATACTTGGCTGCAGCAACACGACTAAAAGATTTTCCTTTCAAGTATTCAACCACCCTCGGAGTGTAATTGGATGCTGAGTTAGAGGTGCCATAACCAAGCTGGCCCTCTTTATTGCAACCCCATGTATAAATTTCACCAGCCTCCGAAACTACGACAGTGTGTTTGTTAGCAGCTGCAACAGCAACTATTCGTGCCTTCAAAGAACTTACACGTCGAGGTGTGGGCTGGGTGTCAACAGAAGTATAGCCAAGTTGTCCCTCTGAAAATTTTCATAGGACTAAGTCAAAGCTGTTATAAACAAGATGAATGGCGATGATCATAAATGCTTCAGTCATGTTATTCCCCAAATCCAAGTAACTCTACTTTCTAGCTAAAATAAATTGAAAATATACCGCAATGTGGTTACACAACTAGTCTATTTTGAATCCAGCCTCTTCAAAAGAGAAAAAACATGAATATTGTTGAATTAAAACATAAGAGGGTACCAAGATATGAAACATGAATATTGTTGAAGTAAGACATAGGAGGGTACCAAGATAAGACATGCATGGATTAATTACCTCTATTAGAACCCCAGGTAAATACTTCGCCACCCTCTGTAGCAACAACAGTATGATGCTTAGCTACAGCAATAGCCTTGACCCGGCGTGCGCCTAAACCTGAAGTCACTAGACGAGGAGTGATGACTGCAGCTTGCCCACTGAAAAATGACACACAGTACATCTCATAGGACTTTAAACAAACCAGAACTATTCTAATGATAAAAGATGAGTATTTCCAATTTTCAAGAAACATTCAGTTCGATCCTCCCACACAGTTCAGTTAAGCCAAGAGGAATAAAAAACTCAGGTGTAAGTTAGGAACATGAAAAAGACAACTTCATAGACATAATCCCCACATTTCTTTTTTCATATAAGAACTGAAAAATTCATAAATGAATATAGAAATGACGAAACACTACGCTCCACAGTTCTTAATAACAAGAAGTTCAAATATTGATATAATGGACGCAAAATCCAAAAGGATAAATATGAGTAATCATACAAAATATTTCAGATATCTCAACACCACATAATGGTTTTTACAAAGTTCTCCATGAAAATTTAAATTTTCAGTAGAAGAATGGCAACGCCAAACTGCTTTCCACTCACCTGTGAATGTCAAAGTCGGGATGGCCAAGACGGCCACCCCTTCCGAATCCCCAGGTATAGACTTCCCCACAGGAGCTAACTGCTACACTGTGAAATTTTGCAGCAGAAATTAGTTTGATGAATGAATCATGAAGTGAATCAACTTTGCATGGTAATTTCTGGATATGAGCGTTTCCAGTTCCCAGTTGATAATTAACACCACTGCCCCAGCTGAAGACCTCAGTAGCTACTGAAAAAGTAGACCATGTCATCCTAAGTGATGATCAAAACAAACCAAGAATTTCATTTTTTATGTCGACATACTTGAATTGTTCTCACTACCGACAGCCTGCATCACAGGCCCAGATAGGAGATCAACAGGAATTCGGGATTTTGAGTCCTCTAGTGTAAAAGAGGCACCAAATTGAAGAAGGACACATGCAACTGCAAGATGGCCAAAATGCAAAGCTCTGTGAAGGCTACTCCACCCCGATTCCCAATCCTGAGGAGGCACCGCTTTCATTTTAGATAATAGTAACAAATCCAACTCCACAAGTAAATGATATATGAAAGTAACGCATTACCCATTTATCGAATTATAGTGATCTCCTACTACTCACAAGCTAGTGATTATGCAAGGAAGCGTATTTTAAGAAAACATTAAAACTTTGAACTAATCTTTCTCATGTTGATTTTTATAAAGCTCTTTATTTTTCGCAACGGGGAACTACAGATTCATTCTCCTTGCTCCGATCTATATAGATGTGTCTTCATAATTAAATCTATCCTGATCATCCAGTGCCTTCACTCAAGGCAAATATGGAATGAAAAAGAAAATCAAATAAATATTTTGCAGATAAAGAAAACCAGGACCTGCTCATGATGAACGAGATCAAGAAATCCACAACTCCATATGAAGCATCTAATAACTTGGCATGCACCGGACTTTAAAGTGAGTAGAATATAAAATAAAAAAAAAATGAAGTGAAAAACGTACCCTAGCATTAGGGTCTGCACCAGCTTCAAGTAGCCTTCTGACTATAGGTATGTGATTCCTCCAAGTTGCAATATGAAGAGGTGTGAGACCAAATGAGTTCCTTGCATTGACGTTTCCAGCATTTTTCTTCAGCAAGGACAGAACCAAATCTAAATCAGAGACAGACCCTTCTCGAGCAACAAGCCAAATATCCTTATAAGATGAATTTCTTCGAGGAGGATGTATGGTCTGCTTTTGGCATGGAGACACAACTAAATCCTCCATGGAGATATATTAGTAAATAAGGACTTGTAATTTGATCAACAGCCAATACTCGTCGCTCCTTAAAATAAAAATGAAATGGTAAACCACTGTCAAGAACATGTCTTCCAAGTTTTGTAAGGAAATGAATCGAATCGAACATTGACAAAGAAATATAATGCATCGCGCAATGCCTATCCAGATGACATGGTTGCCCGTCATAACCTCAAACACCAGCCCGAATAAATATTTTTCATGAGCCACCAAAATGACTCTCTCAATATCTTAACAGAGATCGAAAGAAGATAGCAAATGCAAGACTCCAGTCAGAAAATTAAGCTTATTTAAATATACAGCAGTAGCAATGACAAGCATTTGAAACATAAATCATAAACTTTTTTACCCTTTGTTTGCCTCTACAACAAGAAATTCGTCTTTCCTATTACAAAGAGATTCGAATTTATCATTACTGTTTAAACAGAAGCCTGAGTGAGGCAAAAAAACAAAAAAGAAGAAGAAGAAGAAGATTAAATCAACCAGGATCAAATCACAAAGTCTGACACTTAAACAAGTACATGAGCACATCAAACAGACAACCAAAAGGAAGGACTACCCAGGAATAAAACAGTTCAAAATAAACCTTGGCTACCATTATTATCCATATTTTTGGATTAAAAATCATAATCCAATAAAAATGACTGTAATTATTCCTAATAAAACGACGAAATCTTGAAACCTAAATGACTAATCTCTGCATTCAAAACGATTTAAACATCAAAACTCCATGCGCTGATTAAAATTCCAAAAATAACATCCAAAAACTCCACTAAATTTCAACTAATAGAAACCCCCACAGAGGTCCCCAGCCCCAAACCACCCCATCATAACACGATAACTTTAGAATTACAAAAAAAGGAAAAATGCTGAAAAATATTAACAAGCCAACAAACAAGCATGCAGGAGAACCCATAATTGAATGATAATTTAACGGATTCACCTTGGATTTACGGGACAAATCAATCGCCAAAACAGAACTAATCCATTTGCAGAAGACAGACAAATGGCTTCAAAATTCAGCGAACTCCCAACAAGTAATCACATAAACACAGCGACGTAAGAATGCAATCTGCTGATCACTTCGATATTTTATACTGCAAACAAAAAAAATAAAACCCAAAAAATAGGGAAGAGAGAATATACCCCAAAAAACCCAAAAAGATGCAAAATGGGAAGGGTGGGGAAGTTGAAGGAAAACAAGTGCGTGGAGTTGAGGGACAGCTTGTAATTTTCCGGGAGACTAAAATGCCCCCGGATTTGGTTCGAATTGGCGAGCGACATAGGTGGGTCGGGTCGGAATGACCCAAATCTCTCTGCGGCAACGGTTTCTCTCTTCTGTCCGAGTGTCATTCGTGTGGACATTTGTTGTGGCAGCCTGGTTTATTGTTGAATAAATAAATTGTGCTTTCAGTTTTCTAATAGTATTTATCACTAAGGCCGACGAACACACATTATCAATAATCTCATTCGATTCATTATAACCAAAACAAAATCTTATTTCTATGTTTAAAATTTAAAATAATGAAAATGAAACAAAAGTGAAAAATAGTGTAGATTAAACAAATGTGATGGTGTAGTTCATAAAATTTTCTTTGGCGATTTTCAACGAAAGCAGGAGTAGTTAAAATGGATAAGTGGATTTGAGGGGTTAAAAAATATAAATTAATATTCAGAAAAAATGAAAACGATCAATAAAGATGTGTAACAATAAAAAAAGTTTCAATAAAAGTGTGGAGATGACATTTATTGGTTTTTGAAAAAAGTTTCACAAAAAATGATGTCACGTGACACATTATTATGAGATTATTATATTGAGTTTTCTTTTCCTTTTTATTATGTGTATTTTAGTATATGTTTCCTACTAATCACCAGTCGTGTTTCTTAATTTTATTTTGAATTTTAAAATAATTTCAACTTTTTATAAATATTTTTAAAATTATGAAACACAAAAAAAAAATTCAAAAAAGTTGTTTTACCTACAAACTTCTTCAAATGAAACAAATATTCGAGTTACGGGTTGAGCTCATTGTAGAGTTTGCAAATAGGGCTGCTTACCGGTTGGAACCGGTCTGGTCCGGTCCGGAACCGGCCGGTTCCAGACCCGTTATGGGCGGAACCAGTCCGGTCCGTTAAGGAACCGGATCGAACCGGTTCCGGTTTGGTTCGGATCCTTAACGGATTTTCGTATTTTTTTTTTTTTTTAAATGAGGCGTAGCTACGCCCCATTCAGGCGTAGCTACGCCTAAGCTACGGGTTTTTTTTTTAAGAGGCGTAACTACGCCTCCAAAGTGGCGTAGTTACGCCTCATTTAAAAAAAAAAAAAATCTAAATAAAGTGATAATTTTTAAAGGGCTTAGAAATTTAACAATTTTTATGGGTTATTTAAACATGTCTATGTGTTTAAATACTTCTAGCATACAAATAATTGTAAAGACATGACAATTGAAAATCTAAATAAAAAAATATTACAATTTAGTACTTAGCAGTCTTCATAATTGATAAGTATTGTTTTGGCTATCTCTTCTTCTTGCTCGTCATAATGATTTACGAATTCGTCAACCGTCCCATCTCTTCTATTTTTGCATTCTGCTTCAAACCAATCTTTAAGTAACGTGAGCATGCATAACGAATCAGCTGATAGACTACTTCTGTAGTCTCCAATAATACGGCCGCATGTTGAGAATGCCGATTCAGAAGCGACGCTTGAAGCTTGTACAGCATACATGTCTCTAGCCATTTTGGCTAAGATAGGGAATTGTGATGCATTGGACTTCCACCATTGTAAGACGTCGAAGTTGTCTTCGGATAGAAATTGATAATTCAGATAAATTTGCAACTCAGTCGACGTGCTAGTAGAAGGTCATTTTCCCTTAAGTTTTTTCCTGCCCAGCAGTCTAAGCAAATTGATGCCCCCACCTTTAGATTGAGCTTGGGGTTGTTCTTCAACAGGCCTTTGTTGCGATGATTCACTTGCCTGTTGATTATAATACAATTGAAACATATTTTGGATAGATTGCATTGTAGACGTCTTTTGATCGTCAACAACCTTCCCCAAAAATTTAGCATAATATTCAAAAAATATCTCAAATGAAGTTAAACATTGACTAGGATCTAGCAATGTTGCGATGCAGTGCACGGGTGGGATTTGTTCCCAATACTTTATAAATTTAGTTTCCATTGCACTAACAAAAGCATGCAAGTCATAGTCATCTCTAAATTCTATAAATTTATCAAACATGTTAAATACTAAAGGAAGAAAATAAACGGAAGTTGGATAAGTAACACCAGAGAAACGTTCCGTCGCTTCTTTGAAAGTACCTAACAATGATACACAATTTTCAACAAATTCCCAATCCTCATCAGTCAAATAAATACTTTCATCGCTATCAGGCATTTGATATGAATTATAAAATGGAGTTAAAATATCTTTGTAAGGTAACATAGCATGCAACAAATTGTACAACGAATTCCACCTAGTTTCTATTGGTGATGGAAAAAGAAGATGCTTTAAACCATTAGATAAACATAATTGTTTCCAATCACGCTTAACACGGCTCGTGCGTAACCATTTAGCGCAGTATTTCATTTTGTCAATACATGCTGAGTGATTGTCCTCATAACCAACTTTAACAGCCAAATTAATCACATGACATGCACATCTAACATGAAAAAAAATACCATCAAACATTGGTTTAAGATAGGTCTTTAAATCACGCATCGCAGCATTGTTATTCGCAGCATTGTCTAATGTGATTGAAAATACCTTATCCTGAATTCCATAATGTCTACAAGTGTTGAATACATATTTAGCAATTACATAACCAGTATGTGCACAATCTAACTCATCTAAAGACAAAATCCGTTTTTGCATACACCAATTATCATCAATCCAATGACAAGTGACAACAAGATATAAATCTGAATTTACATTTGTCCAAATATCGGTTGTTAAGCTAACCCTACAAGGCAAACTAGAAAGATGTTGAAACAATGTATTTCTATATTCAACAAATACGTCCATACAATTTCTTTTTAGTGTGTGCCTGGATATATGTTTAAACATGGGTTGTATAGACGAAGCAAATTCAATAAACCAGCACGTTCAGCTTGTATAAAAGGTAGTTCACATCTGATCACATATCTAACAAGTGACCTACGATTAATTTCAGCAGTTAAAATAAAATTCGTGCCAGTAAGAATATTAATTTGTGCTTGTGTTGCTTCTCGACTTAATGGTTGTAATGTTGTCTCATCAAAATTATGTTTTTTTACTAAGTGTTTTTTAAATGTTCCGGTGCCTCCACTGGAACCACCGGCTTTATATGAATACTGGATCTTACATAATTTACATATTGCAACAGATTCATTAGTACCTTCTTTTTGACCGAGTTCAAAGTGATCCCATATCTTCTTCTTTTGGCACGAGTAGGTAGTCTACTTGCTGCTGTAGTGGCTCCGGATGACTCCACATGTTGTCTTTCTTGGGCTTGGGCAGCAACAGGTTCGGCATGTTGTTGGGGTTGTTGTGGTTCGACATTCATAGAAGAACCACCAACATCGAGGTCAGCAAAAAAATCATAACTTTCATTTAACTCAGGAATTGGCACAGGCAAATTCATTGCAGAAGATGAACTCAGTGATAGACGACCCGGAACGAGACCCCGACTACGACCCCGGCTACGACCAGCACCACTGCTAGATGAAGATGCCATTATGATATAAGACTATAAGTAAATTGTAAATAGCACAATTGAGAGAAAAATATGAGAGTGAAGTAATTTTCGTTACAAGAATTGTTATGAAACAATACACAACACAACATCCCCTATTTATAGTTTTTTTTTTTATTAAAAATTTTTAAAAATAAAAAAATAAAAAGTTAACGTTGGCAACGGCTAAGAGCCGTTGCCAACGTTAACATTGTTAACGTTGAAGGCAACGTTAACATTTGTTAACGTTGCCTTCTTCAATTTTTTTTTTTTATTTTTATTTTTTTTTTTAAAATCTACCGGTTTCGGTTTCGGAACCGGAACCGGCGGTCCTACCGGTTTGGTTCTTCGGGACCGCCCCGGACCGGTTTCTAACCGGTTCCGGGGCGAACCGGAACCGTTAAGTCCGGTTCCGGTTTCGGACCGGACTTAACGGTCCGAATCCGGGCCGGGGCCGGTTTGACCCGGCCCGGTAAGCAGCCCTATTTGCAAACACATTAACAAAATAGATGAGATTCCAAGTCTATTCACTATAATTTGAAAGACCTTTACTTGTAGAACCTAATGGTTTGTACCGCCAAAATTCTTTGCTTGAGACATCGACTACGCATATTAATCAGCACCACTTCTTGGAACCATATCGTATACACATACACCCCTTTCGTGAAATAGTCGGTCGGTAGGTCATCAACTCATAACCACATTCCCTCATAGGATTCTAAAATGCTCGGCTCGATATTAACTCTTTAGCTTCCTGAATCTAGCTTCTAGCTACTGGTTAACAGAGTGTTTCGAAACAAATATTGCAAACCGTAACCTCCAATTTTTTTTCTTTTTAAAATCGGAAAATTAGTAGCATTATTATTATGGGCTCTTAAAACAAATGGTGTTCACTTCATGTTATTTAAAAGAGAGAATAATAGATATAACTGGTAATATACTTAAAATATGAATTAGAGGTTTGAAAATGTGAGGAATTATGTTTTATCAATATCATATTAATTCTACGAAATGACTTCTACTAATCTTTCTTATTCAATATATAAAACGAACATACAGATAATGGATAAGATATAAATTCATATGTGTTAGTTCATATTTTAATTTTTACAATCTAAGTTCAATTAAAAAAAATATTACTAAAATTTATTATATTAGAAATAAGTTAAAGAAAATATAAATGATGAATTATTAGTGTTTATTTGTTAAAATAAAAATGAAAATTTAAAAATATAATAATGGTATTTTAGGTCAAATAAAAAGTTTCAACAAATATAACAAAATAATTTCTCTACGATTTAATGGGTTGCATGTACGAAAGTGAGTGGACACCAAATGTAACGTTATGCTTTGACCTACAACAATTTATTTTAGTCTATTAGTTAATTAATGATCAGACCGTTAATTGTCAATTCATTATCTACTATCTCAGTGATGAATTATTGTAATATCCCAAATGTTGGATGAACGATCTAAATTTATCAATATCCCATTTTTTATGTGATCCTCGAGAATTAACCCTCAGCATTACACATTCCTAAAAAGTAATTTGTCACCGAAATTATTGCCATAAAAATATCACAGTTCAAATTGCAAATATTCAATTACAAATTTTATAGTTTAATATATTATACTAATAACAATGCATCATTTATCATATTTTATCTTTTTTTATTATAGAAATCAATATCATTAAAAATTGTGTTAATTTTACTTTTATGAAGATATATGGTTGGGAATTACACATCATATTCTATGTGTGTTCGTAGATGAAGTGCTCATCATCGTCTATGGCATAACAACACTAACTCATTGTCACATACGTGTTGCAGTCTCTCATGTACATCTGTAATTTATTACGGGGCTTTGCCTTGCAACTATATGTATAACATACTCTTGTAGCCAAAACTCAAGCAAACACTTGATGAGAATGAAAAGAGATCGCACACACAGATTGTTGAGATATTTGTATGGTTATAGTGCTTCACAAGTATGACTAATTATAGCACAAAATCGTAATAAAGACAATGAGCAAACATCCTATGTCCACTAGAGATTCCACTATTCTTGTCAGGCAATACAAATTCACTCTAGTTTTCTATCAAACGCTATGAACACAAAAAAATCTCTTGAACTTTTATAGAAGAAAACTTCTCGCCTTTTTTTCATTTCTCTCTGTGTGCACTTTTGATCAGTCTCTGGTCTATGATCATCACACCTGCAAAGGGTTTATACTGAAGTTTTATAACTGAATCTAGATAACGATTAACCACTTCAGCCTTTTTCCTGGTTCTAGTGATGTTTCCGAGCTTAATCAACTGCTCACTATAACCAACTCTATTTGGTTATAAACAGCTTGTAACCAACTACATTAGATAAGATGCAATACACTGACACATATATGGATTGTAATATTCGTGGTACACAATTCTCCACCTTATTATCAATCCAATGCTCCATAGTAGAATCTCCACTATAATTTATTCAAGGCTTTACATCATTGGATACCTTCACTAATTCCAAGCAATATTTAAACTTTTTGCTAGGGATTACCTTAGTACATATATCAGCTGGATTCTCAAGTTTACTTATTTGCAAACTCGAACTTCTCTGGATTCTATCATTTCCTTAACAAAGTGCAATCTCTTTCGTGGAAGACTCGGTGATTGGATAGGTGAATGGTACTTTGATTGTCACGATATATCACAATTGCCTCCTGTTTGTATACCAGCTTTCCATCAGACCCCTCAATCACTTAGCTTCCTTTACAGCTTCTGTAACATCTATATATTCAGCTTCAGTGGTGGATAAAGCAACAACAAGTTGCAGCAATGCCTTCCAGCTCACAGCAGTGCCATATACGGTGAATATATCATGTTAGAGACTTTCGTGTGTTTATGCTACCCGCATAGTCCGAGTCGATATATCCAGTTACAAGATCTAATCATTATCTTGTACCACTTAATTTTAAACCAACATTTAGGGTGCCTTTGATATATCTTAGAATCCACTTTACATTCTCCCAATGTTCCTTGCCTAGATTTGCCATAAATCTACTTATCAAACTCACTCCATAAGCCAGATCAGGTTTAGAGTATTCATGTAACTAGAAATAGACACATCTATTGCTAATTATCTACGATTTGGTATGTTTTGATAGATAAAATGATAGATATGCTACCTAACCGTACATTTGTGTAAATGTAGGTGGAATCGAATAAATCGAGCTAATAACGATAAATAAAGGTCAAGAAATACATTGGAGTTGACAAGGGATCAAAATAGACTAAGAAAAATGCATAAAAGTGAATAAGGAGCCGTGATTGATCGCCAAAAGAGCCCCGGTCGATCGCCGCGAGATAAGGTTTGAGGTAGAAACAATTGGCGATTATTAGCCACATTTTCCCGATCGATCGCGAGCGAAAAAATTCTGAAAAATAAAACAGTAAAGTCTGGCGATCGATCGCCAGACAGCAGCGATCGATCACCGGAGGAGTTCAGAAAAGTAAAAGACTTGGTTTCTTTCCATCATACAAGGACTCTAGCCCCTTCCTCATTCTCCTATAAATACCCCTCGACCATCATACCCTTAGGGGACCTTTTTTTACATACTTTTATATGCTTTCATAGATAACTAGCATATAGTTCATCATAGTTCAAGGGCAAGCTACGAAGATCAAAGCAGCGTGACAACCTCGACAAGTGAAGATCTACATAGTTTGCCTAGTTTGTGTTTCTTTCATGTTGTTTTTATTTAATTTTGATTGTTTTGCATTAGTCATGAGTGGCTACACTATTTTAGTGATTCTTGGTTAAGGAAGACAATACATTGTGATTTTTTTTCTTATGAAATTCATGTGATTTTTAATCAATTTTTGAATGAGTATTGATTGTTTTTCTATACTTGATTGATAGGATAGTTGTGTTTAATTGTTGGATTGATCACCTAGTATTTGTGCATGCAATTTAATGCTTGTTAGATGAAGCAACTAAGATTAATAATTTTGCGCATGTGAGATTGTTAACTCCTTAGGGTAAACATTCAACTAGATTAAATATATACGCGTGGATTATATTGTCTAGCTGTTTGTCTTACTGTTTATGAATCTATCATCTTTTAATCTTAATCGCGTGTATTTGGATTAATTGATTGATAAAGGTTAGAATAGAACGTGTGAGCTACCTAACTACGATTAAGGTGAGATATGAATTAATTTTCCAAGGCGAATATTCATATGCAAATTGAATCTTTGTGAGAATTGATGATTAAGATAATGAACCCAATTGTAAAGTCGACCAACAGCCAAGAACCACTTTTCTCTCATAATCTACTCACTCTTATTTTAATTTTGCATACTAGTTAATTCATAATTTTCTTAGATTTTTGTATCATAGTTAATTGATTTCAAAACCCCCTTTAATTTCGTTTGCACTAATTAACACAAAATTTGCCCTTCCTCGTGTGATCGATCCCTACTCATGCTACTACATACTTATTGTTATTAACTTGAGAAGGATTAATTTGGGCGTACACGATAAGTTCTAACAAATTTTGGTGTCGTTGCCTGGGAAGGCATTGTTTATTGTTGTGTTAATTTTTTTTTACCACACACTGCTACTTTGGTTTGTTACTGAGTACAGGTGAATCCTCCGATCGCGAAGATAATTTCCAATACGATACGGAGACTGAGAGGACACTACATATGAGGAGAAGAGACGTTATGCGATTGGCAGAAGAAGAAGAGAGGAACACGATGGCTGCGAATCAAAGTTTGAGACAACTGGCGAATCCTACATTGGATCAACAACCTCTTTGCATCACTTTCCCTGCTCTTGCCAATAACGTAAATTTCAAACTTTTTTAATCCAGTTATTATCTTTTTTTCATGGTCTTGCAGGTGAGAACCCCCACAAGAGCTTGATGAAATTTCACGTGGTATGCACTACTATGAAGCCAAATGGCGTAACAGGAGGAGCAAATTAAATTGCGAGCCTTTCCATTCTCTTTGAAGGATGCTGCTAAAGATTGGCTATTCTATCTACCCTCTGGATCCATCACCACGTGTACTGTGCAAAGAGTCTTCCTTGAGAAGTATTTTCCAGCTACAAGGGCGACAAACATAAGGAAGGAAATTTATGGTGTGAAGCAATACCACGAGGAATCACTGCACGAGTACTGGGAGCGTTTCAAGAAGTTGTGTACAAGCTGCCCTACATCATCAGATAAGTGAACACCTTTTAATTCAATATTTCTATGAATGTTTACTTTTTGGTGACAGGAACTTAATAGATGCGACGAGCGGAGGAGCTTTTATTGATAAGACAAGACACCGGAGGAGGCAAGAAACTTGATAGCCAACATGGCTGCCAACTCCCAACAATTTGGGCGACATGGACAGACGACAAGACAAGAGGTAAATGTATCTAACCTTGAACAACAACTGATTGACTTAACCTTTCTTGTGCGTAATCTTGCTAGTGGCAATGTGGGGAAGATGAAGCCATGTGGAATTTGTCTAGCTATGAACCATGCCACTGATGCTTGTCCCTCCCTTCAAGAGACATCCACTGAGCACATGAATGCAGCGGGTGGATTTCTGGGTCCACCGCAAAGGAGCTATGACCACCCATCGAACTACAACCAAGGTTGGAAGGACCATCTGAACCAGAGCTATGGGAATCAACAGATGCACCAACCTCCACCCTACAGACCACCATTTCAGAGGCCTCCACAACCGCCAATGCATGCTGCTGGCGACAGGTTAGAAAATATTGTTAAGGTTATTGCTAAAAATAGTGTGTAATTTTTAAACAGAAAACGAGGGCGATCATTCAAAGCTTGATTACGCAAATGAGACAATTGACGACTTCGCTCAACAAGATAGAGGGGAGAGCCAGTGGTGAACCCAATAGAGAATGTGAGTGCCATCACATTGAAGAATAGTGAAGATGAAGACGAGGAGAAGATGGTACTGACGCCACCCAGAAGAGAAGATGTGGAAGAAAAGAAGGACGTCGAGGAGCTTATGCAAGAAGCGGAACCACGAGGTAAGTCCCCTCTACTCCGTGAATATAAAATTGAACCCTCATTCCCCCTTGCTTATAAGGAGAATATGAAGGACGAGGGCATCAAGGGACTCTATGAGACTTTCCGACGCTGTGAGGAAAACGCTCTACTATATGATGCCATGAAAAAAAAGTACCTCTATATGCGAGATTTTTGAAGGAAGTTTGGAAAGCAGATATGATCAAATAACGAAAAGGGTGCCCCAAGATTGAGCTAGGTGAAAATGTTTCTGTGGTCATCCAAATAAGCATTCTCACAAAGTGTAAGGACCCTGATATCTTTTCTGTCCCCTGATTGGAAACACTAGGATTGAGAAGGCAATTCTAGATTTAGGAGCTTCTATTAATGTCATGCATTACTCAATCTACACTCAACTGAAACCTGGACCTTTGAAACAAAATAATTTTTTGATTCAATTATCTGATAGGTCAACGGTTCTTCCTAGTGGGTAGTAGAGGATGTACTTGTACACGTAGAGATTCTAGTTTTCCCCGCTGATTTCTATGTCTTAGACATGGAAAATGGTGATCCATCTAGCCTCATTCTATTAGGGAGACAATTCTTGAAAACCTCTAAGTCCATAATCGATGTCAATAGTGGAACTTTAACTATGGACTGTAATGGTGAGATGACGAAGTTCAATATCTATGAAATCATTTAAACCCATGAACGCACTAGTTACACTGTTAATAGAACTGAGCACATGGCACATGATGATTTTGAATTTGATGAATTATGTGATCTAGAAAAGGCTACTGATGGCCTTTATGACAAAGGAGGTACGGATTCCAATTTTATTCATAATTTTCATACTCTTGCTGATTTATCTACTCATTATACTGCTGATCCTCTATCTTCTCATTTACAGAATCCTACTGTTGAACGGAAACACCCTCCGGATCGACCACATCAATCAACAAATGATGGAGGATGAACAAAGATTGATGATGACCTCTCAAAGAAGAGCAAAGCAAACCAAAGTTTAAAGGAATCAAGAAGATATTGAGGTGGAAAAAGAAAGATAGAGCGACATTGCATAACCCACCTTGATAGAGGATTGGCGTCGGGTCATCGACGTTAAACAGAGGCGCTGCTTGAGGGGAGTTAGTTTCCATTTCCTTTTTATTTTTTATTGTTTTTTTAGTTAGACTTTTCACTTTCCTTACAATTTTGACTTACATTGGGGACAATGTAAGATTTAAGTGTGGGGAGGGATTGGTGTGTTATTGCTTTCTTATTATGAAAATACAAATAAAATTTGAAAAATTTGAAAAAAAAGTGAACTCATAGTTAGTAATGAACGCATGCTTAGAATTACTAGCCCATGATGAAACGTAATTGAGGGCATGCATGTTTTTGAACATAGGTGAATTGTTAAACTTGGAACACTTTGAACTCTAATGCAAATTATGCTTTGACAAAGTAGTTGAATATTTTGAGCACGATAGTGTCATGACTTGTGAAGTGTGCATAGTCTAGTGAAGATTGTGTGAACTTTGTGATAGTCTTAGAAAGTTTCTGATACATGCTAGAACTTAACTACATGCTCTTTGAGGCGTATTTCTAGACTACTTGCGAACATGAAAGTGATATAGGCGATCTTTGATGCTTTTGAGCCTTTCAAGCCTACCATGTAAATAAAATCAATCTCTAATGCCCTTTTTGAGCTTTAATGCAAAAAGAATGGTAGTATGATAAGCATACTAAAAACCATCATTTAACATTATTTGACTAGCTTATCATCTTCCTAATGAGCCTAATATGATTTTTAAATTCATACCTTTGAAGGGAGTATGAAATGTTTCATTCACAAGCACTTATGTTATCATTGAATCATATATTTGAGAGCTTATTGTTAAAAGAATAAAATGCATGAAAGAAAAGGAATGCCTTGAAAAAAATAGGAAAATATGACTCCAAGGGAGCCAAGGCACAAAAGAAGAAAAGAATTGAAATAAGCCTTGCAAAAATATACAAGGTGTGAAAAAGAACAAAGTTTGAAAAAATCATGCAAGAAGAGAAGTTTATTTAGTGCATATCATTATACTCTCTTGTTTGATACACCTTACCCTTTCTTTCATAAGCCAATATCTAGGCCAATCTACAAGCTAATAAAGGCATACTTGATTTGTGTTTGCAAGTGGCTAATATAGTGGAGAAGAGTGTGCAAGTGAGCTTATACTTGTGTTAGTGTATTACTGGAGCTGTTGTGGGTTTGCATTTATTGGATCTATAATTTGTATATGCCACTTGTTTATGACCACACACGTACGTTCACTGCTTTTTTTAAGTATGGGATGTCTAGGGATTGAACTTGTTCCACTGTCAACTTTTCATCGCCTTTCATTATTATGCATGTTTGATATTGTTGAGGCATTAAATTGAGGACAAGTTAGTTTGTTATAAACCTATGAGCCAACAAAAAGAATTTAGCTTTGTCTGATTTACTCGAGGTCGAGTAAAGATTAAGTATGGGGGAATTTGATGTGACTAGAAATAGACACATCTATTGCTCTTAATTGTCTACGATTTGGTGTGTTTTGATAGATATAATGATAGATGTGCTACCTAATCGTACATTTGTGTAAATGTAGGTGGAATCGAAGAAATTGGGTTAATAACGATAAATAAAGGTCAAAAAATGCATTGGAGTTGACAATGGATCAAAATAGGACCAAGAAAAATGTATAAAAGTGAATAAGGAGCCGTGATTGATCGCCAAAGAGCCCCGGCCGATCGCCAAACGAGAAATCCGAGAAACAAAAATTAAGTCTCGGTGAGATCGGCATTTTTCCGCAATCGATCGCCGCAAGACAAGGTTTGAGGTACAAATAATTGGCGATCGATCGCGAGTGAAAAAATTCTGAAAAACAAAAACAGTAAAGTCTGGCGACCGATCGCTAGACAGCCGCGATCGATCGCCGGATGAGTTCGAGCAAAAGTAAAAGACTTGGTTTCTTTCCATCATACAAGGACTCTAGCTCCTTCCTCATTCTCCTATAAATACCCCTCGACCATCAGACCCTTGGGGGACCTTTTTTTTACATACTTTTACATGCTTTCATAGATATCTAGCATCTAGTTCATCATAGTTCAAGGGCAAGCTACGAAGACCGAAGCAAAGGCGGGCATGACAACCTCGACAAGTGAAGATCTACATAGTTTGCCTAGTTTGTGTTTCTTTCATGTTGTTTTTATTTAATTTTGATTGTTTTGCATTAGTCATGAGTGGCTAAACTATTTTAGTGATTCTTGGTTAAGGAAGACAATACATTGTGATTTGTTTTTCTTATGAAATTCATGTGCTTTTTAATCAATTTTTGAATGAGTATTGATTGTTTTTCTATACTTGGTTGATAGGATTGTTGTGTTTAATTATTGGATTGATCACCTAGTAATTGTGCATGCAATCTAATGCTTGTTAGATGAAGCAACTAATATTAATAATTTTGCGCGAGATTGTTAACTCCTTAGGGAAAACATTCAACTAGATTAAATATAGACGCATATTATATTGTCTAGCTTAGTTTGTCTTACTAGTTTATGAATCTATCATCTTTTAATCTTAATCGCGTGTATTTGGATTAATTGATTGATAAGGGTTAGAATAGAACGCGTGGGCTACCTAACTACGATTAAGGTGAGATATGAATTAATTTTCCAAGGCGAATATTCATATACAAATTGAATCTTTGTGAGAATTGATGATTAAGATAATGACCCAATTGTAAAGTCGACCAACAACCAAGAATCGCTTTTCTCTCATAATCTAATAAATCTTATTTTAATCTTGCATATTAGTTAATTCATAATTTTCTTAGATTTTTGCATCAGTTAATTCATTTTCAAAACCCCCTTTAATTTCGCTTTGCACTAATTAACACAAAATCCGCCCTACCTCGTGGGATCGATCCCTACTCACGCTACTACATACTTATTGCTATTAACTTGAGAATGGTTAATTTGGGAGTACACGATAAACGCTACCAAGTATACCATGGCATACATGAGGCTTCCTACAGCACTTGCATATGGTATGCCATTCATTTCCCCCTTTTCTTCATTAGTTTCTGGGGCTTGAGAGGTGGACAACTTAAAGTGTTGAGTTATGGGCCCTTAGACTGGTTTGCACTGATCCATATTAAATCTCACGAGAATCTTTTGTAAGTATCCAGTTTGAGTGAGGATCAATTCTCTCTTAGTTATATGTCTTACAATTTCCATTCCTATGATTCTCCTAGCTGTGCCTAAGTCCTTCATCTCAAAAACTCTGTTTAGGTCTGCCTTAATTTTTCTGATCTTTGTCAGGTCATGCAACGTATACAAGAGATAGATCCATCTAGCATCAAGATATAGATCCATCTAGCATCAGGTAGAGGTTTGGTGTACACACACCAATCACTTCGTTGAATCCCTTGTTTATCATGAAATCATCAAACTTCATATACAATTGCCTAGGGGCTTGTTTTAAATCATACAATGATTCCTTTAGGAGACAAACCATTTCTCTGTCAGAATTAACTTCAAACTTCTCAGGTTGGGCCATATAGATTATTTCATCTAACTTCCCGTGAATAAAAGCTTTCTTGACATCATGTTGTTCTAACTCTAAGTCCTCCTTGGCCACTATAGACAATACCGACCTTATGGACCTAAAGTTTTACTTTGGGTGAGAAGATTTCATGGAAATCTAGACCCTCAACTAATGAGAAGCCACTTGCTACTAGTCTGGCTTTTAACCTCGATTTTTCAATCCCTGGTATTCCTTCTTTACGCTTAAAGATCCATTTGCAGCCAACAATCCTTTGATTGCTTGGTTTTGGAACTATTTTCCATGTCTTGTTCTTGTCTAAGGACTGAATCTCTTCTTCCATTGCTTGAAGCCAATGATCTTTGTCTTCAGAGGTCATAGCTTCTTCAAGAGATGCTGGTCCTAAATTATTGATTTCATAAGCAACAGAGAAAGCATAGGACACTAAATCTGCAAATACATGTGGGGGGTTTAATGATTCTCCTATGTCTTCTCTAGCCAGTTGATATCCAGACTCATGTGATAATTCACCATGTTCAACAACTGACTCCTCAGTGTGGTGATCTATAGGCGAGAGCTCCACCTCAACTTGTGTCCCGCCAACAGTCTCATCGCTAGTGGTATAGGTGCCTTCTTCAGAGGGAACTCATATTCTTTAAACACCGCATCTTGGCTAATGACCACCTTATGCACACCTGATTCAACACACCACAACTTGTACCATTTCACTCCTTCGGGGTAACCCCGGAATACACATATAAGAGTCCTATAATCTAGCTTTCCTTGTTTTTTTGTGGGCATAGGCTGCACAACCAAACACTTTGAGATTGTCTAAAACTGGAGGTCTTCCATACCACTTCTCAAGAGGGGTCAAGAACTTTAAGGTGACAAAAGGGCAGTGGTTTATCAGATAACAAGCAGCAACAACTGCTTCTGCCAAAAAGGTTTAGCTAGGCTGGAATAGGATAGCATGCATATGACTCTCTCTAGGAATGTCTGATTCATTCTTTTGGCAAGTACATTTTCTGAGGGTTCCAGGTACGGTCAGGTGTCTAGCTACACCTAAGCTTCTACAGTAATCATCAAACTCCATTGAACAGTATTCTAGTCCATTATCAGTCCTAAGTTTCTTTACTGTCCTTCCAGTTTGATTTTCCATTAATTTGTGACATGTTTTGAACCTATTAAGAGCTTCATTCTTGTGTTTTAAAATATAGATCCACACTCTCCTTGAGTATTCATCTATGATAGTCATAAAGTATATGGCACCACCGCTTGAGGTAACTCTAGAGGGTCCCCACATATCCAAATGGATGTAATCCATGGGAGCCTTGGTTATGTGCTGAGCTGTTGAGAACCTAACTCTAATTGATTTCCCTTTTATACACTCCTCACAGAAATCTAAGGGTGTGAGTTGTATACTGCCTAGGAGACCTTGTTTATTTAGTTCAACTAGCCCTTTCTCACTTATATGTCCTAAGCCAAGATGCCAAAGAGTTGTGTTACAATGCTCCTGTTTAGCTAGAGCATCCGATCCAACTATGGTCTTTCCCGCTAACATATACATGCGATTTAACTTGATTCCTTTCATTACAACTAATGACCCTCTTGTCACTGTGAGTCTTCCTTTTTTCAGCCTTGAAGGCATATCCTAATTGATCTAGACTTCCAAGGGAAATTAAGTTTCTTTTAAGCTCGGGTATGTACCTGACATCCTTGAGAACTTTATTTGTACCATCATGCATTTTAAGCCTTATGTTATCAATTCTCAAAACTTTGCAAGTTTTATTATTTCCTAGAACCACTTACCCCCCATCTAATTCCTGGATTGTTTCGAATCAGGCCCTATTTGGACTCATGTGGAAGAAACAACCACTGTCCGAAACGCAACACCGATCATGTTTTAAATCTGAGATACAGAGGAATTCCGAACTACTATATCCATCCTCTGCTACATTTAATTCCACATGATCCTCGGGTTTATCAGTTTGTTTATTCCTATCTGGACAATCTCTCCTGAAATGCCACGGTTTCTTGCAATAAAAACATTTCATTTTCCTGGTCCTAGAGGCTTATCCACTACGATGTTTATTCCTTGATTGTCTTCTTTCAGGCCTACCCCTTTTAGCATGTCCTTGTTCTTCCTTCAAACGGTTTTGGCCCTTCTCAAATTTACCTCTTACAGATAAACTCTCCCCACTTCCACTTACTGGTATGTTTATTAATTTATCATTCTCTTTTCCCTTCAAGGAAATTTGTACTTGTTCTAGAGACAATGTTTCCTTAGCGTACTTCATTGTGTCTACGAATGTTGAAAAAGATTTGGGCAGGAATTTAAAAATATAATTGCCTTGTCCTTATCATCTACTTTGATACTCATGTTTTCAAGATCAAAGAATAAATTTAGTAAAGTCATTCAATTTATCACTATTGGGTCTTGATTCGTTCATCTTGAAACCAACAATTCACCTTTCAAGTAGATTCGATCTTGTAGGGATTTGGTCATGTATAGTTGTTCAGTTTTGACCAGATTCCTGCTATACTTTTTTCGGAAGCAACTTCACACAATACTTTGTCATCGAGATGAAGCGTCAGGGTGTTGAAGGCCAGGTCCATCATGTCCATATTTTGATCATCTGTAAGTCCTTCAGGAAGATTCTTGATCCCTCCCAGTGCCTTGGCGACTTTCTCCTGCACAAGAATGGCATGCATTCTTCTCTTCCATAGCCCGAAGTCACCCTTGCCATCGAACCGCTCCACCTCAGTTTTGGTGCCCATTTTCTTGATTCATTGCAGCCTCGAACCTGGCCCTAATGCCAGTTGTTGAAATAATCTTGTAGCCAAAACTCAAGCAAACACTTAATGGGAATGAAAAGAGATCGCGCACACCAATTGAGATATTTGTATAATTATAGTGCTTCACAAGTATGACTAATAATAGCACATAATCACAATAAAGACAATGAACAAACACCAACAATTTTAGGTGGTTCAGCCCAAAAGAATTGGCCTACGGCCACTGAAGATTCCACTATTCTTGTCAATGTTTCCTGTTACGATCCTTGTGATACAAAGGCAATACAAATTCACTCTAGTTTTCTCTCAAACGCTACGATTACAAAAAACTATCTTGAACTATTATACAAGAAAACTTCTAGCCTTTTTTTCACTTCTTCTCTATGTGCACTTTTGATAATATGTGCCACCCTTTAGGGGTGACGGTGGCACATAATATAAGTGTATTTTTGTGTATATAAGTTTATGGATGGACAAGAATGCATACTCGACTCAAAATATGCAAAAGTAGTCAAGAAAAAAAAAAAAGAAATGTCCCAATTATAATGATTGTAAACAAACTCCTTCAAATAATGGAATAACATGGACCTTTCAGAGCCAGGTTTTATAGAATACCATTTTCAACACAAATACAACAGCTAAAAGAATCGGTCTCTTGTCTATGTTCATCACTCCTGCAAAGGGTTTATACTGAAGCTCTATAACTGAATCTAGATAACGGTTAACTACTTCAGCCCTTTTCCCTGTTCCAGTGATGCATCCGAGCTTAATCAACTGCTCACTATAACCAACTCTGTTTCATTATATCCAGCTTGTAACCAACTGCATCAGATAGGATGCAATACACTGACACACATATGGATTGGTAATATTCCTGGTTCACACTATATAAGTAAATAATAAGCGTTTGATCCTAATATATATTATTTAAGAAAATACATAATATATATACACATTATAATTCATTAGTTAATATTAGTGGCTTGGCTGTGGGGGCTTCGATTGACAGTTGAAAAAGGCTTTAAAGAAATTTAGTGGTGCAAACCTTGAATATGAAATAACATCTATCAAACCACGTGTTATTTCATATTCAAGGTTTGGAAGAGCCGAAGAGGCAAAACTATTTCCACACAAAAAGTATGGTTGCCATCTGTTTGCAAATTTAATTTGAGACTAACTTAACATTTGAGATTTCTTAGATATGATATAATAACATAACAACAATCAAAATATGTTTAAAAAGCGAAAAAAATAATTTGTGGATATTAATTTATGCTTGTAACTGTCAATCATTAGCAACAAACTTGAAATATATCAAGAATTAAAGTCTTATTAATATTTGGATCCCAGTTTGGAGTATTCGAGTATTTGCTTTTGATTTGAGCTGTAATTTCGAAAATGAATTCAAGAAAATGGTATGTATTTAAATATTAATGTAATTTGCTTTAGGAAAAATAAATAAATCAAAGAGAAGAATTTGGTGTCATAAGAAACGATTAAGTCATTGGCTTTGTTTTCAACTTGAAAAAAACATGAACATTTTTAGTTTTGTTGGCAATTGGTTAGTTGACGGACTTATAAGGGGCCTATAAAAAAAATGGGATCTTTTATTTTTATAGTTTTATAATTGAAAAAAATTGGCTAATGGATCTCGAAACTCAAGATATATCTAAATACTTGGTCTCGAACTCAAGATATATTCAATTTTAGGTGTCATTCTGGTTAGAAGCCCGTGGCAAAATGGGATATTTGTTGGTTGGAGTCGTTGGACTATCTCATGCCAACCAATTACAAAGATTTTCAAAATTATACAAAAAAGTAGTATACTATAACTTTGCGTGGAAAGATATGTGCTATTGAAGAGTTTCTTTAAGATAATTAGCTTATATATTTGATCTTTTTTTTTACAAAAAATTGAAATATAAAAATAAAATAAAAAACACTTGGGCTTGTATCCTTCAAATGGGTCTCGTTTTCTGTTGGACTTGCTCTTACAAGAATTTTATTTTCAAATAATTAAAGTTTGCCAAAGTTGAAAAATAAGTCATTGAAAATGTTTTCATTTTTTGAAAAATGTAACTTGTGAAAGTGTTGCTGAAGGAAATTACAGGGAATTTCTTGTTGCATTGGCTAATAAAGCTTCCACCAGTTGAAAAGGCTATTATTTATACTATATTATACTGCAAAAGCATTAGAGTAACTTAGACTAGACCACGGTTCAGAACCGTCGGTTCAACCCTTCAAAAAACATCGACCCTTAACCTTAGTCTTCCTTGACGATTCCGGTTACGGTTCATGAACCGCCGGTTACGATTACGGTTAACCAACAGTTATGGTTACGGTTTGACCCTTACTTTTTAAACAAAAGTAAAAATATTATTAAATTTGAAATAAAATGTAAAATGTGTTTGAATGTGTTTTCATCCATGGATTAAATATAAAATAACGTGAAATAAATTCATGCTCAGATAATTAAAATGTGTAACATATATTTGTTTGGTTAATATATATAAATTATAACACTATATTTAGATCAACAAAGCTCTTATAGCTTAGTGATTGAAGCTAATTATTCAATTTGGAGGTCATGAGTTCAAATCTACACCATAACATATATTTTAAATTTAAAAATGTAAAAAAAATTAAAATAACCCTTGAACCGCCGGTTATGACCCTGAACCGGCCCGAAACCGGACCGACGATTCACGGGTTAGCAAAATTATGACCATTAACCGGCTCTTCTATAGACGGGCCGGTTACGGGTCCGACCCTTCGAACCATTGACCCGGTTAACCGGCCCGTTGACCACGGTCCGATTTCGGGCCGGTTCAGGGTCGATGATGACCCTTGGTCGGGTCTAGAGTAACTCCTTTGGTGAAACATTTTTCATAATTTCAATATTGTCCCTCATGTTGTGTTATGCTAATTTTTTGTATTCTAAAAAATACAGTCACATACAAAAAAACACATATCAATTTAAAATAAAATAAACACAAGCTTCATTGATAATTTAAAAATATAAACAAATTAAATAAATAAAAAACACAAAAAACTATTGTATTTTATGTATCAAAAAAATAAAAGATAAAAAAATTATTAAAAATAAAGTAATTTTTATAAATACGTGTTATAATAAAAATATATTATATAAATAACTGGTTGTATATGCATGTAATACGTGAGGGGTCGCTAGTTATTATTAATTAATAGGTGAGTTAAATCGCCTATGCAAAGAGGAAATCAAAACACACGACAATTAAGTTGGATTTCTCAAGCATAAAGCAACAATATCCGTACAAAATCAGCAAGAATTGATTCTGTATTTGTTCCAAAAGAAACCACTTAGGTAATCCATCATATTCCAATATGTACTATATAAACCATGAATTGGATACAAAAATGTATCAATTGATACCAAATAATAATAAATGGAAGGAAAATTAGGTGATCAATCACTTGTTGTAATTGAAGAATTTGAACCATTTTGCAAATGGCAACGCAAGGAAGATCGTGACATTCTCGAAATCCATCTCCAAGGTCAGGTTTCCCTTATGTAATATAAACTAGGATATTGCCATTTTTTGCTTTTCTAATTTTTTTTTCCTCGTGTGCATGAAAATATTAATGCGCAATTTAACAAGAAAAAAAACGATAATAGGCAAAATTACACAAAACATAATATACTTTGGTCTAAATTTCACTTTACAATCATTATTTGAAAATTACATTTACATCATCAATTTTCATTAATCGTAACACTTTACATTCTCTTGATTCGATTTTTTGTTTTATCTAAAATTGATTGTCATATTTATCATCGACATTCATCCTCAAACTTACAGCTATTAAACTAGCTATTGTAATTTTTTTTTTTAAAAAGATATATATTTGGGATGTCAATTCTTTTCCGAAATCAAACAATTATAGAATTTGGATATCCAAAATATTTTTAAAAAAAATTATAACAGCTAGTTTAAGGGGCTCTAAGTTTGATGATATAAACTAAAGATAGAATGTGACGATTGATATAGATAAAAACACAAAATCGAGTCAATATTATGCGAAGTGTTATAATTCATAAAAGTTGGGCATGCAAACTGTAACTTTTCAAACAATGATTGAAAAGTAAAATTTGAACCAAACTATAGTATGTTTTGCGCAATTTTCCTTCTATATATATATATATATACACACAAGCATGTCGTATTCTAGAAATTTGAAACTCCCGTGCAATTCATAAAAGTTGGGGATGTGAAATGTAATTTTTAAAACAATGGTTGTAGAGCGAAATTTTGACGAAACTATGAGATGTTAAATGTAATTTTCCCAAAATAATATTTTAACGAAAAATCTTTTTTTCCCTTTATGCTCGATTTCCATGTTTATATAAACCGCAAAAAAATTGTTTCATTTGATCATAATTCTAAAATAACAGAGGAGAAAACCAATAAACTAACCACCACGAAATAGTATCATACCCCGCATTTATTTTAGGAGTAGGCCAAAACATCCAAAGGGTCCTTTTTACTTCAGCATTTCTATGTCTATAAAGTCTCAGTTGATTAAATTTGACCATAACTCTTTTCAAATGCCTTCATTTTATTTCAAGATTTCAAAAGGGAACAGTTGAAAGTGCAAATTAGCAATCAAGGGAAACTAAAGATTTCAGGGGAACGATCAACAGATTCATCAAGAAAAAGTAAATTCTACAAAGAATTCACAATATCAAACACTTATGATGAATCAAAAATTAGTGCAAAATTTATAAATGGTTGGCTCCATATTACAATGCCCAAAAGGGTCACTGGATCCAAGATTGATCAAATGCCTAAACAAGACTCCACCAAAGATGAAGCCGAGGCACTACCTTCAGCTGATATAGGAGATCCAAAGGCAAAGATAGAAGAAGAGTTTCAGGGGTGGAAACGGGCAGCTTCAGATTTGAAATTGTCCAAGACAACCGTGGTGACCATTGCAGCTATGGGTGTGGCTGTGGCGGCTTTGGTGGCTTATGTTATTTATATGTACAAATCTAACGTTGCAGAGGTTGATGATTATAACTATTAATGATTGGTTAGAATGTGTTTTCATAAAAGTTAAGTGATGTACATGATACTCGTGTGATCAAAAGCAAAGTAACAATGCAAAATAATTCCTATTTGCTTGGCGTTCAGTTTCGAATATCATTTAATTTTTATCAAAAAATAAATTTGAAGTTAATTTACCAGCTTTTTACTCAATTTAATCCGTTAAGACTTTTCACACCTTGAAGCAGAAAGAAAATGCAAAAAATTAGATACTGCGAATTTTAACCACTTCATCCGAATATAGAAGAAGTTCAATTTCTCTCGACACTGCTCAAAATACAAAATGCAATAACACTTCAGAAGCATGAAAGATAAAACACCAGAAACAAAAATAAAAGGCCATTTGACAGCCTATGACCGCTGAATGATTTTTCATGACAACTACAAATTATTCCAACAATTAGAAAACATTTCTTTCAACTTAAGAAACAACTAATGGAAACTAGTAAGTGTGTGTGGTACCTTTAAATTTGCTCATTTGGCACTTGCAAGCTGAGAGCGAAGGAGTTTCGCAGCAGAAACCATGTTTTCGAGTGCAGGCTTCACTTCACCATACTTGCGCGTTTTCAGACCACAATCCGGATTAACCCACAAGATGTTAGTTTCAAGAACAGCAAGCATCTTGTTGATTCTGTCTGCGATTTCTTCGGTAGATGGTATTCTCGGGGAGTGGATATCGTACACACCAGGACCGATTCCAGCACCGTACTTCACGCCTTCACGGAACACGGATAGCAGCTTCTCATCGGAACGGGAATTTTCGATTGTTATCACATCAGCATCCATATCGATGATGGAGTGGATGATGTCATTGAAGTTGGAGTAGCACATGTGGGTGTGGATCTGTAGTGTTGAAATGAAAAATGTTTGAAAAAGGGGTATTATATTGTTGGGTGGATACATTACATTCAAATTTAGTGTATCACAGATGGCAAAGAAATAATTGTCTACCTTACATGACCACTCAAGAATAAACTGGAGCTCGGGGAAAAATATACACTTAGTATTAAAATCCATACATATACATGCCCGTTGGAGTTTTTTGCTCCAGGTTTTTTTTTTCTTTAAATATGACTCTGATATCATGTTAGAAACCATTTCTTTTAAAAAATTCGAACAAGCTGATGGGAGGTGGGTGGCTCAACAAGATTTCTTTTAACACGATAAGATAATTGACTAAAAAGAGCGAGGCAAATGGGCCAAACCTGGGTCGTGTCCTGGACACCAGAGTTGGTGATTCGGAATGAGTGGACTGCCCAGTCTAGGTAGAAAGCATGTTCACCCTTCCTAAGAGGCAATCCTTCTCTCAATGCAGCTTCGTCGATTTGGATTACTGTGATTCCTGCCTTCTCGAGATCCTCGACTTCATCCTTAATGGCCAAGGCGATCTGATAGCAGGTTTCGAATCTGCGAACCAAGAAACATGAGTCAGACTTTGTTTGAATAGTGAGAAACAAGAAATGTCATATCCTTCAGGAAAGATATACTGATAAATCTAGGATCTCATTTAAGGGGTCAAGATGGATTCAGGGGGATTTAATGGATTTGGAAAGCTGAAACTTCCAGTTTTAAAGAAGATATAAACTTTCAAATTTTTTTGTTTAAGCTTGAGGAGTGCGGCGTTCACCCTCCCACGTATTCACCTCGGCTGGAGAGCTAAGGTACACTATAATGCTACAAACCTGGATTGGTCGTTTCGTACGAAGGACCAATTGAGAATGGTAACTGGGCCAGTAAGCATTCCCTTCATTGGGCGCTTGGTCATGCTCTGGGCAGCAGTGGACCAGAAGACGGTCATTGGCTTGGGGCGACTCACATCACCATAAATGATTGGTGGCTTCACACAGCGAGATCCATATGATTGCACCCAACCATTGGCAGTGAAGGCGAAGCCAGACAATTGCTCTCCGAAGTATTCAACCATGTCGTTCCTCTGGAATTTAAAAAATTCTAAATATAAGACAGTCACAATAACTTTATAATAGCTTCGATTTGTCAGAACTATGACAAATAGCTTATTTATGATCATTCCATTGGATTACCTCTGGCTCTCCATGAACAAGAACATCAATGTCGAGCTCCTCCTGAAGCTTGACAACTTTGTTGATCTCCTCTTTGATAGATGAGATATATTCATCCTCAGAGATCCTAGAAAACGAATGTAGCTTTAAAGGCATAATCTTAAGTCTGCCAATTACAAGTGCAGAAGAAGAAAGAATCACTAACTTATTGGCTTTGTATTCACGGCGGACTCTTCTGAGTTCTATGGTTTGAGGGAAGGAACCGATGGTTGTTGTCGGAAGGATTGGAAGGTTAAGCTTCTTTTGTTGAGCATCAAGTCTAGAACTAACATTGGTAGCACGGCGGTGGTCAGAGCCCTTCAAAGCAGCAGCCTTATTTGCAAAAAAGTTGAGTAGATTGGTAAGCACGAGATAAAACTCTCATCACTCAAATGGTAAATATGCAGACAAACTACTTACAGCCTTTTGGACAGCTTCATTATTCACCCTTGGAGAGGATTTCCTGGAAGCTTGAGCCGCAGAATTAGCAGAGAAGAATGTCTGAAAAGTAAAATAACAAGCAAACATGCAAATTAGTGTATTCATCTTCATGTCCCAGCAAAATCATAAGAAATTGTGGAAAGACATATATGAACAGTATAATAATAAACAAAAGTTATTCAGGAAAAAAAGTAAAAATGAAATAATTTGTCCTCAATTCATAATACAACAATTGCTTATACCTCATCCTTCTTTCCAGCCAGTGTCTTTGCCAAAGCATCAACTTCAACAATTTTTTGTGCAGCAAACGCAAGCCAGGATTTAATTTCTTTGTCCAGCTTAGGCTCATTCACAAGATCCACAGCAGTGTGGAGAAGGGAGCAGGAGGTGGACACAACAAGCTTATCTGCACAAGAGAGAAGAAAATGACTCTTCGTAAAAGCAAACTGATACCTAGTAATTCAGGAGTTAGCCAATATACCCTTTCCCACAATGCCTTCAAGAGACTGCAGGGTGATGAGAGATGCATCCAGATCATTAGCCCAGATGTTCCTTCCATCAACCACTCCAGCAAAAAGGATTTTTCCAGAAGGGAATTCACTCTTGATCAAATCCAGAGTCTTGCTACCACGGACCAAATCAAAACCAAACCCAACGACTCCGGGAAGAGAGGTAAGGGTTTTGAATGCTGGCGCAGGGACATCGGCAAAGTAAGTCTCAATAAGAACATTAAGCCCAGATAAGCTTGATTCTAATTCAGCATATGCCTTGGTGAATGCTTCCAATTGGTGAGACCCAAGATCCAAAACAAGGGTGGGTTCATCAAATTGGATCCATGAAGCACCAGCTGCCTTCAATTCAGCAATAACTTCCCTGCAGATAGACATCCACTTAAATATCAAATTGGTTCCGACAATCTGAAGAGTGAGGCCGCCAATTAAAAGATAATAATGTAACATGTTTTCTTACTTGTAGACTGGGAGAATTTTGTCAAGAAGAGAGAGAAGAGGGAAAGTCTTCTCAACACCCTTGGCTGGTTTAGAGAGCAACAAGTATGTAACAGGGCCGACAAGTACAGGAACGGTATCAATACCAAGCTGCGTGAAGGTGAAACCCATCAGGTGGCAGTAATAAACTAAACAAACTTTTAGTTAACAATGAAATATCCATTATGCAAGGACGCTTAAAATACACAGATGAGAGGGCAATGGCTACCATCATTTAGAAAAACACACATGTTCTGTTTATTGATAAAACTGGAAATATAGAAGGAGATTTACAGAGATCATACCGCTTTAGCCTCTTTGTATTCGTTCACAGCCTTGTGGGAAGCATATGAAAATTTCACATCTGGTCCCAATTCTGGTACAATAAAGTGGCTGCATTGGCACAATAATGCATAATTTTAAAAAACATAACCAACATCATGATGATCCCTCTAATGCTATGAGAAGTTTTACGCATCACTTACTAGTTGGTGTCAAACCACTTGGTCATTTCCATAGCAGGAACTGAGGCATTTCCTCTTGCCATGGAAAAGTAGGTTGAGAAACCAATCTCCTTACCACTCCAATTGTATCTCGGGGGAACAGCACCAAGCATCGCGGTTGTATCAAGTACTTGATCATAGTAAGAGAATGTGTTGCTAGGAATGTACTTGATCCCGGCATCAGACATCTGCTTCCAGATGGATGTCCTGAGATCAGCAGCCACCTTTTCCAAATCCTCTGCGCTGCTCTTGCCATCCCAGAAAGATTCCAGAGCAAACTTCAGCTCTCTCTTAGGGCCCATACGTGGGTATCCAACGATATGAGATGCCATTTTTCTGGTTCATCAAATTCATTCAATCGGATCACGTTTTAAACCATACAACAGAAATATCACATAGGTCATGCATACAATCAAATCAAGAATAAAATTCTACGAGTTAATTACGTGAGATACCAAAAACCAAAAAAAAGTTCATGTACTCTATTAATCGCATGGCTCACATGCAGCTTGTGTGTCTTGTCGTTTTCTTACAATTACAACGTATCAAATGACCAAACAGGGAAATGGCTAAAACATAACTTACGTAATGCCCACTAGATTAGCTCATAATGCTGAGATATTTAACCAAATTCAAACAGATGAAATCAGATAGGAATGTATAGGTCTCACAAATGATAAAAACTGGTAGAAATTTCGCAAATTAAATCGTCATGATGATTCCACTATATGGTGGTGTCAGATCAACCACTATAAGTTCTAAGATCCAAAAACTTATTGCCACAAAAAATTCCAGATCCAAATACAGAAAACCATTACATGCTCGAAATCCGGAAAAAGGTTAAAATGCCGACAAATTTAATCTTACTATACACTCTCATTATCCACTTCAAGCCAGATCTATACAAAGCAAAATCTCAAATCCAGGTCTACAAATTCCAACCCTCACCACCCGTAAAACTAACTACATATAGCCTATCCACACAAATTCCATCCCAGCCACCCAATCACAACTCCTTACTAAAGCCACGTCAGCACATTACCTGCATCGAGATTCCAGAACACACAAAACCGACATCCAAACCAATCAAATTCAATCATAACGCATAATACAACAAGTAAATGAAAATTACAGCATCAAAAGGCCACAAGATAACCAATAAAACTGACTCTCACCAATAGATATAAGCGAAACGAAGCAAAAAACTTCAAATATGCAATTCAAAAAACCACAAATCTACCAAAAAAAACCACAAAATCAGGAGTATAATGAACGAAGAAAGACGTTCAGCAAAAAATATAAATACACGACACGAACGGTTCAAGAACTACAGAGGGACAGGGAATCCGTACTTTTCGTAGAAATGGAGACGGGGAGCGGTTGAATTGAGGCGAGGGAGACGGAGAGAAATGGAAGACGCGAGTTTTGGGTGTTGGGCGATGAGCTTATTTATAGAGAAGATTACCAAAAAATAAGACTTCGCTGCTGTTGTGTGGTATGGTAGATCTAGGAAAGTGAAATTTTCCAGTTTTTATTTTAATTCTTTTTAGAATTCAGTCAAATTTTGATTGTAGCTTGGTAGGTAATGGGTGACGCGCGATTATCTGAGGCGCGTGCTTTTTTTCAACCAATGATCTCACTTCCTTAAATGCTTATATAGGGTCGACTATTGGTGTTGGTATTTGGCAATCATGGTATGCTTACAAATCTTTTTAAATTTTAACCTAACTTGAAGCGTCATGTTTCGATCGTTCTTCTAACATAAGATAATTAGTATTTTCTAATAATCTATTCCGAAGAATTGCATTACTTTGTAATTCATGGAACTAAGCTTATATTCTTGATTCTGATATTAATTATATAATTAAGTACTTATTATTTTGTCAAAAAATATCGATATTGATAATATTGTTATTCAAATCTTTTTAACCGTACGAGAGCTCAAACATCACATTTTGATGGTTCTCCAGTATGATCAATTAATAATCCCCAACAATTTCGATAGCTTAATGGTTATGATGAGTCTTAGTTTTATAATTCTAGAAATTGGAATTAAACTATAAGTACTTGATTTTGATTTTAATTTTAGAAATGAAACCAGATATTAAATTTATAATTTGAATTTGACTCACGATTCAAATGACACTGTGATGGGATCTAATTATATGGTGATATCAACCAATATTGAAGGTTTCTTCAATTTAAGTTGATTTAATTGCTTATTTTGGTCTAGAATATAATTTTAATTTTCCAGTTACTTGAATTTGTGTTCTATATAAAGATTTGGAGTTCAAATTGATCAACTATGATATTCTGGCTGAAAGAAGCTCTTGGGGAATAATAACACAAATGCGCGACCCGGCTTGATTCTTCTATGATTCATGTAACATACATAATCTATTGATATTAAAGATTTAGTTATTGTTTTTGAATTTGTGTTCTATATGCAAGTCTTTTAAATGGCATATGAGGGTATTGTGAGTAAGTTTAGCCGAATTTAGCTCGGTACATATCACAAATTAACATCATGTTTGTTTAAAGCTCGACCATTTATTTATTGATTGATTCTATACAAGTGTGGTATATCGACCGATTGATTATTCTGCAAGTTCATTCAAGCAAGAATTTGTGGAAAAACATTAGTATATCCTATGTCTTGAATATGGATGACAATGAGTTTGGTTCCCTAAAACCAACCCGAGACCTGATCCGTTTAAATTTTAGAAGACTCGTACTCACACCGATCCAATTAAATCCAAAATAAACCCACCCTGACTCGTACCTGAACTTAACTGGTTAGACATGTTAGACTCGTCATACCCATCAAACAAACCTAATTTTTTAATATCTTTAATTTTTAACTAGTAAATTTATAGTAAAAATGAAATAAAATAGTTCAACACAAATTTTAAATAAAATAGTTCAAATTAGAGTTCTTATACAAAACAAATAGAATAAACCAGCCAACATTTTTTTCATAAGTTCTTCTTCGTCATCAAACATAGTCGGACACTATATCCATAGGATTTTTAAAGATTTTTAGGCCACTACCCTGATTCGAACCCGAGTCATCTCAAAAAAGGACATGAATATTTACCAACCGACTAAGGCCAAAGACTCACTCATTTAAACGAACTAGTGTTGAAAATTACCCCAGATTATTTATGTTATCACCACCCCATGAGAATAAAGATATAGCAAGAATTTAAAAAAATCAAACGAGTCGGGTAATGGGTCCTACCGCTTGGTTATAAAACCTAATACTCATACCCGATTGAGTATCCAGCTACATCCATGCCCACTATAAACAGATCGGGTCATGCCGGATATCGCTCTACCTTGACGCGGTGTCATCCTTAATCCTGAGCTCAACTCATAATTTTCCAAAATCATCCTTAAAATAAATATTTTTAAAAATATTTAAGCTGGTTTACTTGACCTGATTAAATATGAAATAGGGTAAATAATTACAACCCATCTAAGTTTACTTCACATACCCCAATTTTATCCTAAATTTATGTAATATGTTTGTATGATAAATTATCTCAATTTAGAGATGAGATAATTAGTATGAAGTAGTGATTATGCAATGTGAAGAAGAGAAATCACATACTTACCATCGTAAACAAATAAAGATATAATATTGTTAATAGTCATAAGGGTAAATAAAACAATTCATCATTTAATTATATTTACAATCTCAATCTTAATCATTCAAAAATTAAAATCCTATTATTTGTCCATTAATATTCATTATACTATCTAATTATATTAATAACCACGATATAACTTATCAATATAATCATATCTTTGAAATTAAAAGTCAAATGCCTAGATTGCATTTTGTCCTTATTTATAACATCATACGAATAAGGTATTCCAATCAATTTAAACATCTTTGTTCATAATTAAAATCATCAAGAGCCAATTTACATTTACATTGTATTTCAAACAGATTGTTCTATTAAAGCTAATAATTATTATATTATAAATACATTTGAAATCATCTAAATAAATGACCTCAAACTATAAGTTAAGTTCATATTTCAATAAAACTCAATATTAAGTTCAAATAAAATAAATCGAGCTCAAATTCGAAGTTGAATTCGGACATTGTAATACCCTATGACGTACGGACACTGACATGGCTATAGGGACACGACAAGGACGCGACGAGTCTGTTTTTTCAAAATTTACAGGATACGACACGGTTGTGACACGCATGTATGAACTATTTTATAAAATATTAAAATTCACATTTTAAATTCTAAAACCACATAAAAATAACAAAAACATTCTTAACAAATTCAAGAAGCTTATAAATAAATACATGCCACTGGAATCATCGCAATAACACACATACGAACATCAAATGCATAGTACTTCAATTAACATAAAGTTTAGCTAGCATGTCCAAATAAAATATAATACCAAATATATTCATATTAAATTCAAGAAGCGTATAAATACATGAATGTCACTAAAATCTTTTTAGTATCACGGATACCAGCACCAAATGTATATTGCTTCAATTATCATAAAGTTTAACAAACACATCCGAATTTTATTTTAGTAAAAAAGTTTCTAAATGTACAATTAACCCCCAAAAGTAATTTTTCATTGTCGGACACGTCCCTCGGAAGTGTCCAACAAGGGTTTTTGAATTAATTTTTATGTTTAAATTAAGGACACGCCACGTGGCGTTTTTGATATGTGCCTGAGGAGTGTCTGTGTCCTAAAAGTGTCTGACACTGCACCAAGTAATTTCAGAAGTTCACGTACATCATAGGTAATACCCAATAAACTGAGTGTAGCAATGAGAGGAATTGGTCTTTGCGATATCATGGGATATATTCATCTATTAGATAAATATATTCTCATTTAATATTAATAAAAATATACCAAGTATCTCAGGTAGCCAAGAATAAATCTAAACATGTACTTGTAATTCACATTTCACTATTTATCAATGTGTACAACTGCAAACTCTGTCTGTCACGCGCCCGACGAATGCCTGGGCAGAATACAATATTGTGGGGTAATTTTGTCAAAGCGAAAAAACATTGATGGAAAAAGTAAGAGTTTGGTTGGTGACTTGGTGGCAATAGTTGGTAAGAATTGGTGGCATGCCAAGTGGGCCACCCTCGGGATTTCGGCACTGCGGTAACTCAATTACCATAATCGCCCTCCAACTAATATCAAATGACCATGTTGGATTTATTTGATGGTGTCCATAAAATATCTTAGGAACATAAACATAGTTGACGTTGAATATTCTGTAAGAAATATTATAAATCAGTTAGAAAAAATCAATGATAGATGTTGATGGTTCTCTATAGACGAATTTAATCAGATTATAATGATCATACAAAAGATAAATTATACTAAAATAGTAAAGTCACAACAACAGTTTATATATACTGTTGCTGTGAGTTTACTATTTCAGTATAATTTATTTTTGGCATGATCATTGTAATCTGATTAAATTCGTCTTTATAGACCAACAATCGTAAACTCAAATTTGCCGCCTACAAGTTTCTGGCTTCCTGAACAAGAGAATTTCAAGATACAATGTCCAATCGCCTCTGTTCGGAATGAAGCAGGACTCCGAGCAGACTCTCTCGAACGCTAGTAGTGTGCAGTACTCTCAAACTTATGAAATGTATGAATGAACAATGTTTTTCCAGATGCTAAAAGACTGAAGCTGGAGAGTTTTAAGTCTATGTTTTAAGTCTCATACTTAAATCAGATTAATCTCGAATTAAGTCTCAAACTGTCAGTGATATGAAAAGACACTACTTCCCAGAAAATCGAGTAGTAAAAGATAGGGCTGTCTTCGCGGCGCGGACGGACGGACAAAGCACGTGGGGCACCCTTCTTTCTACAATACTACACTCCAATGATTTGTTTCTCAATATAAACAAACCTCAAAGGTTTCATAAAACCAATATAGGTTTTCTAGTAATTTCAATTCACTTAATCCAAAATTGGGCTTTGAGCTTTCACCTATGATTTTTCACCAACAGATGCTACCTCAAAACATTACCTGTGGGATAGCATGAAGTTTCACGTTTTGTTGAGTAGGTAAGTGGGGACTGGGATTCGGGAATGGGATCCCTCTAATTACAAGATTTTTTCTTTTTAAATAATATCTCAAAAATTTCACCAATAACAGTTAATACATCGTTTTCCATCTAAAATTCAACCCTTTTTTAAATAGAAAATAATTTATGAATATTTGAAATAATAATTTTCTGATATAAAATATGAATGTCCATTGATGAATTACAAAATAATCAAATAAATAATGGCAAATTAATAATTTTCTGATATAAAATATGAATGTCCATTGATTAATTACAAAATAATCAAATAAATAATGGCAAATTAGTGTTTATCTAGTGTTAATGAGCTAGATAAACACTTATTAAATATTTAAAATCCAACTTAAATAGCTCAAGCTAATCCCATATTTATCATAAAATAGTATACATTTTAAAAATAACACAAAATTATCCACTTAAATCATTATTGTAACTAATTATCAAAAAAATTAATAAAAATTCATCTTCAAAATTCTTAATTGCAATATAATCTCTATTTTTTATATATAAAAAAAACTATTTGATAGTAAATAAATTTATATACAAAAAATTAATTTGTGTTATTATTGTATACCACAAAGATGTGGGTGAGGTATGACTGGAGAGTGGAGAAAGCGTGGTCCACTAACAATTTAAAATATATTTTCATTTCTTATGTTTTCTTTCTTTATTTTGTTTCATTATATACATTAATTAATACGACCATTTTTATATAATTTTGGAGAAATTGTTATACCTACAAAGGAAATGAGAGTGGATGTAACTCGAACCCGAAACCTCGAGCTCCTTTATATTGTTGAGATGCACATATTTAACCAACATTTGGTCGTGCATGAGTCATTAAGAAATATTCTTATTTTATCCTTCCTTTTTTAAATAATAACTAATTCTTAGTTATATGACTAATTTAATTAATTGAATGTTTAAAAATTTACAAAAAACAAATTTTTTAAAAATATTATAGTATATAATTTAATATTATTAAAATATTTTAAGATAATTTAACTCGATTATTCAAAATTCATTTTAAAAACTGATTAAATTGACCTACCGATTGTACCAATGCAGTTGGAGCGAATAGAGTATTGTTATATTATATACATTATATTATATACATGTTACTTTTATTGTTTGTAATTTAAATATTGCTATAATATATATAAATATTCAATTTTTTACAATAAAATAAATTCTTTTGTGTAATAAAATTCTTTTACTCATCGTGATCACATGAAATCTAGCTGGAACGTCTAATCTATTTAAAATTATATTGTTTTTAAATCATAAAAAATAATTAAGAATATGATTTAGGTCGTCGTGCAGCATGATAAATGCTTGTTGCCAACAAGTTGACTATCTTTTGAGTTCAATAATACATAATTAAATAATTTTGTTCCCATTATAATTTACTAATCGCGAATAGAATCACGAAATCAGGATCTGGAAGTGGCTCAATATTAAGGTTCCTTTTAAATTTAAACATTCTATCTTTTGTATATTAAGAATATATGTGGTTACAACTCAAAACAAATTGGTGATGAGTGGAATATCAGATTATCTTATTGATACCCCTCGGGAGTAAGATGTCACCTTTATAAAAATAGGTGATTCAGCGTATTGCTAAGCTGCTGACTTGTCAAGCTGAATGGCCACCTTTGACGAAGAATGGCCAAGCAAAATGATCTCATGATGGTGCATGGCATGTTCGAGCCGACCTACCAACTTGGCATTGGGAGATGCTGACGTGCTGATTATTCTGCTCTTGTTGTAATACCCGAGTCTAATACTTGCATCTATGTTTAACATATATGTTAGACTGTCATGAATACTAGTAAAACTGCTTAAATTTTCGCCGAAATTTGTCGAAATATGACGAGGTCAATTTCGTTAAAAAGATAACTCGTAGAGCTACCACTTTCATGTTTTGAGTTTTTGCCGAAAACTACCGGAGGAAGGGGAAAATTAATGTTGAAGTATATCATATTTAGGTATTATATATAACTTTCTCGTCCGATGTCCAAATTGTGTGATTCCAAATCCAGATGAAAGATAAGATATAGATCTACAACTTTTATTCAGACGTCTTTCACAAACTCGGTTGTTATGATACCCGAATTGACATAGGAATGGGTGCTTTGAAATAGAATAATAATAATAATAATAATAATAATAATAATAATAATAATAATAATAATAATGGTTGACCGACTTAAATTGTTTTGTTAAGTTGGAATTTATCTGATAAACTTACGCACACACACATTGACAACACAAAACACACACTTTCACACATATACAATTCAGTAGACGCGAGCCGTGGGAGAAGAGAAGGGTTTCATGTCTTTTTTTTTAAATTTTTCGCACTTCGTAACGCCATCGAAACTTCAAATAAATTATATATTCGGAATCCTCGAATTATCAGCTTCGATTTGAGGTACTTTTCTCTTCCTATTTCTAGTGTTTATGAAAAGCCTAAATTTTTAGTATTGCTAGAAAATTATAAAATTAATGGAGGTGATAGATTAGATGATTATAAACAATATTTGACAAAAATTTGGAGATTATGTTGTAATTTCAAGTTTATAGGAATGTTAATGTAAGAATTTAATGATATAACGTAGTATTCAATAATTTAAAGTAATAGGTTAGAATTTTAAATAATTACTTGAATTGTGTAGATTGACTCTGTCTTACCTAGGAATCAAGCAATATCAACTGGTGAAAGGTAAGTAAAAATCCATATGCAACTACAATGCATGAACATAGTATTTTCTTGTGATATTAATTGTGTTGGTGCTTGAATAAGGTGATATATATGTATTATTTGATGTTCAAAATATTTAATTGTTGTTGCATTGAATTAACTGTTCATTTGCATTTGCACGTGCATGCCTAATACATGGGTATATTTGATGTCTGGCATGCACGACATTATTTTGAGAAAAAAAGGAAATATTTTGTTGACCACTGCTATGGCACCGAGGTTTGCGAGGCAGACTTATATGATATGTTGAGTACAACGGTGTGATACTCCTCAGAGGATTAAAAGGGTTGTTCGAGATGTGCCCTTGGTAATCATGAGCGGATGGACCATTTGCTGATATTCTTCTTTTGATTGATGCTGCGGGTGGGATACTTCTCGGGTGACCGCAGAGGTTGTTCGATGATGTGCCTCTGGGGTCACGGAAGGATAGGCCATTCGACTGTATCAATCCACTATGTTGGCTGTGTGCCTATTGATATTGTTCAGAGCTCTGTTCTGGTGCATAGTAGGTGGGTCAAGGGGCCCAGGAAAAATATGAATTTGGATAAAATGTTATAAATTTTCGAGTATGCATCTTGGTACATGTTAGTGATGTCTCATGTCATTTTCATAGCATGCATGATTTTTATTTACTGGGCATTAGCTCATGTAGTTCATGCATTGTAGGTGAGCATGACGATATCTCAGACTTACTGGGCATGGTGATGAGCTCCTACGGGTTTCTGAGATCTGCTGTACATGGATGACGACCTGCTGGGTTATGTGATTATCTTATTTTGGTTTTTGAGTCTGCAGATTTATCTTTTGAAAAATACACGGTTTTCTTATGTTATTTTGTTACCGTTAGGCTTTTAAATCTGCGGAACTATCTTTTGAAAATTTTACTTTGAGAAAGTAAAGAATTATATGTAAATAGTATGACGGTGTTTCTGGTGATATGAATCTGATATATTATTGTTGTTATTGTGTCTCCGGATGTTACACAAATAAAGGATGCCGCCGAAATTTTTACGTAGCTATATATAACTTATAGTATAATTGATGTGATTTGGGGTGTGACACTTGTCGAGCTGAGCTAAATTGCGGACCTAATCCATTTGGCCGACCTCTCTTATTCTCTCGTGCAACCCACAAATGGCTGGCTGAACTCCCGATTTCCCAAGCTCACGACAAGTGCCGATGTACTGCCTAACAGTAGAGCCCCCAGGTGTATAATCTTCACGTCAGATAAGCTTGTATCTTAGAAACCGAATCTCTTATATATGTGAACGAGATCTCCGGGATTTGATTGAGCCGAGATCTTCAAGATCTGATCATCCTTATAAAAGATTATGAATATTAGACGAAATTTTATCGTATCTCAAGCAGATTTAGATAAACATAGAAATAATCTCACATATATGGTAACTCTTTGCTTATAAATGTTAGGCTTGATCATCACTTTGATTCATTCACAACATATATTGCTTACTTTAGAACACATATTTTCCATATTCCCTTGTTTGACTTGAGCATCAGAGGGGATATGCCGGAAAAACGTTCTCACTCCCTTCTCACGTTTGTTATTGTTTTCAGGTCACCTTGAGAACCAATCCCTGACTTGTTGTTATCATAAGCATTAAAGAATAACAAGGAGGTAATTATCCCATCTCTCATTGATATCTAGAGGTCATCACACTTTTTGGTGATATCTTAACTAGATGTTTCTTAAAGGTTCCGGTACCGCCTGTGGAACCACCTGTTTTATAATACGTGGTTTTACATATTTTACAAATAACAACAGATTAGTTCATACCTGGTTTTTTCTCGACGTCAAAATGGTCCAAACCTTGCTTCGTTTGGGACGGTTACTTGGGCGACTAGAAGCGGCAGTAGTTGCGGATGACTCGTCGGGTTCCGGATTTTAGGGTGCGGCAGGTTCTACAACGTGTTCCGCTTCTTCAACATCATAAGGATTATCGAACTCGGCAAAAATATCATAGTTTTCTTGGAATATATATGGATTTGAGGGACCACCAAACCAGTAGAAGATGATGCCATCGTATTATTGGAAATACATGTAGATCAACAAAACTAATAATAATATGATAATAACAAATTGAAAATAATGGAATGGAATAAAATTGTATGGAAAATGAGAATTACATGGGAAAATGAGATAATTGAATGAAAGAGTAGGAGTTTAAGATTAAGAGAGTTGGAATTAGATGAAAAATTGGAGAGGGGAAATGAGGTATATATAGAAATATTCTAGTAGAAAAAATATTTTTCGGCCCGATAAGCAGCCTGATCCACATGGCGTATCCGATACGTCGGAATCTGAAGTATCTTGAAGTATCTAGACAAGTATCCAAAATAAAAAAATTAATTTTTAATTCATATACACCACATGGCGTATCAGATACGTATCGAGCAAGTATTTAGGAGTATCCGTGCATCATAGCTGTCTAGCTAGACGATGCGATGCTTCGTTCCCTGTTCTTCTTATTAAATTTTCCTGAGCTGATATAAATCCTGCCATCAGATGCTTTATATAAGATATAACTGGTCCAATGGATTAGAGGTCACGTGCTGCTTGAATAACTGATTTACAATCACTTTCAAAAAACTGATGTGTCATTTCTGCTCCTTCTCTTAGTGCCATTGTTTCTGCTAGCTCTGATGGTCTCTCGCTATTATTCCAATCCAGGAGTTTTACCTCGTTGAAATATAGCCGCATCAAATTGATTTTAGTAGTATCAGTAGGAGGATGTTGCCATCGGATTGGGATCCTATTTGTTGGGAGTTTAAACGACTCTATACAAATTCACCCTCAGTTTTCTGACTACAACCTCAAGCAAACAGCACCAGACCCCAACCCCGCAGTAAATGTGGAAACAATTGAACCACAAACAGTAAGATTGTATTGGCCTAGTTATTGTCGTCATTCATCGGCACATTCAAAGCCCATCAAAACCATAACCACAATAAAACAGATTCCTCGCACAGAGATTCGCCAAGAACATCTGGAAATGAACTATATTTACAAAGGTAACATCCATCTTCCATATAATCACTGTAATAATAACTGCAGAGAAACAGATACAGACTCGTCTTTCCAACAATTTTCAAGCACTTCTATCCTCGTGAATCAGTACTCATAATTCTATAGATTTTCCTATGAATTGAAAAAGAATGCTTCCACCTATCACTTAATGAATCAGTTATTTCCTTGAACTCAATCGAAGTGATGACTTTATATAATTTGGTATTTCAACACACATTTTTTTTTAAAAAATTACATAAGAAACTCATATATTTCACATTAAGTATATTTCCAACCTTGCTCGTCCGACTGGGTCCGTCCCGGGATATCATCAGACCACGGCTAGTGGAGCGTAGTGATCGAAGGTACTCCGACGAACTCTTGTGCTATGATTCACATTCTTCTTAACCAAATCAGTATCCATTTCTCTGCTAGAAATCCCCTTACCAAATGCAACTGATTTTTGCTTACTTTTAAGCTGTAAAACGCCATCTTTCGCAGCTCCTCCCTGTACAAGAATCCTGATAATCCCAGTATAGTTTAAAGATTCAGCAATTTGAACGGCTGTAACACCCTTATTTGTTTTTGCTTCAATGTCAGCTCCTCTCTTTACGAGCAATTCGATCACATCCGCCTGCCCCGACTCCACAGCACAGTGCAACGCCGTGTATCCATCTTCATCTTTCGCATTAACATCGATGCCCTTTTCGATCAATACTCGTGTCACATCTATACGTCCCTTAAAAGAGGCCCGGTGAAGTGCGGTCCATCCGTTCTGGTCCCGCCCATGAATCGATGCCCCGTTTTCAAGAAGCTTAAGGATCATCCTCAGCTCTCCCTTTCTCGCAGCAGTACATAGGTTGTCGGCAAGTTTTAAGGCATCAAATAGTTTTGTGTGCCCGTTTTCAACCGCAAGATCGTAGGCCATCTTACTTTGTTTGTTTCTTATATCTTTATTCGCCCCCTTATGGAGCAGAAGTTTCACCATTTGCTCATCTCCTAAGGTGGAGGCTATGTGTAGAGGTGTGTCACCATCACTTGTGTTTCGAATGTCGGATCTAGCAGCATTGGCTAGCAGCAGCCGGGCACAGTCTCTTCTTTTCTCTTCGACGGCTAAGTGCAGTGCAGTGTTCCCGTCTTTGGTCAGCGAATTCGGATTAGCACCTTTGAGTAAAAGATGCCTAAGAACTTGAACATGGCCATTTCCTGCAGCAAGATGGATTGGACCCCAAGTAGAAGACTCTGATCTTTCTGGGCTGGCTTTGTGAGCCAAGAGTAGCTCAACTATCAGTTCTTCCCCCAAGGCCGAAGCCGCCTCGAGTGGGCTCGATCCTGTTCTGTTAGTAGCCTCAATATCTGGCTTGAATTCAAGCAACAATTGGACCAAATCAGGCCTAGTCTGAGCAATAGCCAAGTGTAACAAAGAATTTCCCTCAGAATCAACAGAATCAGCAGCACTCGAATTCGGGTCACTCTTTTCGAGAACCTCCCTAATTTCATCCATATACCCTTTAGCCACCAGACGGCTCAAAACCATCGATCCAACAAACATGATCTTGATCCCACTATCAGAATACACCTGTTTCTTCTTGTTAGTGAACCACTCGCTCGGAACCGAATCATAAGTCGACGTGGGATTCTTGACACCTGCTCCAGGAGCCACTACGCTTTGCAAAATGAACGAATCATCACAATGCGGGAACCGGCTTGGGAGCTGAGAATTCGGGGAAAGTTGGTAAGTGATTTCAAGCGTGAGTATGGTTAGAGGTAGTATGATCCCGGAGTGTGGGACGACTGTATACCGTGCCTTGTTCAATGGTTGGATACGAAATGCAACGGGCATCGTGTGCATCACATTGCGTAGATTGATCAAACCGGAGCATTTCTGTCCAGGTTCGAATTTGATTGCCACAGTATTTGATGGCTCTAAGCTTAATAGCCTATCCATTCTTGGTATGCTCCACTTTTTCAAGTTAATTTTTTTCAATTACATATGAAGATCATTACGTAATGTGATTTTCTTCAAAGAGTAGAGCTCCAAGAAACTGAAGAGTGGCGAAATATATTATATGTATGAAGAAAAATAATGCAGCAGCCGGCTTTAACAAGGCAGCGCCACTTGTTGGAGTTGAAATCAATGAAAGACTTGTTCTATTCTGTGTCCGACTTGTGAAATGCTCAAGTCAATAGTTGTGTTAATTATATAAAAGGCGAAAGGCATTTTTTCAAGTATATTTCTTTTATTTTCTTTTTAAATGATGGGAGAACTCGCGGCCGCTACCTTTTTGAGTGTGTGTTGAGTAAACCTCGGATTGACGCAATAGCTTGCAAACCACATCAGCCAGGTAAACCACACTAGTCAAGCCCAGTGTTATAGACTCAACCAAGTAAATGTTGATAGGGGAATCGAACTCGTGACCTTGGCGAGTTCTAGAAATTGTGTGTAGGGATGGGTCTAGAAATTGGAATGAACTTGGCGAGGAGTTGATCCTGAGGTATCTTGAGGTTAAAAATTGAATTTTTTAGATAATTATAAATATTTTTTTTTATTTGAAAGGAATTTAATTCGCGTCTCTACCGGTATCTAAACCCAATTTTCAATTATAAAACTGGTATTTTTTATTTTAAAGGAATTTAATTGGTGTATCTGCCGGATATATAAACCCAATTTTCAATGATAAACCTTGATCAGTTTTTAAAATTCAGTTTGGAATTTTTAACAGTTGATTAAATATTTACGAACTTAATAATCAATTTAATAATTTCAATATAAAAAAAAACAAATTCACACTTGGTTATAGTTGTATAACAGAAATTAAACAATGGTACATAAAGAACTCGAAAAATAAAACTTAACTTATAATTCTTTTTTTTTTTAATGTTTTTTTCTTGAGGTCATTTTCAGTGGCTTTTGATGTTTTGTGGCGGTAAAAAAATAATTAATATCACATTGTAACAAGGCAGTATAAAGTTAAAGCACATGAAAGCTAAATGATAGATTCCATTTAATTTTATATTTGATTATTGATGATATCGGAAAATAAATTTTAAATTACTTTTCTAGGGATATGATGGATTCTTTAGATAATAATTTAATGTCTCCAAAGCTACTACTACAATGCCAATTAATCTAATCTCACCTGTTATTATTAGAATAATTATAATAATTCTCCAATTTTTATTAATATTGTTAGAACAAACGTTTACCACTATACCAAAAGTTATACCTATTAGCAAGATACAATTTTATTTCCTTATATTGTGGCAGCGCAAAACCCCATACTAAGTGACGTGAGAGCTTGATAGGCTGCATATGTGGGTGTAGATGGGCCAAGTTTGTTATGTTGACCCCACATATCTAAATCAAATTTTGGATCATTAGATTTAGCATAAAAACATTGCGTTTATATTAAGTTGAATTCATCCAGTCTTATAGGGTCTTCCAATGAATTGGCGCTGGACATTAACGGAATTGTCGAATCTATAACTTATTGTCTTACTCTATGGTTCTTATGCAGATACAAAGCAGGGCGAATGTCCCATATGGCAAAAGTGAGCATTTTGCCCTGCAGGAAATTTTGAAAATGATATCGGTTTTGTCCATAAAATTATTTATTTTAGAGTGAAAAAATCTAAAAATAATAAAAATATTATGTTTTGCCCACTAAAGAATTATTTTGAAATTTTTGCCCACTTATTTTTGAAATCGTGGTTACACCCCTGGATACAAGCCAACGTAAAAGGCTTCGGAATCAATTTTATGACATATTGGCTAAAAAATATTTCTCACATAAAGAGAGAATATATGTATGATTACAAAGAAAAAAAAAGAGTTAAAAGAGATAATATTCGATATGTTTGGTTATGCTTCTTATTTCTTTAATTACCTCATTAATATTACGTGATGTGCTAAATTTATTATAATAACATCTGTTTTTATGTTTCTTTGTTTCGTAATATCTTACTATCTTATAAAAAGTGTGCTGGAGTTAGAGACCAACTTTGTAAACCTTTTTTCAAAACCCCAAAATTATCATTCAAACTCCATCTTGTTTTTACGTTTGTGTTCTGAAAAATCGGAAACATCTTCTAATTTCAAATCATCAAAACTCTTTCCCCCCATGTTTTCTTAACCCATATAAACGTTGCTTTTGTACCGCAAATTCTACATTTCCCTCCACTTTTTCTTAACCTACAACCCACGTCCTCAACCGCCTTGCATATATCAATGCACTGAGAATGATTTGACGTTCTCAATCTATTTATTTTCCAAAACAAATTTTTTGATTTGCAAACATAAAATCTGAGCAGACATACTTCCCGCAAGGTGGCCTTTCTGAAGCAATAAAAGCAGCGGGGTGCGATTAAGAAACTGGTTATTTTAATTTTCTTCTTAGTGTCCGCGTCGGTGGTTTTATAAGCAGAGTGGCTGCCGCTATCAACATTTTTAGTTTTCACATACGTGAATATGAAAAAGTAATTTCCAAAAGTGCAACGCCACATTGGCCGGTTTCCAAGTGGTGAGAAAGAACTCGATGCGATTATAGTGTTAGGTGTTGAATATCAGGCATGTTCATTATAATTTTTGTATCATTAATATTTGGAGGACAAATAACTTTGATTAAAAGCAGGATTTAAGAGGGCCCGTAAAGCAGAAGTTTCTGTTGAGAGAAAAAGAAGAAGAGCAGCTCTTATGAGGACAAAATCGAATCAGGCATGTTCATTGAAGTTGAATGTGATTTTTTTTTTCGTGTGTTGAATAGCATTCATGTATGTTTCTCTTTGTTGAATGTAGTGGAGTCGATTATGTATGACGATTTGTTGAAGATACTGTGGTATAGAAATGAATCTGTTGCGAATGCTGTTAGAAGGAGGTGGTTCAATTAGTATGTGATAATCAACTTACCTATATTTTGCAGGTTTTTGAAGTTGTTACTCCGAAGATAGCATATCAAGTCTGTTCGATCTTTTTATGTCTTTTTTTAATATTTTTGTTTAAGGAATTTGTTATTCATATTTCGTGATCAATTTTTATAGTGAAGAATTTATACTGGACAAGGTCCCGTGGTTTTTTCCTTCAATTTTGAGGGTTTTTCACGTAAAAGTTTTGGTGTCTTTCGCAAATACTAATGGGTTGATCCGACCCTCTGAGTTTTCCTATCCCTTACTCATTCATACTGACTTCAGCAGCTTCAAACAAGGCTCCTGAATAGCAAGCTCTAATGGATTGGGTCCTCCATTCATCCGATCGGAGGTCCAGAAAACGAGTTCCTCGATCAGATCTAAGAAAGAACTTGTTGGCAGGGACATGAAATCACGGAAAGTAGCTAAACTCACTTGCCTAGACCCAGGATAAGGGATGAGTTTTGGGTCTCAAGGAGGCAAAAAAAAGAAAGAGTGTAGGATACTAGTGCCTTGACTCTAATGCTTGCTTGACGGGGACTCCCAAGCCAATCACCTACAGCCGATTCGAAACTGATGCTAAACTATAGCATAAGTTCCTGCCTTCTATATCGTAGCACCACATGAGTACCCCTCTTCTGTCCGGGAAAAAAAATAGTTCGGAGGATAGGAGACCCAGATCGATACATTTATTCTATAGCGAAGGATCTGAAGGTCTGAAAGTGCGCGAACACAAAAAATATAGGATCACATCAAAGGCGCCGTCTATGGGAAATTTTTGAGCTAAGATGTTGAAGAAAAAGGATTTTCCGCGTAGATCAAAGGAAAGAAGTAAAGGCCGCGGAGGTTCAAGGGGGTATATACTAAATCCCCCTTCATATTCGTCGCCCGTGAGCGAAGGAGAAGAAGATGATGTGGAGTCATCTCTAAATGTTCCTCGGGCATTTCCTACTGGGAGAGTGCCTATGGAGAAATTAACTGAAGTAATTGCAAAAACTGTTGGGGAAATCATGAAGGAATTTATGACCCCGCCCCAGCAAGAGAAAACCACTGAAGAGGAAGAAGATTTGGCTTCTTTGAAAGGGCCGAAAGAGGAAGTGAAGGAGGTTAAGGATCTCTCCAGTCGGATGGGCGAAGAAAGTGATAAAACTTTGCACCATCATATGGAAGATCTGAAAGATGAGTTACAACAGATGCGCAATAAGATGGAGGGGGCGTATCTATCCAGTACGGAGGAGCACGACATTTGATCCTCAAGTTATCGACGATCCCTTACCATCTAATTTCTAAAATTTGAATGTGGGGGAAATATGGTGGTAGCACAGATCCCGAGTAGTATTTATCACGATTTGAGAATGCTTCGCTCCTTCACCAACTCACAGATGGTGTGAGATGTCGAGTTTTCTGACTACCCTGGCTGTGGCTGCTCAGTCTTGGTTTAATCAACTGTCATCGGGGATAATAGATTCATTCCCAAAAATTTAGCTAGTTGTTCTTACATCAATTAGCGAGCAGTAGAACTTGCAAGAGAACAACCCTCAGTCTGTTCGGACTCAAGTAAATAGAAAAAGAGTCTCTTCGGGACTTCCTAAAAAGATTCAGTCAAGCATGCCTCGACGTCCCCCATGTTACATTGGAGATACTCATTAGCGCATTTACTCAAGGGCTACGAGAAGGAGATCTGTTTAGATCTTTAGCTAAAAAACCACCTTCTGATTATGACGAGCTACTGGGAAGAGCTTCTAAATATATCAACTTATAAGAAGACCAAAAAATGAAACAAAGAAAAGAGGTGAAAACATGAAATGAACCAAATAGGAGGGATAAACAATTGAAACAACCGAAAAGGAGTTTCGAACAATATCTCCCGATGAGACCTCCTCGAGAAGTAGCCATGAATCAGAGGGGGGTGAAGAGAGGTCGAGGTGGATATTTCTGAGGTGGACAATTCAAGGAGGATATTTTCAGGGAAGAGGAGCCGGTAGACTTGTAGGAAGGCAAGAACCCTGTGATGGACCAGTTGACAATAACCCACCTCCTCGGAATAATGTTAATCCGGGGAGGGGGCACTTAGGCCAGTACCGTGGGAAATCAGAGGAGAGAGGCAAGAGGAGGATGACAACCAAGCTGTGGGGGGAGGTGGTCCCAAATAATGTTCCTAACCGAGGAACTATACATATGATTGCTGGGGGAATATCAGGCAGAGACTCTAATCGGGCAAGAAATAGTTATGCTCGGAAGTTGCAAGTGATGTCGATTGTCCCGGATAACATCCCAGAAGTTTCGAAAGTTGCAAGGAATCCATTTCCCCGATGATGATGCATTTGTTTCTCTGCCACAATAACCAATTATAATGTGCGGAGAATCTTTGTGGATACAGAAAGTTAGGCTGATGTGCTTTTCCTAAGTACATTGACCCAGATGGAATTGGGGAGCATAACCATACAGAGGGTGAACACTTCTCTTCATGGATTCGCTGGAGAGATTGTAAGTTCGGTGGGGCAAGTTTCTTTACCAGTTACGTTGGGTGAAGAACCGAGGACAAAGACCAAGATGATCAACTTTCTTATAGTAGATGCTCATTCATCGTACAACATGATATTGGGCCGACCATCCCTAGGCCCTAGCTGCTTATCATGCAGTAGCCTCCACTTATCACTTGACGATGAAATTCCCAATAGGCGATGAAGTTGGACAAGTAAGAGAAAATCAAAGTTCATTGAGGAAATGTTATGTACAGGAGTTGAGGCCGGAGAAAAGACAGAATAAAGGGGCTGATGAACGAGGATACAATAATAAGAGGAAGCGAGAAAAGCTTGATGAGGTTGAAGAATGAGTAGTTCCCGCGGAGGGATTTCTCACGATTGAGTTGGGACACCCGACTAAGACCACCAGAGTGGGTTCTTAGTTAGATCCAGAATTACAGAGAAAAGTGATTGACTGCTTGAATCAGAATTTGGACGTGTTCGCTTGGAGTACTGCTGACTTGGTCGGGGTAGAAAAAGAAATTGCCGAGCGCCATCTTAATGTTGATCCTAACGCTTGGGCAATTAAGCATAAAAGGAGGCATTTTGGACCTGAGAAGGATGCAATTATTGCCAAGCAAGAGAAAGAATTGTTGAAAGCAGACCACGTGTGGAAAACCAGTTTTCCTACATGGCTTCCAAATGTGGTTTTAGTACCCAAATCAGGAAATAAATGGCGAATGTGTGTGGATTTCCGAGACGTGAATAAAGCATGCCCTAAGGATTGCTATTCTTTGCCAATGATTGATCAGTTAGTAGATTCTATCGCAGCGCATGAACTGCCTTGCCTTATGGATGCATATCAGGAATATGATCAAGTACATTTCGCACAGGAAGATCAGCCAAAAATAATTTTGTTATAGCATGGGGAACCTTTTGTTACGTGGTCATGCCCTTCGGCCTAAAAAATGCTGGGGCCACTTATCAAAGGTTGATGGACAAGATATTCAGAGATCAGATAGGACAAAATGCGTAAGTATATGTAGATGATGTCCTTATCAAGAGTAAGAGGGCACAAAATCTAGTTGATGGCATGGAAGAAGTCTTCATCACTTTACGAAAATTGGCATGAAGTTGAATCCTGCAAAGTGCACGTTCGGAATACATAGTGGGAAGTTCTTGGGATATATGGTCACTGAGAGAGGTGTTGAAGCCAACCCAGAAAAAATACGAGCAATTCAGGAGATGAATCCTCATCGGACATTAAATGAAGTACAGAAGTTGGCAGGAAGAATAACATTTTTTTAAGTCGTTTCATATCTTGCTCAGCCGATAGAAGCTTGCCTTTCTTTAAGGCATTAAGGCAAGGGATTCGGTTTGAGTGGAATGACCAGTGTCAAAAAGCCTTCGAAGATTTGAAATATAATATGGCTCGATTACCGTTAATGAATAAGCCTGAGTATGATGAGACCCTCCTCGTTTATCTATCTGTGACCGGTGAGGTCATCAACTTGGTACTGGTCAGAGAGAAATCAGGACATCAACAACCAGTATACTATGTTAGCAGAGCATTGCAAGGGGCAGACAGAAGTACCCCGAAGTTGAAACTTTGGTGTTAGCCCTCATAACTACAGCGAGAAGACTTTGATCGTACTTTTTGTTTCATCCCATCATGGTGGTGACGAGCACTCCCTTGGGAAGGCTATTATCTAAAATAGAAATATCAGGGCTAATGGTGAAATTGGCCACCGAGCTGAGTGAGTTTGACATTTCTTACCAGCCCCAAACTACCATCAAGGCTCAAGCATTATTCGGATTTTCTGGTAGAGGTGACCCATATCCCCAAAGAGAAGAAGTGGAATCTGTATGTAGATGGATCGTCTACTCAGTTGAACTCATGGGTAAAAGAAAAGAAATATTTGATCACATAGAGTCGACGAATGAAGTGGGTTAATTAATAATTCACAGACGAAAAATGGGCATTCATTCCTCTTTTGTATCTTGCATCTATAGTGTTTTTGTCCTGCTGGATTTCTATTTCATCATTTACTAAAAGTATGGAATCTGGGGTTACTATTGGACGAATATTGATCAATCCGAAATATTTTTGAATGATATTCAAGAAAAAAGTATTTTAGAAAAGTTCATAGAATTAGAAGAAATCCTCTTCTTGGACGAACTGATCAAAAATTGAAGACTCGCCGATCGATCGTCAGATTTCGGCAATCGATCGCCGAGACAATATGCCTATAAAAAAAATAGTAAAGGCTGGCGATCGATCGCCAGCCATCCGTGATCGATCGCCAGCAGGGTCAGTGAGCAACAAGGAAATCTGATTTTTTACTATCTTTTGGAGATTCTATCCCACCTACTTGCTTCCCTATATATATCCCTCGAATTTTAGACTTGAAAAACATCTAGATAGTTAGGGTAGATTAGTTCAGACTAGTTTTATATATTCTCCATCAATTTTGTTGAAGATGGCTACGAAGATTGAAGCGAAGGCAGGATTGACAACCTCGGCGGAGTGGAGATCAGATTAGTTTTTTTCCTTTCTTTTATTTATCTTTTTTGCTTTAATTATGATCAGCTAGTTTTTAATTCTTGGTTGAGGAAGACAAATCCTTGGATTTATTTATCTTGGGGAGATTCCAAAGATTCATACGCTTTTATTTATCGATTTTGTTGAATATCAATGTTTTCCTATGTTTTGATGATATGATTTGTGTTTGTTTATTGGATTGACGACCTAATAATTTGCATGTAATCTAATGTTAAATTTGATAATTGTTTGATTAATCAAATTTACGAAGCAACTAAGATTGATAATTGTCTGTTGTTGGTATTATTAAATTCTTAGGGAAAACAATTGACTAAATTTATATAAACCGATTGCTTATGACATTCAAGTCGTAAAGATTACATACACTATTATCACTATGAGAATTGCTTATGACATTCATATAACAATCCATGTAGCATTCTTATGGTGAGTCTATCCAGTACATAGTTCTCTAACGTGTACCCATGTGTTGATTAGATATCTCATATCCATGAACAAATCCATCAATCAATACATACTAGTCTCAATGCATTATCATTATCCTAATTCATGATAATACTTGACTACGGATAATCTTTATGTATAATACAATATTATTCTAAGCACATTAATATATATTAATTCATATTACACAGATATTGAAATAATACACTATTATCAAGTCGTAAGGATTATATTGGGATCTCTGGTGATCTCAAGTCGTAAGGATTACATACACTATTATCACTATGAGAATTGCTTATGACATTCATATAACAATCCATGTAGCATTCTCATGGTGGGTCTATCCAGTTCTCTAACATTTACCCATGTGTTGATTCAATATCTCATATCCATGAACAAATTTATCAATCAATACATACTAGTCCCAATGCATTATCATTATCCCAATTCATGATAATACTTGACTAGGGACAATCTTTAAGAATAATACAATTTTATTCTAAGGACATTAATATATATTAATTCATATTACACAGATATTAGAATAATATATAATAACGAATTTCCATTAACAAAAATCATATTACAATATATGCCAAAATCAATCATCTAATGTATTGTCTTAGGGCATATCCCAACAAATACTAGATAGATGTTGGCTCGTCTGGATCATGGACTCGAAAATTTTGAACCAAGGGACTTTGGCTGTCACCAAGTCTTGCTCTATATTAGCATGTTCTTCCTCTTTACGAGCAGCTGAGGAATTTGAAGAACTCAATGTCTCCTCGCTGTCAGAGGAGGATGAAGGTAGATGAGGAAGAATGGTAACTCGTACATATCTATTTCCCTCATAGAAGAATCATCAGAAGAAGAAGCCATACTTGGAGATTAAGTGCTCGAGATTCCTGAAGATCAGTTGATCGATCGTCTTACACTAGCTCGGAGGAAAGTTGAAGCACACAGTGAAAATGATAGGAATGAGACGAGTATTTATAGAGAGGACCAGGTGAAAGAGTTTTTTAATCTGTGTCGTCCAAAATAAGTTGAATGGACGGTCATAGATGAGCCTCGGGAAATGAAACATCGCATGACGTTTTGAAAACTATGGGTGGGAGATAAGGACGGCAAAAAACCCCCGAGCAAGTCAAATCAAGATTTTACCCTAATACGATAAAACAATACTTCACTATTATCGTCTTGCTTTACTTCAGGGGGTGAGGTGATGTCATATGACATATCGGTTTCCTCGAAAACTCACTCGCAAATACCCAACAGAAATATCCCGAGAACATCACTCCGAGCACAAGGTATATGGACACTATTAAACCCTGCTCGGCATATTGGTAAAAAAATATTGGAAAACCCGGACATAACCAACAAATCAACCGTCGTAAATAAACGTGCAGTAATGGGACGCGAATTTCTCGGACACGAATTGCCCCAATAACGCCACGATCAGAGGTGATTGTGTTCCGGATTTTTTCAGCGAGTTAACCACCGGGATCAGCTTTATAAATACACACGGATGGTCTCATTGAGAGGGGTTGGACTTTTGAGGCAAGAAAAGACTCCGAAGAGAGCATATCAAGTCTATTCGATCTTTTTGTCTTTTTCTAATATTATTTATATTTCGTGTCAAAGTCATGTAACAGATTCATTTTTATAGTGAAGAATTTGTATTGGACAAGGTCCCGTGATTTTTTCCTTCACTTTTGAGGGTTTTCACGTAAAAATTGTGGTGTCTTTCGTTTATTTTTTCGCAAACACTTAGTTCTACCGAACTCGAAAAGTATAGGAACACATCAATATTGTTATTTTTTAAAAGTTAAAATTTAAAGAAATAAATTTTAATTCAAATTTATTCAAGCCGAAACGTTTAAAAACGGTATCATATTTAGTGATTTGGTTTCGGTTCTATATTTTATTGGAAACATCTATCAATTTATATATAATAGTAAACGTTGGGTCCCTCATTTTTAATCTATGGTAACAAGATGTCATCAAATAGTTTCATCTAATATATTTTTTCCACATTTTAATTTAAATATCTTTAAAATCTCCTAAATTTAACTGTCAAAATTAACTGAAATTAGTCACAACGCAATTAAGAAAAATTGTTTATCGATTTGGGCTAATAGTCATTATTATTTGCATCTCAAACCTTACAAACTTGATAAATTATCAAAGCTACCACAATATTATAAAAGATCTTTGCAAGAAAACAAAAATAAAAAACAGAAAAAAAGACTAAATTTATTTATTTTTATGATATATAAATTGCATACAAAAGCATTAAAGCATAACAATTACAATAATCAAACCACACTTAACATATATATATATAGTTTTCTTGCTTTTCCCCTTATTTGCAATCGATCAAAGCTTGTAAAGACCTTCAGAACAAATGAAAGCAAACTCCATAACCTGCAAATTATAAATTAATAAAAAAATCAGAGGATATATTAGCTAACCCATTGATAAAAATATGGTAAAAATAAAATACCTGTGAGGGCAAAAATAAAAAAAAAATATTTCAGAAATCCATAAAGAAAATAAAGTTTTTATAATTTTATCATCTCAACATATATCCAAAAGCTAGATTTGTGGATGGCAGCCTATCTAGCAAAGGTAGTAATAAAGCTAAAAAAAAAAAAAAGCTAGATTTCAAATAATACTAAGTATTCATAACTGTATAAACTAGACTTTGGCTAGAAAAGCTATACCTCAATTACCATAACTTTAATCGCTATCGCTGCTGCTACTGCTGTCGCCATGGTCGTGTCCATGTTCTTTATTTTTCTTTCCTTTCTTATTCTTCTTATCTTTTCCGCCCTCACCATGGACCTTTCCCTTGATCTTACCAGACAGACCCTCCTTATGTTCGGGCTTGTGCTCGCCGTATCCATGTTCGGGCTTTACGAACTGTGCGTGGCCTTCACCCTTGTATCCCTCATGTTTATCGCCTTCCTTCTTCCCACCCTTGAGCTTGTCTTCTATCTTGTGAAAAATTCCAGCCATTTCTTCACTTTATATTTTTTAAACCCTAGATATGCAAAGTGGATGCAGTAAGATTGAATAAATTGTATGTGTTTGATGAGAAGTTAACCTTTTATAGGCGCAGACTGCAACAAAGGGAGTCAAGAATATAGTCTTTTTTATTAAAATTATATATCTATAAGCTATAATAATAATATATAGTTCTTATTTTGTCATGTAACTGAATTATGTTGTCATATCTTGTATAGATCTTATTACGGGCATTATTTATACATCGATTCAGTATGACTGATCTAAAATTATTAATATGTTAGTTTATATATTTTATATAAAAGGTATTATGTTTTAATATTTAATTTGTGTATAAGTGATGCCCAAATTGGGTGCATATAAATATTTATGTGTTATAAGAAGATTATTTATTCCGTAATAAATTTTGATATGTAAATACCCTATTTTTATTAGTATGAGAAAAAATAAGGAGTAATAATCTAATCTCCTTTGATATAATTTTATTTTATTTTAAAAATAAGTGGTGTTATGTCATCTTAATTTTTTTATAAAAACGTTTACATATACAAATATATGCATATATGGAAATATAGCATAACATATATATATATATATATATATATATATATATATATATATATATATGTGTGTGTGTGTTTTTCAAGGGTTAACAAACACGTACATGTATAGACTAAGAAATATTTCAAGAATAACATAAATTAATATCTATATTATATTCATGAAATGACTGAAATGCCCATGAGATTATACAATATTATCCTATTATATAATGTAAATCAAGCTAATTACAACAAATTGATTAAATTAAAAAAAAACAAGTTAAACAACCGATGGTACATGAATACAATAATTGAAAAACGACTATATAAACATGCAACAAATACAATAAGACACTAGTATAACATAATATTTCAAGGGTACACACACTCATGGTATAGAATAAGATAGTATTTCAAGTTTTCAATTAAACTGAGTGGATTGTGAGATGGCACCGACAATGGGGTAATATATTATTATAATATTTAAATTGAGGAATCTGAAATAAAGAGATCGAGATGCTTTCATATTAATAAAAGGACACGTTTCATCATATCGACAGTATATGGCGAATTGATTCGTTGAATAATTGAGGCCTTCAAGGAATGTTACTTTAATAATGCTACGTTGATTTATTTTCATTTCATTTTATAGCTGTAAAAGTGTGTAGTACCAACTTCAACTTATACATATTACATGGTTAAGATAAATATATACGTGGTTCGATTATATATATATATATAAAAAAGTATTCGATACTAATGGTATGTTTACAATTGCTTATTCAAAACACTTCTATACTGCTTTTGCTTCAAGTTGAAAAAAATTATTTTTAAGTGTTTGCTAGTAAAATAAAAAACAGCTTAATAAATTTCAATTAATTAGAAATTGCCACCAAACAACTTAAAGTAGTCAAAAGCATGTTATGACCTGCTTATCTTTTTCTGCTTTTTTATGCTTATTTTTAGAGAAACAATAGCAGAAGCAAGAAAATAAAACACTCAAAATCTATTTTTTTTGTCTGAAAAGGTGATAAGCAGTTCGCCAAAACATTTGCAAATATCCACTAACTAATTATAGTAAAAGTATTTGATACTAGATGGAACAAATATTCATACAATTACGGCCAGATCTGTTAGTACACCATTTCACACAAAATAGTGGACAAGAGTCAAAACTATTAGACAATAAATCATAAGTAACTACATGAGATGCAAGCTTATGTGTTACTATATTAGCCGATTTGCGACAATACTGAAGGCTACTTCACTGCAAGATTGTGAAAATGTCTTATAAATGAAATGATTGAACCTTCAGCATACCATGGACTAGATTGATTGATTGCATTGATTACATTGAATGCATCGGTTTCGATAATCTCTTTGTTCTATTAATGTAGTCTTGCTATCAAAATATTTTCACAGCCCATTAATATTTCTGCGGTTTGAGACGAGAAAATTCACAATTTGTTTGGTGTGTGTTAACGATACATTGGATCATCCCTATTACATGCAGCAAAGTAATAATTAATTTTTTTATACTACATTTCATTCTTCGTTCAAATTTATTTACTCACTCGATAAATACATATATAGAAAATATTTGTATGTACTTGATTTGGGTCTATTATATACAAATTCAATATGATTGATCTAAAATAATTTGTATGTTAGTTTATGTATTTGGTTATTTAAATATATTATATTTTAATATTGAATTGATGTATAAGTGTAGCTCAAACAGAATGCATACAAATGTTACATAATATATACATATATGTGTGTGATTATCTATGTATTTTCATATAGTTTACGCATATTTTATTAAATAAGAAATTCATGTGGTGGGTCAAGACCACTTTGAATGCATACAAATATCTTCTATTTGAGAGATGGTTCTGAGTTATATATTCAAAATATTGTAAAAAATTCTGTTTATACAATTTGTGGTGATGTGTTATTGTCAAGACTTGCTTCAATTTCGGAGTAGACGAGGACGTGGACAGACAGTAATAAATATCGTAGAAATGGAAACTTGCCGACAGATTGAGAATTGCCACCTTGGGTTGAGGTTCATGTTTAAGCTTTAACACGTGTTCTTTTCTTATTCGACCATTTGGATGCCTCAAGTTTCAAATTTCAAATTTATTAATTAGTTAATATTATACCATAGACGGATGATTCAAGATGGAGCATGTGTATATTCAATCAACTAAAAATTCATAATTAAATATGAATAATCCACAATAAATCATAAAAAGTAATTATGAAAAACAAATTAATAGATATATTTTCGGAATTTTTTATAAGTAAAATAATAAGGCATAAAGCCAAATATATTAGACAATAAATTAACATTTTAATATAATCAAACATACTGTGATTAAATTTAAGTAAATCAAATAAATATATGTCATTTTGCAAATCTGAAAATACATCTACTATTATGTGTTAAATGACCGCAAGACCCCTGCTAATTTGGATAACCACGATAACATCAAAAAATATTTGGGAGGGTATTAAACTACAAAATCAATTTAAAATTTTTTATTACATCCCAAAAGCAAAAATTTAATTTATAATTACCACCTCATTTTACAAAACAAATACTGTATATGTACGCAACGTATGCAACAGAGCACTAGTATATATAAAGTGTGTGTGACCAATATATAGATAACTGTAAATTAATATATTTGGGATTGATAAAATCCGATTAATTTATTAAATATTAAATACTTTATAAATTAATAATTATTATTTTATAGATTAACTAATCCATTATTAAAGTATTGTCTAGTACAGAGCCCATTCTCTAAAGAAGATTTTAAAGGTAGTGTAGTTGAAGATGATAGTTCATTCTTGAAAATGAAACTCTTAAAGTAACGATAAAATTGAATAATTTTTTTTCGAGTTTTCTTACAATGTTAAAAAATATTAGACATTAGATTCAACGTGACATTAGTTTCACAAAGAAACAAATGACAACTGAACCATTTTTTTAATTATGTATTCATATATTAATCATAAATATTATGTATTTTAAGAAGTTATTAATATTATAATTATTAAATAATCGAGATTATACATAGTACGTAAAAGTATGTGTTGTAAATTTGGTTACCCTTAATTTTTTTTTTTAAAAAAAAAAAAAAAATCACCCACAACTTTTAATTCTGCATCTACTCCTGTTTATAGTTCAGCCGTCAAAGCGCGAGTCTAACAGTAAGAGAAGGGCAACCCAGTTCATCCATCGCATATAATGTGATTGTAGAAGCTTGTCTGATCACCAGATTGCTCCAAGTAAATTTTCACCATCAAGTTTTGGACCTTCCAAATCCTGTAAAAAACATAGCAATATGATAAATATTGCTTTGAAGACGCATGTTTGAATGTTCTCCACTAGGTTGTGGCTCGAATCTAAATTTTTTTTCCGTTTGCCGTATTACTCACTGCATGGCGAAGATTTACACCCGCAAATAAGCTCTTTGTAGATTTGCACCTCTCAAATTTGAGTTTGTGCCCTGCTATACATAATAACGGGAGATTATATCTTCTAGAGTTCAATTCTCGCTCTTAATCAAGGACCAATATGAGCTCGAACCCTCCTTCGTAACTCCCGTAACTTCTTCGTAGTGACTCTCTTCCATGTCTCATTTTATAGGGAACCTCAAACTGGTTCTATTTTATTATATTCCATCCATATACCATTTCCATTCATTTAATACGTTGATGTCATTACTAAATGTCGCCACGAGTTTAGCTGAAGATAATGACATCCTATAATGTGTTACATAAATCAAATACAATTATTTGATGTCGGCCTATAATAATTTATAAAGTTCGTTTTTGGCCCATTAAAAACAAATTTTATTAGTATAAGTAGATGTACAAATGAACACATTAATGTTCAATGAAAAATAATACTAAAATTTGGATTCCATGAACTACTTTAATTTAAAAACTAAATTAGATTTATCAGTTAAAAAATGAAATACAATTAATAATTTATATATAAATAACAAAAATACAACTAACAATTTATTATCAGTTAGAAGCATTTTTCGATTCAGTGTGAAAAATTGCAGAATGGATTGTATACAAATTTTTTTAGAAAATAAAATCATTTGAATCTCTTTTCCTTTGGTATTTCCGGAGAGAAAAAGAACTATTCCTTCAATTTGATTTTTAGTGAGTTTTTTTCATCCCATGTTGGTAGTCGTCTTGATTTTAGGTGATAGTAAATGAAAAATAAATAAATACATTCAAAAGCAAATTATTATATTAAAATGGAATTATAGTCCATGCTCAACCCTTTTGGAGGAGAACCCTCGTGTAAATGAGAAGTATTTTTTTCGTTTAAGGAAAAAAAAAATCCATTGAAAGCACACAATATAAAAAAAAATGAATTCTAAAATATTACTATGAATAAAAATTAGATGTATCATAATGTTTCACACAGAAGAATTAAAATTCAGATGATATACTAAAACCCGAAACTGTTGTATACTCCAGCGTTTAAGAGATCAGTTGTCCACCTATTCAACGGAAAGTTGCACTGCGATTACCCGATGCTGGAAAAGCCTGTCGCCTTCTACCCTGTGGAAGAAGATCTGTTTTCTCTTCACCATTCTGTGATTCAATTGTCACAGAACTCTTTTTCCTATCTCCTCTTCGAGACCTATTCCTAGTACCATCTTCATTTCCTTCCCTTGGTTGTGTCCTGTGAGTATCCCCGAATTTTACCTGCTTTCGAGCAGCTGCATAATCGAACGATTCAAAATCCATGGAGGGTTGATATTTTTCCACCATTTCCGAACTTCTAGGTCGCTCTTGTGGTGCGAAGAACTTTTGGAAGCTTGAGGATAGGTCGGAGAGTGACATGGACTCCTCTTGGACATCAATCTCTGATGCAGAACCTGCTACATTGTTTGATGGCTTGTTTATGTCACGGTTGAATGCAGAATTAGAGTTCCCTATTGCTGATTCTTCCATGTTTGAATCATCACCGAGATTAATAATGTCTTCTGTGGTTGAAACAGTAGCTGGTGCTGGGACTTCTTCCATGTGAGGTGGAACTTCAGTTATTGAGGGAGATTCCTGAGCGGATGATTGAAATCGTTCATCCCTGCCTGAAAATGTATGGAATGGGAGACTCACTGTTGATTTTATTTGCTCCAGTTTAGTGTCTTGTTGTTCCTAAAGCCAAGTAACCAACTTTAATCTCGACAAGAAGATGAAGGAAAAGAAGTAAAGGAATATAGTAGTGAATCAGGAATTTTCAAACTTCACAATGCTCACTCTTTTATCAGGATTATACTTCCGCTTCGCTGAATTGCCAAACAATGCCCCAAAAGCTCGGCTCGGCTTCTTCAGAGTTGGAACAGTCACTGCAGCCTAAAGTAAAGCAAGTCAATTTGCTAGACTAGAGTTTTTTAGCAGTCAAGGGACAAAATAATGCTCTGACAGGAATTTTATACGAAGGAATGAACTGATCATTAATCGACTTCTTCATTTGTTCGAATCAATAACAACAGGGGATTTTATTGGAGGAATATAGGGCGGTTTGGTTAGCATGTTCTGATTAGTAAATAGTTTTTACATGAAATATCATACACAGGGACCAGAAGAATATGCAATGACAAAAAACAGAAAAGTAGCTTACGGCCGGTAACAATTCCATATCTGTAGGTGTATTTACGGGATGCTCAGGTTCATGCAATTTTTCTCTAGGAACATTAGCAGTACAACCATCTCTCTCACTTTTTTTATTCCCATTTCTCTCATAGGAGTAGCGAGCAGATTTCAGCTCGTTTGTACTGATTCTAGCATTATAACTTGTAATGTCATGAGACTCGCTCACGTGCTGAACCGAAGATACTGAGGTGTCATCTTCATGGTCGTTGGGTAAATAACTATGTTTTACTTCAACTTCATCGGTAGTTTTTATCACTTCAGGAGCTGTTGGAGGCAACAATTCAGAACCGTCTGCAGCCAAAGAATTTTCTTCATTTACCTGCAACAAATGATCTTGTTATCAAATGAAAGCTTCACATAACAAACTAGTGGTCAAATAGTGGAAAGAAAATGGATATGGATGAGATTGGCAAGAGATAGACCTCCAACAGAGAACTTTAATGAGCCTATCAGACATAATACCACATAAAAGTTCGAGAAAATTAGCATATACTCCAAAGAAGGGGGCCTTTTATTTATTGGCTGCAATAAATACAATCAACTCAAACTATATAAGATACAAGCATATCTATGTTGGAGAATGAGTCGTAAGATGCTTCCACACAAAACCTGTTCCAAGTTGACAGCGATTTCAATTTGCAGACAAACTTGAAAGCAACTTTAAAATAAACTATTGATCTAACAACCATGCTTTCCTGGTGCATAATGCTGTTCTTTATGGTAGATTGTTATTCCTCATGCTCAAAAATTTTATCATTACCTCTAGACTCAACCAAAATGTCCTCTAACCAAACAACCAAAGACGATAAGTGGAGACAAGTAACTCCAAAAGCTAGAATCCTGAGAGACAATAAAAACTTTATTTTCCACTGTCATAAGATACTGAAAATAGTACTCTCTATAAAACTTTGAAAATCAAAGGTATAGACACAAAAAATCCAAATAGAGTCTCTATGAAATAATGTAGATGATTATCCCCTTTCGACCAGAAATTAGCAAGTTCATAGAATTGATTTAGCAGTACATAGAAAATGAAAGAGAACATTGTATAATTCATCAAAAACATACCATTTCCAATCGCCTCGCTTTAAGATGTTCAAAGGCTTCCTCAAATGCAGAAGCATTTCGTATGGCATATTTTATTATACTAACAACAGAACCAATATTTCGTTCAATATACGGGTGCTTGGATTTCAAAACATGACGCAATTTGCTGGCAGTGACAGGCATCTGTTTGGCTTTTAATCAACAAGCATAAAGGAAGAAGGAACGGGTGAGGAAGAGAAAACAGTATGAGAAAAAATAATACATTGGAAAACCTACCAAGTTCAAGAAGAGTCCTATTTGGTAAAACATATCCAGTGCTCTCATCTTCAGCGCGAGCAACAATGTCCCTCCATTCATAGAGTCCCTACATGCCGTTCAGGAGTTACTCTAAAAAAATATATTGGGAGCATGCGAAAATAACAGAAAAAATCCAGGAAAAGAGAACTGAGAACAATGGATAAAAATTGTTTGCTTATTGAGATTCCCAATAGCTTGCATAGTGATTGAAGCACTCCAAATAAATGGTAATAACTAACCAAAGGCAAAACGCATAGGGCCAACAAAGATCATGTGAAAAATGTATACAGGAATAGACAGTCATGAATAACTTAACTTACAGAAACAACAGCTAGCTGCTTAGCGTTGAGCTCAGCATCCTGTAACCTGCATCATCATTTTTTAAACCAAAAAAATCAGAAAAGCAGACTGGTAGAAACGAAAACACACCAAGAGTGGCATCTGTTAGCTCCATGGATAACAAGGTCCATGAATAAACATTGCCACAAAATGACAAGTGAAACAATACCCATAAATGTAAAGGTACGAGTCCTCAGTCAGAAGCTCTTTTTCATAGAGTTGACAGCATATATCATAACTTCGTTTATAGACCTGCCCAAACACCATATAATGGTTAGTTAGCAACAAAAGTTTAGTAATGCATTAAATTCTACAGCCCATTTATTTGGTAACATGCCTTCCGCAGGTATATAAGTAAGAGAACTGAACATATTTTTTCCATAAAAAAGCAAAAGATACTTTCGAGGTATATAAGCAAGAGAATTGAACATATTTTTTCCACAACAAACATAAAGAAGACTTTCAGTTAAGAGAACATTCAAATGTTAGTATAATGAGATCACAAAGTAAATATGTCTATACTTGGTAGTGTCTCATCCAACAACGCCCCCCAACCACCAAAGCGCTAATTTCTTATTAAATGAGGCTAATAAAAAAAGCTAGCCAAAAGATAACCAAAATCCACTTAATTATATCACCCTACATTTGGAAACACCACCAATGTATATTCATCAACAGCTGGAATAGGAAATGGTCCCTTCACCAATAACAATGAAAAATCTGGCAAAGATCATGCATTTCTCTTTGAACTCATAAGCTTAAAATTTGATATTATGCGTCTTAAATGGAATCCTTCCTTGTTCCTCTTTGAACATACACAAATTCCAAACCAGATTAAAAATACTGATGTGCCATCTACCAACTCAAAAACACTTCTAATAATACTAGTGTCAAGCGTCCAAAGCTCAAATTTTCATCTCTCACCCGGGCTTAGTGATAATTCAAAATGAGACTCAATTGAAGATTAAGGAGTACAAACTTCCAGGTATTAAGTGAAATCCAAACTTGCTCTCTTAAATATTATATATGTACAAACACCTCGTTCCATGTGTTAAAATAGACTGCCATCCAATTTGTAATCAAGAAATGAGGTCCCATGATGCAAATCAAGAGATATATCCTGATTTAAGTGTGTAACAGGGTGCGATGCGGGTGCAAAGTGACACTCCAGCACCATTCATGGCCAAACAAAAGCAAATGATTGATGATTGCATAATTCAAGCAATCCACTCAATAAGTAGGCTTTAATGTAAATGACACAATGTATGTACCTTCCTTAGTTAAAGGCTTAGTTAAAGGATGAATTAAGCTTAGTTAAAGGATGAATTATAGGAATGTAATTACTATAATTTGTACTATATATAGTTGTAATGAAGAAGAGAAAAGATTATTCTGTGCAATTGACATGGTATCAGAGCCAGAACTTCAGAACTAAATTTTTTTCTTCTCTTTTGTTGGGATTCCGTCGCTGCCTTCATCGGAATTATTTCCGACTTTGATTGTTCAGCACTTCGGTTTCTTGCTCGACGTGTTCGTGCGCTGATCTACATCGGATATTAATATTCCGAAATTGGTTGGTCAGCCCGTGAATCTCCATTTGCGCTGATCTTCATCCGGAATTTGTTTTTCCGTGAAATTGATTGTTCAGCCCATCGGGTTCTTGCTGTTTTGCTTGTGCGTTGGTTTTCATTGGAAATTCACTTTCCGTAATTGATTCACCAGCTTGTTATCATCTTCTTGTGCGTTAATAGTCATCGATTTACATTGAAACTGACTAATTGGCTACAAGATTTTTTTTTTCCTTCTCTTTTTCCGTATTCTGTCTTGATTTTCCGGAATCAATTATCTTCGGAAATAAGAGATCGGACTGTGTGTGTTGCTCGTACACATTTCAGATATTTTTTTCTTGAGTCTGTCGGTTCCACCAATAATTATAATGAGTAATTTTGAAAGTTTTGGGGTAAAATTCACTGGCAAAAATTACTCAGCCTGGGAAATTCAATTTCGTTTATTTGTATTGGGGAAGGAGTTATGGGGTCATATTGATGGGAGTGACCCGGCACCCAAAGACGATTCTCAATTAGCACAATGGCAAATCAAAGATGCTCGAATAATGACTTGGATATTAGCATCTGTTGATCCTCTCATTGTGCTCAATTTACGACCATATCAAACCGCCAAAGCCATGTGGGAGTATCTCAAGAAAGTTTACAGTCAGAATAATGCGGCTCGACGATTCCAATTGGAATATGAGATTGCAAACTATACTCAGGGCGAACTTTCTGTCCAGGAATATTTCACTGGTTTTCAGACGTTATGGGATGAATTCGCTGATATTACTTATGCTAATGTTCCTGATGGCTCGCTGGCTGCTGTCCAATCAATTCATGAACAAAGCAAGCGAGATCAATTTCTGATGAAATTGAGATCTGAATTCGAAATAGCCAGATCCGCACTGATGAACCGCGATCCCTCTCCCTCATTGGATGTTTGCTTCGGAGAACTCCTTCGTGAAGAGCAACGTCTTACTACACAAGGGACGTTCCAACACCACACAAACTCGACGAATGTCACTGCTTATGCGTCCCAAGTGAAAGGAAAAATGAAGGACATTCGCCACGTCCAATGCTATACTTGCAAAGAATATGGGCACATGGCAAACCAATGTGTCACTAAGAAATGTAGCTACTGCAAGAAGCCTGGCCACATCATCAAGGACTGTCCCACACGTCCTTCAAATCGACGAACCACCAGTTATCAAGCCACAGTAGGACCCTCCCCGCCTATAGTTGGAGACTCTTCGGTCATTACTCCTGAAACCATCCAACAGATGATCGTTTCTGCACTCTCTACTTTAGGCCTTCAAGGTAACAATCTCGCTCATTTGAAATCTTGGCTTGTTGACTCTGGTGCTTCAAATCATATGACCAGGACTTCGGATAATCTTCACAATCTTCGACCATATACCGATTCCTTACAAATTACAATCGCTGATGGTACTAAACTTCCGATTCATGAGACTGGCGATATTAATTCCTCTGTCAGAGATGTGTTTGTATCTCCATCACTGTCTACCAGTCTTTTATCCGTCGGACAGTTAGTTGATGACAATTGTAATGTTTTGTTTTCTCGTTCTGGTTGTCTTGTGCAGGATCAGGTGTCGGGGAGGATACTCGCGAAGGGCCCTAAAGTTGGACGCTTATTTTTCTTACATTTTTCCATTCCTTCAGTTATTTCCATGGCATGTAATGCTGTTAATAATACCAATGACATTTGGCACAAGCGTTTGGGTCATCCTAACCCTACTGTCTTATCTCATATAATAAAATCAGGTTTGTTGGGAAATAAAAATCAATTGTCATCTCAATTCTCTCTAGATTGTACTACTTGCAAATTAGGAAAGAGTAAGTCTCTTTCATTTCCGACCATTGGTACTCGTGCAGAAAAATGTTTTCACTTGATTCATAGTGATGTGTGGGGCGTCTCCCCTGTTATATCTCATGCACAATATAAGTATTTTGTTACATTCATTGATGATTATAGCAGATACACATGGGTTTATTTTCTTCGATCCAAATCTGAGGTATTCTCTATGTTCCAACGCTTTATATCTTTCGTTGAAACTCAATTTTCTACCACTATCAAAATCCTCAGATCTGACTCCGGCGGAGAATACATGTCTCGTCAATTTCATGATTTCCTTGAACAAAAAGGTATTATTTCCCAGCATTCTTGTCCATATACACCACAACAAAATGGGGTGGCAGAACGTAAAAATCGTCACTTACTAGATGTCACTCGCACTTTGTTACTTGAAGCTGCGGTTCCTGCAGAATTTTGGGTTGAAGCTTTATCTACGGCCGTTTACCTCATAAATCGATTACCATCCAGTGCACTTCAATTTGTCACCCCATATTACCAGCTCCATAAACATCACCCTAGTTATCTTAATTTACACACTTTTGGATGTATTTGCTTCGTTCATTTACCTAGTATTGAACGAAATAAATTGTCGGCTCAATCAGTCAAATGCGCTTTTATGGGATACAGTGTTTCTCATAAGGGATATGTTTGCTATGATTCTCACTCTAACAAGTTTCGTATTTCTCGTAATGTCATTTTCTTTGAAAATCAATATTTCTTTAGCAAATCAATTGGGTCCACGCATTCACCACCTGTTCTTCCATCCTTCGATGAGCCATCTACATCTTCTCCACGCTTCAAGCCTGGTATTGTTTATGAAAGACGAAGTCCAACTTTGCATCCTCGAGAGCCCGACCCTCCACCTGACACTGCTCAAACTCTGGATCACGTGATAACCACGGCCTCTGACACTACTCTTCGGCGCTCATCACGTTCTTCTCATCCTCCTGATCGGTATGGCTTCTCTCCTTCCTCATATCATGCTACTTTGTCAGCTAATCCCATTCCTACGTGTTACTCGGAAGCTATTACGCATGAATGTTGGAAGACCGCTATTAATGAGGAGTTACAAGCTCTTCAAGAAAATGCCACATGGGATATTGTCACTTGTCCACCACAGGTTAAAGCACTTGGCTGTAAATGGGTTTACTCTATCAAACTTCACTCCGACGGAACTTTGGACAGATACAAAGCCAGGTTGGTAGCTCTTGGTAATCGTCAGGAGTATGGAATTAACTACGAGGACACTTTTGCTCCGGTTGCGAAAATGACTACGGTGCGTACTATACTATCTATTGCTGCTTCGCAAGGCTGGCTGGCCTCTACATCAAATGGATGTTAAAAATGCCTTCTTACATGGTGATCTCAAAGAAGATGTGTATATGGAACTCCCTCCGGGTCTTTCTTCTGATTCTCCATTAGACGTTTGCAAATTGAAACGCTCTCTCTACGGCTTGAAACAATCTCCTCGTGCTTGGTTTGAAAATTTTCGATCCAACTTGCTCCACTTCTCCTTTCAGCAAAGTAAGTTTGACTGCTCTTTGTTTCTTTGCAAGACATCGACGGGTATTGTTCTTCTTCTTGTCTACGTGGACGACATTGTCATTACTGGGAATGATTCTGCTCTAATTACACGTCTCCAACAGCATCCTCAGGCCTCATTTCATATGAAAGACCTGGGTCAGCTCACCTACTTCTTGGGGTTGGAAATTCAGACAAGTCCTTCTGGTATATTCTTGAATCAGTATAAATACACACTGGATCTCATTGCTTTGGCACGACTTCAGGACTCTCCTCCTGTCGACACTCCATTGGAAGTTAACGTGAAATATCGGGGTGGAGAAGGTGATCTTCTTCCTGATCCCACTTTGTATCGACAACTTGTTGGGAGCTTAAATTATTTGACTATCACACGACCTGATATATCCTATGCGGTTCAACAAGTTAGTCAGTTCATGCAATCTCCTAGACATCTACATCTTGCTGCAGTTAGGCGAATCATTCGCTATCTTCGTGGCTCTCCTATGAAGGGGATATTTTTTCCCGCCTCGAATAAACTTCAACTTGTTGCCTATAGTGATGCTGACTGGGCGGCCTGTCCAGATACTCGTCGCTCTGTCACTGGATGGTGTATGTTTCTTGGTCACTCCTTGATCTCATGGAAAAGTAAGAAACAACCTCGCGTATCCAAATCTTCTACCGAATCTGAATATCGTGCTATGTCTGCTGCTTGTTCTGAAATTATGTGGCTACGTGGACTACTAGATGAACTGGGATTTACTCAACACGAACCCACACCTCTTCATGGAGACAACACTAGTGCCATTCAAATCGCAACCAATCCAGTATTCCATGAACGAACGAAACATATTGAGGTAGACTGTCATTCTATTCGAGAAGTTGTGGACAACAAGACAATCACCCTTCCTCATGTCTCTAGTGACCTTCAACTTGCCGACATATTTACAAAACCAATGACTCGACAACGACATCATTTTCTGATTGGCAAATTGCTGCTTCTTGACAAACCAGCATCAATTTGAGGGGGGATGACACTCCAGCACCATTCATGGCCAAACAAAAGCAAATGATTGATGATTGCATAATTCAAGCAATCCACTCAATAAGTAGGCTTTAATGTAAATGACACAATGTATGTACCTTCCTTGGTTAAAGGCTTAGTTAAAGGATGAATTAGGCTTAGTTAAAGGATGAATTATAGGAATGTAATTACTATAATTGTACTATATATAGTTGTAATAAAGAAGAGAAAAGATTATTCTGTGCAATTGACACAAAGGAGCTGAGCAGTTAATTTAAAAGGCTTGAGTTCGGGATTGAAGATCTCGAATTGTAAAGGTTCGAGCCCGAGGCAGAAGAAGCAAGCTCGAAAATCAAAGATAATGTTTTTGTATTAAAATCTTAATATTAAAACCAATACATACTAAAGAATTGTAAAATAGCATTATTATTATATAAAAATAATACAAAATTATTAAAACAAATTTTAGTATTAATTAATATAATAATTAGTTTAAGAATCAGGACTTTGATTTATATAATAAAACTAAGAAACAATTATCAACTATTAAATATTTAAAAGACTGAATTTGATTCATTAGTTTCTAAATAAACGTAAACGTGATAATGTTCGAAAAGATTGAAAACAAGCCAGCTTGGATCACCTTCCGTCACTAATTTTAATCATAGAGTAGAAAAGTTGGAAATCGTTTCAAGATTGCTCCCCAACACAGGAAACTTGAATATCAGGACACTGGCATTACATGTCACCACTAATCACATTAAACTCTCAAGTTGATTGGATATCCATAACAGCAGGGAGTAGTCAAGGTGAATCTAAGGTGTATAGAATCAGTGAATGTCCCAATATTAACAGTGCAAACATCCACTAATTCTATACACCTTAGATTCACCTTGAATCCTCCCTGCAGTTATGGATCTCCAATCAACTTGAGAGTTTGACAAGTCTTCATTTTGGTACAGATATTTTCTCTTTAGTCTAATCAAAGCAATCCCACACCTTGCTGACTACAATTTTACGAAAAAAGCTTCAAAGTTCTATTTCAAAAAGTTTTCTTCAATCATGAATCAACATTTAAAAAATTCAAACTTGAAATTAGGAAGTATCATTGGATCTTTATTTTAAAAATTCACCTTCGAAATTAGGATGCATTTAAAAATTTCACCTTTTAGTGTTTTAGGATCGAAGTCTGAATTTTCGTTAAATACTTGAATCCAATGAACAATGAATTTAAAGTGCTTGCCTCAGTTAGAGGAGGATCAGAACTTTCAGGTTCAGCAGCTGACATGAGCAACTTTTGCCTCAGCACGTCATAAATGTACAGCAAATAATGTGTGTCTTCTCTGGCATATCTGTGAAACAGAAATCATAGACTGACATAAGGATTGCCGCGTAGTAACAAGAACAACTATGAAATGCTATACTCAAAGCAGATAATATTATAAATTCTCTCATCTAAGGTCTCATGATTCCTGGTTGTCTAACTTTAACAAGTCACATTACTACACAACCAATTCACATCCTTCACCATCACCTTCAATTCTCTCATCTACTAAACTTTATTTGCCTGCTAACTTCCTGGGTTAAAAAAATAATAATGTATGCATGTGTACATAAAGTGTCACTCTTAAAGCCTCAATATTAAATCATCTAAACAACCAAGTGTCAATTCAGGATTCTCATGTTGGTTTAAAGACAGTGGTACTAGTTGTGTAACTCAAATTTCCAAGACACGAGAAAACCAGAATCTACACTCTACAACAACAACAACAAAGCCTTTAGTCATTGACAGCATAAAGTGATAAATGCATGAAAAATATAACAGAGCATGAGATTAAGAAGAAACCTACGCAATCATCTCATGTGGAAGTGGGCGTAGTCTCCAATCTGCATTCTGGTATCTGCAGAAAGTAGCTGGTTAATCCAACAATCCACTTCTAACTATACTCTCTCCTTTCTTCTTCCATTTCTTTATAACTTTTCCTAGGAGTCTCAGTATGTATAGTTGGTGTTTTTACGTAAGGGGTGGTGACATCATGTCAGTTAACTGTATAGACTACTGTATTACTAGATATTTTATAACAGGAAGAGATCATACTCTTTGTTTGCTGCAACTCCACAAAAATGATTCAGAAGGTATTCGAGGCTGTTCCGTTCCATTTTCAACACCCTCGAGGCCTATCAGGGAAGAACAAATGTACTCAACCCCAGAACCAGATAAAGAAGTATTGTAACCATTGTGTTTAAATGCATGATTAATATCATGTAGTAAAGATATCTATTTTCAATGCTATCAAATGCAGAGAAAATGGAGACATTTCATTTGACATATAGAAACACGCCCAAAAATGTTACATATAGAATCCTTCAGATTGTTCCATCCAGTACAATAAATTATCTCACCATGGTGTTAAGAAAAAACATGTTAGACTTAGGTGTGTTCAAACGACTAGCGTAGCAAAAAATTCATTTATGCAACATTATCTAAACAAATGGGTTTAATTCGAAAACCTGTCCTGTGTCAAACATATTGCAGACATATATGCTGAAGTCCCGTTGAAGCCATATAATATCACGATCTGCTCCATGCATTACCTAATCAACCCAACAATTACCACGACTTAGAGAAGCCAATGCGATCACAATTATGCACAACAATCTGCAAAGTCACCTTTCTCTTAGTTGGGTCTTTGAATACAGGTCTGAGATATGGGCCAATATGAACCCGGAGTTTCAGAGTGTCGATGACAAAATCCTCAGTTCTTGTGGAAATTTGCATCAAGCAAGTCAAGCCCTGAAAAGACCTGTAATGGTTATGCTCCAAATCAACCTGCAAAATAGTAGCATAACTTTTAAAAAATAAACAAAAACACAAGAAAAATCATAGTTTAACCTTATGGAACTTAAGTATCAAACTCTCGAAATGCGAATAGAAGAGTACACACTTTTTTGGCTTCCATTGGATATCTCCTGAAATTCAACCAAAGTAATAATACTACACAAGTCCTTTTAGAAATTTATAGTAACTACTAACTGATAAGAAATATATATCATAGCATGCCTTCACAAAACTGAAAGGGGAAAACAGACAATAATCAAAGCTGCTTTAATATCAGGAAGTTATTGTTCATAAACTAAATGTAAATACTCTGATTGCAAAGAAAATGTATAGAAAGAGCTTGAGTTCAAACTAAAAACCCCGATCTATGAGACACAACGCTTCTTACAGGAGAGTGATAAACATATTAACAAATGGCAATGCATATAAATTCAGGTGGAGATATGGAGAGCTCAAAAATTGTCAATATCAATAGATAAAGTTGAAGTGATGTGCTCAGCACTGAAATGACACATAGACAGGTGTCTGGAGGAGGCCGGAGTCCCTAATTAAAAAAAATCACATGACATTGGAAAATGCATCAACAAAGAATTCTTCTAACTAGGTCTTATATGAAGCTCTTGAGAATTGTATTTCATTTGAGATAACTTGATATAAACTAATTTCAGACCCACCACTATGAATATAAAGGTGATCGATTAACATTACAAGACCATAATACTTTATACATCATGACTTTAGAACACGAAGACAGGGCTCTGAGCAAGTGCTGTCTCATTCATTTGAGAACATAGTGAAGGGTGCAATATACAAAGAATTACAGAAGCCAACCGATATAATATGATACATATATCTAGTATAAGATTTCAAAGAACAAAACCATCGTCCATTGCAACCCTTTAAGGTGGGCATGTGTCTAACTCAAAGGTGAGACAAATCATGATAGTGCTTTAAACATATTAAAAAATTTGCAGAAGCTCTGGAATTTGGCGAGTCTGGCAGGAAATGTGAATCCAAAAATGGGTGAAAACAACTTTATCACAAAAACAATGGAGAGCAGCACTCAATAGGTAACCATGAAGAAAGGCATCATAGAATATCAATTACTACAAAACCTCTGCACCCTAGATAATTAAGGTGAGAGATTCCGTGGTTTTGATCTAGAAACGTCAATCATCAGATTAATGTCCTCATATATATATATATATATATATATATAACAATAAAAAGAACACATAGTTTACCGCAAATTCCTTCACGCTGTCCAATTTCGAAGCCAGCCGTCTTAACTCATTCACATCTTCAACAAGTTTGAATGGGGTAAGTTCTATTGGAGGAGATTTAATAGGCTCCGTAATGCTGTCATTTTTATCAACAAAATCAAGGACAGAAAGCTTTTCCTGTTAATGTATGAAAAAATTAAGTTAGCACCATTAAAGATTTTTATATTATTGGCTATTAGATGGTACAATTAATACATGTAATGACCCATGAGAAACATATAATCAAACAATCAGTGAGAAGCTAAAGTAAATATATGTGTTTGGAATCATTTTCATACTCAAGTGAGAGAGAGAGAGAGAGAGAGAGAGAGAGATTGTGTACAGAAAGATTTTAGAAGGCTTTTTTTACTTGATATTCAGAAAAGTATTCATGGTCCCTTCAAACATTGTCGTCAGCGAGACACATTTGATTTTAGACAAACTTCGTAACTTTAAATTAAACGAAATGAGGGTAGTGACTCCGGTAAGGCACATGAAAATGATGGGGGATTGTTTGAGATGAAACGAAGAAGAAAATGGCAAAATAAACCAAGAAACTTACAATTGCCAATAGATAAATAATATGAGTAATCCAGTTCGATTTTCTTGTATACACATGAACACAACAATCATCACCAAGACCCCAAATTCTAAGACAAAGCAAAAACACAAGCATAACCCAGACAAGTAAGAACGACGCAAGAAACAAATAAAACACAGACAAATACGAGCAGATGAAAGAACAACAAATAAAAAAACCAGTATCTAACCAAGTAATGTGTGAAGGTAGACCCATCTTCACTCCTATCCAACCAGACGTGCTCAAATGGCTGATTCACATTATTTACAATGATTTTATACTCGTCTTGTGGCCTGGGTATCGTATGTATGTGAAACGGAACCTTAGGCTTCACCTTTTCTGCTATCCTCACTTCTTGATTCTTCACTCTGAATTCCTCCACATTCGCATCCAAACTAGAAATCTTTTTCTTATTCTTCTTCCCACAAACCATCTGAAACCCATTTTCAGAATCATCATCAACAGCATTAACTCTCATCTTCCTGATACCACTCTCCTCTTCCTTCTTCCGCAACCTCTTGAACTCATCCAATGACACATCAAACTTCTCAAAAATATCGTCACTCACATTTTCAAGCCAGTCATCTGCCACATCGTCATCTAATTCCATCTTTTCATCAGCCGGGAACATAACCGGCTTTCCTAACAAATCTTCCGATTCCCCAACTTTTATCAACATTTTTTTCGATTTTTTGCTGATTTCTCTAACGGGGTTCTTGAATTCCGGAAAATTATTGTAAAAATGGAAATCTTCCTGTGAGGGTAGGATTCTCGATGGGCCTGAAAGTTTTCCTACTGCCGTTCGTAAAGAACCCCTCGCTAGCATATTCCGCAGAGTCCCGGTTTTTCCTGTAGTTCCCTCTCCAGTTTGATCAATATCCATGATTTGTTTCTTTATAACATTTTATGCTTAGAGTTCCGAATTTGGAATTTCAGAGAGGGCTCTTGGGACTAGGGTTTATAAGGTTTTTTTCACTTCCGTACAGTAGAGAAGTGTCTTTCAGGTACACAATAGAATGCAGATTGTACAAACACGTTGGTCATAATTTTTAGTCCTTTCTTGAAAGGCCAAGATCGTGAAACGTGTACGGTCCTAATTTTTTTATTGTTAAAAAAAATTAATGTTTTGTGGAAAAAATCACTACATACATCGAAAAAACCACGCAAATATGTTCATATTAAATTTATTTATTTATTAAAAAAAACCTACTTTAAAAAAACCCAATAATTTTTTTCTGAAAATGTTATCAACAAATTTAGGGGGGTGTATTGGTTATAGACTTTTATTGACTTTTAATGACTTTTATGGAGTTTAAAAGTCTAGAGGTATTCAATCCAGACTTTTATATACTCTACAAAAGTCTAATGGTATTCAAGACAGACTTTCGTAGAGTTTTAAAAAGTCAGGTGGTATTCAAACTTGAATTTTTAAAACTCTATAAAAGTCTATAGGTATCCAAAATCTCATAGACTTTTAATGACTTCTGTTGAAATCTTTAGGCACAAACTATGATGCCCCATGTACATCCCAAAAAAGTTAAAAATTCTCCACCACTCATAGTAAAGATTTGGAATGACTTTTAATTCCTAATTACCCCCATCTCTCTTTACTCTTTGCCATTTTCATTTCCGACACGACCACCTCCCCATTGGCTTTTCCGTCCCTGTTTTCTACATGTACCATTCCTTTAATTCCTAATGTGTGGCTCTTTCTTCAATGATTGTTTTTTTCACATCTTATTTTTTATTCAATATAATACTAATATTTACACAAGTATTTTGATAAACTAGCAAGTTAATATGCTCAATTTTATATTAGATTATAGATTTTTAAAATGATTGTATGGGTCTATATCTATAAACAATTATAATAAATATTTTTCTAAAACAAAAGATATTTATAACGATATAAATTACCATGTTTAATTTAAAAAGTATGTTTTAAGAATTTTTATAGTAGTCAACTATCATCAAAAAATATTTTAAGTTTATAAATGTTATTTAATAGAAAACTTTTGTTTTATTACACAAAATTATAGATTACAATTATATAGCAACATTAACTGAATCTTCAAGGTCGTCATCTTGAAGATGCAAAAAAGCTGTTCAATATTTGCCATGCAAAAGAATTGAATATGTATTTTTCACATTTTTGACTGTTAAATAAGTAAAATGTATTTACATTAATAGTAAAAAAAATTATATGTTGAAGAAGTCATTTATGTTCAATTGTTAGTTCAAAGAAATCAATTATAAGTTTTAAAATTTGTAGAGTCTATAAAATTATTTTGATAATTTCGTGTAATTCTATAAAAGTTATTAGAAATCTATTAATTTCATAAAAGTTCATCATTTAAAAAAGTCAATAAAGTCCATAGAAATCTATTGAAAAAGTCTACGAGACTCTATACAAATCTTTTTATAACTCCATGGAATTCTATAAAAGTCAATAGAAATCTATCAACTCCATAAAAATCAATCATTTAAAAAAGTCATTAAAAGTCAATAAAAGTCTAGATTGAATACACCCCCCTTAGTATCCTAGTACCTAAATTTACTGTAAATTTTCTCTCTAAAAACCCTTGTGGAAAACCTCCCCTTCGTGGAACCAGATTGCGGTAGGTGCAGTTCTCCGGTATGAAGATTCGTTTACATGGGTAAATCTCGCCTTTTGCTCGTCGGTTTTTGTTTCTTGGGTTGGCTTTATGCTCTTGTTGTGTCTATTGTTGTTCGTGGCAGAGAACGTGGGTTGGGTGGTAGCTATTTTTGTCATGGTGGATGTGGTTATGGTGTTTGCGCCGGTCGTGGTTTCGCTGGTGAACTTGGATTTCGTGGTGGGTTGGGCAGAGGTGCTGCTGGTGGAGGTGGGGTAGGGAGTGAATTGTGTGGCGGAGCGGGAGGAGAACTGGGTGTTGGGGTGGTTTTGGAGATGGTTGTGGTGGCGGTCGAGTAGGGGACGAGGGTTTTGGTGACGGCGGTGCTTGGACTGGTGGCGGCTTCTGCGGTGATTTAGGAGGTGGAGAGAGCAGCCTGGGCTCTTCCTGGGGTTTTGCCTTCTGTCTCCTGGTTTGGGCTTCTAAACTGCTTTGGGTGTTTTTCTATTTTGGTGGGGGTTGCGTCGCAACCCCACCGTCCGGCATGAGGCTTCTGGGTTATCATGCTCCGAATTTGGGGGTACCCGGGGCATTATTTTGTGTGTGCTTATCTGTTCGTGCAAGTTCCCCTTTTTGCTACTGCTTTCTATCTCTATATTCTATGATACTATAGTTGTTATGTTTATTATAGGCCGTACTGGTTATGTGTTTAGTTGTTATCTGCTGCCTATCACTGGATTTCTCTTGCTTCACTTTTGTCTTTATCGTGGTGGCTCTTTTTGTTTGTTTCATTGGAGTTCTGTCTGGTATTGACTCTGATGGGTGTCTGTTTCGTGTGTCATCTGATAAGTGTCATTTTTACACTTATATTTGCATATATTTCTTGCGATTTTTATAATGATTCTTGGACGATTTTACGCTTGTGGTTGTGTTTTGATATATTTCCCAGAATCCAGTAAAAGTGCAAGAAACATTTGAAAAATCCCATTTTATGAACTGAAAGGTGAAACTGGGATAAGACAGTCAACACATGTGAAAAGAAGTTGAAAAAGAGCAAGTTGATGAAATTGATGCAGGCAATCGATCGCCCTAAAACAAGATACTGATCGCTACGAGGCAGGAAGGCGAGAAAATATTCATGCGAGAAGAGATCGATCGCCATAACCAAGAGATCGATCATATCGGGGCAGAAGGTTTAGGCGATCAATCGCCACTCATGAAGCGATCGATTGCTGTAGAGAAAAAATTGAAGAGATCGATCTTCACTCAATGAGCGATCGATCGCTACAGAGTCCTGCACGAAAAAAATTACATTTTTAAGAGATTTGCTATATTTTGATGCTAGATTTGGTGGACTCGTGGGGATCACTATAAAAGGGAGTTTTTGCATAAAAAATAGGGTTCTTTTACCTCTGAATAATACCCTACCATTGGGAGAAGCCGCCACCTAGAAGAGATATTCAAAGCAACGCAACTGGATACGGAATATCGGATCGACGCACGGATTCAAAATCGAGTGTTTATGCATATTTCTGAACTTTGTTTTAGTTTTATTTTCAACTTTACAATGTTTGTTATGTTGTTAGATGTGATAAAACATTGTTTTCTGTGATAATACTAGGCTAAGTTTGTTATCGAGACAATGAGATCTTGTGTATGAACCCATACTTTTAATTCTAGTTTTTGATTGAGTTTTTGTTATCTTTGTGTTACGTTTTTAATGCTTTTAAGGGATTATCTACCTTTTGAATGATGTTAGTTTGCAATTGAGATCGAGAGATAAAATTGTAATACGGAACAAATAACACATACCGTGAATTTCAGACCGAGATCAAGAGATGGCGCCAAATAATGAGTGATAGCTATAGATATCTAGTAATCGAAGGCTAAGGGTTTTCATAGAGCATATACAACATTGATTTGTTAAATAAGTTAACGAGAGTTACTTACTGCAAATTGGTGTTAGGTTTAATATAGCTCGAAAGAGTGTATTAGATACAACCGAAAAACTTGTCACCTTAGATGCATTAATTTTAATTAGAACTAGCAGATGAATTTTGGGGGATTACTCAAGTGAACCGAAGTCTCGACATTTATCTATATTGTTTACTATTTTCTACTTTGTGGTGTGGTTGATTCCTGAAGTTGAGTAAATTAGTAAATCTTTCAAAACAATTTCGTAGGTTAAATATAGTTAAACTAATTAAATTTGGTAATTACTAATGGTCCCTGTGTATACGACATCCGACTTTCTTTACTACACTAAAATTTGACACCGTGCACTTACAGTAGAATCGCGCCACACAGAAAATATTTGTTTAAAATAAAAGCGATCAAGTTTTTGTCGTTGTTGTCGGGGACTAGTTTAAAGTTATATCAGACGATATTAGTTGACTGTAGTTTAGCCATTTTTTATTTTTGTTTTCGCTTTTTTTTCTATACTATTACTCTATTATTGCCATCTTTTTGGTCGGATTTTTTTGCAGGTTATTACTCCCTAGTGCATGCTAAGGATTGAATGATCGCCACTTGAGCCTTTTGACCCTGAAATTGAAAGAACTCTTCTTAGGAGACTAAGAGAAGTTCGAGCAATGGCTGAAAACAATGAAGGATGAGGTGGAAGAGATGAAAGACGGAACAAAGAGGTGCCTAATAGACGATCACTCATGGACTATGCCCATCCTTCATTCCATGGATCACTGTCTAGTATCACTAGACCGAGCATCCAGGCTAACAATTTCGAGATCAAGTCTGTATCATACAGATGATCCAACACTCGGTCCAATTTGGAGGATCACTTACTAATTGCTAGAATGAATTAAACACATAGACATGTTTAAATAATCCATAAAAACTAATCAAGAGTTTAGAAATACAAAACGATTTAGAGTTGTTCTTCGTTCTCCGATGAGCGCCTCTGTCTCATGATGAAATCTCTCCTTTTTGCTCCGAGCCATCGTCGTCTCTTTTCTCCTTCTCCAACCCTAGCCTCTTTTCTCTAACTCTCAATGTGTATGAATGAAATATCCCCTTTTTCGTTCCTTCTTTTCTTTCCTTTTAAGTCCCGTGCATCAGATAAAGAAAGCAGCAGAAATTTCCAAAACTCTGTTGACGTATTTACACCACTAAACTGGCGTAACTACGCCTGGTGATGTGTTAAAAACATGGCTTCCCGCGTGACTGGCGTAATTACGCCACGGTAGTGGCGTAACTACGCCTCAAAGTGGCGTAACTACGCCTAACTAAAATCTCAAATGACGTAGCCTTGCCGTAGCTACGCCAAAAATTGGCGTAGTTACGCCTAATGTAACTTTTCAAAATGGAATTGTTGTAGCCTTGGCGTCTTTACGCCTGATAATGGCATAGCTACACCAACTTCTTTGATAGAAACCTTGGAATTTTGACTTCAATTCATCCTTTCAATCCGCCCTTTGCACCCTTTTAGTCCACAAATCACGTAGTTACCTGGATTCCTGCAAGACAAGACAGAACAAAACCAAAAGTGTAATTCTGATAAAATACACTTATCACCGGACGACTTGATCAAATTGTTTTTCTCATTCTTCTCTGAAATGAATTCTTTGACTTGCGTCTTTGCCTTTGTATTGGACTACATAGTTTCAAGAAAATTAATTATCCCATCAAATATTAATTTCATACATCATAAAACTTGGGAGCACTAGGATTTACTTATTCTTAGATTATTGATTATCTATCTTTTGGGCGATTATATCTATTTCCTTTCCCCTTTATATTTTCTGTGATTTGGATATATTAAAAAAATTTCTTGATTTTTCTATCATGGTTGCCTTCAAAGAGGCAGTAGAAATGTCTGGGAAGCCGCAGTCATGTCGTGTATAAGAGTGAAACTATGCATGCTTCGAGTATATAATTTTGCCCACTAGATTAAAAGTTTCTGGTTCCGCCCCTGATTTATACCCTATCATCCCACAAGGCAAATACTTGTATGTACTCGTATTGATCCCAATTATACACCAACTCAACATTAAAATACAACACCTTATAAATAAAAAAAATACATAAACTAACATATCAATCATTTTAGATCAATCATGTTGATTTTGCCCATATTTGGAGCTCAAGCCGAGTCCATATTATTTTTTTGCATAAATAATGATTTATTTGGAAAGATTTGACCATTTATCCAACAGTGCATCCCTCTTCTCTCAATTTTTAAAATTTAAAATGTTTTCTTTATTTTTTTTAGAAAAAAACTTGTTGATTTTGTCAAGTATTAATTGATTTTTTTTAAAAAATAGAAAGTTCAAAATAGATTTTCGTCGTTGCAAACTTTAATAATAATTTTTATATGAACTGATCTTAAAAAAACAGATGGTTCAAAATAGGTTTTCGTTTTGGCAAACTTTAATAATGATTTTTTATAAAATATTCGGCATGATGAATTTCTGGTAGATTACAGGTCGTCGGTTTTGCTTGTTTATGTACATTTTGATTTTTGGCTTACCTACGACCCATTGTTAATATGTGCTACTACATTTGTTCTGATGTTTGGCATCAAATTTTCCTTAATGTATAAGGAGATTATATCAAAACCCTTGACCCAACAGTGCATCACTCTTATCTCAATTTTTAAAATTTAAAATGTTTTTTTTTAGAAAAAAACTTGTTGATTTTGTCAAGTACGAATTAAAAAAAAGATAGTTCAAAATAGATTTTTGTCATGGCAAACTTTAATAATATTTTTTTATAAAATATTCGGCATGATGAATTTTTTGGTAGATTACAGATCATCAGTTTTGCTTGTTTGTATACATTTTCGGTTTTGGCTTACCTACGATCCGTTGCTAATATGTGCTTGTTCGATTACCTTTGTTATGATGTTTGGCATCACATTTTCCTTTCATGTATAAGGAGATTATATAAAAAAAATTAGAAAATATTAATATATTACTTGTTTGATAATAATTTGGGACGTCACATTTACATTCATTATTTGTCAGAAAGTATATAAATAATTATAAAAGTAAGATGATTCATTAATCATGAGGCCATAGCAAGTAATATAAGAGCAATATCCTAAAATAACAATGCAACTACAACAATAAATATAAACTATAATTCCTCTTATGTGATGCTCGATATTGCTATGAGAAACCTAAAACATATCTGCATTATGAAATGAACCATCGTCATTTTGAAAACTCTTGCGAACAACTTTTGATTGGTTTTGGAGTTTGTTGAGAATAACTTTTATTGTGATATCTGATGTCATCTACTACTGCACTTTCGTAGATGACTTTTGTTTAGAGAGTCTATTAGGCCCTACAAGGATATCATATGCCAACTCTTGCTATGGTGTACTGTTGGGAAGACTTTTGTTTACTCCAATCTATTTGATTTTCTATACGAACGATTATGTATGTTCAATGCGTATGAACCATCTTTTTATTCTCTTGAACTGTCTGTTGAACTTGTGTCGGAGCTTTGTTGGACATATATAACATGTTATAAGCTCATTGGCGTGGTGTCAAATTAACTAATCTTTAAATATTATGCTGTTATAACATAACATCATTTGCTATAACAAGGATTAGACATTGAGGGGACCAATGAAACCAGTACATCAAAGTTGTAAAATTTCATTTTCAGGAAGTATACTAAATCATCATCTATTATCACGGGAGTGTTTGCTTTCATATAAAAATTGTGTTTGATTTGCTTCCTTCTGCTATTGATTCGTTAAAAGAAAACCAAAGTAGAGAAAAAAGTCATGAGATACTTCTGTCAGTGTTAAGTTGGCGGTGATAATTTTATAATCAATGGAAGTTTATTAGTTGCTTGTTTTTTATTTTAATATCAAACGCTCAATGTTTTTGATTGAAAAAAATTTAAGCAAAAGTAACATAAAAATAGTTTAAATAAACAATTTAGAACACACCTTATATCTCACTTATAATTTTTCAAATCCCATATAACTATTTTGTATGTGCTCTTTATATTGGTTGGGCCAACCTCTCTAATAATGAAAATATCATTTTTTAGATTAGTCATAAAATTATTTAGGATCAACTCAATCAGATTGGTCTAGAATATTTAGTATGCTAGATGACGCATTTTTTTATTTAAAAGAACTATTTTTTTATAATAAAAGATATTGAAATGGTGTATAATTGGGGTTTCATTGTTGCTGCCCCTAAGGGCACTACCCTCAGGGGTATCATCCACCATTCATTTGGAATCTTTTTTTTTCTTTTTTAAAAAAAGATTCCAAATGAATGGTGATACCCCTAAGGACACTACCCTTAAGAGCATCATCAAACAAACCTATAATTGGGGATGTTATAACCAACCAACCAAAAGCCAGAGCGGCGATGCCCCCATATGCTGATGACACATTGAAAGCGAAAGCTCCCTGTCCAAGACAAACAACCATTAAATTTCATATTTTCTTGAAAATGATTCAATATATACAGAAAAGTTATTTAAAAAAAATCTTGAAATCTAACAAATTTATTTCATGTCCAAATCCCACCATGTAAAATAAGATGTGCAAATCCGACTCGATCCGATCCGGAACCGGCCGGTTTCGGATTCTCTAATTCCAAAACCCGATCGGATCCGGTTCCGGGTTGGACCGGCTCCAACTCGAAACCGATTTTTTTGAATAATTATTATTATTTTCTTCAAAAAATCAAGGGAAGTTGTTGCTTGGAGGATTCGAACAAGCTACCATCGTCTTCTACTTTAGAGCTCTAATCAATTGAGCTAATGAGCATTTGTGTTTGTAAACTAACCTCAAATATATTTATTTAAATTTGAAGAAAAAAAATTATTTTTTAAAATAACGGATCCGCTTCCGGTTCAGTCCGAAACCGGATCCGTTTAATCTGGAACCGGTAAGATATCGGTTCCGGAATAGTAGAACCAATCCGGACCGATATCTTACCGGTTAGCCCGGTTCCAGTTTTGAATCGGGCTAACAAGTCCGATTTTGGGCCGGGTCCGGTCAAATCGGACCCGTTAAGCAGCCCTACATGGAGCTGATAGTGAATGCTCCCCTACCGCTGAGGAAGAATGAAGGGTCAAGAATCTTTTTTTCTTTATGATTTTGCTTTTCCTTTTGTTGTTCAGTCCAACAGAGAGACTCCATTGAAGCTTCAAAAGTATTAAATATTATTATGAGCAAAAGTGGGGTATAAAATTTGGAGAAAGACAAATTTATCAAGAAATAAAATGCGGGTTAATTTTTTTATTAATGGTGGTTGAAATGTAGTTTAGCTCAGAATTTGTCACTTCAGTTGTCTTGATCCCTGCTTGGTATTTTCTTGAACTTTGTTCGAAGCCTCCAAATTTGAGCAAAGACTTATAATTTGAGAGCAACATGAAAGAATTTAGATAGTTTTCGGCTATTTGCTTTGGATTGAAGAAAATTGTAGCATTTGGATCTTCGTTTAAGTCTTATGAAGACTCGTTTTGAAGTTTAATGGTTGCTTCATTTAAAGGTAAGTAGTTGGTGAGGTGAAATATTACCTGATTTTTCGAAGATAACCTCTTGGGTATATTTGTTGGTTGCTTCATATGTGGGTAATAATCCGCAGTCTGGTCACCCTCGGGACGCGGAATTTTTGGATTTTATGTTTATTTTTAGTTTCCAAAATGTATCATCCAAAATCTGATCCAAGAAACTTGTTTCTGTGGCCAAGAAAGGTATAACTCTGAATCCCAAAAAGGAAGAAATAACGAGAAAACTTGTACATTTTTCAAGTATTATGCTCATAATATTATATCCTTAAACATTTACCTTTTTCTCTCATGCTAACTCAGGCTTGTTCTCCATCGTGACAAATGCAGGGAAATTGCGAATAGCTTACATAACATGCTAAGCTACAGCTGAAAGAATCTTCCAAATTTCCTGCACTTCTCACATCAAGTGGGGAACACTGTCGATTCAGCTGATGGCGCAAGATGCAGAATGGAGAAACATTGGCCAAAATGCCTTCCCAATTCTGTTTCTCTTGTTGATTTTAATCACATACACAGAGCAGCTCGAATCATCCCAAGTCCGAGCCCTTTTAAAAGTTCGACAGCTTCTTGGCTCTCCACCTTTTTTGAGTAGCTGGAATAAGGCCACAGATTTCTGTAACAGTGAGCCATCATCAAATCTTACCATTGTTTGTTATGAAGAAAACATAACTCAGCTGCATATTGTTGGAGAAACGGGGGCTTCTCCATTACCTGAAAATTTCTCCATCGATTCTGTGGTTACCACACTTGCTAGGATTCCAGGAATGAAAGTCCTTAGATTGGTTTCCCTTGGTTTATGGGGACCATTTCCTGGTGGATTCACTAACTTATCGTCCTTAGAATTACTGAACTTAACTTCAAATTTCTTCCAAGGTAGCATATCGCCAAGTATATCATCAATGACACGGCTTCAAAGTTTAATACTCGATAGCAATAACCTCAGTGGTCGGATGCCAGATGGGCTTGGTTCACTTTCATCTTTGGTTGTTTTGAGTCTGAGGAACAATTCTTTAAATGGATCTTTCCCACATTCATTGGGAAACTTGGGGGACCTCAGAGTTCTTGCATTGTCGAATAACAAATTTTCTGGCGAAGTGCCGGATCTTGGCAGGTTGACAAACCTCCAGGTGCTTGACTTGGAAAACAATTCACTTGGGCCTCAATTTCCTGTGGTTTGTGACGATATCGAAAGCATTGTGCTAAGGAACAACAAGTTCACTTTTGGGATTCCAGAGAAAGTCCGATCTTATTATCAGCTCAAGATCTTGGTCATTTCCTCTAACAGATTCGTCGGACCATTTCCATTATCTTTGCTATCTCTGCCACATCTCATTTATCTCGATATAGCACAAAACAAGTTCACAGGCATGCTTATTGAAAACCTACCTTGCAGTTGCGAACTTAGTTTTGTGAACTTGACTGCTAATCTGTTGACTGGAAAATTGCCCAGCTGCTTGTTGTCGGGTTCAAAAAAAAGGGTTGTGTCGTATGCCGAAAACTGTTTGTCAACAGGAGACGAAACTCAAAACCCGATTTCTGTGTGTAAGAACGAGGCTTTAGCTGTTGGAATTTTACCTCATCCCCAGAAGAGAAAGCAAGCTTCCAAAGTTATTATTGCTTTAGGCATATCTGGAGGAGTTGTCGGGGCCGCCATTTTAGCTGGTGCAACCTTTTTGGTTTTAAGAAATTATCTTGCCAAGAGCGAAAAACAAAAATCTCCTCCTAGACTTGTATCAGAAAATGTATCAGCTGTATACACCTCAAAGTTGCTTAAAGATGCAAGTGAGATTTCTCTTCTGTTTATCTCGTTTTTAGCCGAGAAGTTTTAATTGATTTAACGACTTTTATATGTTTATTCCTCATAGGATACATAACTCAAGCCATGAAAGTAGGAGCACTTGACCTCCCTTCCTACCGGACCTTTTCACTGGAAGAGCTTGAGGAGGGAACTAAAAATTTTGATACTTCAACTTCCATGGGAGAAGGATCTCATGGTCAGGTAACTTGCATTTTCTTTTCGAATAAAATCACGTTCTTGCAAAACATACACAAACAAAATCTTAATAATACTCTTCCTGAGTTGTAAAACACGTCAAATGAAGAAAATGGACATCTTTCCAATTCAAAATTTAAAATAATTCTTGGCATCATTGGTGATGATGAGCTGCCTCTACATGGACTCAGATGTGCAGAGGTCGACTAAGGGATGGCTCCAATGTGGCAATTCGATGCCTGAACTTGAAGAAAAGCCACAGTACTCGGTACTTGATGCATCAGATTGAAATGATATCAAAGTTAAGGCATCACCATTTGGTCAGTGCTCTTGGACACTGCTTTGAGTATAATTTGGATGATTCAAGTGTGAGCAGGGTAATTCTTGTCTTCGAATATGTGCCAAATGGGACCCTAAGAAACTGGATATCAGGTAAAGTAATAGGCGTAGATATGAATTCATCTGTGCTTTTATGTTAAGAGCTAAAAAATTAGTAAACATGACAGCTCTAGTTCATTGTCATTTCCGGCAGACAAGCAAGTTAGAGGAAAGCTTACTTGGGCTCAGCGAATAGCAGCTGCTACAGGGGTAGCAAAGGGTATTCAGTTCCTTCATACAGGAATTATGCCCAGGGTCTTTTCCAATAATCTGAAAATAACAGATGTTTTGCTGGATCAGAACCTAGTTGCAAAAATCAGCAGCTACAACCTGCCATTGCTAGCAGAAAACATGGAAAAAGTACAAATAAATAGCTTTCCAAATTTATGTCTTCACATTACCTTGCACAGACTGAGTTTAAATCTGTTCAATTTGACAGGATTGTTTCCAAAATTTCCTTGGATCCAAGGAGGCCAAGAATGCAAGGTTCGTTATTACAAGTGCAAGTGGATCTATGACTTTCAATCACATACTTAATAAAATGTTTCTTCAGGAAAACAATGCTTCGGAATATATTGCTAATTATTAATTGGTTCTCAGGGCAAAGCATCAAAACAAGTTGGATATTTATGACTTTGGAGTGATATTACTAGAAATCATCTCAGGGAAGTCGATAAATTCCAGAAATGAAGTGGAGTTTCTGAAAGATCAGGTAGACTTGACTAAACTACGATTCATTCTTCATTCTTCATCCCACAGCACCAAAATGATGCACAAAATTCATTTAATCATCGTAAATACTCTTTTTTTTTAATGTCATGCAGTTCCAAGCCAGCATAACAGCAGATGATACATCAAGAAACAGTACTATTGATCCAGCAATTAGAAACATGTGCTCTAGTGAATCATTGAAAACTATGATGGAGCTGTGCTGTAGATGTTTGATAAAGGATCCAGCTGACAGACCTTCCATTGAAGACGTACTATGGAATTTGCGATTTGCTGCTCAGGTTCAGGATGCATGGAGGGGTGATTCCCAAAGCAGTGAGAGCTCTCCAACTTCGCCTCTGAAATCTGCACGCTTAAAGCGCAATATCAAATAATAGATGTAACAGACGCCTCTTCTTTTCAGTTAAAAGCCTTGAGCACCAAGAATTGTAATCTCTACTTTTTGTGCAGAAATTTGAGGTTTCGGCACTTTATAAAAGCCTGTACAGAATATAAAACGAAAAAAATGAGGTTATAAACCGGCATGCCAAGTAATGCTGGTATCATTTTGCTTTTTCATCTTATTGGACATGTTGATTGACAGAAAGATCTGATATTGTCAAATATCTTTTCGCAGAGATTGTCTTTAACATATCAAAAAATCTATTTGCAAGAGTTGATACACCATGACTTACAGGCTGCATGATGCTCCCAAGTTCCATCTTTTAAGACCAAATTATTACGGGATCATTTTCTTTTTCCATATTAATATATGCTTTATTTCTCTTACCAATGTAAGAGCCTTGTCAGAAGACATTTCTCTTTTTCGAGTTGAGGGTGGAAGTGGTTGCGGATGTGTCGATAGGGGCAAGGTTTGTGATAATTGTTCGTGTATGGAGACCGGAGTGTGGCCCGAGCTGTATGTGTGGCACAGGATGCGGGAACAGGATAACTCAGGGAGGCGTGTCAGTTAAATTGAAGAATGTGAAGGATGATAGGAAGGGTTGTGGTTTGTATGCTGCTGAGTTGATTGATGAGGGAAAATTTGTGTGCGAGTGTGCAGGTAAATTAATTTCGACATTGTTTTGTAACCGCTGTTCAGAAGATATTGGTCTAATGTCTGGAACTTGAAGGTGAACTTTTGTCTATCAAAGAATATGGACAATGGCAGCAAACATATGAAGAACTTGCATCAAATGGATGCTTGACCCTTACCCTAATGGTTTTGAAGGATCATCTTCCATCAGGAAACACATGAATGAGGTTCAACATTGATGCAACAATAATTGGCAACATTGCACGATTTTTTAACCACTAGTGCGATGGTGGAAACCTTGATACAGTGATAGTGTGTAGTTCTGGGTCTTTGCTGCCTTGTGTTTGCTTCTTTGCTTCCAGAGTGATAAGCATAAATCAAGGAGTTAGTTTAAATAGCTTGATCTCTTTCCTTGTTTATATTATTCTGTATATCTTTTGTAATCTTTTATCATTATCATTTGGTTTATTTTGTACTATATATAATCAAATGAATCCCACACTCAAATTGAGGGGATCAACAAATCTCTCCACATGGTATCAGCCAGAACACATAAACCCTAAATATTTTTTTTTCTTCTCCCAGCCGCCTATTCATCCTTCGTTCATCAGCATGGCCAGCTCCTCCCCCAATGATTCTCTTCCTTTTGCCACACTCATTCATATGCTCACAATTAAATTATCATCCTCTAACTATTTATTATGGAGAAATCAAGTTTTCTCTCTACTCACCTGCCAAGATCTCGCGGGTTTCGTTGATGGTTCAAAGTTACAGCCTCCTCCTTCCCCTTCTGATGCTTCGTCCGCCCCAAATACAGAGTATATTGCATGGCGTCTTCAGGATCAACGCCTTCTCAGTCTCTTACTTTCTTCTCTTACTGAAGAAGCTATGGCGGAAGTGATTGGTTGTACGACATCGAGGGATGTCTGGCTTGCTCTAGAGTCCGCTTTCAGCCATCGCTCCAAATCTCGGGAGCTTCGTCTTAAAGACGATTTACAACTCATGAAGAAAGGCTCTCTTTCAGTCAGTGATTATGGGCGCAAATTCAAGGCCCTTTGCGATCAACTTGCAGCCATTGGTCGTCCGGTTGATGAAACAGACAAGGCTCATTGGTTTCTTCGTGGCCTTGGTCCCTCGTTTTCCAGCTTCTCCGCTGCTCATATGGCCATTACTCCACTGCCATTTTTTCGTGATCTACTATCTAAAGCTGAGAGTTTTGCTTTGTTTCAGGAATCCTTTAAGAATTCTATGCCCCCTACTGCTGCGTTCGTTGCTCATTCCCACAACCAACGATCTGGCAACTCCATGTCATCTCGTGGTCGTGGATCTCAATCTGCTACGAACCGTGACAAAGGTCGTGGTCGTGGTGGTCGTCGTTCTTATGTTCCTCGCTGTCAAATTTGTCGCACCGAAGGTCATTATGCTGATAAGTGTCAACAACGATATCTTCGGGTCTCCAATAATGAATCTGCAAACTTAGCCGAGGCTTTCAATGCTGGATGCCAAATATCTATAACAAATTCTTCGGATTGGTTTCTTGATACGGGTGCCTCTGCACATATGACTCCGAACTCTTCATCTCTCGATTCCTATGAACCGTACTCGGGCACTGATCGTGTGGTTGTCGGTAATGGTGATACTCTATCTATTTCCCATACAGGCTCTTGTTCTATATCCGACAATGTTAAATTACTAGATGTGTTAGTTGTGCCGCACCTTACTAAAAACTTGCTTTCTATCAGTAAGTTAACTTCTGATTATCCGGTTAATGTTCTCTTCACTGAAAATTTGTTTGCTATTCAGAATCGGGCCACCAAGGACATTCTAGCAAAAGGCATGCGTGATAATGGACTGTACGTGATAGAGCATGGCCATACGGCCTTAGTTGCAGCATTACGATCAAAGCGTTTACGCGCTTCTTTTGAATTATGCCACTCTCGCTTAGGACATGTTTCTTTTGATGTTATTTCTTTATTAAATAAATTGGGTCATTTAACATTTACGTCTTTATTGCCCAAACCATCTTTATGTTCTACATGTCAGTTGGCAAAAAGCAAACGATTGTCCTTTCCAGTTAATGATAAACATTCCTCACATGTTTTGGATTTAATTCACTGTGATTTATGGGGTCCAACACCTGTTTGCTCTACTTCAGGTTTCTGGTACTATGTTATTTTTATGGATGATTTCTCTCGCTTCACGTGGTTCTATCCAATGCGCCGCAAATCTTAATTTTATGATATTATGTTGCAATTTTATGCTTTGGTACACACACAATTTTCTTGTCGTATCAAAGTTTTTCAAAGTGATGGTGGCATGGAGTTTACAAATAAACGAGTTCAATCATTTTTTCGTGAGCATGGCATTCATCACAACATCTCTTGCCCATATACGCCTTCCCAAAATGGACGAGCTGAGCGTAAACATCGACATATTACTGAAACTGGCCTTGCTATGCTCTTTAACGCTCAAGCCCCTTCTTCCTTATGGGTGGATGCTTTCAGTACTGCTGTCTATACTATTAATCGCTTACCATCCATGGTTCTGCAAAGAAAATCTCCGTATGAATTATTATTCTCCAAGGCCCCGAATTATGAGAATTTCCATCTGTTTGGATGTCGAGTTTTTCCATGCTTACGAGATTATGTGGCTAATAAGTTTTCTCCTCGCAGCACCCCATGTATCTTCCTTGGCTACAATAGTCATCACAAAGGGTTTCGGTGCCTCGATCCATCCATATCACGCACTTATATTACTCGTCACGCCCAGTTTGATGAAATTCTTTTTCCGTTTTCCGGCTCAACAACATGTTCATCCATACATCAACTGGACTTCTCGAGCTTCACCGAGCCCATTGCCATGGCCTCTTCCTCCTCGTCACTGCCTCAGGAGGATTGTACCGCGCCCATCACAAATGATTCTGTCCCCATACGACCATGCTCCCTTTGCCAGGATAATGTTTCTACGGTCACTACTCCTCAGGCCGAACCCATTACCGTGTCAAATAAAGCCTCCTCTCATGTGGCCCAAAGGGACTCCTCGTCTCATACTCCAGCTGTTTCTGCCCACTCCACTCATCCTATGCTAACTCAGGCCAAAGCTGGTGTATTCAAACCAAGCACGTCGCAGACTTGGCTCATACTGCGCTTCTTTCCGCACTTCTCACTGCTATGGAGCCCAAAGGTTTTAAATCTGCGGCCAAACATCCAGACTGGCTCGCTGCTATGGATAATGAAATCTCTGCTCTTCGCTCAACCCGCACCTGGGATCTTGTACCTCGTCCCACCGGTACCAATATTGTTGGTTCTAAGTGGGTGTTTCGTACTAAATACCTTTCTGATGGCTCTATTGACAGACTCAAAGCTCGCCTAGTGGCACAAGGGTTCACTCAAATTCCTGGTTTTGATTACTCTCACACATTCAGTCCTGTTGTGAAAGCTTCTACGGTCGCATTATTCTTGCTCTTGCTGTTATGCGTAATTGGTCATTACATCAACTTGATGTCAAAAATGTTTTTCTCAACGGTCTCTTAACCGAGGCAGTCTATATGGAGCAGCCGCCAGGATAAATTGACCCGCGCTTTCCCAATCATGTATGTCATCTTAAGAAAGCCATTTATGGCCTCAAGCAAGCTCCTCGAGCTTGGTTTCAGAGGTTTAGTGATTTTCTAGTTCGGCTTGGCTTCCGTTGTAGTCATGTTGACACATCGTTATTCTTCTTCTATCAGGGTTCTTCTGTTCTCTATTTGCTTGTCTATGTTGATGACATTATTCTCACCGGGAACAATCCTGATCTGGTTCGCAAATTTATTTCTCGTCTTAACACTGAATTTGCAATCAAGGATCTTGGATGTCACGCCCCGAGATCAGGGTCACTAACACCGGCATTGATTTCCGTTACAACTAGAAAACCAATAAGCCTTGTAATATCGTAACAAACTAAAAGCCAATCTATTTTCCATAAATGAATAACCATCGTCTTTACATTGGAATAAAAACGTGAAAATTAAAACTTAAACATCTTAAACGAATTAAAATCGTACTTAATGATAAACTTAGAGTCTTAAGAAATACGCAGCGGACAAATCACCAACCCCAGAATTGGTGTTCTTCTTCAGCTTCAACCTCTTCTTCAGCTTTATCTGGGGATGTAGAGTAAGGGGTTGAGTGCTTTGGAAAACACTCAGCAAGTGGGGGACAATCGATATGATATCATAATAAATACTTCATAATTTTCATAACATGAATCAAAACTTGACATAAACCGATATGAATGTATCTTGACATAATTGCTCCAACGAGCCATAACATAACATCTCATATCGTTCATAATTTTTCATATACTTAAGCACAGTAAAGCATCTAATCTCATCTTGGTACTGATATCAGTCTCTAGACTTATCCCTCCTAGAGATGAGGTCATGACATCGGCTTACCCACGAATAAAGGGTCTGGAAACTCCAGAAACAACGGATTACCACCTTATAAGGTTCTTTTAGCTGTTACACCCCACCGCATCAGGGTCATGGGGAATTCCAATCCAATTAGATTTCGAGTTTAAGGTGCTTACAAAATATACTTTCATAATTTCAACATAGTCCATATCGATCGAGATTTCAAAACATACTATATTTTTTCAAAAACGAAACGAATAAATAGCAAAAGCCCACTTACAGATTGTAGACGTGTTTGAACGATCTAGGGTAGACAACGACGGATTCCTTCCTCCTAATATGAACAGTAATCGCACACCTTCACTGTGTGTGCACTGTATGTATTTTTCGAACACTTTACAGGCTGAATTCGAAGGAAAATCTAGGCTGGAATTTTTTGGCAAATAAAAGGTAAAACCTTCGAATTAATTGATTGAATGGAGAGGAGTCTTATTGGCTGGGGTTTCAACGTATGTAGTGCAAATTTTTGAAAGTTTTCGAAGGCTTATTGGCTGCAGAATTTCGAACAGATTTCTTGCTGAAATTCTCGAAGGAAAGGTTGGAAATCTTATGATAAAAAAAACAACCTTCGAGAACTCAATTATGATTGGAGATGGATTTTTATTGGCTGGAAAATAAGGTCCAACTTTGGATGACTTGATGCTGATTGGAGAAGGATTGTGAATGGTTGGACTTCTTTGATTTTAATAATCAAACTATTCGAAAATCTAGGCTTGATTTGAGCTGAAGCTTTCGGCTCTTGATGCTGGAAGTTTTCTTCTATTCTTTTTTTTTTCTTTGCTAACTTAATGGCTGGACTTTATATTTTTATAGGCTTAAAATCTCTAATTTGAGGTGATAAAGTTTCGAGAGTTTTGAAGGTGTAAAACCAAAGATTTTTATGGTAAAAGCATTAAGAGGATGTGGTTATGGACTTGGACTTTGACTCCTACTTTATTTCTTAAAGATCTTGAAAACTCATTATTATCTCTTAATTATTTTGTTAAGTAACAACATGATCTATCCAAGTGTTTTGTACTTAAATAATTCTCTATCAATTATTTAGTATTTTGGATAATTATCTATCAATTATTTGAAATCTAGCTAATTATCTATCTACTAGTTTATAAAAATTATCTTGGCATGCAATTACTAGTCTAATACAATTTTATCTACTAAATATATTGGTTTATACAATATACCTTAATTTGTTGAACTGGTTCAATTTAACGGGTCTTCACATTGGACGCCTTAATTATTTTCTCGGGCTTGAAGTTACCTACACATCTGATGGGCTTTTCTTAAGCCAAACTAAGTATGCTCGTGACATTCTCACCAAAGCTCAATTATTGGACTCCAAACCTGTTTCCACTCCGTTAGCTGCTGGTCAACATCTTGCGCGTGATGGCTCGACTTTTTCAGATCCCACTTTGTATCGTTCCTTGGTGGGTGCTCTCCAATACTTAACAATTACTCGACCTGATCTATCTTATGCTGTCAATCTTGTCAGCCAGTTTCTTCAGCAGCCAACAGATGAACATTTTCAAGCCGTTAAGCGTATACTGCGCTACATTAAAGGCACATTGCATTTTGGTCTTTCTTTTAGCAACGGTCCTCCATCCTCATTGGTCGGTTATTATGATGCCGATTGGGCTCGATGTCTTGAAACACGCCGATCAGCCTACGGTTACTCCATTTTTCTTGGAAATAACTTAGTATCTTGGAGTGCTAAAAAGCAACCCACTGTTGCTCGCTCTAGTTGTGAATCCGAGTATCGCGCCTTAGCCAACACTGCTGCTGAACTTATTTGGGTCACATATTTACTACGTGACCTTCCTGCCTTACCCCCTGACAAACCACTACTCTTATGTGACAATAAAAGCGCAATTTTTCTCAGTCAGAATCCTATTGCCCACAAGCGTGACAAGCACATTGATATTGACTATCATTTTGTACGGGAACTTGTCTCCGCTGGAAAAATTTTTACTCAGTTTGTTCCTTCTCATCTACAGCTTGCGGATATTTTCACCAAAAGTCTTGCTCGGCCCCTGTTTGAGTTCTTTCGGTCCAAGCTTCGCGTCGGATGCAACCCCACGCTCTGCTTGAAGGGGGGGTGATAAGCATAAATCAAGGAGTTAGTTTAAATAGCTTGATCTCTTTCCTTGTTTATATTATTCTGTATATCTTTTGTAATATTTTATCATTATCATTTGGTGTATTTTGTACTATATATAATCAAATGAATCCCACACTCAAATTGAGGTGGATCAACAAATCTCTCCACACAGAGATTCAGAAAAATGAATAGCTTTCTTTTAGTTATGAAGCTTTAGGCTCGAGCCGAACGACCAACCATGTTTTTGTGATATTTCTTCTTGTGCAGGATTCCTACCATCACAACACACTTGAACAAATAACCTTTTGTGTTTCGATTTCTTACACAGTAATCATAAGCACCAGAAAATAACAAGTAAAGACAAAGATGGTTGTGTTGAACAAAGATGATTATGTTTCATTATTCGCTCACATACGACAGGCATGCACACTTAAAACAATGTTGACCAACTTCCCTATGGATTATTGAACACAACAAAAGGTTAGTTAGGTAAAAAAAAAATTGAATATGGTAAAATTTTAAAAAATAATAATAAAATATACTGCCACATCAGCGCATAAAATTTGAAAATCTGAAGAGAAATAAGAACTAGTTTCCCAGAAAGAATCTAGTTAAGATAATTAGAGTTTGTATTGGAGATAATAATGAATTTATGTTAGTTAATCTTGTAGATTTTTAAAAGTAATTATAGATAATTAATAATTGTAAGAAGATAATAAATAATTGTAAACACTTGTTAAACTAAAAATACTTGATTAATCACTTTTTGAAGCCATACTTTCGAGACCCACATAAAATAAAGCAAAGATTTGCTCTTACCTTTTCACACCAAAGTCTCGAGACACAAACAAAGCAATAGTTTTTCCTCCATATTTCACCCTCCAAACTCTCGAGGGACCCACAAATATGATAGTTCTCTCGAGTTTCGAAACCTTCCAGCACAAAACAAAGCATAAATTGCCCTCACCTTTCAGCATTGAACACACATTTAATTTCAGCCTATTTCAAGCCTTGATATGCGAAGGTTTCAATCACTAAAGTTCTGAATATTTCGAGCCACACACACATACACGCAGTAAGAGTGTTCAAACCTGCCTTGCAACAAGAAAGTGAGGAGCGATGGACGATCATCAAAAAGGAAAACTGAAAAGGGTGGAGGCAGGGGAGCTGAAGGATTCTGGAATGAAACAGCACACGATTATCTCTTCTTCGATTGCTGCAGAATCAGTTTTCCATAACATTTATCTTCTTACCGAAATGTTTCGACATTTACCTGCTAGATCTCTGATGAGATTCAAATTCCTGAGTAAAAGTTGGCGTACCATCATAATCACCAAAAGAATTTGTTTACTCTGGAAGCAGCATCAGGATCCGGGGCTTATATTGATGTCCCGGGATATAGGGCTCAGCCCCAGCCTACATCGCTACATCCCTGTTTCTGGTCCCAAAGCAGGCGTGCCCAAGTTTGTGTTAGATCACGATTTATTCTACCAGGTTTTGCAGTCGTGTAATGGTTTTTTACTCTGTCTGAGTCGTGATCATGATAATCATATCAATATCTTTTGGGTCTATAATCCAGCCACTTTCAAAGTGATCATTTTTCGGCAGTTGTTGTTCGAAAGAAGGTTTAGATGCTTGCATGATTCATTCTCACCATTGTGAATGTAAACATAAATGCCTTATCTGGGTTTCGATCATCTCTCACATGGCCGGGTGGTTGCTCTTGCACAAGCTTTTGATAATCGAAAGGAGTTACTTTATCAAATTTACGTGACTAAAACAATGGCGGGAAGAATTCGGGCCAGCTTTTCGAGTATAACAAAAGTATTTCTTTAGGTGTGTATTGGAGCAATTCCATCATCTGGCTTGGTGCAAACGTGACATTATGCTTCGATGTTGATGCAGAGGTGCTGCACCACGTTGGCGCCTCGCCTCCAGGTTGTTCGTGCCATAAATCATATTACTTTGGGGAATCAGGAGGACATTTGCATTTCATTCAAAAGCAAAGTAGTAAATCGATTATACACGAAATGATGCCTGATTTATCTTGGTTCGAAAAAGGCAGCATTGGCTTGAGCCAGATCAATGCATCTCTTTCCCAATTATTAGGTTCGGATTATACTGATGCAAATTTTAACATTGTTTCCTCGTTTGAAGACGAAAAAGATTCAATCTTGGAACTGGCATCCAGATACCATGTCATTTCTTACGGAATGCAAGACCAGACGTGCACAAAGGTTTGTGGGTGGAATTAACTGGACGATACCATATATTACCAAGTTACTGTTATGTAAATCATAAGAATGCGCATCGGCATGTTGAGACCATATTTCAGTTCCAATATTAATATCTGGTATATTTTCTAGGTCATATTTAGAGTTTTTTGACAACGAACCACTGTTATTTTACAAATAGACATTTTACCACATATATTATAAACGGTCATTTCTTCAGTGTTTTAAATAACAAAGTTTAATCTTGATGCATCAGCCTTTGTTCGTTTCGTGTATAAAAAGTTAATTTTTCTTGAGCAAACTTGCAATATGCACCAATAAATAATCATTCAGATGTATTTACTTTTAGACACACAAACAAACAGTGGATACATCAGACATACAAGAAAAGCAGATTCCACTATTTACAAGCAAGATGTTTTATAGATTTACTAGTAATGTATACTTTTCCTTCAATGACAAGCAAGAAGATGGAAACAAAATGAATTGTACCCATCACAAGAACTGGACTAAATTTAGGTCAAGATCGAAAAAGAAAAGTAGCACATTTTGACGAATCACAGGTTCCCAAGTATTCAAAAGTTGCAAGAAGTACTTCAAATCAAACTAAGATTAAGCATATGCACTGAATTGAGAAGAGTCCTAAAGATGGACAATGTAGCCAATGAATTTCCATTGGGAATTTCCTTTACCGCTAAATCGTAATACAGCTAAGAAATAACAGTTGAACAAAAGGGAATATCTCAGCGCATTACAGTCGTAATCGTAAAAACCAAAAAATTGAAAAAAAAAGCTAATTTATCTCATAAGATTGTAATAAAATTCTAAAGATTAATCGAATAAATCAGCGAAGATATGCCGGGATCTTAATGCGAATAAAAAGCATACTCATAACATAAGAAATCACAACAAAAGCAACTCCAGCCGACGCGTACGACACCTTCACACTCTTCGCCCTGTTCTTATCCAACCCCAGATCCAGTAGCACGATTCCGATACCTCCCAGAACAAACATGAACCCCGATGAGAGACCCTCGATGATGTACTGGCCATTCACCCGACCCGGGAGGAAGACCACAGGTCGAACCGACCCAGTGAAGCGATCCTGGGTGGATCCGATGCCCGGTGGCTCGACAATGACGTCGTAGACGATACCGGATACCACCATGAAGTATGTGAGGAGGATCAGGGAGAATACTGTCACGGCGGAAGGGAGAGTGAAGGAGGGGAGCTTCAGGCGGAGGCGCGGCGGCCGGAGGAAAGAGAAGGGTAGGATCCGGATCAGATGGAGGATCGGGTCAACCGAGTTGGATGACGGATCGGGTTTGGTCGCGGTGGTGGAACTTGAAGTTGACATTTTTTGCCGGTGAGTAGAAGAAAGGAAGGACCAGAGTCCAGAGGAGTGGCTGAGGTCCATCCCATCATACTACAGAAAGAAATATATAAATTCAAATTTACTTTAAAAGAATTAAAATAATTAAAATAAACTAATTTAATTTATTTATATAAAAATGCAGATAATCGAATCATTTTTTTCACAGAATATGATAAAATTGATGTGATATGATAATGCTGTGTGTTAAAAAAAATTTGAATATAATTTGTTTTAATGAAATTTTATTTACATCCTACAGTAAAAAAGTTTGATATATGTCAACAGGATATGAGCAATACATCTCTGTTCCTTTAATGCAAATAGTAACGTCAATATTGCTTAGGGTCTTCACCTGAAATCACGAAACAAACGTAAGAAATCGCCGGAAGTTTTTCATGCGGGTCCCCTTCGACGCTCAAGTCAGACGAGAAGATACGAGAAAATATATACTTGTAAAGTAAGTAAAAGAATTATGAATGACCAAACAAGTAGATTGAACCTGGTATTTATAGGCGGATAACTAAGAGTTATCATCCAACAATGACTCCTTCCATGTCTATCCATATCTTTATCAAGATATGATAAGATCTCGTGAATGCAATCAAATCACCGATATTGCTCCGCACTTACCTTAATTTAGGAGATATGGTTCCCTAACGTCCATGTATTGAGCAAGTCATGAGAAGAGCTCGGTCAAGGAGCTCGGGTCCCAAAAGAGTTGTCGTAACGTTTGAAGGATGGTGAACATGTGAGGCACAACACGTCGGTCCAATATAAAGAGGTCGGACGAAGAAGCGAGGTCTTCTGAAAGACTACAAGGAAGCGACATAAACAGGTCGGCCTTTCAGGTGGTTATTCCCAGTCGAGCTGACGTCGTAGACCAGAAGTTCGTATGTATTTAACCGACATGTTTTAGCTATGAGTCAGCTCTTCCTATTCTTTGCTGATTTAGGCGGGAACCAACGGCTAATTAATTTGAATTTTGAATTAAAAAGTCCGACCGTTGAGGGTGTCTGTTCGTATTCCGAGGTAAATCCTAACCGTTCAATGCACCAGAGATCAACAGCCCTGATTCGAGGAGACTCCCCTATATATATAGCATGCCTGGTCCCCCATTATCCGATTTTGAAACTATTGAAACATATCGGCTCCGATCTCTTTTACGTCGTTCTTCATTTTTCTCTTTATGAAAACTCCTAGGTACGTTTTATTCTTAGCTGTTTTATTTGAGAATGTCTTTTTCCCCTGATCGATTATTTCCTTCCCCTCTAACTGACGAGGATCTTAGGGTGGTAGATGAGTATGATTCTTTTTATCACCAAGGGATTGCTCTCCCTAAGGAAGCTGTCCGAACGAAGGTTGTACAGACTGAGGAAGTTGTACGAACTGAGGAAGTGTTACGAACTGAGGACCTCAGGAAGCTAGGACCTCGTCTGGACACGAACTTCAGATTGCTGAGGCAAGCCCTCAGCGTAGATCGGAGTCTCCTCCGGCAATTATCCATGGTATGAACTGTACGTTCATACTTTGGATGAGTCAGATGAGATCCAAATACGCAAGATCAGTCAGGCCCCTTCTGACCATGAATTCATATTCCCTCTTCATCCCAATGGCCTCACCAACCTCCTGACGGTTACTACACCTTTTACCGCGGGCAGCTGTATGAGGATTTACGTTTTCCTATTCCTGAGTTCTTTCAAGAGCTAAGTACTTTTTATCAGCTTAACCATAGCCAGTTCTCCCCCAACTCCTTTCGTATTTTATGTAGACTCGTAATTATTTTTAGGTTGTTGGGATTACCTTATGACAACCCCTCCCTTTCTTACTTCTTCCATATCAAGAGATCCGACGAGGGACCTTTGTATGTGACCAGTTGACCTGGCTGTGCTTTTGATGGGGGATATCCTAGTAAGATCAAAGATTGGAAGAACTACTTCTTTTTTGTTAAACCTCCTCGGTCATGGGTATGTTGTTCTGACTGGGTAGATCATCTCACCACCCAATTTCAAACAGAGCCCCCTCTTCCTAGATGTAATGAGAGTCATTGGGGGCCACTGCTTCAATTCCTCTAAACTGTTGGTGGATGAGCTCATTTGTTTTGCTGGGTTGAGTTCGGCCGATTTAACTTTGAGGGGGAGAGCTGGTACTTGTTTAAGCAAACTTAAATAATTATTCTAAACTTCTAAGTGTTTGTTGCTCGGTCTGGCTGATCTCTTTAATTGTTTTGTCATTCAGGGGACAGAGTAATGAGCTCGTTAGTGCATAAGGCTCTTCAAAAGAGGAAGCAAAAGCAAGTCCCCACCCCAGCAGTTGAGGGAGTGACTATTGTGGATGTAGTAGCTGAGAGACCTACCGCCGAGGAGGCTACCCTCTTCAGGAAAAAGCGGGTTGAACCAGGGGGATATGCAGGGTACTCGGCCGTAGATGCACAGCCTGTTAGGCAAGTTAGAGTTTGAACTGATCCTTCTGCCCCTCCGGCAGCAGGTGAGAAAGGGATTGAGACAGCTCGGGTTGAGACGCGTCGTGAGAGGGTGATGGAGGCCTACCGAGGAGGAGTTAGGCTTATTGGGGAAGGGCCGAGCACAATTGCCTTAGCTCTGGCTCATGATCTGGCTAATACTGAGGACGCTATCTACATGAGCCAACTGAGCTGTAGTGATCTCATCACCAGTACGGGTAGCCATCTTACTGAGGCCATGCTCTTGATGGGGGAGTTTACATCGCGGGCTTCGTTCATCCGAAGACAGTCTCTGAAAGACACCAAGGTGTTTGAGGCTATGCAGGACTCACTGGCCGAGGCCAAATCCTTGCATGAGAATGAAGTATCCGAGCTTAAAGCTCAGATCGACAAGAAGACCATTTCGGAAGTTGAGGCTCGTTCCTTAATTGAGGCGCAAAAACGCCAGTATGAAACTGATCTGCGGGAGCTTCATAATGAGCTAGCATTGACCAAATGACCAGCTGACTCTGCTGAGCAGGAGCTTGCCAAGGCTCAAAAGAAGGCGGCCGAGGACAAGAAAAAATCCGAAGAGCAGGTCGGGGAGAAGCTCCTCACTTTTGTTGAAGCTGGTTTCCAAGGATGTGTCAGTCAGATCAAAGAGCAAGGTTGTCTCCTACCTGACGTCTTTTTGGACTTTCTAGATATAGAGAAAGTGGTCGACGCTATCCCTCCTGACCTCTAGATATGAGTTCCCCTTTTAAGCTCGCACTTCTTAATTTTTGTAATCCCCTATTCTGATTTTAATAAAATTACTTATGGATCTTCATATGTGTTCGGTTTTATCTGGGCTTTATTAATCAATAACCTCAGCAAGGTAAAGTAATTCGGCTAAGTTTTTCTAATTACCTCGTAATGGTAAAGAAAAAACAGTTAGGAACAAGCATGTGTCTGCTCAGCTATGTTTTGATTAAATACAACGTAATGGTAAAGTAAAAACAGATAGGAACAAGCATGTAACAACTCGGCTAAACAAATTAATTACCCCTTAGGGGCAAAGTAATAACAACTATGACCAAGCGCGTAACAGCTCGGCTAAGCAAATAACTACCCCGTAGGGGCAAAGTAGAAACGGATAGAACCAAGCATGTGTCTGCTCGGCTAAACAAATTAATTACCATGTAGGGGCAAAGTAATAACAGCAAGGACCAAGTGCGTAACAGCTCGGCTAAGCAAATTAATTACCCATAGGGGCAAAGTAAAAACTGATAGGACCAAGCATGTGTCTTCTCGGTTATGTTTTGATTAATTACCACGTAATGGTAAAGTAAAAATGGATAGGACCAAGCATGTAACAACTCGGCTAAACAAATTAATTACCCCGTAGGGTCAAAGTAATAATAGTTAGGACCAAATGCGTAACAGCCCGGCTAAGCAAATTAATTACACCGTAGGGGCAAAATAAAAACGAATAAGACCAAGCATGTGTCTGCTCGGCTATGTTTTGATTAATTACCATGTAATGGTAAAGTAAAAACGGATAGGACCAAGCATGTAACAATTCGGCTAAACAAATTAATTACCCCATAGGGGCAAAGTAATAACAGCTAGGACCAAGCGCGTAACAGCTCGGCTAAGCAAATTAATTACCCCGTAGGGGCAAAGTAAAACGGATAAGACCAAGCATTTGTCTGCTTGGCTATGTTTTGAATAATTACCACGTAATGGTAAAGTAAAAACGGATAGGACCAAGCATGTAACAGCTCGGCTAAACAAATTAATTACCCCGTAGGGGCAAAGTAATAACCGTTATGACCAATCGTGTAACAGCTCGGTTAAACAAATTAATTACCCCGTAGGGCCAAAGTAATAACAGCTAGGACCAAGCGTGTAACAGCTAGACTAAGCAAATTAATTACCTCGTAGGGGCGAAGTAAAAACGGATAGGACCAAGCATGTAGCTGCTCGGCTAATTAATCACCCCGTAAGGTCGTGTGAAAAACCCTTGATATGTCATGAAAACCCTTGGACCTGGCGTAACCAGGGTTGATGTGAGCTCGGCGTAAACAAGCTCCTGAGATTGGGTGAAAACCCTTGGACCTGGCGTAACCAGGGTTGAGGTGAGCTCATCTTAAACAAGCTCCTAAGATAGGGTGAAAACCCTTGGACCTGGCATAACCAAGGTTGAGGTGAGATCGTCGTAAACAAGCTCTTGAGATGGGATGAAAACCTTGGACCTGGCGTAACCAGGGTTGAGGTGAGCTCGTCGTAAACAAACTCCTGAGATGGGGTGAAAACCCTTGGACCTGGCGTAACCAGGGTTGAGGTGAACTCGTCGTAAACAAACTCCTGAGATGGGGTGAAAACCCTTGGACCTGACGTAACCAAGGTTGAGGTGAGCTCATCGTAAACATTCTCCTGGGATGGGGTGAAAATCCTTGGATCTGGCGTAACCAGGATTGAGGTGAGCTTGTCGTAAACAAGCTCCTGAGATGGGATGAAAACCTTGGACCTAGCGTAACCAGGGTTGAGGTGAGCTCGTCGTAAACAAGTTCCTGAGATGGGGTGAAAACCCTTGGACCTGCCGTAACCAGGGTTGAGATGAGCTCGTCGTAAACAAGCTCTTGAGATATGGTGAAAATCCTTGGACCTGGCGTAACCAGGGTTGAGGTGAGCTCGTCGTAAACAAGCTCCTGAGATGGGGTGTAAACCCTGGACCTATGTAGGCAACAAATTATAAAATATTCTCAAAATTGCATTGAAATAATGAAAGGGCAAATCATCCAAAAACAAAATCTTTGCAACACAAGAAAACTAAAAGACGTGAACTAAGCATAATATTTGCGGAGGTGATATGCATTCCAAGACCTCATTAATGTCTTCCCATCAGGGCCTTCTAGGTAATATGCTCATTAATTTAACTTCTCTACTATCTTGAAGGGACCCTCCAACTTAGGATCTAGCTTGCCCACTTGCACCTTTCTCAGCACTAGGTCTCCGTGATAAGTGTGCTTTTTACACTTAATTTAATATAAAATTACTGTCGTTTTTGTAATGATTCCTGGAGAATATTACGTTGTTTGGTATATATTTGTATATTTCAGGAATCTAGGTCCAAATGCCTAAAAGTAGAGGAAATATGCTTAAAATGATGAAAAAGGACCAAACCGAGCATGCACGAAAAAGAAAGGATGAAACTGCAATTTCAGTCAAGCGATCGATCGATCATTATTGGCGATCGGTCGCTCCGGTGAAGAGTTTGAAAAATAAAGAATCAGAATTGAAAGTTCGGTTCCCGCATATTCAAATTATTTAACACACGACCGGATATTATCGAACAAGGAAATAAATTGGACCGAGATATATAGCAACATACATGACTTTGAGAAGAAAGGATCGGATTATTTTATAAGAAGAGTTACGTGAGCAAGTGGGAGGTGAGCAATAGAGGTGAGAACTGATTATTAGGGGAGACCATATCTGATATATATTAGAAAAGGAAATCAACGTACGAGAAGAAGCAACGTACGAGAGAAAGCAACGAGAGAAAGGGGACTCTACATATTAAAAAGATAAACATTGATGTAAAGGACACACGACTTCAGATGTGAGCAAGAGACGTAGCAATATTTACGTGAGCAAATTGACGTAGGTAGAAGAGAGCAAGAGTCACGACTTCAGATGTGAGCAGGAGACGTAAATATCTGGAGCTTTACGAAAAGAAAAATGAGGACTTGACGGAGATAAGAAAGATTTTACGGGAGCATATTGGGGGAGGATATCAAACCAGGAGACGTGAGAAAAATTGACGTGACGAACGAGAGGATAAAGTGAGAGAACATACAGAAGAAGTTGACGTAAAGATCACTCACGTACAACACAAACAAACACAACGAGAGATGGAACTACGGACCGACGAAGCAATTCAACATCGCTAGTTTATGCGTATTTCAAAACTTTGTTTGTTTCTATTTGATTTCCTTATGCTTTTGATGTTGAAAAACACGATTTTGCATTTGATTTTGAATATGTTTCTAGGCTAAGTTTGTTGTCAAGACTTAAGAGATTCTTTTGTATGAACCCATGATTTAAATTGAATGTTTTGATTGATTCTTATATATTTAAGTGCATAGATCATTGTTCTTCATGCTTTTAAGGGTTTGACCATCTTTGAATGATAGTAAATTGCAACTGAATTGACCATATGATATTGCGATTCGATATAGTGATTTATGCCGTGGATTCCAGTCTGTATTGAGAGATGAAGTCAAATGCACGTGTTATAGCTATAGATATCTAGTAATCGAAAGCTACAAGTTTTCATAGATCAACTTACAATATTAATTGTTCAATAAGGATACGGGAGTAGCTTATTGCAACGTTAGTATTAGATTTATTATAGCCGGACCAATGTATAATAAGTGCTTTAGGAAAACTCGTCACCTTAGATTGTTTGAATTTAATTCTTAACTAATAGGCGAATTATGGAGGATTGCATGGGTGAACCGAAAGTCTTGATAATTATCTCTATTGATCTTATTCTTATTCATTACTATTTGTTTGGGTTGATAGTGAGTTAATTAGTCAAATTAGTTAATTAATCATAACCAGTTATCGTAGACCAAATATAGTTAAACTAATGGAGTTTGGTAATTATTTCCTAGTTCTCGTGGGATCGACAATCCGTATTTTTTATATCATTATACTAAAACTTGACACCGTGCACTTGCGGTACAAAATCGCTACACTGAAAAATACTGTTTAAAATAAAAGTAATCACTCCGACCTAGGAACTTTTTTGAATAATTCGTCGGTTATACATCCGTGCAATGCGGCTACGATAGACTTCCATCCTGATGGTGGCAGCTTCCCTTTTCTCTTCAATTAAATCAAGATCGGCGGCTCTCTCTCACTGTTCTGATCGTCATAGAAATGTAGTCTGGATGATTCCGCTCCAATCTCAGCTGGGAGTACTGCCCCATTTCCATAGATCATACTGAAAGGTATTTCACATGTTCCCATCTTTGGTGTAGTTCGATAGGACCACATATGTTGGGTAGTTCTTCCACCCAATTTCCTTTTGCTTTCCCAAGCCTAGCTCTAATGCTCTGTAGCAGAGACCTGTTGGTGACCTCTATCCGACCATTGTTTTGTGGGTAAGCGACAGAAGTAAAGGCCTGATGAATCTTTAACTCTTCACACCACGTCCGGAGTAAAGCCCCGTGGAATTGTCTTCCATTATCAGAGATAATCTTCCTTGGGACTCCATATCGGCAAACAATGTTTTTCCAGATGAAGTTGAAGACCTCTTTCTCGGCGATTCTGACTAATGGCTCAGCTTCGACCCACTTTGAGAAATAATCAATAGCCACAATTAAAAATCTCTTCCGAGCTCTACCTATTGGAAAGGGTCCTACCATATCAATGCCCCACTGATCAAACGGGCATGCTGCCACAATTGCTTCATCATCATGGCTGGCTGATGATGAACTCTAAAGTGTCTCTGACAACTATCACAAGGTATAACCATAGTTGTAGAGCCCTTCTGAATTGTAGGCCAAAAATATCCAGCGATGAGCACCTTCTTTGCTAGGAAATATGCTCCTAAATGATTTCCACGACATCCCTCATGGATTTCTCTCAATACATAATCTGATTCTTTCAGTCCCAAACAGTGCAGGAGTGGTCGAGCAAAAGACCTTTTGTACAAGACTCCTTCAACGAGTATGAACCTTTGACTCCTCTGTTTGAGTCTGTAGGCTTTTTTGGATCACTCGGGAGCTTAGCATTGGTAAGATAGTCTAAGAGATCTGCCCTCCAATAATTTTCTTCAGGAGATTTAGATGGATCATCTTGACTAGGGGTTAATTCAACTTGAAAACCACATCACTGTTTTGCCAAGTGCGAAGAGCACTAGTCATTCTTGCCAAGCTGTCAGCTTTTCTATTCTATTCTCTTGGGATATGCTTGAACATTACTTCTTGAAATCCCTCTTTGATTTTTTCTATGGTACTTGCGTATTGAATTAACTTCTCGACCTCATAGATCCCATTCATCTGTTGAGCTATTAGTTGAGAATCAGAGAAGATATGTATGCACTTAGCTCCCACATTCCGAGCAGCCCTCAATCCGGTTAATACTGCCTCATATTCTGCTTCATTGTTGGAGGCCCGAAAGTCCAATCGTACTGCCAGGTGGACATCATCTCCACTTGAGGATACTAGCACAACCTCAATTCCACTTCCCTCATTACAAGAGGAACCATCAACAAATGTCTTCCATAACTCATCTTTCTCGGGATGCATAGTTTCTGTAATGAAATCTACCAAAGCTTGAACTTTGATAGCTGTGCGTGGCTGGTATTGTATGTCATACTCTCCTAGCGCAGTTGTCCATTTGATTAGTCGTCCATAGATATCTGCACGACTAAGTATTTTTCCCAGAGAGATATTTGTTAGCACCGTTATAGGATGTGACATGAAATAAGGCCTGAGTCGCCTAGCTGTCATAATCAGCATTAGGGCCAACTTTTCGATCTCTGAATACCTCAACTCAGCATCTTTTAAGGCATGAGATAAGTAATAGATAGGTTGCTAATATGTTTGCACCTCTTTCTCTAGAACCGAGTTGAATAAATAATCGCTCCGCAAGTAGAGGCTTAGCTAGTGCAGGGAGTTCGGCCATGTATTTTTTCAATTCTTTGAATGCTTCCTCACACTTCTCATTCCATTCAAATTTATCTGCTTTTCAAGGTATCCTGAAAAAGGGGAGACTTCTATGAGCTGATCTAGATATGAATCGTGACAAAGCAACGATTTTTCCTGTTAGGCGTTGCACCTCCTGAAGGTTCTTTGGAGGAGACATCTCATAGATAGCTTTGAATTTTTCTAGATTAGCTTCAATATCGTTCTCCGTCACCATGTAGCCCAGAAACTTTCCACTCCTTACCCCAAACACACATTTCTGGGGATTTAACTTTAACCCGTAGGACCTGAGAATGGAGAAAGTCTCAGACAGGTCAGATATGAGGTTGATGCCATTTTTTGATTTTACCAGAATGTCACCTACATATACTTCAACATTTCGGCCTAACTGTTCTGAGAACACCTTGTCCATCAATCGTTGATAGGTAGCCCCTGCGTTTTTGAGCCCGAAGGGCATAACAACATAACAGAATGTTCCATCCGAAGTGACAAAACTCACCTTATCTTGATTTTCCTCGGCCAAAGAGATTTGATGATACCCTTGATAGGCGTCCATTAAACATAAGTACTGATGTCCTGAAGTTGAATCCACCAGCTGGTCGATTCTTGGTAACATGTAGCAACCTTTTGGGCATGCCTTATTGAGGTCTCGAAAGTCTATGCACATCCTTCACTTTCCCGAACTCTTGGGTAGAAGGACCACATTTGAGAGCCATGTTGGAATTGAACCTCTCGGATATGACCTGTCCGAAGGAGTTCCTCCACTTGTTCTCTTATCACTTTATCTTTTTCTGGTCCAAAGTGCCTTTTCTTTTGTTTGACAGGTCGGGCTTCTGGAAGCACATTTAACCGATGTTCTAGGACATCGGGCCACTCAAATCATGAGCTCTCAAGGCAAAGATATCATCATTCTTGATTAGACACGAGATGAGGTTTGCTCTTATATTTGTCTCCAAATCCCTGGCTACTTTTACTTTCTTATCCGCTAAGCCGAGCACGACTATTTCTGGCTCTTCATCTAAGCTATTTGGGACACCTCTATCAATGAGAATGTCGTACGTAGTTTTTTCAATACAACCGACCTCTCGACGAGCTCGTTTTCCATCTTCTTTTACCTCGTCTACATAACATCGGCGGGCTGTTTTCTGATCACCGCACAGAGCTCCAACCTATCTGCCCACGGGGAATTTGAGTTTCTGATGGTAGGTAGAAGCTACTGCTTTGAAGTCCTTCATAGCAGGTCGGCCTAGGATGGCATTATATGAGGAAGGAGCCTCAACCACATTGAAATTAACCATTTTTGTTATGCGTGACATCCATGACCAAGAGATAAGGGCATGGTGATTTGACCAAGAGGTTGAATTGCATGTCCAGTGAACCCATATAAAGAAGTTGTAATATGTTAACTTTGACCCCTTTATCTGCATCTTTTCTAAAGTGTCTTTGAACAAAACATTGACTGAGCTCCCAGTGTCAACGAAGATCCTTGTGACGTCATAGTTTGCTATAGTTACAGTGACCACTAAGGCATCATTGTGCGGTGCTACAACACCCTTTAGATCATCAGGCCCAAAGCTTATGATAGATTCATCTCTTTGAATTACCTCTTCCGCAACTTCAAAACTTTCCAACTTCTGCCATGACTTTTCCGAGCTCTACCCGAGTCTCTGTCAGTGGGTCCCCCCGAGATTATATTGATAGTCCCTCGGGTGGGGTTATTCTCCACCTGTTCGACCCTTCTTTGATCATCTGTTTCTCTAGGAGGAATATCCCTCTCGCATGATCTAGATCGGTCATCATGTGGCGCTTTGTCTCTTTTGTTACCTTGGTATCGACTTTTGTCATAGTTTTGATAAGGTTCTCGGATCTTTGTTAGAAGAGTTTTTATTTGAGAATCTCTTCTAATGATTCGTTCTACCTCATCTTCAAGCTTCTGACATTCATTAGTTATATGGACGTACTCTCTGTGGAATCCACCGTATTTATCATATATAGGCAAACAAGAACCCTTCTCCGACTTCCTTGGTCTTTCCAGTTTCTTTTTATCATCACAGATTTCCATAGCTCTTTCCAAGCTCATGGATAGAGGTGTGCGAGAAGCAAATTGACTTTTAGGTCGACTAATCTCGTCGGCCCTATCAACAGATCTTTTCTTGCTTACATCTTTCTCTTTCTTTTCTGATGGCCTTAGATCAACCATCTTCTGTCTCTGAGCATCTTTGAGATTGATATATTTCTCAGCTCGACCCAGAAGCTCATCATAACTGGGAGGAGGCTTCTTTACTAGTGCCTTGAAAAATTCCCCAGCTCTAAGCCCTTGTGTGAAGGCATTATTAAGGACATCTATTGTTGCAGTGGGAACTTCTAAGGCCGCCCCATTGAAGTGATGTATGAATTCTCTCAAGGACTCCTGCTCATTATGTCTGGTAGTGAACAAACTGAGAGAAGTTTTCTGATAAGGAAAACACAGCATTTGATCCCATCGGAATATCTATGCAGTAAGGCAGCATTCTCAAATCTTCCCAGGTGTTCCTCCGGGTCTGTACTTCCGTCATATTCTCCCACTGCAGGTTGTCTGAAATTTGGTGGGAGCTCTTCTCCTAGAATAGCTTGTGAGAATGGGCTTTCTCTTCTATCCATTGGAGGTCGGCCACCTAGATGATGACTCAATTGCCTTACCTCTCCCCATACATGTTCATTGGATCTAACAGTGGAGGGTCCACTCGCGTGTTTGGACCATCACCTATAGGCCTATTAGTTCCAGGGGCCTGCTCCGGTTGAACAGGCGGTGGTGCTTGGTTGTGTTGTGGAGGGGGTGGAGCATGGTTAGGTTCGGGAGGTGGTGGAACTTGGTTAAGTTCCGGAGGTGGTGGAGCCTGGTGTTGGAAGAAAGTATTCCGCATGGTTCGATTGATGAACTGTGCCAACTGATCCATAGTCAGATCTCCCACGTTCCTGACAGGAGGGGGTGGTTGATCTTCATGCTATGTAGGGATATCATTATTTTCATTTTCAGGAATTCCTCTCCCACCAATGTCTCTCCTTACTCCACACCCACGTCCCTGTCTTCCAGCCATATCTACGTCTTGAACTCAAGTTTCCCACTCACGGCACCAATTGATATCACCAAAAAGTGTGATTACCTTTTGATATCAACATGAGAAGAGCAATACATCCATGTTCCTTCAAATAGTAACGCCAATATGCTTAGGGTCCTCACCTGGCATCACGAAATAAACGTAAGAAAAGGGCCGGAAATCGCCAGGTCCCCTCCGACGCTCAAGTCAGGCGAGAAGATACGAGGAAGTAAATACTTGTAAAGTAAGTAAAAGAATTATGAATGACCAAACAAGTAGATTGAACATGATATTTATAGACGGAGAACTAAGAGTTACCATGCAACAATGACTCCTTCCATGTCTATCCATATCTTTATGAAGATATGATAAGATCTCGTGAATGCAATCAAATCCCCGATATTACTCCACAGATCTCGCACTTACCTTAATTTAGGAGATATGGTTCCTTGACATCCATGTATTGAGCAAGTCATGAGAAAAGCTCGGTCAAGGAGCTCGGGTCCCAAAAGAGTTCGCCGTAACGTTTGAAGGGGTGAACAGGTGAGGCACAACACGTCGGCCCAACAGGTCGGTCCAATATAAAGAGGTCGGACGAAGAAGAGAGGTCTTCTGAAAGGCCACAAGGAAGCGACGTAATCAGGTCGGCCTTTCAAGTGGTTATTATTTAGGGGTATCAAAGTTTAAAATGTACATAAATAATACATAGGCAGGCAAACATAACAAAATCTTTTTATATAACAAAATTCAGATGTTTGCAATCCGTATTTTACAATTAATTAAAAAATAATTTAAATTTTACTATCAAATCAAATATAATAAAGAACGATAGAGCAAAACTTTTATGCAAAATATTAATTGATATTATTATCAACGAAATAAAATAAAGTAATTTATGTGACAAAAGAAATGCAATAATTGTTGGCCGGTGGCCGGTGATGACTATTTCCAGAAGCTTTGAAAATTCTTGGACGGTGGCCGGTGGCTTTGAACACTGTTCATTGGGAGGCTTTGAATTCAAAGATGGTAGAATACAAGTTTGAAGTTGATTACCTCCGAGGGGTTTTTGCAACTATAAATATCCCTCAACACGTCCCTCACAAAATCATCCCTCAAATCTCTAATCTCTTCATATAATAAGCTTTTTAAGCTTTCTGTATCAGTATATGTGAGTTATGGGGTGATCTTGGAGAGTTTGTAATTTTTATCTGAAATTTCCAATAAATTGTGTTTGCCTCCAATGGACGTAGGCAATTACCGAACCATGTAAATATTCGTGTTCCTGTATGTGTATGCTGTTTACACTTTATTTTGGGTATTCTGGCACAATAAATGGTATCAGAGCCATGTGTTCGTGAAAATGCTCAAAACTTGAAAGTGTCCGAAATCAATTTCTGACCACACCACTAGATTCGTCTCGTTGACGGGAGTCCGGACAATTTTTGGTTCGTATTTTTTGACTTCCGAGTCAACAGGAAATCAAATTTAAAGTATTTAAAAAAAATTGAATTTTTTTTTAAACTCTGTATGTGCATGGCTGATTTACTTGGAGAGGAAAAGATCCGGATCCATTTTCAAATTTGATCCGGATCCATTTTCAAATTTGATCCGGGTCAAACAGATCCGACCCGTAGCCCAGATCCGACCGGCCTGACCAAACCACATCAAGCCCAAACCAATGGACCCAGCCCGACCCATCCGGTCTAGCTGAGCCAAATTGAACTAGCTAGTTCGACCAAACCGGCTCTGAACCGGTCCAGACCGGTCTGAAACTGAAATAGCCCGTTTTTTGCTCGTTTTTCGTCTGATTTTGCTGATCCAGGACTGGTTCTCCGCTATTTTGACCCTTTCAGACGCAGCGGTAGCGTCTGCTTCTGCTAAAAAGTTACCCAAAAGGTCGAAGTGATAGATCAAGAAGCATCCACTAGCGGTTTAGTGAGACGAACCATGCTATCAAATGCAAAGTTCGAGGTGGAGAAATTTGAAGGCACCAACAACTTTGACATGTGGCATTGTGAAATATTATATCTCCTATTCCGTGAAGGATCTAATATAGCCTTGGAGTCCAAGCCCAAGAACATGTCACCTGAGGATTGGAACTATGTCAACCGGCAAGCATGCGGCACGATCCGGCTCTGCTTATCCAAGGAGCAGAAGTAATTTGTCATGAAAGAGACTTCATCAACGAGTCTCTGGAAGGAACTGGAGGACAAGTACATGACGAAAAGCATAGAAAATCGGCTCTATCTGAAAAAGAAGCTTTTTTGGTTTCAATATAAGAAAGGTACGCCAATGATAGAGCATCTTGATAATTTCAAAAAAATTATTGTCGATCTGCAAAATCTGGAAGTTGATGTTAAAGATGAAGATATGGCATTACTATTGTTAAATTCTCTACCAGAATCTTATGATCATCTGACCACGACTTTGTTATGCGACAACGACGAAGTCAAATTCATGGATGTTTTCAATGTGTTGATAAACAATGAATATCGGAGGAAAGACCTGCATGATCATAGAGATACCACATCTGAAGCATTGATGGTATCCACAGGGAGAAATAACAGCAAACAATCTGTCAAGGGACGAGGCAGATCCAGATCGAAGTCCATAGGAGAATCAACACGAAGACGTCCTGCAAAGTATAAATGTGCCTATTGTTATCAGAAAGAGCACTGGAAAAAGGATTGTCCGAACAAGGAAAAGTCAAATGCGAATGTGGCACAACAAAATTCTAACAATGAAGATGACTCGGTATTCTCGATTTCATCATCTTCATTCAATTCATCTGATAGATGGATTCTGGTTGTTCTTATCATATGTGCCCACATCGTCAATGGTTCTCAAACTTTGAAGAAATCAATGGTGGAGTTGTCCTCATGGGAAACGACAATGCCTGTCAGACAAAAGACATTGGTACAGTCCGCTTGAAGATGCATGATGGTACGATCAAACAACTTATAGATGTGAGATATGTTCCTGATCTGAAGAAGAATCTGATCTCACTTAGAGTCCTCGAGACCAATAGATACAAAATAACAATCGAGGGCGGAATTTTGAAAGTTGTACGAGGTGCACTCTTAGCGATGAAAGGTACTCGAGAAAGAAATCTATATTTTCTGGATGGTCACACAGTCTTTGGAAGAGCTGCAATCTCTACTAGCACAAGAGATGATTCACCTGATACCTCACGGCTCTGGCATATGCGCTTAGGACATGCCGGTGAGAAGGCTTTCCAAAATTTAGTGAATCGAGATGTTCTGAAAGGTGCCAAAAGTGGGAAACTTGACTTCTGTTAACATTGTGTCTTGGGAAAGCAGACACGTGTCAAGTTTGGTACCACTATCCATCGTACCAAAGGGATACTGGACTATGTGCATGCCAACGTTTGGGGACCTTCTCAGAACGCTTCATTGGGAGGTAAACGTTGGTTTGATACATTTATAGATGATTTCTTGAGATATGTATGGGTATATAATATGAAGCATAAGAATGAAGTTCTGGACATCTTCCTCAACTGGAAGAAGGTGATTGAAAAACCAGACCGGAAGAAAGATAAAGAGGCTCAGATCTGATAATGGTGGAGAATACAAGTCAGACCCATTTCAGAAAACCTGCCAGAAGAAGGGATAGTCAGACATTCACCATACCAGGCACGCCACAGCAAAATGGTGTAGCAGAACGAATGAATCGTACTCTGATTGATAGAGTCATGCATGTTATCCCAATCTGGACTGAGCAAGGCATTCTGGGCTGAAGCCTTGTCATATGTCTCTTATATTATCAACAGGCTACCAACTCCTGCACTAGAGGGAAAAACTCTGAAGGAGGTATGGACTGGACGACCCGTTTCTGATTATGATTATCTGCATATATTTGGGTGTCCCGCATACTTTCACGTCAGAAAATCAAAGTTGGTACCTAGAGCCGAGAGAGTTGTTTTCATGGGCTTTAGTGAAGGAGTGAAGGCATTCAGTCTTTCGAACCTTGAGTCAAAGAAGATTGTCTTGAGCCGAGACGTTACCTTTGACGAATCCGTAATGCTGAAACATAAAGAGTCAGAGATTGAGAACCAAGACCCGAGTTCTCAGTTGCATGTGGAGTTCGAGATTCCCACAACTCCAGACCAACCTGTTCAGATTGATGATCATCCTGAAGAAGACTCTGACGATCATATTGATGACTCTGTTCAAACAGAGATGCCAGATTCAGCATCAGTACCCAAATTTGTTGCTACCAGTAGACCAAAAAGAATTATCCAAAAACCTGCTCGGTTTACTGATATGGTAGCGTTCACTCTTCCAATTGATCAAGATGGTATTCCATACAACTACAAAAAAGCTATGTATAGTACATAAAAGTCCATGTGGCAGACCGCGATGGATAAAGAAATGAAATCGCTTTATCAGAATAAACTTGGAAGTTGGTTCCACTTCCTAAAGGAAAGAAAGCGATTGGATGTAAATGGGTCTTTGCGAAGAAGGAAGATGCATCAGACAAAGATAATATCAGATACAAAGTTATACTAGTAGCAAAAGGCTACGCTCAGAAATAAGGAATATACTATGATGAGGTTTTCTCACCTGCTGTAAAGCATTCGTCTATTCGACTCTTACTAGCTTTGGTTGCACAGTTTGACCTCGAGCTAGCCCAGCTTGACGTCAAAACAGCATTCCTTCATGGAGTTTTGGACGAGGAGATCTATATGGCTCAACCTGATGGATTCAAAGTTTCCAAACATGAAAATTGGGCTTGTAAGCTCGACAAGTCACTCTATGGTCTCAAGTAGTCACCAAGACAGTGGTACAAACGGTTTGACGGCTTTATGAAGAAACAGAGGTACACACGCAATCATTTTGATCATTGTGTCTACCTGAAGAAACTCCAAGACAGTACATTTATCTATTTGCTCTTATATGTTGATGATATGCTGATCGCATCTAAAAGCAAGTCAGAGATTGACAAGCTGAAGGCTCAGCTGAGCTCAGAGTTAGAAATGAAAGATCTTGGAGAGGCCAAGAAGATTCTTGGAATGGAGATCAAGAGAGACAGAATAAAGGGCACGGTTTGTTTGACACAGACCCAGTATCTAAAGAATGTACTCCAGAGATTTGGTATAGATTGGAATACCAAACCCGTAAGTACTCCGTTAGCTCCATATTTCAAACTGAGTGCACTGATGTCTTCCACTATAGATGCCGATATGAGACAAATGGATAGCATTCCTTATGCAAATATTATTGGAGCTTTGATGTATGCAATGGTGTGCACAAGACCTGATATTTCTTATGCAGTTAGCATGGTGAGTCGATACATGCACAACCCTGGTAAAGAACATTGTCATGCAATAAAGTGAATTCTACGGTATATTCAGGGTATCGTGAATGTTGGTCTGAAATTTCAGAAATATGAGATCAGTCGTCTAGTTGGTTGATAAGTGTAATTATTACACTTAATTTGATATAAGATTAGGGGTGTTTTTTAGTGATTCCTGGAAAATATTACGTTTTTCTGGTATATATCTGTATATTTCAGGAATCCAGGTTCAAATGCTTAAAAGTGGAGGAAATAAGCTATAAATGATGAAAAATGACCAAACCGAGCAAACACGAAAAAGGAGGGACGAAATCGCAAATTGTGAAATTTTAGAATTCGCGATCGATCGAAAGTTTTTACCGATTGATCGCCGCTGACCAGAAGATTCTCCCGATCTATCATGAGTTCCTATCGATCGATCGCCGCTTTGAGAAATTTGAAAAATAAAATTAGAATAATCTGGAGATCGATCGGTAACTCGCAGTGATCAATCGCCAGATCCAAAATTTTTGAGATTTTGTTTCTTTATTGGTTATTTTGTGTCCAAACTTTGCCAAACTCTCCACACCTATATATGGGATTATGGTGGATGAAAATAGGGATCTTTTGGCTCATAATTCACCCTACAACAAAGCCTCCACACCCTCTCCATTCTCTACCATCATCCATACCATCAAACCATTGAGGAAGAAGACATCGGAAGAGACGGGACGACGCAACAACGCAAAGAGTCAACGCATATCGTTACTTTAGAATTCCTAAACTTTGCTCTTTGTTTTTATCAAATTATTAATGTTTAGACTGTTGAAAAACATGATTTTTCATTATTATTTGATTACTATAGTTGGCAAGTTTTGTTATCAAGACTTAGGGGATCCCATGTTTTGAACCCACAATTTTAATTAAGTTTTGATTGATTCTTACAATTCTTTGAGTTTAATTTATTGTTGTTCATGCTTTCAATGGATTAATCATCCTTGATTGATTATTTATTGCGATTGAATTAACCATAGGAGATTGAGATACGATATAATAAATTAAACCGTGGATTTCAGACTAAGATCGAAAGATAAACTCAAATACATGTGTGATAACAATAGATGTACCAAAATCGAAGGCTAGAAGTTTTCATAAATCGACACATTATTGACTGTTAAATAAGTGTATGATCATTGTCTTGTTGTATCTTAGTATTAGTTTTGTTATAACCAGACCAATGTATAATAAGTGCATTAGAAAAACTCGTCACCTTAGAACGTTTGAATTTAATTCTTAACTATAGGCGAATTGTGGGGGATTGCATGGGTGAACCGAAAGTCTTGATAATTATCTCTACTGATTATACTTTCTTTACTACTTTGTTGGGTTGAATTTTCTGTCATTAGTCAATTTAGTTAATTAATCATCACTAATATTCGTAGGCTAAATATAGTTAAACTAGTTGAATTTGGTACTTGTTTCCTAGTCCTCGTGGGTTCGACACTCGTACTTTTCTTATCATTATACTAAAACTTGACACCGTGCACTTGACGTACATAAATCACTACACTCGAAAATACTGTTTAAAATAATAGCGAACAAGTTTTTGGCGCCGTTGCCAGGGACTAGTTTTAATAATATCAAACGAGATTAGTTGACTATAGTTTAGTCATTTGTTTTTTTATTATATTTTGATTTTTTTCGCTGTCTGTGTTCTTTTGGTTGATTGTTACATGTTGTTATCTCTTGGTGCATACTAAGGAGTAGCAAGCCTACACTTGAGCCTTTTGACCCCGAGATCGAACACACTTGTCAAAGGAGGCTAATGTAAGCAAGATCACTAATGGCGAATAACGAGGAGATTCCAGTACCACCAGTTGCAAGATCACTCATGGACTACGCACACCCTTCATTTCATGGACCACTGTCTAATATTCAGGGTACCGTGGATGTTGGTCTGAAATTTCAGAAAGACGAGATCGATCGTCTAGTTGGTTGATAAGTGTGATTTACTTAATTTGATATAAGATTATGGGTGTTTTTGTTGTGATTCCTGGAAAATATTACGTTTTTCTGGTATATATTTGTATATTTCAGGAATCCAGGTTCGAATGCTTAAAGTTGAGGAAATAAACTATAAACGATGAAAATGACCAAACCGAGAAAACACGGAAAAGGAGGGACGAAATCGCAAATTGTGAAATTTTAGAAGTCGCGATCGATCTGAAGTTTTTACCGATCGATCGCCGCTGACCAGAAGATTCTCGCGATCGATCGTCAGTTCCTACCGATCGATCGCCGCTTTGAGAAATTTGAAAAATAAAATCAGAATAATCTGGCAATTGATCGGTAACTCACAGCGATCGATCTCCAGATCCGAATTTTCGAGATTTTGTTTCCTTTTTGGTTATTTTGTGTCCAAATTGCAAAACTCTCCACAACTATATATGGTATTATGTTGGACGAAAATATGGATCTTTTGGCTCATAATTCACCCTACAACAAAGCCTTCACACCCTCTCCATCCTCTGTCATCATCCATACCATCAAACCATTGAAGAAGAAGACATCGGAAGAGAAGGGACGACGGAGCAACGTAAAGAGTCAAGGCATATCGTAACTTTAGTATTCCTAAACTTTGCTCTTTATTTTTATCAATATGTTTAGATTGTTGAAAACATGATTTTTCATTATTATTTGAATACTATAATTGGCTAGGTTTATTATCAAGACTAAGGGGATCCCATGTTTTGAACCCACAATTTTTATTAAGTTTTGATTAATTCTTACAATTCTTTGAGTTTAATTTATTGTTGGTCATTCTTTCAATGGATTAATCATCATTGATTGATTATTTATTGCGATTGAATTGACCATAGGAGATTGCGATACGATATAGTAAATTAAACCGTGGATTTCAGACTAAGATCGAAAGATAAAGTCAAATACAAGTGTGATAGCAATAGATTTACCAAAACCGAAGGCTTGAAGTTTTCATAAATCGACATAAAATATTGAGTGTTAAATAAGTGCATGATCATTGCCTTGTTGCATCTTAGTATTAGACTTGTTATAACCAGACCAATGTATAATAAGTGCATTAGGAAAACTCGTCACCTTAGAACGTTTGATTTAATTCTTAACTATAGGCAAATTGGGGGGGATTGCATTGGTGAATCGAAAGTCTTGATAATTATCTTTATTGATTATATTTTATTTACTACTTGTTGGGTTGAATTTCGTGTCATTAGTCAGTTTAGTTAATTAATCATAACTAATATTCGTAGGCTAAATATAGTTAAACTAGTGAAAATTTGGTACTTATTTCCTAGTCCTCGTGGGTTCGACACTCGTACTTTTCATATCATTATACTAAAACTTGACATCGTGCACTTGCGGTACATAAATCGCTACACTCGAAAATATTGTTTAAAATAATAGCACAGATACGTCTATTATGATTATGAATTATGATGGTGATCTTGATAAGTGTCGATCAACTACTGGTTATGTGTTTACCATGGCAGGAGGACCAGTGTGTTGGAGATCCACGCTACAGTCCACAGTTGCTTTGTCTATTACAGAGGCAAACTATATGGCGATCACAGAAGCATTCAAGGAAAGCATCTTGTTGCATAATCTGGTGAAAGACTTGGACATCAAACAGAAACATTCATAGATTTTATGCGACAGTCAAAGTGCCATAAGTCTGGCAAAGACCCAAGTTCATCACAGTCGCACCAAACATATGGATGTCCGATATCACTTTGTTCGGGAAATCTTAGAAGGAGATATTGCACTCAGGAAAATTGGGATTGCAGATAATCCTGCAAACATGTTAACAAAGGTGGTAACAATGATCAAGTTTCATCACTGTTTGGACTTTGATCAACATCTATCGAGTATCCAGCGCCTATGGGCGTACTGAAGGAGGCATCACATATTGACTGAAAAATCGCCAAGGTGGAGATTGTTGGTCGGTGGCCAGCGATGGCTATTTCCAGAAGCTTTGAAAATTCTTGGATGGTGGCCGGTGGCTTTGAACACTGTTCATTTGGAGGCTTTGAATTCAAAGATGGTAGAATACAAGTTTGAAATTGATTACCTCCGAGAAGGTTTTTGCAACTATAAATATCCCTCAACACATCCCTCGTGAAATCATCCCTCAAATCTAATCTCCTCATATAATAAGCTTTTGAGCTTTCTGTATCAGTATATATGAGTTGTGAGATATCCTATAGAATTTATAATTCTCATCTGAAATTTTCAATAGATTGTGTTGGCCTCCCGTGGACGTAGTCAATTGCCGAACTACGCAAATATTCATGTTCTTGTATGTGTGATGTTTATATTTTATTTTGGATATTCTGACACAACAATAATATATTCACAACAACAATAATATATTCACTGCGTATCCAATAATAAGAACTTTGGTAGAATTTTTATATTAAAATTATGCATAAATTAAGAGTTTATAATTTTAAATTTTTTTAATACTTGCATCATTTTTTTATAATTAATATATGCACAAGATATACAAACACCAAACACCAGATGTATAATGGTCGATTTAAGTCCTGCCTTCGATCAAGTCGAATTTGTCAAAACCACAAATTCCAAAAACAGTAATAATATCAGACATTTTTCATTAACAATGAATGAAACAGTCGATCTCCGGACCAAAAATTCAGCAGTGGCTCGTTTCACAAACTATCAAGAGAGATCTACCAAGAAACAATCTTTTGAAGTTAAACCAAAACTCACAAAACATTGTCGAATAAACTTAGAAAATAACAGTACTTCAAATGAAGAAACATTAAACTTGGCATCGTAAAGTTAGTTAAAGTCTGGCCTATCTTTATGAACACTTAAGTTAGCATATATACCACAGCAATCTCTAAAGCAATCCATTGTCATTAACCTGTCAAACCATAGAGCTATTCAAGACCAAAGATATCTCAGATTTACAATCACCGAGATTTCTTCTTGAAGTATTCACCAAAAGGTCTTTCAGGAACAGGAATCAGTTTTCCAACAGCAGCAAGAGGCCAGCTGGTCATCAAGAAGTAAAATTCAATGTAATCTTCCATGAAATCTTATCTCTGTTGCAACTAAATATGATAATGTTCCTAGCATTTTAGATAATGTTGAGAATGAAGAAGCATGCAGCTAGAAAGTGTGGGCAATGATATACAGACCTGACAAAAGCTATGGCAATGGAAACAAGCCACAGTTTCCAACTTAGACGAATTGTTGAAGCAAATTTCCCCAGGAAAAAGATTATGATGGCCTGGATAGTAAGAAAGAATATATATATACATATATGTTAAGCATAAAACAAGATTGAAGATAATAATACTACAGGAAATAAGGCAGTTATCTAATACATTATACCTGAAGCACCACTTCGATACCAATTATTAACATGAAGAGATGGTTCTTAGTGACTCCTTTCCAAACATTGATCTCATCTGGCTTTCGAGCATTAAATACATTGAATATCTGCAAATATGAGAGATTGAGAGAATTCTAGTTCGAAACGAGACAGTTTTTTAAGGATATATGAATGCTATTTGAGTTTGGTTGTTGATTTGATTCGTCATTAATTGATTTTAACTAAAAAACCATACTTCTTGTCTAACCTAGATTCAGTTAGAACTTGAATACTGAATTCTTTGATTTTTCTATACAATTTTACAAATTTTTCATCCTTCCTAATTTCAGATTTGACGTGAGTTACCGGTGGTGCGAGATATTGTCTGAGAAGATGTCTATGGCTGAACAATTTGCAACCTGCTCGTTGTTCTTGTGCCACAACGCTACTGTCTAATTAATACTCCTAAGGAGATATCAAAAACTGATTGAATTATCTAAACAAATATATCTCCCACAATCACAATTAAATAGGTTTTCTTAGCCAATTTCACATAAATATCAGACACCATTAAATAAAGAGCAACAGATTTCCAAAACAAACTATATTTTTTGGGTATGTTCCATGGCCTGTCTTGGTAGATTGAAAATTCCACATGTCCATATATTTTCAACACTAAAGTAGCATAAGCTGCAAGAATCTTTTCTATAGGCTTATCGACATACCTGACAGAGGACGAATGCATTGAATATTAGTGTGTTCTTTACTTTGAAAGCACGATCCCCGGTCTCATGTTCCAGATTCAGTATCTTATTTCCTCGGAAATTGAGGATTAAGAGGACAGTGACTTGATAAAGAGCCTAAAATAATCCGATGAGAAAAATTACTCCAAAAAATAAAGAAACAGTGACTTGATAAAGAGCCTAAAATAATCCGATGAGAAAAAATACGCCAAAAAATAAAGAAACATGTCAATTGGTAAAACTATTGAATATACGCCTCCCATGAGCTTGAGATTTTGGGACAATGGTTTAAAAAATTGTATCAGAGCCAAGATATCAGAAGTTCAAGACCAATAGAATACAAGACCCCTTATATTTCGTTAAGTTGTTATTAAATGGCCTTTGTTGTAACTTGTATATGTACAAGGTCCCATTAATTCGAGCTTTGGGAGAAGCGGTTTCAACAATACCAAAGTGGTCTTCTCCCCATTCAATTGACATGGTCACAACCAAAGGAAATGATACCTGAATTAACAAATTCCTCCACATGATATTGGTTATCAGAGGTTCCCTACAACAAAGAGTATTTCTTGATTAATAGGTATTCTGACAAATAAACCAAATTATTGGATGCAACCAGAAACTGTAAAATTTGGCGATGGATATAGATAAAAAAGAACATGGAATTCTCACACTATGCAACCTTTAGACAACAAAATCAAAATAGTTCCATAAGATTTTGAATTGACCAATTTTAGCAAGCAGATGCTCTTTTTTTTTCTCCCAAAAATACCGAATTAGTAACATCTTGACTTCTTAAATAATAAATGTAATGCATGCGTAAAAAATATAATTAAGGAAGATCAAATGACCACATAACAATTCAATTGTATGAAAACATTAGAAATATGTGGCCAAAACACATTTGTTAAGACAGAATTTATATTCCAGCAATCCAAATTCCCAACTGCATAATGACAAATGAAAACAGTTTACTTTGGCATGACCCTTTCCACAGAAATCTATTAACTGATTATTTAAAAAGGATAGACAGAATACTGCAAAGTCCAGATGCAGTGCAAACTCTTTCTCAAGGTTATAGGTTTGGAAGTGAGGGAAAAACCATTACTTGTCTAAAATTAATGCTATGTCAATCGCAGACGTAGTAAAAATATAAACAGCATAATCCTTTATAGTAACATTAAGATCCCAGTTGTACAATCTCAATTCCTGCATTTGTAAGGATGCATAAAGTTCAGTGGACAGAGATGACAAGTCCAATCATCATTCAAAAAAGGAAACCAATTTTTCAACAACACAAACACGAGCATCAGAACTCTGGCTAATACACATGTCTAACCTTCTACCAACTGGAGCTCTATGCATCAAATGATCTGTAGGAGCCTCTGTAGCTAGTGCAAGAGCTCCTAGAGTGTCCATAATAAGATTTACCCAAAGAAGCTGGAGAAAAAGATTAGAAAGCATAATTAATGTTTATCCGAAAACCGTTAAGAACTTTGTACACCAATGAAAACAGAAACAAGACAGAGGACACCAATGCAAATAAATAGATGGAGAGAGAGAGAGAGAGAGATTTCATACCTGCACTGCATTGAGAGGTACATTACCGGAAGAAACTGCTGCAACAACATTGATAATCAGAGCTGCAACATTAACTGTCAGTTGAAATTGTATGAATTTCTGAATATTGGCGTAAACAGATCTCCCCCATCGTACAACCTGCAATTGACATAAATATTCTAATTTAGCTTAGTACTTCCAGTCAACGAATAATTTGCCTAAAACATGAAAAGCTTTAATGAATACATGATTTACCAAATATTAGCTCAACTAATGCGGAACATATAACTTTTCATCCAGTCCCTAAAATTTTATAAACCCACAAAGCAGCTACGGGAGTGGATACAACTACTATCGACAAGGACGGAGACAATTGTGAACCATCATAAATGCCCACATCATCCAGCAGCAATTAATGTATAATACATATACACTAAGTGAAGGATAATTGCAGTAATTTCAGATTCAAAAACATACATCATTACTACAAGATCGCTAAAATTGGTAATCTGTAAGAACCAAATTAAAGTACTTGCACAAGGGAGGAACCAGGATTATAATGTTTTGGGGGTTAATTTTTTTTAAAAAAACACAAACATAAATTATGCTAAGAAAGTAACACGTGTTATATTCGATTCTAATGGTTAAGGCCAGACAAGCTAAAATAGCAAAAGTTGTCACGCAAGAAAGTTGGTTTACAAACTCTTAGTTCTTCCAGAATCAATGAATAATTTATTTAAATCATGAAAACTTTAATGCATACATGATTTACCAAATATTTAGCTCAACTAATGCGGAACACAACTTTTCATCCCGTCCCTAAAATTTTATAAACCCATAAAGCAGCTCCTGGAGCGGATACAACTATTGATAAGGATGGAGACAATTGTGCACCATCATAAATGCGCACATCATCCAGGCGGCAATTAATGTATAATGCATATAGACTAAATGAAGGTTAACTGCAGCAATTTCAGATTCAAAAACACACAACAGCATTGCTACAAGATCGCTAAAAGTGAGGAAAGCATTCTATAAAAACCAAATTCAAGTACTTGCACCTAGGGGAACCAGGATTGTAATGTTTGGGGGTGAAGTTTTTTACAAAAGAGAACCATAAATTATGCTAAGAAAGTAGCATGTTATATTTATAGTAAATAATTGATGCCAAACAAGGCATATTAGCATGCCACTGACAGACAGTTAGGGTCCGCTTGCCTAGTCTTGTTCATCTGCCAGATTAATCATAAACTATTTTCATCTCCACGTGGTTCTGGGGGCTCAGCTCATAAATAACCGTTCCCTACTTACTTTAATGCACATTTGTTCGCAGTGATTAGCACACTTAAAAGTTATAATCCTTATGCTAAAAAAAAAAAGGTTATAGTCCTTTGACCAGTTCCCCCCTCCGCCCCCTCCCTCTGAGCGTGAATTTTTATGTGTGTTAGTTTTCTTGAGATTTATGTTAAAACCAGCAGCCTTGATGCTAAAGTAATATGTTTCATCTGGGTTTTCAAGATTTGGGAGTGAGAACTAATGGTGATGGAAGCTGTGAATGAAGATATGGGAGAAGGAAACATAGGATGTGTAAATCAAGATTCATGCCCCAAAAAAGGATAATTTCAGGGGGGGTGCGGCTGCATTCCCTCCGCCACTGCTTGCACAACTGTCAGCATCAACATAAGAGAGACAAAGGCTAACCTTTACAACAGAAGCAAAATTATCGTCCAATATAATGATATCTGAACTTTCTTTAGCAACTTCTGTGCCTTGAATACCCATAGCAAGGCCAATATCAGCCTGCATCATTACACAAGTATAAACCAGGTCATGTAAACCGAATAAGCAAAAATAAACCCAATCACAAATAGAATTATTTTCAGCAAAGTAACCTCACGTCTAAACAATATCACCATCTGATAAGACACTGAAATTTATTAACCTAGTAATCCAAATGTGTATCCAAAAGTGTCTAGCAAAATTGCAATCAATGGCAAGCCAAAAAACATAAATTGATCTTTTTATAATTTTAGTAACATGACTGGTTAATATCACCATCTGATAAGACACTGAAATTTATGAACCTAGTAATCCAAATGTGTATCCAAAAAGTGTCTAGCAAAATTGCAATCAATGGCAAGCCAAAAAACATAAATTGATCTTTTTATAATTTTAGTAACATGACTGGTTAGCAAAAGAAATTGCTATCACCTATCTATTATATTCATTTCAACAAATCACCAAAAATAAATAAATTAATAATGTTACAGCGAGTTTTACTGGAATTAACACAGTTCAGCACACACACATTACAGAGTGGCTTTCACACAAGCTAAGATTTCCTTTGTCTAATACATAAGACAACGTGTAGATAAAACTGGAAATTGATAACCAGACCTCGTGCAGTGCAGGAGCATCATTAGTTCCATCTCCAGTGACAGCAACAACATGTCCCTTTTTTCTCAATGCTTGCACAAGCAGTAGTTTGTCATTTGGTGATGACCTTCCCATCACCTTTACAAATTCAATCCAGAAGTTATCAACAACACCACCTCAACAATCAGAGGTATATAAGAACAAACATGTTAAGCACAAATAAATTTTCAGCTCATACCGAAATCCTGTTGGCCACGTCTATTCTTTGTGTCTCAGTCATGTTACGGAATACCTTTCCTTCGATAATGTTAGGTTCAACATCATCTGTGTTTGACCCCAATATCCCACACTCTAAAGCTATCGCTCGAGCTGTTTGAAGATTGTCTCCAGTGACCATGCGCACCTATACAATGGTTAAAGCGATAATCACAACATTGTGTCAGGTATCAAGCTTCAGGGTAGAAGGAAAGTAAATATATAGGCCAACCATTCTTAAAATATGAACAAAGTTACATGACAAGAGCTAGAGGAGCAGAGAACGAACTGATACATAGTGAATGTTACATAGTGCAGTATTACATTCAGCACCACATAACCCAGGTGATTAACCAATCTCAAAAGTATCTCCAAACACACAATTTTAATAAGTTGTGCAATCAAGAGTGGAAAAGCTAATAAAATGATATAAGCATTATGACTATTGAAGAGGGACACAAACAATTCAAATTAAATTAGCAGACTGAAAACATACATACATCAACACTCGGTGGCTACTACCAGATGTTTAGGAACTATTATCATTTTGTCGTTGAACTCATAAACAAATTACAGAATTGTTCATCATATTAAATCACAATACGAGGAGCTCATAAAGCTTTAAATGTTAAAGAAAGTCTAGAAATATTTCTAGCTACAGTAAGAAATTTCATAATTTTGATTATTAGGCTTATTAGCATTTAAATATATTTGTGGGAATTTCAAGAACCATATTCGTGGGTGCACACCTATGATTCAGTTTGAATAAGAAATACTACTTAAAATTGAAATAACATTAAAAAAAACTAACACTAAACATCGATTAAGAACAAGATCTTCGCGGTGATACAAGAGCAGTGATTTTGGATTGTGACGCATGTATACAGTTTATCTAAAATATTGGAGGATTAAAAATGTACATATGACAAATGAACTGAGGAGATTCTGCTAGTTTAACACGGACTGGAAAACTTCAATATTTTCATATTTTATATTCAGGGAAGAAAGGGAGGAGTTGGAGGCAAATGAAACATTTGTTTTTGACGGTGCTATGGTGAAATAAGTGGGACAGCAGACCAGCAAGCTCAACCTCCCTCTACCATCGTGCCCTTGGATAGAGGAATAATGCTTTGAGTAGAAGCACCAAACAAGTTACTTTAAGATTTGTTTCTTTCATGTTTTCAAGACATTTAATTTACGGCATAATAGTCTAAAAGTTGTTTGTGAAGTAAAGATCAGATTATTTAGTATAGCTGAAGGAGGATATTAAACGGTCGTGCATTGAATGGAAACCATCATGTGCTCAGGGCACAGTGGTATAATGATCTGAAGTTTAGATGAGCTTATTTATACTAGATCAAGGAAGATTGTAGCAGCAGCATGTTGAGCAGAAACCATCATAGGTTCTGTGGCACACTGTTGATGGAAATTACTGCAGGCTACTTGGGGTTAATGTCACTGAATCACATATAAATTTAATAACAAATGAATGGTGATACATGTACTTGTCCACAACTAAGAAAAACAGAAAACAAGAAAAAAGTATGCGTTCTCATGTGTATGTTGACATTAATACATACCTTAACACCAGCATTAGTGCATAACAGAACTGAATCTTTTACACCTGGACGGCAAGGATCCTGCATCCAACATGTGTTACTATTAACAAGTACACATGTAACGCATATGCATATCATATAAAGTAAAAGGGGAGAAAAGTGAGGAAATTTCAGGATGAAAAGTATTAAAATGTGCATTAGATGCTGAAACTATTGATGATAAGCCCAAAGAGAAACTACAAAATAAAGCTGCAAAAAAATGAAAATTAGCATACCCAGAAGAAATAAAGAAAAAGATCAAGATTACACTTTCAAAAATAAACTAATTGCAAATCAAATCTTACTTTTTTAGAATCAAGATTGATGTACTAAATATTAAATTTTAATATAAATTTGTTGTAATTCAATTACGAAAGATTTCTACCAAATTTAAGAAATATTGATAAAGAGTTCTGCCAACTAGCATTGCCTATAGTAAATGTCAGTCTTCATGCAAAACTACATAGATCATGTGTGTGCATTATCTCTTCATTATCTTTTTATCATTAAAAATTCAACATAATGTTACCACAAAAAAGGCTCTGGTTACCGTTCACAAAAACAGAAACCATATGGTGAACAAAAACCATGCTTCTAACTTCTAAGAATCTACCCTGACTGTTCGACCATCGGGTTGCAATTTGAATCACCGGTAATCTTAATCTTTGCGTTGCTGCCTGACGGAAGATGAAACATCAGATCTAGAGTAAATTTTTCTCCATTTCTTTCATTTTGAATACAATTTGGTGCAAGATTTTCTTCAAATATATATTGTTTGCTTTAAGTTGAATGAGTTAATACAGATTTTCATCGTTTATTTGACGGGACGTTTTTGAAATCAAAAAACATATTCTAGAATCATACTAAATATTATTAAATTTTCAATATAATTTAATATTATTTAGCCATTGAATATTTCTTGTTATATTGTCCCAGATGTCAATGATATAAGGAGTATCATTGTGTGTAATTTTAAGAGATAAATTAACAGGAGGTTTGACATTATCTCATAAATATAGGTATTCACATCGGATCCACATAAATCACGAGTTGTATTGCATTCTCTCTTCACTGTCTTGGAATTATTTAAAATTCAAAAAATTAACATCAGGCAACAAAAAGAAATGATAAAAGCCACCATCCAGAAACTACTTACGTAACCAAAGCCGAATTCAAGCCAACCATGTGTTTTTTTCAGCATTTTAGCGAATATTTGAAGATTAACCAAGAGTCATCATAGAAGTTCCAATAACCACTGTTCAAAACACGTCAACTTCTACAATAAAGGAATTACACAGTAGAGGCTAAAAAGGTGAATCTTCCTTTTCTTGTTAGCACAAACATGCTTATACATGTGGAGGATTTCAAGTGACAAGCCATTCATTTCTGCGGGAAAAAAATGATGCCATACAAAAAAAGTGACGCACCTTAATACCAACAATGGCAAGTAAAATTAGGTCTTCTTCAGGTAGCTGCCAATTATCCAGTTCCTCGTCACTAGCCGGAACCTTCTCCATTGGATATGGCCGATAGGCTATAGCAACACAACGCAAACTTCCCACGGCCATCTCTTCAATTGCTTTCATAAAAAGTGACAACTACAGAAAACAATGGCAGTCCTTTAATAGCTAGTACTAAATTAAATAAATTAAGTAGCGTTTATACTTGAAAGATAAAGATCAGGGTTCATCATTAGGTAAAAACTTTTTAACTCCACCACATTTTGCTAAGGCATATTATTCATGCCCAGTTCGAGCAACCAAATCCTTGTAAATACAGTTTGAAGAAAGGGAACAGGTTAAGAACGAGCTGAGACCAAGAAAATTAGTAAACAGGTCAACCTTATCTTCATCCATCTGTGTCACCCGGTCATTGGCATCAATGTAACTTTTACAAGAATTGAGTACCATTTCTGCAGCCCCTTTCCAATGCACACGAACTTCAGAATCCGACTGCCAATACAGCCACAATTACCACATGAAGAGATAATACAAATAACAAGCATAACACAGAAAAACGTCTTAATTCTCTTCAAGTTAAAGAGGATAAAGACTTGATAAAATATGCGGCATCTGAAAAGGATTCTAAACTTACCACTTTTAGTGCAACACCACCTCGCTTTTTCTCCGAGTTGAATGGAAAAGCATGAATTATCACCGAATCTGATTGGACAGCACTAAAGTCCATTCCAAGCTACATGACAACACAACAAACGGGAATGAAAATGACATAAAGAATAACAGACTATTCACCGGTGAAGAGGAATGATGATTACATTCACTCCCCATTGTAGAATGGCCTTTTCAGTTGGTGATCCAGAAACTTCAAAAGCTCCACCGCCCTGTCAAAGACCAGCAACAGCAAGCGTGCGAGCTTAATACATAAAAGTGATTCGAACGAAAATAATGTCCCAGCTAGTACTGTCATAACAGTCCTCTGAACAGAGGAAAATCGCAACTTTATTCACCGCCAAAATCATTGTATCATTGCCAAACTCATGTTCTTTAAAGTTGCTGACACAAAATAGAACACATCTTTGACAATATAATATAAACAGTTATGGAACTCATGTGACTTTTGAATTCTTGTGCATGTATTATTGACTCAATGCTTTCAAAGATTCTCTATCTTTGAATGATTGTGTATATTATAATTGGGATCGAGAGATAAAATTGTAATATGATATAATAATGCATGCTATGGTCTACATTGAGATGATAAAATCAAATATATATGTCATAGCTATATTTGTCGTATTATTTAATCCAATATTGATATGTTAAACAACTTAGAAAAATTTAATTGTTGCAAATTAATATTATGTTTGATATAGCTCGAAAGTGTGCACAGAATAATATAGGAAAAACCCGGTCAGGGATAGATGAAATTCAATCAAAATCAAAAGTATTAAAAGAACTATAGGGAATTACATCAGGTGAACTGAAATCTTGATAATAATTTCTCACTGATATTTTTTCTTGTTATCTTTGATTTGTTTTGACACAAGATGGAGAAAATGGATTATGTAATGCAATACGAGTGCCAGAGCATTGGTGTTAATTAATGGTAGCCCAACGAAGGAATTTGAGATGAAGAGAGGCCTTAGACAGGGAGCCCCTTTCTTATTTATCATCTTGGCGGACGCATTGGGTGGAAAGAGCAGTAAACCTCAATTCCCTTGAAGCAATAATAGTGGGAGACATTTACAGTTCGCGGGTGATACATTGTTTGTTGGCAAGGCAACAAGTCAGAATGCTTTAATGTTTAAAGCCATACTTCGCAACTTTGAGATGATTTCTGGGGCTGAAAATTAATTTCAATAAGAGCAGCGTTACGGGAGTTAATGTGGACAACATAGTATTAGAAGAACTAGCATTGATTTTGAATTGCAAAGTGGGGAGCCTACCGTTCAAATATCTGGGTTTACCAATCGGTTCTAGTTCAAGAAAAGCAATATGTGGACAACGGTGATTGAGAAATTCAGGAAAAGACCGGCTTGATGGGAAGATACTAAATGAAAGAAAGGTCGAACAACTTCTTCTATTGAATGGGCATCTGGTTCCTGGGCTAAAGCCCTAACAACCTATCGATCGGAAAAGGAAGTTCCAATGAAAGCCTTTTAAAGGTTATACATTAACGGTTGATCGAAGATCGACCATAGTTCCTTTTAATAGTCAATAATAAAAAACAGAAGCCCTCGATCGAGTAACTGGGGAGCAGGGGAAGGCCTTTACTTTATGTAGGTTCTCTTTACTACATAAGGCCCTTCAGACTAAGGTGCCCCTTTGCCCCTAGCATCTTCCTAGGTTGGCAGTACTTTCTTTAATATGAGGTCTCCTGGCTGAACTTCCCGAGGGCGAACCCTTGTGGTCTATCAATGGGAAGACGATTGATCTTGCTAAATGTCGTACTCACATCCTTACCAATTTATTTCTTCTCCTTCTACAGAGCTCCAAAAAAGATCCTCATGAGATTACAATCCATCCAAACAGCCTTTCTTTGGGGTGGTGGGGAGAGCAGCCGAAAAATAGCCTGGGTCGGATGGGAAGAGATTTGCAAATCAAAAAACAAAGGGGGATTAGGGGTCCGCAATCTAGATAGCTTCAATAAGGCCTTGCTGTGAAAATTGGGGTGGGACATTTTAAAAAATGAAAAGTCACTTTGGTTGGAGGTTTTAAAATCTAAATATGGTTTTCAAAATGGGGATTTATTTTCGAAAAGGGTTCAAGGGGTAGGTCTAGAGAGTCACGGTGGTGGAAAGAGCTGAAGAAACACAAGTTTCAGGATCCATCTCGATGGTTTTTGAACGGGATTTATAGAAAGATAGGAAATGGCATGGGGACGAGGTTTTGGAGGGACAATCCTTGAGGTAAGGTTCCCAAGATTAGCATCGATAGCAAGGGATAGAAAGGTCTTAGTGGGGAATATGGGGGCTTGGGAGGATGGAGAACGGACTTGGAAATGGGACTGGATGAGGTAGTTATATAATTGGGAACATTGTTTACTCGATTATCTTTCCTCTTTTTTGAAAAGGTTCCAGATGACTCAGGAAGTTCGATGCATCCAAAACCTATTCAGTTCTTTCGGCTTACCACCGTATGCAGGAATCGTCAGACTTGATCGGGAACAACACTGAAACTCTTGCTGGCTTATGGAATATCTGTAACCCAACAAAAGTTGTTTTCATTTGGAAGGCTGTTAGAGACCGTATACCAACAAGGATCAACCTGAGTAGCCCCGACACTTGTTGCCTATGTCAGACGGACAATGAGACAACACAACACCTATCATTGTTGTGTCCCAAATCTTATGCATTATGGATGAGATGTTATGATTGGCTAGGAATAACAACGGTTTTTCACTGAGACTTGGCCGCACACTTTCTACACGACAAAGGGATGTGGTGGTTGAACAGGGGAAAAAAGGGATGGGTGACAATTTGGGGAGCAATCATCTGGAGAATATGGCTACATTGTAATAATCTGATTTTCGGAAACAAAGCAGAAGAAAAAGAGGATTTTTACTAGAATTAATCATATTTAGAACTTGGTTTTGGATTACTGATAGGGGCGCGTTTGTGGCTTGTTAGCCCTTTAGCCAGTGTTGTTTTCATAATATTTTTGTTAGGTGTTATTATTTTTTAGTTTTGTAATGACTCTAAAGTACCCCTGATACTTCATTATATAATATACTACTATCTTTCTGATAAAAAAAATAGTTGAAATAATTTTATTTGGTACTTGTTAGTTCTAGTAGAATGACAACCCCTTAATTCATATCTATACTAGTACGCTATAAAGTATGTTTGCGATTAAATTGTGCTATTTTATTTAAATTGTGCTTTAATTTTATCATTTTTTAGTGTGAAATAAAGCACGATCAAAATTTCATCATGCTGCTAAATACCTCAGGCACAAATACACTTCCTGTTGTGTTCTGTGCAATGCCTTCAATAAGATATGTAACGACAGTAGGAGGAAGCAGTGACTTATTGTCGGGAGGATCAATTTTCTTTCCGCAAGCATACACCTCAACCACAGTCATCTGTACAAAAACCAAATAGTTGATTTTCTTGAATAAACAAAATAGCCAAAATCTTTCCAGTCATCCCACAACCAGAGGAACCTTACCCAAAATCCAGATTTTCGTCCAAAATAAAAGTGGAAACAAAAAGGCAAGATGATAACTCACCTGATTCAGAGTTAGGGTACCAGTTTTATCACTGCAAATAGTAGTAGCAGAACCCATTGTTTCACAAGCTGAAAGCCTTCTAACCTGCAGTTCAGATATTAAATATGACCCAGGGATAATAACTGGGTAATGGATAAGGAAAAGAGGAGCATGGTTAGCATCACATTAATCGACAGTAAACATACTAACCAGTGCCTTATCAACCATCATTTTTCTCATCGAATAGGCAAGCCTACAACGCAAAAATATAAATTAAAAATGGTTATACAGAGAAATGGACCTCAATGCCTTCCCACGAAATGGAAAATTTAAAATACAGCAATATATCACATATCAAATGATGTGGATCGCAATAATGTATCATGGAAACTTCACAAAATAACAGGCCAACATATGATTTGTATTAAGTTGTTCGTAGGCCAATGTCAGTTGCAGCTATAAAATAAAAGCAGCGTAGTGGTATCACTATCATCATTCTTGTTTTACATAGTGGCCATCATACAACTCAATGAAGAACAGGAATTTACAGACTTACGTCAGAGTTACAGCCAATGGAAGACCTTCTGGCACAGCTACAACTACTATGGTGACCTAGAATTTGTCTTGATAAGATAATAATACAAAGATGACACATTAAGACAAATACCACGTATATGAATGAATACATACCGCAACAGTAAATATTTTTACAAATCCATCAATCGCCTCGCCAACTTTAGTCTTTCCACGTATGAATTGGGCGCTGCCATCTGGATTTGTGGTGTGCCCAGTAAAAAATCTGTGCAAAAAAAATTAAAAATTCACATATGAACTTCTACATGGAAAATGATGGCAATGTAGATCCGCATACTAAATTCATAATTACGCTACCGGGCAACAAGAACAACCAGAACTAGCACAGCTACTGCAAGACCAACCGTGCCAATGAACGTAGCAACCCCGTTCAACCGTACCTAAACTCGGTAACGAGTAATTTAGTGTGATTCAGAAATCAACGACAGAGTTGAAACAAACGTTAAATAATTTCCAAAAAATTACCTGTAAGGGTGTTTCTTCGCCATTGTCCTCTGATATGCTTGCCATGAGTAATCCCCATTCTGTATTAATACCCACGCTTGTTACCTAAGAAAAGAGCAGCATTCCAACAATTATAAGATTACCACATAGAAGTCCATCAAAGATTGTGATAGCATATTTGCTTCAGGAGGATCATATTCAATTGTACTAATTTACTTAAACACCAGCAAGCAATTTCCCATTTTAAAGCCAAAAAGTAAGTAATGCACAAGGAAGAGTCTAGCATAAAATAATGCATCTTAGCATCTCATGTGCTCCGGGAGCATATATCCTTGTGAACATGGAAAACAAAAAAAACTCCCCATATCAACCTTCACAGAAACATACTCTTATACTTATATTGGCATTTTCCTTTAAATTAACAAAAATTCTCAGATTTAAAAAGTAGGTAAGAGATGTAAAAAAGAAGAATATTACCAGCATGGTGCCATAACCGTCAGCTACCTTACATCCAGACATAAGAAAAGGATCTCTAGTTGAATCCTTGTGAGCCTGACATGAGCACAGTTGACAAGTGATAAGATTATAGATGCTAGGACAACCATAAAATACAGCATATGATCTTATGAGGCTTACAATTTTACTCTCCCCTGTCATACTTGATTCGTCAATTGAAAGGGAATGTCCAGCGATTACGAGTCCATCTGCAGGAACCTGTACATATGATGATACGAAAGTGAGGGCAGAATCAATTAATATTTGAATAAACCACCTCCAAACTCACATTCTTCCACAAAATACTCAAGTAGAAACATTTTCAGGTATGTATCAGGGAATGTGAAGTGGATGAGCCAAGACATATGTCTTATAATTTACCTGATCTCCAATTTTGAGAGGCACTAAATCACCAACAACCATTTCAAATATTGAAACTTTAATTCTCCGTCCATTCCTAATGACCTATAAGCAAAACCGCTAAACTTGAGAAAAAAAATAGATGGAAACGTTACAAGCATGAAGCACTATATGTATAACACCAACCTCCATTTGTATGTTTTGCTTCTCCTCGTTCAAATTTTGAAATTGAAGTGATTGTCTGTAATCACTCACAGCTGCCAAAAAATAAATATAGCATATTACCCAACTGCTTAAAGTTGACGATATAAAAGGATGGAAATATACACTAAAAAGTTATTATTGGAAAAGGAATGTTTCCCTTTCTTAAAGTCGAGTTGCCATGCTCTCTTATTGACAAACTTTGTTAATATTAATTTATTTAACAGCAAATAAAGTGTAAACAAATTACACTATTCTGAAGTTCCACTGCATTACAAAAAATGCCACATGGCATATAAACAATGCCTTCAGTCGCTAACTGAATTGTCCAGCAGTATTCCAAATATATTACAATCCTGTATCGAACGCTCTTCCAACTTTCTCGGGAATTTTGAATTTCACGTATTTTGAGTTAATTTCTACGATGTGCCAACTTTCTAACAATGCCTTCAGTCGCTAACTGAATTGTCCCAGCAGTATTCCAAATATATTACAATCCTGTATCGAACGCTCTTCCAACTTTCTCGGGAATTTTGAATTTCACGTATTTTGAGTTAATTTCTACGATGTGCCGAACTTTCTACTTAAAAGCCCATAATAAACTTCCTCAGAAATCCTTCAAATTTAACCTCTGAAACTTTCAATATTCAGTCCAATATTCTCGTCAAAATCTTATCAGTGATCCTTTGAACAGCATTATCACAACTATATGTTAGCCCTTTATAAGATACATTAATTCCTCCATTCATTGTCAATTGGTTTTGAATTGGAACAATCATGTATTCTTGACAATATTTATCATCAGTATGAATCAAGAAAACAGAAAGGAAAGTGAAGTAAAATAGCAACAATTGGACAGGTCGTGTTTTAAAAAAAATACTAAACCAGCATACCTGTGAATATAATGACTATAAGAACTGCAATGGCAATACTTCCTCCATCATACCAACCCTCTTTTATGCCCTAAAAATAAGAATAAGCTCCTATTATACATAAAATGAAACCACAGGCATGCACAAATCCAGAAATGTCCCCTACATGATCGACTACAAGAGCATGATGATTCGTGATATCAGAACATATTTTCAAGATCAAAACTACTGTAATAAGATGATCTGAAATGAATGAATCAACAGAAGTAAGTTGCTAAAATACTCATTGCAAATACAATAAAAGACGAGCAACTTTCAGTTTTGTTCTGACATTGCAAGAAATAGATAGATGCCATATTACTACTTCCATATGCAGTTATAATTCTGACATCGTAAACAAAACAATCAAGTTCGCAAATGAAATATCTAATACATGATTAAACTAATGTTCTCATGCACACCATACTATGTGGTTTAAAATGAAATGACCAGGTAAAACCACAAGAGATAAAGGTCACACACAATGTTGTGGTTACCAAATAATATAAATCATTATAATGCAAGCAGAAATAATAGACATGTACACTTCATACAGCAACCCGACTTTATAAAATAACAAAAAGATATCTTCTTAACCTTACCTCAGTCTTTATACCTAGAGCTAAAGAAGCTGCTGCTGCAACCATCAAGATGATTAGGGTTGTGTCCCGACAAGCGTCCCAAAGAAACCTCTGAAGGGTCAAGCAAACCAAAATATAAGTTCTAGTAATCATTAAACAATATTTTGATGTGCTAACCATGCAAATACTGCTTTAAAATCCAAATCTCACCCAAAAACTACGCCCCTTTTTCCGAGGATATGTGTTCGATCCAAAAGCTTTCTTTCGATTTACCAGGTCAGTCTCATCTTCAGGTATACCTTTGTCCGGATTGGATTTTAATTTCTCAGCCACTCCATTGACCTGATGAGAAGAAAAGAAAAAGGAAGCAATCAAGATACACAGAATTTCGAAAAGAGCACAAAAAATTGGTCAGAAAAGAAATTTTAGATGCAACTGTGTTGAACTTGCCCCTCCAATATTCTGCACAAGAGAAAGATCATGCTCTCTGGACAATGCAACTAGTTCCTCAGCACTGATACCGAAATCCCCAAATCTAGTTGGGCTTGAAGGTACCTCCTTTGGAGTTCCTGGAACAAAGATGAAGAAATATGACTGATTTTTCGTTCTTGATTAAACAATGACACAACAAATTGATTCTCCACAAATGGGGCATCATATGTCAAGATCGTCCAGAAACAAAAAATATCCAAAATTGCAAATGAAACACTCAACATATACAAATCCAAAGGCAAATGCAAACAAATTTATTTCTTAATTATGGCTCAGCCTGCTTTACAAGCTTCACTAATAAAATGATTATCAAAAGTCACATGCTGAATTGTGCGACCAACAGCCCATGCCATTTTTATATTTATTTATATATATAAGCTTATGATTATGTATTATTCATTACAAAGGTGGCACTCGCATGGTATAACACAGCGCCACACTGCTTATTGAATAAAGAACTTACTATGACGGAATGCAAAAAATAATTACCATTTGGTCCTTGCCCAGCCGTTTGGAACAGAACTGCAGCCTGGTCATATTTATATATATAAATAAATATATTTAATATTTAACCAATTCTCATAAATGAACCAATTAAGACTAAAACATAATTACTCGAAGGACTTGAGCATGCATTCTGATTTTAGCAATCAAATGCTTTCTCTCCTCTTCTTTCTTCAAGTCCAAAGTATAACGAAATCGCCTGGAAGCATTCAGTACAAGTGCAGCTTGCTGGAATGGAAACAATAGGATTAGAACAAAAATAAAAGATACCCCCCAAACCACCAACCATTAGCCAAAAAATCGTCAAACTAAACCACAATTTAACAAGATAAGATTTAACACCCCGGTTGAAAATCCATATTAGTAAAATTAGTAAAATACAGAAAAAAACCAAATGAAGGTCCTACAAAATTGCATTGTACCCTTTTAAATTGTTTTTCAGTCACCAATGTTTTTAGCCAACTCTGTGCTGTCCGAGTTGGCAACCCATTCTTTCCCCTGATCAGCTGAGGATCCCACGGGTATGGCACAATGGTAAAGCATGAGAAGGTTAATGTGAGGGTGGGTGTTCAATTCCAGCGACATCTTATAAGAGAGACTTATTCCTCCATGGTAGATCCCACTGGGGAAGCGACAAACTAGGCACAACTCCAAAAGTGGACAGGCTACGATCGCATCCAGATTTACCAAGTGTATCAGGGGAGAAAGTTCACCCACCCCTGGGATTAATCGGCAAAGCCGAGATACCCCGGGTTACCAAAAAGAAAATGCGATCATTATCGCGCCTCAACCACTCATCCGGCTAAGAGGACTTATACTTCTGTTTATACAGATCTAAGTTCTGTTCCATTTGCATTAATGCACTTTTGACTCTACTGTGTCTCCCCCACGAGAGGAAGCATTTAGTCCCGCTAGAATTAGCCTAATCTCAGTTCCCCTCTCGGTCTCAGGTTCCGTTTCGGCTGAGAAAATTCTCAATTTTCATTTGTTCCATTTGTATGAATTTGTTTCATTTTCTTGTTATTACAAGATTACCAAAAAAAATTGAAAACAAATTATTTTATGAATTTGTTTCATTTTCTTATTAGCACAGACTTACCAAAAAAATGAAAACAACACGCAGTACCCGTAAGCGCGCACCACATGCATATAACACAATAATATTTACCAAATAATCTTAAGAAAATGAAGAAATAATGTGATAAACTTACCCTCCATCTACGCAACCGATCAACTGGAGCACTTTTTGTCCGGAAGATATCGAAGGGCCCCAAACCTTCTTCATCATCCTCAGCATACTCTCGGCGACTGTCACCGGCTTCCAGGTCGTTCTGGTGGCGTCTGTACGGCGACGTTTTGTATTCATCGCTCATTCTCGATTTATATTAAGTCGCAGGAGAGATGACACTGCTTGTCTCAGTCCAACCAAATCAACTGCAAACACAAAGCCGTATATTTCAACATTCCGACAAATGCAAGCGAAACATCTCATACTAAGCGGATTCGCTTCGTCTTTTTTCGTCGTCTCAAACTCATTCGCTTCCAGCAACAAAAAGTAGCATGTTAGATCAACAGAAGCAAAAATATTGCCAAATAATGAGATTTAAACCTGCAGAATCGATAAAAAAGAACACGGCTGATTTCGCCGATGTGTGAACGTGGGCAGCAGAATGGGTGGTGACAGTGTGTGTAGACTGTAGAGAAACTTCAAAGAAACTTCACGTAACCGCTTGTAGGATTTTATTGTGTTTTTATACATATCTTGAAACGCCCTCCTTGCTTTTTCCAAAACGTCTTTATTGTGGATTTTATTAATACTTTTTTTTTTCCAGATTGTGCGTGGGGTCCAAATATTACATAATTTTTTTTAAAAAAAAGATATGGAGATCTGATAAAATCTTTTCATAAAATTATATTGCATTAATATATTTTTCTAACGTTAAGCGATATATAGTAATAAAATATCATTACTAAATTAAACTCTTAAAAGATTTTTACAAAATAAAATTCTCGTATAATATACTAATTAGAAAAGAATAGAAGACAAGATAAACAAGTCAAAGTAGGAAAAATATAGAACTATTTAGGGATATATGGTGAAAATTTAGATTATTTTGAATAAAATTTGTATAATCTTAAAAATAAAAGATTTTATAAAATCTTAGGATTTTATTTCAAACATTATAATATCTTTTAAAAATAGATTTTGCCGACCACTTTTGGCCAGCTTATAAATATTGAGCTAATTTGTCTAGCTCAGCTGGTAAAAAGATCACACATCTATTTTGAATATACTCGAATGTGAGTCCGCGGTGTGTGAAATATTTAGCCCCCCTCCTCCCTCCTCTAAAAATAAATAAATAAATAGTTAAATATCTTATAAATTATTTTGAATAACTTGTAAGTATCGGCAAATATAGTCGATCATATTGTTAATTTCAATTTATAAGCTATTTAACACATCTTATAAAATATTTGATATTTCATAATATTATCTGCTCCGCATAATAATGCACGAGGGTCGATGATGTCATATGACATTATTTTTGGCAAAACTTTTTTGAAACACCCAAAAATATCATCTCCTACACTTTTATTGAAACCTTTTTTTGTTACACATGTTTATTGGAGTTCCCATTTTTTATGAATGGTTTCGTATTTTTTAACTCTTCAAATCAACATCTCCCTCTTAAACTACTCTCACTTCGTCGAAACCGCCAACAACATTTTACGCTATGTTGCGCCGATACTCCAAAAAAATTCACGGTCAAGTATCGGATACTTTTCCGATATGGATACGCGCGGATACGACACGATACGTATCGGATACGCCATGTGGCGTATCTGGGTACATAAATTAAGTTTTTATTTCAGATACGTTTCGGATACGGTCAAGATATGCCGCTGACCGTATCCGACACGGATTAGATACGGGAACTTTCGATTTTTTTAAAAAAATAGGGTTGAAACTGTAATTAAAATTAAATTATTTAACTTATTCCCTATTTTTTAACCACCTTAATGTGTTTAATGTCGATTATATGCTTGAAATTTTTAGATGTCCTGGATTAATATTTTACCATTTATCGTGAAGTTGGTGAGTTTGCAACTTTATTCTGATTTCTAATGTGTTTAATGTTGATTATATGCTTGAAACTTGATTTCTTACAAAAATTATTATTTATATTTATATATATATATAAATACATTAATAAAATTTGCCGTATCCAGACGTATCGTATCCTATAAATTTCAAAAATCTCGTGCAATCGTACTCGTATCTGTATATCCACGTATCCGTGTATCTGTATCCGTGCAACATAGATTTTATGTAAACATCATCATTATTTAAATTTTAAATCTTAGATAAGATTTCTTTTAGGTTATGATAAATCTAATAATGTTACACATGTAATGCATATATAGGTCGGCATTAGTTATTATAATTATATTTATATAAGGGTTGTTAGTTCTTAGAAATGTCTTACAAATACACGCGGCAAACTTTAATCTGACTAATAAGGGGACTAATACGTGTCTAGGACACGTAGTTCATAATAAATTAGTTAGTAAAGTCTAATTATACGCATTATTATTCTTATAAGGGTTGTTAGTTCTTAGAAATGTCCTACAAATACACGCGGCAAACTTTAATCTGACTAATAAGGGGACTAATACGTGTCTAGGACACGTAGTTCATAATAAATTAGTTAGTAAAGCCTAATCATACGGATTATTCTTTGCTACCATATTGGCACTACCACAATGCTAGATTTAAGTGTCAATAATTGGTTTGGGTATGTGGGATCCATACAAATATGTGGACCTCATATATCCTAATCAGATCATTAGATCTATTATTGGATAAGTACACATATGTTAGCAACTCATTTTTTTTTATAATAGATACACAATAAAAATTAACAGAAAAGTTAAATTAATTAATAAAATTATAGTTGATACTTGATAATTGATATCGACAAATATTTGTATTTAATTTAAAGTAGGTGCCAAAAGCTCGTAGATACGTAAAATTTATTTCAAAGGAGAGATATTGCTTGGTGAATAAGAATTTTGGTATCTACTTTTGGGAATTATTGTAATCTTCTTTATGAAAGTTTAAAATGTACTCTCTATTTGCCCCTATTGGATGTCTGGGTTAGTGGAATATAGTGGGTTTGAGATCGTAAGGTCATGAGTTCGACTCTCTACCAACATTTTCTCGATACAAACATGTTGTATCTGACTTGTCTAGTACGATTTATCTGGTTGACGTCGTTTGCAGGGCTATGCGTCATATCAAACAATTAATTTAGAATATTTTAGTTAAAATATTCTAAATCAGTTATTAACAATTTGTTTTAGGCCCTACATGTTTATTAAATTGGCAACTGTTGGCAGATAGTAATCAATAAGTAATTTCAATTACATTTATGGAGGAAAATAATTTGTTCATATGATTTCTGTGCCTCGACAACTCAAAAAGTATTCAGACGTTATATAATAATAATAATGAAATAAAATGATGTCATACTAACAGTATATTATTATTAAATAAATATTAAATACTGGAAAAAAGTGGGATAAAATAATTATATTATCTATGTACGTGTCACGTTTGAGAAATTCCTAAAACTTCATGATGCGATTATGCAGATATATGCTTGGTGTGTGAATACTTACGATACTTTTCTATCTTTGGACAGGTGGATCACGACAGTTGATTTGATAAGGAAAGTGATCTTCATGAATGAATTATCTAAATGTTAATGGACAAATAAAATATACATATATATTTCCTAATTATATATATTTCCTAATTAAAATTTAGAACATGTGGCTATCAGAAGATTTTGAGTAAGAGGTAATTTACTTAATATTATAGGATTACGCGCTTACTATTTTACCAAAAGTTATAGCTGATGGTAACGATATAACTTAAATATTTTAAATCATACAGCAGCACAATCACCATGTTTCGATCGATCACACAGCAAGGGCAATTGATGTACCCCAACGCATGTGATATTGTTACTCAGTACTTACCTTATGTGATTTGTAAATATACAGTTTTATACATTTGTGGTTTGAAAAGAGACAGTTTAACCCTATGCAATTTTCAAAAAAAGGAAGTTCAGCCACATTAGTTTGTAAAACATATCAAATTGTCTCCTTATATGGAAGTGGGGTTTTACACATATTCACAAAATAAATGGGATAAAATGTATATTTTCAAAATATAGTGGGTAAACTGTCTATTTTGAAAACATAGAGGATGTAAACTGTCAGTTTTCGAATCACGAGATTGTAAATTGTCTATTGGGAAATCAAAGGGGATTCATTGCCAAAACCCGAGGATTTTGGATGTAAGGTTTCGAGGGTTTTTTTTAAAAATAATTCAAAAAAAAAAATTTCAAAAATAAATCGAAAATAAAAATGTTGCAAATATACCCTAAACCGCCCTTGGAAAGGGCGGCTGCTAATACATTGAGGGGCCGCTTCTACGTGAAGCGGCCCCTATATATTTGAGGAGCCGCCCATTGAATGGGCGGCTCCTCTTATTTTTTTTTTTTAATTATATAATTATATATATATATATATTATTAATATAATATATTATTATTATTATTATTATATATATTTTATACGTATATATATTAATATATATGTTTATTATTATTATATATAATATATACGTGCATATATATATATAAATATTATTATTATTATTATTATATATTATTATTATTATTATTATTAGGGCAATTCTTAAATCTTTAAAGGCAATCTAAAATTGATCATCAGTCTTTGTGTAAGAAAATTTTTGATGTCATTCGACATATTATCAATTACAGTAGTTCTAACTCCTTATTCACCTAAAATTACTAAAATACCCTCGCTTTCTCACACGTAAAGTTTGTATGAAACATATATAATTTTGGTATTCAATATACATAAAATTAATATGAAACCTATACAACTTCAGTGCTAAGTATACATAAAATTGGTATGAAACCTATAATAACTCCCCATCACTTAAAAATACTAAAGTACCATTGCTTTCTCATAGGCAAAGTTGATCATAAATTGCTATGAAACCTATAATAATTTTGGTACTAAATATAATAAGGCCCTTAAATCATTTAGCAGCAGCCTACCAGTTTGGCGGTCGCTACCAATTTTTTCTTACTGTAAGTTTCTTATCAATTTTATATATATTTAGTACCAAAATTATTATAGGTTTCATAGCAATTTATGATCAACTTTGCCTATGAGAAAGCAATGGTACTTTAGTATTTTTAAGTGATGGGGAGTTATTATAGGTTTCATACCAATTTTATGTATACTTAGCACTGAAGTTGTATAGGTTTCATATTAATTTTATGTATATTGAATACCAAAATTATATATGTTTCATACAAACTTTACGTGTGAGAAAGCGAGGGTATTTTAGTAATTTTAGGTGAATAAGGAGTTAGAACTAATGTAATTGATAATATGTCGAATGACATCAAAAATTTTCTTACACAAAGACTGATGATCAATTTTAGATTGCCTTTAAAAATTTAAGAATTGCCCTAATAATAATAATAATAATATATAATAATAATAATAATATTTATATATATATATGCACGTATATATTATATATAATAATAATAAACATATATATTAATATATATACGTATATAATATATATAATAATAATAATATATTATATTAATAATATATATATAATTATATAATTAAAAAAAAAAAAATAAGAGGAGCCGCCCATTCAATGGGCGGCTCCTCAAATATATAGGGGCCGCTTCACGTAGAAGCGGCCCCTCAATGTATTAGCAGCCGAGCGGTGCATATTTGCAACATTTTTATTTTCGATGTATTTTTGAAAATATTTTTTTTTTTGAATTATTTTAAAAAAAAACCAAGGTTTCGATGACTATGGAGTGGTAATTTCAAACGACAATCAAAATAAATCTGATTTTGAAATGATTCTATTTGTAAGTAATTTTATAGAGGACAATGACCAATAATGGATTCATTTATGGGTTTTGGTTCTAAGTTCTAACGTATAATATCTTAAATCGTTTGAATTCTACGTTTCATTATTATTTATCAAAAAACTAATTTTCAATTATTGTGATATAATCATAGGCATCATAAATATGTTGTCCACTAATTTTTAGTAACGTTAACCTATAAATCTAGAAATTAAAATATTTGCATGACAATCATATGGTCACAACTATTAATTGATAAAAAAGAGTCTTAGATACAAATATTTAGAAAAATTTAAAATTTTGGTTATGTATATTTATTTTTTATAATTTTGGTCCTTTTCCAACGTGGTTCTAACATTTACAATGTTACAATAACACTTCCAAAAAAGGACCAAAATTGTCAAAAATGAAATATACAGGACTAATATTCAATTTTGGTTATATAGATGATCAAGTTACAAATTGACAGTACTGCACCAAAAATGATATATACAGAACTAATATTTACCAAAATATCACCCTTTTTCACATTTTTTAGTTATTATTATTATATATATATATATTCTTCCTAATCTATTATAAGAAATATTACATTATTTTTTTGTTTTAATTGTCTGATTATTAGGGTTGGAGCATAGGTACGTTAATGATGTTTTAAGTTTGTCCTTTAAGTTTATGTCACGAAGATCAAAGTATATGAAGTAAAATTATGAAACCCAACTGGTTATCTAACAAATAACATATAGTCGAATAAGTAAGGTTAGGAAATAAAGTAGACAAAAGACGAAAATGTTAAAAAAAAAAAGATTCCAAATGAACGGTGATGATGCTCCTAAGGGCACTACCCTTAAGGACATCATCAAACAAACCACACACACATAACTCTTAATTAACAAATGTAATAAGAAGTGTTACATTCTTTGTTATAGAGGAATTGAACCCACATAGTAACATACCTACACTGAAAATAGGACCAAGGAGTTGAACAAGTTTTATTTGTTGAAATTAGAATTACCAAAAATGGAAATATGGTTAAATTTCTTTATTCCAATTCTCAAAATGTATAAAAGTCCTCTTGACCTCCCATTTTTTTAAAAAACATATATTTATAGGATAAAGCGTTCGTAGGTTACTAAAGTTATAACTGGTGCTAACAATGCAATACAACAATTCAAGCATCATGGTTCAATTGTTTACCTAATATGAGCAATTATTGCACTCCAACTATATTAATTAAGATTGAACATTTAATTATATTAAATCGTGTGAGTTTTTTGCTATCTAACTCTATATTAGAATTCATGGGGCTCCTACGAATAACCAAGATGAGTAACCAAAAATAATAAGGAGTAAGTATAGCTTTTAAGTTCCCTCACATGTGACAACTTCACAACACGCCCCCTCACGTGTGACATTATATAAATCAAATATGTGGATTGATAACACGAGGGACGGTGAGTATGTGGACGAGAACGGAATAGTCAATCACATGAAAAACCTGGTGTGTATATCACTATTGGATTGGATGGTGTAGACTCCATTTGGGTACTGGATATGTTGGTATGATATTAGAGCTATATGTTCAAAATAGATTAGGAGAGTTAAGAGGAAGTGGAGAAAGAGTTCGCACGAGTTAATCAGTTAGCATGACATATATTATAAATTTTAGAATAAATAAAATTTAAATTTTTTTTTAAATAAAGCATAATTAATAAAACAAATGACCATTTTGTAATTAACCCCCCAACTATTTTAAAATCAAGCTAGTTTGGAAATAACCCAAATCACTACTTAATCATAAAATAAATTAAATATAAGGAAACTTTGCTCACCAAATTTATGAGGCGACAAATCCTCAGTTAAGTATGCAAATTATCCGTTCTAGAAAACCCCCTCGTTGTATTCTGATTATCGTTGCGTTCTTCCTGCAGTTAAAAACACGATTTTTATACTCATTTTGTGGCGGTGAATTCCTCTTGAAGCAAAGAATAACACAAGATGAAACAAAAAAGCGTGTTTATTTTCATCAATATCTTTATTTTTATCTTCCCTTTTGACATTTTAATATTGTGATTATTTTGAAAGCATCTCAGAAATTTGTTAAAGTGAAAAGCATTTACATAAAATTATAGAGAACATCGACATTTTTCATATGGAATATCTTTCAGGGTCTGAAAATAGAGACGCCTAACTTATTTACAATGTATCCAATAAAGTAATAAAAATGTATTTTACCAATTTTTCCCCCAAATTAACAAATCCGCATTTGATATGTTAGTGTTGTTATTTACACTCTATTCTTTATTTGTTTGCACACTGCTTTGTGAATAAATTTTATACATTAAATGGAGTGTAAATAACATAAAGTGGAGTGTAAATAATATTAGTCAATAGAAAATATTTTCTCTAGTTTATTTTATTGTTTATGTTATCATACAATTAGGCTTAGTAATGTATATATTCGTCTAGCGGAATCCATAGATTCCAACCCTTGCACCAGAGTAAGAGGAGGACCGACGAAGACATGTCTCGAAGTTATATACAAAGATTTGGAGCCCATCAACGAGTATATTATGACCGATAAAAGTACTTGGAGAAGACTGACACTTAGCATACCTCAATCTATTGAGATTAAATACTTAGTTGTTGTTGTTATTATTGTACCTTATCATACTCTTAATGATTTTATTCCATCAATGAAAATTTATGTAATCAATTTTTTTTTTTGACCCAGAAGCATGAAACTCGGTGGGAGATATTGGAAGTTGTTTTTTGTCATGAAGGAAGACAATTTGTGTGTGTTTCATGACTGGTTATTGTCGTGCATGAAACATAAAATAAATGGTTTTAGTGATGTTTTTAATATATATTAGTCAATATAATGTCAAACATCGTGTATGTTTTAAATTGTGATCTAATACTGTTTTATATGTGTAATATTTTTATATTTATCTTCAAGCACATCATAACTTGACTCAAGGTAGATTCGTCAAGAGTCGTAACTCATAAATAACTCTGAACCAACCTAAATTTATCCGTATTTTATAAAATAATAGTATTTTATATCTTATATAAAAAATAAAAATATGCACACACACAAAAGTTGATGTAGCATCGAAAAAAATTGCTGACATAACGTCGGATATCTAGCGAACTCTTTTGACACAACAGTCGTTTATATCTTGCCTTTTACTTCTAAAAAAACAGCCTGAAATCTATCTGGTGTGTGTGATCACTTGAATAGTTGGAAAACCAAATATTCCATAATCTAGCTTATTTATTGGTCGTAAGATAACCTTAAACTTAAACTTGAATTGTTGGAATAAATACCTATAGAATTTTAAAAAAAATTAAATCTCTGAGTCGACATGATCAGTGTTCAAATTCTCTACTCTGTTAAAGATTCAAGACCCTAAAATTATATAAAAACTCGAAGCAACCCAAATCAAATCTGGAATAAAGGAAGAATTGAAATGGAGAATACGCGCTTGCTTACCTTAGACTTATTTATAATCTTAATATAAGCTTATCCCCCGCGTAACTTTAATTGGAGGAAGCGATTCCATCCTTATCGATGCAACCAACGTCCAACTTTCATATCTATACTCAGTGTTTCTTTGAATGCTCTAGCTTTACTCTTTTCATTTTTATAAAGAAAATATGATATATGAAAATAATGGAGTTGTTGATTTGGTATTGAATTTAATTATGCAATCTAATATTTTATGTAATTTATGCAAGTGAATACATACATACACTGGAGTTAAGCTACGATTATAATTTAGGGAGGCGTATTTTTTTTTATAGAAAAAATTAATGATAAAACATGATTTTTTTTATTTTATATAAAAGCTAAAAAAAAACTCCGCACCTGCATATGTCTGTGTCTGCTTCATAGTTTCTTTAAATATTAATACCATATTATTATTATTTTTGAACAGTAAAACATGATATATATTAAAATAACAACTGGTACGATAAATACAACAGTCATGCTAGATGAAATATAAAGATACACTGACGAAGAACTAGACAGAAAGATCTAAATGTTAGTTGCTTCACAGCATAAACGCTACATCTTGCAGTAAAATGCAAGAACCTCTAGAACTTATCAGGTCCTCTCAAACCATGAATCCAAATACCATATTATTAAGCAAAAGCCATTTCTACTAACAGATTTTGTATCATCATTTTATTTATACTAATATACCGTTATTTTATTTAATATTAAACATTAAAGAAAAACTCAAGTATGTCAGTAGCACGCAAAACTCTCTCAATCTTACAAAATATATCAAAGTTTAAATTACCATATCACTTATAATCCGAATATTATTATAAAAATTTTATAATCCACCGATCAAAAAAAAAAATAAAGAAAATGGAAGTGACGTTAAAAAAAAAAAAAAAGAGGAATTGACCAATTATGAGTTGACGCGAGTCAATAGCACACTCGGCGGGAAATTTCCTAGAAATTACATGCTCCCCCAAACAAAGAAAGAACCCAAAAAAAAAATACTAATTTTATTGATTTGTATTATATGAATCTTTTGTCATGTATCTTTTATCTCTTAATTCTTAATTCTAAGATGTATATTATATATGATGTGATTCGAAATTTTTGAATATAAGGTAGAATAAAGTGTTAATGAAAAATAACGATAAACACACCAATATTTTTTACGTGGAAAACCCTCAAATTGAGAGAAAAACCACGGGACCTAGTTCAGTATAAAACTTCACTATAAATGTTGATGATTTACAAGACTCTCTTGACACAAATAACAATCGCTCAATGACTTGTACGGATATTTTAGAAAAATAACAAAAAAAGACCGAACAGACATAAATTTGCTCTCTTCGGAGTCTTTTTGCCCAGAAAAATCCAACATCTACTATGATGACATCCGCGGATATTTATAGGAATGTTCCCAGTGATTGGCTCGCGGGGGATCCGGAACACGATGTCCTCTAATCGTGGCTTAACTGGAGCCCAACGTGTCCGAGATATCCGTGCCCCATTACTGCACGTTTATTCACGCCGGTTGATTTGTTGGTTATTCCCGGGTCTTCCGCTAATCTTTGACCAGAAAATCGAGGAGGGTTTAGCAGCTGTTCTGTTCGGTGTCTTTATGTTCGGTAAAACCCTGCTCGGTGCTATCTGTTCGGTGTATTCTGTTCGGTATATGACTTGTTCGGCTCTTGAGGAGATTTTACCCGAGGAAGTCAATATGTCATATGACATCACCTCACCCCCCTAAAGTAAAGCAAGACGAGACTTTTGAAGTCTTGTTTTATTGTCTTCGGGTAAAATCCTAAACTTGACCTGCTCGGGACATTTTTGCCGCCTTTTTTTCCCTCTCAAAAATTTCAAATGCCGCACGACGTTTCGTTTCCCGAGGCACCTTTATGACCGTTCATTCCCTTATTTTTGGACGGTGAAGATTGAATGACTGTTCATATGGTCCCCGCTATAAATACCTATCCCTTTTCTTCATTTGTCTTTACTTTGCTGCATTTTGCTTCCGAGCTAGCACGAGACGATCGAACAACTTTCCCCAGTAGTCTTTCTTTTTTAATCACCAAGTATGGTTTCTTCCTCCGCCGACTCTTCATTGCAGGCGATAGATATGTTCAATGAGGGGAAGCTCTTGGCCCCTCTCCTCAACCCTCTTCTTCTTCTTCTGATAGTGACAGAACTCTAAGTTCCTCTGCCGTGTCAGCTGCTCGTATACAGGATCAGAGACTTGCTACAGAGCGAGATTTAGTTAAAGCCCGCGTTCCCTGGTTCGAGACCTTCGAGTCTGAGGTCAAATTGACTCAGCACCTCAGTAATATTCGAACTAAATGGGGGATTTCCGAGGGGACTTCTATTATTGCTCCCCCTTCTGGATCTCGTCCTCACTTACCCCCTAATGGCTATTTTCCTTTTTATATAGACCAGCTCCGAGGAGGCATCCGTTTTCCTATCCCTCCTTTCTTTATTGAAGTAGCCTCCTACTTCTGTGTTTCCCTTAGTCAATTATTTCCCAATAGTTATCGATTATTAGCAGGCTTTTCATAGTACTTTCTTATCTGGGTTTTACCTCTACCCCCGAACTTTTTCATTATTTTTTCAACTGAACAAGAAAGAGATCGGGCTCTTTTACTTTTCCTCCCGGACAGGGGTTGGCTTCCTTAAAAAATACCCCTCGTCCATAAAAAAACTGGAAAAACTCTTACTTTTTTGTTCGTCCGCTCCAACCTTGGGATTGCCCTATGGAGTGGAGGGAAAATCTCCCGAGGGGCAAGTCAATCAAGGGTCACCTTGAGGAGGAACCGTATTTATCGGTTCGTCGTGCTCTTGGCGATCAGTGTTTTAATTGGATGGAGCTGATTGACGACGGACTGCTATACTTGTTCCAGTTGAGCCCAAAGGGTGTATCCTTGAAAATGCCCCTCGGTGAGTGCTTTTCAAGCAGTCTCTGCGTTTTACTTTCGACTTATCATGTTCGGACTAATATTTCTCTGCTCTTTTCAGAAACAAAAATGATGAAGGCTAGGATGGCCGAGAAGCTGAAGGAAAAGAGCCAGAAAGGCCAAACTTCTAAGGCTGCTACTACTCCTGCCCCTCCCCCGTCTGTCGAGATTTTGACTCCTCCTGAGGAAAGGGCTTCTCCCGAGAGGACTCAAGCTCTTCATCGTCGGAAGAGGGCTACTCCCGAAGGTCCAAGTTCTTCGCCCCAAGCACCTCCCATTAAGAAAACTTCTTCTTCCCTTATCCCTTCCGAACCTCGAGCCTCCTCTCAACCCGCTCTCGGTGTTTCTCGGCCTACTTCGAGATACCACATCCCTTCATGGACGTATTCTCCCACTGTTCCACTACTGAAAAAACCCGACCCCAAAGCCTCCCACTCCATTTTGTGCTACACCCCCAACTCAGCCGACCGTAAGTACCTCGGGGAACTGGCTTTCAGCAACTTGGTGAACGACTTCTCCTCCTCCTTTACTCAGGTAAATACTTTTACCAACTAATCTGCTTCGCTTGTCTTTTTACAATACCTTTCGTTACTTTAATTTTGTATATGCTCCGATGCAGGCCCACATGATGGCGGGTGAGCTTCTCACTCGTTTTCATTCAGTTCAATTGGCTGATGGGCAGAACCAGAAGCGCATCAGACAGTTAGAGAGTATGGGCGAGGAGCTAAAGAAAACAGTGAGCCTTCTGGAGGAGCGGCACTTGGCCCTGGTGTCAGCTCGGGACAAAGCGAAGAAGACCCTGGCAGAGGAGCGGATAAAATTCGCCGATCTGGAAGGTGTTAACTCTACTTTGTCGGAGCAGTATAAATCCCTGGCTGAGCAACATCAAGCTGTCTCTGAGCAACTTGCTCAAGAGAAATCTTCCACTGCTGCTCGTGTGGAAGAACTCTGGCTCTCGAAGAAAGCTGAGTTTTTGAAGTCTCCGGAGTATAGCAATATGGTGGCTGACTGTGCTTACAAATTTTTTGATCATGGCTTTGAAGCATGCGTCAGCCAATTTGGATCACAAGGCTACCCTCCCGAAGGAGCTTCAAAAGATTTCCTTGATGTAAGTGGTGCTTTGGAAAGCTTCCCCGAGGAGCTATTTCACCCGTAGGGTAGAGCTTTTACCATTTATTGTATTTCTTTTTCGTTCATTAATAAAATTATTTACTTGTAATTCGGAACAAGCTTGCTACCCCGAGCATAAACACTTAGGCAATTTTAGGTTTAAAACGTGGACCAAACATCCCGATCCCACGAGTAAACAACCAAAATTCCGAACAAGCTCGCTACCCCGAACATAAACACTTAGGCAATTTTAGGTTTAAAACGTGGACCAAACATCCCGATCCCACGAGTAAACAACCAAAATTCCGAACAAGCTCGCTACCCCGAGCATAAACACTTAGGCTATTTTAGGTTTAAAACGTGGACCAAACATCCTGATCCCACGAGTAAACAACTAAAATTCCGAACAAGCTCGCTACCTCGAGCACAATAACATGATATTTTAAAGTTTAAACGTGGACCAAACATCCCGATCCCACGAGTAAACGATGGTATTTTTAAGTTTAAACGTTGACCAAACATCCCGATCCAACGAGTAAACCGAACATTGCTCGCTACCCCGAGCATAATCACTTAGCCCCATTTTAGGTTCAAATACAGACCAAACATCGATCCTGTATTTAACCCGCCAACAATGGACGATAATAAAACAAGCTCGCTACCCCGAGTACAATAACATGATATTTTTAAGTTTAAACGTGGACCAAACATCCCGATCCCACGAGTTAAAAACGATGATATTTTTGAGTTTAAACGTTGACCAAACATCCCGATCTAACGAATAAACCGAACATTGCTTTCTAAAAGGAAATTTATTTAATTAGGAAATACACATGAGAACAACAATGATAACTGAAATATTACACAAAATACTTTCTTAAATTATGAATGTTCCAAGGTCTCATCAGTTCTCGACCTTCATGATCTTCCAGCCTATATGCTCCTCTTCCGATCACTTCTTTTATTTATAGGGGCCTTCCCACTTGGGTACTAACTTCTTTACTTCCCCAGCAGGATTGATTCTTCGCAGCACTAGATCTCCCACCTGAAAAGCCCCCGGGCGAACCCTCCGATTGTAAGCATTGGTCATCCTTATTTTATATAATTCCACTTTAGCCAATGCTTTTTCTCTCAACTCCGTAATCCCATCTAATTCCAACTTTTTTTTTTCTTCATTCTGATCGGGATTATAGCGTTGTACCCGAAGAGATTCCACTCCAATTTCCACTGGGATGAGGGCCTCGGATCCATATACTAAGCTATAAGGAGTCTCTCCTGTAGATACACGAGGAGTCGTTCTATAAGCCCATAAGACACCGGGTAATTCATTTACCCACCCCCCTCGAGCCCCCTCTAGTCTTGTCTTGATCCCGTGCAATAAAATCCGATTAATCACTTCCGCTTGTCCATTGGCTTGAGGATAGGCTACTGAAGTAAAGACTTGTTTAATTTTCATATCTTTACGCCACTCTTGTATTCTTCTTCCCTGAAACTGTCTTCCATTGTCGGAAATTATTCTTCGTGGTATTCCGAACCGGCATACTATGTTTGTCCATAAGAATCTGATGACTTCTTCCTCAGTTATTTTGGCCAATGGTTATGCTTCCACCCATTTAGTGAAGTATTCAACAGCTACTAGGAGAAATTTTCTCTGCCATGTAGCGGGAGGAAATGGTCCAACAATATCCATTCCCCATTGGTCAAAGGGACAGGAAATGATGATGCTATTAAGGACTTCAGCAGGCACGTGTGAGCATGTCTTTGGCAATTAATGCATTTTTTCACAACTTCCTCAGCGTCTTCCTTCATCGTCGGCCAATAGTACCCAGCTCGAAGGGATTTCTGATACAACATGTTAGTCCCCAAATGATTTCCGCAACATCCTTCATGAATTTCCTTTAATAAATGTTCTCCTTCTTGCTTCGAGGCACATTGCAAAAAAGGAATTGAGAATTCTTTTTTGAACAACTTGCCTTCTATCAACACAAATCGGTTCCCCATTCTTTTGACTCTAGCAGCTTCCTTTGGGTCAGGAGGCATAATCTTTGTCTTCAAAAATTTAGTAATATGCTCTCGACAATCGGATATAATACATGGCTCCAGATTCATGATGCTATTGATGGATATATGAGAGATCAAAAGATCTTGTATGAGCACATTCCTGTTCTTCCATTCGTGTACTGAACTAGCCAGTTTTGCTAATTCATCGGCACGAGTGTTCTCTTCTCTTGGTATTTGCGTTAATTCCACCTCTTGAAATTGGGCCATCATTGCCCGCACATTTTCCACATACTTTCTAAGTTTCTCCTCTTTCACCTTATATACCACATTAACTTGATGAACAACCAGCATTGAATTCATAAAAGCTTTTATCTTCCTAGCTCCAGCGTCCAATGCTATTTGGAAGCCCGAAATGATAGCTTCAAATTCAGCTTCATTGTTTGAGGAAGGAAACCCAAACTGGACGACCACTCTGATTTCTTCCCCTTCGGGACTAATGAGTATGACATCTGCTCCACTTTCCAATCGGGTAGATGATCCATCTACAAACAAATTCCACTCTTGTTCCTCCGGAGTATGAGTTACCTCCACTAGAAAATCTGACAGGGCTTGAGCTTTGATTGTAGTTCGTGGTTGATAAGTAATATCAAACTCACTCAGCTCGGTGGCCCATTTTACCATCCTCCCTGATATCTCGGCCTTGGATAAAAGTCTACCCAAATGAGTATTTGTTACTACCATGATAGAATGAGACATGAAGTATGGCCGAAGTCTTCTCGCAGTAGTGACTAGAGCTAATGCCAATTTCTCAATTTCGGGATATCGTTGCTAGGCTCCTTGCAGGGCTCGGCTGACATAATATACGGGCTGCTGTTGTCCTGACCTTTCTCTGATTAACACGGAATGATTACTTCTTCGGCCACCGATAAATAGATGAGAAGCGTTTCTTTAGGATCAGGCTTGTTCATCAAAGGTAACTGAGCCAAATAATCTTTCAGATCCTCGAAGGCCTTTTGGCATTGGTCATTCCATTCGAACTTGACTCCCTGCCTTAATGCTTTGAAGAAAGGCAAGCTCCGATCAGCTGATCGGGATATAAATCGGCTCAGTGCCGCTATTCTTCATGCCAACCTTTGCACTTCATTTAGTGTCCTTGGAGGGTGGGTTCATTTCCTGTATGGCCCGGATTTTCTCCGGGTTAGCTTCAACACCTCTTTCCGTGACCATGTATCCCAGAAACTTGCCACTACGAATCCCGAAAGTGCATTTTGCGGGATTCAACTTCACGCCAAATTTCTTAAGGTGTTGAAGACCTCTTCCATATCCTTGACCAAGTCCTCGGCTTTTCGGCTCTTAATCAGGACATCATCCACATACACTTCCACATTCCGACCAACCTGTTCTTTGAACATTTTGTCCATCAACCTTTGATAAGTGGCTCCAGCATTTTTCAATCCGAAAGGCATTACCACATAACAAAAGGTTCCCCTGCTGTAACGAAACTCACTTTTGATTGATCTTCTTGTGCCAAAGGGATTTGATGATATCCTTGATAAGCATTCATAAGACATAATAATTCATGTCCGGCCATAGAATCTACTAGCTGATCAATCCTGGGCAGTGGATAACAATCTTTGGGACATGCTTTGTTCACATCCCTAAAATCCACACATATTCTCCATTTATCTCCAGCTTTAGGCACCAAAACTACATTCGAGAGCCATGTAGGGAAACCGATTTCGCGAATATGGCCTGCCTTTAGCAACTCTTCTACCTGTTTAGCAATGACAGCGTCCTTTTCTGGCCCAAAATGCCTCCTCTTTTGCTTTATCGCCCGAACACTGGGATCCACATTGAGGCGATGTTCGGCAATCTCAGGTTTTACTCCAACTAAATCGGATGTACTCCATGCAAATACATCCACATGTTGATTTAAACAATCAACCACCTTTTCCCGTAATTCCGGATCAAGTTGGGATCCCACTCTAGTAATTCTAGTAGGGTGACCCATCTCGATGTTGAAAAACTCCTCTTTGGGAGTTACTCGTTCCTCGTCGTCCCGCTTCCTCTTCTCACTTCCCCCTCGCTCTTTTCCTTCTTTCTTCTGCTCTCTTTCTCGCCTTAACTCTTGCACATAACATTTCCGTGATGAACTTTGATCACCTCTTACTTGCCCCACTTCTTATCCTACTGGAAATTTCATGGTTAGATGATAGGTGGAGGCAACGACTTCGAAGGCGGTTAGGGCTGGCCTTCCCAATATTACATAATAAGAAGATGGTGCCTCCACAACGAGGAAATTTATCATCTTCGTTTTGATCCTCGGTTCTTCACCAAGTATAACTGGTAGAGATACCTGCCCTATCGGATTTATGACCTCCCTTGTAAATCCGTGCAAAGATGTGTTCACCCTCAGTATGGGTAAGCTCCCCAAGTCCATTTGGTTTAATGTACTAATGAAAAGTACTTCTGCTGAGCTTCCCGTATCCACGAAAATCCTTTGCACATTGTAATTAGCCACTGTGGCAGAGATAACCAATGCATCATCATGAGGAAAATGGATCCCTTGTAGATCTACGGGCCCAAAAGATATGGACGGACCTCCATGTACATGATTGGGGTCAATAGACAATACTTGAAGTTTCCGAGCATGATTCTTTCTTGCTCTGTTCGAATCTCCCCCCGACATTCCTCCGGATATCATGTGTATAGTTCCCCGATTAGGGACATTGTTCAAGGTTTCTTCCTCCCCCTCTGTTCTTCCTCCCCGAACCGACCAAGGGACTGGCTGAGGTGCTCCTCTTCCGGGATTTACATTTTTTTTTGGAATGAAATTATTGTCCTTGAACTCCTCGCTAAGTCCCTGCCTTCCATTAGATTCATTAAATCTTCCACCTCGAAAACCTCATCCTCGGGATCCTCTTCCTCGGAAAGACCCTCCTCGGAACATTCCTCCTCGGAAAGGTCCCCCTATATGGGGTCCCCTCGGCCTCTCTTCGGTATACTTTGATTCATGGCCACTTCCCGATGAGGTCTCATTGGGAGATACTGATCAAAACTTCTTTTGATCGGCTCTACTAGCTTATTCTTTTTGTTCGCCTCTTCCCCAACTTTACCTTATCTTCTTTGTTTCATCCTTTGGGCTTCCTCCAAATTAATGTATTTGGAAGCTCTTCCCAACAACTCATCATAATCAGAGGGTGGCTTTTTTGCCAAAGATCGGAACAAATCCCCTTCTTTTAACCCCTGGGTGAACGCGCTGACAAGTATTTCAGCAGTGACATGTGGAATGTCAAGACATGCATGCCTAAATCTTTTCAGAAAGTCTCGAAGAGATTCATTCTCCGCTTGCTTAATCCCGAACAGACTAAGAGCTGTTCTCTTGCAACTCCGACTACTTGCAAACTGATGCAAAAATAAGGAACTAAACTTCGGGAAAGAGTCTATGATTCCCGCTGGCAACTGATTAAACCATGATTGCGCCGCACCAGACAATGTAGTCAGAAAAACCCGACATTTCACTCCATCTGTAAGTTGATGAAGAAGCGAAGCGTTTTCAAATCGAGACAAATATTCTTCAGGATCTGCACTACCGTCGTAATTTCCCACATTTAGAGCCTTGAAGTTTGGGGGCAAAGGATCACCAACAACATGGAGAGCAAATGGAGTGCTCCTTTGCGGGGGATACAAACGTCCCTCCATTTTATTACGCATCTGCTGCATCTCATTTTTCAGCTCTTCCATTTGGCGATTTAGAGCTTTGTCAGTTTCATCATTCAAATGACTGGGAATATCTTTAACCTCTTCAGGTTCTTTTTCTGGCTCCTGCATGGAGGCCAAATCTTCCCCTTCTTCTTCCTGCATGGTTTCTTGTTTCTGGGGAGGGGCCATAAATTGCTTCATGATCTCCCCGACAGTTCTGGCTATCATTTCTGTCAAATGTTCCATGGGCATTCCCTTGGCAGGAAATGCCCGAGGAATATGCTGAGATGATCCTGCGTCTTCTGGCCCTTCTCTTGGTTCTGTGTACGAGTATGGGCGAGAATTGGATCTATTTCCCCTGGAAGCTTGCCCCCTATCTCTACCTCTAGCCATCTTGCCTTTTGATTTACTTTTTGTTAGAAAATTCTTTCTACTTCAACGTCTTTGCCCCAACTTCCCACAGACGGCGCCAATGATGTGATTCAAAATTTTTGAATATAAGGTAGAATAAAGTGTTAATGAAAAATAACGATAAACACACCAAGATTTTTTACGTGGAAAACCCTCAAATTGAGAGAAAAACCACGGGACCTAGTCCAGTATAAAACTTCGCTATAAACGTTGATGATTTACAAGACTCTCTTGACACAAATACAATCGCTCAATGACTTGTACGGATATTTTAGAAAAATAACAAAAAAAGACCGAACAGACATAAATTTGCTCTCTTCGGAGTCTTTTTGCCCAGAAAAATCCAACATCTACTATGATGACATCCGCGGGTATTTATAGGACTGTTCCCAGTGATTGGCTCGCGGGGGATCCGGAACACGATGTCCTCTGTTCGTGGCTTAACTGGAGCCCAACGTGTCCGAGAAATCCGTGCCCCATTACTGCACGTTTATTCACGCCGGCTGATTTGTTGGTTATTCCCGGGTCTTCCGCTAATCTTTGACCAGAAATCCGATGAGGGTTTAGCAGCTGTTATGTTCGGTAAAACCCTGCTCGGTGCTATCTGTTCGGTGTATTCTGTTCGGTATATGGCTTGTTCGGCTCTTGAGGGAATTTTACACGAGGAAGTCAATATGTCATATGACATCAATATATATATTATATTATCTGATTTCACTATATTTTTGGAATTATGTTTCCTCTTGTATTATATCAAAGCTCACTCGACCAAATTGACCACACAACAAATACATGTTAATTAAGAGATAAAAGATAGGTAATTCAAAAAGATTTGGTCAAATGACTCAAATCCTTCGATCCAAACACAATCTAAGTTAATTCTAGATTCAAATAAACACTTTATAAGCAAAAAATTCGTGCAAATCAATGCGAAATAATTAATACACTTTTTCCCAATATTTTTTTAAATCAAATTTTGCAATATGAAAGTGAAAGTCCTCAAACATCTTTTCCCTGGCCTAACCGTTCCCTTCTTCTGGCTGTTACTCTTCTAAAGTTTGAGACCTGTCTAAAATATGGACTTGAGGAGTCCAGGGCACGTAGTTGTTCAGATGATGAAGTTGACGATGTTGTCGTCTCAAAAGGCCAAGCTGCTACGATGAATAAAACGTATAATTTAAGAACAATATCTCACAAGTAGGTTGCTTGGTGATTCGATTATTATTTTGTTTGATCTCCGTCTCGTTTAGTGAATGATTCTCTTATTTGTAGGGCTTGATGCTCAAACTCGTGTTTTACAGTGTGAGGGTTATGGCATAATCCCCATCTTGTATTATTAATTTTATAATACATAAAATAAGTGACATTAGACCACTTAATTAAAAAATATATATACACATTATTATTTTAAAAAAAACATGGTGGTAATTATAATATAATTTTAAAAAAAATGCATGTGTAGTGATAGCATGTCATGGTATGATTGGATCAACTAGTAATAAGTGGCAAAGAATATGCTGAAAGATAATGATGATCAAAACATTGCTCAAACAAGCTAGTGAGAATCCCTAGAACCATGTAGGACCATGCTCCGTTGGCACATGGAATCAGTGGGTAACCCCATACAACTTGAGTTCAACCTAGCATAACAACAGAATCGTTGGATAGCCACATATAAGTTGAGTTCAATCTATTATAAGGACAATCGGTTATCCAAATTTAATTTGTATATGTGAGATCCATTTTTTATATGGATTCCACATAATTATTGGATCTAGAATAAAGATAATATCTTCGTACATGGGTTGCATTCCCATTTAAGAGGTATTATAGCACTTTGCACCGCTTGTGCTACCAAACTCAGTTGGTGGCTCACCTATACACCCATGACAAGAATCAAGCAAAGAAGGGTTGAGGGTCAACAAAGGTATCGAGTCGAAACAGTAGTCCGAGGCAGAGGCGGAACCAGGGGGTGCGCAGGGGGGCATCCGCACCCCCCAGATAAATGTTTTTATATATGTTTTATGCTGATCATCAACAAAAATGCATTGTGGAATTGGTTGGCACGCTTCTCAACTTCTCGAGTGGCCAAGGTTCTAATCCTTGCCACTACAATTCTGTTGCAACTTTTTCCCCTCTTCACTACAAAGAATTGTTGGCCAATTTATATATATTAATTAATAAAAAAAGTAAAACTTAGATTGCACATTTTTACTTAGCTGTTTTCCTTTTTTTTATATAAATATCCACCTTTTATTTTAAAAAAATTGGTTGAAATTTTTTTTTTTGGCAATTCATAATATGTACACTTGAAATGTATTTTTGACAGTCAAGAAAATGAAGTCCAAATAAATTATAATATAAAATTAATTAGAACATTAACATACATAATTATCAATATACAAGTACATAATTAAATAATTAAATAATTAAAATTATATTTATTTGCTCAAATTTTAGATAGCAATAATTGGATTACCATGATTATTTTTTTTAATCCTTTTGTGAAAATTTGATTGCTATAAAATATATGAGAGATGAAGTTGTCACGCCCCGAGACCGGGGTCAATAACACCGGCATTGATTCCCATTACAACTAGGAAACCAATAAGCCTCGTAATATCATAACGACTGAAAACCAGTCTATATTCCATAAATAAAGAAATCATAGTCTTTACAACTGAATTAAAACGTGAAACTAAAACTTAAAAACTGAGTAACCAAAATTGTCTTAAAACTTAGAAAACTTTAAAACATAAAATATCTTGAACTACGCAGCGGACTTGATTCACCAACCCCAGAATTGGTGCTCTTCTTCTTGCTCTAATTCTTCTTCGGCTTTATCTGGGGATGTAGAGTAAGGGGTTGAGTGCTTTGGTAAACACTCAGCAAGTGGGGGACAATCGATATCATACATATATATAATTTTCATAAACTTGTATCATAAAACTTGCATAAACCGATATGAATGTATCTTAACATACTTGGTTGCCCTTACGAGCCATGACATAACATATGGTTTCATAATTTTCATATACTTAAGCACAGTAAAGCATTCTACTTTCTTCTTGGTACTGATATCAGTCTCTAGACTTAACCCTCCTAGAGATGAGGTCATAACATCGGCTAACCCACGAATAAAGGGTCTGGATAATCCAGAAACAACGGATTACCACCGTATAAGGTTCTTTTAGCGGTTACATCCCACCGCATCAGGGTCATGGGGATCCAAATCCAATTAGATTTCGAGTTTAGCGTGCTTAAAAAAATAATACTTTCATAATTTCAACATAATACATATCGATTGGAATTTCAAAACATACTTATATGATTTTAGAAAACGAAACGAATAATTATAGCAAAAGCCCACTTACAGTGCTTTGATGCGTGTTTGAGTAATCGACGGTACGAGACGAACGGATTCAAATCTTCCACTATGAACAGTACTCGAACACCTCTACTGTGTGTCTACTGTGTGTATTTTTCGAAGACTTTTGGACAGATTTCCGAAGGCTTATTGACTGATTTTACAAGCCTGTTTGCTTGCTGAAATTTGGAAGAGATTCGGACAGATTTAGGCTTGCAATTTCAGGCGATAGGTTGCTGATCTTTTCAGAATTTCAACGGCTGAAATTCAGAAACACAAGGCTGATGATCGTTGGAAATAAGGCTGGAGCTTTCGGTAATTTATAGGCTGGAACAATACTAGAATTTGTTTAGATAAAGTGTGCTGAAATTTGAAGGGTTTAAGCCTTAAACTTCTCGAGAAGTGGCTGCTGTTTCACAAGGAATTGTCGAAACAGATTGCTGGAATTTTTCGAAGGATTACTTGTAGATTTTTCGAGAGATTAAGGACTGTTCTTCGAAGGCTATGCTTGCTGAAAGGATGTTGGAAGGAGGCTGAGGTTTCGGCTTCTGTATGTGCAAGGAGGTGACAGATTAGATCTTATATGATGGCTTGAAGGAGATGGCTTGATGGACAAACTACTACCTAGGTTGGTTCTATTTATAGATGAAGGTGGAGGTCAAGTTTAAGAGTTCAAGTATGATTCAACTTGGGAAGAAGGAGTCCGAAATCGGTGAACTCCAAGGTGCAAATCTGATCTTGTTTCGATCTTTAATGTTTCATCTTTGGAGGAGTCTATCGAAGACTTTGGTAACAAAATCAGCGCAGAATGAGAAGAGGTGGAGCTGGATTTTATGGATTAATTGTAGGTGTTTTAATATGGCTTGGAGACTCTCGGTTGCTAGGGGACAAATCTGATAGGCATTGATCCGAGTCCAAGTGAATCAAGGCGCTGAAATTCGAGAGTTGATGGATAGAAATCTGTACCGATTTGTTGTGGTGGATCTGATTCTGTCTCGATCTTGAGCTGCTGAATTTTGATGGTTAAGGGATGAGTTTGAGATGGATGAGGACTCCTTGATGAATTGCAACTCTTGGCTAGAGTTTTGAAGTATTTAAACTCTTCTAAATCAGATTTTTAGTTAACTAAAAATCCGGGTTTTTACAGAAGTATTGAATACTTTTGTATTATATTTATTGCCCTTATTTTTAGATAATTTACTTTATAATATATTTTTTATCTACTAAATTAATATTATTTTTATAATATTTTTTATTAAAATATATGTATAAATAAAATATTGGTTATTATTTTTTGCATATATGTCAATTAAATGTTCATATATATTTTGATAATTAATTATTTGAAAATATTATTTTCGTCCCCCCTAATTTATTTTCCTGGTTCCGCCCCTGGTCCGAGGGTTTCAAGGGATGTTTCATGGAGTATAGTTCTCAAGATGCTATGACGTAAGCAGTAGAGCTTAACCTCCACACCCAGAACTTAACTCTTGCTCACACTTCGACAGAAACTGATCAAGGGTTGTGTGGGCACCCCGGGAGTTTGGAGTAGGGATATAAACAAATTCAGCGAACTCTCGAGCTTTTCGAATCGACTCGAAAATATTTAATTCAAATTTTCGAGGGGAACTTTTGAACTTTTTTTAGCCGAATTCGAGCGAAAGTTATTTTGTTGAGATTTTGTAAGCTACTCACTTTAATATAATTATATTTTAAATAAATATATTTCGAGATTTTAGAGATCATTTTTATTTTTGTATCATTTTAAGGGCAACTTCGACCATCATGGTTTTCACTCCAATGTATCACCATCTTCAACGCTATCTTGGAGATGGAAAACAGCACAGCACGTAGCTGCATCAAAAATGGCACAGCAGATTTCACGTTTTCCCCTATTTTTCTGTTTTCTTTTGTCCTTTTTCATGATTTTGTAAATATTAAACTTAATATTTTAATCGTTTGATTAATTGTGTAATAAATAATTTTAATTATTGGATTAAAGACCAGAGATTTATGTTATTAACATGTATCGTATTTACTAATTTAATTTATCTAAATTTTTATAAACTGAAATGATCTAATTATTTTAATAAATTAAATTAAATCAAATCATTTAATTAAATTAATTTTATAAGTTATTTAAGCGTAAGATTAGAGAATATTCCAATATTATTCCTTTGAGAGTGTATTGGAATTGACATGTACAGTCTGGTTTCAATGATTTTTGAAAGTTGCGGTTTCTCAATTAAAACTTAATGCACGGTTTCTGTTGGGAAGCAATAATTATTCTTTCTAGGAGAAAGATTGAGACGTGATATTTGTGATGATGTAAGATTTAATTCATTTAAGTTGTAATGTTATCACTAGTTATAGTTTTTTCGAAAAACTAAAATTTTGTTGATAATGGATTAGAAGGGATACCGAATACTCCATCCCTTACATAGTAAATAACGTAACCATACTACATAATCATCAAACAACAGAACCTTACTGAAAAGGAACACACCTTCAACCTTACCTCTAATTAACCTAAACAAATTAATGGTTCCATAACCAAATATTGAAAGAGTAACAAAAACCAGGGTGATTTGCTTTAGTCCATCTCCAAGTATTAAGCTTTTACGATCTCAGTGATGTTCTCCACATTAATATCGGCATTCTTTTGAGGTTGTTTCTACATTCCAGATTTCCTAATTCACATTGTAAGGACCCACGTCCTTAACCCGCTATTAGTGTATTATCACATATATTAGTGCATACTTCCATATCGTTAAGGAATTTCATACATGTTGTAATAACAATGTCATGCTATCTACAAAATTTTCGGCATTAGTTCTCTAATGTCCAATTCCCAACCCAATTCAACTAACATAAGTATACACTTTACAATGCATCAATCATATTCTCAATAATTGCACACAATACGAAAATGAAAAGAGAAGTTTCCATTTTATACATACATATATACTTATTCAAAATGCTCACACACGAGCTCTTAATATTGAATATGTATCTACATGTACCAGTCTTATTAACAATACCAACATTGGTACCTCAGTCCTGAGAGCATTCCTAATCACTAGCTCGAACTCATCTCCAGAGCCAATGTTGTACATGTTCTACGTGTTTCAACGGCATAAATCATCACTACGTATACAACGGCATAAACCATCGCTACGTATACAGCGGCATAAACCATCACTACATATACAGCGGCATAATAATATTCCTCGCTTCAAGTTATCGACGGCTCAATGATATTCATCGCTTCGACATATCAGCATCCCGCGCTACGATACGACATCGGTAAATACTCTGATTCAGCGCACGATAAGATAGCGGCAAATATTCTGCACATTAGCGGCTCAATAATATCACTTGCTTCGAATTATCCGCGGCTCAATGATATCCCTCGCTTAGACATATCAGTGACCCGCTCTACTATATGACAGCGACAAATATCCTGATCCAGTGCTCAATAAGACAGCAGCAACTATTCTGCTCCATCACTACTCAATATATATGCATCATCGCAATGACCTCAATATACACAAATCAACATATTATCTCACAATCTCTGCAATTCCTACTACGTTATATCAGCGGCTCAATGATACCCCTCGCTTCGACATATCAGCATCTCATGCTACGATATGACAGCGGCAAATATCCTGATCCAATGCTAATTGATATAACCATAGTGGCACAATAATCATAATATATTTGTACGTACAATGACAATATCAAGCATTTATGCTTCACGATAATGAATTAATCTCAATGCATACGTATACATCCACACATACTTGTATTCTCATAATCATAAAGTAATCATACACGATCATTACATCGTCTATTGTTACACAGCAACAACACAACATTGTCCACCATTTTCTGTCCTCAGACAGCACATCTCATTCCTCATTTTCTGATTCTTCCAGCCTATTGCACTCCTCAACAATACCACCCTCAGTTCATATGTTCATTGGCATCACCGGTCATTGCTTAATATCACGTTCAGTGTATTCCATACGATCCTTCAACTACAATGGTTAGTAATAACATTTCATTTATGATCTCATATCATACTGTGCACATAAGCAGAATTGTTGTGTCACACAAACACCAACTACTATCATGCATAAACTATGTGCTATTATTTTCAATCAACACATCCATTGGCCCTCAACAGCCCAAAAGAACAAACCACTGCTCTGATACCATTAATGTAAGGGACCCACATCCTTAACCCGCTATTAGTGCATTATCACCTATATTAGTGCATACTTTCATATCGTTAGAGCATTCTCATACATGCTGTAATAACAATGGAATGCTATCTATAAAATTTTCGACATCACTTCTCTTAATGTCCAATTTCAAACCCAATTCAACTAACATAAGTATACACTTCACAATACACCAATCATATTCTCAATAATTGCAAACAATACGTAAATGAAAAGAGAAGTTTCCATTTTATACATGCCATGTACACTTATTACAAATGCTCACACACGAGCTCTTAATAATTGAATATGTATCTACATGTACCAGTCTTATTAACAATACCAACATTGGTACCTCAATACTGAGAGCATTCCCAATCACTAGCTCAAACTCATCTCCAGAGCCAATGTTGTACTTGTTCTACCTGTTTCAATAGAAACATCCCCAACACGGGGTATGACGGCCCGCCCCAACGGGTCGCCCGCCGTGTTCAATTGCTTGAACACAAGGCTTCACTAAATTTGAAAATTAGTTATCACTTTGAAATTCTGTTTAGCGGAAACGTTACAATTTTCATAACGAACTAAAATGTGTTGACTTAATAAAATTTGACTTTGACTTCTAAAAAAATTGGGCAGAGTCTCGTCTTAAAATTTGTACCCTGTGATCATCCAGATCACTCAATCCACAATACCAATATCCCAATAATATTATAAATAAGTCTCAACATCAAAATCAAGATAAAAACATAATAAAACTAAATCCATGTCCTCAAAATAACATAACATCCTTAACATAATCAAACTTCATTATATATCTAAATATTCTCTATATCCGCATCATTTATGTCTTCGACTCCATCTGTAATATGTCACATTACAGGTAAAGGTAAGTTGTAGTAATTTATAGTAAGCATAAGAAACTTTTGTCAAAAGTATTAAAACCATCATTTTTCATAATATGACGAAAAATAATATATTTAATATCAAAATAACTTTCACACATATATGGGTTAATCTGAGCAGTTACAGAGCTAACTTTCACAAAACAGATTCATAACAGAAATAATTGCACAGATAATCAATGAATAACAAACAGAATCATATAACAATCACATAATAACCATGCGATAGCCATGCTGTAATGAAGCAAATGCATACTCAAATAAGGTGGTGACACAATGTTATCATTCCAGACTATACCCGCTGGAAGGGTATCGACAGATATTATACCCCCTCCACCTTCGGGCAAAACAAAATAAGTTTATTTATTCTCGTTGTCAACGAGCCGAAAGTGTGCGTGTTTTTACCCTCGTCGCAAGCGAGACAGACAAAACAAAGAACACCTCAGTTCACAACCTCAAATCATATTCACTGAATCAAGACAAGCATGTCATTTCAAAATAGTTTTTCACACACAATAAAATGCTATTCAAAATTCCCATTTATCTGGACCCCAAAGGCCTTCAACAGCTAGATAACCTTACTCTGTCATGGATGTTTCTGCAATAAAGGTTCCGGTTCTCCAAATGCTTAAGATTCCCTCAGATCTTCCTTCTAATTTCTTGAAGGACCGATCAAAGACTTGTCATCCCCATAAGGCAATGCAAGTCAATAAATCAATTCTTTCTTTCGTCACCAATTTTCTTATGTCCTTCTTTTTACCCTACCCCCAAGCCCCTGATATTGAAGGAAAGGATTATAAGATGTTTAATTAAAAGGTGATAACCGACAGATTTCAGATGAGTGTAGACTAGACAAGACAGGGATAACAACATATATAATATTGCAATTTATTCCAACAGTAGTTAACAATGAAAATTAAATTTTTATATAACAATTGAGCTCGGTATGGTTCGATTTGATTCGGATGTTTAGGACGGTTTCTGAGAAAATTTGATAAGCTCTACTAAAAGTAGTTTGAAAGCGAGTGAAAATAATTGTGAAGTTGGTGCAACTGCCCCTCTGCTATTTTTAACAAACATTTAAAGCGGACATTGGTCTATTTAAGACCTGATCCACTTAAATGCAGATCCAAACTATATAAAATATCACGATTAGTTATGTTAAGTTCCAAAAAAAAAAAACACATTATCGATCAGCCCTTATAGAATATGTTTCATTTCAACTCCTTAAATAAAACTAAATACTTGTACTTACCACTAAAGTTTCCTATAAAAATTGTTGGGTATTGTGGGCCCAAACATACCTAAGCCCATAATGTTAACCCTTATTTATCCTACCCTAATCTCCCACTTAAACCTTAAGCCAAATCTAACCCAAAACCTAAGCCTAATTAGCGAGCCGCCTCCTTCTTCTCGGCCTGGAGATTTCGTCCGCCTCTCTGTCTGATCTTCACTTCCAGAACGTGCGCTCCTTCTTTTCCCTTCTCTACCTTTTGTGGTTCAACGGGTTGAGCGTGGTGAGGGGTTGAATGTGAGTTTTGTTCTTCGCTGGTGCGTTCTGTGCGCGTCTTGTTTGGTGCGTTCTGTGCGTAGCTTTGTGCTGTGTGGGTGCACTGGGTGAGTGGAGGTAGCTGGCCGTGTGGGTGCGGTGGTTACCTGGCCGTGAGCTTTGTGCTTTTTCTGTTGAGTGGTGGTCGTTGGTTGTGAGTCCAGTGGTGATTCTGGCAGGGCGTGAGGTTCTGGCCGTGAGAGTTTCCTGTCCATTGCTGTGTGCTTTCCTTGGACAGTGTTCGGTTGAGTGGGAGTGGTGTTGGGTGCTGCCTTCACCTTTCGGTCTTTGCCGAGGTTTCTCTGTGACGTAGATTGGGAACAGCAGATCTGAGCCGGAATCTATATCCTTTTGGATTTAGTATTATATTCGTATATTGTGTGTATTTGTATTTGCATTTGTCTTTGTTTTGCAGGTATACATGGCGATGCCAAGGCGGATACCCTCCTAACAGTGGTATCAGAGCGGCTACGCGCCTGGTGGGTGAACATCGACGCTCGGGCAGCGGCTGTTCGGCGGTTCAGATTCTGCGTCAGTTCGGTTTTTCGGTGGAAAAACCCCAGAGCGTTGGCCTCTGGGTTGTAAGTGATTGGCTTGAACCCTAAAACTTTTACAGTTTTGTTGATCGTCTAGGTCATAGGTTCTGAGGCTTGCTTGCTAGTAGAAAACTAGGAATTTATGTGATTCTGTGTTTTCTGTGTTTTTCAGTGTGGCTCACTGAAATTTTAAAATTGTCTAAAACTTTCAGTTTTTTTCATTATCTGTGCCTGTTTTGTGTGGTCCTGCTTCTGCTGCTTACTTTGTGTAATTTGGTAGCCTGTGATTTAGTGTGCGTAATTTTGCTTGTGTGCAATGGCTTCTATATCTGGCTATAACATGGAACCATTTAATGGAAAATCTGATTTTTCTATTTGGCAACAGAAAATGAAAGGAATTTTAATTCAACAGAAAGTGTTTAAGGCTATAGGTGGTAATTATGCTGATGATATTACCCCTGCTAAGAAAGCTGAAGATGATGAATTTGCTTACTCTTCCATAATTTTGAACTTATCTGATTATGTGCTCAGAAAATGTGGTAAACTTAATTCTGCTAAACTTCTATTGAAATCACGACTATCCTCTATTGAAATATGTTTTTGTCACTACACCACTAGAGACGACGGCAGAAACTTTCATTTTTTGAGCTTATAATTTCACTACACATGTGGAGTTCGCGAATTTTGCGAAAACCACGGGGATAACCATGGATTTTGTAACACTTATCAATAGTGTGTCCATGAAAATTGCACGCAGTACAATATGGCCTATCCTTTTTAGTGCCTTTAGAATAGGCAAGAGAATGAGGTGATTTTGAGTTGTTAGGACGTGTGACTTTGGATGCTAAAATGGAGGACGAAGCAGAGAAATGAGCGGGTGCAAGAGCAAGAGAACGTTGTCTTTCATCTTGAGAGATCAAGGAAAACACTTTATTGATCGAAGGAAGGGGATCAAGAAGAATCTGTCCTCGAACATGAGTATAAAATTAAGTCCCATAAGGAATGTCATGACATATTCACGTTGGAAATAATCCTTCAAATTACCACAAGAACATGTACCACAGTTGTGCTGAATAATAAGCAGATTATCGAAGTATATGCATTTATCTTTCTTTGGAAGCGGGTTTCCACAAGTTGTTTAAATTGTGGAAAAATGATGTTTACCCCAGATTTGTTAGATAAAGGGTAGAAACCACATATATTTGGTAAAAAGATTGACCAAAATCAAGTAATATTTTGAACCATCGATACCAATTGTATGTGCTAGTCCCTAAACATCAGTGTAGATGAGATCAAGAGGTGCATTGCTGTATAAAATAGTGGAATTAAATGGTTGTTGATGTGCTTTATTCATCGGGTTATTTATTTAAATAACCTTAAAAAAATAAGTAATTTCAAAAATAACCCAAAAAATGAAAACATTTAAAAAGTGACCTAAACCGCCAACTCAGTTGGCGTCACCGAATAAAATATTGGTCACGCCAGTTGGCGTGACCAATTTAAAATATATAGTCACGCCAACTGAGTTGGCGTGACCTTTGTTTTTTTCGGTCACGCCAACCCAGTTGGCGTGACCATTATTTCACGCCAACTGGAGCTGCAAGTTGGCGTGACTAATTATTGGTCAAGACTTCTTAAAGCTAGATTGTTGTAATATATAAACGGAACAATAGAGAGCAACCACCTTCCCTCCATTCATCATTTAAAGTTGACTATGACAACCAAAATAGGTATAGAAGCCCCAAAAATGACTGTTGAAATAAAAATAATAATCACTGATGAGAGGAAGTTTTTGTTGAAACCAGGAGCAACCTTTTCAGAGAAGAATTTTAAACCCTTATCTGGATAGTCAGCCTCGTAGGTTTCGCCAAGGAGAGGATTGAAAGGTTTGCATTGCCTTCACAATGACAAGCGACAACCATTGGATGATGACTCACCTGAAACACAGCAAGCAATGCAGACCAATTAATATCACAGGTCATGCCAACTGGCGTGACCTGGTGTTATAAAATTTCCGCGAACCCTTCTTTTTCGGCAACCTATTCGGCAATTACAGTCTAAATTTTCTTCCCAACCTCCAAGTTACAATCGTTTTTTTCTCATTTTGCTTCCAGTCACTTCATAGTTTTAGAATTTAGAGGTAAAAATCATGTCGCCGTGTATTAATTTCTATCACACTTTTTCGCTGCCATCCGCCGCCCCCCCGCCGTCGCCCCCCACCCCCCGCCGTCCCCCCCCCCCCCCCCCCCGCCGTCCGCCGTCTGCTGCCTCCGTCGGCCGCCGTCGCCGTCGCCGGTTGCTGATGGCTGGTGGTTGTCGGCGGTAGCATATATGCCTCGTCATGTTTTATCAGTTTTAATTTATTTTGTTTACTTTATGTTGTCTATATGTACTAATATATTTTTTGTTTCATATAATAGGATGGATCCGATGACCGTACCAGGCCCGATCGATGATCATCTGTTGTCATTGCAGTCATGTCATCGTTCTGAAGATGTATGGGCAGGTGATATTGATCGGCCTTTGCGTGTGAGAAATCCGAGCAGCTATTTTTGGGATCTTTGCCCATTAGACACACGTGTTGTAAGTATGTTATATGAGTTTGGGTTTTATGGTGTATATAGGTGTAATAAGATTACCATTGACCCTCATCTAATCACGGCGTTAGTAGAGAGATGGCGTCGTGAAACGCATACATTCCATTTGAGATCTGGAGAGGCGACTATTACACTGCAAGACATTGCAGTTATTTGGGGTCTGCCAATAAATGGTCTTGCAGTGTCAGGTACCAATTTTGATAAGTCAATACCCGAGTGGCAAGAATATTGTGATCGTCATGTGGGATTTACACCAGATCCGGGTCACTTTAAAGGTGCATGTTTGTTAATGTCTGCGTTGAGTCATCATTTAATAGTAAATCGCATCCATTTGCATAGTACGGCGGATGAGGTTGCTAAATATGCACGAGGTTGTGCATTATTAATGATAGGTGGGATTATGTGCCCCGATAGCTCCGGCAATACTGTAAAATTATTGTACATACAGAAATTAGAAGATATCAGTTCTGTTGGTAATTTTAGCTGGGGTAGTGCTGTGCTGGCATTCTTATATCGTGAGTTGTGCACTTCGTCGGAGAGAGGGAAAAAAGTAATATGTGGTGCATTACCACTCCTACAGGTAATCGTTACCTTTATTTTAAAATACTGAAAAAATATATCTTACATATTTAATTTATATTCTTCATGTTAATGTTTTAGATTTGGGCATGGTCCCGGCTCGAAAGTTTAGCTCCTCAGCTAGGACGCCTGAGAATTGATATTGGGCCAATACCAATCGACGAGGACAATTACTTACCTGTTGCTCCATATGGTGCAAGGTGATGTATTACAAATTATTTTGCAATGTATAATATTATATTTAATATTTTGTTATATAATTTATGTTTTTTTATGATGATTATGAGTACACAGGTGGACATGTAAAGTAAGATTTACAGAAACTGGCACACATTCATTACGAATTATTAGGGACATCCTTGACCAGCAGCCATTAAGCCAAGTAATTTTATTTTTTATATTCATGTATAAAACATAATAGTCTTTGAACATTATTTTAATATAATACTATATTTGTAGTTTAATTGGCAGCCGTACCCTGATGATTATATTGAAGGACTGCATACTGCGGCCCACTGATTTTGTATGACATAGTTGAGATGCATCGTCCTGAGCGGGTTTTTCGTCAATTCGGCATGGTACAAAACATCCCACCAGATCCACGGTCAGGGGATGATATATTACATGCAGTTAACCGCAGGGGTAAAACAAATAATGACTGGTCTGCACATCATAGGCGGTACATGACTATATGGGTAATGCACATGCTCATACTGTGCACAGCCCGCGATATGAGTCAGCTGGACAGGGTGTAATTGTCGGGTACAATGACGGGTATGGACGAGTAACACGTAGATTCATTGGCCATCAACGACAATTTGTGGAGGCTGGTTATCAACATGGAGATGGCCCGGCATGGCAACATGTGGTATGTTGCTTTATTACATATGTATTACAAATTTGAAAATTGTGTTTAGATTTAAGTACTTAATAAATGTTCACTCATTTCAGATTGATCAGCTGTCGCAATTAACAGTTACCTGCGACCGTAATATCGCTGAGGAACAATCCATAGGGGCGTACATGGATGCATTTAGTGATGTCAGAAATGTCATACAAAATGTGTTGCATGTGGCGCAGGAAAGACGCGATAGAAACTTTCCGCCCTACGAAGATGGACATGCGACTCAGGGTGAACAAGTACAACCGATGCATTTGAGTGATGAAGAACAAGTACAGTCGATGCATGCCGTTGTTGGAGATGCTGGCCCATCAAGCTATGTCCCGACATATATGCCAGGTCCCTCTTCGTCATATATGCAAGGTCCCTCTTCGTCATATGCCAGTGACATGTACGCAGATTATTATACTCCTGGACCACTGCATCAGTTGTATGACCAAACTCATTTCACGCCTCATCAACCCATGTACTCACAAGTACAAACCAGCCCAGATGTTAATATTAGATTCCCCGAGATATATGCATCGATGGCACCACAATTTGACGTGTCACCGGTTGGGTTCCCTAATTTGTCACCTGATGTTCAGCTGGATGATGTACCTGTTGTGCAAGATGACCAGCCCATTCAGGAAGGACGCGGTCAGAGACGGAAACAGCCACGTCGTTGTGGTACTGGAGGGGCATTATAGAGTTTTAGCCTTCATATATGTAGTCATGTTTGCCTATTGTGAATCTTAGTATTAAATGTAATGACTGTACTTCCATATGAATGTCTTATTTGATGTGTGACAATAACAATAACACAATAACAATAACAATAACAATAACAATAACAATAACAATATCAAACAACAATTACAACTTTATCGATTTTGGGAACTCGATGCCATATGTCGTCTTGCCCGGGCTTCAGGCCAATCCATCTCATTTTGCATGCGTGTTGTTCGGTCTCGACCTCGTCTTCTTATAGTACGCAAGGTGGAATTGTGGTACAGTTCGAATGACGGGGTTTCCCAATACTGCTCTCCCCATAATGGCTCAAATTGACCTTGATATGTGCTCCAATATTCTTGCATATTATAATACTCCTTGACAAATGTTTTTGCGTTTATGCCATAAGCTCGACATACTTGTATCACATGTGAGCAAGGAATCCCAAATTCTTTCCACTTCCCACAAGAACATTCCCTTGATTTGAGCTTCACAACATGAGTTACCCCCACGTCCAACTTGCATCCTTGTGATAACTGAGGCTGTTAGATGCCTTCGATCAAACATCTGAACTTCATGTTGAATGGAGTGAAGATCAGCCCGAGCATATTTTTCAAAAGCATAATCCGGCCATTCTTGATTATTTTCGATCATTCTATCCGCTTTTTTCACTCGCTCCAAAAAATAATGCACACAACGATCGAATGTTAACTGTACAATGGCAGTGATTGGAAGGCGACGTGCACCTTTCATGACTCCATTTATGCACTCCGACATATTTGTTGTTAGGATACCACAACGCCATCCTTCATCATGAGCAAGTGTCCACTGAGACTTATCAATCCGATTCAGGTAATCAAAAGCCCTTGGTTCAATGGTTTTGATCTCTTCCATCGTACGCTCAAATTTTATCAGTTGATTTTCTGATCCAGCTTTCCAACACAAGTCTTTTAAGTGCACATTTTTGAAACGACTATTAAAGTTTGAGCAAAGATGCCTCAAACAAAATCGATGCACTCCACGGGGGGGTTTAAAGTCGGGGATACAGTCGGCTGCTGCAATAAGGCCCGGATGTCGATCAGAAATCAAACACACGCCGCCAGATTCTCCAATAATGTGTTTGCTAACCATCACCAAGAACCATTTCCATGACAAAAAGTTCTCTTCATCGACAATTGAAAATGCCAGCGGTAACACTTGATTATTCGCGTCCATGGAGACAGCAATCAACATCTTATGCTAATATTTTACATACAGATGTGTGCCATCCACTGTAATAACTTGACGACAGTGGCGGAAACCATCTATACACGGTTGGAAGGCCCAGAAAACATAACTCAAAGTTTTTTTCTCTTGGTCTTGCATTATCAAGATGATCCCACTCCACGACTGTGCCTGGGTTCCATTTTTTCAAAGCTCCCATATAGAAAGGTAATTTGTTGACCGAGCTCTCCCAGGTTCCATACACGTTCCGTATTGCACGTTTCAAACTACGCCAGCCTTTTGCATATGATATTTCAAAGCCATACTTATCTTTCACTGTTTGAATCATATACTTGATTTCATAAGCTGGATCACGACGAACGATTCCCAATAACAAGCTAGCAATCATATTCTTATCCAAGTTCGAATGATCAAGCGACAGCTCACTCAGCAGACAAGTGTGAGGACCACCATATTTGGTTATTTTGAATAACCCAACTTTTTTATCCAAACATGCACGCAGGTACCATCTGCAAGGTATACCCTCTGTACCGTGTTTGCATATTACTTTCCACAATGTTTTTGTACTCTTAACAACATGGTACTCACGTTTTGCAACACGTACTGAATAATCCTTCACAGCTGCCTGCAGATGAAATTTATCTTTGAAGACCATGTTGCGATGGATTTCACCTTTGGAGTAATCATAAAAACTCCCCCAACGGCCTCTTGGATTGTCAATCGAATCTCCAAAAACTTCTGGATGTGTCATGGAAAAGAATGGGATTGTTGGATAAAGATTATGATCATTTGTCATGGTTGGTGCCCCCTCCTCTTGGTTTTCAACTGCTTCTGCCATCACACCAATATCAACTTCATCATCATCAGCATCAGTCTCATCATCAGATGGAATCCCCTCTGGTTCAGAATTAATTTGATCACCAAAATCAGCAAAACTGTCTGCTCGTGGCTCAGCGGCAACATTATCAACATCTACTGGATGATCATCTCGGTCTCTACCACTATATGAACCTTCAGCTTGATGTCGAGCAACAGATGTCTCTTGAATAACAAATGTCGTCAATCCTTCTGAAAAACTGCCACTCATTGGCATTTCTGGAATATAATCATAATTCCTTGGTTCTGCTTGTATATAAAATTCCAAGCAACTATGACCCTGTTCTGAATCAAGTAGCCATGCTAAATTGTAATCATCATCTATGTCTGACGTAACCCCGAAAAATCTTTGAACATATGCCTAGCATATAATTTCAAAAGAAACTGGTTGCGATCGAACCCAGTGATATCATATATTTTATCTAATAATTGTAGAAAATTAATTGTACGCCGTATAGTTGTACCTCTTGATGGACCACGATCATATCGGACGAACTCAGAATCTTGTATAATATTACCCCCCCAATAAAATAAAACTTGAATAGACATATTTTGATAACTACAGAAAACTATTACTAGTAGCTAATAAAATCTTTTCTGATGTAGAAGATCAGCTAAAGCTGCAACTACAGAGCATAATCAGAATTTTATCATATAATAAAAATATTAAAGAGACTTGTGAATTGGTGAGAGAACTAAGAGGCCGACGGTTTTATTTATAGCACATTTAGTGCCGCCAACTCAGTTGGCGGCACTATTATAATAATGTCACGCCAACTCAGTTGGCGTGACCCTATAAAACAAAGGTCACGCCAACTGAGTTGGCGTGACTACTATTCAACGTTGGTCACGCCAACTGAGTTGGCGTGACCAATATTTTATATGGTCACGCCAACTCAGTTGGCGTGACCTATTGGACCCGCCAACTGAGTTGGCGGGTAAGGTTACTTTTTAAATGTTTTTATTTTTCGGGTTATTTTTTAAATTACTTATTTTTTTAAGGTTATTTAAATAAATAACCCTTATTCATCGAACAGGAAATACAAATACGAGACTCGTGGTCTTTTTTTATTGGAAGAGAAAAGGATTTGATAAGATGGTGGACAATTTTTTTGGATGGATAGATGTCTGCTAATGCACATTTGCAACTATTTGTGAGGAAGATTCCACCAGTGAGTCTAGAAGCGAGTAAACATCGTTTTCACATGCACCTTTGAGTAGAAGCACCCCCGTGGTCTGATCCTTGACAAGGAAATAAGTGGGGTGAAATTCGATGAACACATTATTTGGGTGGTGAAGTGGTGAACAGAAATTAAATTCTTACGGATACTAGGAACATAATTTGATGTGATAGGATAATTTGATGGATAGATAATTTGGCTACGTTTGGTAGGTGTGATAGGATAATTTGATGGATAGATAATTTGATGGATAAACGGATGATTATTAAGGTAATGGATAAACAATCTTATGTTTGGTATATATGATTAGTAAGATATAGAAAATTAATAATGTGTTTGGTGTAGTTGATTAAACATTGAATAGATGTAAAGTAAGTACTAAATGACCGAAATACCCTTCTTAATAAGTTTTCTTATTAGAATATTTCAAATTATTTTATTCTATCAAATATTTATTTATAAATTTATTAATATATTCACATATAAGGCAATTATAAAGATAAAATTAATAACATATTCTTAAAATACTTTGATCTTTATTAAAATAAATTATTAAAATTAATTGAATTTTAGATATATTAAGTTAATAAATCAAAATATCATATTAACCAAAAAATAAAAATAAATTAGAACTTATAAACAATTTATTCTTGGCATAGGATTAACTAATAAATATACACAAATTTAAAAAAAAAATTAGAGGCTATAAATTTGACCATAACTAAACAATATTACCTACTCTAATCTCATGCATGAAAACTGGAACAATGAAAGATAATTAAAAAAGAAACTTTTACGACAACACCAAAAAATAAATAAATAATTTAACAAACAATCGACTACAAATTGAAAAAATAAAATAAAATAAAATAAAATCCTAGCCTCCTGATCGAACGCGAATCGTGAAGTTTTCTCCTGTTAATCACCTTGCTAACCATGTACTGCCCCCTATTGAAAAATTAAAATTAAAGGGGCTGGTTAACAAAAATACAATTTCCATTAACCCAAAAAAATAAATTTCCTGAGATACACCAGCAGGCCACCCTCTGCTTTTCAGTGCCGGGGGACAGCTTTAATCAAGGAATTACCTTCCCAACTGCTATTTCGACGGAGTGTAGTGCTTTAGGTTTGCAGCTTCAATTGGAAACCCTTCGGTCGATCGGGGGTGCTCGTGAATGTAATAGACAAGAATAATAATCATTTGAGTCTGAAATGAATGGGTCTTGCAAGACGAGATCTCTCCTCTCCCCTTTGATAAAAAAATTCGCAGCTTCCAGTTGTGGAGGCTTCTTGGGTTGTCTGTCGGGGAAAATAAATTAATTAGGAGTTATTTTTGGTTATAGGGAAAATAGTGTTTTGGTCAAATTCCAAATTATCATTGGTTATCTTTTCTAGTACTAGGGTTGCAGGTGGGTTTATTTTCCGACTTTTAGTGCTTCGATTTCACGGGCATGCAGAAAATGGAAGGCTTGTTAAAAAACCAAGCAAACAATTGATAATGGGTTTAATCATTCCATAATCCTAACTAATCCCATGTACCAAACACAACCAAAGTGTATCATTTAAATGAAAGGTGCGTGTGGTTGATTGGAATACCAAAGAACCAATGTGTGTGACACACAAACCTGAACCATCACCTATCACAACTTTGTCTGTCCCATCATATTCTGAGTGAATAGAAAGATTCGCCAGATCACCGTAATATTATGTGAAGCAGCAGAGTCAATGAGCCACTTAGTGTCCTGTTGTTGGGTAGTGGATACACAGTTTGCAGTAGCAGAAGGTGACTCGCGAACACTGCTTTACAATGTGACCTAGTTGATTTGACATTTTGGCTAAAAATGTCGTGGGCCACTGAATCGGGTCGAGTATTCATCTTTTTTTTTATCACGAGTCCCATTGTTTGGGCGTGATTGGGTGGAAGACCCCTTAAAAGTTTGTTGCTTGTAAGAACCCCGAGAGGGGTTGCCATTGTTCCCAGAGGAATGAAATGAACTAGGACGGCGGTTCGTATAGTTGGCCATTGCGAGCAGCTGCTGTGTGGAGGCTTCGAGACGTCGCAAGTAGGCCTCATGACCCACGAGAAGATCATGAAGTTCCTCAAATGTGAGAGATTTTTCCCGAGCTCGGATTGGTGCAGCAATCTCCCGGTAATCAGATCCAAGACCATCGAGATTTGCTAGCATAGTGGGTGTTTAACTTATACCATGCTTCTTGAGAAGTTTTGGTAGCCGAAATGAGAGGTGTTATGGTTGTTGCAGTGGAGGCTAGAATGGCACTTAGGATTAATTTATCCTGCCTTACCCAGTGGATTTTTTGAAGAGAGGATGTGGGATCTGCAGTTTGGGTGGGGCATGGTTTATTTCCGGTGACATAGTCAAGAAGATTGTACCCGATGAGAAGAGCTTCAAATTGGGCACACCATGTGGGAAGGTGGATGGTGTAAGTTTTTCATTTATTTGTGCTGAAATGTTGAGGGCAATCAGAAGGTTTTCTGTTGGGGATGAAGGATTCATAGTGGGGACAGAAGAATTTGGGATCGAATTCCGGTTAGAGGATGGCTCTCCTGATACCATGCTGATGAATAAGCAGGTAATAGTATTTCTCTTATGTGCAAAATATGCAAAACTCTACAAGTCCTATCTAGGAAATTAGCTACAGTTATGACTAAACACAAGTAATTAATACAGGCATGATTATGGGGATATGATGACATGATTTTAGGCTAATCGTTTGCTGATTTTGATTCCTGAAAATCCTCCACTAGGTCGATAGTTAGACAATTCATCCCATAAGGTTTTCAACTTTGTAAAATAAACACCAACTGAATCTTGGTTCTGAGTAAGAGTAAGGAGATCACTGTGTAATTGAAATATGCGAGGACCATTACATTGTTGAAAGCCATCAAGAAGGTCATTCCATATAGCACAAGCATTATTGGAAAAAAATGATACCAACCAAAATATCCTTGCTCACAGAATTAAGAAGCCAGGAAATAACAATGTTATTGTTTCGAATCCGAAAAGAAATAAGAGATATCAAAACATGTAGGTTGTGGAAGAGAACCATCGACAAACCCCAGTTTGTTCTTAGCAGACAAGGCAATCACCATCGCAATACTCCACGCGGCATAATTTTCTCCAGTAAGCGGTTGAGATGAAAAAAAACAAGGATGAAACAGATCATCAATGGGATATCGAAACAGTAGATGTTGACGAAGAATCAAAACCTCTGGTAGACATGAAGAAGATCGATCAGATGATGATAAAAAACGACGCTAAATTAAGTGCGGAAGGAATCAAAATGATGTAATTGAACAACTTCGAATCAATCAAAGTAGAACTCAAACAGAACTCGAAGAACACGAGATCGTAAATAATGCAGAGCTCTTTATTGTATCATGAAGAATGAATGTTCAAAAATTACAATAATGACCCGAATGTTAGATATTATATTTTTATGTTAATGTTTATGTAGGATGGTATAGAAATTAATACAATTTGTATTTTAAACTTAGATTTACCGTTTGAAATTTTCACTATGGACTCTTTAATATGTCATTAAATTTGTGATCGAATGGACTTTTTAATTAAGGTTCATTCGATGCTACTCTTGATCTTGAACTATAGTATAAAAAAAATCTTTTTCCATCTCTAAATTAGCGACATGAACTTTTCATCACTAAAATTAGAGAACAAATATATGCCAGGTATCCGAGCTTTCTCCGACTACTTCTGGGAGGACAACCTTCACCCTTGGTTCATCCCTAAGATAAACTCGGAGGCAGTCATAACCTATATATATTTGGAGCTGACTCTCATTTAGTTTTTCATCAACCACTGAGATTTGAACTTGTAAGCCTCATGTTATCGTCTAAATACTTTACTGATATGTAATGTTTGTCGTTTAAGCAAAAAACTGGGAAATGAATATTACACTACTACTATATAACTATTTCCCGTCGTAGTTGGAAAGCCGTCGTCATTTTTCCTTGTCAGACACTCAACATCGGGCCTGAAGTTATCATGCGACCGAATAACATTAAATCGAACATGTGATGATGGTGCATAAGTTACAATATCTCTTTTATCAAGTATATCAAATGGTATATTTGTTTAAAAAATCTCACAAACTTATTAGTAACTTTACTGTTGTCTATCATAGAGAAACCAATGTTTGACATCATTCACTAATATTTGGTATATCTATTTGACCGAGCCTACTTTAGAGCTTAGATCACTTTATCCACATCGATCCGATGATATCCCTTTTTCATGGTGTTTGCACTAGGTCCACCATAATTGAATCGTTGTTATCTCATAGAGAGACAGTGCTATGAGGAGTTGCAACATCCTTAGATCGAAATATCTCATCCAACGTAGATAGAAATAATCTCATCCAAACATCAACTGTCAACCACAAATCAATATTGGGCCATAAATCTCGGAGGCTCAGTTCATAAGAGATTCTAGCTAGGTGAATCTCTCGGAAGTTCTCACTTCACAATTGTTTCAGAAATCTATATGAAATTGGCTCCCAAAAAAAAGAAATCTATATGAAATGTTTAATTTATATTTTACATACATTTGCTTATTAATCCCACCTTGAATTTTTGTTTTGCTACACATGATTAACATACATTTTTTAAAAAATCATATGTAAAATTGATACCGCACATCTTGTTTGGAAATGGGTTGGCTACAAACCTTGTCAAATGACTTTGCAAATAGGAAAGAGGGAAACCAGCATGACAATCATTTCCTTATCATACTAAATTTTTCTTAAAGTATCGAAAGCACTGAGAACCCTTTTTACAGAAATCCATCATTATTTTAGGAATTATTTGTCAAATTTAAAATCATGACATTTCAGCATCAAATGGAGACACACTCCACATCCGCCTCTTGATGTAATCATGTCTTATATTCTTTGATGACCCCCATCACAAAAAAAAAAAAAGATAGTAAATAAATACAAGAAGAAAGTCCCATTGTCATGTAGTGATGAAATGTATAATCATTATTATTAAAGGTGACATGAAGTATGAATTCTTTATAATTTGCAGCATATGAATGGTGATTTATGACAGTCAAAAGTGCACATTTTAGATGGTTTTATCTTTATCCTTGGATTACAATTGTTGTGCAGATAATATTGTTTACAAATTGGTCTTCAAGAAACCTTTGTGGCTAGTGACTTCCACATCCTCCTTGATCTCAAATCTGCTTTCTAATCCACAATATTTGTGCGTGCATATCTCATCATGAAGAACCTACTTAGATCCCAGTTTCAAGGCACCAATTGGTGTTTTATTGTTATTCTTGGTAAAAGATCAAAAGATGGTTGTTTTAAGTAGCACTATTTTTTGCCTTTTCGATTGATATTAAATATGTCAACATTTTCAAGGAACTTTAACATCTTAAATGCTCTTGCACCTATTGGCTTGTTCGATCTGGCGATAGATGCCCATGTGATGAAAACCCCAACACGAGTCTTAGTCGAGCCAGAATTAAAATGCAACCCATCCAACAAAGGCAAACATGTATTAGTCCTTAGATGTATCAACTACTATCAACAGTGGCCACTGAAGATAGACTTTGGCATTTTGCTTGTTCAACTAAAATTAGAACAATAAAGTCACAGAATCTTGTTTTAAGAAGGCAATATTAAGTAACAGAGACTGTGCTATTAAATCAAACCATACATTGAATTAGAAGATCAGTAATTACAAACCTAAGAACATGAACATCTTACATGGTCTTTTAACCTATGAAAGAAACTTGGATTCCATTGGGAAGACTAGTCCCCATGAATCCATTGTCTAAACAATATTCCCCCTTTCCTCCTAAACACAGCCTAACACTAATATTTCCCCTCCCCCCAGTATTAACCATGTGTAAACTTCTTTGAAAAACATCTTTTAACCATTGTTCGAACAAGTTGTTGAGATAAAAACCAGACCTTTGGAAAACTTCTTCCAACACCATCTCATCAACGTTGAAACTGCTTATGTTTCTACCACCACAAACCTCCTCAAAATGTCTTTCGAACATGGCCAAGAACATATCCTTTGCATGGTTTTCTTGATCCATGCTTCTATTGAAAACGAAGCGGTTCTTTATCTTTTCAAGAAACTTTGGTGAATTCCGTTGATTCAGAGTGATTTCACGAGTTAAATCACTTGAAATCGGGCTCAAGTCTCCAGCCTTGCCTTCTCTTTGCTCATCCTCGTCTACTTTTACATTGAGGTCGAGCTCATTTGAGAAGATCTCTTCTATTTCACTGTTCCTTCGACTCTTGATCCTGACTGGCGAATCCCAATCCGATTTACGCTTATGATCAAGAACAGATACCACCCCTGAACCCAGTTTGGATTCACCGACAACTATTTTCATCTGAATGACAGAATCTGTGATATCAATTTTCTTGTTAAAACTCAAGGAATCATTAGTTGTTAAGATCATTATAGTGTTTCCCGAATCTCGTCTTATTTTCATCAATTTTCCCATGTCTCTACTCTCAAATCCATCATCAAGAAACTTAACAAACTCAGGATCAGCACAATCTACATCTTCAACAAGAACTGCTATCTTTTCATTGTCTTTCAGTGCCTTGTGGAGCATTTCACAGTCCTGAATCACTGTTCTTTTATTTTCCCTCATATTCATACAGAAGAACAAATCTGAAGAACCCAACATAGATTTTGCTATGCCAATTGCCAGTCGTCTCTTTCCAATAAAATCGTCTCCTTGAATTAGCAGCCATTTATCTTGGTCGAATCCTTTAGGATCCATCAATGCCTGTAGGATCAAAGGAATAATTTCCATTTTCCATGGAAAATTTTCTTGTAATGTTTTACACATTTCAGCATTCAATTTAATTGTCTCAGTGTTAGGTGCAGCAGCAAACATAGAGTTCCCAAGAGCGAGAGTGATCTTTACTTCCTTATCATCCATGCTCTTAAGTGAATCCAAGTTCGGTTTGGTTGATTGGTATTTAGAATTTCCATTCTCAAAACTAAACTCAATATGGCAAGACTGCTGCCTTCGGAATCGAGGCAGAGAGGAGGCGATTTGATTAGGCTTGACAGAAGAATAACCAAATGAAATTGTATCTGAATCACCGAAGATGTTCATATTTTTCCAACATGGATATGATGAAGTGTTGAAGTGATTTCTTCCAAGAAACCTCTGATTCATAAAGTTAGCACTCGAACTATTTGGATTTTGGCTTCCGCGGTGCAGATTCTGGCAGTGACTGTTATATTTTCTCCTGAGCTTAACCAAATCTTCCTGATGAATGTTAAAGAAAATGAACCTTGATCACACAAAATTTAAAAACTACATTTGCTAGAAGAAATATATGTAATTGGTACCTTCTCAGATGTTTCAATGCCTTGTGGCTTGAGCCAATATGGTAATTGGACAGAATCGTTCTCTGTTTTTTTGTTTAATGAAAAAGAATCGTGGTGCTGGCTGGCTTCTTTTTCATAGTTGGATGTGCATTCTGGACAGCAATTCAGGACATCTTGCTCTTCTTCCTTGCCAAAAAATGGTCTTTTGTAGATTACATTTGGTAACTTTTCATTAAAGGTGATTCTTGAATCCACGCCACTGCTTTATGTAAATTGGGGACGTGAGTCTTCAAGATAAATTTGAAAAAAATACTTCAATGTACATTTGTTTTTCTTTGTGTCATGAAGATCTGAATAATACTAAAAAAGTTTACTAAAATTAAGCAGACAATATAGCAAGGAAAAAGATGTGTGCTGTAATTCAAACAGACAACTTTGATTTTGGAGCCAAAACATTCAATTGAAATAAACACAAAATCATTTAAATTTCATTAACTTGCATCCAAACTTATCGTGTGGAGAAAAATAGTTTGAAAGTAAATAGTACGCCCTCTTAACAGAACTTTTTCACACTGCCATGTACCAGCATTTCATTAGTTCAGAGTTTAGACCATGAATAAATCTTGACAACATAATGCAAAAACATAAAACAAAAAACCCTTTAAAACCAGTCAAAAAAGGTCAATTGACTCTATAAAACAAGCCTAATTCAAGAAATTTTGTCTGTTATTTGTTTTGGTTTATTAGAACAACCACTGTCATTGTAGACAAAAACATCAATGCTCACTGATTTATTTTCTTTACTACAAACTCATTCTCATATTTTATAGTTTCATTTTTGGTTAAAAACACTCACATGCTAATATGCTATATTGTATTTATTATAGTACAATACTTAAATACCCACATTAGTAAATAAATCAATTAACGTAATAAAAATTTAACTCGTTTACACAAAATAAATATTTCTGTCTTGAAAAAAAACAAGAAATTCGAGAATATGTGCACTCACATTGTAGCAGTAGCATTGAGACTCAACCCAAGTCCACCAGAAGGAACAAACACAGCTTGTAAACTCCATTGGACATCCAAAGGAGGCTGCTTCATTTGACATTTCATATAAGTCTGGTAACTTGCAGTAGCCATTAACCAAACTTTTGTGTTTAAACTGTCATTATTATACCAAGAAAGCAACTTTGCTATCTCAGAAACCAAGTGATCAATAGGGCTATAAACCTTGGACTCCTTACCAGCACAAAACACTTGCTCAACTGTCCATTTCAAGTCACCAGTGTAGATTATAACTCTACCATTTGACGCAAAAGATTCAACCTTCCTTTTCAAATCATCAATATGCATGTCCACTTCTTCTCTTTTCATGAACTGGAGTGGCACGGGTGAGAACTGAAACTTAACAAAGTATACGGATTTTAACTCCTCAGCCACATCTCCCCTCTTTACTTTATTCATTAGCTCTGCAACAAGAGCTTCATTCATTGAGAAAGAGTCACCAACTATTACAGTGTTTCTTCTCTTCTTTCTGAGCAAAACCTCCAAGACCAACTTAATATCTTCATTCAGAGAGGATGTATTTGCCACGGGTTTGTTTAAAATACCCTTCTGAGGTGAAAAGATTAATGGGTTTTGCTCAGAAACGTAAGACATCAGATTGGAATGCCAGAAACTATTAGGGTTTTGATCATTATTTGGAGGTGAACTTGGAGTTGAGTAAATCCCAGCAGAATTGTTGTAACACTCAAAAACAGAAACAGAATTAGTAGACTCCTCCATGTTATTTTTCACTGCAGTACTTGAGAAACCAGCTTCCCTCATGACCCTACTCACACTAGGGTCATCCAAGATTGACCAAATAAGCTGTTCCAGCTCAACTTTAACACCAATCAACGGCGGCGGCGACTGCTGCTGCTGCTCTATGCAGCCTCTCCTCTGGTTAGCTTGAGCCCTTTTTAGAGCAGCAACAAGGGCATTAGATAAGGAAGGCTGCGAGTGAAGAAGAGGAGTAGGGGTGGCAGGAAGACGATTAAGTGCGACATTGAAGCAAAGCTCTAGAGCTCTGCATTGAAGTGGATGCGAGTGTTGGTTAGGCTGAGATTTTAGGCAAGCCCTTCTGAGTGGACTGGCTCTAGAGCTCAGCAAAGTGGCGGCGACATGCAGTGGAGTGACCTGAGCGTGGCCGCGCCGCCGTGCCAGGCTGAGAGAATGCTTCAAGACGGAAGCAGCCTCTACGGAGAGGGTCTGTTGAGCTGCGCAAACTCCTGCACGCATAACTTAGAACACACCCCCAGCCCCAAACACCCCCCCGGAAAAAAGAGTGAATTCTCCCTTTTCTTGCTGAAACAAATTGGAAACTTGCTTCTTGGTTCTTGTTTCTTCTCAGACTATTCCCTCCCCCCAACACTTTAGTGTGTGCGTTGTTTTTCTTCTGTGAGATGAGAAAAACAACAGTTGTGTTTGAAATGGTGTAGTGGCATTTCCTGCAAAAGGGAATAAATAGGTGATGTGTTCGGAGAATATGGAATGGAATCTAATAGTTTAGGGTGTAAATAGGTCATTTGAAAAGGTTTTACATTTACGATTTCGTTCAATAATTTCAAATCAATTTTTATCACTATATTTCACTTTAATTTCAATTAATGACCGGCCGCTCAATATTAATTATGTTTTAAACGATATTTTATTTTAAAAACTAATTAAAGCATCCAAAAATATAAACATTTTAAATTAATGTTTATTAGAACTAATATAATTTAGGTATATTCTCGATCCATTCCCTAAAGTTTTCAATGACTCGGTTAATGATTTAAAAAAAATCTCAATTCAGTCATTGATGTTGAATCGGCCATAAGAAGCAAACGGATAGGGACTAAACGAGGAATATGTTTAAAACTTTAAGATCCGAATATGTTTAAAACTTTAGGAATTGAATTGGAAACAAATCAGATCATGTTTAGTCCCAAAAAATTTTAAAAATATTCTCAAATCAGTCAATCTTTGTTTACTTCTCAAGACCGACTTAACGTCTGTGACTCAACCGGAAAATTTTTTAAAACTCTAAGGAATTAAATCCGGTCACTGAATACTTTAGGGACTGAAACTGTAGGGACATTTTAATATATTATCCCAAAAGAATATTTATTATTATGTCTTACCAAAAAAAATTATTATGTTCAATTGCTAAATGTTGTTGTTTTATAATAATAATAATAATAATAATAATAATAATTTGGTAGATCATTTAGGGTAAAGTAAAAGCAAGCAGTGACTATATTCTCAAAAATATTACACGAATTTGCACCAAAAATTCGAAAAAGATTGCAATTAAAAGTAAAAAAAAACTGTCAAACAAGACATTTCTGCAATTATTTTATACCCTACACAATGACAAGAAAACTTAATTGGTAATGTGTGGTTTTGTTATAAATTGCATTAAAAAAAAAAATTAGTGGATGTGATTTTAAAAACGTACTGTGAATGTCATTCCTGTCTATTTTACTTATTTAGTAAATAATACATAGTTTTTTTAGACTGAAAAATGTTTTTTTTAATAATTAAAAATCATTTTACCCCTAATAATTAATTTTAAAACGGAAAATGTTTTTTAAAACAAAATCAAACATATTGCTTGTCTTTAGATGTTTTATTGTTTTTTTTCTAAATACCTTTCTTTTCTTGTGTTTGTGGGCTTTCTTGCAAATTGAAATTCCTAAAAGAAAAGGAGGGTTAATCTCTCCTAGAAATACAATTTTACCCCACTTTTTAGTTATTCAATTATTATTTTTTTCTCTTTTTTAAAATTTATTTTTCCACATCACCCTTCGAATGAAAGAGTTGAACCAACAGAAATTCAAATAAAGTGCTAAAGAAAAGGTGAAAGGAGGCAGAGAGTTTGTGAAGACATAGAAAAGGAAAAAAAAAAAGTGGCATGTCTACCATTTATATTGGTTTTTACACTACATTATTCTTTTCTAAAACATACTTTTCTCGGTTATGTTAAACTTACGTCTCATCTAAATGAGCTTGTACGAAGATTGAACATTTTATTATTTATTATCTAACATTTTTCCTTATTTGTTAGTCGGTTTATTCATCTTTTTTTGGGAAGCTCATCAAGTGGATATTCATAAGAGTGAAGTTGTTGTTTATAAGTTTTGAACTCAAGACCTCGATGCAGATAATTGTTTTAGTTGATTAAAAAACTATAACATAACAAATCGATCAAATAAAAACTTAAATGATATTAGTATTTCTCATTATTACAGATAAAAAAATAAAGATAATAGGATTATGTCATGCTAATCCTCGTAGAAAGACTATTTTTTATCCCTCAAGTACCCCAAAAAGCAACTCTCTGTCTGTCATATATATATATATATATATATATATAATGACTTTTTGGTAAATCAAGAAAAGAGAGCTATGTTCTCTCGAATAGTGAAATATTGCATGCTAACTTTGGTCACTCTCGCTCATTAATTAATTTCCTTTATTAGTTACCTTTTTAACTCCCCAAGTTAAATCATTAGTACAATATTTAAGTAAGATAATTTATTTACAATCAAATGTTGCATGAATAGAATCAAGATCTTGCATGGATAGAATCAAAATCTGATATTTGGTCTGAAAATATTTTATAAAAATAAAACAGAATTTGTATTTCTCATTATTAAACATAAAAAATGCTAGATTCGCCCCTCATAGCAGGATTCCAACATTAATCGACTATCCAAATAACTTTTTTATATAATTTTTCAATAAGTTTCGAAATTTATAAATTTTTTATGTATTATATATCGATTTCTGTACTTCTGTTCAAATCTCAGTTTACAATTTTCGACTGCTGTTATAAAAAGATTATAAAGAAGACAAAAAGAATAATTGGTTGCTCTTATTACAAGAAAAGTACACTCTTTTGATTTAATTTTCTTTCCCGTTTGAAAAATGATTTGGTCTGCATGTTTCCTCACAAATATTCAACAAAGCGTCATTTGTAAATATTCACAACCCCCATGAAAAATGAAACATTTTGGGCCATCCCTAGAAAAGTAACATTAATACCCAAAAAAAAAAAAAAAGATTTGTTATATTGGAATTATGATATATGGATACTTCTATAAATTATTCGGTGTAGTATCGAATACTTTGAGGATACCGACACTTATTGGACACTCCTCTTAAAATCGGACACCCGTGTCAGATACATTTGGAGGTTAATTGTATAATTTCAAGAGTTTATGGCTAAAATGAAATTTGGACGTATTAGTTAAACTTTATGTTAATTGAAGTAAATATACATTTGGTATTAGTATAGGTGGTACCATGATTATTTTTGGATACGCATTTATTTATGCTTTTTGAATTTGGTAAGAATATTTTTACTGTTATATTTTATTTTGACGTGTTTGTTAACTTTATGTTAATTAGATTAATATGTATTTGGTGTTAGTATGAATGATACTATCATGATTCCAGTATCATGCATTTATATGCTTCTTGAATTTAGTAAGATGACTTTGATGCTTTTACATGATTTTAGAATTTTTAAAAAAGAATTTTAGTATTTTATAATATAGTACATGTATAATATATATATATATATATAAATATGCAGATATGTCTTAGCCGTGTCGTATTCTAAAAATTTGAAAGTCCGTGTCATCTTGTCTATGTCGTATCGTGTCAGCGTCTGTGCTTCATAGATTGGTATCGACCCTATAATTTATATATAAATAACTAGACTTATATATATTTTGGGTAAATTAAATGTTTTATTATTATTATTGTTATTATTAATGATATAGTATATTTATGATATGACTGAAAAGAGGTTATGAAATTGATGAAAATTGGGTTCTAATTGTAGTATTAGTCTTTTCAGATGCTTTTTTATATATATATAGGCGGCCGTAGTTTCTTGAGATAACATATTTACAGCTGTTATTTTTTAAAATCTTAACTGAAATTAAGTATTTTTCGGAATAAATTAATTAAGCACTTAAATGAGACGACAACCAAAAGCTTTCCAGCAGCATCAACAATGTTAATAATAATAAATTATCAATTAATGACAAATAGTAATATGATCAAGAAAGCGATGAGGGTGTAACGAGCCAAGTTGGGCTCATCTCTCAAAGTGACAACATCTTAATTGAGTTCGAGTTCGAGTTCAAATATTTAATATTTGAACACGAGTACTCGGGATTGTTTAATTCTTGAGCTCGAATAGTTTTGGGTTTAAGCTCGAATCGATCATTTTTTGGAGTAACTTGAATCAAAATTTACTATTTATTTATGAGAATATCATATAATTTATGGAGTAAATTTTGAATTTTTTAAAAGTTAAATATTTAATTTAATATTTTTTCATTTGGAAAATAAATTGTATTAACCCCATTCCATACAGTGGTTCCTGCCGAGTCCTAATCATCATTCACTAGTTGAAGCAGAGAGAATTTTTTATGTTTCAAACTCCGAAATTATGAACGTTATTGATTTTGGCGACTCTATCATTCACTATCATAAATTGTGATGTCCATGCCAATTAGGGAAATATCGATGCTTACAAGAGCGAACGTATATATTGGGTAGGGGCGGCCGCCACCCTTAGAAAAATGATTACTTAAAAAGAAAAAAAGATTTTTTTTAAAAAAATTACATTCTACCCCCGAAAAATTACTTTGATTTTCTTTAAAAAAAAATTGCCTTTCATTTTTATTTATTATTTTTTGGCCCCCATAAACAAAATTTCTAGATTTGGTCCTGCCCAAGACAGTGTCTGATGATACATCTATCAGCGGTATGGAATATTCCATGGTGATAATTTTTTGGGAAACAATTTGCTTAAATTGAAAATAAGCATGGAAAAGTCGGAGTATACGAAGGGATGGAAAAACGAGCAAAAACGGACAAGAAAACACTGCCTAGGCAAAACCCGGAGCGCTGCCTGCCTTTAGGCGCCCCATTGCCTCTGTTTCTGTCCCACTAGCGATTTTTGGTTTTTCCTAAAGGGTTGTGCACTCTTTCGTGTATATATGCGATTTTTTTATGGAAAAACACTTCCAAAATGTGACTTTTGATGGTGTCTTCTGATTTACTATAAAAAGAATATCTCATGGTTGAATTAAAACACTTTTTAACAAGATAAAATTATAGATTTGATAGCAAATTCTCTGCATATTCATCTTGTTCATCTCATTTCTTTGTTGAGTGTCTTTACACCTTTGTGGTTGGATGATTTGTGACTTGGTGTGCTCCTATCACAAATCATAGTCGTTTTTATCTTGGGAGACGAATTGTAATTGCAACAGTAGCGTCATAGCGGGACAATATCGTTTCAATGACAAATAGTAGAATTTTTGTCTTGACATCCTACAAAGCCATTGTTTCATTGTTTGCTATTATTCCTAGGATACACATCCCTTCTAAGAATCCTACAATAATGTCCTTAAAGACAATAGTACCAAACTAACCCGCTGTTGGAGTCTTCAAAACTATTTTTGATTGGGATTGTTATCTAACTTAAAATTTTATTTACAAATAAAAACAATTGTTAACATGATTTCTTATTAGTGCAGATTTCTAAAACAGATTATATTTAGTGCAAATTTAGTGGTCGTACATCTCAGGATCCTAATATTGTCACACTCGATGACAAAGAGGTATTGATGCGTACTATGTTCGATACCTAGGCTATGTTATCCAAAAGAATGGGGAGATTGATAGTGATATTAACCACATAATACAAGCGGATTGGTTGAAATGGAGAAACGTCACTGGAGTACTATGCCATCGTAATATCCCACTGAAATTGAAGGGGAAATTTTATAAAACTATCATCGGGTTTGCAATGATGTATGGGGCAGAATGCTGGGCACCAAAAAGGAATCATGTTCAAAATATGAGTGTGACAGTGATGTATATGCTCTGTTGGATTTGTGGTAAGACCAAAATAGATAAAATAAGGAATGAAGACATTCGAGCTGAAGTACGTATGACTCGTACATCAGATATGTTGCAAACAAGTTGTTTATGCTAGTTTGATTACGAGAGCAGTGAGAAGACAGAAGAAGACATGTCTTCAAGATATTACAAAGATTTGGAGTCCAAATGGATCAACATGTATATTATGACCGATAGAAGCACTTGGAGAGGACTGACATATGTGTGTGGCCCGACTTGATTTCTTACATGGTTCATGTAGCATATCCCAATGCATTAGGATTAAATGTTTAGTTGTTGCTATTGTACAGTCATTAAGGTAAACTAATTGTGATATCCCAATGTTTTACTTTTCTCATATGTGATTGTGTCATGAGTATTCGTCTTAAACCAAACTCATAAGTAGGTGGAACAATGAATATTAACTCATTTGCACTGATTATAACATTTGCAAAGTACCTCTTTGTCAAAACAGAGCTTTGTGGTTGTTAACACAAGACTTGAAAAAAAAAATTCTTAAGAACCTTCAAAATGGGACCAAAATGATAGCAATCCTTACTATCTTTCAGTTCAGATTGCATTTTCGATTCAGATGATCTTCTCATGCCTTCCAAGTATTCTTTTATTTGATGAGCTCTGGTCTGCTCAATATTTACTTTTCCGTGTGGGAATTGCTGAATAACGAAGTACTTATTTAACTTCTTACTTTTTAATACTTAAGACTCTCACGGCATTACATTTCCCAATTGCTGGTCTTTAGGAATTAGTGACAATTTACCATATATGATATCGTTATTAGGTATCTTACCCCTTCTTTGGTTTGTAAATATACATTTTATCATCATATGGTATCGCTGATAGATATTTTGCCCCCACTGTGGTTTGTATATATGGATTTTACCCCGTGTGGTTCACGTCATACACGTTAAGGGTGTTTTGCACATTTTCACAAACCATAATGTGGTAAACCGCTTATTTCCAAACCAAATGGGGTAAACGACCTATTTTGAAAACCACATAACGATAAACTGTTTATTTTTCAAACTAAATTGATGTAAATTATCAATTTGGAAAACCAGAGAGGGGGTTTTAGTTGCCAAAACCCGATCTTTTAAATACCCGGTATGGCGATATATATAGTATTACCATAGTTAGAATTTGATAAGCTTTGCCAGTTATTCCCAGCCTCTTACTTCAGGTGTAACTAATCTGGGCCTTTGCATGGCGGCATTCTTTCTTAATTTTTTTATAAATGGATGTATTTTTACGTGTAATAGTTACAAAAAAAAACCAGAAGTTCTGTACAAAAGTTTCAAGTTCTAGTGAAGGTGTAATAAGGATAAGAAACAAAGCGTGCTTTGGCCAACTCAAAATCTTATAAAAATGAATGTGTTTGTTTCCCTGCAATCATCTTTTGCTTTTGCTTTCTTTCGTTCCCTTTTTTTTTTTAAGTCGCTCACTTTATCATTTACGTACTCTCAAACATTCCTATCTCCATTTCTCGGCTTTCGGGATTGTATATTCATTCAAAGTCCTTGACTCCATTATTCCATTTCGAATTGTTTATTTTATTTTTGTTGCCTATAAAAATAACTAAATTAACGAATGTTGTGTTTGGATCGATAAATTTAATCTGAATTAAGATATTTGATTTGAAAATGAATTTGAAACTTGGTTTTGAAATGCACTCATCCATCTCAATTACGATTAAATTTGCCTAAATTAATAAATATTGGATTTGAAATTCACTTACGTTGTGTTTTCATTTAAATAGAGGGATTTGATTTGAGAATGAATTTGAAACTTGTATATGAAATGTCATATATCTTATGTGCATTTCAAATACATCTCAATTACCATTATATTTACATAATTAGTAAAATGTGGATTTGAAATGCACCCAATATAAATCATACAAACATTAAATGGATCTGAAATTAAGGATTTGAAATACATGACTTCAAATCTCTTAATTGAGGGATTTGAAGTCATGGATTTCAAATCCTTGATTTCAAATCAATTAATTGTTTCGACGAATTTATATTAGGTGTATTTCAAATCCACATATTTTAATATTTTATGTTGTAATTATAATTGTGATGAATTTGAAATGCACCAAAGATATGTATCATTTCAAATCCATTCTCAAACCAAATCTCTTCATTTCAAATGAAATCCATCCATCTAAATGCAACCTTAATATAAATTCATTCTAACAAATCGAATGGATTTAAAACTATGAATTTTGAAATCGATCACTTCAAATAACTCAATCCAAAAACATAATTGAATTACAAATATGAAGTAAACATGACACATTTCTATATGTACAATTCTATTATGAGATCTAGACAACAAAGTTTTGATCTAGTAGTTGTCATATATTTCCCAGTGTAAGAGATCTCGGGTTCGAGTCCCCCTTGTCCTAATTTTTTTTTTTTAAATACTATTATGCCATCTATTTGAAGTTTAGTATAGATGGGCGGAGAGGCCAACGATGAATGGAGCAATCTCATATTTCAAATTTTATAATATATTTATTACTATATTATAAAGAACGAGCATATTAGAGAAATATGCTTAAATTATAAGTTTTGCATCCTAAAATTCGTCTCATTTTATCAAAAAATTTCTAATTCTATCGGCGGTTAATGAATGGGTGATTATTAAAAGGAAAACAAAAGAATTTTTAAAAAAATAAAAGAAAAGATATGAGCTCTTTTTGCCACTGAAATCTAAGAGGGCTACTATGGGCAGTGATTAAAGGTCGGGGTGACACGTAAAGCAAAGAAAGTGAGAGATAATTAAGTAAAAAAAAGGGAAAAATAAAGTATGCCCTTTTCTTTTATTACTTTACAATATCATTATTATCTCCGATCCATATTGTATTCATTTTGCGATTTTATATACTTTATATTTTACAAACACCAAAACATATAAAATATAAATTTATATCTATTTATTGCTGTTAATATATATATATATATATATATATATATATATGTCTTGATGTTTGTAAATATCATACGATAAATCCATATTTTGCAAGCAAATCGATGACACTCTTCATCATTGCTGCTCCCTCCTAATCTTTATTCTTTTGGGGTTTCGGATCCCAATAAATATACATGAAATCATTCTCTCAGATCTTTTATTTCATTCGCTTTCTACGACCATACCAACACAGCTTTTTGAATTTAATTCTCATCTTTGGACCCCATAAACTTTGTGGGAATTATAAATCCCAATCTCGATCTCGAAGACTGAGATTTTGAATTTATTGGAGAGGACATAGATGACCAAAGAAAAGAGAGGACATGCATGTCGTTATATGGATATGTGGGGGTTATTTTGATATTACATCGATAAAGCTTTTGATTTGAAAAAGGGTAAAAAACGTTAATCTCCTTAACCTTCACCACATTTGGCACTTTATACCCAAATTTTTCAAAATATGTACTTAAACCCACTGAATAATTTTATGTAATGCACTTAACCGCTGAACAATATTCGAGAACAATTTTTCGAAATATTCTGGCTCCAGATCCAATCATGTGAGTCGTATATGCCACGGTCGATGGTCTGCATGTCTTTTCATTTATTTTCTGCAGAAATTTTTACCAGTAGAATTCATCAACCGTGGGTATACTCATTGATGTGATTCGAGATTTTGACTATAAGGTAGAATAAAGTGTTAATGCAAAATAACGATAACACACCAAGATTTTTTACGTGGAAAACCTTTCAAATTGAGAGAAAACCACGGGACCTAGTCCAGTATAAAACTTTACTATAAATGTTGATGATTTACAAGACTTTCTGGATACAAAGAAAAAATCACTCAATGACTTACACAAATATTTAGAGAAATAACAAAAAGGACCGAACAGACATAAATTTGCTCTCTTCGGAGTCTTTTTGCCCAGAAAAATCCAACCCCAACTATGGTGACATCCGTGGGTATTTATAGGACTGTTCCTAGTGATTGGCTCGCGGTGGATCCAGAACACGATGTCCTCTGATCGTGGCTTAACTGGAGCCCAACGCGTCCGAGAAATCCGCGCCCCCTTACTGCACGTTCATCACGCCGGTTAGTTTTTGTTAGTTACTCCCGGGTCTTCCGCTAATCTTTGACCAGAAAATCGAGGAGGGTTAGCAGCTGTTCGGTTAAACCCTGCTCGGTGCTATCTGTTCGGTTGCACTCTGTTCGGTATATGATTTGTTCGGCTCTTGCGGGAATTTTACCCGAAGAAGTCAATATGTCATATGACATCACCTCACCCCCTAAAGTAAAGTAAGATGAAAGTAGTGAATGAATCTTGGTTTATTGTCTTCGGGTAAATCCTGATATGCTCGGGATATTTTACCGCCTAATTTTCCTGCCTAAAATTTCAAAAAATCTTGCGACGTTTCGTTTCCCGAGGCACATCTATAACCGTTCATGGGATTTATTTTGAACGGTGTCGATTCAACGACTGTTCAAGTGGCCCCCCTATAAATACTGTTCATTTTCGTTGATTTAACTTACTTTACTGTAATTTGCTTCCGAGCTAGCATCAGACGTCCAACCAGCTTTTCTTCCATACTTATTCTATTCCATTCCTTGAGTATGTCTTCTTCCAATGATTGCTTGAAAACTATAGACACGTTCAATGAGGAGGGTACCCTGAGTCCCTCTCCTCGACATTCTCTTTCTCTGATAGTGAGGAGACTTCCAGCTCGTCGGCAGCCCACGATGCTCGTAGAGAAGAGCTTCAGGCTGCGATAGAGCAGGACCTGATAAAAGCCCGCGTTCACCTGGTTTGAGATATTTGAATCAGGGATTAAATCACAACGGCGCCTATCAAGTATCCAAACTAAATGGGGGATTTCCGAGAGGACATCTATTATTGTTCCCCCTCCCTTGATCTCTCCCCCACCTGCCTCCCGATGGTTATTTTCCCTTCTACATAGACCAACTCCGAGCGGGACTTCGTTTTCCTATTCCTCCTTTTTTTGTAGATGTTGCCTCCTACTTGCCATCTCTCTAAGTCAGTAATTCCCCAACAGTTATCGATTGTTGGCGGGTTTCTACATAGTCTTATCATTTTTTGGTTTTTCTCCGACTCCCGAACTCTTCATTGTTTCTTTCAATTAAATCGAAAGGAGATCGGGCTTCTTTTTTACTTTTCTTCTCGGACAGGGAGGGTTTCTTCTGAAAAATTACCCATCTTCCATAAAAAATTGGAAAAGATTTTTCTTCTTTGCTCGCCCCACTCCAACCCTGGGATTGTCCCATGGAGTGGAAAGAAAACTTACCGAAGGGCAAGTCGATCAAGGGCTACTTGAGGGAGAAACATATCTATCGGTTCGTCGTAAGCTTGGCGATCAGTTGTTTTAACCTTGGGGAGCTGATTGACGACGGACTGCTGTATTTGTTCCAGCTTAGTCCTAAGGGTGTTTCCCTAAAATGCCCCTCGGTGAGTATTTACCGAGCATCTTGCTTTGTTTGCTTACTTCGTTTTCAAATACTTGAATAATTGCTATGATGTTTCTTTCTTGCAGAACCAAGATTGCTGAAAGCCAAGATTGCTGCTAGCTTGAAGAAAATTACCGTACCAGAGAAGGCTGCTAAACCGACCACTGGAAACAATTCCTCCCCCATCTGTTACATCTGCTCCTCCCGAAGAGGTGATTGAAGTACATGAGGCGGAAGCCTTGATTCCTCGATCATTGAAGAGGGCGGCCCCCGAGGGCCAAGGTTTTTCCTCTAAACTTCCTCCTACCAAGAAAGCTTCTTCTCCTCGAATCTCCCTTACCCGCCGAGCTAGTCCACCTCTTCAGACTCGAGCTGTTTCTCAACCTGCTCCGGTGGTTCTAGCTCTTCTCGGCCAACCTCCCGATATCATATACCCGATTGGATTTATCCCCCCAACGTCCCCATTCTGAGAAACCGGACCCCAAAATATCTCACTCTATCATTTGCACTTGGACCAATTCTCCCGACCGTAAATACCTCGGAGGATTGGCCTTCAGCAACTTGATAAATGATTTTCCACTTCCCTCACTCAGGTAACTTACATCCATTTCCATCTGATAAACTCTTTGTCTTCGGTATATTAATTTCATTTATTCTCTTGCAGACCAATCTGATGGCCGGCGAGATTATGACTCGCTTCCAATCTATGAGATCCTCAGATGGGGAGAATCAGAAACACCTCAAGCAGCTAGAAGGTATCGGCGAGGAGATGACGAAATCCATAAAGTTACTGGAGGAACGATACTCTGCTGCTGTTGCTACTCGGGATAAGACAGTGGAAGCTCTCGAAGAAGCGCACAAGAAATTAGCCGACCTTGAGGAAGCTAACACCACTTTATCCGGGCAGTACAGGTCCGTGACTGAAGAGAATAAATCCCTCTTAGAGCAACTTTCACAGGAGAAGTCATTGCGGGCTGAAGAGAACAAATCCCTTTCTGAACAGCTTGACCAGGAGAAACTATCTCGGGCTGCTCAGATCGAAGAATCTTGGCTCATCAAGAAAGAAGAGTTTATGAAGTCTGAAGAGTATGGCAATATTTTGGGTGAACGCGCTGCCAAGTTCCTTAACTATGGCTTCGAAGCGTCTGTTCGTCAATTTAAAAGCCGCTGGCTATCCTCCTGAAGGAACTTCAACAGACTTTATAAATGTTGATGAGGCCCTAAATACCGTTCCCGACGAGTTCCTCTAGCTGTAGATTTAGGGACGTACCCCTCTTGTTTTAACTTTTAAAATTGTAATCTTTTGGGAATGATATTCTGACTCTCCTTGTCTTCCTTACAATAAAAATATCCCGAAATAATGAATATAACCGAGCTCGGGGAAAAGGACATCCGAGCAGATAAAATATGGTCGGGCTTTAGAGAGAACATCCCAAGCATAATAACATGATACATTTAAGTTTAAACGTTGACCAAACATCCCGATCCAACGAGTAAACGATGGTGTTTTTAAGTTTAAACGTTGACCAAACATTCCGATCCAACGAGTAAACCAAACATTGCTCGCTACCCCGAGCCCATTTTAGGTTCAAATACAGACCAAACATCCCGATCCTGTATTTAACCCGCCAACCATGGACAATAATAAAAATAAGCTCGCTACCCCGAGCATAATCACTTGGTATTTTTTTAAGTTTAAACGTTGACCAAACATCCCGATCCAACGAGTAAACGATGGTGTTTTTAAGTTTAAACGTTGACCAAACATCCCGATCCAACGAGTAAACCGAACATTGCTCGCTACCCCGAGCATAATCACTTAGTCCCATTTAGGTTCAAATACAGACCAAACATCTCGATCCTGTATTTAACCCGCCAACAATGGACAATTATAAAAATAAGATCGCTACCCTGAGCACAATAACATGGTATTTTAAGTTTAAACGTTGACCAAACATCCCGATCCAACGAGTAAACCGAACATTGCTTAATAAAAGGAAATTTATTTAATTATGAAATACATATGAGAACAGCAATGATAACTGAAAGATTACACAAAATACTTTCTTAAATTATGAATGTTCCAAGGTCTCACCAGTTCCCAACCTTCATGATCTTCCAGCCTGTAGGCTCCTCTTTCGATCACCCCTTTTATTTTATAGGGGCCTTCCCACTTGGGTGCTAACTTCTTTACTTCCCCCGCGGGATTGATTCTTCGCAGCACTAGATCTCCCACCTGAAAAGCCCTCGGGCGAACCCTCCGATTGTAAGCATTGGTCACCTTATTTTATATAATTCCACTTTAGCCAAGGCTTTTTCTCTCAACTCCATAATCCCATCTAACTCCAACTTCCTTTTTTCTTCATTCTGATCGGGATTATAGCTTTGTACCCGAAGAGATTCCACTCCAATTTCTGCTGGGATGAGGGCCTCAGATCCATATACTAAGCTATAAGGAGTCTCTCCTGTAGATACCCGAGGAGTCGTTCTATAAGCCCATAAGACACCGGGTAATTCATTTACCCACTCCCCATGAGCCCCTTCTAGTCTTGTCTTGATCCTCCCGTGCAATAAAATCCGATTAATCACTTTCGCTTGGGCATTTGCTTGAGGATAGGCGACTGAAGTGAAGACTTGTTTAATTTTCATATCTTTGTACCACTCTTGTATTCTTCCTCCCTGAAACTGTCTTCCATTGTCGGAAATTATTCTTCGAGGTACTCCGTATCGGCATACTATGTTTCTCCATAAAAATCTAATGACTTCTTGCTCAGTTATTTTAGCCAATGGTTCGGCTTCCACCCATTTAGTGAAGTATTCAACGGCTACTAGGAGAAATTTTCTCTGCCCTGTAGCGGGAGGAAATGGTCCAACAATATCCATTCCCCATTGGTCAAAGGGACAGGAAATGATGCTACTATTAAGGACTTCCGCATGTACATGGGATAAATTTGCATGCCTTTGACAATTAATGCATTTCTTCACAACTTCCTCAGCGTCTTCCCTCATCGTCGGCCAATAGTACCCAGCTCGGATAGATTTCTGATACAACATGTTAGTCCCTACATGATTTCCGCAACATCCTTCATGAATCTCCTTTAATAAATGCTCCACTTCTTGCCTCGAGGCACATTGTAAAAAAGGAATTGAGAATCCTTTCTTGAGCAACTTGCCTTCTATCAACACAAATCGGTTCCCCATTCTTTTGACTTTAGCAGCTTCCTTTGGGTCAGGAGGCATAATCTTTGTCTTCAAAAATTTAATAAGATGCTCTCGCCAATCGGACATAATACATGGTTCCAAATTCATGATGCTATTGATGGATATATGAGAGATCAAAAGCTCTTGTACGAGTACATTCCTGTTCTTCCATTCGTGTACTGAACTAGCCAATTTTGCTAATTCGTCGGCACGAGTATTCTCTTCCTTGGTATTTGCGTTAACTCCACCTCTTGAAATTGAGCCATCATTGCCCGCACATTTTCCACATACTTTCTAAGCTTCTCTTCTTTCACCTTATATACCCCATTCACTTGATGAACAACCAGCATTGAATCCATAAAAGCTTTTATCCTCTTGGCTCTAGCATCCAATGCTATTCGGAAGCCTCAAATGATAGCTTCAAATTCAGCTTCATTGTTTGAGGAAGGAAACCCAAACTGGACGGCAACTCTGATTTCTTCCCCTTCGGGACTAATGAGTATGACACATGCTCCACTTCCCAATCGGGTAGACGATACATCTACAAACAAACTCCATTCTTTTTCCTCCGGAGTATGAGTGACTTCTACTAGAAAATCTGACAGTGCTTGAGCTTTGATTGTAGTTCGGGGTTGATAAGTAATATCAAACTCACTCAGCTCTGTAGCCCATTTTACCATCCTCCCTGATATCTCGGCTTTGGATAAAAGTCTACCCAAAGAGTGTTATTTATTACCGTGATAGGATGAGACAGGAAGTATGGCCGAAGTCTTCTCGCTGTAGTGACTAGAGCTAATGACAACTTCTCAATTTCAGGATTTCGTTGCCCTCGGCTCCTTGCAGGGCTCGGCTGACATAATATACGGGTTGATGTTGTCCTGACCTTTCTCTGATTAACACGGAACTGATTACTTCTTCGGGCCACCGATAAATAGACGAGAAGCGTTTCTTTAGGATCAGGCTTGTTTATCAAAGGTAACTGAGCCAAATAATCTTTCAGATCCTCGAAGGCCTTTTGGCATTGGTCATTCCATTCGAACTTGACTCCCTGCCTTAACGCTTTGAAGAAAGGCAAGCTCCGATCAGCTGATCGGGATATAAATCGGCTCAGTGCCGCTATTCTTCATGCCAACCTTTGCACTTCATTTAGTGTCCTTGGAGGGTTCATTTCTCGTATGGCCCGGGATTTTCTCGGATTAGCTTCAACACCTCTTTCAGTGACCATGTACCCCAGAAACTTGCCACTACGAATCCCGAAAGTGCATTTTGCAGGATTCAACTTCATACCAAATTTTCTTAAAGTGTTGAAGACTTCTTCCATATCCTTGACCAAGTCCTCGGCTTTTCGGCTCTTAATCAAGACATCATCCACATACACTTCCACATTCCGACCAACTTGTTCTTTGAACATTTTGTCCATCAACCTTTGATAAGTGGCTCCAGCATTTTTCAATCCGAAAGGCATTACCACATAACAAAAGGTTCCCCCTGCTGTCACAAAACTCACTTTTGATTGATCTTCCTGTGCCAAAGGGATCTGATGGTATCCTTGATAAGCATCCATAAGACATAACAATTCATGTCCGGCAGTAGAATCTACGAGCTGATCGATCCTGGGCAGTGGAGTGGGATAACAATCTTTGGGACATGCTTTATTCACATCCCTAAAATCCACACACATTCTCCATTTGTCTCCGGCTTTAGGCACCAAAACTACATTCGAGAGCCATGTAGGGAAACCGATCTCGCGAATATGGCCTGCTTTAACAACTCTTCTACCTGTTTGGCAATGACAGCGTCCTTTTCTGGTCCAAAATGCCTTTATTGCTCGAACATTGGGGTCCACATTGAGGCGGTGTTCGGCAATCTCAGGTTTTACTCCAACTAAATCGGATGTACTCCATGCAAATACATCCACATGTTGATTTAAACAATCAACCACTTTTTCCCGTAATTCTGGATCAAGTTGGGATCCCACTCTAGTAATTATAGTAGGGTGACCCATCTCGATATTGAGGAACTCCTCTTCGGGTGTTACTCGTTCCTCCTCGTCCCGCTTCCACTTTTCACTTCCCCCTCGCTCTCTTCCTTCTTTATTCTGTTCTCTTTCTTGCCTTAACTCTTGCACATAACATTTCCGTGACGAGCTTTGATCACCTCTTACCTGCCCCACTTCTTCTCCTACTGGAAATTTCATGGTAAATGATAGGTGGAAGCAACGGCTTCGAAGGCGGCTAGGGCTGGTCTTCCCAATATTACATTGTAAGAAGATGGTGCATCCACAATGAGGAAATTTATCATCTTTGTTTTAATCTTTGATTCTTCACCAAGTGTAACTGGTAGAGACACCTGCCCTATCGGATTTATGACTTCCCCTGCAAATCCGTGCAAGGACGTATTCACCTTCAGTATAGGTAAGCTCCCCAAGTCCATTTGGTTTAACGTATTAAGAAAAAGTATGTCCGCTGAGCTTCCTGTGTCCACGAAAATCCTCTGCACTATAGTTAGCTACTGTAGCAGAGATAACCAACGCATCATCATGAGGAAAATGGATTCCTTGCAGATCTGTGGGCCCAAAAGATATGGACGGACCCTCATGTACATGATTGGGGTTAATAGATAGTACTTGAAGCTTCCGGGCATGATTCCTTCTTGCTCTGTTCGAATCTCCACCCGACATTCCTCCAGATATCATGTGTATGGTTCCTCGATTAGGGACATTGTTCAAAGTTTATTCTTCTCCCTCTACTATTTCTCCCGAACTGACCAAGGAACTGGCTGAGGGCTCCTCTTCCGGGATTTATGTTAATTTTAAGAATGGAATTATTGTCTTTGAACTCCTCGTTAAATCCCTTCATTCCATCAGACTCATTGGATCTTCCACCTCGGAAACCTCATCCTCGATATCCACTTCCTCGGAAGGACCCTCCTCGGAACATTCCTCCTCGGAAAGGTCCCCCCCTATGAGGTCCACCCCGTCCTCTTTTCGGTATACTTTGGTTCATGGCTACTTCCCGATGAGATCTCATCGGGAGATACTGGTCAAAACTTCTTTTGATTGGCTCCACTGGCTTATTCTTTCTGTTCACTTCTTCCCCAATTTTACCATCTCTTCTTTGCTTCATCTTTTGGGCTTCTTCCAGATTAATGTATTGGAAGCTCTTCCCAACCGCTCGTCATAATCAGAATGTGGCTTTTTTGCCAAAGATCGGAATAAGTCTCCCTCTTTTAATCCTTGGGTGAACGCACTGATGAGTATTTCAGAAGTGACATGCGGAATGTCAAGACATGCATGGCTGAATCTTTTCAGAAAGTCTCGAAGAGATTCTTTCTCCGTTTTTTTAATCCCGAACAGACTAAGAGCTGTTCTCTTGCAACTCCGACTGCTTGCAAATTGATGCAGAAATAGAGAACTAAACTTCGGGAAGGAGTCTATGATTCTCGCCGGCAACTGATTAAACCATGCTTGCGCCGCCCCAGATAATGTAGTCAGGAAAACCTGACATTTCACTCCATCCGTAAGTTGATGAAGAAGCGAAAGTGTTTTCAAATCGAGACAGATATTCTTCGGGATCTGTACCACCATCGTAATTCCCACATTTAGAGCCCTGAAGTTTGGGGGCAAAGGATCATCAACCACATGTGGAGCAAATGGAGTGATCCTTTGCGGAGGATACAGACGTCCTTCCATCTTATTACGCATCTGCTGCATCTCACTTTTCAGCTCTTCCATTTGGCGATTTAAAGCTTTATCAGTTTCATCATTCCAATGACTAGGAATATTTCTAACTTCCTCACGCCCTTTTTCAGGCTCCTGCATGGAGGCCAAATCTTCCTCTTCTTCTTGCATAGTTTCTGGTTTCTGGGGAGGGGTCATAAATTGCCTCATGATCTCTCGACAGTTTTAGTTATTATTTCTGTCAAATGTTCCATGTGCATTCCTCCAGCCGGGAATGTCCGAGGAATATTTTGAGATGATCCTGCATCTTCTGGCCCTTCTCTGGGTTCAGCGAATGAATCTGGATGAGAATTAGACCCATTTCCCCTGGAAGCTTGCCCCCTACCTCTACCTCTGGCCATCTTGCTATTTTATTTATTTTGTTAGAAAACTCGTCTGCTTCAACGTCTTTGCCCTAAACTTCCCACAGACGGCGCCAATGATGTGATTCGAGATTTTGACTATAAGGTAGAATAAAGTGTTAATGCAAAATACGATAAACACACCAAGATTTTTTAGTGGAAAACCCTCAAATGAGAGAGAGAAAAACCACGGGACCTAGTCCAGTATAAACTTTACTATAAATGTTGATGATTTACAAGACTTTCTGGACACAAAGAAAAAAATCACTCAATGACTTACACAAATATTTAGAGAGAAATAACAAAAAGGACCGAACAAACATAAATTTGCTCTCTTCGGAGTCTTTTTGCCAGAAAAATCCAACCCCCACTATGGTGACATCCGCGGGGTATTTATAGGACTGTTCCTAGTGATTGGCTCGCGGTGGATCCGGAACACGATGTCCTCTGATCGTGGCTTAACTGGAGCCAAGCGTCCGAGAAATCCGCGCCCCATTACTGCCACGTTCATCACGCCGGTTAGTTTGTTAGTTACTCCGAGTCTTCCGCTAATCTTTGACCAGAAAATCGAGGAGGGTTAGCAGCTGTTCGTGTAAAACCATGCTCGGTGCTATCTGTTCGGTGTGCACTCTGTTCGGTATATGACTTGTTCGGCTCTTGCGGGGGATTTTACCCGAGGAAGTCAATATGTCATATGACATCACTCATAAAATTCATTTCATGTATTTTCTGATCGTTAACTCCTGCAGAATATTTGAAAAAATTGTTTCCGAATATTTGTTGAGGGGGTTTTAAGTAACTATATACAAGGGGT